>CM056738.1:12964063-15448663 GCA_029844215.1 Przewalskia tangutica
CGGAGATCTTTCACTGTACCAAATTTCATTTAAATCTATTTTGGGTAACTAACACATATTTATCCTTAAAACAGCGACATGAAATTTGTTTCGGCAGAATTTTTATTAAACTACACCCAATGTTATAATAGTCATAACTCCTAATCAGAAACCCGTTCAATCCCCATAAATTCTCAAAACGACGAGAACAGAGAGCTACACGTCTCCATGTGAACCATTCTTTCATATTCTGTACCATTTGGTACAGTTTTACACTTTTATTCGCTCCTTCCTGGATCTCGATAGATCCGAGGCAGAAACTTTAAACAGCGATAACTCTCAATCCGTAAGTCGTATAGACCCCCGTAAGGTCTCAAAATGTCCAAAACAAAGAGATCTAGAACTTTCATTCAACAACAATTTTCATATTCCCCACAGATTAGTACAATTTTACGTTTCAACGTCCTGCCCTTCTGGATTCCGACGAATCCGAGGCAGCAACTTCAAACTACAATAACTCTCAACTCGTAAGTCCGTTTTAATAAATCTTTATATATATCTGTCCGTAACAGAGAGATTTACAACCATGTAAATTTTCATTTAATTCTAATAAGTAAAACTCAACAAAAACAGTCCGTAATTATGCCTTTCCGAATTTCGACCAAATCTAAGGCAGGAACTTTGAACTATGATAACTTTCAAACCGTACGTCCATTTTACCTCATTTTTGGTTCTATATGATCATATTAGAGAGGTGTACCACTCCTCCGAATTTCATCAAATTCTAACAATTATAACGCAGTGAGAACAGTTCGTAAAGTTCATGACGCAACTAGTTGTCTAAACAATCAAAAGTTCAATATTTCCTTTCAACACTCAATTCTTATTCTAACATGTATTGAACTAAAAATAAAGGATGTTACCAAGAATTTCTGAGTGAGAAAACTCACCTTGTAAGCGTGAAAATGATTGTTGTTTTGTTGCTACAAGTGATCATTGCTCCCTAGTATTCCTATTTTTGTTCTCCTTCCTCTCTTGATGTTTTTCAGATTTTTTTCTCTTCTTGTTCACTTGTTTTTTTTTTATTTTTGTATTCTTTGTGCTTGGTATTTTATTTGTGTCAAGTACAATGTATAAGTAGAAGTGTGGGAGGTGGAAGGTGGAAGGGTAAGAGTTTGAATGAAAGGGGAGGGGATAGGGAAGTGGACGTGCATGTTGCTGCACACATCCACTTTTTTTTTTTTCTTTTGTTTTGTTTTTCTTTTTTTGTTTTCCTATTTTCATTTCATCTATCTATTTATCCAACTTTAACACTAACTCCATCTCATGCAATTTATTCTTTGTTTTCTTATATATATATATATTTTTATTAACCCAACCACAACTATATTTTTTTTTCCGGGTTTCACAGGAACATACATAACGCATAACTTATAAAAAGGTAAACATCGCTGGCCAGCCGATAAGGCTGCCTTCCATAAAACATACTTAATCAGAAGTACAACTTATCCTTACAGCCCAAACCACAAACGTGACTACAGACCTCTAGGAATAACAACTGTGGCGGGACCGGGCCCCGCCATACCCCCTGAATGTACAAAAGTCTATAACCTCAGGGAATCATACCAAAAAGACAAAGCCTCCGGAGGGATGGAGCTTTCCAAGAACTGAACGGTGATCCTAAGAGAGCGGACCAAAAGTTACGATCTCGACTGCGGCATGAACGCAGCCCCCCGAAGGAGGTCAGTACAACAGGTACCAAGTATGTGAAACTGAAATTACTGTAATGAAATCATAATAGCATATATATAAAGCAGGAGACATTTATGATAGCCAAACTACAGTACACAACATATACGCAGCCATGTCAAGTCAGGGACTCACGCCCTCTAAGTCATCACTCAAATATAACCATAGGTCCCATGCCCATAATATCAATCGTGCCCGTGGAATTCCTTCCTCATCACGGCATCATGATATAAAAACACTAAGAGTACACATGAATACTAGATCCCACTGTATCATAAGAACCGTGCGAGGCAAAGACGGCGCATAGCTACGATCCACCTCGATCCTCAATCGATCGGGCAAGTACGAAAGTCGGCTACCGTGATCCACCTACCAACAATACTATAATCGAAATCACGGTTGGCCGGGCAAGTGCGATAGCCTCTACCGATCCACCTTGCGTCACATCACGATCGGCAAGTACGCAGGCTAACCACCAGATCCACCCTTCATCACACCACTTCGCCCTAACCCTGACCGGGGAAAGTACGAAAGCCAACTACCAGATCCACCCTGCATCACGTCTCTGACCGGGGCAAGTACGAGGGCTAACTACTAGATCCACCCTGCATCAGTAGACCTTATGGAGAGCTAATCCATGGAATAATACTGTCAACAGGGAAAACGAACCCTCATCATGGCCGCATACCCGTGGAATCCTCCATCACTGACGGTACGCCCAAATAGACTCATAATTACATGCTTTTAATTCGAATTGCAATACCATGCCTTTATATAAACCAAGACAATTACCATGCCTTCTTTTCACATAAACCAAGAGAATTCTTATTTAAGCAAGCCAAAGTACTTATCAAGGCACACATAGAATAATTCTCAATTAAACAAGCCAAAGTACTATGTACGTACATTCTTTTCGAAAGCCTCCTTTTTATGTGTAATCCAAGATACTAACACCCGTAGTATCGAGGCGTGTCTATTTTTCAAAGTAAGTTACTACACCTTTAGAAAAACTCATTTCAAAGCTTGAAACCAAGTAACTTCAATTTTTCCACAATCTAGACAACTTATGCTCATTAATCAAAATAGACAACTTTCATAACCTTCCATAAAGTTATTATAACCAACTTCCCATAAAGCCGTTATACTAACTTTATGCTTTAGAAATTTACGACATTCTTATCCATTCATAAGGCCGTTATAACTAACTTTCCATAAAGTCGTTATAACTCTTTATAAACCATTTCGTTCTTTTACTACCCAAGAGACTTATACTTCAAACAAATTCATACAATTTTCAAAATACTTCAAGCCCCTTAACCTTTAGAAAACAAGTTTCTTACCTCAAAAATTTAAGTCTCTTATCTTTTAGAATAATTCAATATTCAATACTTTCACACCACAAGTACTCTATACTTCATTATGTCAAGAAATCCTTGTCTACCTTATTTAGGATAAACCATTCCTTAAGAACAAGCGGGTTAACTTCTTAACCCAACCAACTTAGACATTTCCTTAAAACAAGTCAAGTATAACAAAAGGATTTACTTCATTCAAAACACGTACGTCTACCGTACTATATAGTTATAACTACTCATGCTCAAAAGATAAGAAAGTTTCTACATACCTCTTCGGTCAATCCACTTGCTAAGCTCAAACTACCGCAAGTAATATGCCAACCTTAAAGCTTTAGCCAAATTTTTCCAACCACTTGCTAGCTTCCTTTTCAAGAATACCACCACAATAACCTTCACAAGCTAGCCACAAGCTTCCCTCTTGCTCTTACTTGTTCAGATTTTTCCTAAGGCTAGAATGTCTCTTGGGATTTTAGAGAGAAAGAGGAGCTTGAACTTTTAAGAGAGAAGGAAGAGTTTTTGTCTAAGAGAGAGAGATGAAATATGAAGACTTGGTCAATATAGTGCATGCAAAATCAGATGGGGGGGGGGACACTTGTCACCCTCCCAAGGTCTTTTAAAAGAAAAATCTGACTTTTCCTAAGTTTTTCCGCCCAGAATCCCGCCTCGGCGCCGCGGCCCTGCTTCCCGGCGCCGCGGCGCTGAAACCTCCGTAGCTTCTCTGAACTTCCGGCGCCATGCGCTTCGGCGCGCGAGGCAACTTCAGCGGCCTCGATTTTCGGCGCCACGGCCTGCATCCGCGCCACACCGCTGTTTTTGCTCAAACGCATTTCTGTCCTGCAAGACCGAACTTGTAACTCTCATAACTTTCTACTCCGACGTCCTATAGACGAACGGTTGGTTGCGTTGGAATCTAGACTCAACGAACTACGCCCTGGGCCTTTGAAGCACTTAGGAATTCTTAAAGTATCGGGTCATAACCCGCCTCAAAGTTGACTAAAACCCATCCGGAACAATCCGTCAACCTATCTTTAGATTTTTTTTTAAGTCTTACATGCTTTCATTCGCTCTCATACGTAGGGTCAGAACTACGGGGTATAACATTCTCCCCCCCCTTAGAAACATTCGCCCCCGAATGTTCTTTTGGAGACAAACTACTATTCCTCGGTACATCCTCGTACTATATACTAATGGAACTTCATTATGCCACCTATGACCCTAAGATATCGCACACGCATACCCATTCACCGTAAGTCAAACAGAAAACGAACCCAACATATGAACCATTACTACTTTACCTGTTCACGCCCAAATGTAATTGCCCGCTCAGATTTACCACTCATTCTATCACATGTACACGCCTCAATATCCTCTGTTCATAACACTAAATCATACAACAATCCTATCATGCATACTAATCTCTAAAGGGTCAAAGATATACCTGTAATTATTGCTTCACACTCCCCTTGTCTTTCTAATCATGATCATGCCCTGCATGGCGCATAACAAAAGAAGGCGATGAACCAGCCACTGATCCCGAAGGCTGAATCTCTACATCCGTGCTATCTCTGGTCGGACAGTTCCTCGCATAATGGCCTCGCTGGCGCATGCATAGCAATTACCCAAACTAGCACGACACTCCCATAACGGGTGTTACCACATCGCTACACCGAGGTAGAGGTGGCTTCGCACTAACACCCCTACTCTCCCGAAAACACGAACCTCGAGCTCGCCCCGCTCCCGAATCTCGAACGCCCACGAAGGCGTGGTGGAGTACTCCGTCTTGGCCGAGGCACGTAATTAGCTTTCTTTGAGGCGGTCCACCTCGGCGCTCGAGACCTCGTCACGGCCTCTTGGTGGCCTGAGTCAAGCTGACCCTCCATTTCTCTGTCCTCTATCCCCTGCGCATATGCCTGCATCCTGGCGATATCCATACCTGGCTGAAGAGCCACTCCCAAGCATGCAGTAATCATATGACGGTCTAGCCCCATCACATAGCGATGAACTCTGTCTGCCATGTCGGCTACAATAGTGTGCGCATACTGTAACACCCCATTTTAAACCGGAGTCAAAAACGGGATTCTAGCGAACCCTGCTTGAATAAAAAGTGTTAGAAAATAAATAAAAGTGTTAAATGTTAAAAGAATACTAAAATTTAAAAGGGTTGCTAGGAGTGCTAAAAAATGCTAAAGGGTTCGCGGAGTCGCCACCTAATTAATTTGGGTGAATTAGGACACCTAAATGCTAACTATGTTTAAGTCAACACTAACTCCATTTAATGGTCTGCTAAACTTAATGAGATTCTGGGTAAGGATTCTTTATTATCCTAAAGGGAAGGGGTTAGGCACCCTAAAGGATCCGCTAACTTGCGGTTGTCCGTTCAAACCTAGGGTTAATTATTTATGCCAAGAATGCGTTTTTTTTTAAAATATAAAAAAGATGCTTCATAACATTTTATAAAGGTAGGCATGTTGATAAAGGTCAGTAAAACTAATGCTATAAAAATAAAGTTTTAAAGTGTGCATTTATTGTTTATGTAAAATAGGTGATGCAAAATGGATTTGTTGACTACATGTGGGTATTTACTTGCTAACTTAATCTTGATTAACACAAGTATGTCATGATGCCTAAAATACTTAATTTTGCACTTGAGAAGAATCTACACCTAAATTTCATAATTAGATATGCAAATTAAATTGTTAGGCAAAAGTTTAGACATGCATGTTAAGCCCTAAAGTAAGTAACCTAAGGGAATTGGCTTCTAAACTAGAGGTTCGAGGTTTAGATATTCTAATTATTATATTAATTAACGTAGCGTTTAGACAAATAATTTACAATAAATAAATGAATGGGGGGGGGGGGTAAAAATAATAAGGCGACTCGAGGATGACGATGTCTTTTCGCCGGTGGTTTTGGAATTCCGATGCGGATGGAGAAATGCACATAGATGCGGGTGTTAATTTGCCACGATGAGTCTCGCCGTGAGACTCTTTGTTGCTCCGGTGCATTTCATGTAAAATAAAGAAAAGATAAGGATTATCACATGTTCAAATCAAGCATAATCACATTAAGCTCAAACATATACTCGTAATTCAATTGCTACTTAGTTATATCAATCTAAGTAACTGTCAATTTCAGACAAAAATAAAAGGCCGTTATTATTTCCAGCAGTGGGCCTTGAGTACGGGTAGTAGTCAGAAGGAGACATCCAAAACTATCACATGTAATCAATATCAATAATGAAACTATCAATTTTGTATCTTACTGTACCAGGTCTCGTGAACAAACCAATGGGCCAAAGGAATAGCGATCCAAATATGTCATCTTATTACTAGGTTGGGCAGAGCGTGTCATACGCAGAAATAAAGGCAGGCCCAACATTTTAAACCAAAAGACACAAGCAGTAATGGCGTACGAAAACAGACCCAAACATGGAGTTCTCCTTCCAGATTTTTATAGGGGCAGAAAGCGGGAGACAAGCCCAACCACAAAAATAGCCTTTCAGATTTATAGAGAAGATATAGCCATATACATTTGTATTCGCTTGATGTATACCAGATCAGTATACCCTGTGTTTCTCAGGATATATCATCTCAAATCCAACCAAACCAGTGGCAAGTACAACATTCACAAATATATATCTCAGATAAACAGGCAGAATAAACTAGCACATATGGAGGCTAAGATTTGACATTAGATATGTAGGATCTGCCTTGAACTGGAGTAAGCACACATCAATTTATAGGTTATGTATTGAACCTACTGTCTACTGATTTTATAGCATGAACCTGCATTTAACTTGATATGCAGGGATGTAAGCATATCATTTGATCTAAAACATCAATGAAGATTTTAAATAGACATGTCGTTTTTATGGTTTCAGGGCAGACACATACAGATTAGAAACTTAACAAGAAAGATTGACAAGGGTGGCAGATCCACCATGACACAAGTATTCAAGTTAACAAGTCTTAAAAAGCCATTTTAGACCCAGGTTATGTTGTGCAACTGGGAGGTTCTTTGATCTCATGGAAATAAAAAATAACAAACACATCAATGAAAGTTCAGTAAAAACCGAGTATAGGAACATGACGATAGCAGTTGCAGAAGTAATTTGGCTAGTTAATTTTACTGCAAGATCTAAAAATACCAATCACACTACCAGTCAAGTTATACTGTGACAATAAGGCAACATTACAAATATCTTCTAATCCCCTATTTTATGAAAGAATCAAACATATTGAGATAGATTACCATTTTGTAAGGGATAAGCTCAAGAATGGATTGATCAAGACTGAATTAAATGTCGGGATTAGATACCTAACTAATCTAATTCAAGACTCCATCATATACATATTTATATACCATTTTTTGAGAGCCCAACAAACATATATACTCGCAGGACATTATGTCTACTGATTTAACAGACAAGAGGGTCAAAGCAACCACAAAGATATGGCATTTCAGGCACAAGAACGAAGCCAAATAGATATACTCATATACGATGTGCAATATGACTGAATTAGTGAATGCGATGGACATAAGTAGATAGACACCCAAGGCAATTTTCAGATTATAACATTTGCAAGTATAGCCAAGGAATATTGCAATACCCAAAAACACACCAAAGCATTCTTCGCATTTATCGAACACGCAAATAACAAATCGACACCATACTCACATATTTCTCAATACGACAGGCATCACACAGGTTAACATAACAGAAAGTTAGGAAAGGTGATGAATTTACCTTCTCCGGACAGCGACCCGGGGCAGCGTATCAAGTCGTCGGTGCCACTCGGAGAGTTGTTTTGCGATGCGAATAAAGGGGTAAAGCTGGTTGTCTGATTTCTTGGCTGAAATTGAGGGAAGGGGTTTCGAACTTCCTATTCGTGCGACGCTAATGGTCTGGGTACTGAGCCCTAGCTTCCTATGCCTGTCGATTCTTGCTACTGAACTGCTCTCCTCCCTGAGCTCTGGACGATCGATGCTCTGCGTCCTCTCCAACTGAGCTCTCTCGTCTCTCGTCTGTGCTCGACCGATGCCCCCCGACCCCGCTCTACTGTCTAAGTTCTTAACTGCTGCTAAGGGGGCGTCAAATCGATGCCTATCGGTTTTGCATGCTCTCCCCTTTTATAGTCCCAATCTTGGGGTTCTAATGTTGGTAAGTTATCGGTACCATTCAGGACTGATTTTGTGCGATTCGTAAGTGATTTCGATTTGAAGGGATTTGGTTAGTTATGGTAAGAAATCGTTGGCTGAAAAGAGGAAGATTTGGGTTCGATTTGCCGGATTCTCAGGCGAGAATCACGGCAAGGAAGGCGATGGGGCGAGGTAAGGAGGCGCGAATGAAGGGCTTAGGGTTTCGTTAGGTTTTTCTGCGGAGACGAGGAAAAGGTGTTCGCGGGTAAAATGAAGCTGGGTAATGGGATGAAAAGATAAAGGGCCTCATGGTCAGCTCATGGTCGCGGTATTGGGTGTAACGGTAATGGTGGGCGAATTAAGGGTAGTATTAAATTAGGGGGTTATTAGTTTTAGGAGTTAATTAATTAGTAGTAAATTAAAACAATAAATTGTGCTTAGATTATTTAGGTGTTCTATTAGCCTAAGTTTAAATTTAACTAATAAATGCGGGTGTGTTATTTAGTTAATGCTTAATATTTTAGAATGCGTCGCTATTATTTAAAAATCTTATTATTGTTGTATTTTATTATTATAAAATTGTTTTAAAATTAGTGTAATTTTATAGTTAATAACTGGACGGGAGGGTCAAAATTGGGTGTCAACAGTTGTCCCTCTTTGTATGGAGATGATGGAAGAATCTTCGGACAAAGACGTTGACTCATAGCCAATTTTGTCTCGACCTACTAGAAATGTTGGGCGCAGCAGTACGACGCGACTCAAAATCTGTCCCAGTGTTGAGTTATGACGACACTGGGCTACCATGGTCAAACACTGGCGGGCTAACGCGACTAAAATTGTCCCGGTCGGTTATGACGACACCGCTATGGTGCAAAAAGTAAAGAAATAAAAATAATCGGCTTGAACACGTATCGCTATGGCTTATGGTGATGGGTTTTATGGTGATGTGGAACGAGTGGACCGACGCTTGAGGCCGCTTCTGCCATTCATTGGGAAGGTTGGCCCCCCAACAAATTGCCCCGGTTCGCTGTAAGAGAAAATCCACGTTATGCTCCATCTTGTGCGCCTCGTAGATTGAAGCTAAGATAAGCATTAGTGCATAAATCACAAAACAAAATAATGTAAGAATGTAAATTTTATGTTGTGGTAGTCAAATCGTATATGGAATGATGTGATGACACGCCATCTTGTATAGATGAGACGCCGATGACGCTTGTGTGGCGTTATCGCTCAGGGACGAAACGCAAATGTCTCAGTACGGGGCGAATCGCTCAGTATGGACGAATGCAAATGGCGCCAGATGGGCCCGCCTTGTGATGGACGAATGCAACGACGCCAGGGGCGTTGCCTTGTATGGACGGCCGCAAGTGACGCCTTGTAGATGGGCGTTATCGCTCAGATGGACGAAATGCAAATGACGCCAGTATGGGCGTTATCGCTTGTATGGACGAATGCAAATGACGCCAGATGGGCGTTATCGCTTTGTATGACGAATGCAAATGACGCCAGGCGGGCGAATCGCTCGTGGACGAAATGCAACGACGTCTTGTATGAAGCGTATCGCTCAGATGGACGAATGCAAATGACGCCATGGCGCTGTCGCTTCAGATGGACGAGATGCAATGACGCCATGGGCGTTATCGCTTTGTATGGACGAATGCAACGACGCTTTGTATGGGCGTTATCATTCAGCTGTATGGACGAAATGCAAATGACGCCAGATGGGCGTTATCATCTTGTATGGACGAAATGCAAATGACGCCAGTATGGGCGTTATCGCTTGTATGGACGAAATGCAACGACGCCTTGTAGGCGGAATCGCCTCAGATGGACGAGATGCAGATGACGCCTCAGTGGCATAGATAAAAATCGTGTTATGCATAATCAAAGCTAGATGAAATAATTAAAGTGTAAATGATGTAGCCCGAGTAACGAAGATGGTTTTTGCGTAGATGTATTTGATGTAGACTGTTGCGCGGTAATGGACTGAGCGGATCACATTTGTATTGGAATGTTTTTGTCCTCCTTGTTCGCTTGTTCGCAAGATTCACTCAAAGAAAAATTGAGTTCGGGAGGGTCACTGATTTGTGTTGGCTCTTGATATTTGCACGCGTTGTCTTGCGGACATGTAACCCCCAATGCGATTTCGATTCTCGGTCAAAACATTTGTTGAAAAATATTTTATCTTGAGAAAATATACTTATACGTGCTATCGTGAAATTATGTCGATATTTGAATAGTGACGTGAAACAAAGCAAACTTCCTTATCCAAATCGTGGTATATTCTCCCATACTCTTGCTTTCGAGCTCTCTCTTTAAAATTTGTCTGCTTTGGGACATGGAACCCTTTAGCGTAAATTAACCATGTCCATTGATGTTATTTGTAGTAAAACCCTTTAAAATTGTCCTGCTTTATGGAATCATATTTGTCGGTGTCTTTGTGGCTACTTAAAATATTGTCCGCTTTTCGACGAACCGGTGGATATATGCCGCCGTCCCGACATAATGTCGATAACGCCGCGTTCTGGCGCTGCTACGCTTCAGAATAAATGCTCGCAAGCTAAGCTTGAAAACGCGTTAGTGTATACAATTTAAACAAAATGATAAATACATATGAGAAGTGCAATTTTATGCAGAGATGCCGGTCCCGATACGCGGATTTATCGAGATGTTGTCTGCACTGCAGTAAAATGAAGGGTCGTAATGGGATGAAAGATAAAGGCATGTCGGTTCATGTCGCGTATCGGGTAATGTAACCGAGATGAATGGCGAATTAAGGGTAGTATTAAATTAGGGGGTTATTAGTTTTAGGAGTTAATTAATTAGTAGTAAATTAAAACAATAAATTGTGCTTAGATTATTTAGGTGTTCTATTAGCCTAAGTTTAAATTTAAATAATAAATGCGGGTGTGCTATTTAGTTAATGCTTAATATTTTAGAATGCGGCGCTATTATTTAAAAATCTTATTATTGTTGTATTTTATTATTATAAAATTGTTTTAAAATTAGTGTAATTTTATAGTTAATGACTGGACGGGAGGATCAAAATTGGGTGTCAACAGTTGTCCCTCTGTGTATGGAGATGATGAAGAATCTTCTGACAAAGACGTTGACTACAGCCAATTTTGTCTCGACCTCGTAATTAGAAATATTGGCGCTTAAGCAAGGTCGACGCGACTCAAAAATTGTCAGTGTTGAGTTATGACGACACCGGGCTACCATGGTCAAAACACAGCGCGCTAACGCGACTAAAATTGTCCTGGTCGAGTTATGATGACATCGCTATGGTGCAAAAGTAAAGAAATAAAAATAATCGGCTTGAACTCGCGTACCGCTACGGCTTGGCTGATGGGTTTTATGGTGATGTGGAACGAGTGGATCGACGCTGAGGCCGCCGCCATTCATCGTAAGGTCGCCCCCAACAAATTGCCGTCTTAGTAAGAGAAAATCCACGTTATGCTCCATCTTGCGCCTCATAGATCAAGCTAAGATAGAAACATTAGTGCATAAATCACAAAACAAAATAATGTAAGAATGTAAATTTTGTGTTGTGGTTGTAGTCAAATCGTATATGGAATGATGTGATGATACGCCATCTTCAGATAGACGATGCCGATGACGCCGCGGACGTTATCGCCTTCAGATGGACGAATGCAAACGTCGCCAGATGGGCGAATCGCTCAGATGGACGAACGGGATGTAAAAGATAAACGGCGAAAAGTGGCGGTCGCAGTAAATGGGCGGGCCGGGAATGGATGAAAGACAGCGGCTCATGGTCAACAAGGGTCGCGGTATCGGACGTAATGTACCGCGCTGGGCACTGGGCCAAGATAAAGGGTGGTTATTAAACAGTGGTTTTCAGTGAGACGAAAAAGCGCGGTCGCAGATGACGCCGATAACGCCATGCGGGCGTTATCGCTCAGATGGACGAACGCAAATGTCGCCAGATGGGCGAATCGCTCAGATGGACGAATGCAACGGCGCCAGATGGGCGCCGCTGCCTGTATGGACGAATGCAAACGACGCCAGGGCGGTCGCTCAGATGGAAGCCGGCGTGCGACTTTGTACGGGCGTTATCGCCAGTATGGACGAATGCAACGACGCCAGATGGGCTGACCGCTCAGATGATTTAAATACAAATGACGCCAGATGGGCGCTGTCGCTCAGATGACGGATGTAAATGACGCCAGTGGTCGCTATCGCTCAGATGGACGAATGCAAATGACGCCAGATGGGCGCGGTCGCTCAGATGGACTAACGCAACGACGCCAGATGGGCGAATCGCCTTCAGGTGGAAAATGCAATGATGCTCGATGGGCGTTTGTCGCTCAGGACGACGCGAGCGACGCCAGATGGGCGTATCGCTTCAGATGGACGAATGCTAATGACGCCAGATGGGCGTTGTCGCCTCAGATGGACGGGTGCAAGTGACGCTCAGATGGGCGTATCGCCTTGATGGGACGAATGCAAATGACGCCAGGCGGGCGGAATCGCTCAGATGGATTTAAATACAATGACGCCAGATGAGCGTTGTCGCTCATGGACGAATGCAAATGACGCCAGATGGGCGAATCGCTCAGATGGACGAATGCAAACGACGCCAGTACGGGCGCGGTCGCTCAGATTAACGACGCGAGTGACGCCAGATGGGCGTTATCGCTCAGATGGACGAAATGCAACGACGCCAGATGGGCGCTGTCGCTTGTATGGACGACGCAAATGACGCCAGATGGGCGAATCGTTCGCAGGATTTAAATGCAAACGACGCCAGATGGGCGCGGTCGCTCAGATGGACGAGACGCGAATGACGCCAGATGGGCGTTACATCTTGCGACGAATGCAACGACGCCAGATGGGCGCTGTCGCTCAGATGGACGGCGCGAGTGACGCTTGTACGGGCGCATCGCTCGCATGGACGAATGCAATGACGCCAGAGGGCGAATCGCTCGTATGGAACGCGAGCGACGCCAGATGGGCGCTGTCGCCTCATGGACGGGCGCAAGTGACGCTCAGATGGCGCGTATCGCTCAGATGGACGAATGCAAACGACGCCAGATGGGCGGAATCGCTCAGATGGACGACAAATGACGCCAGATGGGCGCTGTCGCCTCAGATGACGAAATGCAAATGACGCCAGATGGGCGGAATCGCTTTGTATGGACGAATGCAAACGACGCCAGATGGGCGCGGTCGCTTCAGATGGATTTAGACGCGAATGACGCCAGATGGGCGTATCGTTTCAGATGGACGAATGCGAATGACGCCAGATGGGCGTTGTCGCTTGCTCAGATGATTTATGCAACGACGCCAGATGGCGAATCGCCTTGTGGACGAATGCAAACGACGCCAGATGGGCGCTGCTTGTGATGGACGATGCGAGCGACGCCAGATCGCTTATCGCATGGACTTAATGCAAATGACGCCAGGCCGGGCGCGGTCGCTCTTACGGACGGCAAGTGACGCCAGATGGGCGCATCGCTTCAGATGGACGAATGCAACGACGCCAGGTGGGCGAATCGCCTTGCATGGACGACGACGCGAGCGACGCCAGATGGCGCGGTCGCTCAGATGACGACGCGAGTGACGCCAGGCGGCGTTATCGCTCGTACGGACGAAATGCAAACGACGCCAGATGGGGAATCGCCTCAGATGGACTAAATGCAACGACGCCAGATGGGCGCTGTCGCTCAGATGGACGACGCGATCGACGCCAGTATGGGCGTATCGCTCAGATGGATTTAAATGCAATGACGCCAGATGGCGCGGTCGCCTTGTGGACGACGCAACGACGCCAGATGGGCTAATCGCTCGCGACGAATGCAACGACGCCAGACGGGCGCTTCGCTTTCATGATTTAGACGCGAAGTGACGCCAGATGGGCGTTCGCCTTGTATGGACGAATGCAAATGACGCCAGACGGGCGTTGTCGCTTGTATGGACGAATGCAAGACGCCAGATGGCGGGCGTATCGCTCGTGATGGACGAATGCAACGACGCCATGGGCGGAATTGTTCAGATGGACGAAATACAACGACGCCAGACGGGCGTTGTCGCTCAGATGACGAAAATGCAACGACGCCAGACGGGCTAATCGCCTCAGCATGACGAATGCAACGACGCCAGATGGGCGCGTCATTCAGATGGACGACGCGAATGCAAACGGCCAGATGGCGCGTATCGCTTCAGATGGACGAATGCAACGACGCCAGATGAGCGCTGTCGCTCAGATGGACGAATGCAAGCGACGCCAGATGGGCGTTTGTCGCTCAGATGGACGGACGCAACGACGCCAGATGGGCGCACGCCAGATGGACGAATGCAATGACGCCAGACGTGGCGTTGCCGTCTTGCATGGACGAATGCAACGACGCCAGGGCGCGATCGCCTCAGATGACGAACGCAACGACGCCAGATGGGGCGCTCGCTCAGATGGACGAGATGCAATGACGCCAGGGCTGGCGTATCGTTACGGGATGGACGAATGCAAACGACGCCAGATGGGCGCTGTCGCTTGTATGGACGAATGCAATGACGCCAGATGGGCGCTTGTCGCTCATGGACGATGCAAATGACGCCAGATGGGCGTTGTCGTTCAGATGGATTTAAATGCAATGACGCCAGATGGGCGTCGCTCAGATGGACGAATGCAAACGACGCCAGATGGCGACCGCTTTGTATGGATTTAAATGCAATGACGCCAGGGGCGCGGTCGCTCAGATGGATGCAAACGACGCCAGATGGGCGTTATCGCTTTGTACGGACGAAATGCAATGACGCCAGATGGCGTTATCGCTTGTCAGATGGACGAATGCAAACGACGCCAGATGGGCGCGGTCGCTCAGATGGACGAATGCAACGACGCCAGAAGGGCGCGGTCGTTTGTATGGACGATGCAATGACGCCAGATGGGCGTTATCGCTCAGATGGACGAATGCAATGACGCCAGATGGCGAATCGCTTCAGATGACGATTTAAATGCAACGACGCCAGATGGGCGCGGTCGTTTCCAGATGGATTTAGACGCAAATGACGCCAGATGGGCGTTATCGCTCAGATGGACGAATGCAATGACGCCAGGCGGGCGTTGTCGCCTTGCGGATTTAAATGCAACGACGCCAGATGGGCGTTGTCGTTTCAGATGGACGACGAAATGACGCCAGATGGGCGCTGTCGCTCAGATGGATTTAAATGCAAATGACGCCAGATGGGCGTTATCGCTTTGCGGACGAAATGCAAACGACGCCAGATGGGCGCGTCGCTTCTCAGATGGACGAATGCAAATGACGCCAGTACGGGCGCGGTCGCTCAGACGGACGATGCAATGACGCCAGATGGCGCGTCGCTCAGATGGACGAAATGCAAATGACGCCAGATGGCGTTATCGTTTGTATGGATTTAAATGCAAATGACGCCAGATGGGCGTTGTCGCTCAGATGGACGAATGCAACGACGCTGGGCGCGCGGTCGCTCAGATGACGAATGCAAATGACGCCAGATGGGCGTATCGCTCAGATGGATTTAAATGCAAATGACGCCTTTGTAGGGCGTTATCGTTTCAGACGAAACGCAATGACGCCAGATGGGCGTTGTCGCTCAGATGGACGATGCAATGACGCCAGATGGCGCGTGTCGCTTTGTATGGACGAACGCAATGACGCCAGATGGGCGCTGCGTTAGCGCCTTGTATGGACGAATGCAATGACGCCAGATGGGCGTCGCTCAGATGGACGAATGCAAATGACGCCAGATGGGCGCGTATCGCTTGTATGGACGAAATGCAACGACGCCAGATGGCGTTATCGCTTTGTATGGACGAATGCAAATGACGCCAGATGGCGGTTGCCAGACGATTTAAATGCAACGACGCTTAGATGGCGCTGTCGCCTCAGACGTAAATGCAAATGACGCCAGATGGGCGCGCACGCTTTCAGATGGATTTAAATGCAAATGACGCTTGTACGGGCGCGTTGTCGCTCAGATGGACGAATGCAATGACGCCAGATGGGCGCTGGTCGCTTTCATGACGAAATGCAAATGACGCCAGGCGCGCTGTTGCCTATGGACGATGCAAATGACGCCAGGATGGGCGTTTGTCGCTCAGATGGACGAATGCAATGACGCCAGATGGGCGTTATCGCTCAGATGGACGAATGCAAATGACGCCAGATGTGGCGCGGTCGCTCAGATGGACGGATGTAAATGACGCCAGTATGGGCGCTATCGCTTTGTATGGACGTGCAAATGACGCTGGCGCGAATCGCTCAGATGATTTAAATGCAACGACGCCAGATGGACGCGGTCGCTTTGTATGGACGAACGCAAATGACGCCAGATGGCGCGCTGCTCAGATGGACTGCAATGACGACGCCATGGGCGCTATCGCTCAGATGGATTTAATGCAACGACGCTTTGTACGGGCGCTATCGCCTTGATGGACGATGCAAATGACGCCAGGCGGGCGCTATCGCCTTGTATGGACGAAATGCAAATGACGCCAGATGGGCGTGGTCGCTCAGATGGACGAATGCAATGACGCCAGTACGGGCGCATCGCCTCATGGACGAACGCAAATGACGCCAGATGGGCGGAATCGTCTCATGGACGAATACAATGACGCCAGATGGGCGTTGTCGCTCAGATGGACGAAATGCAAATGACGCCAGACGGGCGGATCGCTCAGATGGACGAATGCAAACGACGCCAGATGGGCGCGGTCGCTCAGATGGACGAAATGCGAGTGACGCCAGATGGGGCGCATCGCTTCAGATGGACGAAATGCAATGACGCCAGATGGCGCGGTCGCTTCAGATGGACGGAGATGCAACGACGCCAGATGGGCGGAATCGCTCACGGACGAATGCAAATGACGCCAGATGGATGGCGCTGTCGCTCAGATGGACGTAGACGCGAGCGACGCCAGATGGGCGCGTTATCGCTCAGATGGAAGAAATGCAACGGACGCTCTCAGACGGGCGTTGTCGCTTGTATGCGAAATGCGACGCCAGATGGCAAATCGCTCAGATGGACGAATGCAAACGCGCCAGATGTGGGCGCATCGCCTTGTACGGACGAATGCAACGACGCCAGTAATGGGCGCATCGCTCAGATGGACGAACGCAAACGACGCCAGATGGCGCTGTCGCTCAGATGGATTTAAATGCAAACGCCTTGATACGGGCGTTACGCCTCAGATGGGATTTAAATGCAATGACGCCAGATGGGCGCTTGTCGCCAGATGGACGAATGCAAATGACGCCTTGTACGCGGAATCGTCTTGTAATGACGAATGCAACGACGCCAGTACGGGCGCTGCGCTCAGACGGACGGCGCGAGTGACGCCAGATGGGCGCGTATCGCCTCGTACGGACGTAAATGCAAATGACGCCAGATGGGCGGAATCGCCAGATGGATTTAGACGCAAGCGACGCCAGATGGGCGAATCGCTTCAGGTGGACGAATGCAACGACGCCAGGGCGGGCGCATTGCCTCAGATGGACGACGCAAAGACGCCAGTACGGGCGATCGCCTTGTATGGATTTAAATGCAAACGACGCCAGATGGGCGCTGTCGCCTCAGGATGGACGAATGCAAATGACGCCTTAGATGGGCGTTATCGCCTCGTATGGACGAAATGAAATGACGCCATGGCTAATCGTCAGATGGATTTAAATGCAAACGACGCCAGAGGCTGGCGCTGCTTGTCAGATGGACGACGCAATGACGCCAGATGGGCGTTATCGCTCAGATGGATTTAAATGCAAACGACGCCAGATGGGCGCTGACGCTCAGATGATTTAGACGCAAATGACGCCAGTATGGGCGCTATCGCCTTCATGGACGAAATGCAAATGACGCCTTGTATGGGCGGAATCGCCTCAGATGACGAAATGCAAACGACGCCAGATGGGCGGAATCGCCTTGTACGGACGTAGGACGCGAACGACGCTTAGGTGGGCGCTATCGCCTTGTATGGACGATGCAAATGACGCCAGATGGGCGTAATCGCTCAGATGGACGAAATGCAACGACGCCAGATGGGCGCTGCTCGCGCATGGACGAAATGCAACGACGCCTTGTACGGATGGCGTTCGCTTGTACGGGATTTAATGCAAACGACGCCAGATGGGCGTTATCGCTCAGATGACGAACGCAATGACGCCAGGCTGGCGTATCGCCTTCGTACGGACGGAACGCAACGACGCCACGGGCGCGATCGTCAGGATGACGACGAAGCGACGCCAGATGGGCGAATCGCTTTGCATGGACGAAATGCAAATGACGCCAGATGGGCGATCGTTTCAGATGGACGAATGCAAATGACGCCAGATGGGCGCGGTCGCCTTGCATGGATTTAAATGCAATGACGCCAGATGGCGACGCTCGTATGGACGAATGCAAATGACGCCTTTAGATGGGCGACCGTATGGATTTAAATGGACGCTTTGTACGGGCGCTGTCGCCTTGTACGGACGGATTTAAATGCAAATGACGATGGGCGCGGTCGCTCAGATGGACGAAATGCAACGACGCCACGGGCGCGGTCGCTCAGATGGACGAATGCAAATGACGCCAGATGGGCGTATCGCTCAGATGGACGAAATGCAAATGACGCTTTGTATGGGCGCTGTCGCTTTGTATGGACAAATGCAACGACGCCAGCCGGGCGTTATCGCTCAGATGGACGAATGCAATGACGCCAGATGGGCGTTGTCGCCTTGTATGGACGAATGCAACGACGCCAGGATGGGCGCTGCTGCTCAGATGGACGAACGCAAATGACGCCAGATGGGCGCTATCGCTCAGATGGACGAATGCAAATGACGCTTGTATGGGCGCTGTCGCTTCAGATGGACGAGATGCAAATGACGCCAGGCGGGCGCGTGTCGCTTCAGATGGACGAATGCAAATGACGCCAGATGGGCGTTATCGCTTTGGATGGATTTAAATGCAAACGACGCCAGTACGGAATCGCTTTCAGATGGACGAATGCAACGACGCCAGATGGGCGCGTTATCGCCTTGCATGGACGAAATGCAATGACGCCAGATGGCGCGATCGCTCAGATGGACGAATGCAAATGACGCCAGATGGGCGGAATCGCTTGTATGGACGAAATGCAAATGACGCCAGATGGGCGCTCTCAGATGGACGAATGCAAACGACGCCAGATGGGCGTATCGCTCAGATGGACGAATGCAAATGACGCCGATGGGCGCGAATCGCTCAGATGGACGAACGCAAATGACGCTCAGATGGGCGCGCGTCGCTTTATGGACGTAAATGCAACGACGCCAGACGGGCGGAATCGCTCAGTGGACGTAAATGCAACGACGCCAGATGGGCGCGGTCGCTCAGATGGACGAAATGCGAATGACGCCAGGGATGGGCGCGTATCGCTCAGATGGACGAATGCAAACGACGCCAGACGGGCGCGGTCGCCTCAGATGACGGCGTGCAATGACGCCAGATGGGCATCGCTCAGATGGACGAATGAAATGACGCCAGATGGGCGAATCGCCTCAGATGGACGAGATGCGAATGACGCCAGATGGGCGTATCGCTCAGATGGACGAATGCAATGACGCCAGATGGGCGCGCGCGAATCGGCTTGTATGGACGAATGCAAACGACGCCAGATGGGCGCGACGCTCAGATGGACGAACGCAAATGACGCCAGATGGGGCGTAATCGCTCAGATGGACGAATGCAAATGACGCCAGACGGGCGCGGTCGCTCAGATGGACGAATGCAATCGACGCTTTGTATGGGCGAATCGCTCAGATGACGAAATGCAAACGACGCCAGATGGGCGTTGTCGCTCAGATGGATTTAGACGCGAGCGACGCTTTGTATGGGCGAATCGCTATGGACGATTTAAATGCAAATGACGCCAGATGGGCGTTGTCGCCTTGATGGACGAGACGCAAATGACGCTTGTACGGGCGAATCGCTCAGATGGACGAAATGCAACGACGCCAGTATGGGCGCGGTCGCCTGTATGACGAATGCAATGACGCCAGGCTGGCGCGGTCGCTCAGATGGACGAATGCAACGACGCCACGGGCGGAATCGCTCAGATGGATTTAAATGCGAATGACGCCAGATGGCGCGCTACGTTCAGATGGACGAATGCAACGACGCCAGACGCGAATCGCCTCAGATGGACGATTTGGAATGCAAACGACGCCAGATGGGCGCCGCTCAGATGGACGATGCAATGACGCCAGGCGGGCGTTATCGCTCAGATGGACGAATGCAAATGACGCCAGATGGGCGCGGTCGTTTTGTATGGATTTAGATGCAAATGACGCCAGTACGGGCGCTCGCTCAGATGGACGGATGCAAACGACGCCAGATGGGCGTTATCGCCCATGACGAATGCAAATGACGCCAGATGGGCGCGGTCGCTCAGATGGACAAATGCAAATGACGCTTGTACGGGCGCGGTCGCTCAGATGGACGAATGCAAACGACGCCAGATGGGCGCTTGTCGCCTTGTGATGGACGACGCAATGACGCCAGATGGGCGTTATCGCTTTGTATGGACGAAATGCAAATGACGCCAGATGGGCGTTGTCGCTCAGATGGACGAATGCAAATGACGCCAGATGGGCGCGGTCGCTTCATGGACGGATTCAAATGCAATCACGCTTGTATGGGCGTTCGCTCAGATGGACGAAATGCAAATGACGCCAGATGGGCGCGTTATCGCCTTGTACGGACGAATGCAATGACGCCAGGATGGGCGCTGTCGCTTCAGATGGACGAAATGCAAACGACGCCAGATGGGCGCGTTGCTCAGATGATTTAGACGCAAATGACGCCAGTATGGCGCGTATCGCTTGTATGGACGAATGCAACGACGCCAGATGGGCGTTGTCGCTCAGATGGACGAATGCAAATGACGCCAGATGGGCGTTATCGCCTTGTATGGACGAATGCAACGACGCCAGATGGCGCGTCGCCTCAGATGGACGAACGCAAATGACGCTCAGATGGGCGCGTTATCGCTTCAGATGGACGAATGCAAATGACGCCAGTATGGGCGAATCGCTTGCGGACGAATGCAAACGACGCCAGATGGCGCGGTCGCTCAGATGGACGAATGCAACGACGCCTTGTACGGGCGGTCGCTCAGATGGACGAATGCAACGACGCCAGATGGGCGCTCAGATGGACGAATGCAAGGACGCTTTAGTGGCGAATCGCTTCTGGATTTAAATGCAATGACGCCAGATGGGCGTTATCGCCAGATGACGCAAGCGACGCCGCCAGATGCTGAATCGCCTTATGGACGAATGCAACGACGCTTGTACGGGCGATCGCCTCAGATGGACAAATGCAACGACGCCTTGTACGGGCGCTTTATCGCTCAGACGGAAACGCAAATGACGCCAGACTGGGCGCGATCGCTCAGATGGACGAATGCAACGACGCCAGATGGCGAATCGCTCAGATGGACGAATGCAACGACGCCAGACGGGCGGTCGCTCAGATGGATTTAAATGCAAACGACGCCAGATGGCGCGCAGATGATTTGACGCGAAGTGACGTTTCCGATGTACGGGCGTATCGCTCAGATGGACGAATGCAACGACGCCAGATGGGCGTTATCGCCTTGTATGGACGAATGCAAATGACGCCAGATGGGCGCTGCCTGTCGATGTACGGCGATTTCAGACGCGAGCGACGCCATGGCGCGCTGCCTCAGATGGACGAAATGCATGACGCCAGATGGGCGTTATCGCTGCATGGACGAATGCAATGACGCCAGATGGGCGGAATCGCTCAGATGACGACGCGAGCGACGCCAGATGGGCGCTCGCTCAGACGGACGAATGCAAATGCGACGCCAGATGGGAATCGCTCAGATGGACGATAAATGCAAACGACGCCAGTACGGGCGTTGCCTTGTATGGATTTAGACGCGAGTGACGCCAGATGGGCGTTATCGCTCAGATGGACGAATGCAAATGACGCCAGATGGGCGCTGTCGCTCAGATGGACGTAGATGCAAATGACGCCAGATGGGCGCTGTCGCCTCAGATGGACGGATGCAATGACGCCAGTACGGGCGTTATCGCTCAGATGGACGAATGCAAATGACGCCTGCATGGGCGCGGTCGCCAGATGGCGGACAAATGCAAATGACGCCAGATGGGCGAATCGCTTCAGATGGACGAATGCAACGACGCCAGATGGGCGCTGTCGCCAGATTTAGACGCAAGTGACGCCAGTACGGGCGTTATCGCTTTGTATGGACGAAATGCAAATGACGCCAGATGGGCGCTCGCCTCAGATGGACGAATGCAATGACGCCAGATGGCGAATCGCTCGTATGGACGAAATGCAAACGACGCCAGATGGGCTTTGTCGCCTTATACGGACGACGCAAATGACGCCAGGCGGGCGCTGTCGCTCAGATGGACGAAATGCAAATGACGCTGATGGGAGTTATCGCTCAGATGGACGAATGCAATGACGCCAGATGGGCGGTCGCTTGTCAGATGGACGAATGCAAACGACGCCAGATGGCGCTTGTCGCCTCAGATGGACGAGATGCAACGACGCCTTGTACGGCGTTATCGCTTCTGTATGGACGAATGCAAATGACGCCAGATGTGGCGCGGTCGCTTGTATGACGAAATGCAACGACGCCAGGCGGGCGTATCGCCTTGTATGGACGAAATGCAACGACGCCAGCTGGCGCGGTCGCCTTGTATGGACGAATGCAAATGACGCCAGATGGGCGTTATCGCTTGTATGGACGAATGCAAATGACGCCAGATGGGCGCATCGCTCAGATGGACGAATGCAAATGACGCCAGGCGGGCGTTATCGCTCAGTATGGACGAAATGCAAATGACGCCAGATGGGCGCATCGCTCAGATGGACGAATGCAAATGACGCCAGATGGGCGAATCGCTCAGATGACGAAATGCAAGCGACGCCAGACGGGCGTATCGCTCAGATGGATTTAAATGCAAATGACCAGACGGGCGCGTTATCGCCT
The DNA here is from genome assembly GCA_029844215.1 of Przewalskia tangutica. Classification (NCBI taxonomy): domain Eukaryota; kingdom Viridiplantae; phylum Streptophyta; class Magnoliopsida; order Solanales; family Solanaceae; genus Przewalskia; species Przewalskia tangutica. Next base: position 12,987,299 of record CM056738.1, read on the forward strand.
TGTATGGACGAATGCAACGACGCCAGTATGGGCGGAATCGCTTGGTGGACGAAATGCAAATGACGCTCAGATGGGCGTATCGCTCAGATGGACGAAATGCAAATGACGCCGCGGGCGTTTGTCGCTTTCAGTATGGAGACGCAACGACGCCTTGTATGGGCGTTATCGCCTTGTATGGACGAAATGCAAACGACGCTTGTATGGGCGTTATCATCTTGTATGACGAATGCAATGACGCCAGATGGGCGTTATCATCTGTATGGACGAATGCAAATGACGCCTTGTACGGGCGTTATCGCCTCAGATGGACGAATGCAATGACGCCAGATGGGCGGAATCGCTTCATATGGACGAGATGATGACGCCTTGTGGCATAGATAAAAATCGTGTTATGCATAATCAAAGCTAGATGAAATAATTAAAGTGTAAATGATGAGCCCGAGTAACGAAGATGTGGTTTTGCGAGATGTATTTGATGTAGACTTGTTGCATGGACTTCGTGAGCGGATCTTTGTATTGGAATGTTTTTGTCCTCCTTGTTCCTCGCGTTCGCAAGATTCACTCAAAGAAAAATTGTGAGTTCGGGAGTGGTCGGCCGATTTGTGTCGCTCTTGATATTTGCACGCGTTGTCTTGTCCGACATGTAACCCCGCTCGATTTCAAGTCTCGGTCAAAACATTTGTTGAAAAATATTTTATCTTGAGAAAATATACTTATACGTGCTATCGTGAAATTATGTCGATATTTGAATAGTGACATGTTGTGAAACAAAGCAAACTTCCTTATCCAAATCGGTATATTCTCCCATACTCTGCCCACCGCCGTGCTCTCTTTAAAATTTGTCCCGCTTTGGGACATGGAACCCTTAGCGTAAATTAACCATGTCCATCGATGTTATTTGTAGTAAAACCCTTAAAATTGTCCCGCTTATGGAATCATATTTGGTTTCGTGCGGGCTAAATCCTTAAAAATTGTCCCGCTGATCGACGAACCGGCCTGATATATGTCGCCGCCCGACATAATGCCGATAACGCCGTTCGACGCCGCGCCGCTCCCGTAGAATAAATGCTCCCGCAAGCTAAGCTCGAGAAAACGTTAGTGTATACCGCTTAAACAAAATGATAAATACATATGAGAAGTGCAATTTTACGCAGAGATGTCGCCCCGACACGCCGGGATGAACATCGACGTTGTCCTTGCACGGACATGCTAAATGCCGCGAACCGACGCAATGCCATGATGCTTGTTGCGCGACGCGTTGGTTGCCAATTTGACTTTATGCTCCTGCCGAGGCGCTAACCCTTGTCGCTGAATTCACTCGACCGCGATTGTCGATGCGCTCTTTCTCGCTTCGCCGCTCGACGCGACTTTGAATTTTGGATTGTTGTCATATCCTCCGCTCACGCTTCTTTCTACTGCGAAGAAAACTTTTTGCCGTATTTTCCGCTATCGTGACTTTCTCGTCATAATACGAAAGACTGCGCCAAAGAAAATTTGTGAGTTTTGGGGCGGTCGACTCAGATTTGACTTTGCCGCTTGTTCGACATCCGCACGCTCGCCTGCTTGGACTTGCAACCCCGTGCTTCCTACCTTGTCCTAGTTTTGAATACGCAAGCGTTTGACCTAAAGTGGGTCTCAATACCGCTTGTATTTTTTGATGTTTCGGCCTTCTAATTTTGGCCCGTAGGCTGCCATTTGTTGTAATCGGCGAGGCGCCGATCGGATCTATGCTGTTTTTTTCTTCGAGACTCTGCTTTTATAGAAACCAAGACAGTTAGACTGCTCGCTCAAACGCCTTGAATCGGTCATGTCTGACCGCCTTTGATCTTGGCAAGATCGATGCTCGCTATCGCTTAGTCAAATACAAATCGACTTTCGGGAGATGATAAATCCTTCAGACAACATGTAGCAAATCGCGTTAGTGTAAAGCACGTGATTTTGCAAGAGTGTAAAAACATTTAGCAAGTACATGTTGCATATAAATTGTCATATCGCAGCGAGTCCTAACACGCACGGGACCCTTTGATGCCGGGGTAGCCTAAACGTCACATATGCGAGGTCATGATGGATTTGTCCAAGCCGCCCAATCAGTAATGCTTTTGTTGGAAATGACGACCAAATGACGGTGCACTTTTTCCAATTTCAGCATGACATGATTAGGTTTGGATTTGTCTATCAACGCCACGCTACACATAATACGCCGTTGGTCGTTGGTTGAGAAACCCGTCGACAAGTTCGCGTGTCTTCCTAATTGTGTGTCGATGCCAAGGACCACTCCACCTAAGGTAAATGCATGCATGCCCTAAAATAAAGGTGGTATAGCTCTATCTTAAGTTTCTAAGATTTGGCTTTTCTAGACAAGGTTCCCGAGCGACAACTCGAGTGAAGGTTACGCGACCACCGGTTGACCGGATTCTCCGCAAAATACCAACTCTCTTAAATTTGGGTGTTTGAAAGAAATTTGCGCAAAGCACACCCGTGTTACATGTGTGATAGTGTGAATTTTCCATAAGGGATAAGTATGAGGAATGCCGCTTTAAAAGCAAAGAATAAATAGCAGTTTAAACAATATGCAAATATTTATATGTAAAGCAAAATAGTTTAGGCAAAAACATAAAAGCAAATAAGTGTGAAACACAAAATAAGTAAATTAAGCAAATAAAAAAGAAAAAGAAAAAAATGAAGCACAATAATTAACCTATGTTTGTTATGGTTAAGAACCTGTCTATCCCCAGTGGAGTCGCCATCTGTAACACCCCATTTTAAACCGGAGTAGAAAACGGGATTCTAGCGAACCCTGCTTGAATAAAAAGTGTTAGAAAATAAATAAAAGTGTTAAATGTTAAAAGAATACTAAAATTTAAAAGGGTTGCTAGGAGTGCTAAAAAATGCTAAAGGGTTCGCGGAGTCGCCACCTAATTAATTTGGGTGAATTAGGACACCTAAATGCTAACTATATTTAAGTCAACACTAACTCCATTTAATGGTCTGCTAAACTTAATGAGATTCTGGGTAAGGATTCTTTATTATCCTAAAGGGAAGGGGTTGGGCACCCTAAAGGATCCGCTAACTTGCGGTTGTCCGTTCAAACCTAGGGTTAATTATTTATGCCAAGAATGCATTTTTTTTTTTAAAATATAAAAAAGATGCTTCAGAACATTTTATAAAGGTAGGCATGTTGATAAAGGTCAGTAAAACTAATGCTATAAAAATAAAGTTTTAAAGTGTGCATTTATTGTTTATGTAAAATAGGTGATGCAAAATGGATTTGTTGACTACATGTGGGTATTTACTTGCTAACTTAATCTTGATTAACACAAGTATGTAATGATGCCTAAAATACTTAATTTTGCACTTGAGAAGAATCTATACCTAAATTTCATAATTAGATATGCAAATTAAATTGTTAGGCAAAAGTTTAGACATGCATGTTAAGCCCTAAAGTAAGTAACCTAAGGGAATTGGCTTCTAAACTAGAGGTTCGAGGTTTAGATATTCTAATTATTATATTAATTAACGTAGCGTTTAGACAAATAATTTACAATAAATAAATGAATGGGGGGCGGGGTAAAAATAATAAGGCGACTCGAGGATGACGATGTCTTTTCGCCGATGGTTTTGGAATTCCGATGCGGATGGAGAAATGCACATAGATGCGGGTGTTAATTTGCCACGATGAGTCTCGCCGTGAGACTCTTTGTTGCTCCGGTGCATTTCATGTAAAATAAAGAAAAGATAAGGATTAGCACATGTTCAAATCAAGCATAATCACATTAAGCTCAAACATATACTCGTAATTCAATTGCTACATAGTTATATCAATCTAAGTAACTGTCAATTTCAGACAAAAATAAAAGGTCGTTATTATTTCCAGCAGTGGGCCTTGAGTACGGGTAGTAGTCAGAAGGAGACATCCAAAACTATCACATGTAATCAATATCAATAATGAAACTATCAATTTTGTATCTTACTGTACCAGGTCTCGTGAACAAACCAATGGGCCAAAGGAATAGTGATCCAAATATGTCATCTTATTACTAGGTTGGGCAGAGCGTGTCATACGCAGAAATAAAGGCAGGCCCAACATTTTAAACCAAAAGACACAAGCAGTAATGGCGTACGAAAACAGACCCAAACATGGAGTTCTCCTTCCAGATTTTTATAGGGGCAGAAAGCGGGAGACAAGCCCAACCACAAAAATAGCCTTTCAGATTTATAGAGAAGATATAGCCATATACATTTGTATTCGCTTGATGTATACCAGATCAGTATACCCTGTGTTTCTCAGGATATATCATCTCAAATCCAACCAAACCAGTGGCAAGTACAACATTCACAAATATATATCTCAGATAAACAGGCAGAATAAACTAGCACATATGGAGGCTAAGATTTGACATTAGATATGTAGGATCTGCCTTGAACTGGAGTAAGCACACAGCAATTTATAGGTTATGTATTGAACTCACTTCATCGATTTTATAGCATGAACCTGCATTTAACTTGATATGCAGGGATGTAAGCATATCATTTGATCTAAAACATCAATGAAGATTTTAAATAGACATGGTCGTTTCACATAATGTTGTCATTTTATGGTTTCAGGGCATACAGATTAGAAACTTAACAAGAAAGATTGACAGGTGGCAGATCCACCATGACACAAGTATTCAAGTTAACAAGTCTTAAAAAGCCATTTTAGACCCGTGTTATGTCAGGTAACCGGGAGGTTCTTTGATCTCATGGAAATAAAAATAACAAACACATCAATGAAAGTTCAAGAAAAACCGAGTATAGAACACGACGATAGCGATTCGTAAGTAATTTGGCTAGTTAATTTTATGCAAGATCTAAAAATACCAATCACACTACACCAAGTTATCTTCGTGACAATAAGGCAACATTACAAATATCTTCTAATCCCTATTTTATGAAATAAACAAACATATTGAGATAGATTACCATTTTGTAAGGATAAGCTCAAGAATGGATTGATCAAGATCGAATTAAATGTCGGATTAGATACCTAACTAATCTAATTCAAGACTCCATCATATACATATTTATATACCATTTTTTGAGAGCCCAACAAACATATATACTCGCAGGACATTATGTCTACTGATTTAACAGACAAGAGGGTCAAAGCAACCACAAAGATATGGCATTTCGAGCCTGAAGCGAAGCCAAATAGATATACTCATATACGATGTGCAATATAACTGAATTAGTGAATGCGATGGACATAAGTAGATATACACCCAAGGCAATTTTCAGATTATAACATTTGCAAGTATAGCCAAGGAATATTGCTATACCCAAAAACACACCAAAGCATTCTTGGCGATTTATCGAACACGCAAATAACAAATCGACATCATACTCACATATTTCTCAATACGATGGCATCACGAGTTAACATAACGAGAAAGTTAGGAAAGGTGATGAATTTACCTTCTCCGACAGCGATCCGGGCGTATCAAGTCGCTTCGGCCACTCGGAGAGTTGTTTTGCGATGCGAATAAAGGGGTAAAGCTGGTTGTCTGATTTCTTGGCTGAAATTGAGGGAAAGGGTTTCGAACTTCCTATTCGTGCGACGCTAATGGTCTAGGTACTGAGCCCTAGCTTCCTAAGCCTGTCGATTCTTATCGAACCGCTTCTCCTCCTCGAGCTCGACGATCGATGCTCGCGTCTCTCCAATCGAGCTCTCGTCTCGCTCGTGCTCGAAGTGCCCCGACCCGCCATCGTCTAAGTTCTTAACTGCTGCTAAGGGGGCGTCAAATCGATGCCTATCGGTTTTGCATGCTCTCCCCTTTTATAGTCCCAATTTTGGGGTTCTAATGTTGGTAAGTTATCGGTACCATTCAGGACTGATTTTGTGCGATTCGTAAGTGATTTCGATTTGAAGGGATTTGGTTAGTTATGGTAAGAAATCGTTGGCTGAAAAGAGGAAGATTTGGGTTCTATTTGCCGGATTCTCAGGCGAGAATCACGGCAAGGAAGGTGCGGCGATGGGGCGAGGTAAGGGAGGCGGCGAATGAAGGGCTTAGGGTTTCGTTAGGTTTTTTTTGCGGGAGACGAGGGAAAAGGTGGGCTGCAGGTAAAATGAAGGGGCTGGGTAATGGGATGAAAAGATAAAGGGCCTTGCGGGTTGGGCTCATGTCGGTATTGAGGTGTAGCAGTAAATGGGCGAATTAAGGGTAGTATTAAATTAGGGGGTTATTAGTTTTAGGAGTTAATTAATTAGTAGTAAATTAAAACAATAAATTGTGCTTAGATTATTTAGGTGTTCTATTAGCCTAAGTTTAAATTTAACTAATAAATGCGGGTGTGTTATTTAGTTAATGCTTAATATTTTAGAATGCGTCGCTATTATTTAAAAATCTTATTATTGTTGTATTTTATTATTATAAAATTGTTTTAAAATTAGTGTAATTTTATAGTTAATGACTGGACGGGAGGGTCAAAATTGGGTGTCAACACATACATGGCCAAAGAGTCAAACTCCAGGCTGTACTCTCTGATGGTCCTCCCATTCTGCCTCAAGGTCAAGAATCTATCCACGCGGGCTCTCCTCAACTCAGGAGGCAAGAAGTGATCCAGGAAGGCCTCTGCGAACTCCTCCCAAACATTTGGAAGAGCACCTCCTCTAGACAATTCCCATGACTCAAACCAGTTCAACGCAATATCGCAGAACCGTAAGAAGCTAACACAACGGACTCGTCTCCGAGGCCCTAAGCACCTGCGTAGTCCGCCGCACCTGTCGAATAAACTCCTGAGGATCCTCCTCAGACTTCGAACCATAGAACTCGGGTGGATTACAACTCAGAAAGTCCCGAATCCTAAAACTGTCGGCTCTAGGGTTAGCCACCGGCCACAGGCGGCCGCTCGCTAGATGCTAGTCAACAACGACCGCTCTCGTAATCCATATACTCGCCGCCGCGAATCGAGGCTCGCACGAGCCTCGAGCTACCGCCGCTCTCGGCCTCATCACGCGTGGCTGAACTTCCCGACCCGCCTACTACCTCAGGCAAAGTATGTGCCCGAATCCGTAACTCAGATACCGCTAGCGCCTCTGCCGCCGCTTTGCCCTTCGGCTCGCCGCTCGCGAGGCATAATCATTACAAGGATAGGTCAGAGAGGACTCAACCTACTATGACAGATCTACTGCACGATCTCAAAGAGAGAAGAATGGAAACCAATCGTAAATGTCCTGCAGCCTCCTGATTATAGATGTGGTGCACAACACACCGATAATTAAGACTCTACTAGACACCCGCTCAGACACTTTCCGAGGACTAATCGCTCGATACCACTTTTGTCACGACCCGACTCCGGGTCGCGATCGTACCCACCGGGTACCACCGGGTATATGTCGAGAGAATAGCGTGGAACATACATAACGCATAACTTATAAAAGGTAAACATCGCCGCCACCGATAAGGTCGCCTTCCATAAAACATACTTAATCGTATACAACTTATCCTTACCCAAACCACAAACGTGACTACGCACTTAGAATAACAATCGTATGACAGGGCCCGCCATACCCCGAATGTACAAAAGTCTATAACCTCGCGAATCATACCAAAAAGACAAAGCCTGAGAGATGGAGCTTCAAAGAATCGAACGGTGATCCTAAGAGAATGACCAAAGTTACGATCTCGACTGCGGATGTAACGCAGCTTCAAGGAGGTCAAGACAACAGTACCAAGTATGGAAACAAATTATCAGAATGAAATCATAATAGCATATATATAAAGCAGGAGACATGTATGATAGCCAAACTACAGTACACAACATATACGCAGCCATGTCAAGTCAGGGACTCACGCCCTCTAAGTCATCACTCAAATATAACCATAGGTCCCATGCCCATAATATCAATCGTGCCCGTGGAATTCCTTCCTCACTGCCGGCAGTCTATGATATAACAACACTAAGGAGTACACATGAATACTAGATCCCACCTGTATCATAAGAACCGTACGAGGCAAGTACGAAGGCATAGCTACAGATCCACTGCGCATCCTCAATCGGCGGGCGAAAGCTTGACTACGATCCACCGTACCAACAATACTATAATCAAATCACGGCGGCGGGGCAAGTGCGTAGCCTCTACCAGATCCACCTGCGTACACATTGGCCATCGAGCAATCGCAAAGCTAACCACCGATCCACCTGCATCACACCACTTCGCCTAACCGACCGGCAAGTACGAAGCCAACTACCGTGATCCACCGCATCACGTCTCGACCGGCAAGTCGAGGGCTAACTACTAGATCCACCTGCATCGAGACCTTATGGAGAGCTAATCCATGGAATAATACCGCCAACAGGAAAGCGAACCCTCATCATGGCGCGTACCCGTGGAATCCTCCATCACCGATGCGCCCAAATAGACTCATAATTACATGCTTTTAATTCGAATTGCAATACCATGCCTTTATATAAACCAAGACAATTACCATGCCTTCTTTTCACATAAACCAAGAGAATTCTTATTTAAGCAAGCCAAAGTACTTATCAAGGCACACATAGAATAATTCTCAATTAAACAAGCCAAAGTACTATGTACGTACATTCTTTTCGAAAGCCTCTTTTTTATGTGTAATCCAAGATACTAACACCCGTAGTATCGAGGCGTGTCTATTTTTCAAAGTAAGTTACTACACCTTTAGAAAAACTCATTTCAAAGCTTGAAACCAAGTAACTTCAATTTTTCCACAATCTAGACAACTTATGGTCATTAATCAAAATAGAAAACTTTCATAACCTTCCATAAAGTTATTATAACCAACTTCCCATAAAGCCGTTATACTAACTTTATGCTTTAGAAATTTACGACATTCTTATCCATTCATAAGGCCGTTATAACTAACTTTCCATAAAGTCGTTATAACTCCTTATAAACCATTTCGTTCTTTTACTAACCAAGAGACTTATACTTCAAACAAATTCATACAATTTTCAAAATACTTCAAGCCCCTTAACCTTTAGAAAACAAGTTTCTTGCCTCAAAAATTTAAGTCTCTTATCTTTTAGAATAATTCAATATTCAATACTTTCACACCACAAGTACTCTATACTTCATTATGTCAAGAAATCCTTGTCTACCTTATTTAGGATAAACCATTCCTTAAGAACAAGCGGGTTAACTTCTTAACCCAACCAACTTAGACATTTCCTTAAAACAAGTCAAGTATAACAAAAGGATTTACTTCATTCAAAACACGACGCTCACCGTACTATATAGTTATAACTACTCATGCTCAAAAGATAAGAAAGTTTCCACATACCTCTTCGGTCAATCCACTTGCTAAGCTCAAACTACCGCAAGTAATATGCCAACCTTAAAGCTTTAGCCAAATTTTTCCAACCACTTGCTAGCTTTCTTTTCAAGAATACCACCACAATAACCTTCACAAGCTAGCCACAAGCTTCCCTCTTGCTCTTACTTGTTCAGATTTTTCCTAAGGCTAGAATGTCTCTTGGGATTTTAGAGAGAAGGAGGAGCTTGAACTTTTAAGAGAGAGGGAAGATATTTTGTCTAAGAGAGAGAGATGAAATATGACCAAGTATTGAAGACTTGGTCAATATAGTGCATGCAAAATCAGATGGGGGGGACACTTGTCACCCTCCCAAGGTCTTTTAAAAGAAAAATCTGACTTTTCCTAAGTTTTTCCACCCAGAATCCCGCCTCGGCGGCCCTGCTTCCCGGCGCCGCGGCGCTGAAACCTCCGCAGCTTCTCTGAACTTCCGCGCTGCCTCGCTTCCGGCTCATGGCTGCAACCAGGGCCCTCGCACTTCGGTGCCGCGGCCCTGTTGCCTTTGCCTGAAACGCATTTCTGTCCGTCTGCGCACTGAACTTGTAACTCTCATAACTTTCTACTCCGACGTCCTATAGACGAACGGTTGGTTGCGTTGGAATCTAGACTCAACGAACTACGCCCTGAGCCTTTGAAGCACTTAGGAATTCTTAAAGTATCGGGTCATAACCCGCCTCAAAGTTGACTAAAACCCATCCGGAACAATCCGTCAACCTATCTTTAGATTTTTTTTTTTTAAGTCTTACATGCTTTCGTACGCTCTCATACGTAGTGTCAGAACTACGGGGTATAACACTGAGCATCCATATGTGTATCATATAGCACAGTGGTAAGCTTGTTATTCAACTCCATGGGTGAACCCACTAGTTTAGCACCCAACAACCCCATTTATGCTATCAACTCAAGAGCATACTTCATTTGATGCATGACAATTCCAGTTTTATTTCTAGCAAATTCAAACCCCAAAAAATATCTTAATTCTCCAAGATCCTTGATCCTGAAGTGCTTCTGTAGTATAGATTTAGTCTCATGTATAAGAACTTCATCATTCCCTGTAATTAACAGGTCATCCACATATATAAGAATCACCACCACTGTGTTTTCTACTCTTTTTGTAAGGAGGGAGTGGTCCAAATGGCTTTGTGTAAAACTAGAGGACATAAAGGCAGTGGTTAACTTGATGTTCCACTGTCTTGAAGCCTGCTTAAGCCCATATAGTGATTTCACCAGCCTGCAAACCTTTCCCTTTTCATGTGTGAAACCCTGAGGTAGAGTCATGTACACCTTCTCATGAAGATCTCCTTGTAGGAAGGCATTAAACACATATATCTGATGCACAACCCATCCTTTTGCTACAGCCACAGAAATAACAGACCTAACTGTCACCATCTTCACCACTGGTGAGAAGGTATCTTGATAATCGATACCCTCCTTTTGATTGTATCCCTTGGCCACCAACCTTGCTTTGAATCTTTCTACTGCACCATCTGCCTTGTACTTAATCTTATATACCCATTTGCAACCTATAGCCTTCTTGTGAGCAGGTAAGTCAACTATCACCCAGGTATGATTCTCTTCAAGGGCTTTAATTTCAGCCTTCATGGCCTCTATCCATCTCTGAGCTTTTGCAGCCTCAAAGTATGAATATGGCTCATATTCTTCAACAAGTTTAGAGATGAAGCCTTTATATGCGACTGAAACTCCAGCATAGCTGACATTATCAGATAATGGATATAGACATGGTTGTCCACTTTCTGATCTTGCACCAGGCTGGATGAAATCCTTCATCCATAGAGGTTGTTTACTGCTCCTGCTGGATCTTCTTATTTTTGTGGATGTGGTGTGCCTGTCTGCATCTGTAGTCTCAAGAATACCTGCAGCAGCTTCCACAGAATCATCTACTACTTCACTCTCCATCAGTACCCCATCACTACCTAATTGTGTAGTATCAACAGGTGCCATTTGTGCAGCATCTGTATTGATTAATTCAAATTCTTCTGGATGACCACATGTGTTCTCAGCATTATAGGAACCTTGTAACTCTATACTGCTGCCTTCGTATTGCTTAAAAAGAAAAATGTTTTCATAAAAACACATATCCCTGCTTACAAAAATAGTTTGGTTAGTCAGATTTAATAACTTGTATCCCTTTTGTGTGGCAGCATATCCAAGCAGAACTGACTTGACTGCCCTAGCATCAAACTTGTCCTCTTTCCTCAGATTTGTAGCATATAAAAGACATCCAACTACCTTCATATGAGACAGATGACAGATTAGGTGCTTTGTTGTACAACCTCTCATAAGGTGATACATTACCTATCACTACAGATGGCACCTTATTGATAATATAAACAACTGCTTCTAACAATCTCCCCAAAATTGGTTACTTTGGAACTTAATACCCATTGCAATCTCTAAAATATATCTATGTTTCCTCTCCACTACTCCATTTTATTGTGGAGTATGTGGACAAGAACTCTGATGAATTATTCCAAGTTGCTTAAACATGTCCCTACAAGAATTGTTAAAAAACTCTGTTCCATTATCTGATCTAACACTTTTAACCATCATGTTAAACTGTGTTTTGATCATGACAAATAGATTTCTTATAGCAGTAGACACATCAGACTTCACATGTAACAAAAAAATCCAGGTCCACCTTGTGTAATCATCCACAACAGTTAGAAAGTACTTCATATTATTGTAAGTAGGGGTCTTATATGGTCCCCATACATCAAGATGTAAAAGCTCAAAAGCAACAATAGTTCAAATATGACTAACAGGGAAAGGCTTCCTAGTTTGTCTAGCCATAGGACATACTTCACAATGTGGAATTGAAAAACTAGAACCATCTCCAAGGCCCCTTATTTTCCTTAAGACAGACATTGGTACATGTCCCATCTTTCTATGCCAAATTCCAGCTTTCAGCTCAGCTGTTGTGACTGCATTTGAGACAAATGCTTGTGCCAGTCTGTCCTTCTTTGAGTTTAACATGTATAGTCTATCTATTACCCTACCAGTCTCCTCCACCTTTCCATTGAAGAGGTCTTGTAGGATAAAAAAATCTTGCTGAACAATTCAACTCTCTTGTAAGTTTAGAAACAGACAGAAGATTGTATTTGAAATCCGGCACACATAACACATGTTATATAACATCACCTCCTGATAATTTGCAGTTTTCTGTATGAGTTATGGCTGCTGTGTCTCGAGTGGGTAGTTGAACTTGCCTTGTATCTTCTATCAAATCAACTTTTTCAATCATATTTTTATTTGCAACCATGTGGTTAGTTGCACCAGAATCCACTATCCAAGTAAAACATTCATTCTTCTTGTTATTGAATATAGGATTACCTGTCATATGTGCCTTAGGAATTGTCACATCTATTGTCTGCTGTAAATTAGAGACTGCTGCATCCTGCTTAAGTATCTCAATGATCATCTGCTGCTTCTCTGGAGTACAAGATCTCAACAGGTGATCCAGTTGATCATGTGATCCCTGTTGCTGCTGGTTATAACTGAAATTCCTTTGGTCTGAAAATGTCATATGTCCATAATCACCATAGGCCCGTGTATAACTCATGTAATTATCATATTTGCCTTTTTCTTTCCTTTCGAATAATCCTCAAGGTACCCTATGAGCTTGTAACACTTCTTTTTAATGTGTCCTTATTTTTTACAGTAGTCACAGAACATCAACCTATATCATCCTTCCCTGGTATGGCCTTTCATCTTACAATAATCACAGAATGCATTAGAACCATATGGTTTCTGCTGCTGCCTTAGTTGAGAAAATCTGCTGATTAATGCCAGATTCTCAGTACTACCTCCTGCAGACATGTATCCTCCTGTAAGTTGTTTTTGGCTCTCATCTTGAGCCACCATTGCATACGCCTGATTGACACTTGGTGTTGGTGTCATCAACAAAATATTAGCATTAAAAGATGAAAGATTGAGACAAAAAGAGGTAGAAATTATGAAGTTAAGAGAAGAAAAATTAGGACAAATAATTAGAAAATATTGTGAAATAAAAGACCTTAATGATATCATAAAGGAACAATATAAGTATATCAACGAATTAACTCATGGATAAAGGAAAAGAAATAACATCAGACTTATATGACATATATTACCAAATAAATGAATATGATAGAGGAATAACACAAACTTTAAGCTTTAGACCAGAAACATATCAAAAGATACAGAATGAAAAAGAAGAATTGTCAATTATGAAAATATTTAAAACTAAATGGTTTGAAAGAAATAAAGATGTAAGATATATAGTACAAAAACATGAAAATATAATAGATACAACTAGTGTAAATAGAAGAGCAAAAATAAATTTAGTTACAGATGAAATAATAAAAAGTTTTATCAAAATTATGTACTAAAGAAGCTAAAAATATAGGAATGTATACTTTGGAGGAGTAGAATTTACTATAAAAGCATATTTTTAGAAAAATATTGACACACCTATACAAATATACATATTAGATGACAGAATATTAGGAAATTTACAAGATGCCTTGATATCAGTGATAAAAGGAAACTTAGTATACCAAAAACTAAAATTTAATGTACAGCCAGATTTTAGTATCTCATTAAAAGATGAGCATAAAGAATTAGCTTTACTGAAAGAAATAATCTCTTAATTATTCGTATTGATTGAAGACATATATATACAAATTACAATAGGGGAATCATATTCCTACTTTACATCTAAATCCATATTCTATACAATTAAGGTAATAGAATAATTTTAATTATGGTACAAGACTAAGTCTACCAAATATACAATAATACAATAATAATATGTGTCCACTGCTAGACACGTAATGGGTCCTGGATATGGCCTGACCGGGGCCCACTGGACGTGGGCCTGAGCCGCGGCGTTGTGCCCTTGAGCCACGGCGCTAGAGCCTCTTTTGGACACTGTTTAACACACCCCCGCAGTCACAATGAGAGGTTTTCGTACGCTGAGACTGCCTCTAAAATCTTCAAAAAAGACCGAGGGAAGACCCTTTGTAAAGATGTCTGCAAGTTGATATCTGGAAGGAACATTGCAGACGTGTACTTATTCTCTAGCTACCTTTTCTCGAACAAAGTGAATATCCATCTCTATATGTTTAGTGCGCTGGTGCTGAACTGGATTACCAGAAAGGTAGACGACACTTATATTATCACAATACACCAAGGTAGCCTTCTCAATAGGACAATGAAGCTCTAACAGTAGATTTCGTAACCTACATGACTTAGAAACCACATTAACTACCCCTCTATACTCGGCCTCTACACTTGAACGTGAAAGCGTTGATTGACGTTTGGCAGACCATGAGACTAAATTATTACCTAAAAACATGCAATAGCTAGACGTAGACCATCTGGTGTCAGGACAACCACCCCAATCAGCATCTGTGTATGAGACAAGTGTAGACGTCGACGAAGGATATAAATGCAAACCATACTCAAGTGTTCCCTGAATGTACCTAAGAATGTGTTTGAGCGCATTCATATGTTCAACGCTAGGATCATGCATAAACAAACACCTGTTGTACGACATATGTAATATCAGGTCGTGTGAACGTCATATACTGAAGGGCGCCTGCAAGACTGCGATAGCGGGTCCGATCCTCATATGGAGAGCCAGCTACAGCACCAACTTGGGTTTAGTATCAATTGGAGTAGAAGTGGACTTACAAAATAACATCTCAACCCTCTCAATGATCTCTGCTGCATACTTCCTCTGTGATAAGAACAATCCGCCTGCATGACGAGTGACTGCAATCCCCAAAAAATAACTCAATGGACCCAAGACCTTCATGGAAAACTCAGAACTGAGCATTATCATAATAGACTTTCACAAAGCATCAGAAGAGGCAGTCAAGATAATATCATCAACATATAACAATATATAAGTCATGGAAGACCCTCGACGATATATGAATAATGAATTATCAGATTTACTGTGCGAAAACCCCATACTCGAAACAAAGTCAGCAAACCTCTTATACCAAGCCCGTAGAGACTGCTTAAGCCCATACAAGGACTTCTTCAATAGACAAACATGATTAGGATATCTAGTATCCCTGAACCCCAAGGGATGATTCATATACACTGTCTCCTGAAGATCGCCGTGTAGAAAAACATTTCTCACATCTAGCTGATGAATGAGCTAGGATTTCGAAAGAGCCAAACTGAGCACAGTGTGAATGGTAGCCGGCTTGACCACCGGGTTAAATGTCTTACCACAATCCACACCAATCTCCTGAGTCTTACCCATCACCTACAAGTCTAGCCTTATGTCTTGCAAATGAACCATCAGAGTTTTCCTTATGAACAAAAATTCACATAGACTGAATAATATTAACATCAGATGGATGGGGTACCAACTCCCACGTCTTATTATCAATAAGAGTATTATATTCCTTGGTCATGGAAATTTTCCAATTAGGATCATTTAAGGCAGACACATGATTACGGGGTAAAGGGATTTAAGAATATTAGAATTCAAATTAAAATGTCTTTTTGGTTTACAAATACCCCGTTGACTATGAGTGACTGGACCATGACTCTGGACTGGATTGGGTGAATTTTGGGAATTTTTAGAAATTTCTGGAATGACCGTCGAAGGAGACGCGACTCTAAGGGCGAGGGTCGCGGCGCTAGAAGAGCTGTCGAGCTCTTTGAAGTTTTGGCGCCGCGCTCTGTCAGGTCATGTGCCGCTCATGAGGAGTTTTAGCGCGTGGCAGCGACATTTTTCGGACAAATCTGAAAAATGACGAAGAACATAGGGGGAGACATCCTCATCCAAAAAATCATAAGAACTAGGCACGAGTTTTTCTACTTTAGAAAAGAGAAATTGGGATTCATCAAAGAGAACATGATGGCTAATGATGATTCGTTTAAAGGACAAATCAAAGCACTTATAACCACGATGATTTGGCGAAAAACCCAAGAATACACAAGGAGTAGAACGTGCCTGAAGTTTGTTGATCATAGTGGATGAAAACAGTGGATAACATAGGCATCCGAAAACCTAAGGTGAGAATATGACGGAGTCTTATTGTATAACATTTTGAGAGGGGATGAATATGTCAAACCTATCGAGGGAAGAATATTTAGTAGATCGGTAGTCATTTGTAGCGCATGATGCCAAAATAATGGAGGAACGAAAGAATGAACTAATAAAGTGCGAACAATATTATTAATAGTACAATTTTTTCGCTCATCTTTCCCATTTTGTGAAGACGTACGAGGACAAGAAAAATGAAAATTTATCCCATTTTGAGCACAGAACTCCCTAAATTCCCCATTGTCATACTCTTTGTCATTATCACATTGGATGTTTTTTATTTTCCGTTCAAATTGTGTTCTTATGAAAGCTCTAAATTTTATGAAAATTGAAAAACTTGAGATTTTTTCGCAATTGGAAATGTCCATAAATATTTAGAATAGTCATCTACGAATAAAACATAATAACGATGATCCATAGAACTAAAAACAGAAGATGTCCATAAATCATTGTGAATAATTTCAAATGGCATTGTAGTATTAGAAATCGAAGCTACAAATGGTAACTTAATATTTTTTCCCAAAGCACATGATTGACAAAGTGGAGTACTACGCATACTCTTACAAGAAATAAACTTATGTCTATCTAATGAAGATAAAATAGACGACCCCGGATGACCTAGACGAGCAAGCCATAAGGAAAGTGCAAGAGCTGCAAAAGTGGATGGCATAGCTTGACGCAAGATGCTGAGACTATGTGTGATTGGATAAAGATCTCCCCTACTGTCACACCTCATGAGATGACTCCCCGTCTTGAAATCCTTCACAGAAAACCCAGATTGATTAAAATTAATAGAAACCCAATTATCAGTGGTAAATTTACGGACATACACAAAATTTTTAATCAATTTTGGGGCATGAAGGGTATGTTTCAGGACAAGTGGTGGATGATGAGGGGACAAAGTTTTATGACCATAACTCTTAATTGGAACAGAATTGTCATTACCAACAGTTATACGACGATAGTGCTCAAATTGGAATAAGACGAGAGAGTACCTTGGTCGGATGTCATGTGGATAGTGGCGTCGGTGTCCATGTGCCAATTAGGGTCCGGTTGAGTTAAGTCAAGTGTGTGCATCGCTGCTTCAATGTTGGTCTGAGTGGGCCCCACTGCGTGGTGGGCTTGATGGGGGGGGCGCGACCCAAGTATACTGGACTGTTGCTACCCATAGGCTGGATTGAACTCGAGTCCAATCGGTAGAAGTTGGGCGCGACGCCAGACCGATCTCGGAGCCATGGCCACAGAAGCTCGTGTCGCGGTCAGTATTGCGGGCCGCGAGGCGCTGGGATCCACTGCCATTGTCCAGGGGCCCCACGTGGTCCCCAAAACTGCTGCTGCTGCTGACGGTTGCCTCCGTTGTTGCCGACTCGATTCTTGCCATTATTCTTTCGATTTTGGCCCTTTTTACCACCCCCGTTGTTGTGATTTTGGGTCACGTTAGGTGGATTGGAAGGGAAAAATTGGAAGCATTCATCATGGTGACGGGAATTGCTCCAATCGATGCCCTTTTAGCCAAACCCACTTCTTCCAAAAGTGAGCATGGAATGGGCTTGATAGAACGCATGCAGGGGATTACTTTGACGAATAACCGAAGAAACCCCTATATAGGCCTCGGATAAACCGACAACCATCTGAAGAACTAGACGAATATCAGAAACAGGAGAACCCATGTTGCGAAGTTGGTCTGCCAATTCCTTGAGGTGTATGCAATAAGAAGAAACGTTTGAAAAATTCGCCATAGAAACTTGAGAAAATTCCTGCTCAAGGATAACAATATGAGAATTATTGTTATCTTTGAAGATGTCATGCAATCGATTCCACGCCGCCATAGCTGTGGAGTTGGGTTCCATAATCGTCTGTAAAAGATCCAAGGAGATAGTGGCATAAATCCACTGAAGAACCTTGGCATCAAGCATGACCCATAATTCTGGATTTGCGTCTTTAGTGGGCACAACCATCGTAGAAGTAGACGTTGCATCACCCTCCTTTGGAGGAGTTGGAGGAATGATGTGGTGGAGAACTTTATGTGCCAAAGCATGAATCTTAAATAATTCCGTCCATGTCTCATATTGAACATTTTCTAGGTCAAGAACGATAGGGATGACGCTCTTGATGTTAGAAATTGTGAGGGCAGGGTGAAAATTGTTCTTATCAGTCATAGGGAATATAACAACAAGATTCGGAGAAGAGAATTTGGAGATAGGAATTTCTGAAGGGAAGAGCCGCGGCTTCGGAAGAAGATCGAGAATAGGGTTGCGGTGCTAGGGTGAGAAACTCGAGAAAAAGAAGAAATTTTGAGGAGCAGAAGCAGGGTAAAGAGAACCTAGACTCTTGATACCATGAAAGAAATAATCTCTTGATTATTCTTATTGATTGAAGACATATATATACAAGTTACAATAGGAGAATCATATTCCTACTTTACATCTAAATCCCTATTCTATACAATTAAGATAATAGAATAATTCTAATTATGGTACAAGACTAAGTCTACCAAATATACAATAATACAATAATAATGTGTATCCACTGTTGGACACGTAATGGGCCCTGGATATGGCCTGATCGGGGCCCACTGAACGTGGACCTGAGCCGCGGCGCTGTGCCCTTGAGCCACAGTGCTAAAGCCTCTTTTGGACACAGTTTAACATTAATATTATATTATAAATTAGATGGACTAACAATGTCACCAGGTAGTAAGGTAATAAGCATAGAAATAAAAATGATATATGCCTTAACAGAAAATCACCATGAAATGAACATTTTAGTGCCAAAAATATATCAAGATATATTGGAACAAATAGAACATAAGGAAAATTCTAAAATAACCATACCAGAAGAAATACATATGGATTTCAGTAATAGAACCATAACATCATTACAAAGGATAAAATCACAGATAGAAGAATCTAGATTAAGTATTAGAAAAGAACCAATAATACTAGCAAGACAAAATAGTTTAAGACAATCAAGAACATTAGATTTAATAAACATACTAAGTAGTACATTAAGAGTTAAAGTAGTAATATTCAATGGAATTATAACAACT
The DNA here is from genome assembly GCA_029844215.1 of Przewalskia tangutica. Taxonomy (NCBI): domain Eukaryota; kingdom Viridiplantae; phylum Streptophyta; class Magnoliopsida; order Solanales; family Solanaceae; genus Przewalskia; species Przewalskia tangutica. The sequence continues at coordinate 13,006,746 of CM056738.1, forward strand.
GTTGCATAACTGAAACTAATACAGGAGCCGTAAAAAGCTTTATACATATTAGTAAAATTAATTAAAAAGATTATAATCTGATAGAACCACAAACCTGCAATTACCCAGAAAATGAAAGAGAGATAATAATCACTAATAGCATTAATCTGAAATTTAAAATTCAAGATTTAGAATATAAAATAAACATAGGAGTTGTAACATATGATAATTTTAATGAACTATTATTAGGAAGTGACTTTTTGACTATGATAGATTATAGGATTACTAACGATGGAATATAAATAACCAATCAAGCAAAAATAAGATTTATAAATAAGATATGAATATCCAAGAAAAGATAAACAAGCTGGAAAAAAAACAATAAAACAAATTTTGTTAGAAGAAGTAATAATATCACAACTTAAATATTTAGAGTATAGTGCTAAAGAAGTACAATTAGAAAATGATATAGAACAGTTAGAAAAGCAGCAAAATAACAAACCTAATAAAGAATGGATAGACATAGAAAACAGATGGAAGATAAGAATATACAAAACTGACTATTTTTAACGAAAAATTGATGATATATGGAACGAAATAATATCAAAGAACAATTGAAAAATCCTTTAATAATAATAGATGAAATAAAAGAAAATCAAACACACATGCAACAACAAATAAGAGAAGAGATAACAAAATTGTGGAATGTATCTGAAGTACCAACATTTAAATTAATATTGAAACAACTTAATAAATTAGTAACAAACATAAGTAAAGAAAAACAAGTATTAGAAGAACGAGAACCTAGTACCAACCAGGAACAAATAGTTGAAAAAATAGTCGATACCACTACTAAACAACCCGAGTTAGTACCAATAGACGCATGGAGAAGAAGTAAGCATGCCATAATGGTAGATATTAGTCAGATAAAACCAAAACTACCAGAACCAATAGGAAAAAACTTTAGACAACCTAGCAATATTACATAAAAAGGACAATTTTGATGGGAAAACAAGAACGTAGAACAATAACATTTGTCAGAAATCATGAAAAGGAAATAATAGAAAAAGAAAAATATAAATATGAACCTATAAGAAAGAAAGACTCTAAAGATACACTAAATAATAATAAGGACAATTCAAAAGGCAAAAATATCTATTTAAATGATACAAAAAAATTGAATATTTACACTTAAAATTAGAAAGACAACATCAGGATCAATGAATATTGAAATTAGAAAAGGAAAATACAAAATTAAAATTATCTACTAACGAAGAATGGCTGAAAAAAATACAAAAGATATAAAAATAAGTTTAAAGAAACAATGAAAATACTAAAATAAATCAAGGTAGAATTAAAAGAAACGAAAAGTGACCTAGAAGTCTAGAACAAGTCAAACAAGAGATGTCAGAACTAAAAGAAGAATTATATATCATGAAAAACAAGATAATAAGATTAAAAGGAAAAAAGAAAGAAAAGAAAATATACAGAACAAGCGATGAATATTCTACTAGTAATGAAAAAGTTGATAGAGACACAAATAATGATAGCAACACTGATAAAGAATATACAGAAAACAAAGAAACACAAGTAGCAAACTTTGTAGAAGAAATAGATGAAGAAAAGGTTAGGAAACAATATTGAAAAATAATCAAATAATAGAAGCTCTACAAAAAATGAAAAGAGTAAATGCAATCATAGAGGAAGAACCTGAATGCTATATAGAAGATGAATTTAATGAACCTCTAGAAACAAAAATAAAATTAGATGATATAGTAAATCAAGATGCTAATGACTACCTTGGAAAAGAATTGATAGACCCTACTTTAGAAGTAATAATAAGAAAATATACTAAATTACCAAAACATATACCAATCGGACAACAAGCAGAATTTAAAGAATTTGTAGGATCAATGGCACAAGGAATAAACATGAATGGATATTTTGAAAGTATATATGTCATAGAAACAATCATTTTAGGAGCACATGTACTTGAACACATTCATATTATTAATAAGATTAATATATACTTGGCATTTGCAATTATTGAATTATTATTTGATTGTTTATATTATTCATTAATGTGCATCCCTTGAACTTACATTGTCATTAATAGTGTGAGATATTAATGATAGAGTGTAGTTCTTAAAATAGCCTAGACTAATGATCATTGAGAATGGGATATCAATGATATGTTATAAGTCGACATGTGGTCTGCATCACATTCTTAGAGAATGTAGTATATCTCACTTCATCGCAAGCAATAGTTGCTAGTGATGGACACATGGATACTCTTGGGAGTATTGGCATACCTGGCGATAAACTATTTGTTATACATGTCTAGAGTATTATCGCGTGTGGGAGATAGAGTCCAGACTTGAGGTCAATATCGCCTTGTTTACGGAGCAATGCAATTTGATCCCGTCCTAAGCTCAAATGCCTTATAGGTTGAGACGCGACTTGTATTGGGTGCATTACGAAGTAGATTGAAGGTAGTAGTTGAGCCAAGAATAAGATTCATTCCTCGATTGAAGTTTGAGAGAACACTCACTCTCGGAGATGTTAGGTCGACGAGTCATTGGCGATGCAAGAGACATATCTAGGATATGGTCTAGTTGTCGACTAATATAGATGAGATAAAGTGATCAAGCCATTTGGATAGACACTTGGCAAATCTTAAGCTTGATCGAGTGTGTCGCGAATGAAAGGAATTTATCATCTCACATAGAGGTTTGTTTACTTGAGTCTTGTAAACGTACTTCACATATTGGGTCCGTCACCGGCGCCGTCTAGGAGTTCCGTGTGAACCTTGATTTGATCAAGTGCCGATGTGTGAAGGCCTAAAGGGTCACACTAAGTCGATTGTCCTTTCGGTCTAAGGGTATATTGAGAGAATGTAAAATATCGGATTTTGAATCAAGATATTTTATTTTATAATAAATTATGGGATAATTTTCATTTGATGAAAATTAATTAATTAAGTTAAAATTAAGTCTTGGATTTAATTAGAACTGAAACGTGCAGAAAATAAATAAAGGAACCGCATAACAGTGGGCCCAGTTCGACTGGCCCACTGCAATTTGGATTTGGGTCAGGTCTTGAAGCCTGATCCAAATCTGATTAGGTTTAGGGTTTCCTCACTATATATTTGGCACTTAACCCATAATTTCAAAAGAACTCATTTTTCACTTTCTGAACTTAGAGTTCAGGAAATAACTTCTCTCAAACCTCTGCCAAGATTTCCTAGCTTTCTTGGGCAAAGGAATATACCGAAGCAAGGCTTGCACCCGGATTGACAATCGCGTGCGCACCTTTTAGTAGAGACTGCATTAAAAGCATAAACTGTAAGTTTTTCATGTCTTTGCAGATTTGTATTATCGCATAATCATACCAGACGATCTTTGTTGGAGCAAGTAAGTTTACTCAAAATTTTAAACTTCCGCTGTGCCTTACTTGTATGTTTTACACCCAACAAATCCCTACATATTTCTTAGAGTTAGATAATGTTTATGACGAACATGAAATAAGTAGAAGGATAAATGATTGAAATCTTGGAATGTATATAACATTAATGAATTCTACACATACTGACGATTTAGATTATATCTATGATTTAATATCTAAAACATTAATTGGAAAAGTATCATTTTGGAAGGAATCTATAACATATCAATTAAAAGGATAAATATGATTGAAAATTTATACTAATGATATTTGATATGGTATTAAAAAGAGATTTTTAGGAGAAAAATGGCTAGTAACCAGATAAAATGTATTTGCTAAGAGAAAAACTGAAATTATAATGAATCTAAATAATATGAAATGTTGTTAAATTAATAAATTACCAGAATATAAAATAAGTTTTAGTAAATTCTTTTACGAAACTAGATTCTTACCACAGGAAGTATTAATAAACCAACAACTTTACTATGACCATTTACCAACACCATATAATATTGAAGTATCTAAAAAATATAATCAATTAGATCCAAGAGAAAATACATTAGGTGAAAGAATAAGAGTATTATGAGCTTACTTAATGGGAAATGTGAAGAATATAGAATACAACAAAAGGTTAAAAAAGTTAAGAAATTAGGACTGAAAGAAATATGTGGATTCAGAGAAAGAAGATTAGTATTTGGATGTGATAGTTAAAATATCTATTTAAATGATACAAAAAAATTGAATATTTACACTTAAAATTAGAAAGACAACATCAGGATCAATGAATATTGAAATTAGAAAAGGAAAATACAACAAAAGGTTAAAAAAGTTAAGAAATTAGGACTGAAAGAAATATGTGGATTCAAGATTAGTATTTGGATGTGAAGGTTAAAATATCTATTTAAATGAGGAAAGAAAGAAAATACATAAGACATAAGAATAAATATAAAAAATACCATAAGAAACCTTTTAAGAAATATAATAATTATAATAAATCATATTATAAAACCTGTAGGAAGAAGAGATTTAAAAGATATATAAATACGCCTGAAATTAGAAGAAAATTTAAACATGGGAGAAAATTTAGGAAAAGAAAATATGTAAAACAGAAAAGAACAACCTAAAGAATGTAAATGCTGAAATTGTAATGAAAAAGGACATTATGCTAATAAATGCCCAAAATTAAAGAAAAAATGTGTAAAATATATAAACACAACACAATTTATTATGAATTTAGAACAAATAAAAGAAAGAGATAATAAATCAAATTGCATATATTGATTGGATTCGGGCCTAACTCGCACTGCTTTCAAGAGCTAGCTTTCACACTCCTTCTCTATATAAGACCATAGCTGAAATCAGTGATAAGGGGCTTTCCTATTAAGATGGACAACCTGTGTTTTTTTCGGTTCGATACTCTCGAAGAGTTGGTTATTGAAGACTGCTATATTCGTCTCAAACTAGAGGATGAACTCGTTCTGATCTCGCTTGCTAATACCCTACAAAAGTACGTATTTAACAATAATCTCATAGTGATGAAGATTTTTATGTTAGCCAAACAGAAGACGAAAGTGAAACAAAATCATAAAATATTAACTTTATAAATATCTAGTCAGATAGTGAAGATAGTTCAGAATAAATGGAATTACAAGAAGAAAAAAGAAAATTATTAGAGGAAAGAGATTACTAGATACAATGTGAGGAGTATAACATAAAAATCTCATTCCTCTAAGTTTTCTTTTTTCTTCTTGTAATTCCATTTATTCTGAACTATTTTCACTATAGAAGTAGATATTTATAAAGTTAATATTTCTTGATTCTGTTTCACTTTCATATTCTATTTTGCTAACATAAAAGTCTTCATCACTATACTATTTATTGTTTCTTTCTTTTATTTGTTCTAAATTCATAATAAATTGTGTTGTGTTTATATATTTTACACCCTTTTTCTTTAATTTTGGGCATTTATTAGCATAATGTCCTTTTCCATTACAATTCCAGCATTTACATTCTTTAGGTTGTTCTTTTCCTTTCAAAGGTTTTACATATTTTCTTTTCCTAAATTTTCTCTTATGTTTAAATTTCCTTCTGGTTTCAGGCGTATTTCTATATCTTTTAAATCTGTTTATCTTTTGTTGTTATGGAATCTATGAAAATTTACGACCACTCGATATTTTAGATTAAGGGTATATTTTTTATATTTAATTTGTCAAAAAAAATTATAAGTGAAAGAAATAATTCCTTGATTATTTTTATTGAATGAATAGGTATATCTACAAGTTACAATCTCCAAATATGGAAAATTCTATTCCTACTAAAATTCTAGTATCATAATTTTACTTGTACAAAAATTCTACAATTATGGTAATTATACAACATAATTTAATACTTCTATTTTTGGTACAACACTAGCCGAAATCGTGTATATTTTAGGGATACACACGGTATATTCTATCACACCCCCACATTCATAGCAGACGATTGTCGTACGCTGAGACTGTCCCTAAAATATTCAAATAAAACCGAGGGAAGACCCTTCGTAAAGATGTCAATAATTTGGTATCGTGAGGACACATGTAAGACGCGTACTTGGCCACAAGCTACCTTTTGGGGGTGGACACAATAATACGAATAGTAGCTGGTTTGACCACCAAACTAAACATTTCACCACGTCCACACCAACTTATTGAGTTTTACCATCACCTATAAGACGAGCCTTATGCCTCTTAAAAAAAATGTCAGAATTTTCTTTATGAGTAAAAATCCGCATAGATCGAATAATATTAACACCAGAAGGTCGGGGTACCAACTCCCACGTCTTATTTTCAATAAGAACATTATATTCGTCAGTCATAGCCAGTTTCCAATTCGGGTCATTTAATGCGGACACAAGATTACACAGGAGTGCGGATTTAAGGGTATTAGAATTGAGATTAAAATGTCATTTTAGTTTTAAAATACCTCTTTGACTATGAGTAATGAGCCCTTGAATCGAGGAGGAATTGGATGGATTTCGGACAATGTGTGGAACGGAGACATACTGGTCAGCAGGCAATGAGACTGCTGGCCCAATAACTAGAAAATGATTCAACAATGGAAGTGGAGTGGACCGTAGATACTGTTCTGGCCCAGATGGTGAAATAGGGAATGAAGTTGAGCCAACAGTGGGCGGATTAGGAAGAACAGTGAGAATGGTACTAGGCCGCGATTCAGGCCCACCAGACGGTCCAGCAGGAGTCGCGGCTACGGGAAGTTATGGGCTAGCAGGTAGTGGGTCTGCTGGAAGATTTTTGTCATGGGTCAAATCAGATAAATGGTGCATAATATACGGCGAGACCATGTCATCCAAAAAAATTATACAAATCAGGCACGGAACTACAAACTTTAGCAAATGAAATTGAGTTTCATAAAAAATCACATGACGACTAATAATGATTTTATTAGAGGATAAATCAAAACACTTGTAACCACGATGATTATATGGATAACACAAAAACACAAAAGGGTTAGAACAGGCTGGTAGTTTGTTAATTGTAGTGGATGAAAAAAGAGGATAGCATAAACACCTGAACACCCTAAGATGAGAATACGAAGGATCTCGTTTGAAAAGATGTTTAAGTGTGGAATTATATGCTAGATTTTTGTTAGGAAGTATGTTAAGGAGGTGAGTAGTCATTTGTAGAGCATGATGTCAAAAAGAAGGAGGTACGAAAGCATGAGCCAATAAAGTTCAGACAATATTATTAATGATACAAATTTTTCGTCCGGCTTTCTCATTTTGTGAGGACGTATGAGGATAAGAGAAATGAAAAACTATGTCATTAGCATCACAAAATTCTCGAAACAACCCATTATCATATTCATTGTCATTATCACACCGGATATTTTTATTTCCCGTTTAAATTGGGTACGAATGGATGTTCTAAATTTTAAGAATGTGGAAAAGACTTGGCTAATGAAAAGATCCATAAAAAATCTAATAATCATCCAAAAATAGAACATAATAACGATGGCTCAAAGAACTTAGAACGGGAGATGTTCATAAATCACTATGAATAATGTTAAGAGGCTACAAATGGTAATCTAACATGTTTCACTAACATATAGGAATGGAAAATTGGAGTATTGCATGTACCCTTACAAGAAATAAAATTGTTTTTATGCAAGGAAGAAATAATTGACGACCTAGGATGACCCAAACGTGCATGCCACAAGGAAGGAGCTAGAGCAGCAAATGTCGACGACATGGCTTGACTCGAGGAAGTGGTGGTGGTTGTGATTGGATAAAGATCTCCCCTACTATTGCATCTCATGAGAGGTATCTCTATCTTTTAATCCTTCACAGAAAACTCAAATGGATCAAAATTAACAGAAATTCAATTATCAGTGGTGAATTTTCTAACATACACTAAAAATTTAATTAAGTGAGGGGCATGAAGGATATTTTTCAAGACAAGAGGTGGATGTGGGGGAGACAAAATTGTACCAGGAATTAGAATTGAGTTGTCATTACCAACAATAATGGTATGATTTTTGCTCAAATTTAAATAAGATGAGAGAGTACTTTGGTCGGACGACATGTGAGAAATGGTGCCGGTGTCCATATACCAATTCACATCTGGAGCATTTAATCCAAGTGTATGCATGGTGGCCTCAATATTGGTGGGTGTCGGGATCGGATTCAAGCCTGCAGCATTGAAGGCCTGCGGGGGGCGAGGCCCAAGAAAACCGACCTGCTGACCCGACCTGGAATACTGCTGGTTGTTGTCGTAAGAACCCGAGAAATTATTTGTGTGATTGGGCTGGACTGGGCCCAATTTCCTGGAAAATAACTAGGCGGGCAGTAGGTGGGACTAGGCCACTGGCCGCTAGTCCAAGCCCACTGCAAGGGGCCCAGTGCTGAAACCAGGCGGGTTGTGGCCTAGTTCCCCGAGGCCCACTTCCAACATTTCTACTCTTCCATCCGCTACTATTATTGCCTCCACGACTTTTGCCATTATTTTTACGATTTTGACCCCTTTTGCCGCAATCGTTGTTGCGGTTTTGGCCGGAATTATCAACAAAATTGTGAGAGTTATCGGATGTATTCATCATCGCGACAGAACTTGCACCGATAGTCACCTTTTTTGTCAAGCCGGCTTCTTCTAATGTGAGCATCGAATGCGCTTGATAAAAGGGTGGAAGTAGATTACTTTAATGAAGTAGAGTCTCAATGCCATTATAGGCCTCAGATAGGCCTGTAACCATTTGTAGAACAAGACGATAATTGGTAACAGGCGCTCCAAAGTTACAGAGTTGGTCCGCCAATTCTTTGAGTCATTTACAATAAGTTGAAACAATTGGGAAATCTTTCATGCTGACTTGTAAATATTCTTGCTCAAGAGTGACAACTCGGAAATATTTGTTATCTTGGAATATATCACACAATTTATTCCAGATATCCATAGCCGTAGTGTCTAGTTCAATGATCGTCTGTAAAAATGTTAGTAGAAATAGTGAAGTAAATCCACTGAAGGACGGTAGCATCAAGGGTTATCCATAACTAAGGATTTTCCTTGGGGATAGGTACATCTGTTATGCCAGGTGCCGGAGGAATTATGTGATGGAGGACTTTATGTGAGAGTGCGTGAATTTTGCACAATTCCACATACGTCATATATTGGACGTTCTCATCTTAAGAACAACAAGGATATGGTTCTTGATGTTGTAAATAACAAGGGCATGATGAAACATGTTCTCCGAGGTATGTATAACAAAGAAACAATAATTTAGGAGGGATTATAAAAGGAAATTTGGGAAAAGAAAAAGAAAATATTCTCGGAACCGAGGGAAGAGACGGACGAAATCCAAGAACAAATTTGGGAGGGGAGCGGAAGTATGTTAGTCCTAGACTTCTGATACCATGAAAGCAATAATCTCTTGATTATTCTTATTAAATGAATAGGTATATATACAAGTTACAATCTCCAAATATGGAAAATCTTATTCCTACTAAACTTCTAATATCCTAATTCTTCTTGTATAAGAATTCTACAATTATGATAATTATACAACATAATTTAATAGTTCTATTTTTGGTACAAGACTAGCTGAACCCGTGTATCATAAGAATATATGTTGTGGTATTTCTATTTACTACGCAAGTGTACGTATCACAATTTGTAATAATTCGGTAAAATCGAATATCGTTCTCAGAGACTGAATTATCAATTATCAATTACCAACTAACTAATCTTTGGTTTCTATTTGGCAAACGAATAGAGATTGATATTTCTAAACTACGAATTGACAAACTAAAGTAATTTGCAGGAATAAAATAAGAATGAAAACACATGGAGTTTAACTCAGTAATGAAGGTAATTAGGATTTTCAATCTCATCAACTATCCACTCTATCAGTCGTTAATGCAACACTAGCAATTCTTTTTCTTATCAAGATAGCAGGTTAACTGAGGTGTTCTATATTCCGGTTAGGACATATAAAAACTCAACCTAAGTGAAATTTTTCTATATTTCTATGATAAATTCAACCACATAGGAGGATTAAGATCAATAATCTAAAACACTACACATACAATCGTGATACTCTCGTTCAAGATTAAACATATGTCTAATCAACTATAATATATTCAAATCTCCCTTTTCAAATCTTGATTTGAAATCATATAAGTAATGAAAACTAATGACCAATTAATGTTCATTCAATAAACGCAAGTTAAATAGATATTAATAGATGAAGAAGAAACACTAGCAATGCATTGATTCATATTAGAGTTTCAAGCGAATTGATGGAAAATCGTAATAAAGAAATTAGTTCATAGTCATGCTAATAAAATTAATTGTCATAAAAACAAACATAAGTTGAATTAAAGTAAAGAAAATGAAAAGAACTTGAACGATCGATGTCTCTAATTGTCCTTGGCCTCTTGTTTCTTCCTCCAAATATGAGATCATCCCTAAAATCAGCCTCCCACAACTTATATAACGAAAACCCCTCTTGGACCTTTTTACCCTCATAAAAAATAGGTTTTTCGCATATTTTCGTCGTCGGTGCCGCGACGCTTCATCCAGGCGCCGCGACTCTAATTCCCTGTGAAGGTCCTGCCGGTCAGGCACCGCGAAGCTTCTTCCAGGCATCGTGGCTCTGCAGCGCCACGACTCTTCATTGCAAGCGTCGCGACTCTAAATCCGAGTAATTTCTGCAAATTAGCCTTGTAGACCGCGAGGGGTCAACTATGTAATTTGTTTAAACTGCTTCCCAGGGCTTCTTTGACTTATTGCTTGTGACTCGATATGTATTTTGTCCTCCATAACAACTTATTTTCTTTGAATTCGCCTTATTCCTTTCTGGATCACTTAAGACCTGAAAACACAAAACAACACGCACAATACTGGACAAAACAATTAAAAGACGACAAACGGCTCCCTAAAACAATACTAAAAATAGACTCAATAAACACCCCAAACTTAAACTTTACTCGTCCTCGAGTAAAGAACTCTAGACATCCTAAAAAACACACAAACTCTAAAAAATGAATCAAGTCAATCAAAATAGATTATGCATCGAAGATCATGAACACATGCAATATCATTTTCAGAAAAATTCTAGCCATTAATTTGCTATCTAGAATTTCAAGTCAAATATTTATCAAATTTGCTTAAAGTTATTAAGACATATGATCAATCAACCATGATTGTTGACTCAAACATGTACTCAATATCAGTTTATGCATAATGAATTCTTTCCAACAGTCCATCAGACCAAAAGTCTATAGGCTTTCTAACTTGATACTCTTCACTAATGTAGATAACATATGCTAAGAATCAATATGACTTTTGTAGGTTATGACGACAGGCTTAGGCTCGGATAGATGAAAAGTCATTTAGGTTCAAGATTACCATAAGCATATACACCAATCAACCAACTTGATATTTACATTACAAACCAACAATCATCCCCAATTTTTTTTCTTTCTTTTCTTTCCTTGATTGAGAACATTCACACTTTTACATTTATGTATAGATACACTCCCCCAAACATGTTTTTTTTTAATGTATGTACAAGGAGAGTGTAACATATATTTTTTTCGGAATTTCTCAATCTTTTACACTTTTATTAATAGAACCCAATCTAAATTACAACAACTCATCTCCAATCATACACTTGTATACTCATGGTAACATTTAAGGGAAGGAGAAATTGTCACGGGTTTCAAGTTGGCCCAAAATAGACATCTATCAACGAAGGATAATTTAAGGCTCAAAAGGGGTAACTAGGGATTAATGTAATCAAGGGTGAATTGAAAGGCTCAATCGTTCCAAAAATGGCCTAAATCATCTTCCTAAGCATGCATTATCTAGGATTTCGTTTCAAGTAGCAAGCAAGCAAGTTTCTAGAATTTTCCACCATCTTTCCTCGAACCAAAATTCGATCATGCATAAACCCATATTAGATTAGAAGAAAATCAACCATCATGATCAAGTTTTCATCACTATTAATAACCGAAAGCAAACTCAAAAACTATCAAACTTAAGCACACATATTTATGCATTTCATGGCTATCATTTCATCCAATTCTATCACATGTGTTCATTCAATCTCATGGGTCATTATCATTCACTTGATTCATCAAAAACGGACACTCAAGCAATGACACTAACAATAAACAAACAACTAAACATAAAATAATTAAAAACTACTAACACAAAACAGTAAGATTCTTCCCCCCCCCCCCCCCAAACTTATTCAACATATTGTCCTCAATGTAAAAAAAAGGAAGCAAGTGAATGAAGACTTACATAAACCATGACAGTGATTCAGAATGGTGATGGTGGTAGTGGTGAGATAGAGCATCGCGACTTTTTTTAACTGATGAAAAGTTTCAGGCATTCTGTTTCATAAGCGTCGCGATGCTTCACACTTCGATCCCTTTCAGCTTTCTACCTCCCAAGAATCGTAGCTCTTTATCTGGGCGCCATGGCGCTTCATCGTCGAACAAAAATCTTCACTCACTGCCTTCACAGCCCCACGACTCTTCATCTAGGCACCGCAGTGCTTCATCTAGGCATCGCAGTGCTTCATCAAATTTGGACACTCCATTTTTTGCTTCGGATTTCAGCATCTCGCGGTCCTCTTTCACTCCGAGTTGGCTCCCAATTTACCTGACATTAAAAACATAGATCAAGAAATAACAAAGCATTGAGATTGTTCAAAAAAACAAATAAAATAAAATAATTAAAATATTGGATTGCCTCTCAATAGCGTTGTCGTTAACGTTATTTATCCAGACATAAAATTCTTCTCCATCTTGAATTCAAGGGGGTAAATTAACCCTGAAACACAACCATTTCAGGATCTCTTTCTTTTTCGTTTTCTTTTTCCTTTTTCTTCTCCAGTAGAGGGTTAACATATTTGGCAATTTCCACACGCTCATTGTCTTCAAGGTTACCCTTCTTATCACGTTATGTTAATGGCACTTCTAGAGCCTCAATTCTCTTATAGCTTTTCTCATAAAGAGGATTTTCAACCACACAAATGGAAAAACAATCGTCACTTATTCTTGTCTCGGTTGTCGCCTTGAAAACATTAAAGATCACTTCTTCACCCTGTACTCGGAGTATTAGTTCACCCTTCTCAACATCTATCACTGCTCGCCCGGTAGCTAAAAATGGTCTCCCAAGGATTATTGGCACCTCAACTTCCTCTTATATGTCAAGAATAGTAAAGTCAGCCGGAAAGATAACTTTCCCACTTTAACTAGAACATCTTCAATAATACCATGTGAATGTTACAAAGAACGGTCTGTCAGTTGTAAAGTCACTGTTATAGGATTAACTTCACCCACACCAAGCCTACGAAACACAGACAGAGGCATAAAATTTATACTGGCCCCCAAATCACACAAGGCTTGCTTGCATTTAACATTCCCGATAGTGCATGAAATAGTGAAGCTCCCTGGATCTCGTAACTTCTGGGGAAGCTTCTTTTGCAGAATAGCATTGCACTCATCAGTTAATGCCATAGTCTCATAATCTTTTAGTTTTCTCTTTTTAAAGAGAATGTCTTTCATAAATTTTACATAACTTGGCATTTTCTCTAGAGCCTCAATAAATAGAATGTTGATTTGCAGCTTCTTGAACACATCTAAAAACTTGGAAATTTGTTTATCAAGAGTATTTTTTCAAAGTCTTTGAGGGTATGAAATTTTTATTTGAGGTTCCATAACAACCGCTGGTGGTGCCTTTTCTGTAATATGGTGGTCTTCAGTAACCCCCTCTTTCTCTAAACCATGTGTCTCTCCCAACCTATCAATTGTATCCACATGTGGTTGAGCTGCAGATTGCTCAACTAGTTTACCACTTCTCACACTGATGGTCTGACACTGCTCATTTGGATTTACAACCGTATTGCTAGGGAGATTCTCCTGCGATTTGTTGTTTAACATATTTGCTAGTTGGCCCACCTGTGTCTCTAAGTTCTTGATGAATGATCTGGTTTCTGTCATGAACTGAGTTTGAGAATTTATGAGGGTCAACAAAGTTGCTTGTAATTCATTTGGCTCCGCTTGTTGAACTTGTGTTCTGGGATGCTGAGAGGATGAAGCTTGACCCATAGGTGGTTGTTGATTTCCCTACTGATACTGATCTTGGAACTGTGGCTGCTGGTTCTTGTTGTTTCTCCAAGAAAAATTTAGGTGATTTCTCCACCCTGGACTGTAAGTGTTGGAGAATGGGTTGTTGTAGGGCCTTTGGAAGTTTACCACTGCCTGAACATGTGCTTGCTCCATAGGTATATTATTGGGATCCATTGCTGTGCGATGATCAAAAATATGTGGTCCGCCACAAATTTCACATCGAACCTGTGTTTGAATAATATTTGCAGTCATAGTACTCTGCTGCAATTGTTTTGTCAAAGAAGCAATCTGAGCAGTCAACGCAGTGATAGCATCTAACTCATGTACTCCAACCACATTTTTGCTATTGATAGATCTTTTATCGGACCACTGATGATTATTCATTGACATGTCCTCCAACAACTCATGTGACTCATTAGTACTCTTGCTCATAAATGTTCCCCCAGCAGCAACATCAATTATGGTACGAGTAGTACCACACAAACCATTATAAAAATTGTGGACCAACATCCATTTCTCAAGTCCATGATGAGGACACTTCCTCTGCAGCTCCTTAAACCTCTCCCACATATCATACAAGGACTCCCCATCGAGTTGTGGGAATTTTCCAGTTCTCCTCTTAACTTATCGGCCTTTATGGATGGAAGAACTTGGCAAGAAAGTTCTGAGCTAAATCATGCCAAGTAGTAATAGAGTTCACTTGAAGAGAGTTCAACCAGCTCTTGGCTCGATCCCTGAGTGAGAATGGAAACAGTCTCAACCTAATGACATCATCAGCACCATTATATTTAAAAGTCGCACATAGCTCCAAGAAATTCGCCAAATGCGTATGGATCTTCTGAGGGAAATCCACCAAACTGAACTATATTATGGACCATCTACAAGAATCTCAAAATTATTTGATCCCACAGCTGGTGACCTTATACAGGCATGCACTCCCGTAATAGTTTGCAAGATGTAGTCCCTTAAACTCATCTCGGCACGATTCTGGACTCGTTCTATCATGTCTGTTGGTACTCCTCCATTCAACCCGTTATTATTATGTTGATTTTCCATCACGGTTGAATCAACAATTCTTTTGTTCCTTCTATTCTGCTTGCACGCTTTCTCAATTTTCGGATTCAGAGGAACAAGGTTATCTGCTTCGCATAAATACATAAAACTGATAAAAAACAATACACGCATATTAAGGCAAAAAATGTGTTCTAAGAGCAACCAAATTAGAAATAAGATTAATTACTTTGATATAGATAATACTTCAATCCCCGACAACAGCGTCAAAAACTTGTTGCGGTATTTTTATATGCTACGCAAGTGTACGTATCACAATTTGTAATAATTCGGTAAAACCGAATATCGTCCTCAGAGTCCGAATTATCAATTACCAACTAACTAATCTTTGGTTTCTATTTGGCAAACAAATATAGATTGAGATTTCTAAACTAAGAATTAACAAACTAAAGTAATTTGCAGGAATAAAATAAGAATGAAAACACACAGAGTTTAACTCAGTAATGAAGGTAATTAGGATTTTCAATCTCATCAACTACCCACTCTATCATTCGTTAATGCAAGACTAGCAATTCTTTTTCTTATCAAGATAACATGTTAACTGAGGTGTTCTATATTCCGGTTAGGACATATAAAACTCAACCTAAGTGAGAATTTTCTATATTTCTATTATAAATTCAACCACATAGGAGGATTAAGATCAATAACATAAAACGCTACACAAGAAATCGTGATACTTTCGCTTAAGATTAAACATATGTCTAATCAACTATAGCATATTCGAATCTCCCTTTCAGATCTTGATTTGAAATCATATAAGTAATGAAAACTAATGGTCAATTAATTCTCATTCAATAAACGCAAGTTGAATAGATATTAATAGATGAAGAAGAACCACTAGCAATACATTAATTCATAATAGAGTTTCAAGCGAATCGACGAAAAATCCTAATAAAGAAATTAGTTCATAGTCATGCTAATAAAACTAATTGTCTTAAAAACCAACATAAGCTGAATTAAAGTAAAGAAAAGGAAAAGAACTTGAACAATCGATGTCTCTAATTGTCCTTGGCCTCTTGTTTTTTCCTCCAAATATGAGATCATCCCTAAAATCAGCCTCCCACAACTTATATAACGAAAACACCTCTTGGACCTTTTTACCCTCGTAAAAATTAGGTTTTTTGCGTATTTCCGTTGTCGACGCCGCGACGCTTCATCCAGACGTCACAACTCTAATTTCCTGTGAAGGTTCTACCGGTCAGGAGCTGAGGCGCTTCTTCCAGGTGTCGCGGATCTGCAGTGCCGCGACTCTTCATTCCAAGCGCCGCGTCTCTTCATTCCAAGCGCTGCAGCTCTAAATTCGAGAAACTTCTGCAAATTAGCCTTGTAGATCGCGAGTGATCGACTATGTAATTTGTTAAAACTGCTTTCCGAGCTTTCCAGGGCTTCTTTGACTTATTGCTTGTGACTCGATATGTATATTTGTCCTCCATAACAACCTATTTTCTTTGAATTCGCCTTATTCCTTTCTGAATTGCTTAAGACCTGAAAACACAAAACAACACGCATAATACCATACAAAATAATTAAAAGACGACAAACGACACACTCTAAAACAGTACTAAAAATAGACTTAACAATATACACAGTATATTCTATAATTTATGTTGATGGTCTTTTTTCCTCTTCCAACACGCACATCTTTTTCGCAAGTCTAATCTTACCCCATCGGCGTAGTGTTTATCTAAATTATATCTCGTTACTTATCTAATATCAGGAGAAAATAAGTAAGAAAATAACTTATTTTTTACGAAAATTACCAAACACGCCGAAAATTAATAAATGCGTTATATATATTTCATGTAAATGTTTATTATTTAATTATGATTAATTAAATATATATATTTTACATCATTAAATCACTTAAGCCTATCTCTTGTTTATTGTACTTCGATTATCCATACTATTTTGTTGTAGTTACTATTAAGAATGATTTGTCATGCTTTTTATAATATTTTGTCTTGACTTTCTATTATTTTTTTGCGGACTGAACTGTTTATTTTTTTAGCCGAGGGTCCATCATACACAACCTCTCTACCTCAAAGGTAGAGTTAAAGTATGTATACGCTCTCCTTCCCCAAACTATACTTTGTGGGATTACACATGATATATTATCATTGTTGTTGTTATTAAATCACTTAAGTATTATAAATTAATATAATTTAGTATAAACCGAATATTGTAAATATTTATAAATGTTTATCATATTATACATGTGTTTAAATCAAATTAAATAATTTCATTTATTTATATGTTAATTGTATTTTGCCTCTTTTTCAGAATTCACTATCATGACTTAGCCGCTTTGTTTATCTTAATTTGCTTTTGTTTGTGCTTTGTATTGAGCCGAAGGTCTCTCAGAAACAACCGCTCTACCTACCAAGATATATGTAAGATTTCGTACACTTTACCCTCTTCACACCCCACGTTGTAAAATTTCACTAGGTATATTATTGTATATGTTATTTGTATTATTATTTGATTTTGATAAGAAGGTTATATGAAAACTACACATCATATATTTATTGATTTGATACTAATATCATATGTGAGCAAGTAATTCTTAATTTAAAAAAATATTTTACTCTAATTACGGTTCACTTATATGTTGTATTAGTAGTTGTAACATCAATAATGTAGTGATGGCAAGTTAGTTTTAAACAAGTTACTATACATTGCTGAATAAATAATTAAATTAATGTGTATTATTGAAAGTTGTGAAACTATTAATGCATTGGTGTTACATATTTGAGACATTCTAAGATGAAAAAGGTATCACACAAATTTGAACGATTAGAGAAAACATCTAGGGCATGTTTGAAAAGTAACCATATAATTGTAATTGAGTATAATTATACAATTTGATATGTTTGTCAGGTCAAGTAATTACATGGTCAACATATAATTAGATGTAATTGGAAGGGGAATTACACTCTCTAATTTTCAGGGGGTGGGGTTGAGAATTGGGTGTAATTATACCATATAATCACAAGGTTAATTTTTTTTTTTAATTTTTTTAATTTTTATATTTTAATTTATTTTTTATTTTTACATTTTAAAATATTTTTATTGTTAAAAATATTTCTATTTTTATTTTTAAATTTTAAATTATTTTATTTTTAAAATTAGTTTTTATATTATTTATCTTTCATTTTCTTTCTTCTCATTTCCCAACATTTAATTCTTGTGATTCCATGTAATTACTCATCTCTTTTAGTTCTATTCTTGTTTTCTTCAATTAGCGTAACTACGTTTTATTTTTTGAAATTACACTTTTTAATATTATAAATGAGTCATTAGCAAACCTGACATATAACAAGTGAAATTTTATATATTCTTTTTAAATTTTCTTTATATATGGGGTAGAGGAAGGAAAAATAGAAGGAAATTACAACATGTGAATTCGAACTCTCACCAACAGAAAGTTTAATTAGCCAACCAACTGTTTGATTTATCAAAAATAAATTATTTTATAAGTGACATTTTATGTTGATTGTCTTTCTCTACTTTCCAACACACTTTTCTCACCTCTACCTCTTGACTCCAATCTCACCCCATCAACATAGTGTTTATCTAGATTATTATATATTTGGTGTAATATTTTCTTCTTACTTACCCAACATAAGAAAATAATTTATTTTCTATGAAAATTACCTAACACGCCCTAAATTTATAAATACATTATATATATTTCACGTGAATGTTTATCATTTAATTATGGTTAATTAAATATTTTTTTATATCATTAAATCACTTAAGTCTATCTGATGTTTATTGTACTACGATTATCCCTATTATTTTATTTTGTCATGCTTGTTATATTATTTTGTCTTGACTTCTTCACTTTCGTCATTTTTTTCCGGACTGAACTATTTTTTTCTTAAGCTGAGGGTCAATGTACACAACCTCTCTACCTCTAAGGTAAGGGTAAAGTCTGCATATACTCTATTTTTCCCAAACCCTACTTTCATGGGATTACACTGGGTATGTTGTTGTGAGAATATAAATCATTGTTGTTTCCGATATGTCATCGGCTAAAAAAATACGGTAAGTATTTATACATTACTGAAACAATAAAGTAGTTTACAATATGATCTTTTTTCTCATTTTGCCCCTTCTTCCTAGATTACAAAAATTGATCATTGAAAAAGGATATATTGTTGCAGGTTTAGTAAATTCAAAGTCAAAATCATAACCGTGAAAATTTAGGAATTTATGGATGCAATGGGTAGAAGATTATGGTGATCCCTTTCAAATTGTGGACCAACATTCAATGTTCATAAATGCATGGTTACAACTCACAAGAAGCGGTGGCCAAATATCGTGATTTTTGTGACCACATTTTTTCGCACAAACAATGTTTTTTAGTCAAAAAATATAATAACAATTAATAATATATTTTCATAAATGGGGTCGGGAGAGGGAAGTGTATGCAGACATTATCCTTATTTTTGTGAGGTATAGAGGATATTTCTGATATATTCTTAGCTCAAGAAAATCGTTTTTCAGAAAAATGGTTTGAAAGAAATACAATAGTAAAAGCTATGATAAAATATTTAATTTGAAGAAAGAAAAGTACTGATATTACAAATACTTATTAAAGATAACCAAAGTAAAAGAAACAAGGATAGTAATGGGATCGAAGTATAAGATAATGCTAGCATAATCGTAATAATACTGGTAAGGGGATAAATAATTGCTCCAGACTAGAACTCTACTTTATACGCTCTATTACCTACTCCCTCTGTCCCATAATAAGTTTACCTTAGTAAAAAGTAAAAACACACCCATATTAAGAAGTCAATAATGCAATGAAAAATTTACCAAACTATTCCTATTTAATAAAAATAGACTATTTTTCCATTTTAATTAAAACATGCATGAATAATAATAATTTATGTCTTGAATAAAGAACTGTCAATAAATGTTTCTTGAATAGAAAGATTATCAGTTTTTGTCTAAGGATATAGTAAAAAAAATAACAAATTTATGTCTTGAATTTTTAAGATGACACTTATTTTGGGACAAATATTTTTACTAATGTGACATTTATTATATAACGGAGGAAGTTTCAATCATCTATCCTAATCTTCAACCTTTATACTCTCTTACGTAGGGTTATGTCTCGGCAAATTAAAAATAACGCCTGTATAATCACCTTTCCTCGATTCTTTTCCAATCTACCTAGACCTCTCCTCAAACTTATCAAAATTTTAACTAATCGAACATGAAAAAATTAGAAAATAATTCCCACTCACACGGGATGACCGGAACACACCTATAAGTCGATAATTTCCACCTGGTATGATCAGTTTAACTTTTACTGTTCTTATTTTCTTTTTCTAAAACATTCGAAGAGACACGTGGAGTGATCATGCGAACTTCCTTAATATACGTAATTAATTGACTAACCCGGTTAACCATCAAATCATTAGAACAGTTTCATGTTTTGTGATTGGTGAAGTAAACTACTACAATAATTGTATTTGAAGTTCCTTAATTTGTGTAAACCCAGTTTACCATCGATTAAATATATATGCAATATACACATAATATACATATATATTGTAATTATATTGTGTGTATTTCCTAGGCCAAATCAGCCAAAGCCGAGAGGCCCATCAGTTCAGCCGAGCCCATCACGGGCAGTGTTACCTTTATTCTTTTGTGTATATTTGATATATATTAGACTTAGTCTTGTACCTTAATTAGTATTGTAATATTACCATAATTGTATAGTTAGTTTCCAAATAGAATATGATTTTGATGTAGAATAGAAAAAAAAACTCCTATGTAACTTGTATATATATGTCTTTCATCAATAAAAATAATGAAGGAATTAATTCTTTCATGGTATCAAGAGTCTAGGTTATTTTCCTTGCTTCCGCTACTCACTTCTTTCGATTTTTCTTGAAATCCGTGACAAAAAATCCCCTCCTCTGTTTCTGCAAACCCGAGCCCCTCTCCCTAAAATATATTCTTGTCCAAAGTTTGTTCTCTTCATCATGACTGATAAGAACACGTTTCATCCCGCCCTAACAATTTCTAACATCAAGAGCGTCTTCCTATCGTTTTTACCTAGAAAACGCTCAATATGGGACATGGACGTAATTATTCAAAATTCATGCAATGACACATCAAGTTCTTCACCACATCATCTCTCCCTCCGCCTCCCACAACGGGATGAGACCGAAGATGATGATGTACCACCAAGATGATGATGATCACCAAAGCGGACAATCCAAAATTATGGGTAACGCTTGACGCAAAGGTTCTCCAATGGATTTATGCCACAATATTCATGGACCTTTTACAGAAGATTATAGAACCCAACTCCACATCTATGGCTGCTTGGAATTGATTATGTGATATCTTCCAGGATAACAATCATTCCCACATTGTTACCCTTGAACGTGAATTTTCTCAAGTTGCTATGGCGAATGTTCCTAACGTTTCATCTTATTGTAAACGACTCAAGGACTTGGCGGATCAACTTCGCACCGTAGGGGCTTCTGTGAGTAAATGTCATCTCATCCGACAGATGGTTGCAGGCCTGTCCGAGGCTTATAACGGGGTTGCTTCAATCTTCGTCAAAGTAACCTCCTTCCAGAATTCTATCAAGCCCGCTCCGTGCTCACATTGGAAGAAGCGGGTTTGGCTAAAAAAATGGCTATAGGGGCAAGTCTCATCGTCATGATGACTGAGTCCAATTTTCCTTCTTCCGATTCCACCAACTTGAGCCAAAATCACAACAACGATAGTGGTAAAAAGGGTCAAAATCGGAAAAATAATGGCAAGAATCACGGCGGCAACACCGGCGACAACCGAAACAGTGACGGTGGTGGGTCATCCCCTAGGGGCAGTCAACAGTAGCATCAGAAGTCCTAAGTCCTGGGGCCCGCAGTGGGTCCCACATACTACCCGGGAAACTGGGCCCCAATTTCAAGACACGGCCAGCCTAATTTCTGGTCTCTCTGGTCGGGCCCAATACTCTCCCAGATATGGCGGGCGGCGAAAATTCTTGGGTCTCAACCCCCTCAGGCCTATCACGTAGCGGGACCCACACAAACCGACATTGAGGCTACAATGCACACGCTTGGAATGACTCAACTGGACCCGAATTGGTACATGGACACATGCCCACTACACACATGACATCCGACAAAGGTACTCTCTCGTCTTATTCCAATTTGAGCAGTAATCGTGGTATAATTGTTGGTAATGGTAATTCAATTCCAATTAAGGGTTATGGTCATAAAATTTTATCTCCTCCCCATCCACCACTGTTCTTAAAAAATACCTTTCATAATTCATGTTTTATGATTGGTGCATCAGACTAATTGTAGCTCCCATGGTCAAGCTTGCTACTAGGGATGGAAACGGATCGGATTTGAACCGAATCCTACTAGATCCAAATCCGGATCCACGGATCGGATCTGGATCCACATGTAAACAAAAATTGTCTTTAATAATATTTTCACCTGTTGAAACTTTAACAAAAGAAAATCCAATCTGATTGAAAACAATGCTCGAGTTCATTGTACATAATATTTTATAAAAATGAAAAAATAACAAAGATATGAACAATACTAAAATTAAGAAGATGTGCGATATAGGTAAAGATCACAAATGGTTGAAAAATGGTGAAAACTTTCCAGAAGCAAAATATTTGGTAAACTGAAAATAGTAAAATTCAGAAGATGAGCGATAAATGAGAAGATCACTAATGACTGGAAAATGGTGAAAACTTTTGAGAAGCAAGAACATTAATCTATGAAAATACACTCTTCTGGCGTAAAAAATGACAGGAGCACAATATTAGATATATGGTGAATTTGACACATTAATACCAAATTAAACATTATCAAATACGAAAAGGCAAAAGTGTAATACATATACTACATATACATATATGAAAGCAAACACCAAGAAAACATGAAATTTTATACCTTATGATATTTCTCTAAACTTTTTACTCTACTAATTAATTAGGAAAAGCAAGAGGCTTACGATGTAAAATGAGATTTTTTTATTATGATAATTTTAAGAAAATAATTATAAAAGTACATTTTAGGTTATGGATATATTTAATAAAAAACGGATCCACGGGTCAGATCTGGACCGGATACGAATCTCAAATACAAAATCCAGATCCAGATTCGATCCGTCAGAAATTGATCCGGGTCCGATCCGGATCCACCGGGTCCAAATTTTAAAGATTCATATCCTATAAAATGGATCTGGATCTACCGAACCGGGTCCAGGATCCACTGCCATATAGGCTCGCTACTAGCTATACCGGCTAATAAGTAGCTAAAAAGGTGAATTATTTCTTCCTCCCTTTTTCTTTTACTCACTTGGTTATATTTTGTTTCTTAATCTATCACCAAATGATATCTTTATATAATTAAAAAAAATTAACATATTTTTTTGTATCCTTAATTACAAACTTTTTGAAAGTATATATGTCCTAGAGACAACATTTTAGGGACAAATATACTTGAACACATTCGTATTATTAATGAGATTAATATTTATGACTTTTGCAATTATTGAATTACTATTTGATTATTTGTATTATTCATTAATGTGCATCCCTTGAGCTTACGTAGTCATTGATAGGTGAGATATTAATGATATAGCGTAGTTCTTAAAGTAGCCTCGACTGATGATCATTGAGAATGAGATATCAATAATATATTATAAGTCGACATGTGGTTTGCATCACATTCTTAGAGAATGTAGTATGTCTCACTTACTACTAGTAATGGATGCTAGTGATGGACACATGGATACTCTTAGAGGATATTGGCATGCCCTGCTGATAAACTATTTGTTATACATGTCTAGAGTATTATCAGCACGTGGGAGATAGAGGTCCTTTGACTTGAGGTCAATACGCACCTGATTTGTAGAGTAATGTACTTTGATCCTGTCCTAAGCTTAAATTCCTTATAGGATAAGACATGGCTTGAATTGAGTACATTGTGATACAGACTAATGTGGTAGTTGAGCCAAGAATAAGATTCATTCCTAGATTAGATATTCGAGAGAAAACTTAGCTTTTCAGTGATATTAGGTCGACCAAGTCATTGACCAATGCAAGAGACATATTTGAGATATGATCTAGTTGTCGACTAATATAGATGAGATAAGACACTTGGAAAATCCTAAGTTTGATCGAGTGTGTTGCGAATGAAAGAAATTTATCATCCCATATAAAGGTTGTGTTTACTAAGAGTCTTGTAAACGTACTTCACATATTGAGTTCGTCATATGACGCAGTGTAGGAGTTCCGTGTGAACCTTAATTTGATTAAGTGTCGATGTGTGAAGGCCTAAAGGGTCACACTAAGTCGATTGTGTTTTCGGTCTAAGGGTATATTGAGAGAGTATAAAATATTCGATTTAGAATCGAGATATTTTAACCAATAAGAAATTATGAGATAAATTCCATTTGATGAAAATTAATTAAGTCAAAATTAGATTTTGATTTAATTAAAATTAAAACGTACTGAAACTTAAAATCATTTTTCAGAAAAATGGTTTGAAAGAAATACAATAGTAAAAGCTATGATAAAATATTTAATTTGAAGAAAGAAAAGTACTGATATTACAAATACTTATTAAAGATAACCAAAGTAAAAGAAACAAGGATAGTAATGGGATCGAAGTATAAGATAATGCTAGCATAATCGTAATAATCTTCGTAAGGATAAATAATTGCTCCAGACTAGAACTCTACTTTATACGCTCTATTACCTACTCCCTCTGTCCCATAATAAGTTCACCTTAGTAAAAAGTAAAAACACACACATATTAAGAAGTCAATAATGCAATGGAAAGTTTACCAAACTATTCTTATTTAATAAAAATAGACTATTTTTCCATTTTAATTAAAACATGCATGAATAATAATAATTTATGTCTTGAATAAAGAACTGTCAATAAATGTTTCTTGAATAGAAAGACTATCAGTTTTTGTCTAAGGATATAGTAAAAAAAATAACAAATTTATGTCTTGAATTTCTAAGATGACACTTATTTTGGGACAAATATTTTTACTAATGTGACATTTATTATATAACGGAGGAAGTTTCAATCATCTATCCTAATCTTCAACCTTTATACTCTCTTACGTAGGGTTATGTCTCGGCAAATTAAAAATAACGCCTGTATAATCACCTTTCCTCGATTCTTTTCCAATCTACCTAGACCTCTCCTCAAACTTATCAAAATTTTAACTAATCGAACATGAAAAAATTAGAAAATAATTCCCACTCACACGGGATGACCGGAACACACCTATAAGTCGATAATTTCCACCTGGTATGATCAGTTTAACTTTTACTGTTCTTATTTTCTTTTTCTAAAACATTCGAAGAGACACGTGGAGTGATCATGCGAACTTCCTTAATATACGTAATTAATTGACTAACCCGGTTAACCATCAAATCATTAGAACAGTTTCATGTTTTGTGATTGGTGAAGTAAACTACTACAATAATTGTATTTGAAGTTCCTTAATTTGTGTAAACCCAGTTTACCATCGATTAAATATATATGCAATATACACATAATATACATATATATTGTACGTATATTGTGTGTATTTCCTAGGCCAAATCAGCCAAAGCCGAGAGGCCCATCAGTTCAGCCGAGCCCATCACGGGCAGTGTTACCTTTATTCTTTTGTGTATATTTGATATATATTAGACTTAGTCTTGTACCTTAATTAGTATTGTAATATTACCATAATTGTATAGTTAGTTTCCAAATAGAATATGATTTTGATGTAGAATAGAAAAAAAAACTCCTATGTAACTTGTATATATATGTCTTTCATCAATAAAAATAATGAAGGAATTAATTCTTTCATGGTATCAAGAGTCTAGGTTATTTTCCTTGCTTCCGCTACTCACTTCTTTCGATTTTTCTTGAAATCCGTGACAAAAAATCCCCTCCTCTGTTTCTGCAAACCCGAGCCCCTCTCCCTAAAATATATTCTTGTCCAAAGTTTGTTCTCTTCATCATGACTGATAAGAACACGTTTCATCCCGCCCTAACAATTTCTAACATCAAGAGCGTTCTTCCTATCGTTTTTTACCTAGAAAACGTTCAATATGGGACATGGACAGAATTATTCAAAATTCATGCAATGACACATCAAGTTCTTCACCACATCATCTCTCCCTCCGTCTCCCACAACGGGGGATGAGACCACCGAAGATGATGATGTACCCACCGAAGATGATGATGTACCCACCAAAGCGGACAATCCAAAATTATGGGTAACGCTTGACGCAAAGGTTCTCCAATGGATTTATGCCACAATATTCATGGACCTTTTACAGAAGATTATAGAACCCAACTCCACATCTATGGCTGCTTGGAATTGATTATGTGATATCTTCCAGGATAACAATCATTCCCACATTGTTACCCTTGAACGTGAATTTTCTCAAGTTGCTATGGCGAATGTTCCTAACGTTTCATCTTATTGTAAACGACTCAAGGACTTGGCGGATCAACTTCGCACCGTAGGGGCTCCTGTGAGTAAATGTCATCTCATCCGACAGATGGTTGCAGGCCTGTCCGAGGCTTATAACGGGGTTGCTTCAATCTTCGTCAAAGTAACCTCCTTCCAGAATTCTATCAAGCCCGCTCCGTGCTCACATTGGAAGAAGCGGGTTTGGCTAAAAAAATGGCTATAGGGGCAAGTCTCGTCGTCATGATGACTGAGTCCCATTTTCCTCCTTCCGATTCCACCAACTTGAGCCAAAATCACAACAACGATAGTGGTAAAAAGGATCAAAATCGGAAAAATAATGGCAAGAATCACGGCGGCAACACCGGCAACACCGGCGACAACCGAAATAGTGACGGTGGTGGGTCATCCCAGGGCGATCAACGAGCATCGAAGTCACGGGGCCCGCAGTGGGTCCCACATACTACCCGAAATCGGGCCCCATTTCAAGCCACCCGAAGCCTAATTTCTGGTCCTCTCTCTGGTCGCCCAAGATTTCTCCCAAAGATATGGTCGGGCGTGATCGAGAATTCTTAGGTCTCAACCCTCTCAGGCCTATCACGTAGCGGGACCCACACAAACCGACATTGAAGCTACAATGCACACGCTTGGAATTACTCAACTGGACCCGAATTGGTACATGGACACATGCCCACTACACACATGACATCCGACAAAGGTACTCTCTCGTCTTATTCCAATTTGAGCAGTAATCGTGGTATAATTGTTGGTAATGGTAATTCAATTCCAATTAAGGGTTATGGTCATAAAATTTTATCTCCTCCCCATCCACCACTGTTCTTAAAAAATACCTTTCATAATTCATGTTTTATGATTGGTGCATCAGACTAATTGTAGCTCCCATGGTCAAGCTTGCTACTAGGGATGGAAACGGATCGGATCTGAACCGAATCCTACTAGATCCAAATCCGGATCCACATGTAAAAAAAATTGTCTTTAATAATATTCTCACCTGTTGAAACTTTAACAAAAGAAAATCCAATCTGATTGAAAACAATGCTCGAGTTCATTGTACATAATATTTTATAAAAATGAAAAAATAACAAAGATATGAACAATACTAAAATTAAGAAGATGTGCGATATAGGTAAAGATCACAAATGGTTGAAAAATGGTGAAAACTTTCCAGAAGCAAAATATTTGGTAAACTGAAAATAGTAAAATTCAGAAGATGAGCGATAAATGAGAAGATCACTAATGACTGGAAAATGGTGAAAACTTTTGAGAAGCAAGAACATTAATCTATGAAAATACACTCTTCTGGCGTAAAAAATGACAGGAGCACAATATTAGATATATGGTGAATTTGACACATTAATACCAAATTAAACATTATCAAATACGAAAAGGCAAAAGTGTAATACATATACTACATATACATATATGAAAGCAAACACCAAGAAAACATGAAATTTTATACCTTATGATATTTCTCTAAACTTTTTACTCTACTAATTAATTAGGAAAAGCAAGAGGCTTACGATGTAAAATGAGATTTTTTTATTATGATAATTTTAAGAAAATAATTATAAAAGTACATTCTAGGTTATGGATATATTTAATAAAAAACGGATCCACGGGTCAGATCTGGACCGGATACGAATCTCAAATACAAAATCCAGATCCAGATTCGATCCGTCAGAAATTGATCCGGGTCCGATCCGGATCCGCCGGGTCCAAATTTTAAAGATTCATATCCTATAAAATGGATCTGAATCTACCGAACCGGGTCCAGGATCCACTGCCATATAGGCTCGCTACTAGCTATATTGGCTAATAAGTAGCTAAAAAGGTGAATTATTTCTTCCTCCCTTTTTCTTTTACTCACTTGGTTATATTTTGTTTCTTAATCTATCACCAAATGATATCTTTATATAATTAAAAAAAAATAACATATTTTTTTGTATCCTTAATTACAAACTTTTTGAAAGTATATATGTCCTAGAGACAACATTTTAGGGACAGATGTACTTGAACACATTCGTATTATTAATGAGATTAATATTTATGACTTTTGCAATTATTGAATTACTATTTGATTATTTGTATTATTCATTAATGTGCATCCCTTGAGCTTACGTAGTCATTGATAGCGTAGTTCTTAAAGTAGCCTCGACTGATGATCATTGAGAATGAGATATCAATAATATATTATAAGTCGACATGTGGTTTGCATCACATTCTTAGAGAATGTAGTATGTCTCACTTACTACTAGTAATGGATGCTAGTGATGGACACATGGATACTCTTAGAGGATATTGGCATGCCCTGCTGATAAACTATTTGTTATACATGTCTAGATTATTATCAGCACGTGGGAGATAGAGGTCCTTTGACTTGAGGTCAATACGCACCTGATTTGTAGAGTAATGTACTTTGATCCTGTCCTAAGCTTAAATTCCTTATAGGATAAGACATGACTTGAATTGAGTACATTGTGATACAGACTAATGTGGTAGTTGAGCCAAGAATAAGATTCATTCCTAGATTAGATATTCGAGAGAAAACTTAGCTTTTCAGTGATATTAGGTCGACCAAGTCATTGACCAATGCAAGAGACATATTTGAGATATGATCTAGTTGTCGACTAATATAGATGAGATAAGACACTTGGAAAATCCTAAGTTTGATCGAGTGTGTTGCGAATGAAAGAAATTTATCATCCCATATAAAGGTTGTGTTTACTAAGAGTCTTGTAAACGTACTTCACATATTGAGTTCGTCATATGACGCAGTGTAGGAGTTCCGTGTGAACCTTAATTTGATTAAGTGTCGATGTGTGAAGGCCTAAAGGGTCACACTAAGTCGATTGTGTTTTCGGTCTAAGGGTATATTGAGAGAGTATAAAATATTCGATTTAGAATCGAGATATTTTAACCAATAAGAAATTATGAGATAAATTCCATTTGATGGAAATTAATTAAGTCAAAATTAGATTTTGATTTAATTAAAATTAAAACGTACTGAAACTTAAAATAAAGGGGCAGCGCCGCGGCGCTGATACGGCAGTGGGCCCAATTCGATTGGCCCACTGCAACTTGGTTTTGGGACATGTTTTAAAGCCTAATCCCAGTCTGATTTGTATCCTAATCTCCAATATATATTCAACACTTAACCTCATAATTTAGGTTACTGATTCTACATAGAATTTACACTTGAATTCTTACTTTCTGAACTCAGAGTTCAGGAATTAAAATAGTCTCAAACTTCTACCAAGATTTCCTAGCTTTTCTGACAGATGAGTATACCGTAGCGAAGGCTTGCACTCGAGGAGACAATCGCATGCGCACCTTTTAGTAGAGACTTAAGAATATCAACCGTAATTTTGTTTCTCATGTCTTTACAGGTTTCAATTGTAACGTAATCATACCAGAGACAGAATTGTTGGAGTAAGTAAGTTAATAAAATTTTAAACCTCTATTGTGCCTTACTTGTGTATTTTAGACCCAACAAAACCCTGTAGTGGTATCGAGCCTAGGCTGGTTCAATGGTTACGTAACAATTGAAAGATATAATAATATGGGTTAAACGTAAAATTGATTTTAATCTGAATTAAAACAAGGCTATTTGAAATCTGACATACTTTGACTGAGCGATTAACTTTTGTAATCACCCTAAATTATCAACTACGCTAAATCGAGGAAGTCATTCCGTTCTAGCACGAACTGAGCCTTATGCAGAAACCGGTTCATTGCGAACATGGTGCACGGCGAAGAACGTGTAGGAATGGATAATGGTCTACATGTGCGTTATTGATAATGGTGGGTGGTAGTAAAAGACATGTAATCTGAACCATAAATTAGATTTGGGGGTTGGACGATTTTTTTAGAAAATCAGCACGGAAATCGCTCTGAAAAGAACGTCGGCGCCGCAGTCCTATTATAGGGCACCGCGACGCCAGCTAGGGTTTCACGGCAGCACTGCGCCTCCATGTCGGAGAGCCGCGGCGCCGGTCACGATAATTATCAGGGGTCATGATTAAAACCTGTGTTTAAAATTCGGAGCTCACTGGAACTGAGGCGTCGCGGCCCCATAGTGGAGCGCCGCGACCCTAATTCACAAAAATAGAAACCAAAAGTTTCTGTCTGTTCAGAGCCGCGGTTCCTTGGAGGAGCGTCGCGACTCCATGGTGAAGCGTCGCGGCGCATGATGTCCAGAGAGTTAAAATCTCAGTTTTTCAAAATTTAATCTATGATTATTATTACACAGTATGTTGGTATACTTCTTACATGCTAAATGATCGTCATTTATTTTACCAAGTTTTAGAGTCTGCAAATCATGCTTGGGTAGGCGGCGCCCAAAACTAGTTTAGAGTCCGCAATCATGTTTGGGTAGGCGGCGCCCAATACTAGTTTAGAGTCCGCAATCATGCTTGGGTAGGCGGCGTAATACATGTTTTAAATGTTTTGAGTAATGTTTGAAACATGTAATAGTTAATCTTGAATATAACCCTGAATTAAAATGTTCCCAAAAATTTGATACAAGTCTCATTTAAAATGAACGTGTCGTCCGTTATAATTGATTGTGGTGCAAAATCCTTTTCGGCGAGATGAGTATTTATGCCCTAGAATTTGCTCTAAGTCTACGAGGACCTTTCATAGATGCATATAAATGTTGTAATATGTGATAAATCTTCGTGAGTATTTACACCCAGTGTTTGCTCAATGAATGCAAAGCCCACTTAGATACATAATTGTAGTTGCATAACGGGGTTGACTTGCTAGGCTGTCTTGGCGCCCCAATGTCGGATAACCGAGGGACGCAGATCGTATTATTTAGAACATGTGATCAACCAAGAGTTGCAAATTGTTTTTAATTGATTTAGAGACCTACCAAATCATGTTGTTGAAGTTATCAGCCTCAGCAAATGCATAGACAACATGAGTCTGGATCTTGGCCCATTATGACCGTTTTTTATATGAGTCTGTATTCTTTCATGGGATAAAAAAGTAAGTTAAAATAGTGGGAGCTAATTAAAACTAAAAACCATGTAAATTAGTTAACGAATGTGTTCAATAGAATTTATGTTAGAATGTTAATTTCAAGTCTATCTTTTCTTCAGTTACAATGTCGAATCTGTCACTTAAAATTTTGGTTGAAACAAACAAGCTGAATAGAGCCAATTTTCCTGACTGGTTAAGAAATTTGTGTTTGATGTTGCGATTAGAAAAGATTGAGTATGTGTTGGATACATCACTCCCTACAGTCCCTGCTGAAGATTCTGAAGCGTACGCCCTGTTTGACAAGGCAGTCTATCAGAAATATCTTGATGATGCTATTGTGGCACAATATGTCATGTTATCTTCTATGACTCCTGAGTTACAGAAACAACATGAAAACATGGGCCCTAACAAGATGCTAGAACACTTGAAGAGTCTCTATGACTCACAGTCTCAGACAATGAAGTATGAACTGTTGGGAGATCTCTTTAAGTGTAAGCTGAACGAAATGGGCCGGGTGTCACAACATGTTTTGAAGATGATTGGGTTAATAGAAAGGTTAGCTTCGATTGGAACGAAGTTGCCCGTAACCGTTTCTGTCAACCTAATTTTGACTTCGCTTCCTGTTTCATTTGAGAACTTTATTGTAAATTACAACATGAATGGAACCAAAGTGAATCTCCCAGAGCTTCATAATATGTTGAAGACCTTCGAATCGTCCACCTCCAAAGGTAAAGTTGTGCTCATGGTGGGCTCATCTAGCAAGTTCAAGCCTAAGGGTAAGAATGTGCAGGAGAAGAAGGGTTAGGCGGTTGCCGCCACACCCATAGTTGTGAAACCTCGAAGAGTTGTTCAAAGAAGGTCAAGGTAGCTGCTGATGTTTGCCTCAATTGCAAGAGAAATGGGCATTGGAAGAAGGAATGTACATCCCCAGGGGGAGACAAAACACAGGGTGCTTCTGGCCCTACTGTACAAGGTATGTTTGTTATTGAAATAAATATGTCTATAACTAATTCTCATTGTTGGGTATTAGATACTGTTTGTGGCTCACACATTTGTAACAATGTACATGGGCTAATTGACAGCAGAAAGGTTGGACCTTGGGAAGTAGATCTACACGTTGGAAAATGAGCAATAGTTGATGCTGAATTCGTGGGGACTTATAGACTAGATTTACCTTGAGGCTTTTATTTATATTTCAATAATTGTTATTTTGTTCCCTCGTTAATGAGGAATAATATTTATGTCCCTATGTTAGACATTGAGGGGTTTCCTCATTTATTACAATGGAAGTTATGTTTTATCTTATAATGGTTTTATTTGTGGAAATGCACCGCTTGTGGATGAATTGTATGTTTTAAATTGTAGCCACGAAATTTTCAATATTCAAAATAAACGAGCTAAAATAAGTAATCCAAGAAATCTCACCTACTTATGGCACTGCAGGCTTGGTCACATCAATAAATCAAAGATAGCAAGATTAAGGAAATTAGATTACCTAGAACCATTTGACTTAGAGTCATATGGTAATTGTGAGTCTTGCTTAAGAGGAAAGATGACAACCAAATCACTTTCTGGGAAAGGAGTACGTGCAAAGGAAGTGCTTGAGTTAGCCCATACCGATGTACGTGGGTCATTTTCAACTCAAGCTAAGGGAGACTTTCTTTATTTCATCACTTTTACAGACGATTTTTCAAGGTTTGGGCATGTGTATCTTATGAAACATAAGTCTGAAGCTGAAATTCATGTACAAGTCAGAAGTAGAGAAGCAACTTGAAACAAGTTTTAAGACTCTTCGATCAGATCGAGGAGGTGAATATTTAAGTAAATAATTTCTAGATTACTTGAAGCTTCATGGAGTTTAATCACAATGGATACCTCCCTGAACACCACAGATGAATGGTGTTGTTGAGAGGAGAAATCGGACCTTATTAGATATGATTAGATCCATGATGAGCTTCTCAGCTCTACCAACATACCTATGGGGTTATGCATTACAAAGCTCAATCTATATTTTGAACAGAGTTCCTTCAAAGTCAGTAGAGAAAACTCCATATGAGATATGGAACGGCAAGAAGTCAGAACTTAGATACATGCGACCCTGGGGGTGCCCTGCATATGTAAAGAAGTTGCTTACTGACAAATTGAAATCTAAAAGTGAGAAGTATTATTTTGTGGGGTATTCTAAGGAAACAAGGGGATATTACTTCTATCATCTTAGTGAACATAAGAGTATTGTTTCCAGAAATACAATTTTCCTTGAAGAAGACTATGTCTACAAGGAACAGAGTTACAACAAGATATAACTTGAAGAAATTCAAGAAGTTCAAAATAATATAGAGGATGAACCCTTGTCCAATGACCTAGGCAAAGATTTAGTGAGAGTATTTGATGATGATTGGGTACTTAGAGTACACCCTTCAGCCAGTGGGAGTGATGTGAGGGATAATGCAGAAATGCAACTCTCATACACAACCAATGGAAGATGACACAATGGTTGTGCATCATCATATTCAAAATGATATTAGTGAAAGTTCTCAAGGTGCTGGATTGTCCAACACACAAATACCTTCTCACAATAAAAATGCAACAAACACTGAAACGCAGAATATTCAACTCCGTAGGACCACTAGGACTCATCGTACACCTGAAAGACGTAACCTCTTTGTTGAAATACACAATGAGATAGATATTCTTGATGATGATGAGCCTACTACCTACAGCGAAGCAATGTTAGACATTGATTCTCAGAGATGGCAAGAAGCCATTAAATCCGAAATGAAATCATGTACATAAATCAAGTATGTGACTTAATTGATTTACCAACAGGGGTTAGACCCATAGGATGCAAATGGGTCTTCAAGAAGAAGATTGATGTATATGACAAAGTACAGACTTATAAAGCAAGATTGATGGCTAAATGTTATAATCAACGACATGGGGTCGATTATGATGAAACCTTCTCACCTGTTGCAAAGATTAAGTCCATTCGAATTTTGCTTGTAATAGTTGTATACCATGATTATGATATTTGGCAAATGGATGTTCAAACTGCCTTCCTCAATGGTAATCTAATTGAGGAGGTGTATATGATACAACCTGAGGGTTTTACATCCAAGACTCAACCCAAAGCAGTATGCAAACTACAAAAGTCCATTTATGGATTTAAGCAAGCCTCAAGGAGTTGGAATATTTGCTTTGACAAAGCAGTCAAATAGTTTGACTTTGTTAGAAGCAAAGAAGACCCATGCGTTTATAGTAAACGCACAGATGAGAGTATTGTCTTTATTGTCATATATGTAGATGACATATTGATAATGAGAGATAATAAGACTCGCATGCAATCAGTCAAAGGAATGGTTATCCAGCACCTTCATGATGAAAGATTTGGGTGAAGTCTGCTACATTCTTGGAATTAGGATCTACAGAGATAGACCTAATAGATTGTTGGGGCTGTCACAGTCCATATACATAGACAAAGTGCTAAAACGTTTCTCTATGGAGAATTCCAAGAAAAGAAATCTTACTATAGGTCACGACATCAAGTTATCAAAGAAGGATAGTCCTTCTACTGTTGCAGAACTTGAACGCATGAAGAGGACCCATATGCATCAGCTATTGGATCAATCATATATGCCATAAAATGTACAAGGCCAGATGTGGCCTATGCATGACTTGCGAATTCCAGCAGAATCCTGGGAGGAACACTGGAAAACGGTCAAGAGTATTCTTAAGTATCTTAGACGAACTAAAGAATATTTCTTAGTCTATGGTGGACAAGAAAAGCTAGTAGCTACTGGGTACACTGATGCTAGCTTCCAGACAGAATTTGATGACTTCAAATCTCAATCTGGATATGCCTTCATTTTAAATGGTGGAATAGTGAGTTGGAAAAGTTCCAAAGAAGATACAACTGCTGATTCAGCTACTGAAGTCGAGTACATTGCTGGATCGGAAGCTGGTAAGAAAGTTGTCGCGATATCTGAGTTCTTAAAAGAACTAAGGGTTGTTCCAAGTGTCACTTGTCCAATAACGATTTATTGTGACAACACTGGTGCGATTGCGCAAGCTAAGGAACCAATATCAACGAACAGAAATAAGCATGTACCAAGGAAATACCACATACTTAGAGAGATAGTGGAGACTAAAGAAATAAAGTTATACTATGTTCCCAGAGATGAAAATCTAGCAGACTCATTTACTAAACCATTAAGCTTAGTCAAGCATAATGATCATTTCGAAAACATGGACATTAGATACGTTGGAGACTGGATCTAGGTCAAGTGGGAGATTGAAAGTATATATGTCCTAGAGAAAATCATTTTAGGGATATATGTACTTGAACACATTCGTATTATTAATGAGATTAATATATTTATGGCTTTTGCAATTACTGAATTATTATTTGATTGTTTATATTATTCATTAATGTGCATCCCTTGAGCTTACGTTGTCATTGATAGGGTGAGATATTAATGATAGAGCGTAGTTCTTAAAGTAGTCTCGACTGATGATCATTGAGAATGAGATATCAATGATATATTATAAGTCGACATGTGGTCTGCATCACATTCTTAGAAAATGTAGTATGTCTCACTTACTACTACTAGTAATGGTTGTTAGTGATGGACACATGTATACTCTTAGAGGATATTGGCATGCCATGCCGATAAACTATTTATTATACATGTCTAGAGTATTATCAATATGTGAGAGATAGAGGTCCTTTGACTTGAGGTCAATACGCATCTGGTTTGTAGAGTAATGTATTTTGATACTATCCTAAGCTTAAATTCCTTATAGGATAAGACATGACTTGAATTGGGTACATTGCGATACAGACTAAGGTGATAGTTGAGCTAAGAATAAGATTCATTCCTCGATTAGATATTCGAGAGAACACTCAGCTTCTCAGTGATATTAGGTCGACCAAGTCATTGGCCAATGCAAGAGACATATTTGAGATATGATCTAGTTATCGACTAATATAGATGAGATAAAGTGATCAAGCCATTTGGATAGACACTTGGCAAATCCTAAGCTTGATCGAGTGTGTTGCGAATGAAAGGAATTTATCATCTCACATAGAGGTTGTGTTTACTAAGAGTCTTGTAAACGTACTTCACATATTGAGTTCGTCATATTGCGCAGTCTATGAGTTCTGTGTGAACCTTAATTTGATTAAGTGTCGATGTGTGAAGGCCTAAAGGGTCACACTAAGTCGATTGTCTTTTCAGTCTAAGGGTATATTGAGAGAGTATAAAATATTCGATTTAGAATCGAGATATTTTAACCAATAATAAATTATGAGATAAATTCCATTTGATGGAAATTAATTAATTAAGTCAAAATTAGATTTTGAATTTAATTAAAATTAAAACGTGTTGAAACTTAAAATAACGAAGCGTATGTGGCTGGTATGGCGATGGGCCGATTCGCCCATCGCAACTTCGATTTTGGGAGTTTTAAGCCTAATCGATCGATTTGTATCATAATCTCCACTATATATTCATCACTTAACCTCATAATTTAGGTTACTGATTCTACATAAAATTTACACTTGAATTTTTACACTAGCTATTAATTATGTTCCGATTGTAAGCTACTATTTGTAAGAATTTATTTTGACTTATGAGTTATGAATAAAATAAGTTAACCAATACACACATGACAAAGTTACACATGTCGTTAATGTCGTTTGTAAATACATTCTGAATCAATTTATAATATCAATTTATACCAGTGACTAAGAACCTTTTATATTTGTTCAAATTTATTATTTATTGCTTCTCGAACATTTTTAGATCATTTATTGAACTAAAATTTTATTTTAAAAAATAATTATGTCTTTTCTATTTCTTAAAATAATTTATTTGGACTAAAATTTAAATGGTTAAAAAGATATTTAAAATGAACCTCAAACAGCAAAAACTAGAGCAAGTGATTTACAACTCTATATACTCACTCTGTCTTATTTTATGTGATATTTTTTTTTTGTTGAAAATATGATATATTTTTATCTTATTTTATGTGATATTTTTTTTTTGTTGAAAATATGATATATTTTTATATTTAATAATAATTTAACTTTAATTTTTATATTTTACATTTAATGACATAATTTATAGATATATAAATATAAATGACTTATTTTGAATCATAAATTTCAAAAAACTTCTTTATGTTATTAAACTTTGAGTCTAATCAATATCATCTCATAAGTTCGGATTGAGGGAGTATTAAAAGTGACTGTAGACTTGGAAAATGATTAAGGTCCAAAAACGATTTAGCACATTATGTATATTTTTAATTTAAAACTATAAAATTCAAATATTTTCTTACTTGAAAACATTTACAATAAAATTAATGTAATGAAAAATGAAACAAATGGATTAATCGAAGGAAATGAATTCCATCATCTTATTTCATTCCAAAGTTTACAATATATACAACGCTAATAATTAAGATTATGCTATCTCTAAGAATATCTTAATTAGTGTAATTGATCTAATCAATCCTAATTGTATGATACTAAATAATTACAAGATACATGATTGATGGTGATTGTAGAGAATTATGGGATTGACTCATAATTAGCTTAACAGTCTCCCACAGTCTTAGCGGGAGGTTCTCCTATGCTGAGACTGTCTGTAAAATCATCAAATAGTATGCGTGGAAGACCTTTGGTGAAAATGTCGGCAATCTAATAACAGAACGGTACATGGAGAACGCAAACTTATCCACTTGCAACCTTTTCTCGGACAAATAATATATTCATTTCTATGTGTTTTGTGCGTTGATGTTGGACATGATTACCGGATAAGATAATATCGCACTCACATTATCACAATACACTATAGTTGCCTTTTCAATGGGAAAATGAAGTTCTAAAAGAAGATTACGGAGCCAACATGATTCAACAACCACATTGGCTACCCCTTGGTATTCTGCCTCTGCACTTGACCGAGATATTATTGGTTGTCGTTTGGATGACTATGAGATAAGGTTATCTCTCAAAAATACACAATAACCAGAGGTGGAACATCATGTGTCCGGGAAACCACCACAATCTGCATTTGTATAAGACGAGAGACTCAAAATGAAGGACTTAGACAGATGCAATCCAAATTGAAGCGTACCCTTGACATACCGCAGAATCCTCTTGAGATCCCCCATATATTTTTCTTTCGTATCATGCATATGTAAACACACTTGCTGAACCGCATATGAGATATCTGATCTCGTGAAAGTGAGGTACTACAAGGCCCTACAAGGCTGCAATAATGTGTTGGATCACTGTATGGGGTCCCTATAGCGTTGCTTAATTTGACCTTTGTATCAACAGATGTGTGTGTGTGACAGTTTTCAAGATGACATACCAACTTTTTCAATAATCTCCCCGACATATTTTCTTTGCTGAAAAACATACCAACTGCATATTGGGTTACAACAATTCTCAAAAAATAATTTAATGGACCCAAATACTTCATCACAAATCATGTTTCAAGAATGGACATAATAGACCGGCGAAGTGATGTAGATGAGGTCGTGAGAATGATGTCATCTATGTATAAATGATATAAGCCATGTCGCTTACCTTCTTGTAAATGAAGGACTGATCCGACTTGTTATGTGAGAAACCTAGTGTTGATACGAACCCTGCAAACCTATTATACCATGCCTATGGACCCTGTTTCAAACCATATAAGGATTCTTTCAACAGGAAAAAATAATCTGGATGTGTAGAGTCGCGGAAACCCAACGACTTATGCATGTGAACTCTCTCCTGTAAATTGCCATGTAAGAATGCATTTTTGACATCCAACTAATGAATGGACTAGGATTTTGACAGTGTCAGGCTAAGAACCGTCCTGATAGTTGCTAGCTTAACAACCGGACTGAATGTTTCACCACAATCCACGACAGCCTGTTGAGACTTACCATCACCAACAGGACGAACTATTATCTCGTAAAGGAGCCATCAGAATTTTTTTTATGACAAAAAAATCAACATAGACCGAATAATGTTCACATTAGATGGATGAGGCACTAATTTCCATGTCTTATTTTTAATAAGAGCATTAATTTTGTCTAACATGACATCTTTTTAATACGGGTCTGATAGGACTGCTTTGGAATTTTTGGTAGAGGTGATGGTTGTCTGGATGATGTTAGCTTAAAATGATGTTTGGGCCGAAAAATAACGTGCGTTTCATGAGTTTCAATGGTTCGAGATTGGGCTAACTCCACTGCCCAGGAATTAGGGGTCTCGGCCAATGTAATGGGCCGAGAGGGGTTGGTGTTTTGGGCCAAGGATGAATGTTGTTCAAGTTAGGTTTCTGCTATGTTATTGGGATGGGAGACACGGGTTGGGTTCATGGGTGAGGGAGCAGTGGGCTCTCTTAATTGGGCCTGACATCCACTCGAAGTGGACTAGGCCGAGACCGACGGTAGAAAGGAAGTGGCCTTCATACCGCGGACTAGTCCAGTCCCATTTTGTGGATGGGCCGGTCCAATTTGATTTTGGATATTAAGATGGTGTTGTAAAATTGGATGTATTTCGTCATCCAAGAATCATATGGAGGGGAATGTCATATGAGATTTAACAAATGGGAATGTAGACTCATCAAAAACTACGTGAGGAGAGATAATAATTTTTCCGTTTATCATATCATAATATTTATATCCCCAATGATTTTGTGG
This sequence comes from Przewalskia tangutica, assembly GCA_029844215.1. NCBI lineage: Eukaryota > Viridiplantae > Streptophyta > Magnoliopsida > Solanales > Solanaceae > Przewalskia > Przewalskia tangutica. Next base: position 13,047,064 of record CM056738.1, read on the forward strand.
ATATCCCAAAAATATACAAGGAGTGTAATATGCCTGAAGTTTGTTAATGGTAATGGACGGAAACAAGGGATAACACATACACCCAAAAACCCTCAAATATGCAAAAGATGGTATGCGGTGGTACAACATTTGTGTAGGTGAAACATTGGAGAGTATTGTGCTAGGAAGAATATTTAAAAGATATGTGGTCATTTGAAGTGCATGATGCCAAAATATTGGTGGTGTGGACGAATGCACAAGAAGTGTGCGCATCATATTATTAATTGTTCGAATTTTTCTTTATGATTTCCCATTTTGAGGTGATGTATGTGGACATGAAAGGCGCAAAGACATCCCATTTCGGTGACGAAAATCATGAAATTGAGCATTTATGGATTCCCTATCATTGTCACATTAAAAACACTTAATGGATTTGTCAAATTGAGTTTTGATAAACACACTAAATTATTTAAAAATGGTGTAGACTTGCGATTTTTGTCCTAAGGGAAATGTCCATAGAAAATTTGAATAATCATCTAAAATGAGCATATAATATTTATGACTTGCAGAACTCAAAATGGGTGATGTCCACAAATCATAATACATAAGATCAAATGGCATAAGTGTGTATGAAATAGACGATGAATAAGGAAGTTTAGCATGCTTCCCAAACACACACGTTTGGCAAACAGAAGAGTCCAAAAGTTTGTTACAAGTAACAAAATTCATCTTCTTAAGGTTATTAAATATTGGTTCTCCTGGGTGTCTCAACCGATTGTGTCATATGATAGGGGAAATCACTGCAAAGGTTGATGGTTTGGTCACATGATTTAACAGAAGTGATGGGATACAAGTCCCCCGTGCTATTATATCTCATTAGTGGTATCCCCGTCTGAAAATCCTTCACTGAAAACCCAAATGGATCAAAATTGATGGAAACATTGTTGTCAGTTGTAAAGCGTCGTACATATATCAAATTTTAAATCAATTTTGGTGCATGTAAGACATTTTTCAAATATAATGGTAGATGTGGGTGGGGAAGTTTTACCTGACAAATACCACAAATTAGAATTTCCTGCCCACTGTCGACAATAATATTTTTATTACTCCTCATATTAAAATAAGATGAGAGATTACCTTGAGATACTGTCATGTGTGACGTAGGCTCCGTGTCCATGTACCACGAATCATCTGGAACATTCAGATTCATGGTGTTCATTGCCTGTTCAATATCGGTTGGAGCATAACCCATAGAAGATGGTGCATGGGTTGCCAACACTTGTTGTGGATGGTAACCTAGAAGTTTGGGCTATCGGTTCGAAGATGGTGGCCTAGCCCACGAAGAGGCAGGGTAGGGCATGGAGGGGCAACCCTCTATGGTGGTCAGGCCCACAGTGGGTACTGCACCCAGTGGGCCTCGCCGGGCTGGACTAATGACTGCCGCCACTGCCCCTACTGATGGTAGTTGCCACTGCCCCCGGAGGGTGGACCGACACCTTTTCCGCATCCTTTTCTGCTATTATTTTTACCTTTGTTGTTGTTTTTATTAGACCCTCATTTTTCCATTGCTTTGGTGATTTCTGTTTCCTTCTAAATCGGAAATTCGTGTCTCAAAATCTGTGGATGTGGAGATGAGTGATGTTACGACGGTGGCTGCCTCGGAGGTTGTTTGTTTTGCCTTACGAGTTTCTTCGAGAATCAATCTCGAACGAGCCTCAAAAAATGGAGGCAACCGATTACTTTATTGAATGAATGTAGCCATCCCATCATAATTTTCATTCAATCCTACAATCAATTGAAGAACCAAGCTTTAATTTATCACCGACGCACCAACGTTGGATAGTTGGTCGGCAAGAATATTTAATTCTTGACAAAAAGTGGATACATTTGAGAAGTCATCCAATTTAACATAGTAAATTGACGTTTAAGATATACTGCCCTAGAGAGTTTATTATCTTGAAAAACTTTTGTAAACGTTCCCACGCTTATTGCGCCGTAGAGTTTGGTTCTAATATGGTATGCAACAAAAATGTGAGATAATGTCATAAATCCATTGAAGGACTATATCATCTAAATGAGATCATAACTTTTTGTTTGTCACAACGGTTTTCGATGATGATTGGTAAGGGATAATATAGTCTATGACCTCATATGCGCGGCAATAAATTTTGAATAATTCCACCCAAGAGGTATATTTTCCTTTTTCCATATCTAGTGTAATTGAAATAAAGTTCTTGACGTTGTTTACGGCAAGAGCTGGGTGGAATTTTTGTTTCTCGGCCATAGTTTCCCATAAAAACTAGACGAAAAGATGAAGAGAAGTAAAACAATATTTTGGGAAGAACCCTAAAGCGAAGTGGTTTAGCGGCTGGGTGTGAAAAAGGAGAAGAGTGGTTTAGGGTGTTGGTCGTCTAGGGTTAGAGAACAAGGAAGAGAAGAAGTCAAGGGAGGGGGCTGTAGTAGCCGTCGACGGTATTAGGGTTAGGTTTTGGTTTTAGGGTTTGTCAAGAAAACCTATTTCTTGGTGGCCGAAAGTGGTATTTCGGTGGGAGGGGCCGAGAAAATGGGGGGGGGGGGGGGAGTTGGAAAAAGTTTATTTTGTGACTCTTGATACCATGAAAATGAATTACATGATCTTATTTCATTCCAAAGTTTACAATATATTGACCCATAATTAGCTTAACAGTAATAAATGATGAGCCCATAATATCAGACCATTTTGTTGTTATTTAGAATGCCCACATGCTCCCTATATACTATTCTCCCGACTACTTTAATATGTGATTTTAATGATTAACACATACTATAAAGAATTTAATATTGTTTTTGGTTCAAAATAAATTTCGTTTATAATTTTGATAACTAAACATTATTTAATAATATTAATCATAAGTGTTACTCCTATTTAATTAAAGTACATTTTATTTCATAAAATTCATATACTAACAAAGTATAAAAGAACTTGTGTCTGAATGGATCAATCAAACGAGACATTGGCTTCACTAGCCTTGCTTTTGAGCCGCCTTGCTCTCGAGAAAATCATATTTTGACATTTTAAGAGTTTGATAATAAAAAAAAAATCACGTACTAGGAATCAAAGCTAATATGATAAATTCACGTGATTCATCTGTGTTTAGTAGTTTTATGTAAATTTTAGTTAAGAAAATTGAATGATATTTGTGTTGAAAATTTACTAATGAGGAATTAAGTTTATCCCATTATTTATGACTTGAACAATTGGGATTCCGCACGTCGGAAACATCGTTTCCACACACGTGCACTCGTAGTGCCAAGTATCGTAAATTTCATTAGTGAAAGAGATATTGGTACGTAAGTAAAATGTTTGAGACTTAGAATGATGGACAGTTGTTGGTTAAATGACGAGTGTTTCACGTTGGTAAATGAAGGAAGAAGTGTAAGATTGAAACGGGTAGGAAAAGAGTCATGACGCCACTGCGGAGCCATGGCACCACCACCACCAGGGTCGCGGCGTAGCGGCGCCGCGACACTAATTGGTCAGTTGACTACTGGATTCGCGGCGCCTCCGAGGCCGAGCCGCGACGCTACCCAGGAAGAGTCTGTGCGACGGAAGTCCAAAAGTTTGGCTGATTATGGGGACGTTTTGGAGAATTCAAATATCAGTTTTTCCTCCATAAATCAGTCATTTGGCTGCATTACATGACACTTAAATGACCATTACATGGGCACTTAAAGAGACCCTCTTTCACTACTATATATTGAGGCCTTTGGCTCAATTGGAAAAAAAACAACACTACACCTAATACTACACTCAGATTTTTCTGAACTTCTTCCTCTCTAGCATACTTCAAACATTCAAAGGTTCTTCTTGAGAAACACTTGAGTTTCCTTTTGCTCATTTGTTTGATGTTGTTTTATCTTGGGAGACTATTGCCCATTAACGTAAAATGATATATACGGGGCAATCTTGTCTTAAGGAAGAGTGAATATCACTCGACTCAGCACAGTTGTAACCCTTCTTGTTTTAGTGTCTCTTGATTCTAGGTTATCAAGATTCTAGGAGCTTTTGGCAGTTGTAACAAAGATCCAAGATTTATTCAAGAACTCAAGAGCTTGTTGTGGCCATAATTCTTGTTGGCTACAAGTTTATTACTGTTGTAATACTTTAGTATTTATCCTTTCGAAGCACTTGTAATAGTTAGTTACTATTTCCGTACATCCATCATTAGCCAACAATCTTAAGATAAGATTTGTATTAGTGCTCGAAAGATGTTTGCCAGCAGAGATGCTCCCAAATCTGGCTATGGTTTTCTTGTTGAAACCAGTTCTGTTGACAGTTCTGTTAAAATTTCAAACATTGTCTCTGTCAACAACCGTGCTTTCAAATCTGGTTCTAGTTTTGGATCCCTCTTTGACGATAGTTACAAATCTGTTTTTGTCCAAGGTGGGATCTCTGGATCTGATGCTGAGCTTTAAGATACTGATGATAGTCATGCTCGTACGACTAAGGGTCAAGGAAGAGTTGCGGTCACCGCTCCCAAGAGTGGTGGAAGAAAGCGCCCACGAGAGGTTGAGGATGTCAATTGGGACAAGAGGAGAAGACTGAAGATGATGTTCTATCTTGTAGTAGAAGGCCTACATATGTCCCATACAAAGGATCCAAACCATGGTAAGGAGGATTTGGACATACAGTACAACAAAGTGACTGACGTGGGCCAGAATCCAAAAGGTCTAAGTTAAATTTCTTCCTTGTCAATAATGAGATTAAAGGGCTTAAAGTAAAGTTAGGAATATGAAAAGGTTTTCCTGAAAAAGTATATTCCTTATGCTTTAAAACCAGAAGTTTAATCTCACTTTTCTTCATGTTTAAGATTGGACTTTTGTAAACAATGACAAAAGATATGATCTTAGGTTGTAATAAAATTGGAATTATGGACAATTCTAAGTAAGCGCCAGGAATTTCCCTGGGCACCAATCACAAGGGAAGAAGACTAAAGACAAACATGTCACCGTTTCTGACAGAAGATCCTTCATTTGATAGGATGATATTGGACACTCAGTCATACAACGCCTACGGGCGACTGAAGCGGGACAGAGTTTTCAGATCTTAAAAGATCTGAAGGCCAAGAGAAAGGCAGAATAGAAATTGGACACTTAGTCTGCCAAGACAATTGGAGTGGGCCAGAGTATCTAGATCACATATGATCCGGTTACGCCTTAACCACAGAAAATGGATTGTTTATGTGAAGCAACACCACCTCTAAAGTAGAGGGGTTGGATAGGTTGTCCCCAAAAGGACTTAAGAGAGTGGGATCACTCTAAAAAGAGGTGATACATGTCCCAAATTTGGTTTCAGGGACGATGTTGGTCAAGCTGGTTTGAGTCTAGTCCAACAGATCGGTAATAACTAAGAATGGTACAGTATATTTGTAGCCAAATGAATGATATATTTGTAATCCATGCATTTATGCCATCATAGATTAAGACACGTCAAATAAAAAGTCATTCAACAACTAACTAAGTTGAAGTTGTTGTCGTTTGTCGACATAAACCCTCAAATTGAATGTGAGGTAGGCGAAGAGTCAAAATCACCTTTCCATTCCATCAAAGGAATAGCGAAAGAAACACAGCTCCTCTAGAACCTAGTCACACCTACATGGGTGATTTTAAGCTTGTATAAAATAGAGGGGGCGACAAGTACTTTGTGACCTTCATTGAGGATGGTACAACATATTTCATCCTTTGTTTGTTAAAAAGAAAAGATAAAGTTGTTGAAGCAAATAAGCGCTGTTGACACCCAATTTTGTCCCATCTTTACTGAACATTTCATTTAGATCGTCTTTTTATCTCCAATTAATTTTACTATGCTTCTCAGTCTTGAAAATCGTCAAAAAATAAGTAGTTTTAATATTCTTCACTAATTATCGCATAATTTTACAATATCGAGTATTACATTTTTATAATTAAAATATAAGCAAAACCATTCTAATATCTCGTCGTCAGTATTGATGATCGATTTTCTCTTAATATGTTCTTCAATTACTAAATTAATCATTTTTATGAATATTATATTCAAAATTAAATACATATATTAAATCTTTATACCATAATGTATGTGTGCACTTTTGAAATTAATTAGGACGGAGAAGCATATTTTAATTAATTAGAGGAATTGGATTAGTTACCCATTAATACCATAATCTCCTAATTTAATCCTCAAAATTTTCTACTCTAATTTTCTACCCAATTCTCATCCCTAAATATATAAATCCTAATACCTTTTTATTTTCCCATTTATTGAAGGATCAGCGGCCCAATCCATTACCCTTTATTTCGTCCAAACCCTTTCCCAAGCCCAAACAAATTAAACTCCCGCCCCAATCTTTTACGCGGCCCATACCCTATTTCGCCAACCCGCGGCCATACCTTCATTTCCCGACCCACCCATCACCTTCATTTATTTCCCCCCATCCTCGATTAAACAAAGAAACTGTCCCTTTACCCTCACTCCTTGCCCACCATCACACCAACACCACGCTTTACCCGCCGGATAACCCAGCGTCGACGCCACGATCGCCATCCTTCACCCCGACACCCCATACCTTAAACCATCACCCATCACTGCAATACCCTAAAACCCGCGATTTCACATCGATATCACCCATATGGTGTCCTTGGCTCGAGACATGCACCTAGCAGCTTTTCTGGTGCTCACCCGTCTCGTCAAGCTTTAATTTGAATTTCAAATTGGAAGGATGGGGGATTCGATTTTTGGGTATAAATACAACCCTTGTGGGTTGTGTTCCAGGTCTGAAATTTTTTTCTGATTTAGCTTAAGTTTGAGAACAAAAAAAATTCTTCTTTTGATTGCTATTACAAAGCTTAAACTCAAAAAAAAACACACACTTTTCTGAGAAGTCGACCTCAAAAACCAACTCTTATTCTTAGTATTGGTTCAATAAGAATCCAAAACGCTAAGTCTTGCCTCTCTTCAGTCGCACACATACAAACCCCTCTGAGCGGACTTGACGACTTGAAACGACGCTTCGGTTCGTCGCCTGGAGAAGGTAACCCATTTCCCTCTCAATTTTCAGCTTAATGTACTAATATCATTTGTATTATACATCATGCGTCTCTTAATTGTCATTTGAATCAGTTTGTTCATTATTGAGTCAGTATGATCCTGTTATGACTATTGAAGATCATTGGGTTGAGTATTAAGCGTGTTTTATTAAAGTCCATACTATTAGTGTTCATTATTAAAGTTGCTTATGTTCATTAGATTGATTTTGAAACATGATCAGTTGAGTTAATCACTGCTCGAGCATCTTGAGGTCATTTGGAATATGTATTAAGATGAATACCTATTGTGCTGGTTCCGGACAGATTGGTCTATGTGTAAACCATTTGATTAACTCGGCTCCTAATTTAAGATCTGTTGAGTCGTATATAACCTGCTTATGTGATCTAAGTTGTTTAGTATGGAAGTTGTAATATATTTTAGCTAAATCCAGGCAGTGCAAATTGTGTAAGGTCACTGTACCGGATGTAGTTTGAACCTATGAGTGCATATATCCTTTGAATCTATAGCCTCACATATCTGCAATGTACACTTGAATGATCACTTTGTATCTGTGTTTGTCTCTGTGATATAAATACCTCCATATTAACATGTAATTTTTCTACGTCATTATACATCATGACTATATGTGGAGTATTAAATGATATTGATGTTAGTGTTTTCTTGCTTGTATTAAATCAGCTAAAGAGCAGTTGCTTATCTGGTTGCTTATTTTGGCAAGTCTAGTTATGTCCACTTCCTGCATATTAGAATATAAGGCAGAGTATAATAAGAGGCTTGCTATAGGCAAGTATTAAATCTGAACTTGGTTGATATATTGAATAAAAAATGGTATTTGTTTAACATATTGTGAACTGTTTCACGAGATATTCCATGTTCCTAATTCCTGTTTTGAATTTATTTAGTTCCTATTAGTTTGTTATTGACTTTCTACAAGCAGCTTTACCTTATTTCAATGATCAAGTATAGGATATGCATGACTGGTTATTATCTTCTAAGCTGCCTCATCTGCAATCCTGTGAGTTAAGGGATAGAATAAGAATGTGAATCATGAGTATGGCCTGTAAAATCACAAATTTGTTTACACTAATCTGAGTTATACAGGAAAATGACAGCGGTATCCCTCTATTCTTGTTTACACTAGTCTACATTATCCCTCTCTTCTCCAACATGCATACTTTCTGTTTGTTTAAATAAGAATTGTGTTCTCTGTGATAGATAGGATTAAAATCAGCACGGTGCGTTAATAAAATGTTTGGAATGACCTGATTTCAGTTGCTAATCTAGCATTTAAATTAGTTTTGAGTAGCTTAAGGCCTGGTAATAAACCTATTGATTGAATTATAGCTATTACGGTTTGTTGTCTGCGTGTACCAGGTGGTATTGGTTAGAATATGAACATGGTATAGAAGTGTGAATATATTGATGAACATTTAGAAGCATGTTTAGTAGCTTGAATGAGGTATAATACCCCCTGACCATCATAGGTAGCATTATAGTATTAGCACCATGTCTAAAATGACCCGTCCGGTATGTTATTTGTTGTTTGAACCCTAAAGGGACCCACATAGTGCATTTAGATGGTATAATATAATTCGTCGATGTCACCTAATGATATTTTAAAATGCGAAATGGTCATTTCTTATCTGTGTTCATGTGCAAATATACGAAAGTATACGGAATATACGAAATATTACGAATATCGTGTATACATCGATCCTGAATATATGTGGAATTATATATATCTAAGCGTGTATTAAATAGGGACTCATATATCTATGCGTCTTATTAAGCTCGATATCTTGGTTTTGAGCTTGTCTCATAATTTTATGCTTAAAAATGATTGGACTGCATCTTATTTGCTTGGGAAATCGATACTTGGATTATTTCGCTACTTAATAATATTATATGTGATACTTTTGATTTGACAAAAGGAATTGTGGTTCAAATAGTAGGATATCAGTGATTTTGTCAAATGTTAAAGTATTTAAAACAAATGGAATGTCCAACTCTTGTAAGATACTTTCCAATACACATGATATTATGAAAAATGTTACATACTAGTATTAACTGCTTGGGGCCCATTTTCTATCTTTGAAAACTGAAATTTTCATATCTTTGGGCCTGTTTTAACGTGACTCTCTTTGTTACATTACTATTGGGCTGTTTCATTTCATAATTCTCATGTCATGTCTGTTCATTTTATAAACAGTACAAATGAAATAATTAGTGTGTTTGAATTTTATATCAAATGTCCATTTATTAACAATAAGATTTGAATTATTTCCTAATCTTTTCTTTTCTTTTATTTGCATGAAATGCATCGGGAGCAACGAAGAGTCTCATTACGAGACTCATCATAACTTTGTCAAGTGAAGACACGCATCTATGTTCCTTGCATCCTCCGATCTCGGGACCTTCGAAATCAATAGGGCGGGATAATATCTTCACCCGCCCTAGTCATTTTATCTCCTTTCTTAACTCCGTCACTTTATTTTTATTTGTATTTTTGTTATCTAACCTTATACAATTATCGAAAATGCTTAGAATAGTTAGGCCTAGAATTATTAAAGGTGGGTAGTTAAATAATAAAACGTGTTGCTAGTTTAATCTATCTTTAGGCCGTTATGCATTTTTAAAACTTTTCAAAATAACTTAGCCTTTTCATTGATATTATAGAAATAAATGAGTTCCGAATTCTTATTAAACTGCATAAAACGACAATTTGTTTTTTATAACAAAAATCTATTTTCTTATTACCAAGTGCAAAGAGGAACATCTTTCTACTCATTTGCATACCACTTTATATAGATTAATTTTACATGTGTCACGTGCTTTTAGTAAATCATTTTATTATTATTATGCATTGTATGATAAACCTCATGCAATTGCTTTGTTCAAATAAAATATTTTCTTGCATTTTACAAATAAACTTCATGCAAATTTTATGGAAACTATATATACATACATATATTTTAAATAATTATTTGTAAACATCTTTTTTAACCCATGTCCTCCTAAAATATACATTTTTTTAAATAATTTTAAACCTAAGTTTGAACGGACAACCGCAAGTTAGCGGATCCTTTAGGATGCCTAACCCCTTCCCTTTAGGATAATAAAGAACCCTTACCTAGAATCTCACATAGTTTCACAGACCTTTAAAATGGAGATCATTTGTAGTGTTTTATGCTACATTTTTTTAGTGTCCTAATTCACTATAATAATTAGGTGGCGACTCCTTTAAAATAGCATTTTAGGAATCTAACCATGTGGCAGTAATCCCGTTTCCGACTCCGGTTGAAAATGGGGTGTCACAGCATGGCGACTCCGCTGGGGATTTTAGGTTCTTAACCACAACAAACATAGGTTGATTTATTGTGCTTTGTTTTCTTTATTTTCGCTTAAATTGCTCCCTTTATGTTTTACACTTATTTGCTCTTATTATTTTGCCTAAATTATTCTGCTTTACATATAAAAATTTGCATATTGTCTTAACTGCTATTTGTTACCGCTTTCCTTAAAATGGCATTCCGCTCATATTTCTTCCATTCTGGAAAATTCGCACTATCACACACTCACGTATTTGGTGTGCTTGGCGCCCATAAATTTCTTTCAAAATACCCAAAATTTAGGAGAGTTGGCGCTTGCGCGGAGTTAGATCGGTTCGTCTGATCAGCCGCGTAGTCTTCTCACTCGAGCAGTCCGCTCGGGAACCTTGCGTCTAGTAAAGCCAAATCTTAGAGAATTTAAGATAGAGCTATACCACCCTTTTTATTTTAAGTCATGCATGCATACACCCTAGGTGGGTTGATCCACGTATCGGCGCCACGATTAGGAAGACACCAAATTGATCAGCTGGTTTCACAACGCGGCTCAATGACATATTATATGTTGCATGATCGTGATAAAATGAAACTAAGCCTAAGATTCGAAATGCCAAAGTTGGAAGATGCATTTTCATTTTTTTTGTATTATTTATTTTTAGATGGAACATGCCCCTCGGATCAGGATGGTGAGTGGAACTCCGAGTAAATTGAAGTTGTGGTGGTCAAAATTCGACTTGGGTAGTCAGATGGCAATCAGAAGGAGATTAGGGTGTCTCGTCATTATTTGACATCTCTCCCGATCAGCGTTTGGTCGAGCATTGATCGATTTTGGGACCGGATCGAGTCGTCTTCAAATTCGAGGATTTTGAGATGACCCCACCTTAGAAGAAGTTAGCTACTTGTGATTTGGCATATCATGTGAAAGCCGATTATTCCATACGGCGATGCGAAAATGCTCCTCCGTTACTTAGGTTTAAAGAATACGAGAGTTCTTGTTGTTTTGAAAACAATTGGGTCTCTCTAGACTACCTTTATGAGAGATATGGTTGCCAAGACGGTTATAAGTTATTTAAGAATGAGTTTTGTTGCACTGCAGACCATTGGAGAGTTAGGCGCCCTATCGCATTTGCTATGGCTTTCCTAGGGATTCTTTTATTTCCACTTGAGCATGGAAGGATTGAAATGCGTGCATATGTTCGATAGTTAGAGCGGTGTTTGATGGAGTCGGTGACAAGCGACTCACGTTGGCGCCCGTGATCTTAGCGAGAACTATTTAGAGCCTTGAACAAATGCAAAAAGGGTGAGTCAAGCTTCTTTGAAGGTTGTAATCTTATTTTGCAGATGTGGGCAGTAGAGCATTTCTATCAGCGCTCAAACATGGCAGATATATGCCACAGCGCAAACAATAAAATCTCCACCTTTTACGATAGGACGAGACGTTATGTGTCACCGGTTGGCGTAGAGATTGATGCAGTACTTAACATCTTGCAGTGATGAGTCGATTCGGTGGAAATATCCGTTGCTCCATATTGTTAAGAAAGTCTATATAAGATATAAGAGACTTTATTATATCCGACTTATAGATGCGAGAGGACTCGACCATATGCCCATTCGCGTACTCAAGCGGTTCGGCCATACGCAGTGATCCTCTCGGAGGCGGCATGAGAGCCTCGAAATTCAGTTCGGACGGACTTCATCGTTCGGCCAAGCAAATTCTCTATGAATGGAACCACGTTGATCAAATAGAGGTTGGAAAGGACCAGCGAGCAACACTCGAATATCGGACATGGCTTGAGGATCACGGCAATACATGTCCTAGTCGGAAGGAAGCGGTCTCGAAGGCGTGGAGTGCGAAGGATTGGATAAAGGTTAAATCGACAGGAGACAATTACCCGGACATGGACGGATCACGAGAATGTAGTGCGATATCTCGGCGTAGGAAGCGGGACCAGCGATGCAGGGGCCGTCTTGAGACATAAGAACATTCTAGCATAGCCTTAGGAGTTTTGTTGTTTTACTTGTAAGTTATTTCCAACTAAAGGCATTAATCAAAGGCTTGGACCAATCTATCACAATTTTGCGTATTTGTCGTTTAGGCCCACTCTGGCATTAAAAGAGGTCTATGCATATTAGGGCGCGTTCTGACTTTCATACAATTTGCACGATATTATTACCCAGCATATATTATTTCTGATTACTAACATTACTAATTTGGTTTGTCTCGATGTTTTAGAAGAAGGTCGACATTTACTTTCCCAGTGTTGATTCGTGTTGACTAAAGTGGCGAGATCACCCTTATTTCACGGATCAAAAGCGCACACTTGAGGCAACATGGATGATTCGGGAACTACGAGCAGGCAGGCTTAGGACTCATCACTATTCCTAGGGATGAGCCAGGAGAAGTCGGGGAGGAAATCTCGGTGCCGGATGAGTATCTTGCTCGGTTACTCTACAAATGGCGAATATGCTGGCCGAGATGGAGCAGTTGCGAGAATCTCACAAATTTGTCTATTAGTCTCAACACTCCATGTCGAGCAGAAGCGACTACAACGGCTCCACGAACCGCGACTTCCCGAAACCCCTCAAAACCTTCCGCAAATAACGATCCTGACATACTAACGCGCCCATTAACCGCTGGTAGCCACAAAGAAGCGGCCACGAAATAACCCTCTATCCTCATCAACCCCACATATACCCCAACCGCCCATCAAAATACCTACCGTTCCCATTATTGGGCTCTGAGCACATACCTGCGCACATTGTCAACCACAATAAGCAATATGTTCCACGGTATATGCAGTGAAGCTTCAACTATTGTCGTCCAAATCCCGCCCGCGGGAGGTTGACGTCTGAGAAATGGAGCGGGCGAGGAAAGAAGCGATGAGCGTGGCGGAGATCCATAACTGAAGGCGCTTAGGAACATGCAAACAAGTAAAGGGCATGAGGTTTGGAGTATGAAGACCTCTGCGTGCGTCGGATGTGGAACTACGCTCGGTTATAAGGTGCAGAAGTTCGATATGTTTGATGGAAAGGGCAACCCCAGAGCACATTTAAGATCCTCTGCGACAAGTTGGTGGTCGGTGAGATCGAGCCATAATCATGAAGTTATTTATAAGAAGTTTGGTAGCGGCGCAGTTAGTACACGATCAAGATCGCGAAATAGGCGTAATTGGGTATGATGGCAGGACCGTGAGCGAGTTTAGGTTCAACATCGATACGGTCTTGGGCAGATTTTATTTGATGAAGCTTGAGAAGAAGTCTGAGAGACCTTTCGAGAGTTTGCCGTGAGATGGAGGCGGAGCGCCAAGTTCAACCGTAGATGGCGAAAGCGAGATGACTACCTCTTTGTACAATCGATGAAAGATGCTACATATTATGAGAGGATGATAGGTGTTATAGGGCGGAGTTTCTCGAGGTTGTGAGAATGGGAGACTTCGTAGAAGAAGGTATGAAGGCGGGAAGGATCACCAACGGCGCTCTGACGGCGAGTAAAGCGATTCAATCGGATTCGCTCGCGATCGAAGAAGAGAGATGGAGCATCTCGCCGTGTCGATACATGGATACGGTGGAAATCGGCGTTCAAACTATCAAAACCATCAACCTTCCTACTGACCCCACTCAAGCGCGATCCTCACTACTACAACGGCGCGCGAACCATGACCTTTCCACTATAGCGAGACAACGAAAACCCTCCGTCATACTACCCGACCCTCGCGACTCGCACCGTCTACCGTACTCGGCTACATCACGCCCGAGCAACTCCTATCCAAACCCTCGCGAAACCAACCTACATACCGCCCGACCAGCGGACGTCCACAAATGCACCTAGACCGGGCGACTTGAAGAAGACGCGAAAACCTACACACTCTTTCTTGAACCCATAACCCGTACATTCGAAAGGTTAAAGGCTGCGGGCATAATATTACCGATCGGGAAGAATTTCTAATCCTCTACCTCAGTCATATGATGTGAACAAGCGTTGTATGTACCATTCGGGATCACGGGACATGATCTGAGGATTGTTTCAACCTCGAAGCGAATTGAGGCACTAATCAAAGATGGGACCATCCGGTAAAGGAAGCTTCCACAATGTGAACAATAATCCTCTGTAGAATCACGATAGCGCCCGGGCGAATGTGATCGCATTTGGCGAAGAGAAAAGTCTAGAAGGGACCGTTGTGCGGTCGGAAGGAGGAAAAAATAGAATCGTGACCACTGGTCACTCCGGTAATTCAGTACAAGCAAGAGCACCATTCGAGGTTGAAGTGCTCACTCAAAATCCCGAATGGTGGCACCATTTGTTGTAACAAAGTTGGCCCTCGAAATCATTCGCTCGGAGAAGGTAGTCGGGAAGGAGGAAAAGATCATTGAAGCGTCGTCGCGGGATTGGCGAGTGCGGGCGATATTATACCGTTAGAAGCGTGCGAGGAGCGCTAAGAAAGAAAATGTTTTGAAGAAGGCCGTGGCAGGCGAAGTGGAAGAATGCGGAGGAAGATGCCAGCAAAGAATACTCTGTCATAGGCGGTGGACAAAACTCTGCCGGATATCCTTATTTTCCTTGTTGATGAATTACCAGCCCGTGGCGGCATTATTGGAAGTATTGAAGGAAGTGTATGTCCCGAAACCAGCGACGAAACTCTCATACAGTCGGGCACATTTTGAAACTCACAAGATTTCATTCCATGATGAAGAATTGCCTCACGAAGGTTTGGGGCATAACGGACTCTGAACATACGATGAAATCACGAGGATAAATTTGTGTCTAAAGTGTTGATAGATGGAGGCTCTGCGGTAAACATATGCCCAACAGCCACTCTCCAATCCTTGGGATTGAATGTCGACAAGATTCGGGGAAGCCATGTCAGAGTCAAAGGTTTCGACGGAACTGGAGGGCGTCGTAGGAGAAATTGATTTGATCTTGGAAGTGGGACAGTGGAATTCCTTTGTGGAATTCGGGTATTAGATATCTCTACTTGCTATAACTTTGTTGATGGGAGGCCTTGGATACACATGGCGGTGCGATCCTTCTACTACACCAAAGTTTGAAGTTTATTTGGAATCATCAGAAATCGTTGTGTATGGAGAGGAGTAATCTAAACAGATCCTGCGATCAAAGTGTAGATAAGTTGGATGGTTCGGTCTTCCACGTCGGAGAGATTGTATGTGTTTCAAAAGTGAAAAGTTGGAGTTATCTCGGGCCTGCAATGGTAGCCGAAATGTTGAGAAATGGTTTCGGCCGGGTAAAGGACTCGGATTGAATCTAGGTGGTATATGAGCCAATTGACACGCCCAAGAAGGATACTTTTGGACTTGGGTATGAGCCCACTCACGAAGAGATATCATCGACAAATTCAGGAAGAAGAGATGTTCCTTTGCCTAAGCTTTATTCACTTTGAATCGGTCTTTTGTCAAAGCTTGCGACCAGAATCAAAAAGGAGGATCTGACGATCTCGCGAAGGACTCAAAAGCCTTTTTGTTGCATAAGAAGATGTAGATTGCAATGTGATTACGAATGATCATGAGAGGCGCCAACCATTTGGGATGCCAGCGAGAGATGTCTAGGAAATTGGACTGTACCGGCCATGTTTCTCAGGAAGCTTGGTAGAACTTGTATTAGATTTTTATGAAACAATGTGATTGATTGAGGCTGAATCTCATATATGTTTTACCTCCCTTTTGAAAGCTTAAATGACAAAATCGCTTGATCTTTGCTATTTTAAAAAAATGAAATAAAAATTGTTGTTTTGTAATGACTTTCTTTTCTTTTTTGACATACAAGCTAATAAATCTGCGATAATGTGAATGTGACATGTAGTGAAATGAACAAACAAAACCCAAACAACGAGCGAGACTTTGAGGATTATGGGGACCCACAACGGAAGGTTTAGTCAAAGAATTAGAGCATTTTGAGAGCAGTGAAGCCAAATTTGGATGAAAGCAGTAGTGAACACAGGAATCTGAGAATTCGTAAAGGAAACAAGAATCGGCGTCCATCTAAGCGGCCTTACGAAAGGAAGACTTGGTAGAATTCTGAAGCAATATGTCGACATATTCGCGTGGTCTTATGACGATATGCGGGTTTGAGTACGGATATTGTTTCACATAGATTACCCGTTGATCCATCTTGCCTCCGGTAAAGCAAAAGCCAAGAAAGATCAAGCGATATGAGTTTGAAGGTCAAAGAAGAAGTGTCCAAGCGGTTCGACGCAAAGTCATCGAGTTGCAAAGTACCCCAGTTGCTTGACATCGTGCGTGCCAAGAAGGATGGGAAGGTAAGAGTATGTGTAGATTATCGTGATCTCAACAAAGCTAGCCGAAGGATGATTTTCCCCTCCCAAATATCCACATACTCATCGACAATTGTGCAAAGCATGAGTTGCAATCATTCGTCGATTGTTTCTTTGGTTACCACCAAATTCGATGGGCGAGGAAGATCACGGAAAAAACAGCATTCACCACGCCTTGGGAGTATACTATTACAAGGTTATGCCATTCGGACTCAGAATCTTTGGTGCCACTTATATGAGAGCCATGACTACTATCTTTCACGACATGATCCACAAAGAAATAGAGGTCTACGTGGATGGCGTTATTATCAAATCACGAAGGCGTCGGATCACGACTAATTTGAAGAAGTTCTTTGGCCGGTGAGGAAGTACAATCTGAAGTTAAACCACGCAAAGTGTGCCTTTGGTGTCCTGTAGGAAGCTATTGGGTTTCATTGTAAGTAGAAGGGGATTGAATTGGACCGCCGAAGATAAAAGCCATCCAAGAGTTGCCTCTCCAAAGAGTCGAAAAGATGTGATGAGTTTTCTTGGGCGACTTAATTACATCGATGAGTTCATAGCTCAATCTACGGTGATATGTGAACCAATATTCAAGCTACTAAAGAAGGATGCTCCAACCAATTGGACAGTCGATTGCCAGTAAACTTTTGATAAGATCAAAGAATATCTGTCTAATCCACCCGTTTTGGTACCACCAGAGCCCGGAAGACCTTTGTTGTTGTATTTGTCTGTGTTGGAGAATGCATTCGGTTGCGTGTTGGGGCAACATGATGAAACGAGGAAAGAAAGAAGCGGCTATTTATTACTTGAGCAAGAAGTTCACGCCATATGAAGCCCGATATACTGCTCGAGCGCACTTGTGCTCGACTGGTAGCTCAAAGTTTAGACATTACTTGTGCGTACACTACTTACCTCATCTCGAGGATGGACCGCTCAAATACATCTGCGAAGCCCATTACCTGGGAAGCTAGCAAAGTGGCAAATCTTGCTAAGTGAATTTGACATCATATACGTCGCTCAAAAGGCCATCAAAGGGCAAGACTAGCCGATCATCTTGCAGAAAACCAGTGGATGAGAATACATGCCTCTCGGACTTATTTTCGGACGAGGAGGTATTATTTGTCGGAGAAGATATCTCGAGGATTATCGGGTTGGAGATTGTTTTTATGGGTAGTAAACTTCAAAGGAGTTGAGTCGGAGGCGGTTTGGTTTCGAATCGGTCAAGACTACCCAATTTCAAGAAACTCAGATTTCCATGCACTAATAACATGGCAGAATACGAAGCTTGCATACTTGGACTCAGAATGGCTGTCGACATGAATATACAAGAGTTATTGGTTATCGGTGATTCAGATATATTAATTCATCAGTCTGAGGAGATTGGGCCACGAGCAGGAAGATACTCCCTTACCTGCACTGTGTCAAGGAATTGTGCAAAAAATTCGTCAAGATAGAAGTCAAGCATATCCCACGAGCTCGAGCGAATTTGCGATGCTGCGGCAACTCTTTCCTCTATGATCCGCATCAGGATAAGAATTACATTGATCTATCAAAGTGGATTTGTTGGACCAACGACTTATTGTCTCCGTAGGCGAAGAATCGGATGGAAAACCATGGTACCACGGCGTTAAGAGATATCTCGGTCAGCGAATATCGGAAGGCATGACTACCATTCAAAAGAAGACACTACGGAGGTTAGCAAACCATTTCTTCCTAAGCGGAAATCCTTTATCGGAGGACTCGGTTAGGTTTGTTAAGATCATCGATGCCCGGGAGGCGAATAAGTTGGTTGAAGAAATACCGGAGGTACTTGCGGCCCCGTATGAATGGTTTTACTTTGGCAAAGAAAATTCTACGAGCGGGATACTTTTGGATGACCATGGAGACAGTTCTTTGTCGTTCGTGCAAAAATGTCATCAATGTCAGATTCACGGCGACATGATCCGTGTGCCTCCGAATGAGCTCAACGTAACAAATTCCCCTTGGCCGTTTGCAGCTTGGGGGATGGACGTTATTGGTCCTATTGAGCCCACAACATCCAATGGGCACAGATTCATTTTGGTGGCAATCGATTATTTCACAAAGTGGGTGGAAGCATCGTCATACAAATCCGTAACGAAGAAGGTAGTGGTTGATTTCGTGCGCAACAACATCATTTGCCGATTTGGAATTCCTGAGTCAATTGTAACAGATAACGGAGCCAATCTCAACAGTAACTTGATGCGTGAGATATGTGGGAATTTTAAGATCACTCACCGTAATTCCACTCCGTATCGACCTCAGATGAATGGGGCAGTAGAAGCAGCCAACAAGAACATTAAGAGGATATTGCGGAAGATGGTTGATAATTACAAACATTGGCATGAGCATTTGTCTTTCGCACTTTTGGGTTATCGCACCACAATTCGGACTTCCTAGGGGCCACGCCATACCTTTTGGTTTATGGAGCGAAGCGGTGCTACCAGCGAGGTAGAAATACCATCGTTGAGAATTATCCAGAAAGCGAGTTGAGCGGCCGAATGGATCTGGTCGGTGTGAACAATTGATGTTGATTGATGAGAAAAGGTTGATGCGGTATGTCACGGACGGCTTTATCGAGCAGAATGGCTAGAGCTTTTAACAAGAAGGTAAGGCCGAGGTTATTCAAGTCGGGACAATTGGTTTTGAAACGCATATTTCCGAATCAAAGTGAAGCTAAAGGAAAGTTCGCACCTAACTGGCAAGGACCCTACATGGTCCATGAGTACTAACTTAGGAGGAGCATTGATCTTAATGAAATGGGCGGTGAGATATGGCGAAAGAAATCAACGGAATCTTTGTGAAAGATACTATGTCTAGGACTTTTCCATGTAATGCTTTTCTTTCATATTTTGTAAAAGTTATCAATTATTTGTAATTGGAACTACGTTATGACCTGATTCCCTCGGTGGAGATACGTAGGCGGCCATATCGGCTTCGGTCACACTCTCAGAAGATTCTGTCATTCCACTTTTGTAATCTGAACTACGTTATGACCTGATTCCTCGGGGATCGTGGCGGCTCATCGGCCGGTCGTATTTTAGAAAACCTCATAATCCCCTCCACTTGTAATGAACTCGTCATGACTGATTCCTCATGGGGATCGTGGCCTAAATCGGCGGTCCACTATTTGAAAACTCCTGTTTTGCTTCACGTGACGAAATACACTCATATGTTTAAAGTCGACAATCGATCCGCGATTCGATCTCGTGCGATTGAAAGTTCACAATCTTCGTATTTGGGTTGAAATTCAAGGATTATTGCAGGAGAAATTTATAGATTTGGGAAACATCGATTAAGTTTTCCGGTAGGAACAAGATTTTGGGCAAGGGCGTTTGTTTTGTTTCGCTACATATCACTATTAAGTAATTCGTGAAATTCTTATCATATTTTCTCATAAATAAATTATTTTCAAAACAAATATTTTCATCGGTGATTAACCAAGGTGGAAAGCAGGCATGGGTTACAGTCCAAGCGATTGACGCACAAACATCAAGCACCAAAGTCGCAAAGTCAACACGAATCAACCACCCTCCCAAACTCACAAATTTCTTTGAGTGCAGGTCTTCAGATTTGATAAAAACAAGGGAGTCTCCAACACTTATTATTTGATTCACAAGGAATTTTTACATCACAGATCGGCCCCACAAGGATCATATCCTTACATTACGTCTATCTGGCGGCGTCTCTTTTATTATGCGTATCTGGCGGCCGTCAGTTCATCATCTACGCGATGATCTGCATCACGCCTATGCAACGGCGTCCCTTTTATTATGCCTATGCAGCGGCTTCATCAACAATTCATCTATGCGGCGATGATCTGCGCATCACGTCTATGCAACGACGTCCCTTTTATTATGCCTATGCAACGACTTAATCAACAATTCATCTATGTAGCGATGATCTCTGCATCACGCGTCTATGCAACGGCGTCCGCTTTTATTATGCCTATGCAGCGGCCGTCATCACGGTTCATCTATGCAGCGATGATCTGCATCACGTCTATGCAACGGCGTCTCTTTTATTATGCCTATGCAGCGGCTTCATCAGATTCATCTATGCAGCGATGATCTGCGTCGCGTCGTCATGCAACGGCGTCCCTTTCATTATGCCTATGGCGGCCGTCAGCAGTTCATCTATGCAGCGATGATCTGCATCACGTCTATGCAACGGCGTCCCTTTTATTATGCCTATGGCGGCCGTCAACGGTTCATCTATGCAACGATGATCTGCATCACGTCTACATGCAACGGCGTCCCTTTATTATGCCTATGCACGGCCGTCATCAGTTCATCTATGCGGCGATGATCTGCGCATCGCGTCTACGCAACGGCGTCCCTTTCATTATGCCTATGCAACGGCCATCAACAGTTCATCTATGCAGCGATGATCTGCGTCACGTCTATGCAACGGCGTCTCTTTTATTATACCTATGCAACCGTCATCGGTTCATCTATGCGGCGATGATCTGCGCATCACGCCTACTGGCAACGCGTCCCTTTCATTATGCCTATGCGGCCATCAACGGTTCATCTATGCAGCGATGATCTCGCATCACGTCTATGCAACGGCGTCCCTTTCATTATGCCTATCGCGGCCGTCAACGGTTCATCTATGCAACGATGATCTCTGCATCACGTCTATGTAACGACGTCTCTTTTATTATGCCTATGCAACGGCTTCATCAACAATTCATCTATGCAACGATGATCTCTGCATCACGTCTATGCAACGACGTCTCTTTTATCATACCTATGCAACGGCTTCATCAACGGTTCATCTATGCAACGATGATCTCTGCATCACGTCTATGCAACGACGTTATTTCATTATGCCTATGCAACGGCTTCATCAACAGTTCATCTATGCAACGATGACCTCTGCATTTCGTCCATGCAACGACGACATTCATATAACGTTTATGCAACGACGTTATTTCATTATGCCTATGCAACGACTTCATCTGCATTTCGTCCATGCAACGACAAACATCTGCATCGCGTCTATGCAACGACGGTCATTTCATCTCAGCATCTGCAACTACGTCTACTTAGGACGACATCTTTTCTCACATGATCACATTTCTCATATGTTCATGCTTTATCATTTTTTTTTTTTGTGTGTCTTAACAGTTATGCACTAATTTTTATTAATGTTTTAGCCTACAGGAACCGTAATTTACAGGAGTGGGAGCACAACGTGGAACTATCTCTTACGGCGAACCGAAGCAATTTGTACCTCGAATGTCGATCCGCTCTCCTACAGCATCCCGCAACCCAGTGTCATCATAATTCGACACTGGGACAAAATTTTGAATCCGCATCCGCTCTGCCTTAATTTTTCCCGCATCCCGCAACACAGTGACAAATTTTAAATCTGCTCCCGCTTTGGTTTTAATTTTCTAGCGCCACAGAACCCTGTGTCATCGTAGTTCGACACTGGGACAAAATTTTGAATTCGCATCCGCCCTGCTTTAATTTTCCAGCATCCCGCGACACAATACCCAGTGTCATCATAATTCAACACTGGGACAAATTTTAAATCTGCTCCCGCTTTGGTTTTAATTTTCTAGCGTCACAGAACCCAGTGTCATCATAATTCGACACTGGGACAAAATTTTGAATCGGAATTCGTCCGGCCATAATTTTAGCATCGCAACAATCCAGTGTCATCATAATTCGACACTGGGACAATTTTGAATTGACGTCTGTCTGCCTTAATTTTTCTAGCATCACAAGCAATCCAGTGTCATAATTCGACATTGGGACAAATATTGAATCAGCGCCAGTTTCGCGCTCAAGTTCCTAGCATCAAAGATCCCCTTTCTTCCTGAAAATTTCCTTTTGCCCTTGCATTTCCTAATTTTTGACGAGTAAGACAAAATTGGCTACGAGTCAACGTCTTTGTCCGAAGATTCTTCCATCATCTCCATACAAAGAGGGACAAGCTGTTGACACCCAATTTTGTCCCATCTTTACTGAACATTTCATTTAAATCGTCTTTTTATCTCCAATTAATTTTACTATGCTTCTCAGTCTTGAAAATCGTCAAAAAATAAGTAGTTTTAATATTCTTCACTAATTATCGCATAATTTTACAATATCGAGTATTACATTTTTATAATTAAAATATAAGCAAAACCATTCTAATATCTCGTCGTCAGTATTGATGATCGATTTTCTCTTAATATGTTCTTCAATTACTAAATTAATCATTTTTATGAATATTATATTCAAAATTAAATACATATATTAAATCTTTATACCATAATGTATGTGTGCACTTTTGAAATTAATTAGGACGGAGAAGCATATTTTAATTAATTAGAGGAATTGGATTAGTTACCCATTAATACCATAATCTCCTAATTTAATCCTCAAAATTTTATACTCCTAATTTTCTACCCAATTCTCATCCCCTAAATATATAAATCCTAATACCTTTTTATTTTCCCATTTCATTGAAGGATCAAGCGGCCCAATCCCATTACCCTTTATTTTCGTCCAAACCCTTCTCCAAGCCCAAACAAATTAAACTCCGCGCCCGATCTTTTACCCGAGCCCATACCTATTTCGCCAACCCGCATCCCATACCTTCATTTCCCAACCCACCCATCACCTTCATTTATTTCCTGTTCATCCCCGTGTCGATTAAACAAAGAAACGAAGTCCTTTACCTCACGCTTTGCCACCAGTCACCAACACCACCTTTACCGCCGGATAACCAGCGTCGCCACGATCGCCCATCCTTCACCCCGACACCCCATACCTTAAACCATCACCCATCACCGCAAACCCCGCGATTTCACATCGATATCACCCATATGGTGTCCTTGGCTCGAGACATGCTAGCGACTTTCTGATGCTTTCACCATCTCCCATCAAGCTTTAATTTGAATTTCAAATTGGAAGGATGGGGATTGATTTTGGTATAAATACAACCGCTTGTGGGTTGTGTTCAGTCTGAAATTTTTACGATTTTGCTTAAGTTTGAGAACAAAAAATTCTTCTTTTGATTGCTATTACAAAGCTTAAACTCAAAAAAAAACACACTTTTACGAAGTCGACCTCAAAACCAACTCTTATTCTTAGTATTGGTTCAATAAGAATCCAAACGCTAAGTCTTGCCTCTCTTGATCGCACATACAAACCCTGCGAGCGGACTTGGCGACTTGAAACGACGCTTGTTCGTCGCGGAGAAAGGTAACCCATTTCCTCTCAATTTTCGACAATGTACTAATATCATTTGTATTATACATCATGCGTCTCTTAATTGTCATTTGAATCAGTTTGTTCATTATTGAGTCAGTATGATCCTGTTATGACTATTGAAGATCATTGGGTTGAGTATTAAGCGTGTTTTATTAAAGTCCATACTATTAGTGTTCATTATTAAAGTTGCTTATGTTCATTAGATTGATTTTGAAACATGATCAGTTGAGTTAATCACTGCTCGAGCATCTTGAGGTCATTTGGAATATGTATTAAGATGAATACCTATTGTGCTGGTTCCGGACAGATTGGTCTATGTGTAAACCATTTGATTAACTCGGCTCCTAATTTAAGATCTGTTGAGTCGTATATAACCTGCTTATGTGATCTAAGTTGTTTAGTATGGAAGTTGTAATATATTTTAGCTAAATCCAGGCAGTGCAAATTGTGTAAGGTCACTGTACCGGATGTAGTTTGAACCTATGAGTGCATATATCCTTTGAATCTATAGCCTCACATATCTGCAATGTACACTTGAATGATCACTTTGTATCTGTGTTTGTCTCTGTGATATAAATACCTCCATATTAACATGTAATTTTTCTACGTCATTATACATCATGACTATATGTGGAGTATTAAATGATATTGATGTTAGTGTTTTTCTTGCTTGTATTAAATCAGCTAAAGAGCAGTTGCTTATCTGGTTGCTTATTTTGGCAAGTCTAGTTATGTCCACTTCCTGCATATTAGAATATAAGGCAGAGTATAATAAGAGGCTTGCTATAGGCAAGTATTAAATCTGAACTTGGTTGATATATTGAATAAAAAATGGTATTTGTTTAACATATTGTGAACTGTTTCACGAGATATTCCATGTTCCTAATTCCTGTTTTGAATTTATTTAGTTCCTATTAGTTTGTTATTGACTTTCTACAAGCAGCTTTACCTTATTTCAATGATCAAGTATAGGATATGCATGACTGGTTATTATCTTCTAAGCTGCCTCATCTGCAATCCTGTGAGTTAAGGGATAGAATAAGAATGTGAATCATGAGTATGGCCTGTAAAATCACAAATTTGTTTACACTAGTCTGAGTTATACAGGAAAATGACAGCGGTATCCCTCTATTCTTGTTTACACTAGTCTACATTATCCCTCTCTTCTCCAACATGCATACTTTCTGTTTGTTTAAATAAGAATTGTGTTCTCTGTGATAGATAGGATTAAAATCAGCACGGTGCGTTAATAAAATGTTTGGAATGACACGATTTGATTGCTAATCTAGCATTTAAATTAGTTTTGAGTAGCTTAAGGCCTGGTAATAAACCTATTGATTGAATTATAGCTATTACGGTTTGTTGTCTGCGTGTACCAGGTGGTATTGGTTAGAATATGAACATGGTATAGAAGTGTGAATATATTGATGAACATTTAGAAGCATGTTTAGTAGCTTGAATGAGGTATAATACCCCTGACCATCATAGGTAGCATTATAGTATTAGCACCATGTCTAAAATGACCCATCCAGGTATGTTATTTGTTGTTTGAACCCTAAGGGACCCACATGGTACATTTAGATGGTATAATAGAATTCGTCGATGTCACCTAATGATATTTTAAAATCTGAAATGGTCATTTCTTATCTGTGTTCATGTGCAAATATACGATGGTATACGGAATATACGAAATATTACGAATATCGTGTATCATCGATCCTGAATATATGTGGAATTATATATATCTAAGCGTGTATTAAATAGGGACTCATATATCTATGCATCTTATTAAGCTCGATATCTTTGGTTTTGAGCTTGTCTCATAATTTTATGCTTAAAAATGATTGGACTGCATCTTATTTGCTTGGGAAATCGATACTTGGATTATTTCGCTACTTAATAATATTATATGTGATACTTTTGATTTGACAAAAGGAATTGTGGTTCAAATAGTAGGATATCAGTGATTTTGTCAAATGTTAAAGTGTTTAAAACAAATAGAATGTCCAACTCTTGTAAGATACTTTCCAATACACATGATATTATGAAAAATGTTACATACTAGTATTAACTGCTTGGGGCCCATTTTCTATCTTTGAAAACTGAAATTTTCATATCTTTGGGCCTGTTTTAACGTGACTGCTGGACTGTTACTATTGGGCTGTTTCATTTCATAATTCTCATGTCATGTCTGTTCATTTTATAAACAGTACAAATGAAATAATTAGTGTGTTTGAATTTTATATCAAATGTCCATTTATTAACAATAAGATTTGAATTATTTCCTAATCTTTTCTTTTCTTTTATTTGCATGAAATGCATCGGGAGCAACGAAGAGTCTCATTACGAGACTCATCATAACTTTGTCAAGTGAAGACACGCATCTATGTTCCTTGCATCCTCCGATCTCGGGACCTTCGAAATCAATAGGGCGGGATAATATCTTCACCCGCCCTAGTCATTTTATCTCCTTTCTTAACTCCGTCACTTTATTTTTATTTGTATTTTTGTTATCTAACCTTATACAATTATCGAAAATGCTTAGAATAGTTAGGCCTAGAATTATTAAAGGTGGGTAGTTAAATAATAAAACGTGTTGCTAGTTTAATCTATCTTTAGGCCGTTATGCATTTTTAAAACTTTTCAAAATAACTTAGCCTTTTCATTGATATTATAGAAATAAATGAGTTCCGAATTCTTATTAAACTGCATAAAACGACAATTTGTTTTTTATAACAAAAATTTATTTTCTTATTACCAAGTGCAAAAGAGGAACATCTTTCTACTCATTTGCATACCCTTTATATAGATTAATTTTACATGTAATACGTGCTTTTAGTAAATCATTTTATTATTATTATGCATTGTATGATAAACCTCATGCAATTGCTTTGTTCAAATAAAATATTTTTCTTGCATTTTACAAATAAACTTCATGCAAATTTTATGGAAACTATATATACATACATATATTTTAAATAATTATTTGTAAACATCTTTTTTAACCCATGTCCTCCTAAAATATACATTTTTTAAAATAATTTTAAACCTAAGTTTGAACGGACAACCGCAAGTTAGCGGATCCTTTAGGATGCCTAACCCCTTCCCTTTAGGATAATAAAGAACCCTTACCTAGAATCTCACATAGTTTCACAGACCTTTAAAATGGAGATCATTTGTAGTGTTTTATGCTACATTTTTTTAGTGTCCTAATTCACTATAATAATTAGGTGGCGACTCCTTTAAAATAGCATTTTAGGAATCTAACCATGTGGCAGTAATCCCGTTTCCGACTCCGGTTGAAAATGGGGTGTCACAAGCGCTACAGAGCAGAAGTTAAAAATCCCACGGATTGAGGAATTCATAGTGATAGAGGGGGTAAATGTGAAGCATTGTTCATCAAACGAATGTTCCTTACTCACCTCAGTCTAACAGTGTTAGCCAAGCACAAAGACCGCACGCCCAAGATATGTGGGGCAAGGCGATCCTTACCGCTAATGTGATTCTCAACAGAACTACGCATAAGAATAAGGATAACCCTCTATGTGAAATATGGGAAAGGGATCCTATATATAGATGTTGTGATGTGGTGTGGCTTGGTAGAGGTTGGAATACCGAAACAGATTAAGTTGGACCTAAGACTGTAGTTTGCATATCCACTGGATCTGCAAATAACAGTAGTGCTTATCGCCTCTTGGTGTCAACGAATGTTGAATTTTTTGAAGATAACTTTCCTTAAAAAGGAAAAAGAAGTAATTGCTCGAGGTTAACAAGAACCTGCGAGTGACTGACTATACGGAACTAGACATTCCAGATCTATAGGACTCATAAGTTGATGACTATCCAAAACTCAATGTTCCAGATCTACATAACTCAGGGATTCTAGATGTTGAACTAAGACGGAGCAAAAAGGCAACAAAGACTTGTTCCAGGACTTCTAGCTTGTATGTTTGAGAATGAACCATTGACAGTTAACAAAGAATTGTCATCTCCAGAAGCGCTGCTTTTGAAAGAAGCTACAGAAAGAGAAATAGGATCCATCAGATAGAACTATGCTTGTGTAATGGTTAACATTCCTCCGAGAAAATAACCTTTTGGGTCGTAAAAGTGGATACTCAAAATGAGTACCAAGTAGATGGATCTACTGACAAGTATAAGGACTCGACAACTTGGGTACATGCTCCCTTGTGAATAGCTTAACATCCAGGGCCACTACAGTCTTGCGTGACATGGATGTTGAGAAAACCTTCCCAACCAGAGAGCTGGTTTGATGGACTGTTGGGCTTCTTCCTGAACTTCCTTTTTGGTCCGTGAAATGCTTACATTTTAGTCCTGGAAGTTTCATAAAAAATAGAAACAATGAATATGACAACAGAAATATTGACTCTGAAGTTAGAAAGCCAACAGTTGAAAAACTAACAGTCTGAAAGTGGAAGAAGAAATTTATATGGAACAACCCGAGAGGTATGTGGTTCCATGGCTAGAGAAGAAAGTCTGTTGACTTGTTAAATCTATGCACGGACTGAAACAGGCCCCGAAACAATGGTACGAAAACTTTGATAGTATTTTACTATCGAAGCGTTTCTCCATCTAATGAGTGTGACAAATGTGTCTACATGAAAGGTAATTCTGACACTATCGTCATAATATGTCTTTACATAGACGACATGTTGATCACATGAAATAGTCCTAGTTTGACCCTAGAGACTAAGAATATGTTGAAACGATATTTCTATATGAATAATATGGGTATTTCAGATGACATCTTAGGAATTGGGATTTCAAAGACATCTAACGGACTAGTCTAATTTCAAACTCATTCGTGAGGTGCTTGACAATCTCGTTGAAGTCACCAATGGATATGAATAATAGAATTGATTGGAATCATAGTGCACCCGTATACCAGGAGTGATAGGCGCAGTTCACATGTAGTTCAATGTATTTTACACACTACAACTGACCTGTTATCGGCTTATAAAGAAGAACAGTTGAACTAAGGTTCACTGGTGATTCTGGAAATGATTGATAGTAGGCGTTAAATCGAATATGACGATATCTGAAATATTCGCTTATCTACATATTATAGTATTCTGGATGTCCAACGGTTCTAGGAGAACACAGTGATGTAAACTAGACATCGGATTTGGAGAACACCAAAGCCACACGTGGTTGTGTATGGTGTGTCTTTGAAAATCCTCTAAGAAAATTTGCATCATCCGATTCGTAATGTAATCGGAGTTTATCGCTTTGGAAAAGCATGAAAAGAAGTTGAGTAACTTCACGACTCTTAGAGGATGTCCCTTGTTGGGAGAAACCCGTGTCTTCATCAGCTATACATTGTAGGGAACGGATGACGTTGTCTGGACATTCTAGCCAGACACATAAGACGGTTAGACAGTTGATCATCACGGGTGACACTTCCTTGATTACTAATCAAAGGATATATCAGATCCTTTAATTAAAGGACTACCTAAAGATCAAGAGTTTCCGTCGGTCTAGGGGAATAGGCATAAAACCAAACAATAAGGACTTATATGGTGGAAATCCAACCTTACTGACTGGAGATCCCATGAATTAGATTCAATGGGAAAACTAAGCCGTAAAGGTTCAGTTGAGCGCTTAGGTGGAAGCAAGAGCACTTCAGATGCTGATTTCTATAAAGAAACATGAATCCAAAGTCGTTCCCGCGATAAACCTTAAAGTGCTACTTGCATGGTGGGTAGAGGTTAAGTTTCCAAAACCATTAATGATCCTCGCTGGTTGAGATTATGTTTAGGAAAGGTGCCTAACACTTGTGAAGTGGGGTACATCAGGATATCTTGTAGGAGACCACTTATTTAAGTGAGAGGACAAGCCACCTCAGATGAATGCATTTAAGAATCCAAGTGTGTCCACGGCCACAACGGACAAAACATTAAGAAGAACAGAGTAAGGAAAGTTGTTGTGTTAGTACCATTGTCTTGGCTTAAACTAAACACTGACAGTTCAAGATATCACGTTCACCGTGCAGTAAGTAAGTCCGATGGTATTCAATTATGGAAGGTTCAAAGCTAAGTCTACCTATCCAGATGCAACATCGGTCCACCGAAAGATTGCTAGAAAGACACCTTGTGATTGCGCAAAAATCTCTTTCTAGTGGGAATTATTGGAAATTTACTAATGTGGAATTAAGTTTATCCCATTATTTATGACTCGAACAATGGGGGGCCCATACGTCGGAAACATTGTTTCCATACACGTGCACTCGTAGTGTCAAGTATCGTAAATTTAATTAGTGAAAGAGATATTGATACGTAAGTAAAATATTTGAGACGTAGAATAATGGAAGATCGTTGGTTAAATGAAAGTGTTCCACGTTAGTAAATGAAGGAAGACGTATACGAATTGTAAGATTGAAATGAGTCAGAAAAGGGTCGTGATGCCACCGCGGAGCCGGGGCCCCGCAGAGCTGGGGCGCGGTGGCGCCACCACCACTAGGGCCGCGACGCCTAAAGGGCTAAGCCATGGCGCTACCCAGGCATTGTCTATGCGATAGAAGTCAAAAAGTTTGACTGATTATAGGAACGTTTTGGAGATCTCAAATATCAGTTTTTCCTTCATAAATCAGCCATTATTTGGCTGCATTACATGTCACTTAAATGGCCATTACATTGGCACTTTAAGAGACCCTCTTACACTACTATATATTTTGGCTTTTGGCTCAATTGGAAAAAAATAACACTACACCTAATACTACACTCAGATTTTTCTGAACTTCTTCCTCTCTAGCATACTTCAAATACTTAAAGGTTCTTCTTGAGAAACGCTTGAGTTTCCTTTTATCATTTGTTTGATGATGTTTTATCTTGGGAAACTATTGCCCTTTAACGTAAAATGATATATACATGAAAATCTTGTCTTAAAGGCAGAGTGAACATCGCTCGACTCAGCACAGTTGTAACCCTTCTTGTTTTAGTGTCTCTTGATTACAGGTTATCAAGATTCTAGAAGATTTTGGCAGTTGGAACAAAGATCCAAGATTGATTCAAGAACTCCAGAGCTTGTTGTGACCATAGTTCTTGTTGGCTACAAGTTTGTTGCTGTTGTAATACTTTAGTGTTTATTCTTTCGAAACACTTGTAATAATTAGTTACTATTCCCGTACATCCATCATTAGCCAACAACTTGAACATGCATGTTCTTAAAAGGCTAAGATGAAAACAAATTTGTGTATATACGTCATTATAGTAAATAAAATTAGCAAAACAAGTTTATCTTTCTTTAAACAATAACCTAGAAGAAAATTTAGGTTTCAAGTTCAAGCTTTTCGTCCGCTTCTTGTTACTTGACTATCTATATCCCCATTTTAGATGACTCATATTATACAATTATGTATGGTTATATAATTATGCACCTTTTAACACAAGCAGAACGTGACATTGATGAATTTGGAAAAAAAACGAGAACAATAGGATACAATGATTCGATGAAATTATACACGCTATTTTTCTATTTAAAAAAAAAAATTGATATAGGTTATGAGTTAAAGTTTTGCATTTAATATCATAAGATCCAAGTAAAGGTTAATTGGACGTAATGAGGATAGTGATTCTATCATTATTTACTTAGCAACCATACCTAATATCTTGTTTGGTGTTTAATCAACCTTATTAAGAAATGTCGTAACTTGTTGCTTTTGTAAACGGGTAAATAAAGACAATATTATTCCATATCCATAATTAGAATATTTTCATATATTGTGTAAATATAATTATGGTAAGACTAGAATTTCTCTTTTGTATAGGCTTAGGATTCCTATTGTATAAGGGATGAACATTGTACTATATATATACTTTGATATTAATGAAACACTCCCCAAGGGAGATTAATATCATCTTACATGGTATCAAGAGCTAAACACCCAAAACCCTAGAGCTTTTTCTTATTACCGCCGCCGAGAACCCCCCCCCCCTCGGAACTCGCCGCGGCCCTCCTCCAAATTCTAGGTTTTCTTCTTCATTCCTCTCTTCTCTAAATGGATATCCCTGAATCTTCCACACTTTCTGAATCTTCTACCTTCACAAATCCCACCACCACGGTGTCATCCTCTTTTCATCCAGCCCTAACTGTTACAAACATCAAGAACTCTATTCCCATTCTTCTTGATCAAGAAAGCGATCGATTCTCCACAGGTTGTTGTTTCGTAATCATGCATGTCTCTAAAACGTGCTTGATCACATCGATGACACTATTTCGCCCCCTCCGGAGGTTGATGAGTCTACTTAGCGTCGTCTAGACGCCGACGTCAAATAATGGATTTATGGTAGTATTTCTCAGGATCTTCTTCTTACTATCATGAAATCTGGCGCCACAGCCCTTGAGTTATGGAACCGCTTGGAGGAAATCTTTCAAGATAACAAGCATACTCGTGCAGTGTATTTGGAGGAACAATTTAACAATACACGTCTTGAAAATTTCTCCAACATGACTGAGTACTGCAGATAGTTGAAACTCCTGGCGGATCAACTCTCCAACGTTGACACGCCTGTCTCGAACACTAAATTGGTGTTGCCATTGATTGCAGTTCTCCCCAAAGATGACTATGATACGTTAGCCGCCATAATTCAACAGGCAGATCCGCTTTCCAGTTTTAACAAAGCACGCTCGCAGTTGTTGCTCAAAGAAACTCAATGTGATAAGCAGGATGAGCACAACCAGAAGGCGTTAGCTGTCGAAACGCGCCCTCAAGATCTAACGCCGCCAGAAAACTCTCAACCGCAGCAGGGACGCGGTGGCAAGGGTGGTAAGGGCCGCGACAGAGGAGGTCGTGATCGTGGTAGGGGTCGCGGATAGCAGAATCAGCAGCAGCAACAACAGTATCCGCAGAATCAGTTCAGCACCGTGGCGCCGCCGCCATTTCAGTACCAACAACTAGGGGTGTACAAAACCAGACCGAAATGGACCGGACCGGTGGATTCTGGTCCTCGGTCCGTCAAAATGGTGGATTCCGGTTTTCCGGTCTGGTCCGGGTAAAAACCGGAATTTTCCGGTCCGGAACGGAATGGACCGGATTTTTTTTTTTGATAAATTGAATTTCCAATATTGAAATTGACATTCCCGGACACATTATCAGGAAATTGGAACGTTGAAATCTATTGTATATCGCGAGATATTTAGCTTTGAAAATAGAAAAAACGTAACAATTTGGGGGTTCCGGGGCCCAGTTTTGTTTTTTTAAAATTGAATTTCTAATACTGAAATTGACATTATCGGATACGTTGCCACACAATTTTTACGTTGAAATCAATTGTACATCGCGAGATATTTAGATTTGAAAAGGGAAAAAACGTAACGATTTGGGGGAAAAGTGAAATTGAGGGGCAAGACGGACGTTTTTGGAGATATCGGCGGAATTTATAGCGGTTTGGCCTCCCCCGTATCGAAAAAATACGCGAAATCAATTTTTTTTTAGGTAAAACGGACGTCCGAGCGCAAAGTTATGACCGTATAAAGTTTGATCAATTTACAACCTATATTAGATATGTCAATACGTTGGGTGCAGCGGAGTGGCTAGGTGGATGAAATTTGGAGGGTGGCTAGGTTGATGGGGCTAGGTGGATGGGGTGGAGGGGCGGGAGTCTGGTGAGGGGCTGAGGGCAAATCATTCGGTCCGAGTAATCTGTAATTCGGTCTTGTCAAGTCGGTTTAACCTTTTGTGCACCACAGTTTAGGAATGTCCAAATTCCAAATAGAAAATAGAAAATAGAAAATATAAATGTGGTGTGTAACTTTAATTAATGAGTAGTTCGATGGTTCGTATCTGAACCAAGTACATTTGGTGATTTTTAAGTTAGTCATATTAATGAAATAAAGTTTATTGAAGGATAAGGAAAAAAACAAACATATTTAATGAGATTGATAAGCGAACACATTCTTAAAAATTTATAATTTATAAATTGCATTTAAAAAAACGGTCCAATCGGTCCAAGCGGGGCCGGATCGAATATTCGTCAGGTCCTCGGTCGATAAATTTCGGATTAGGTTCGGCCCATTCGGTTCGGTCGGTCGGTTACGGGCCGGTGAACACCCTACCAAGAACCTTCCACTGGTTCTCCCGTCGGTGCGTTGGGCCTGCTCGACCGCCAGCGACTCGGTACTCCCATGATCCGCTCATGCACGGTCGGTTCAACAACCTCATCGGCGTGAAACCAGCTGAGTTAGTCGGGCCTTGGCCGATCTCAACATGCAACAACTTGACAACAACTGGTAGATGGACTCCGGAGCCACTTCTCACCTCACCCGGACTGCAGGTAATATTCTCAAACTGTTTGGTTTAAAGCATTCTCAATTTGTGACAGTTGGTAGTGGTCACCGTATTCCAGTAAAGGATTTTGGTACATCATATACACCACCTCCTAATCTATTCCCACTTCAAAATAACCTATATGCCCCACATGTAATTAAGAATCTAATCTCTATCCGCAAATTCACTCGTAATAATTTTGTCTCTGTTGATTTTGATCCTTTTGGTTTCTGATGCGCGATTTATGCACACACTTTTAAACGCAAGTGCACGTTATCGTATCAAGTAGTATAATCTTAGATAAGACCGAATATCGTCCTCTGGGATTAGGGTTCAAGTACCAACTATCTATTTTATAGTATCTATTTGGCGAATTAATATTTGATTGGTTGTTTATAACTAAGAATTATTAAAGATAAGTAAATATAAAGAATTACTTCAGATGTGATGAGAATAGGGCTTCTATGCATCCTTACTATCCGCTTATATTACTTGTTAATGCATTACTTATGGTGTTCTTCTTTTGGAGAAAGCGGAGTTTCTGAAATCGTTTTATACTCCCGTTAGGTTATATAAACACTCAACCCAGATTGTTCCTTACCTAACTTTGATAAGGGTAACTATAGGAGGATTAAGCACAAAAACCTAGTTGGCCGTCACGCCTGATGCAAAATTAGGGTTGTTAAGCCTCTCATCAACGCTACAAATCTAATTGAGGTATTTTCATCCCCAACTCGAGGCCGTCTACCCAACTTACAGATATTCACAATCCTCCTTTTCGAATCGATTAGAAATCATATAGTGATAACTAGTTGTCAATTAGCTACCAAGAATTCAACTCAATTATTGGATAGATCTCTCAATAAGAATAATAACCATAAGCGTGCATTAAGTTATAACATAAGGTTCAAGAAATTCAACATAGAAAGCCTATAAGAGAATTAGTTCTAGCCATGAATATGACAAGAACTAATTCAAAGTTCATCATGCAAAAAGCGAAATAAATAAAGGAAAGGAAAAGAAATTACTAAGCTAATGGTGTCCAATCTCCAAGTCAAGAATCTTGAGTTGTGCGAAAGGAACCCTTGAAAGCGCCTAGAGTTCTCCTTTATAGGTTAAACGTCTCCTTCTTTTCCTGCGAGCTGGCCCAAAAATCCGTCAAAGACCTAATTTTTCAGCGTCGGCGCCGCGGCCTGCTGTCGGCGCGCGCCTAAAGTTCTGCAATACTTGGGTGTTTTGGCGCGCGGCCGATATCTGCATGCGAGCGCGCGGCCGCACTCTGTGG
Organism: Przewalskia tangutica; assembly: GCA_029844215.1. Classification (NCBI taxonomy): domain Eukaryota; kingdom Viridiplantae; phylum Streptophyta; class Magnoliopsida; order Solanales; family Solanaceae; genus Przewalskia; species Przewalskia tangutica. Next base: position 13,082,515 of record CM056738.1, read on the forward strand.
CTTCTCGGATGTTTAGCGCCGCGGCCATTCAGGTCTCGAGGCGCCGCGACGCTGAATCTTCTGCGACTTCACGAATAATAGCGCGCGACCGCTTCGATCGCAGGAGCGCGCGCAGTCTGATTTGGCCTCGTTTGCCACTTTCTCCGTTTGACTCTAGTACTCTCTTTTGCCCTCTTTTTGCTCCTTTTCCGCCATTTGGCCATTTCAACCACTTTGACTCAATAGAAAGAAAAACTATCCTAATACGACATTTATATGTGCAAAATGGGACAAAGACTAACTAAACAGACTCAAAAGGTGTATATAAAATACACCGATCAAATACCCTGAGCTTAACCTTTGCTCGCCCTCGAGCAAAGATAGAAAAAATACAATAAAATACAGACTCAATAAATAAGAAAATCAACAAAGAAAATAAACAGACTCACGCCATTGATCACTTTTGCTGCATGAAGGTTAACTAGAAAAACATGAAGGTTAGCAGAATAATATGCAGGAACATATAGCATGGAATTTCAACACATTGAGCTAGATATTTCGCAAACTCATACTTATCATGCTTAAATGGAAGTCAGTGTACTCAAGTATGCATATAAATTCAAAAATTCCTATGGCATGCTTACTTGCTATTCTCCACTAATTCTGGATATACATAGAAGAGATCTTCAGGACTTTGGGAGTTGTAATGTAGGCTTAGGTAGGGGTTGGCAAAGATAGGCATTTAGGCTCATTTTTCTGTACCATAAGCTCTTTGGCTCTTCAATTTTTCCCTTTTTCTTTTGATTCTTTCCTTCACTTCAATTCTATCCTTCCCCTCTTTTGTTTTGGGAGAGTGAAGTGTATTATACAAATAGGCACCCCCAAACTTAGGCTTTTGCCTCTTTCTTATTACTTTTCCATTAGGGTGCCTCAAACTTGTTCACTCTTTTTTTGTTTCTTCTTTTTAACACAATGTACTCCACTATTTCATATTTTCACTTATGGCACAATTTATGGGAATATAGGGTGTCAAAGAAAAAGTTTCAATTTTTGGCTCAATGGGGTTGACTAGGGATATATTTTTAAAGTACGGGATAGAAAAGAATGGTAAGAATTGGCTATCAAAGAAATGCCTGAGTCATCTCTCTAACATGCATATCCTAATTATTTCGCCTCAAATAGCAAGCACTCATAACACATAAGTATTTATCATTTAGCATGCATAACTCAAGCGAAACTCCAAATAGGCAGTTACGTGAGTTTTTGGCATCTCTAACCTAAGTGTTTAGATAGCTGCTTCCATTCCTTTACATTATTCCACCTTACTTCACTAGGTGTTTCTAGCAACTACAGCATACATGATCTTTGACAGGCAATTATGACTCAAGAAAGAAAAATTTTGGTGACTCAAAATAAACATAAAACAAATAGAAAAATTTAAATAAGACATAACATGACACACAAATAAAAACTAAAACACAAAAACACACCCCCAAACTTAAATCACACATTGTCCCCAATGTGTGTAGACTCAAAGACAGTAAAAGCGACACTTACAAACTTTGGCTAAAATGGTGGTGGTGGCGGTGGATAATCATCGACCGTTGGTTGAACAAGGCACTCACTCGTCGATTTGTTGCCTTGTTTCTTGCATCCTTGTACTCTTGTTTGCAAAGGTCTGCATCATCTCCTTACGGTGTTGGTACAATTGCCCATTGTGGGCTCTGAAGGTTCTGCTCTTGTGGTTGGCCGGTGGTGGGTCTGCCTCATGTGAGCCTATTTCGGCTCATCTTCATCCATGGTTGCCTCTGCTCTTTGTTGCCTTCTTTGGGTGCTCTCCGTCTGCGCTGGGGGAAGTGCGGAAAAGAGTGCACTATCCCATAGGACACCGGGGTTTCTCTCATGAGTGTCGATGGGTAGGATTGGGACCGCATTTATCCGCACAAATTTGTGATAAGTGAGCCATGTCCCAACCCACTGTTGTCACCATCCCGCTGATTTCTTCAATGCTCGCACTATTTCTTTCCCAACATCAATTTGCGGCCTTCATAATTCCATAAATCAACTTAATCGCCTTACGGCACTGCGGTGAAGTGCGTGGATGGAATCATGCGAATCGACAAAATACGACCAAGCCTTTGCGCTTGTTAATTGGCACTGCTCGATGCTCGACCCATTTCTTCCTATCTCAAAAGCAGCCTGGGTAGCTTATCGTGTTTCTGGCGTCATTCCGATCGATGTGGTTGGTGCTTCTAGACCGTATGTTCTAAAGTGATTCCAATCACTTCCTTCTTCAACATCAACCGCCTTGAGATCTGCATTTATCGCGTTGCTTTATTACTGATATATCTTGTCCCCTTACAAAGCACCCTTTCTGTCCTCTGAAAGTTTGCATAAAATTCGCACCATTTGTATTCACTGGTTTTATCTTCTCGGATTGACAAATCTCTTCCACCCTTAGCTCTATCATAGCGGATGGGCTCATAAATGTCTTCCTCCCCATATGATCCCCTTTGGTAATCCATTCCTTTCGGAATTACGGGCACGTATCAAGCCTTTTGTATCTTTGGAAGGCACGTAACTCACAAATCTATTTTCGTATTGTGGGGTTGGGGTGGATGTGGATCCTCTTCTCTTCTGGTGGCCATTTATAAACAAAATCTGCGACTTCTAATTTTTGTGGCACAATGTCTCCTATACACTCAACAACTAGTACAACACCCCAAACTTCAACAATGCCCACAACCTCTTTTTCTACTCTTTTCTCCAACTTTACAACCAACTTTTCAAGACCCAAACTACTCCAACTACAATACTCTTCCCAACTACTACCTCCTATGACTTGGTGAAAGGATTCAAGAACAAAGATAGGGATTACCTTTTGATGAGAAGACTGCTTGTTCTTGTTTCAATTGGTGGGTTGAGGCTATGGAATGGGGCTTTGTTGTTTGAGATAGTTGAGGTTTTGGGAATTTAAGAGCTTAGGTTGTGGTTGGGTTGGATTTGTGGAGGTTTGTGGCAAATTCTCGAATTTCGTGGGTTTTGGAGAGGAAGGTTAGGTTTTGGAAGTTGGAATTGGGAAAATCTGATTTGGGCGTTTTAAATTCTCGATTCCCGCCGTGGCGCTCGCTTAGCCGCGCGCCTAATCATCTCAAGGCCTTCGATTTTCGCGCGCCGCTTCGGAGCGCGGCTAAATCCTCGCCAACTTTCGAATTCTACCGCGCCTCGCTTCTGGCGCCGCGGCTTAAACTTCCGAGCTGTTCAGATCTTTTGCGCCGCGCGCTTCCTCTGCCATGGCCACACTCTCCGAAATCCTTGCTTTTCTTGATTTATTCGTCCCCGGTTTAATTTCTTGTACTGTCAATCACACAACAACAAGATCCAATCTGGAGATCGTTCTTAGACAAATTAAAATAAAATAACGACAGAAATTCAACTAACATAATTGAAAACATTGGGTTGACTCCCAACAAGCTCTGTCTTTAACGTCTTTTAGCCGGACGCAAGTTCCTTAGACTTACTAGCCCTGGGGTGGATTAAGTCCCCAAACAATCCATTTCCGCCACATTTGGCGTTTCCTTTTTCTCCTTTTCTTTTTAGCATTATCGGTAGTAGGGAGTTCCGGAACAATTACCTCATTTAGTGTCATCTCAGCAAACCATGCTTGTTTTCTTGGGCTCATCACTCTTTGGTTGCATTGCGATGGCTCGCGTGGGGTTTGGTGGTGTTGATTGCAAAACACCCACTTACGCTTCTTGGCTCGATGGCGTGTTTAAAGACTTTAAACACCATCTCTTCGTTCTCCACTCTTAGCGTTAGCTCTCCTCTTTCAACGCCAATCAAGGCTCTGCCGTTGCTAGAAATGGCCTCCCAATATGATCGGGATTTGCATCTTCTTCCATATCGAATGAAATCTGCGGAAAGAAAAATTTTCCTACCTTCACAATCACATCCTCGATCTTCCTCGTGGATGAACCACCTGTCGGCTAGCGGACTCACGGTGGTGGGTTTGCTTCTCCTAACTCGATCTTTTGAAACCGATGAGGCATCAAATTTATACTCGCCCCAGATCACACAAGTGCTCTGTTGCAAGTCACCCCGCCGTGCGTGGTGGTAGTGTAAAGCTTCCAGTCCTTTAGCTTTGGTGGCAATTTCTTTTGTAAGATAGCACTACACTCTTCATTAGTGCTACTATCTCATATTCGCCGCTTCCTTTTTTCCCAAGATTTCTTTCATGAACTTGAAGTAAGATGGCATCCGCTCCAAAGCCTCTATAAACGGTATGTTGATGTGCAACTTCCTGAATACCTCCAAGTCGGAAAATTGTTTATCGACCGCCTTCCTTTGTAATCTCTGGGGAAAGGAATCTTTTCGTATACTCCTTCTCCGAGTTTTCTATCATTGGGCTAGGTTCACCACCTTATCGTTTTCTAACTCGCTTCCTCTCAACTATTGGTGAGTATTGTTGCTCCAATTGTTTTCCACTTCTCAACCTTCGCCTTACATTGCTCCTCTGATTTACCTCGATTGCTTGGCAATGTCCCGCTTTGATGTTTACTGCTTTGCCGTTTATCTACTGTGTTTCCAAGTTTCGAGCGAGGATCTAGATTCTGTTATAAAAGCTGCGTCGGGCGTTAGCAAGTCGTCATGGCGCTAAGCTCATCTGGTTTTTCTTCTTGACTGGTGCGTTAATTTGTTGAAATTTGGGGGCTTGAGTGAAGAACATTGATTCTGATGCTGCTTGGTTACGATCGGCCCTATCTGGTCTGCTGCCCACGATATTGGATTCAGTTGGCCACGTGCTGGATTCTGCACAGTGCTGATTTCTTGTACGATCTCCTCTCCATGTGAAGTTTTGGTGATTCCTCCACGGATTATAAGTATTTGAGTAGGGGTTGTTCTGTTGCCTCGGTAGTTACCTCCGCTGACACTCTGCTGTTCCATTGGGATGTTGTTGGGATCCGTTGAAGGACACCTATCAAATGTATGTGGGCGCGCACATATCTCACGATTTTAGCGATTGCCGCGGCATTTAACGACACGGTATGTTCTTTGCAATTGTTTCGCTAGAAGAGCCAACATGCGTTCAAAGCGACAATAGCATCTACCATGGACCCGCAGTTCTTCTCCCGGCTGGTTGCCTCTCTTGGTGACATGGTTGTTAGTGGCCATATCTTCTAATAACTCGTGGCGTCGTGGGCTTTTCCTCATGAATGCCCGCTGCGAATTGCATCTATGATGGTTACGGTTGTCCGCTTCGGCCGTTGTAGAAAATATGAACCAAGTTCCACAACTCGATGCAATGGTGTGGACACTTCCTCTGTAGATCCTCGAATCTCTCCATGCTTCATATAAGGACTCTCCATCACTTGATAGAAGTTATTCAACTCCTCTTAATTTTCTTTGCTTACGAGGTGGAAAGAACTTGGCTAGGAATTTCGTGCATTTCGTGCCATGTAAATATCGAATCGGTGGCAGGAATTCAACCATACTTTTGCTCTATCCCCGAGTGAGAAGGAAAGAGCCTCAATCTGACGGCATCATCGATGCGCCGTTATATATCGAAAGTGGCACATAGCTCAAGAAATTTGCTATGTGCATATGTGGATCCTCGATGGCGATCCTCGAGCGCATGTGTCTGCGCCCGTGCTCGAGAATCTGGTTTTATTTCGAAATTGTTGGCTCCTATTGTAGGGAGCCTAATGCAAGTCTGTGCTCCATTCACTCTTGGTAGCACATAATCTCCCAAACTTCTTTCTGGCTGGATTCGAACCCTGTCCTCCATATCTATTGGCACTTGTGAGGATCTCCCAGGTTAAGTTGATTTTCACCTAACCCTTCTCTCATCTATTATTGTTGAGCAGCCCATTTCTATCAACGTTGCAATTACCGATTCTTTACATCGTTTGCAGGCTTTCTCAATTTCCGGATTGAAGGGAACAAGAGTGTCAGCTCCTCTTCTCCTTCGCATAAACTGATATCCTGAGAAAGATCAAAAACAAACAAAGAATCACGGCACCCTGATTTTCGTAGAAACTAAAAATAAATAATAAAAAAATGAAAAATTAAATCCAAATTAGAAATTAAAAATAGATAATTTGATATTGAACTATTGCCTAATCCCCGGCAACGGCGCCAAAAACTTGATGCGCGATTTATGCACACACTTTTAAACGCAAGTGCACGTTATCGTATCAAGTAGTATAATCTTAGATAAGACCGAATATCGTCCTCTGGGATTAGGGTTCAAGTACCAACTATCTATTTTATAGTATCTATTTGGCGAATTAATATTTGATTGGTTGTTTATAACTAAGAATTATTAAAGATAAGTAAATATAAAGAATTACTTCAGATGTGATGAGAATAGGGCTTCTATGCATCCTTACTATCCGCTTATATTACTTGTTAATGCATTACTTATGGTGTTCTTCTTTTGGAGAAAGCAGGTTTACGAAATCGTTTTATACTCCCGTTAGGGTTATATAAACACTCAACCCCAGTATTGTTCCTTACCTAACTTTCGCTGATAAGGGTAACTCTATGGGAGGATTAAGCACAAAAACCTAGTTGGCCACGCACAATGCGCAAAATTAGGGTTGTTAAGCCTCTCATCAACGCTACAAATCTAATTGAGGTATTTTCATCCCCAACTCGAGACCGTCTACCCAACTTACAGCATATTCACAATCCCTCCTTTTCAGAATCTGATTAGAAATCATATAGTGATAACTAGTTGTCAATTAGCTACCAAGAATTCAACTCAATTATTGGATAGATCTCTCAATAAGAATAATAACCATAAGCGTGCATTAAGTTATAACATAAGGTTCAAGAAATTCAACATAGAAAGCCATAAGAGAATTAGTTCCTAGCCATGAATATGACAAGAACTAATTCAAAGTTCATCATGCAAAACGAAATAAATAAAGGAAAGGAAAAGAAATTACTAAGCTAATGGTGTCCAATCTCAGTCAAGAATCTTGAGTTGTGCGAAAGAGAACCCTTGAAAAGCGCCTAGGGTTCTCCTTTTATAGGTTAAAAACGTCTCCTTCTTTTCCTGCAGTTGGCCCAAAAATCCGTCAAAGACCTAATTTTTCCGTCGGCGCGCGCCACTGCTGTCGGCGCGCGCCTAAAGTTCTGCAATACCCGGGTGTTTTGCGCGCGCCCGATATCTCTGGCATGCGAGGCGCGCGGCCTGCAACTCTGTGGCTTCCGGATGTTTAGCGCGCGCGGCCATTTCCCGTCTCTGAGGCGCGCGCTGGATCTTCTGCAGCTTCGAATAATAGCGCCGCGACCTAGCCATCAGCGAGGCCCCGCAGGTCTGGATTTCAGCCTCGTTTGCCACTTTCTCCGTTTTCAGCTCTAGTACCTCCTCTTTTGCCCTCTTTTTGCTCCTTTTCCGCCATTTGGCCATTTCAACCACTTTGACTCAATAGAAAGAAAAACTATCCTAATACGACATTTATATGTGCAAAATGGGACAAAAGACTAACTAAAACAGACTCAAAAGGTGTATATAAAATACACCGATCAGTTTCACTGTAAAGGATCTTCATACGGGGACACCTCTTACGAGATGCAATAGCACGGGGTATCACTATCCATTCACTCCCACCTCCACTGCCAGATCTAGCTCTCCCGTCTCTCTAGCGGTCATTTCTTCTTCAACATGGCATAATAGGCTTGGTCATCCAGGAGCTCTAGTTTTTAGTTTTATTAGAGGTAATAATTTCATTACTTGTAATGGGAAGCTTGCCCAAAACTGCGTTTCTTGTTCTTTAGGCAAACATACTCGTCTTCCATTTAAATCATATACTAGTGTTACTTTTGCCCCTTTTGATATTATACATGTCGATTTATGGACATCACATGTTGCTAGTTCTCTCGGTCATAAATACTATCTTATCTTACTAGATGATTTTTCTCATTTTTTTTGTTGTATCCTCTCAAATTTAAATCGGAAGTGTTTGCCAAATTTCTTGAGTTTCGTAAATTCATTCAAAAACATTTTGAAAAAAGGCATAAAATATTTTCAGTGCGTTAATGGTCGTGAATTCAATAACTCTATGTTGCACCGGTTTGTACCAATAATGGCATGGTCTTTCGCTTCTCCTGCCCCTACACCTCCTCACAAAACGGTAAAGCTGAAAGAATCATCCGCACCATTAACAATATGATTCGCACTCTTTTGATTCATGTCTCTCTACCTCCATCTTTTTGGGTCTATGCTGCTAAAATGTTAGAATACATTTTAAATATTCTCCCAACTAGCACCCTTCACAATATGCCCCTACCAAAATTCTCTATCATAGAGTCCCCTCTTATGATCATCTCCGAATATTCGGTTGTCTATGCTATCATAACCTTGCCTCTACTACCCCTCACAAACTAGCCCCCCGGTCCACTCCTTATGTCTACCTAGGCTTCCCGCCGAACCATAGGGGCTATCTATGCTATGACTTGTCCACTCGTCAGATCCACATCTCTCGTCACGTCACATTCGACGAGACCACATTCTCATTTTCGAATCTTAAAAAGTTCCAAAACCGACATTTTTTCTTGACGAGCCTGCCATCTCTCCCATCATGGTAAGTCAACTAGAGCATAACAGCTTCTTGGCACAATGCCGCGTCCCTGCGGTCACAAGGGCGCTAAAACTCCCGCGAATGTGTCCTGATTCACCGTCAACAACACCGTGGCCCCTTGTTGAGGCGCCACGGCGCCAAAACATCAAAGAGGTCTATCAGTCCTCCATCACCGCGACACTTGATCACGGCGCCACAGCGCCGTCGACGGTTCCCTCCAGCGCCGCGGTGCCTACTCCGGCGTCTATCCCTCATTCTCCGTATCCAACAAATCCCTCAATCTTGGAATCTCCCACTATCCCCACTCATCATATGGAAACTCGTGCAAAGCATGAAATCTTCAAACCCAAAGTCCAATTTAACTTGTCTGCCCAAACTATTTCACCAATTCCCAAGAACCCTATATTGGAATGCGGTTATGACTGAGGAATTCAATTCTTTAACTAAACAACACACATGGGATCTAGTACATAGACCTGAGGGGGTGAATGTGATTCGTTGTCTGTGGCTATTTCATCACAAATTCAGAGACAGTGGAGATCTTGAGAGGTATAAGGCAAGACTTGTGGCTAATGGCACAAATCAACAGGAGGGCATTGATTGTGGTGAGACCTTCAGCCCGGTTGTCAAATCGGCTACCATCCGCATAGTTTTGAGCATTGCCATGGGCAAACACTGGCCGATCCATCAGCTTGATATGAAGAATGCATTCTTACATGAGGATCTGAGAGAGAAAGTCTACATGCATTAGCCGCCAGGGTTCACCCATCCAGCTGTTTCTCACTATGTGTGTCGTCTCTATAAGTCACTATATGGCCTGAAACAGGCCCTCCGTGCATGGTATGATCATTTTGCCAGGTATATCTTGCAGATTGAGTTTGTATGCAGCAAGAGTGATACATCATTTTTCATCGAGGTAGTAGCACTGCTTACTTATTACTTTACGTGGATGACATTGTTCTTACTGCCTCCTACGACGGACTAAAAAATGAGATTATTGCCTTGCTTAAGTCCGAATTTGCAATGACTGATTTGGGGAAGCTGAGTTACTTTTTGGGGATATCAGTGACCAGGTCTGCCAATCATATGTTCTTGTGTTAGCGTAAGTATGCAGAAGAGATTGTGTACAGGGCTAAGATGGGGAACTGCAAAGAGGTGCCTACTTCAGTTGATTCCAAATCTAAGCTCAGTGCCATGGATGATGCTCCAGTCTCTGATCCTACTCTGTATAGGAGTCTTGTAAGTGCACTTCAGTATCTCACCATCACCAGGACAGACATAGCTTATGATGTTCAGCATGTGTACTTATTCACGACGCCTGCGAGTCTCATTTCACATTTTAAATGTATCATTCGATCATTGGCACTTTGATTATGGTTTGCACATATATCCCTCTCGCACCAAACAGGTTGCTTTCATACTGGATACAGATGATTGGGCGTGTCCGACACGCGACGCCTACCTCCGCTTTTGTGTTTTCTTAGGATAACTGATTTGAGTCCGCGGCGATAGGCTACCCTATCTCGCTCCAGTGCCGAGGCTGAGTACATAGGCGTTGCAAATATAGTAACTGAGATTTGTTGGCTCGAAATTTCATCGTTAGAACTTCGTCCTTCATGCGTCGGCATCTATCAGGTATTGTGATAACATCTCTCGCCATCTATCTTTCTCATAATCCGGTTCAACATCAACCCAAGCATATTGAGATGTAACCTACACTTCGCTCGTGAGAAAGTCAACAGCCGTGTCGAGTGTTACATGTTCCATCATCCTATCAGTATGCAAACATATTTACCAAAGGACTTCCGAGACAGTTATTTCTTGACTTCAGATCCAGTCTCAGCGTCCGACCTCCTCCCGCTCCGATTGAGGGGGTGTGTAAACGTGTAAATAGAGACAATATTATTCCCTACCCATAATTAGAATATTTTCATATATTGTGTAAATATAATTATGGTAAGACTATGATTCCTCTTTTGTATAGACTTAAAAATCCTATTGTATAAGGGATGAACATTGTACTCTATATATACTTTGATATTAATGAAAAACTCCTCAAAGGAGATTAGTATCATCTTACAACTTTCTTCACTAGATTTTTAAGTAAAGCTATGATCAACTTGGGAGTCATAACTAGATGTAGAAAACTTTGTATTTTCCTCTTGTGGTTTCTATTAAGTCATTCATTTGTTGGAACTCACGTTAGTATCAAGAATTAGTCTCTACTAACTTTCTTGTTGCCTACGGAAAAGGGTAAAAAAAAGTCTTTAACATATTAATCTAAATTTACATTTTTCCACTTATTGAATCATAATTGCTCTTAAAGTTATTTTTTGAGTTTAAAATGTTAATCCTTTCACCTGCTGGACACCAATTGCCCTTTACGATTAAAAATGTCCCTCCTTTTAACGAAATTATGAGATAATATATGTGGACTTTAATTAAATAGGCGGAACTGATTTATTGGTCCCCGTGGATATAAGATTCAACCTATAAATAACACGATCCATCTGAATTTATTTGCTCAGTATTACTGAAGTTGAATTTTTAAGAACACACCATTGTTAAAGGAGGAAGAAGATGAATTGAACCACGATTTTACTAGATTGGACCTTGTTGCACCGGTTTTGAACCAGAAATTGCATAGATTTAGTAGTCTGCTTTCTTTCTCCCTAACTAGAAATAGAAAGTGCTTCGAAAGGCGCCGGCTACCTTCTTGCAGCTTCAAAAGAAGACGACATTATTGCCTTTTTAATTTATTCAGTCGCAAAACATGAAGCATCCAAGGAGTTGAGTATGAATAAATAGTTTCTAATTATTTTGGGTTAACCTGGATAGATCAGGTCAATTATGGTTGGGGCACGTTGACCAAAAATCAGTATCATCTATTTAATTAAAGGCTCACATATGTTATCTCATAGTTTTGTTATAAGGAAGGATATTTTTAATCCCAAAGTTAACATTAAAGGTAATTGGGGTCGCATGGGTGGAAGGAAGGATGAGGTCCAATAGGTGGAAGGAGAACAAATTTAAACTATTTTCAGTAAAGCATCACTTCCTACCTGACCAAAAGTTTCATGGAAGTCATTGGTGCTGCGGAAAGGACTGCTCCCTAGGCATCAATGTATTTTATGGATGGTTTTATTCAACAGAGGTTAACAACTGTGGACAAGCTACTCACTTGGGGCATTCAAGTTGCACAGGAGTGTGTGCTCTGTGAAGAGGACAATGTGGACAAATGATCATTTATTATCTCAGTTCCCATATTCTCAATTCACGTGGCAAAAAATTCTAGGTTGGTTGAATATGCACTGACAGATACAACAATGGGATGCTGAAGTCCTATTGCTAGCTCAAAGAGCAAAAGACAGAAATCCATTATGAGCATACTTGGAGTTGTATTTGCTGCTACTATATACCATGTTTGGATCGAGTGAAACACCAGGAGACTTCAGGCAAAGAGGAGAAGCAAGGAAGACATAGTTAAAGAAATTGTTCTAGTTCATATTATAGGACAAAAAAATTATACTTGAGCACCTATTCTGACTAATCTGAACAATTACCCATGCTATAATAGGTAACCAGTAGATAGCAAAGATACAAAGAGTCTTATTTTGTAAGGGTATTTTTAACCATTTTCCCTTTTCCTGTGTCACGCAATGCATTTTCTTTTTGGTACGACATTCATTCAATCAATGTAGGGAAAATTCATATCCCAACCCCCTTCCAAACTGGTCCACAAAACTTATTTTAGCATTGTAACTTTACGGGCGTTTAAGTACCTCCCCTATTCTTGTTGATAGTGACATTGTGGTTTAATTTCTCCACATTCAACATGGTTTAGATTTTTGGAATTTAAGTGACATGCTATGATCATAAGCTTTCCTTGGCGTAAGTGAGCAATTCATTGAGAATTAGTCTTGGCATAAGTACACCTCCTCATGTCTTTGGAGGTACACTTTTATCCCTTTCCCTATTTTGTCTCCCTTCCTTTATTGCCTTCGCCATTTGTCTGGGAAATGCATCCCTTTTATTGTGCCCATCTACTGCTGTTGAAGTATTTTCTAAGTCATCAACATCTCCATTGTCCACTTATTTCTCTACATTTGCATCTTGTTGTCTTTCCTTGACTAGTGTGCTTGTTTCATGATTTTTGGCTACTTCGAACCTGTTCTGCTCTTGATTTGGCTGGTCTATGCGGTAATTTGTGTCTGAATGTCCCTCTTGACTATCTGCAGTTGTTGATGTTTGTATCTCTACCGATTCTGCAGGAATCTCAGTGTATTGCCCTTGGAATTCAGATGTTTCCAACTTCTATTCAATTCCATTCATATCTGCATCAGGTGTAATAGAATATTCACCGAATTTTAATTATATATCTCTTATTTTAGGTATAATTATATTCATTTTTTAATTAGGTTGATTACTTACCTAGTTTGTAGCAAGTTAAATATTTCTGTAAATACTATATATTGTAAATCATCAATTAATGAAATCAAGAAACACATTCATTTATGGTATCAGTAGCCTAACTCTAAACAAAAACCCTCCCCGCCGCCTACCCCCTCTCGACGCCACCCACCCACGACGAAATCCTAGTGTTTATTCGGCCATTCTCTCTCCCTTCTCCTCCTAAATTTCATCTTTCATAACTGACAAAATCAAATTTCATCATGCACTTGCAGTTAACAACATTAAAAATTTCATCCTTGTGACTCATGAGATGGAATAGGGTCAATACTCCTCGTGGGCGGAACTATTCAAAATCCATTGTTGTGTCTACGAAGTTATCGACCACATCATTCCTCCTAAATCGAAGTCCACAGACATACCCTCGACTTCGACCTTTGATGATGCACTTTAGTCTCGTTTGGATGCAAATGTCATCCAGTGGATACGACACAATCTCTAATAATTTGTTGCACACAATCATTGAAACCGATGCCACTGCCCGCCAAACGTGTAAAATATTTTTTACGACAACAAAACTCAATGTGCGTTACACCTTGAAAATCAGTTTAAGGACGTTAATCAGGACAATTTCCCAAACATGTCTGCAAACTGTCAAAAACTCAAGATGTTTGTCGACCAATTCTCCAATGTTGGCGCACCAGTCACTAATCAACGATTGATCATCCAACTAATTGCAGTCTTGAACAACGCCTCGTACTATTTACCATTTGCTTCTAATGAAGATTTGAGCTTCCTAACTTTATCCTTGAGATCTAATCTCATGTCACTTGATTCAGATACACTCAAAACAACAGTAGGGAAATACATAGTCTTATATTCATCAAACAAATTATTTAGGACTTGTTGAATATTTTCAAGCAAACTAGCACCCTTCACTTCCCCATACATCTCATGTAAAGTCAATTGCAAACCAACTTTTTTCATCGTAGGATCAAGAATGACAGCCACATAAATCAACATGTTAAACTTTTCTAAACTACCCCAATACTTATCAAACTTTTCCTTTATCTTAACAGCCATTGCACTCAATTCTACATCAGAAGTATTTTCTAGTTCTTTTAATGTTCCAAGAGCTGTACCAATATCAAACAATGCACTGTTGCACATGACACTCAAAGAAGCAGAAACATTATTAGTTAAAGTATAAAACTTTTCTAGAAAGATAACAAGCCTCTTGGCCAACAACCAATCACTCTCCTTAGGAGGCCCTACATTAGTAGGCTCTTTAAGATCTTGCTCTTTGTGAAGTTCAAACATACCAAAAACTCGCTCAAATTTTATAGCTGTCATCAACATAGTATAAGTCGAGTTCTAACGAGTGGGCACATCAAGTGACAACAAAGATTTGTTCTCTATTTTCAAGACTGTTGCAATTTCTTTAAATTTATGAAGCCTAGCAGGAGAATTCCTCACAAATTTTACAACAGCTCGAATTCTTTCAATTGCTTTAAGAGAATCTTTTATTTTCAAACCGTCCCAAACAATAAGATTAACAATATGAGCGACACATCTCATATGCAAATATTTTCCATTACTTATTGCACTATCATTGCTTTGAACTATTCTCATCAAGTGACTACAAGCAACATCATTTGAAGAGGCATTATCAACAGTCACGGTAAAAAGTTTCATATGTTAATCTCAACTCTCTAAACAATATTCAATAGCTTTTGCAATTGATTCACCCCTATGACTTATAATTGGACAAAAGTTTAGAATTCGTTTTTGCAAATTCCAATCATTGTCTATAAAATGAGCGGTAATGCACATATAGTTGATTCTTTGATTAGATGTCCATGAATCAGTTGTCACACAGACTCGTTAGCATGACAATTTGAGAAATTCTTTCAACTTTTCTTTTTCCTTCAAATAAAGTTGAAAGGAACCACGCGCCACAGTCATACGGGATGGTAATACAAACTCAGGGCAAGCAACAGATATGAAATGCTTAAAACCAGGTTTTTCACCACAACGAAAAGGAAGTTCGTCAACTATCACTATATAGCACAACACTTCCCTAAGTTCATTAACATTTAAAACCCAATTTCTCAACTTCCTTCTTTTTATTATCCGACCTCAAAACCAATTTACTTTGATTTTGTTTAATCATATTCTTCGGGTTTTTTAGGCATTGAGTTGCATGATTTTTCACATTTTTGTTACCATTAACAGTAGAGTCACACACAAATGTTTTAGAGCAATACTTACATTCAGCTCTACGCTTGCCCTCGTCATTAGTCAAATACAACTTGTATTCCTTCCAATATTCAGCCCTTTGTTTATTGCAAGTAATATATTGTCGTTCCTCCGTTGTCATAATACTTGTCTGTGTTTCAAGTGTATTTATTGATGTTTGAGAAGGCAATACAAACTCGTGGTCGGAATGACCCCAACTTCAAAATTTGTTCGGCTCGAATGGACCTGACCGAAAAAATATTTCATCGATCGGAGAGGACCGACCAAAAATTACCGCCGGCCCGGTCCATTTTTCGGTCCGGACCGATTTTTGTGCAACTTTACTCACCAGCACCGTCGAGCCCTCCGCCGATGGCACGGCCTCCAATTCCGACAGCCATCACCACTGAACCGAGTACCCATAATAGACCGCGTCAACTCGTAATAATCGCAGGTCGATAATCGCAGGGTCGTGGCGCACGGAATTCCGAGCAACAAAGTGGCGCAGCGCAATTTCCTGCAGAAACATCCAAGAATGATGGCAAATGATGTGAGCCTCCTCGTAGCCGCCACCCGCCGTGGTCCGTATGGGCCCCACCATCATGGGCCTCTTATCCTTTCCCGTATCCGACATCCTCATGAACTCCACCTCCGATCCGACAAGCCCAACCTGACATACTCGGCGCACGTCCACAACATGCCTACATAACACATACCCCACCCCCGCCCTTAACTTATGCACCGAATGATATTGAGGCAGCTATGAACACAATGTCACTCAATGCTCCAGACGAAAACTGGTATATGAACACAGGCGTCACATCTCACATGACTGCATCATAAGGTACTCTCTCGTCTTTTTCCAATTTGAGTAATTTAAATTAGAATATTATTTTTTATAGTGGACAAGACATTTCTATTCGTGGTTTTGGTCATTCATTATTATCCCCACCACATCCATCACTAATTTTTTAAAAATGTCCTTCATACTTTTAAACTCATTAAGAATCTAATCTTTGTGTGACGTTTCACAACTAATAATAATATTTCCCTTGACTTTGATCCTTTTGGTTTTTTTGTGAAGGATTTTACGATAGGGAGACGAATAATGAGATGTGACAGCATCAGATATCTCTACCCTATTTCAAACGTCGTCAACAAATCAGCCTCAGTTCCATCAACCTTTTCTACTCTTTCGTATTCCTTATAGAATTCTAGATTATGACATCTAGGAGATTTTGTTTTATGCTCCCTTAGGAATAATAATTTTATTCAATGCAACCGTATTTCTAAGACTCTTATATGTGAATCATGTGTTTTTGGGAAACATGTTAAATTACCATTTTATGCATCCACAAATAGTACTTTAATGCCTTTCGATATAATACATAGTGATTTGTGTACTTTCCCTATTTTAAGTACGACCGACCATCGATATTATGTATTGTTTTTGAATGATTATTCCAACTTTCTATGGACTTTTCCATTTGGTAATAAATATCAGGTCTACCCTATTTTTTCCTCATTTAGTGATTTCATAAAAACACAAAATGAAAAGAGCATTAAATGTTTTCAATATGACAATGACAGAGAATTAGATAATAACCAATTCAAAAATTTTTGCTCAAAAAAATGGTCTTACCTTTCATTTTTTCTGTCCTCACACCTCCTCCCAAAATGGTAAAGCCAAACGGAAAATCTAAACCATAAATAACTTAATTCGTGCCCTACTTGACCACACTTCAATTTTGGCATTACGCACTCTCCATGGCCACCTATCTCCTAAACATAATCCCAATCAAGTCTCTAGATCTACGGTCACCCACTCAAGTTCTATTTTGTAGGAACCCCTCCTACCAACACTTGCGTATTTTCGGATATCTCTGTTACCTTCTTCATCTGTCCACTCACATACTCCAACAACGATCTTCTTCGTGTATGTTTCTGGGTTACCCCACCAATCATTGTGGTTACTCTTGCTATGACATATCAAGTTGTAAAATAATTATTTCACATCATATTTTATTTTATGAGTCTCAATTCCCTTTTGCTTCACCAAACTCGCCACCTCGGTATTCCTACGACTTCCTAAATGATGGACTGAGCCCCCTTCTAATTAATCATTTACATAATCGGACGTCTGAGTCCCCGGCAACCAAACCTACCACAGTCATTCCGAGACACGCTACCTACCCGGTTCCACCGACAGTGGATCGGAATAGCCCATCTTAGGGTAATTTCGCAGCTACCTCTTGGCAAACTGAGCCTTGGCCAACCCATCCCGCCACCCCTGCCCTTTATCCTCTTCCTGGCAGTCCAGCGGCACCACCTCACCCTCCTTCTGTATCATGTCCTGAGGTACACTATCGGACAATGAAAACCTGTGCGATGCACAAAATTTCCGAACCTAAACAATTGTTTAACCTCTCTGTTTCAATTATCCCTTTCCATCTCCCACATAATTTGAAGGATCCTTGTCTGAACCAAATTGAAAAGCCTCAATGATTGACAAATATAATGATCTTATTGATAATAAGACGTGGGACCTAGTACCCCATCCACCTGATGCTAACATTATTCATTCTCTGTGGATTTTTAGACATAAAAAGAAATCTGATGGTTCTTTTGAGAGGTACAAGGCCCGTCTTGTAGGTGATGAAAGGTCTCAACAGGTAGGAGTGAACTGTGATGAAACATTCAGCCCGATCGTAAAGTCCGCAACTATCCAGACCATCCTCAACATTGCCCTATCCAAGTCTTGGCCCATTCATCAACTTGATGTCAAGAATGTTTTCTTACATGGGGATCTTTATGAAACGGTATATATACATCAGCCTATGGATTTCAGGGATCCTATTCATCCAGATTATGCAGGCATGCCATCTTGCAAACCATCTCATACGCCAGTACACACCAATTCTAAGTCAGCGCTAATTTTGGCCCTCCGTTTTCAGACTCTCACTATCGTAGCTTGGTTGGGGCCCTGCAATACCTCATATTCATGAGACCAAACATATTCTATGTCGTACAACAAGTTTGTTTACACATGCACAATTCGACGGAAACACACATGCATGCCCTTGTTGCGATAATTCTATATGCTTACGCAAGTGTACGTATCGCTCAAGTAATATAGTCTGTAAGACCGAGTTATCATCCACAGAGACTGGTTTATCAATTACCAAATATTTAATCTATGGTATCTATTTGGTTGACGTTCTGTTGATTGGATTTATAACTAAGACTAAAATTATAGTAAATTGCAGGAATTAAACTAAGAATGATAATACTATGGGTTTTAAGAAGTTATGAAGGAAATAGGGCTTCCAATCTCCTCAACTATCCACTCTTCACTTGTTAATGCAACACTAATGACTCTTCTCCTTCTTATTAAGATAGCAGGTTAACGACCATGTTCTATATTCCGGTTAGGACATATAAAAACTCAACATTTTTTGTGTATTTTAGGTACCATACTACCTAACTCAACGCTTTCTAGTGATCGTCACTTGGATTACGGGTGAACCTAGCCAACTTGTTGACTGCATAAGCAATATCAAGTCGGGTGCAGTTTGTTATGTACATCAATCTACCAATCACATGCGCATATCGCTCCTGACATACTGGTGCACCATGATTTATATCAATCTTTTGATTTACATCCAGTGGTGATGTTATCGGCGAACTGTCGAACATCTCAAACTTTCTTAGCATATCCTCGATGTAGTGAGACTGAGATAAGACCAGTCTGTCAAATGTATTAGAGATCTTGATCACTAAGATGACATCTACAATACTCATGTCCTTCATATCGAAACACTGTTTCAATATAATCTAAGTCTTTAGGATCAACCTAGGACTGCTCCTTGTGATCAACATGTCGTCTACATAAAGGCATATCATGACGAATGAGTCGGCATTTACTTTCGTGTAGATACATTTGTAACACTCATTAATGGCGAACCCTTTCGATAGTAGACTACTATAAAATTTATCATGACATTGCTTCGGGGCCTGTTTCAGCCCGTACAAAGATTTGACAAGCCGACAAACTTTCTTCTCTTGCCCTGGAACCACATACCCCTCGGGTTGGTCCATATAGATTTCTTCTTCCAAATCACCATTTAGGAAGGTTGTCTTGACATCCATTTGTTGTATCTCAAGGTCCCAGAATGTGGCGATCACAATTAATACTCGTATGGATGTCATTCGATACACTGGGGAGTACGTGTCAAAGTAGCCAATGCCCTCCTTTTATCGATAGCCCTTGACTACCTACCTGGTTTTGTACTTGTCAATAGATCCATCTGCTTTTAACTTCCGTTTGAGTATCCACTTACAACCCAATAGTTTGTTTCCCAGAGGAAGATCAACCAACTCCCAAGTATGGTTGTGCAGAATGGAGTCTATCTCACTCTCTATAGTTTTTTTCTAGAGCGGTGCTTCTGGAGTTGACAATTCTTTAGCAATTGTCTGTGGTTCTTCATGAACCATATGAGCTACAAAGTCTGGACCGAAGGACTTATCCTTCCTGGCCCTTTTGCTTCGTCTCGGTTCCATCTCTAGAACCTCTAAGTCTTGAAAATCTGGAATACTAGATTCTGGATAATTAGCCACTTCAGAGTTCACTATATCTGAACTGCCTAGATCCGGGCAGTCAATGACTCTTGGATCCTGAGAGTTTTGTTCATAACTTCATTTGCGAGGGGTTATGTCTCTTTCCTTTCTAGGAAACGAGTCTTCAATGAAACTGACGTTCCTTGATTCCATGATTGTACCCACATGGATGTTTGGTAAATCTGACTTATGCACTAAGAAGCGATAAGCACTACTGTTATTTGCATATCCGATGAATATGCAATCTACAGTCTTAGGCTCAATCTTGACCTGCTTTGGCTTAGATACTTCAACCTTTGCAAAATAACCCCACACCTTCAAGTATTTGTAGATGGATTTCTTTCCTTTCCATAGCTCGTATGGAGTCTTGTCCTTACCCTTATGTAAGAATCTTATTAGCGGTAAGGATAGATTCTC
The DNA here is from genome assembly GCA_029844215.1 of Przewalskia tangutica. Lineage (NCBI taxonomy): Eukaryota > Viridiplantae > Streptophyta > Magnoliopsida > Solanales > Solanaceae > Przewalskia > Przewalskia tangutica. The sequence continues at coordinate 13,102,764 of CM056738.1, forward strand.
CCACATGGTTTGGGGAAGACCAGAATTGATGAGCAAGGCATTCATCATTTCCTTCAACTTACAGTTCTTGCGTTCAGTGACACTGTTTGATTTAGGTGAGTATGGAGCTGTTGTTTGATGAATAATTCCCGATTGGGCATAATATTCCTCAAATGGCACTACGTATTCTCTGTCATATCGCTACGAATTGATTTAATCTGTACGCTTAGTTGGTTCTCAACTTCTGCTTTGTAGCGCTTGAACGCTTCAAAGTCTTCATCTTTACTTTTCAACACGTATAGGTAACAATACCTTATGCTATCGTCAATGAACGTCACAAAGTACTTGTTCCCCCTCTAATTTGAGCAAACTTTAAATCACATATATTTGTGTGAATAAGTTCTAGATGAGTGGTTTCCCTTTCGATGGATAGGTCCATTTTGATTTCTTTCTCATTTTTCAGATCTGATTGTAACAGTGTCCGCACCCCCCTGAGTGAACGAGAAAGAAAGGATTTCTCGGAGCAAAAGGGAATCTTTGTAAGTTTTTTCTCTATGCACACCTCACACTTACTTTGAGGGTTTACGTCGATAGACGTAAACAACACTAACTTTACCAACCTTTAGATAGATTGATAGTTTACATGTCCAAATCTATGATGCCATAAATTAGAAGACTCAAGCAAATAAGAAGAAGACTAATAGAAGGCATTGCAGACAAGGCGTTAACTTTGAAGAGGCCTTCACAGACGAAGCTCCTTCATACAAAAGTTCCACCCTTGGTGATTACAAATTTATTGGATTCAAACACTAGCCTAAAACCAACATTCACTAAAAAAGGTCCTAAAATTAAATTTCTTCTCATCTAAAGGACATGCATCACCTCCTTCAGAGTAAGCTCATTTTCGAAGTCATATTCATGATCACCTTTCCTACCTCCAGTACCTCAGAGGAAGCATTGTTTTTCATGAATAGATTCTTGTATGTTATTGGTGTATACGTGGAGAAGGTTTTTCTATTGGAAAAGATGTGACGGGTAGTGATCGGTGTATTTTATATACACTTTTTGAGTCGTTTTTAGTTAGTCTTTTGTCCCTTTTTGTACAAATACGTGTCGTATTAAGATAGATTTCCTTTCTTTTGAGTCAAATTGGTTAAAATGGCTATATAGCGGAAAAGGAGCTAAAAGAGGGCAAAAGTGGAGGTTCCAGAGCTTAAAAGACGAGAAAGTGGCGAACCAGGCACGGACACGGGCCGCCACTACGCCTCCGCCAACAGTCCAGCGCCCGGCCCAATATCCGTAGGTCTCGGAAGTACGCGGGCGCTTCAAACAGCAGAGTGTGGTCGCGCGCCTAATTACGAGCAATACGAAGTTCCAAATGTGGCGCCGATAGCGTGGCCGCGCCGACGCGGGAAAATCAGGTTTTTAGACGATTTCTGGGCCAGGCCTGAAGGAAAAAGTTGAGGGCGGTTTTGAGCCTATAAAAGGAGAACCCTAGGCAGTTTTAAGGGTTCCCTTTCTTGCACAAACACAAGACTTCTTGGAGTTGAAGATCGGAGACCTTAACTTAGTAATTTTCTTTTCTTTTCTTTACTTTACTTTCATTTTTTATGTTGGATATTGAATTAGTTTTTGTCATGTCAATGGATAGGAACTAATTCCATTATAGGGCTTTCCATGTTAAATCACTTGAACCTTATGTTATGAATTGATGCATGTTTATGGTTGTTCTTCTTATTGTTGAGATTTACCCAATAATTGCTTTGAATGCTTGGTAATTAATTGATCACTAATTATCATTATTTATATGATTTCTAATCAAACTTCGAAAGGAGGAGGTTGTGACTATGCTGTAAGTTGGGTAGACATAGGTTGGATTGGGGATGAAAATACCTCAATTGCTTGTGTAGCGTTAATGAGAGGTTTAAACACCTAATTTCACGCATGGCGCGTGACGATTAACTAGGTTTTTGGTCTTAATCCTCCTATAGAGTCATCCTTATCACCGAAAGGTAGAAAGGAGCGCTATTGGGGTTGAGTGTTTATATAGCCTTAACGGGAGTATAAAACGATTTAGTAAACCTGCTAGCTCCAAAAGAAGAAGAATCATAATCCATTGCATTAATAAGTAATATAAGCGGATAGTTGAGGAGACTTGGAAGCCCTATTTCCATCACTACTGAAGTAAACACATAGTTAATTAGTATTTATAATTGTTAGTATAATCAACAAACTCAAATATCGGTTACCAAATAGATAACAAAATATAGATAATTGGTACTTGAACACTAATCCTTATGGACGATATTCGGTCTTACCTAGACTATATTACTTGTCACGATAACGTGCACTTGCGTTAAAGTGTGTGCATCTTTTCGCGCATCAAGTTTTCTGCGCCATTGCCGGGGATTAGGCATAGTTCAATATCAATTTTATCTATTTTTAATTTCTAATTTGGTTTTTATTTTTTTTAAATTTTTTAAATTATTACGTTTTTTTTTATTTTGGTAAAAATCAGGGTGACGTGATTCGTTTGTTTGTTTTTGATCTGTTTCAGGTGCTCAGTTTATGCGAAGAAGGAGAGGAGCAGACACTCTTGTCCCCTTCAATCCAGAGATTGAGAAAACCTCAGAAATAGAAGGAACCAAATAATCGCAACCTTGATAGAGATGGGCGGTCAAAACAACAACGTGTTGAGAGAGGGTTAGGTGAAAATCAACCTAACCAAGGAATGCCTCGGCGAGTACCTATGGATGTCGAGGAGAGAGTTCAAGTCCAGGCAGAAAGAAGCTTGGGAGACTACGTGCTGCCGAGGGTGAACGGAGCACAGACATGTATTAGGCTCCCAACAATAGGAGCAAATAACTTTGAGATCAAACCGGCGATTCTAAGCATGGTGCAGAACACAGTGCAGTTTGGAGGGTTGCCATCAGAGGATCCACATATGCACATAGCTAATTTATTGGAGCTATGTGCAACATTCAGATATAACGGCATTACTGATGATGCCGTCAGATTGAGGTTGTTTCCCTTCTCACTCAGGGACAGAGCAAAAGTATGGTTAAATTCCCTGCCAGCTGATTCGATTTTTACATGGCAAGAGCTGGCACAAAAATTTTTGGCAAAATTCTTCCCACCGTGCAAAGCAGCGAAATTGAGAGGGGAGCTGAATAATTTCTACCAAGCAGATGGAGAGTCATTATATGACGCTTGGGAGAGGTTCAAGGATTTGCAGAGAAAGTGCCCACACCACTATATTGAGTTGTGGAACTTGGTCCACATCTTCTATAACGGGCTGAGCGGAACAACTAGAAAAATTATAGATGCAGCAGCAGGTGGGACATTTATGAGAAAAACAGCTCACGAAGCTCACGAATTATTAGAAGATATGGCCACCAACAACCATGTCACAGAAGATAGACCAATGAGTGGTAGGAGAACAGTGGGAGTTCACGAGATAGATGTCATCACTGCCCTGAATGACCAAGTTGCCCTGTTGACCAAACAACGCAACAACATACAGAGATCGGTGAATGCGATGATGCCAAAGAGTCGTGAAATATGCTGGTCCACATACATTCGATAGATGTCCTTGGTGATCCTAATAATACGCCAATCGAGCAAGCAGAGTCGCCGTCGGTAACTATCGAGGCCCCAAATAACCCATACTCCAACACATATAATCCGGTGGAGGAATCACCCAAATTTCTCATGGAGAGACCAGCGCAGAATCAATATAGAGGCGCATCAAAACCACAAAGACTAATCAGCAATTTCTTTACTCGTGCCCCACCCTCTCAACGCTTCAATGCACCTATTCGGAGAAAAAGCCGTGCAGAGAAGCAGCTTTGTTAGCACTCACCAACGCCTGCACTCCAGTTCGTAAAACTAGATCCTCGCTCGTAAACTTGGAAACACAAGTGGGTCACTAGCAAAGCAATCGAACAACATGCCACAGGTACACCGCCAAGCAACACGAGGTGAATCCGAGAACAAGCCAGCAAGATGAGAAGTGGTAAACATTGAGCAAAGCACCTCACCTTAGTTGAACAAAGCGGCGAGATAGAGAAAGAGAAGGTGGTTGAAGCTTGCCTGTAGTAGAAAACTCTGCAGGCGAGTATACCGAGAAGATCCCATTCCCAGAGATTACAAATGGAAGGCGCTTGATAAACAATTCTCCAAATTTTGGAGACGCTCGTAAATGCATATCAACATACCCTTTATAGAGGCATTGAGCAGATGCCTCCTATTTCAAATTCATGAAGGAGATTTTGGGAAGAAGAAGAAAGCGGCAGAGTATGAGATGGTAGCACTAACGGAGGAGTGCGGTGCTATCTTCAGAAGAAGTTTCCTAAACTAAAAGACTGAGAGCTTTACACTACCTCGCACAATGCGGGGTGACATGCACATGCTCTTCCGATTTAGGGGCAAGTATAAATTTGACGCCTTTATCTGTTTAAACTATTGAGTTAAGTGAGGCAAACCAACCACTACGGTGAGCTACTGAATAGCCGACAGATGATGGTGCACCCAAGGAAGATTGAGGACGTGTTTGTCAAAGTAGGAAATTTTTTCCGCGGATTTCTCATTCGGACATGGATGAGATGCAGGATCCCCATCATATTGGGAGACCATTTCGCGGCGCGGAGAGCCCCGATCGATGTAGAAAGAGTGAGAGTCGACGTTGAGGTGGAGAAGGAAGAAATGGTGTTTAAAGTATTTAAACACATCATTGAGCCACCAATCATGAGCAGGTGTTTTGCAATCAGCACCATCAAAACCCCCTGTGAGCCAATGCAAGCCAAACCAAGGGAGATGAGCCCACAAAAGCAGGTATGTGATGCCAAACCTCCACAAAAGCAGGTATGTGTTCCTGAACCTTCCCTTGAAGATAATTTTAAGAAGAGAAGAAGAAGAAGAAAACGAAAAATGTGGTGAAAATGGATTAGTTGTGGGGTTAATCCACCCCACACTTCTTGAGTTAAGGAACTTGCGTCCGGCTAAAAGACGTTAAAGACAGCGCTACTTGGGAGGCAACCCAAGGTATTTTGATTTATTTTACTTTAATATAGTTAGTTTTTATTAAGAAAAGTCTCACGGAGGTAGTGTTTGTGTTGTGATTGACAGGTGTAAGCCAATAAATTAGAGGGCGAAAACTGAAGCATAGCCAGGATTTAAAAAAAAGGCTGGCCGCGAGCAGGCTACGCGTGGCCAAAAAGAGCGTAGCGCTGAAGATTAAGCGCCGCGGAGCCCAGGAGCAGGGCCGCTGCGCCAAAAACCCAGAAAAATTGCCAAGTCTAGCCATGGCGCTACCAGAGCAGGCCGCGACGCAGAAATTCCAAAGAGCGATAAGTTGGCGCGACTCCAACGCAGTGCGGCCAAGTAAAATCCAGAAATTAAAAGACGCCCAAAAATCCGATTTTCCCCAATTTCAAACCAAAACCTAACCTTTCTTCTCCACAAAACCCACGAAAATTCAAACCTCACCCACAAATCTTCCATAAATCAAAACTCAAACACAACCAAAAACGCTTAAAGTCCCTAAACCCTTAACCATTTCAACCAACAAAACTTCATCTCAGTGCCTCAAATCACCATTAGAAGCAAGAAAACCTCAAGAAAACCACAAAAGGTAATCTTCATCTTTTCTGAAAGCTTTACAAGAGTCAGCCGAGGTAGTAGTTTGGAGGAGTGTCGCATTGTCAAGTCGTTGGGTGTTGAAAATTGGTTGTGAAATTTAGAGAAGGAGTATACAAAGAGGCGTGGGTATCGCAGTACGCGAGTTGGAGTTCGAGCGATAGTGTCAGAATGTCAGTGTGTGATAGTGTTGGGGAACAATTGTGATACTAAGAAAACGCTGCAAAAAGTGAATTAACCATGTCTGCCAGAAAGAGAAGAGCCTCCACATCCACCTCAGCCCCTCAATACGATGATACTAGGTTCATTAGCCAACAAGTTTATGAAAGATACAAAAGCTTAAGATTAGGCCCTTAATCCTCGAAATGGAATGGACTATCAAAGGGATTCATTGGGGAGGAGGACGCCATGAGCCCATTCGAAATGATTGAGATGATGGGTGGAAAAGATTTGTAGACCGGAAGAGATAGCACCAATGAACACAAGAATGGTGCGTGAATTTTACGCTAATCTTCCGAGGCGTGAACAATGGATGCTTTGTGAGGGGACAATATGTGTCCGTGGACGGTAGAAGAGGTCAACGCGTATTGGAAACAATTGATGTCGAGGAAAGAGGTGACGACCGGTTACTCGCATCACGGTCTAGAAGCACCAATCGCATCGATCGAATACCGCCGCAGATACGCTGAGCTACCCTGGCCGCATTTGATATCGCCGTAAATGGGTCAAGAGGATCGAGCAGTGTCGCCAACAAAGCAACCAAAGGTTGATCAGATTTCGTCGTGCCTGATTCCATCAACGCACTTCACCAGAGTGCCGTAAGATAGGATCAAATTGATATATAGAATTATGACGGAAGACGATTGACGCTGGAAAGGAGATAGTGCAAAACATCAAGAGACCAAAGAAAGTTGGTAACAACAGTGGGTTGGGACATGACTCATTTATTACAAGTTTATGCGCCATAAATGGGGTCCCAACCCTACCCATCGATATCGTGAGAGAAACCAATCGCTCAGGTCATATGGGATAAGACTCCTTCTCAGACCCAAGTCCCCCAGCAGCAAGAAGAAGAGCACCAGCACCACCACCAGCAGTAGCAGAGGCCGCCATGAACGAAGATGAGCCTGAAATAGAGGCTCAATGTTACACCCCGTAAATTCAAGAGGTTAAGTTAAGAACGTACGAAAGGAAATAAGATTTGAAGGTGGAAAGTTGGAATGGCAAAAGGTTGTGAAGCACTTTCACCAACTTTGGAGCAGTATATCTCCAAGTTTAGGAGTTGTGAGGAGTTTTAAAGACTAGTATGAAGGTTGTTGAGTCTAGTTTCGACGCAACCAACCACTCGCCGATTGGACATCGCAGGGTTACAGCGCAAGTTCTCCGGGCGCAGAGGACGATTTTTCCCAAAGGGCGTCGCATACGCGCGCCGCTGGGCAGGGCCGCACCGATAATTCGAAAGTCCTTCGAGGTTGCAGCCGCGCGCGCCGAATGCGTCGCGGCGCCAAATGCAGGAATTCTCAGAGTGGTGGCGCGGCCGAGGCGGATTTTTGCGCAGTGACAAAGTAAAAACAGGGATATTTTTGTTTTAAACCCATGGGAGGTGACAAGGGTCCCTCCCATCCTTAGTATCTGACAGTGGTCCTATTTTAGGGCCAAGTCTTGGAAGACTTGGCCATTTCATTTCAAACCCTCCCAAGAAATATCCTCTCCCTTCTCTCTTGATTTTTGAAGAAAACCTAGCCTAAGAGGAAATTGTTGGAGCGGCGCAAGAAGGAAAAGTGTGGGTAAACTTGTGGGAAGCGATGGGCGATTTTGTGGAAGAGGTAGAAGAAAAAGGGGCTTTTGTGGGCTATTCCTTAAGGTAAAAGTTTCCTTTCTGGTTATGAGCCTAAGGTCATTATATTTTAGTAGTATAGATGTGAGCCCGAGGTCGTTATATTTTAGTGATTTAGAATCGAGCCCAAGGTCGCTTTTATCAGAGTAGTATAAAGTTGAGCCCGAGGTCGCTTTATTTGAATAGATTTGGGTCGTCGATGTTGTCGAGGAGATTGTAATTGTTGAAGATGTCTAGGGCTAGATATCATGTTAGACTTAAGAACTGGGATTGGAAAGAGTTGAAAGCGGTTTAGTATCGTTATATTGTTGCCAAGAATGGCATGGAAATTATTGGTTTATTTTGTGTTGTTGGGCGGAATTTTACACGTATTAGTAGGCGTGTAATCCCTTGTAATTGCTCGAATGAATTGAGCCTTAAATGTGGCGTTGGTTATTGAATGTCTACCTTGAAAAGGTGGCGTAGTAAGTAGAAATAAAGGAAGTCTTGTCCAAATTTCCCGTAGAACGCGGACTTTTCATTAGAATATATTACGTTGAAGCTAGAAGCTAATAGACGTATTATGGTCATTATAGGTTGACATCTACGGACGGCATATTGACTTGGCAAGGGATTAAGCAAAGAGGTATGTAGAACTCTTCCTATCTCTTGAGCATGAGTAGTTATAATCGTATGGTACGGCAGACGACGTGATTTTAAACGGTGAAGTCATTTGACATATTTGACTTGTTTTAAGGATGTCTAGTTGGTTGAGTTAGAGAATTAACTCACGTGTCCTTAAGGAAGAGTTATAAGAATGGTTTATCCTAATAAGGTAGACAAGGATTTCTTGATACGGTCAAGCATAGAATACTAGATTCGGGAAGTATTGATTCTTGAACTATTCTAAAGATAAGAGACCGGTTCCTAAGTTAAGAAACTTGTTTTCTAAGTTAAGATTTTGAAGTATTTCAAAGTAGTGTAACTTGAATCAAGTACAAGCCTCTTGGTTATAGAGAGAGCAAAGTGGTCTAAGACATAAAGAGTTATAACGGCTTTATGGGAAGTTAGTTATAATGGCTTTATGGGAGGATAAGGATGTCTTGGTTCAGCATAAAGTTAGTATAACGACTTTATGGGAAGTTGGTTATAATAACTTTATGGAAGCTTAAAGAAATGGTTTTTCTCGAATAAGGTAAGCCTAGATAAAAGAATGGATACTAAGAAAGGCAATTCGATTTAAAGGCCTCAATTGCTTAAAAGTTTAAAATGAGGGTCACTGAGTTGGAAGTCAAGCATATTTCTAATAGTATAGTGACTTGTTTGAAATGTAGGTAAGCCTTGATACTACGGTGTTAGTATCTTGGGGTCTTATGTGGAAAAGTGGATCTTGGAAAGAATAGAAATACATAGTACTTTGGGTTGAATTTTCCAGACTTGTTAGGTGATATGGAAAGTGCCTAAGGTCGTAAAATGAGATCAATTTTGTATGTTAACGAAAGTCTAAAGAAGTTGTGAACTTACTTCGACGTGCAGCGATGATGTAGGATTCCACGTATGCTTCCATTGCTTTCTTACGAGTCCACGGACGCATCGATGATGTGGGATTCCACGGGTAGGCTTCCGGTCATAGTATGAGTTTACCGACGCATCGACGGTGATGGAGGATTCCACGTATGCTTCCATGGTCTTAGTATGGGTTCCGGGACATACCGGTGATGTGGGATTCCACGGGTATGCGCGTGGACACGCCACGATGAGGATTCGAGGCATGTAGTTCGGCGGTAAGAGTATAAACGGCGGTAAATCCCAGATCGTTATACCACCGCTTAGTGGATTTGCTACCCACGACGCGAGGAATACCTCGCGAGTCCTTATGGGCTTACGCGGGTGAAATAGTCCCACGCGGCGGATACGACTATGCGAGCGAATACCTCACGCGTCCATACGACCTACGCGTGAAATAGTCCCGCGAGTAGGATTACTAAACGAAGTCATGCACGAGACGAGGATTCCACGGGCATGATATATATATATACGTGTATGTGTACACCGGTGATGTGGGATGCCACGGGTGCGCCACACGGTTATAGTTACATTTACTACCGGTAATGACGGGAATTCCACGCAGAGGATATAGGTATATATGTGTTGTATGTGTGTCTGTGACGATGAGGTAGGATGCCACAGACGCATCACACGGTTGTATCAGACTTCTGTCATTCGGTAGTGACGGGAATTCCACGGGCAGGATATAGGTATATATGTGGTTGTATGTGTATCCGACAACAGGTAGATGCCACGGCGCATCACACGGTTGTATTGTACGGTCACACAACGCAATGACGGGGATTCCACGCAGAGGATATATGTATATACGTGTTGAAGGTGCCGACAAATGAGGTAGGTACCACGCGCGTAGCAGTTAGATTTTACACCTAGCGATGGTGTGATGGAATCCCACGCACGCTTTGATATTCGAGGGTCGTGTTCATAGCCCGCGTGTACCGTTGTTCATATGTTGAGACAGGCTGTATAAGGTAAAAAAAAATTGAGGTAACTGCTTTTGGATTTGTTTATATCCATGAAGGTAGCCTTGTCGGCTAGCCTATTAATTATTTCATTGTTAAGTTATGTATGTTCCGCTGATTATCTCGATGCTATTCCGTAGTGGTGCCTGGTAGAGGCACCGGGCGCGCAGGGTTGGGTCGTGACACTCAATATCGGCGCAGAGCCTAGCCACCACCAACCACGTAATCGTAACGCCCGGTGCACATGATGAGCGGTTGCTCCAAACTGCAGAAGGATGATGCAACATTTCGATACAGTGATACAAGGACAACAAGAGTTGAGACAAGGGCAATAAGAATTGAGGCAGGAGCAACAACAGTTGCACCAACAATTTGACGAGATGAGTTCCATGTTCATCCAATGGTCGATGCATTATCCACCGCCACCGCCACCATTTTAAACCAAGTTTGTAAGTGTCCTTTTTCTTTTATTGTCTTTGAGTCTTGCACACATTGGGGACAATGTGTGATTTAAGTTTGGGGGGGTGTCTTATTTGTGTCTTATTGTTATAGTATGTTTGAGTCTTTTCGATTGTTTTGTGTATATTTTGAGTCATAAATTTTTTTCTTTTGAGTCATAATTGTCTGTCAAAGATCATGCATGATGTAGTTACTAGAAACACCTAGTGAAGTAAGGTGGAATAATGTAACGGAATTAGAGCAACTATCTAAACACTTAGGTTAGATATGTCAAAAACTCACAAAATCTGTCTATTTGGAGTTCTTGCTTGAATTGTGCATGATAAATGATTAAAACCTATGTGTTATGATTGCTTGCTATTTGAGGCGAAATAGTTAGGATATGCATGTTTAGGGAGATGACTCAGGCATTTCTTTGTTAGTCAATTCTTACCACTCTTTTCTATCCCTGACTTTAAAAATATCCCTAGTCAGCCCCGTTGAGCCTAACAATGAAACTTCTTCTTTGACACCCCATATTCTCATACTTGTGTCATAAGTAAACATGTGAAATAGTTGGAATAGAGTGTGTTAAAAAAGAGACAAAAAGAGCAAACAAGATTGATGCACCCCAATTAAAAAATAATAAGAAATAGGCAGAAGCCTAAGTTTGGGGGTGCTTGCTATTATGGTACACTTCACGCTCTCAAAACAAAAGAGGGGAAAAATAGATTTGAAGTGAAGGAAAGAATCAAAAGAAAAGGGAAACACTGAAAAGCTAAAGAGGAGGTTGTGACTATGCTGTAAGTTGGGTAGACATAGGTTGGATTGGGGATGAAAATACCTCAATTACTTGTGTAGCGTTAATGAGAGGTTTAAACACCTAATTTCACGCATGGCGCGTGACGATTAACTAGGTTTTTGGTCTTAATCCCCCTATAGAGTCATCCTTATCACCGAAAGGTAGAAAAGAGCGCTACTGGGGTTGAGTGTTTATATAGCCTTAACGAGAGTATAAAACGATTTAGTAAACCTGCTAGCTCCAAAAGAAGAACCATAATTCATTGCATTAATAAGTAATATAAGCGGATAGTTGAGGAGACTTGGAAGCCCTATTTCCACCACTACTGAAGTAAACACATAGTTAATTAGTATTTATAATTGTTAGTATAATCAACAAACTCAAATATCGGTTACCAAATAGATAACAAAAGATAGATAATTGGTACTTGAACACTAATCCTTGTGGACGATATTCGGTCTTACCTAGACTATATTACTTGTCACGATAACGTGCACTTGCGTTAAAGTGTGTGCATCTTTTCGCGCATCAGGTAGCACCCATGTCCATCCACCACTACATGAGGTTCTCAACGAGGTTGGCTTCAAGCACCACCGCCGAGAATTCCTCAATCATATCGTCAAGAAGCGTGTTTGTTTTCGATGATATTAGTCTTTGCCTTGCCCTTGGCTTTCTCTTTATTCTCATTGTTGAGTTTGCGGTAATCCTTGATCATGTGACCAGATTTCCCACAGTGATAGCAGTTCCCCTTAAACTTCTCTGGTGTTGGGGCCTAACCATCTTTCTGGAACTTGCGCTTCTTGCTCGTGTTCCCTTTGGCCTCCGCCAAATTTGCCTTTGCCTCAGTGGGTACTTACCCTTAGGTATGGTCTTCTTATTATCCTCCTGAATATGGAGTTTGATAATAAGTTCCTCAAGAGTCATCTTCTTGGTCTTGAGTTTTAAGTAACTTATGAACTCATTCCACGAAAGATGTAACTTTTCAATTAACGATGCAACAAACAATTGCTCATTTGGTTTCATTCCTTTAAAATCCATGTGATGTAAAATCATTTGGTATTCCTGGACTTGGGACATCACAGTTTTGCCATCTACTATTTAAAATTTCAGAAATTTTCCAACGATGAATTTTGTAGTACCAGCATCTTATGCTTTGTACTTTTTTTGCAGTTTATCTCACAACTCTTTGGTGGGGCCAATGGTGCAATACACCGTGTAGAGAGGGTCAGACAAACAGTTCAGAATATAATTCCGACAGATAAAATCACTATGACTCCATGCATCAAGAGTCATCTTCATGCCATTAATGACATGGATATCTTGGCCCCTTCCAGCCGTTTCATTTGGCTGAGGGTTCGTTTCATCTCCAGCTTGTGGAGGATCTTCTGTTAGGAAACGAGTAATTCCCATAACAGTCAAGTAAAACATCATCTTTTGTTGTCATCTCTTAAAATTGGAGCCCACAAACTTTTCTTGGCGTTCAGGGTGGAATTCAGTGGGTGGAGGAATAATAGCGTTCCCTTGATCAGCGGGAAAGGCATTGTTTGAGCCTTGTGCAACAGTGGGGAAGGCACTAGGTGTTCCTTGAGCAGCAGTGGGAAAGGCATTGGTGTTTCCTTTAGCAGCAGAAGTTTCAGCAACAAATTGTTCTTCTCCAGTCATCTTTGGTAGCAGTTACATCGAATATTGTCTTAAGATTGTAAGTACAATGATTGCAATTACAACAATTTCTAAGAATGAGAAATAAGTAACTATTACAAAGATTACAATTTGGAAACAAGAACAAAACAAGGTTTGTTGAGTCGAGTGATATTCACTCTGTCCTTAAGATAATATTTTCCTGTATATATCATTTTACGGTGATTGAAAATTAGTCATCCAAGATAAAACAGCAACAAACAAATGAGCAAATGATACTCAAGTTTTACTAAAAAGAAGAGTCTTTGAGTGTGTGTAACAAAACTTAGAGAAGAAGAAGTAAATCAGAAATCTGAACTTTGGTGTGTCTTCCAATTGAGCCAAAGGCCTCAATTTATAGTGTAATGAAGATGACCTCGCAACTAGCCAAGTAATGGCTTTCAATAGTCATGTAATGTCACTTATGAGGGGTTACAATTCAGCCAAATAATGGTTGAATTCAAGTGCCAAGTAATGAAGGTTCAATGCTCCAAAACCAGCCCAAAAGTCAGGAATTTTTCATCTCCCGTCGACCTCACTGCCTGTGAAGCGTCGCGACTCTACCTGGGAGGCACCGCGATGCCTGAGCTCTTGTAGGTGACGGTCAATTAGAGTTGCGACTCTGGCTGGAGGCGTCGTGGCCCTTCACGGCTCCACGTCGATTTCCGACTTGTTTCGTCTTACACTTCTTCCTTCGTTTACCCACGTGGAACACTTGTAATTTGGCTAATAACCATCCATCATTATATGTCTCAAACACGTCACTTACATATCAATATCTCCTTCATTAGCGAAAATTACGATATCTGGCACTACGTGTGCACTTGTGTGGAAACGGCATTTTCTACGTGCGGGGCCCCAAATTGTTCGAGTCATAAATAATGGGATAAACTAAATTCCATATTTAGTAAATTTCCAACATTTAGTAGGGTCATTTTATGGTATAATAGCATTCGATGTAGTTGTCAATGAAGGTTGCCCACCCACCATGGTGGGCTAGGTACGATGGGCCGGGCAGAGGCGGGTTTGGCGGGACGGGAGGCGGGATCGAGTGGGCGTGACTAGCGGGCTGGGTGGGACTGGGCAAGCGGGATGTTTTTTTTATGCACTTAATTAAAAAAATAACATATATATAAACAACTCAATAATTGAATAAGATACTGTAATAAAAACATCACAATGATGTGTTTGTGCCTCTTATATTATTTAATAGAAACATGATTTTTTTCTAATACAATATACATATATAATTATCAAAATTACAACTTTGTAGTGTCGTTCAAAGTTGCAAATGACATAGTAAAATTGCAATTAAAGAAATTACTTTTAAAAAAAACTGTTTTATTTTCCTTATAATTTCATGTGGTTCTTCGGTTGGAATTGGTATTTGTTAGTCAAATTGCTCCACGTCGCTACTCATACCTTCAGATAAGAAGTCGTTGTAGTTTTCGTCTTCTTCTTCGTTGATCTCCGGTTGACCGCACCTTTTCCGCTCCGCTCGTATCCAATCTCTAAATATTACTGCAATCTCCAAGCTATCTCCGGGTAATGAGTGTCTGTCTCCTATTTGAAATCTGCCGGCAGAAAAAATACTTTCAGACTCCGTTGATGACGCTTGAATGTTCAAAACATCTCGGGCCATCATTGAAAGTGTCGGAAATGTCTTCGCATTTCACCTCTAGTATTTCAGCAAGTATTCATGTCCTTGTTCATTGACAACTACTTGGTACGGTAAAGCACCCTGTAAAATAAAAACATCAAACTCGCTAATTTGGTTAGTAGTGTTAGAATCGCACATTCTATTTCTGAGGCTTTCAATACTAGCCGCAGAAACAACATGTCTTTTTGAGGTTGTGTTGAAGAAGAAGATGATGGTATAGAAGTCGGTTGGTTGCTAGCACTTTCTTGGTTATAATACCTATAAACTTTTTTGCATTCGTTTTTTATGCTAGACAACGCTTCTACTTTAGTTTGTTCAATAGGTGGTGGGTCATTTAGTTTTTTGGGACTTGGAGGTGGTAGTACTGCTATACAATCATAAATAGTTTCAATAAGTTATTTACATTCGTCTATTTTAATATTAGGATATAATACAGCACCAATAATATAAATAGTGGGAATAGGAATAAAATATTTTTTTTATTTTGATAAACATTTTTTAATAGCTGTCTTATTAACTGGTTTAGCCATATATTCATTAAGTAATAAAAATATGAGAGCTATATAAAATAACATAGTTAAAATAGTAGGATAATATATACCGAAAAATTCTTTTGTTGCTTAAAAAAAATCTCTAAAAATAAAATAAGTTCGGCAATTTTATCCCAATCGCTACCTACAACCATATAAGCTGAATTTTGATTATGGCGTTAAAAATAAAGTATAGGTCTTCCATAGTCATAAGCAACAAGTAGTTGCTGGTACAAATAATTTCACCTAGTGGGTACTTCTTCAGGATTTTTTCTATAAGGTAGTTGGCAATCGTGACAAGTTTTTTTATATTCCTTTTTTCGTTGTATTCTATTATTATTATAAATATAATTTATAGCAAATTGTATTTTATTAAGAATGTCTCCAAAATGTGATAGACCATCCTTTACAACTAAGTTATATATGACACGCACATCTTATATGAAAATGATCTGAAAAAAATAGAGTTAAACTATTTTTTTAAATTGTAATAGCATAATTATTAGAAGAAGTGTTATCTAATGTAATAGTCATAATTTTGCAGACAGTGTAGACTTGTAGAGAGATTGATTGAGAGATTGTAGAAAGATTTGTGAGAAAGATGAAGAGAAAATGAGGTATTTATAATTGGAAAATTGGGTTAAAGTGTAAATATAATAACTTAGTGGTTAAAAATAAATATTAAGGGGGTAGGGGGTTGGGGGATGGGGGGAGACCAAAAATGGTCGTTGGACAACGACCAAATTATAAAATGATCGTTGGTGCAACAGTTATTTTTTGCAAAGGGGGGTTTCGGGCGGGATCGGGTCGGACTAGCGGGATTGGGATGGGCTGGGACCGAGCGGGACGAGGACATGTCATGTCCCGGGTGCAAGTTCCGGTACCGTAATTCTTTTTAAAACAGGGTCGGGCCGAACGGACGGGCGAGACCAGTCGAGGCGGATCGGGTGGGATTGGATCGTCCCGCCCATCGACTGTGCCTATGGACTGACCAGCCATGAAGGCTATAATCACCGAGTTTGAGATCTAGTTTTGGGTTTTGCATGAAAGTAGAAGGTGAGAAAAGAGAGATAAACCAAAATATGTAATAATTAATCATATGATCAAATGAAAATATATATATATATATATATATATATAAATACATGTCATACATCTATTTATTTAAAGTAAATAATAACTGCAAGTAAATTCTTACCCAATAAAATTGTCGTCTCTTATATATTTTTGTCCCATAAATGTCGGGTTAAATTTTATGTAAGGTTATCAAACTTTATAAACTATAAAAGTAAAGTTACAGAACTATCTTTTGTCACATTAAAGATCAATTACTTTAATGTAATGACAAATAATTTAGTGATTTTACTATTACAATTTATAATAGACAAAATTTAGTGACTTTATTGTTATAGTTATTAAATTTAAGTTATTCTAATATGAATAAGTGTAATTTTGTTACCGTTACAGAATACAGTAAAAATATAATTTAGTTACCATCGGTAAAATTAATTCATAAATGCCTTTACTTTTAAAATTTATCCCACCAAAGACTAGACTTTCTAGTTGTTGATAAGAGTGTAGTTTTGAGAATGGAATTTTTTTCGAGGAAGCTTCTTTTTATTAAATGTGTCATGCGATGCAAATATAGATTAATAGAGCCGATAAATTCTGAATATTACATACATGTCGGAATACATTAATATCTCTTTAAATTTGTCAATAAATTTGATTTAGACACTCAAATTATGACATGATTCGATTTACCTAAATATATGATAAAGTGTTCCTATTAGCCACTTTAGATTTAAATTTTGAAAATGTTTATGCATGTGTTCTTAGGAGCCCATAACTTAAATAAGTTAACTACTTAAAATATACCACATCCTTTTAATTATACACATTTTAAAGAATGAATCTTAGGTCTAACTCTACCCCAAAAACTAGCTTGTAGGGTGATGATTGTCCAAATCTATATAGGAGTTCATGTTCTCATTCCATATCCGATGTGGGACTCTTAACACTCTCTGCATGTTCAGACCTTGTTAACTGGAGAGTGGATAACATAATTTGGGGGCCCAACATCGGTGAACAAAGAATTGGAATGAGTCTGGCTCTAATACCATGTAAATGAATCTTGGGTCTAACACAACTCCAAAAGCTAGCATGTAGGTGAGGATTGTCCAAGTCCATGTTCCCATTCCATATCCGATGTGAGACTCTTAACACTCCCCGTACGCCCAGACCTTGTTAACTGGAGCATGAATAATATAATTTGGGGCCCAACATCGATGAACAAAGAATTGGAATGAGTCTGGCTCTGATACCATGTAAAGAATGAATCTTGGGTCTAACTCAATTCCAAAAGCTAGCTTGTAGCGTGAGGATTGTCTAAGTCCATATAAGGAGTTCATGTTCTCATTTCATATCTGATGTGAGACTCTTAACACACATTGATCTCAATAAGTTGTAAAACCTCAAACATGTCTTCATTGATGTTGATGTGTAATGAGCTGACATATACGTAACGTAACAGATGTTTAAGAACATGCGTAAAAAAATCAAAATTTGAATCGAAGTGTATAACAAGATCACTTTATCATATCTTCATGTGCTTAATTGAAATATTTTGCAATTCAAATGTCTAAATGAAAATTATCGAATAATTTTAAGAGGTTATCGATGTATTCTGAGAAATTAAAAAGTTTCTTTGAGTGCATGATGAATAGTAAGGCACATGGCCCTTTTATAACTTTTAAGAGGCATACTTGGTTTACTAGCTAGCCACATACATGTGGAAGTTTATCCATCACTTACAAAAGAGATCACTCCTAAGCTCTAGCTGAACTATTGAAATACACTACAAAAAAAGGAAGGAAAGGGACCTGTCCACTAATTATTATAAGTGTGAATAAGAGGAAAGGTCATCGTGTCCCTTGTAGTTGTAGACTATTTTGTACTAATCATTTGGTATGTGCCACAATTTGAATGGTAAAGCCATTGTTGGCGCAATATCCAGCACGTGATGCATATTGAAAAACTTAAGTTTGTGTTACAATTTCGTTGAAGGAATTTCGTTGGTTCGTGCACGCAACAGAATTTGAAAATTTTGTGTTTCAAACCCAACAAGCGATGAACTGTAGAATGATTAAGTAGTAATATAATACATGTAAATACATAACATGTATATAACCGTAATACTTCGATAGAATACTTACGGTTTGGAAACTCTGGAGTCTTTTAGTAATTTTGTGTAAGAACTGTTAGGCGAGCCTCGGGCGTTAGACGTGTTTAGAGCACAGTCGAACGCTTAGGGCGTAAGCCTCACATGAACTAAGCTCCGCATGTGAGCCCCGGGACATTTTGCCAGTGCCCCGCTCCTGAACGAGCTCCGAAGCGAGTCCTGAAACTGCCTTTTAAAACACTAGTTTAGAAAAATATTCTAATTTGGAGGGGTTTACTAGGCTTATGCCCGGAAACAAAAATTCGTCTAACGCCTAAGTATATGGGGCTTACCCCTCGCGATACTTTCGTCCACGAGTTCACCGAGTTCAGTGCATCTTTACTATTTCCCGCCTAAAAGCTCGGCCAAAGATGTCTTTTAAAATGCTTATCTGGGTTAGAGGAGATTCAATTAATAGTACTTTTTCTTAAATAAAAAACAATTATTTTAAATTACAATTCTGCGCTAATATAATATCTATCATTCAACAAGACATAATCCTTGCACTAATAATCTCTACATTATTAATCCATATATTACTATCTACGTTAATAATAATCTACATATATTAATAATCTCTACATATAGTAATAATCTCTACATTATTATCAATATCTACATTACTAATCTTCCGCGCATTAAGTAGTACTTACATTACTAATTTCTAAACCACATAACTCCGGATAGTTTTAAAACAGGGTCGTCTTTGGACCCGTGCGAGATGTGCTACTGCACAAGGCCCCCGAAAAACGAAAAATTTTAGGGCCCCTTTTTTCATTTTTTATTAAGTAGTATTAATTTCATCAGAAAGACTATAATTCGCATGTCTTAAATTTCAATCAAAGTAGGGATTGATTAACTTGAAGTTGTATTGGGTTGTTATTTACAATTTAAAATAATTTCTAGTTATTGAAATCGTATATTTACTTATATTAAGGGTTAACTTTTACGAATTAGAACAGGACCCCAAATATTTTTGAGACGACCCTGTTTAAAAACACTATATTACTAGTGAAATTCGACCTATTATAGTACCATATCACTTTATTTTTATATTATTATATCACTTATTATGATATATAGTTACTTATTCATGTAGGTAACTTTAATATAATAGTGTAAAATAATTATACGTCAGCTAATAATCCTCTTTCACTTGTAAAGACGTTCAAAGTCCCCACGGAATTAAGAAATTATCACTCTATCAGTCATTATCTTTATTTATAATTAACTGCCCAATGATTAACCTAATCCATGTCCCACATTACATAACAACGATCTTTGCACAATCTAACCATTTTTTGGCATCTGCCTTAGATTTTTTTGAGTTATTTTTAAATAGAATTTTCATTTGTCACCATCAATCAAACATAGTTTTTAATGTTTTAAAATTAAAAAATGCACAAGAAGAATTTACTTCTTTTTTTTTGATGAAAAGGTAAATGTGTATTAATAATCATCTGAATGTACATATTTTGTGGACGTGTCCACGACGTAAAGACGATGTAAATCTAGTGTGTCCATGTTAGGCAAGTCAACACAGGATTTAGGTTACATCGATAAAACGTTTCAAATTTCACGTTGGGTAGTAGTGAGTGCCCAAGCTAATCATAAGAGATGCATTCCACAAAAAGTTCTAAACTATGACAATTCCCTTATGTAGAGCATAAGGTTGCAGCCGTGGGCCTCCTTAAACCCTTGTCATGGTAAATCCAAATGGGACAAACTTACGGTCAAGAGAAGAGTACTTATTCAAACATGGGTAAAGATCCACCCTCGTCACGTTATGCCGTTGTGAGTAATCGCCATGGTACCTACTATTCAGACAACATATTAATTCATACTTGCCCACAGGGTCGGGAAGTCATGCGCATAAGGGACTTCAAGTCAAGAAGAATTTACTTTTAATTGGATGGTGACTTATCACCGATTATGGCAGTTAGTGTTACCACACTTAAGAGTGGAAAGTTTTGACTTTTCAGCATTATTGTGGAGTGCCTTTATTGGCGTTTATCAAAATCATACAAAATTAAAATTATCTTTTTATGTATATAATAGATATTGAATCTCTTTAATATTTTTGTATATATATCTTTTTATATTTTGAATTCCTTTAATAAAATTTCTGACTCTCCCCTGGTCTGCTATGTGATTATTAAGACCCAGACAAATAGTGAAGTCATTAGCTTTCACTTCTTTATGTGTATGTTTTACTGTTTTCTTTTCCCGGCCCCAAGATATATGGCTTCAATCTTTAGATATAAATGATAGTGACAGCTTAGATCTACATAGCACGAAAGTTTTACTATTTGTATGCCTTTGCTGCGCCGCTTTTTTGTTTGAATTGAAGATGACAGGGCAAGTCGACATGGAAGTTTAATAGTAAGTAGAAATTGACGAAGACTTGAAAGTGATTGTATAATGGTCGGCGTTACCCTCCTTTATTTTCTAAGAAAATAATGTACTCTTCACTAATCATAAAGTCACCCATTTGTTTGACTCAAAAGAGTGAGAGTGAATGTTGTTAGAGAATATTGATCATGCTCAACTCTAGTGCAACAAGATCAAGAGCTCAGGAACAAAGAATGGTGGAATACTTTGACTTTCAAATAGATGAAGATGCCTACTGGTGAAGACACGGATTGGGGGCATGCGAATCTCTCTTTTCTCTATTGAACTATGGAAAGCACTTATAGTAGTGACACGAATTCACCACTACTTATGACTTTGACAATAATAACTATTCAGTATAATTTCATAAGTGAGGTTTGAGAATAAGTATATGCAAATTTTATTTCTATCTTGAAAAACAGATAGGTTATTTTCGATAGACCCTCGGCTAAAAGAAAAACAACAGATGCTCAACTCTAGTATTAAAAAGGATTAACGATCATTGGGAATATAACACGATTTATGAGTTTAGGGTCGATTTCACAAAGAATGCCATTAGTTTACGGTCTAATTAATATCAAATTGAACGAGTTGCTAGTTGATTGTGAATTTTTAAATAATAATTGAAGAAACTAAATACAAATAAATATAATAAATCAGTTTGCAGGGTCAAACGACCTCAGGTAATGACGGCCTAAATTATCGGCTAAATTCCTGAATTCAATTATCTATTAACCTTGAACCTAAATCTATTCTCTTTCTCAATTACTAACTAAATGTTGTAAATATTATTTATTATTGTGAATGTCTATCTCTAGAAGGAAATTTAGGGTTAATAATTTTGGGACCAAGTTAGATTTCTATTGTAAATAGAGATGTTCATTTTGAACTATCGTCTCTTCTATGTTTATCTGCATTATTCTTCTTGTACTTTATTATTTTATTACACGTTATCAACACAAAGTTCTAGTCAATTTTCTTTTACTTTATTGTTTATAACACGTTAACGAAGTTTTAGCCAATTAAAATACTAAGATACTACGTACACATAGACCATAGTGTTCTTAGATTCAGCGTTGATAATATGGTAGCGTTGTATGAGGTTATTTTCCCTATGTGGTGTTATCCTAACAAATAGATTAAATTAAATTACTATGTATTTCGCTATACTGTTTGTACGAGTGTTCCAGCTAGAAGTTATGCACTTCAAGATGAAACACCATGTCCATATGTATCAGGTAAAGTTTTTGCCTTATTTATTTCTTTTGAGTTCTTCAATTTATTCTAAATACGAGCAAAGGTAACATATATATTTGATTGTAACTCTACCAGAGTTTTAAAGACAAATATGACCATCAGAAGTGGTTATATTTCACATATCTCGTTATTAAGTTTCTTAATCATCAGAAGTACGTGGTAATGTTTTCACAAATTTATCGTGATTACAATTGAAAATATGTTAGAATTTGTTTTCTACATTATAAGCATGACTCGGAAATAGTCGCTCTGCCTATCAAGATAGCGGTAAGGTCTATGTACACTCTACCCTCTCCAGACCCCACATTATGAGATTTTACTGGGTATGTTGTTGTTGTATAATCATGACTCGATTTGCTCCTGAAGTAATAGTATCTTAAAAGAAGTTTTAAGCTATCAAAAATTTATATTGTTAAGAATGTTCAGATGATTATGTTTCATTCCTGAAGAATGAGAACTTTTACTAGACGTTACAAATACATACTTATTCCTTGAAGTGAATGTGACAATGCTTAGTAAAGTTTAAAAATACTAACGTGCACTTGGTTGTGAAGTTATCACGACTCAACTCTAGAAGAAGTAGGACAAATCGAAAGAAAAAATATTCTATATTCTATGCTTACTCAGAAAATCTGCTCACGAAGTAACAAATTTTGAACTCTACTTCTTAAATAATAAATTTTTGAATTATACTTCGGAAGTAGTAAAACTTTTTGAAAAAAGTAAAATTTCGAAGTATACTCTCAAGTAGTAAAATATTGGACTTTACTCCTGAAGTAGTAAAACTTTGAATTTTTACTCCTAAGTAGTAAATTTTTGAACTTTATCCTAGGGTAGTAAAATTTAAAATTTACTCCCGAAGAGGTAAACATTGAAATTTACTCCAGAAGAGGTAAACTTTGAATTTTACTCCCGAAAAAGTTTTACTTTAAAATTTAGTCCTGGATTAGTAACACATTGGAAAATGTCTAAGAATATTCTGAAGTGATGTTTTCTTGTGCTTGAGAAAAATAATGAACTATTAAAAGTTGTGTATAAAGTGCATCTAAATGACCAAGTTTCATTCCCCGAAGTGAATGAATAAATACCACAACACACCTCCTGAATAACAAATGATATAAATATTATTTTGTGGCATGAAGGTCATTGATGCATGTACATGTCATACGTTAAATAATCTTAAATACTTTTAGTATGTGTTATTCTAAGGTAAAAGGATACAAATCTTGTAGAATATTTTCTACTATAACCACGTTAATATATTATGTTTATTTAGTGATTTTTCAGAAGGAAATAACAATTATACAAAAAAAATCCTGAAGAAAGAAATAATTATGTGGGTTTTGCTTTGATGCAAAATATTCGAATGTTAATGGGCATTCTCCCTGAAAGAGGTATTTACCATAGAAGTTGATGATAAAAGTATCAACGACTGTTTAATTAATGTTTACTATTTGTCATTTAAGAATTTCTTTATGATATTCATTTGGTTGCAAATTCTTTTTGTCATGACACCGGCGATGTCAGGGTAATATTTGATAATACAAAATTAATTAAGGGTTCCAGAAGAGTTAACAATTTATCTAGAAGATCATGACACTAGTACTGTCCAAACAATATGTGATTATGGAGATTAAATTAAAGGCTCTTGAAGAGCTTATATTCTATTATGTAATTTATTTTAGATTGTAATATATGAAGTTGTTATAATCTAAACACAAGTTGTAATAAATCCGAAGTTTACTAAAGTAAATAGACTATCATATTGAAGCTATAATGATTGAAGGATTAAATATCTTCAAAATCATAATGGGTAAGAAATATGTATATGAAAGGTTACCATCTTTATTCTCCAAATTGTACTACACAAGTATGAGCATGATGAAATCACGTGTCATGATAAATCAGAATTTTATTATTACGAAAAAACAATTCATTTCATAGTAAATCATTGACCGGGGCTGACTGGTTTTTCTACTTTGCTTGTCCTAAGTCGAGGGTCTCCCGGAAACAACCGCTCTACCTACCAAGGTAGAGGTGACGTCTGCGTACACTCTACCCTCCACAGATTTCACGTTGTGGGATTGCACTGAGTATGTTGTTGTTGTTATTGTTGTCATAGTAAATCATAAGTTTACTAAAACAAATAGCACATGGCGTGGTAAACTTGAAGTTTACCAGTATAAATAATTTTATTAGTTGGCATGAGCAATTTTGTCATTCCGATTCAAATATGATATGAAGATTAAGTATTCAACATATATTGAAGAACCAGAAGATTCTTTAAGAATTTAATTTTGTTGTGTGTTCTCATGATAAGTTGATTATACTGGTTATTGTTGGGATTGAATTTCCTAAATTCTGAAAATATATAAATGTTGAATATGAGTCCGTTCACCTGTTATGTGATGTCTTAAATAGATGCATCGATAAGCTATCACATGTGCATTTATCGTCCACCCACAGTTTGACATGTGCAAAGTTACTTGCTCAAAATAATTGAGTTGAAAGCACAATTTTCAACTTATGTAATCAAGATAATTCATCTTGTTAATGGTGATTTATATTCAAATTGGTTTATATCCAAACAGGTTTAGCGTTGAATACCTTTCATAAATAGCTAAATTATTGCTAATAAGAACAAAATTTCATGTGCTAATCTGAAATATGATATATTGCATACAACAACACTTGTATGTTTCAGATCAATAAATTATGATAATTTCTTCCCTCGTAATTGATTTAGGGTCAGGAACTAGATATTTTTATTTAACAGTTTTTATGTGTGGTATATGATAATTAATCTACCATTATGTACAAAGAAGGATTCCCCCCAAAAAAGATGGGATATGTGTTAGTTTTCTAGCATAAAGGGAGAGAGAATAAGCAGCTAAGAAACTTGTTATGAATTATAATTAGTATGATCCTCATTCAAAGATAATTAAAGTCAAGTACTAGAAATATTTGCTAACCCAAAATTATTTCATATTTCAGTTGTAAAATGCTCCTATTAAATTCATGTTCCAAGGACAGAGTCTACATCATACATGAAACATGCTAGACCAATCGGTTCCTAACGCAATAATTCTTGAAAAGGAATATGAGTAAATGATCAAAATGGTTATAATAAAGAGGCATTGTGCTCTTGAACATCCTACAACATAACACTTCACGAAACCTAATGAGAGGTTTAGGTACCTGAAAATAATGAAAGTGATGAGATCTCAATAAGTTATGTCGCATAGTGAATCGATACAAATGATATATCGTCGACGATATCTTTAATATAATATCGCTAAAAATATTATAATAAATTATGAGGATCTGAATTTTACTTCTATTAATGCATGTTGACGTAGAAATAATTATCAAGTAAAATGATGCATCTTGGTAAGCGTAAAGCTTATTAGACTTGCAGTCTAGACACCAGAAGATGTCCCGCCATTTAAATACAAATCAATGTTGTCACAACTTATATGACTTACTTGATAACACTTATATGAAAAAAATTGAAATTTTTTAAATGCCTGAAGTATATACAAATTTGACAAATTTATTCATAATTCTTAAATGAATAAAATAAAATAAGGTGAATATGATTTAATCACCTTAATGAGTATTCATTGACTAACGGTACAAATCGCTCTATTATCCTTACATCTTTAGGAAATCAAAATCAATCATATTGTTGTTCAAGTTGATGACTTGAATATTATTGAAACTCTTGAAGTATTTTTAAAAGCAGTAAATTATTTATCGAAAGAAGTTGAAATGAGAAACTGGTAGAATTCTTTGGTCCTGAAGTACCATATTTTTATGCAATTGATGCATTTATATATTTTTCTATGCCTATGAGGGATTACAGTCATACGATGTTGTTCTACACGACTGTCAAATCATATAAAGATAATATGTGTACATAAAGCAAGTCTGGAATGCATTTGGAGTGATTTTAACAATGTTATATGCCGATGCAACTCTATCCAAATAACGAAGATGCATCAACATGCATAGCCCAATTAAAGAGAGAATTCATAAAAGGTAAAAACCTTGAAGTAGGGCATGAACAATTGAAAACTTGAACAATCATTATCTAAAAAACACAGTTAATTACTTAATTATATAGGTAAAAACCGACAAGCTGTAAGAAATATCCAAAAATCATCTAATAATAAAGTTCATCAAAATCCTAGATAAAAAACTTAGCCTACAAATATTCTACACAACAAAATCAAAGTGGTTTCCTAGTAAAATTCTTAAAAAAACGGAGTGAGAAGAAACACTTCAACTAGCACAAGTCAGGAGTTTGTTTTCCGGTGAAATGGATTCTAACCAAAAACACAGTTAGATATTTGTATTTTAGGGTTTAAAGACAAGTAGGTTGTATCCGATTCGTAGAACTCCTTAATGAGTCCAGTATCACGAGTTAGGTTATGAATATAAAGAATACAAGACTAAGTAAAAGAATAAGCAAGTAAATGAGTAAATGAGCTAGATTCGGAATGAACAATAGGAAATAATGAACAAGTGCTTTGTTTAGTATAATGCTCCGAGAGATAGATTTTTGTTATAAGTGTAAGCTTAGAGGATCCAATGTGTCCTTTCCTTCTCTTATAAATTTTGTATATATAAGACAAAATTAGACTATTATGCCCCTCTAAAGTTATGAAGATGTGAGCGTGTTGATTTCATCGCACCCACGCGCACCGCAACGCTCTGATCTAGGAGGGATGATGTGATGGGATTTGTTGGAAGTGAAAGACAGTTGTGTGGAGACTCGGGTCCATTAGGCTTCTCAGATACGCCAGTCTTTCTGGGGGCATTTCTACCCAATACAGATAGTCTCCCACTTTTCGAGGCCTTTGAGCCCATGAGACCAAAGAATCTCTTCCCTTCCTTTTACATATCCCCTCTCGTACAAAGAATCTCTTTTATTTCCCCCAACCTTCAATGCATTTTTCTGCTCTTTTGAAAAAAAATCATTTTTCATCCTCTTTTCCTCAAATCTCTCTATAATGTCTTAAGACTCTTCACTTGTTGGTGGAGTTACTACCCGGACTCAGAACCTTGCTCGCAGCGATTCTAATATCCCTATTCAACAAGTTTCCATCGAAGTTTGTCGGCTTTCGGCCAACAGAATTTCAAAGAAAAAGAAACCATCATCTTCCTCCTCAAATCTTCAAGACAATGCCTACCCCTCAACCGGTCTATATCGAAGGACCTCATGAAGCGCAGGACTTCCACATCTCCCGATTGCGAGTGGGCTTGGCCTGTCAGTAAGTACAAATCTTCCATTAGCGCCCTTTACCTGAGCCGGGTGAATGTGGATTATGGCTGGACCAATATTGATGTATTCATCCTACCGGCAGGGATGTTCTTTTGTATATACCTATTCTTTCTCACTGAGGGTGAGTAAACTTATAGATCTAATGATCTTAGACTTCTGCCGGAAATACAATATATGTCTAGCTCAGATTGGTCCGACTGTGTGGAGGACTGTTGTTGCGATAACTTTATATGCTTACGCAAGTGTACGTATCGCTCAAGTGATATAGTCTTTAAGATCGAGTTATCGTCCACAGAGACTGGTTTATCAAGTACCGAATATTTAATCTATGATATATATTTGGTTAACGTTCTGTTGGTTGGGGATTATAATTAAGAATTAAAACTAAACAAAGTACAGAAAATAACTAAAGATGATAATATTTTGGATTTAAAACAGTTATGAATGAAATAGGGCTTCCAATCTCCTCAACTATCCACTCTTTCACTTATTAATGCAATACTAATGATTCTTCTTCGTATTAAGATAGCAGGCTAACGAACAAGCTCTATATTCGGTTAGGACATATAAAAACTCAATCTTATGCAGAAACCTTCTATATTTCTATGATAGATTTTACCACACATGAGGATTAAGAGCAATAACCTTAAATACTACACAAAAATCAAGTCTCTTATACTTCATCTAATCAAATCTCATATACTTTCAAGTAATGTCTCATATACCTTCAAGTAAAGTCTCATTACTTTCAAATAAATCTAGTCTCGTGGCTTTCAAATAAATCAAGTCTCGCTACTTTCAAATAAATCTAGTCTCACGACTTTCAAATAAATCAAGTCTCATAACTTTCAAATAAATCTAGTCTCATGACTTTCAAATGAATCAAGTCTCATTAGTGTTGTAACCTAGCAAGATCAACTCGACTCCAATGCTTACTAAACACTCTTACCAACTTCTCCTATAAGACTTGGTAAGGACTTAGGAATAATTTAGACATGCCTTTAGCATAGAATCAATAACATGAATACTCTAATAACGAGGCAAGTATACTTCAAGAAACAAGTCATGTATACTCCAATAATCAATCATGCCGATAGAAGGAAGAAGTTCACATACCTCGTTGATGACTAGCCAACACGACAAGTAGCATACGCCCCAATGTACTTCAACCTTATTGGCTATTCTACATGCCAAGTAGAATATGTTACACGTAGTACTTCAACCTAAAATGACCATAGCACTTCTATCAACTTCAAGCTATCAAGTGTAAGACTTATACCAAATAATTGTCCTCTTATTCTACGGAAATTTCGGCAGCACTTCCTTTATTTCTACATACTTTTTCACCTTTTCCATGGCCCGAATTCATCAACCAACAAGCCACATTTAAGGCACAACCAACAGTTAACCAAAGGGGATTACACGCCCACTTGACGTGTAAAATTCTGCCCCACAATCTATACAAAACATCCCATAAAAACAATCCATAATAAACCAACATTAAGGGTACAATGTGAAGTCTTTAACACCCTTTTTATACCCTTATTCCTTAGACTTTCATTAGCCATTTTAACACATTAATCATGCATATTAGGGGCTGATTTTTCAGCACAAATACACATCCAAAACAGTCCATAAAACGACACGACGACGTCTAGCAGTTTTCGACCAACAACAACTAAAACAATCCAAAGTCCTTTCCATAATCCATTTTATTCCAATTCAAGTTCCAACACTTATATACAAGTCTCATCAACTTATCAAAAACATTATTACTTCATTATAACATGCTAATAATAATGACAATAACCAACGAAATCCGATAACACCAAATTATGCCCCAATTCGGCCCAACCCTAAAAAATTGGTCAAACCCTTTTTAATCTTCATTATTTTTAGTACAAGCTCATCCATACATAACAACAATAATTAATATCTAATTACTTTAAAAGAAGAAGAATCATTACCTCATTTAAGCCCAAAAACGTCCAAAACAGCCTGGGGAAGATTGGCCCGCAGTTTTCGTTTCGCTCCACTTATTCAAGTTCTAATCCCATATTTGTGACCCCTACAACCTTAGGAGCAACTTCCCTTCACGTTTTGCTTCCAAAAAGTCGACGAAACCCCTAGGGTTCCAAACCCTCCTCTCGACCCAATGAAGATTTGAGGTTAGTGGTGTGTTATCTTGGCTAATCACTAGGTTAGGAACCTTAATCTTGTATCAATGGACAAAGATTGGAACTTTAAGGATTTTTGTTCAAGAAAAAAGGCCAAATCCTTGAGCCCTTAAGAGAGGGAAATATATTTTGCTCTTGAAATAATTCTAAGTGTGGATGATCTTGCAAGCCCTCTAGGTGTGTATATATAAAGTATTACAATGCATGGGATGAAGACAAGTGTAGGGCAAGAAGGTGGACAAGTGTGGGTGGGACCCGCTTGTCCACTTGTCTTCATTTTCAAGAAAATATC
Organism: Przewalskia tangutica; assembly: GCA_029844215.1. Lineage (NCBI taxonomy): Eukaryota > Viridiplantae > Streptophyta > Magnoliopsida > Solanales > Solanaceae > Przewalskia > Przewalskia tangutica. The sequence goes on from CM056738.1 coordinate 13,132,458, forward strand.
TAGGTCCAAGTCAACGACAAGTGGCGGGGTGACACGTGTCAGCCTCCTATTGGTCCAAAATTATTTCTTCACCAAAAACGTCTATATTTGGTCAAAATATCTCGAAACTTTGTGGGCCTCACAAAACCGTAAAATTTTCCGGTGGGCCCCACATGACCAAATCTGAAACTTAAAAATCCAAAATTCTAATATATTCCATTAATCCCAAATACCAAATTTGAGAATCAAATTCCAATTAATAAACCTTTTTCCTTCACAATGTTCGAAAAATTCTCCTTAGGAAAAGGTAATCTTTCTTTCGTTCCAATATTAAAGTCTTGTTTTCCCACGTACGTTCTCATCTCATCTCTTGGAAATACGGGGTGTAACATCTTTCCCCCCTTAGAAACATTCGTCCCGAATGTTTATACTAGGTGTCAAGCTGAAATTCCAAATGTCAACTTAACTGCACTTGCACACAACCATCGCATGCTCACGTTTTATCCATTCTCGGCTCCCACGACCTGGTTCTGTTGGAACGCGTCCACGAACTCGTACAACGATTAACTAGACTTGGGCCTTTCATCCTCGTGACCCTATCACATAGCGGGACCATCTCCAACTGGCCCCACTTCATTCCATGCTACGGGTTGACCCGGAATTGGCCCACAACCCGATCCATCATCATACTTAACTCTCATTCTTGGTCTGAAATAATCTTACTACCCGAGAAGGCCTTGTACATCTAAGGTCTCAGCGGTTATCAATATTCTAAGGTTCACAATTATTCCATGTCCCAAGCTTACATTATATGTCCCGCATACGGGTAAGGTAGCTTCTCAAAATTACGTTGTCTTAACCATAACATCCATATTTACTCCATACCAATATTATTCACACATATCACTTAAGCGTACAACACGGCTTAATCTAACAACAGGGTATGTCCTTAAGTCAATTGAACCTGATATTTCAAGAGTCTATCACCATCTTAGTCAGTTCATTACCTCCTGACTATTCCAAATCAGTACATATATAAAGCCTAATGGGGATTCAATAAATTGTTTCACACCTTCCAAGTAATTATTAAGGCTTAATCAACTCATGGTAATTCATAATCATTTCAGGCAACACACAGGGCCCCAAATAAATACGCTCGTACAGATACACATCATCATTATACCAACTATACATTAGTTTTACCAACCTGAATACGAAGTCCATATAATCCTTTCTGGGCCACTGTTGCCTTTCTCATAGCTGCAACCACAATAATACGTTAGGGGGAAACTACCCTAACAACACAGCTCTATCGCACGATCTTATAGTGAGAAGAAGGGAAACCAATCCTAAATGTACTGTAGCCTCATATTTATGGATGTGGTGCACAACACACCGATAAACAAGACTCTACTATACACGGTCTGTAGACATTTCGAGAACTAATCGCTCGATACCACTCTACGCCTCAAACCCGGGCGTGGATCGTACCCTACCTGGGCACCCATCTACCCGTACAACACATGTAACTCGCGGAAGCTAAATAACACTTTTTTTCAAAAGCAAAGCCGACAAGGCTGCCATAATATATAACACCCGAATAGGACTACAACCGTGCAACAATATAAATACAACTCACGGAAGTCCAACCCACATATGAATACAGACCTCTAAGAGTTTGACAACAACTATGACGGGACAAGGCCCCGTCGTACCCTGAAATACACAACAGTCTAAACCAACCGTACCAATGGTAAGCTCCGGAACAAGGAAGCTACCTCAACAGCTGAACAAGATCCCACACACGCGGATCACCAAACTACAAACCTAAACCTGCGGGCATGAACGCAACTCCCCGGCGGGGTCAAGACAACAAGTACTGGCATGTGAAATCGTAAGTACTGTAAATGAAATCATAACAGTCCAAAACATAACAGGAAGCAAGTATGATAATCAAAATACCAGTACAACTATGCCTTGTAAAAAGTGATAGAAATGAGAGTCGACGTACCTTTTAAATAAGCCTTTTAAAAGTAAGATCAACTGTGTCATTTTAAATCATGAAATCATTTCCATTTCAGAGTGTGAAATCCATGTAAAGCCTGCCCATTAAGGTATATTGTCCGGCCCATTCTGAGAAGCGGTAAAGTCATATAAAGTCTTCTCAAAAGGTATACCGCCCGGCCCATTCTGTGATGCGGTAAAGTCATATAAAGTTTTCCCACAAAGGTATACTGCCCGGCCCATTCTGTGACAAGATAAAGTCATATAAAGTCTTCCCACAAAGGTATACTGCCCGGCCCATTCTGGGACGCGGTAAAGTCATATAAAGTCTGCCCTCAAAGGTATACTTCCCGGCCCATTCTGGGATGCGGTAAAGTCATATAAAGTCTGCCCTTATAGGGTATACTGTCCGGCCCATTCTGGGACGCGGTAAAGTCATATAAAGTCTGCCCTCAAAGGTATACTGTCCGGCCCATTCTGGGACACGGTAAAGTCATATAATATAAATATACTACCCTTTCCATTAAGGTATACTGCCCGGCCCTTCCTAGGACACGGTCCACACATAAAGGACTGTACATCTATAGCTATCATCAGCAAACATGTACACTTTAAATCATCTTTGACTCACATTAGAATAAAATAAATAACTATCATTTTAGAAAAACTCTAGGCATTTTCAAGTCATGTAATATTAAGGACTAAATCATGGACACTCTCACATGATTTCCATATAACATTTTTACCCATATCTTGAATTTCCATAAAATTGTTATAACAACTTCCCATAAAACCGTTATAACAAACTTTCATTTTAGAAAACTAAGGCACTACCATGTCTTTCTTTTTAAACAAACAAAGGCACTATCACCTCTTTCCTTTTAATAAAACCAAGGCATTATCATGTCATGTAAAATTATGGAAATTGAACCCAAAGTACTATGTACATCAATTCTTTCCTTTATAAAACCCCAAGATACTAGCACTTGTATCATCAAGGCACTTTCACTATTAAAAATAAGTTACTTACATTTTTAAACTCAAGTAACTTATTTTTTTCAAATCAAGTGACCTATACATTTAAATCAAGTTACTTCTTCTTTCCCAAAATCAAGTCATTTATACTTCATATAAATCAAGTCTCTTATACTTCATCTAATCAAATCTCATATACTTTCAACTAAGGTCTCATATACCTTCAAGTAAAGTCTCATTACTTTCAAATAAATCTAGTCTCACTACTTTCAAATAAATCTAGTCTCACGACTTTCAAATAAATCAAGTCTCATAACTTTCAAATAAATCTAGTCTCATGACTTTCAAATGAATCAAGTCTCATTAGTGTTGTAACCTAGCAAGATCAACTCGACTCCAATGCTTACTAAACACTCTTACCAACATCTCCTATAAGACTTGGTAAGGACTTAGAAATAATTTAGACATGCCTTTAGCATAGAATCAATAACATGAATACTCTAATAACGAGACAAGTATACTTCAAGAAACAAGTCATGTATACTCCAATAATCAATCATACCGATAGAAGGAAGAAGTTCACATACCTAGTTGACGACTAACCAACACGACAAGTAGCATACGCCCCAATGTACTTCCACCTTATTGTCTATTCTACATGCCAAGTAGAATATGCTACACATAGTACTTCAACCTAAAATGACCACAACACTTCTATCAACTTCAAGCTATCAAGTGTAAGACTTATACCAAATAATTGTCCTCTTATTCTACAGAAATTTAGGCAGCACTTCCTTTGTTTCTACGTACTTTTCCACCTTTTCCAAGGCCCGAATTCATCAACCAACAAGCCACATTTAAGGAACAACCAACAGTTAACCAAAGGGGATTACATGCCTACTTGACGTGTTAAATTCTGCCCCACAATCTATACAAAACAACCCATAAAAATAGTCCATAATAAACCAACATTAAGGGTACAATGTGAAGCCTTTAACACCCTTTTTATACCCTTATTCCTTAGTACTTTCATTAGCCATTTTACCACATTAATCATGCATATTAGGGGCTGATTTTTCAGCACACATACACGTCTAAAACAGTCCATAAAATGACACAACGACGTCTAACAGTTTTGGGCAGGTTTCGGCCAACAACAACTACAACAATCCAAAGTCCTTTTCCATAATCCATTTTATTCCAATTCAAATTCCAACACTTATATGCAAGTCTCATCAACTTATCAACAACATTATTACTTCATTATAACATGCTAATAACAACGACAATAACCAACGAAATCCGATAACACCAAATTATGCCCCAATTCGGCCCAACCCTAAAAAATTGGCCAAACCCTTTTTAATCTTCATTATTTTTAGTACAAGCTCATCCATACATATCAACAATAAGTAATATCCAATTACTTTAAAAGAAGAAGAATCATTACCTCATTTTAAGCCTAAAAACGTCCAAAACAGCGCGGGGAAGATTGGCCCGCAGTTTTCGTTTCGCTCCACTTATTCAAGTTCCAATCTCATATTTGTGACCCCTACAACCTTAGGAGCAACTTCCCTTCACGTTTTGCTTCCAAAAAGTCGACGAAAACCCTAGGGTTCCAAACCCTCATCTCGGCCCAATGAAGATTTGAGGTTAGTGGTGTGTTATCTTGGCTAATCACTAGGTTAGGAACCTTAATCTTGTATCAATGGACAAATATTGGAAGTTTAAGGATTTTTGTTCAAGAAAAAGGGCCAAATCATTGAGCCCTTAAGAGAGGGAAATATATTTTGCTATTGAAATAATTCTAAGTGTGGATGATCTTGCAAGCCCTATAGGTGTGTATATATAAAGTATTACAATACATGGGATGATGACAAGTGTAGGGCAAGATGGTGGACAAGTGTGGGTGGGACCCACTTGTCCACTTGTCTTCATTTTCATGAAAATATCTAAGTCCAAGTCAACGACAAGTGGCGGGGTGACACGTGTCACCCTCCTATTGGTCCAAAATTATTTCTTCACCAAAAACGTCTATATTTGGTCAAAATATCTCGAAACTTTGTGGGCCTCACAAAACCGTAAAAGTTTCCGGTGGGCCCCACATGACCAAATCCGAAACTTAAAAATCCAAAATTCTAATATATTCCATTAATCCCAAATACCAAATTTGATAATCAAATTCCAATTAATAAACATTTTTCCTTCACAATGTTCGAAAAATTCTCCTTAGGAAAAGGTAATCTTTCTTTCGTTCCAATATTAAAGTCTTGTTTTCCCACGTACGTTCTCATCTCATCTCTTGGAAATACGGGGTGTAACATCCTTCCACCCTTAGAAACCTTCGTCCCGAATGTTCATACTAGGTGTCAAGCTGAAATTCCAAGTGTCAACTTAACCGCACTTGCACACAACCATCACATGCTCACGTGTTATACATTATCGGCTCTCACTTCAACTACAACAATTGCTTCAAACAAGGGCCTCAAATATACGATTATCCCCCAAGTACACAAGACATGCTTGTCTTTTAGGCTCTCTCTAATGTAGGGATCAGTGAGATTCCCAACATCTCTCAACCTGGGGTGCCTCGATGGTATGGATTTCCTGTTTGGGGGTCAACATTGACAGCTAGTGGTGTTTCTTCTGCAATAGGTACGAGAAAAAGATTTTCCAAGGAATCCAAGAAGGTGAATAATTGGATCTCTGCAATCTTTTCCTTCTCTACATCAACTATCTCGCCAGATTCCTCAATAGTTGGGTGTGGTTCAGGCTCCTCAATTTGCTTGCCACCTCCACAAGTGCATTGCTTTTCTTGCATTTCATTGCTCAAAATGATCGCGAGTTCTCCTATTTGCAGTTCCAACTTTCTGAGGGACTCTCTTGTCTCAGCCATAAACTGAGCCTGGCACTTGCCGAACATAAGTATGCTTGCCTGCAACTCATTTCGATCTTCCTCTGACATCTGTGGGTTAAGCTGCTGTTGATGACTCCACTGTCTCTGATAGTAGTAGTCTGTGTGTCCTGATTTTATTATATATATATATATATATTTCGAATTTAACATGCAAAATAAGAAAACAACAAAAGGTGATAAAACGATGCTCATGTAACAGTTAGAAACTTGTTCTTGGAGCGAAAAAACAAATAAAAATAAAGCAATAAAACCAAATTAGAAATTAAAAATAGATAAAATTGATATTGAACTATGCCTAATCCTGCAACGGCGCTAAAAACTTGATGCGCGAAAGATGCACACACTTTAACGCAAGTGCACGTTATCGTAACAAGTAATATAGTCTTGATAAGACCGAATATCGTCCACAAGGATTAGGGTTCAAGTACCAACTATCTATCTTTTGGTATCTATTTGGTAATTGATATGTGATTTTGTGGTTTATAACTAATAATTATAAAAGCTAATTAACTATAGGTTTACTTCAGTTGTGATGGGAATAGGGCTTCCATGTCTCCTCAACTATCCGCTTATGTTATTTATTAATGCAATGAATTATGGTCTTCTTCTCTCGGAGCTAGCAGGTTTACGAAATCGTTTTATATTCCAGTTAATGATATATAAACACTCAACCTCAAAGATTGCACCTTACCTACCTTTCGGTGATAAGGATAACTCTATAGGAGGATTAAGAACAAAAACCTAGTTAACCGTCACGCACCATGCGCAAAATTAGGGTTGTTAAGCCTCTCATTAACGCTACATAAATAATTGAGGTATTTTCATCCCCAACCCAAATATGTCTACCCAACTTACAGCATATTCACAATCTCTCCTTTCGAAGTAAATTAGAAATCATATAGTGATAATTAGTTGTCAATTAATTACCAAGCATTCAAAGTAATTATTGGATAAATCTCTCAAAGAAGAACAATAACCATAAACATGCATTAATTCATAACATAAGTTTCTAGTGAATCAACATGGAAAGCCCTATAAGAGAATTAGTTCCTAGCCATTGACATGACAAGAACTAATTCAAAGTTCATCATACAAAAACTGAAATAAAAGAAAAGAAAAGGAAAAGAAAAATACTTAAGAACGAGTCTCCAAGCCTTCTAGCATCCAAGGATTGTGTTGTGGAATATTTACAAGATGGATTGGTGGAAGGATGGATGTAGAATGGTGAATGGTGGAATGGAGAATGAATAATTCTTCTAATGATGTAGAGTATTTATAGCTAAAGAATCCTTTTGGTGAAGGGTTAGGGATTTTGTAGGTAGGAAAAGTTATTAGAATCCATTTAGGTAAGGGTTTTAAGGTAGGAAAAGTTATCCCTTTAGGAAGGAAAAGTTATCCCTTTAGGATTCTGAAAAACATGTCAAATTTCGCCCAGAACTTCATAAAATCCCGCGTCGGCGCCAGACAGCTAGCGCGGCTCGTCAAGATCAGCAACTTTCGGACTTCGCAGCACATTGGGCGCCGCGGCTCAGCTTCCAGGCGCCGCGGTGACATTTTTCTGGCGAATTCTCGTTTCGTCGTCTTTTCCTCGTCCGGACTTCGTCTGATTTCCTCTATAATTCCCGGAACTTCTTAGACTTCATTTCTTGGCCCTTTTTGTGTGCAATTCCATCTCAATTAAGCTCATTTTCTCTTCTTTTCGCCATTTCTCCATTTCTGACCGCTGTGACACAAAAGAAAGGAAAACGACCCTAATACTATACTAAAAATAAACAAAATGAGTAAAATACTAACTAAAAATGACTCAAATAGTGTATATAAAATACACTGATCAAATACCCCCAAACTTAACCTTTGCTCGCCATCGAGCAAAGATCAAAAGAAAGAAATACAGACTCAAGGAAAACGAAAAATAAAAGACTCAATGACATTGATTACTTTGCTGCATTGGTGCTACTTGGAAAAACATGAAGATTAGTAGAATAATATGCAGGAACATATAGCATGAAATTTCAGCATTCTAAACACATTAAGCTAGATATTTCGCAAACTCATTTTTATCATGCTTAATGGAAGTCAAATACTGAATCATGCATGTTAATTTCAAAAATTCCTATCGTATGTTTACTTGCTATTCTCCACTAATCATGGCTATGCATCTAAGATATCTTCAGGACTTTTAAGGGTTGTAATGTAGGCTTAGGCACGGATAGGTAAAAATAGGCATTTAGGCTCATTTTTGTGTACCATAAGCTCTTTAGCTTTTCAATTTTTCCCTTTTCTTTTGATTCTTTCCTTCACTTCAATTCTATCTTTCCCCTCTTTTGTTTTGGGAGAGTGAAGTGTATTATAATAACAAGCACCCCCAAACTTAGGCTTTTGCCTCTTTATTATTACTTTTCATCATCAAACTTATCAAACTTATTCACTCTTTTTGTCTTTTTTTTAACACAATTTATTCCAACTATTTCACATTTTTACTTATGGCACAATTGTAGGAATATATGGTGTCAAAGAAAAAAATCATGTTTTTAGGCTCAATGGGGCTGACTAGGGATATTTTTAAAGTCAGGGATAGAAAAGAGTGGTAAGAATTAGCTAACAAAGAAATGTCTGAGTCATCTCCCTAACATGCATATCCTAACTATTTCGCCTCAAATAGCAAGAAATCATAACACATAGGTTTTAATCTTTTAACAATGCACAAATCAAGCAAGATACTCCCAATAGACAGATTTCATGAGTTTTTGGCATATCTAACCTAAGTGTTTAGATGGTTGCTTCTAATTCCATTACATTATTCAACCTTACTTCACTAGGCAATTCAAGTAACTACAACATGCATGAAAAAAAAAATATGACTAAAAAATGACTCAAAAAATACACAAAACAATTCAACAAGACTCAAAAACAATGAAATATCCCCCCAAACTTAAATCACACATTGTCCCCAATGTGTGCAAGACTCAAAAAAAAAAAAATAGTGACAACTTACTGACACAACACAGCGGTCATAACGGAGGTCTAAGAGGAAGAATTCTGAAATTTGCACGGAATATGGTCCTCTCGATACGCGCATGCCACGAGATTCGGTGTCATGGCCACTGCTAGATGGCTCTCTGGAGTTCCGGCGCCGCGGACCTGAGTGAGTCAATATTCACCGGCGTTTTTGCTCCTTTTTCCTCGGTTTTAGATTTCAGTCCACCTGTCATCCAACAACACAAAACAAGAACCCAAGACCGTGAGACTGTTCTAGAATAAAATAAAATAAAATAAAGACAGAAATTAAAATAACATAATTAAAAATATTGGGTTGCCTCCCAACAAGCGCTGTCTTTAACGTCATTTAGCCGGACGCAATTAACCTTTACGAGTGCCCATTGGATCTGTTATACCCCGTAGTTCTGACCCTACGTATGAGAGCATACGAAAGCATGTAAGACTTAAAATTTTCAAATGATAGGTTGACGGATTATTCCGGACGGGTTTTAGTCAACTTTGAGGCGGGTTATGACCCGATTCATTGAGAGTTCCTAAGTGTTTCAAAGGCCTAGGGCATAGTTCGTGGAGTCTATATTCCAACGCAACCAACCGTTCGTCGATAGGACGTCGGAGTAGAAAGTTATGAGAGTTACAAGTTCAAAGGCGTGATCGGACGAAATATGTTTGGACAAAGCGTGGCCGCGAGGCGGATGCAGGCATGGCGCCTAAAAGTACTGAGGGTCACTGAAGTTGCAGCGTGGCGCCAGACTTCCGGGCCTGCGCCAAAGTTCGCAGAGTCATGCGGGGTTTCAGCACGCGCCGAGGCGGATTTTGGGCGGAAAGACTTAGGAAAAGTCGATTTTCTTTAAAGACCTTGAGGGTGACAAGTGTCCCCCATCCTGATTTCTTGCATGCAATATATTGACCAAGTCTTCAAGACTTGGTCATCTTCCAATTCCTCTCTCTCTCTAAAGCAAAAGCTCCTCCTTCTCTCTACATTTCCAAAGGAAATCCAAGCCTAAGGAAAAATCTGAAAGTTAAGAACAAGAAAAGGAAGCTTGTAGCTAGCTTGTGGTGGTGTTCTTGGCAAGGAAGCTAGCAAAACATTTGGAATAAGTTTGGCTAAAACTTTAAGGTAATGATTCTTCCTTTAGATTTAGTTTATAGTGTTGCATGTTAAGAAGAAAGAACTTGTGGAAGTAAATAATGCTCTTAGAGTCAATGCATGCTAGAAATGTGGTTTGGATATGAAAAATGGGTTAAGAGGAGATTATGAGCATGTTGTAGCCTAAAAACTACCTTAGAATTGTTAAGTGAATTGTTGTAACTTATGGGGCAGAATTTAGTTTGGGTGTGTAATCCCCTTTGAATTGTTGGATTGATTGAGCCTTAAATGTGGCAATTGAATGATACATTCGGCCTTGAGAAAGGTGGCAAGTGAGTAGAAACAAAGGAAATGCTGCCCAATTTTCCATAGAATTTAGTGACTTTGAACTTGGATTGTTCTACATTAAGATTAGAGGTTAATAAACGTATCATGACTATTATAGGTTGAAATATTACTTGCGGTAGTTTGGACTTGGCAAGTGGATTGACCAAAGAGGTATGTGAAGCTTTCCTATCTCTTGAGCATGAATAGATGAAACTATGTAGTACGGTAGACGTACAAGATTTGGTATTCTTACTTGTTTGAGTATATAAGGACTTGTTTTGTTTTAAGAATGTATAAATCCCTTGGTTAGGGGAAAAGTATGATTTTACTAAAGTATAGAGTTAATATAACAACTTTATGGGAAGTTGGTTTATTAGCTTCATAAAAGGTTAATGAGAAGAGATTTACTCTAAAAGTAAGATAAGTATATGAAGAGGCAAATTGGTTTAAGGCATCAATTGCCCAAGAGTTTTATGTATAAAGAAGAGTCATTTTTAAAAGAGTCAAGTATGTAGTACTTGGGTTAAATTCCCGGTTTTCTTTTATTGAAGATATGATTAAGTGCCTTAAGTAAACTAAAATGAGAGGGTATATGAACAAGACTAATAAGAAGTTATAAGTTTTCTTAACTTATTTATGATTATGATATGATGACAGTTTGAGCTAGGGTAAGAGTATATCGAGGGCAAGCCCCAAGATCGTTATACCACCTTCTCCAGGGTAAGAGTATGTCTGAGGGGCAAGCCCTAAGATCGTCATACCACCTTCTTCAGTGTAAGAGTATATCTGAGGGGAAAGTCCCCAAGATCGTTATACCATCTGCTTCGGGGTAAGAGTATATCGAGGGTAAGTCCTCAGATCGTTATACCAATTGCGTGGATTTGCTACCCATGACGCGAGGAATACCTCACGCGAGTCCTTAGGGGCTTATGCGGGTGAAATAGTCCCACGCGGTACACTATGCGAGGAATACCTCATGCGGGTCCACGGGACCTATGCGGATGAAATAGTCCCAGGAGTAGGGGTGCTTATTGATACTACGGGCGAGGTACCCTGTTTTGATCCTAAGGCCCCTATTTTATGCAGTATTGTATATATATACTTGTCACTCTCATTGTTAGTAAGGCACAGTAAAAGGTATTTTATTGTCTTCCATGACTCCAGCTTACTTTTAGACTTATGATATCATTATTATAGTATTTTCCAGCTTTACATACTTGGTACATATTGTGTACTGACCCCCTTCCTCGGGGGCTGCGTTCATGCCGCAGGTAAGGGTAAGCAGATTGAGGATCCTCGTTCTTAGGATCACTATTCCGGTGTCAGAAGCTCCATCCCTCCGGAAGCTTGTCTATTGGTACGGATATTCCCTGATGCTATAGGTATTTTGTACATTCAGGGGTATGGCGGGGCCCTGTCCCGCCACAGTTGTTATCTTTAGAGGTCTGTGGTCACCTATGTGTTTTGGGCTATAAGAACCAGTTGTATTACTATACTTTTGTTTAAAGTATGTATTATGGAAGGCAGCCTTATCGGCTGGCCAGTGATGTTTACCTTTCTATAAGTCATGTGTTATGTATGTTCATTGCTATTCTCGACATATACGGCAGGTACCCGGTAGGTACCAGCCATGGCCGAGGTCGGGTCGTGACAAAAGTGGTATCGAGCGATTAGTCCTCTAAACCGTCCACGCATCGTGTCTAGTAGAGTCTTGATTATCGGTGTGTCGTGCACCACATCTATAATCGTGAGGCCGCAGGATATTTAGGATTGGTTTCCATTCTTTCACTCTAAGATCGTGCAATGAAGTGAGTTATAGGTTGAACCTCCTCGATGTTTTCCCTTTATGTATCGGTTATGCCTCACGCAGGCAACCGCATGGCGAGAAGGGCAAAGCGGTGAGAGTCGCTAGTGGGGACGCGAGAGTCACGAGGCACAGCCCGATCCTTACGAGAGATGATGTTTAGGCGGCGAGTTCCACGTCGTCGCCAACCTCAGCGAGTTCGGCGGACGCGGCTCATCGAGACCGCAGTACGAGCCTCGATCCCACGGAGATCGAGTACAGATTACGGGAACAGTCGATTCTTGACCCGAGATAGTGGCGGTAGCGCCGGCGAGTGAGCAGCGGCCAACCCAGAGCCGGCGATTCTGGATTCGGGATTTCTTGGGTTGTCACCCACCGAGTTCTATGGTTCGAGATTTGAGAGGATCCGCAGGAGTTTATCCGGCGATTCTGACGGACCGTGCAGTCCTTAGGGCATCGTGGGAAGTCATTATACTAGCTTACCGTTACGCGATATTGCGTTGAACTGGTTTGAGTCATGGGTATTGTCGAGGTGAGGATGCTCTTCCCGGTGATTGGGAGGAGTTCACAAAGACGCCTAGACCACTTCTTGCCTCCCGAGGTGAGGAGAGCCCGCGTAGATAGGTTCTCGACCTTGAGGCGGGGCGGGAGGACTATCGTGAGTACACGAGTTCGACTCCTTGGCGAATAAGCGCACACCATAGTAGCTGACATGGCAGACAGGGTTCATCGATATGTGATTGGGTTAAACCATCATATGATTACTGCATGCTTGGGGGTGGCTCTTCACCGTGGATGGATATTTCGGGATGCAGCGTACTCGCGAGATTGAGGGCGAGAGGCGAGATCGGCTAGATTTGGGCGGCAAGAGGCCGTGACAAAGCTCGTAGTTTTGGCGGGCAGCCTCGGCGATCTTGGTCCACATTCCAGCCAGCACAGAGTGCTCCTTCTCAGTTTTCCGGCAGGAGGTCTGATCAGCAGGGTTATTCAGGAGCAGGTCAGGGCTCCAGGACTTCAGGTTTTCAGGGAGGCAGAGACCAGCACCAATCGAGACCACCTACCTCTCGGTGTGTTCGATGCGGTAGGTCTCATCCGGGCGAGTGTCGTATGGGTTCGAGAGCATGTTACTCTTGTGGCCAACAGGGCCATCTGAAGAAGGATTGTCCGTCCTTAGGCGGCGGGAGCATTACGGTTCAGCCGACGGGGTCTGTTGCTGGATCTTCATCTTCGATGGTTAGACGCCCCGGAGGGCAGGGTACTTATGGGCCAGCAGGCCGCGGCAGAGGTCGTGGTAGGGGTTCCAGTTCTAGCGGTCCTCAGAACCGCATATATGCTATGTCCAATGACAGACCTGAGGCGCCGCGAATGTCGCCTGTACATTATTAGTTTCTTGCTGTGATGTATATGCTTTGATAGATCCAGGTTCTACCTTGTCCTACATATCTCCTCATATTGCCAGTAAAGTAGGGATAGAGCCCGAGTCCATAAGACCTTTTGAGGTGGCTACGCCAGTAGGAGATTCAGCGGTAGCTGAGCGGTTGTATAAGGCTTGCCCTGTGACTATAGATAGCCGTCAGACTCTAGCCGACTTGATAGAGTTGGATATGACAGACTTTGATGTGATTATGGGTATGGATTGGCTAGCATCTTGCTATGCCAACGTGGACTGTAGAGAGAGATTAGTTCGGTTCCAGTTTCCTGGTGAGCCGGTTATCGAGTGGAAGGGGAATACTGCATCGCCGAGGGGTAAGTTTATTTCTTACCTCAAGGCTAGGAAGATGGTGCGGAAGGGGTATATCTACCATCTGGTTCGGGTATTCGACACTGAGGCTGAGGTACTGGACCTTCATCGATTCGGTTGTTAGAGAATTTCAGACGTATTCTGCACGAGCTTGGGTATCCTCCCGAGAGAGATTGAGTTTTGTATTGATTTGGCGCAGACACTGACCGATATCCATTCCGTCATACGAGATGGCACCGCCGAGTTGAAGTGAAGAAGGACCACCAAAGATTTCTTTGGAGAAGGGCTTTATTAGGCCGAGTGTTTCTCCCTGGAGAGCACCAGTGTTATTTGTAAAGAAGAAGGATGGAACGCTGCGTATGTGTATTGATTACAGGCAGCTAAATAAGGTAACTATCAAGAACAGATATCCCCTCCCCAGGATTGACGATTTGTTTGACCAGTTGCAGGGTGCAAAGTGTTTTTCCAAGATAGACTGCGTGCGGTTATCATCAGTGCGAGTTAGAGATAGATATCCCAAAGATCGCATTCGAGAACCTGTATGGGCACTATGAGTTCAGGGTAATGTCTTTCGGTTTGACCAACGCCCCAGCAGTATTCATGGACTTGATGAATAGGGTGTTCAGGCCATTCTTGGATATGTTCGTTATAGTGTTCATTGATGATATCTTGGTGTATTCGCGCACAGAGCAGGAGCATACAGATCATTTGAGACAATATCGAGTCCTCCGAGACCGGCGATTGTATGTCAAGTTCTCGGCGCGAGTTCGCTAGCTTCAGTGGCTTTCTTAGGGCATGTTATCGGGGCGATGGTATTCGGGTTGTCTGGCAAGATTGAAGCGATCAAGACTTGGCCTGCACCACTACAAGCGGAGTGCGCGACTTTGGGCCTTGCAGGTTATTATCGGAGGTTTGTGGAGAAGTTTGCTTCTATTTCAGCACCTTTGACTAAGCTGACTCAGAAGGCAGCTATGTTCCGGTGGACGGATACTTGTGAGGAAAGTTTCCAGTTGCTAAAGGAGAAGTTGACGACCGCCCCAGTTCTTACTCTTCCAGAGGGTTTAGATGGATATGTGGTTTATTGTGACGCGTCAGGTGTCGGGCTTGGGTGCGTCTTGATGCGCGGCAGCAGAGTTATAAGCGATGCATCTCGACAGCTTAGGAAGCATGAGAAGAACTATCCCACACATGACTTGGAGTTGGCAGCAGTGATTCATGCCTTGAAGATCTGGAGACATTATTTATATGGAGTTCATGTGGACATTTACACAGACCACAAGAGTCTCCAGTATATCTTCAGCCAGAGGGAGCTGAACTTGCGGCAGAGACGGTGGTTGGAGCTACTTAAGGATTACGATGTTGATATTCTGTACCACCCAGGGAAGGCCAATGTAGTTGTAGATGCCCTTAGTCGCAGATCGATGGGTAGTCTGTCTGATGTTCAGCCAGAGAAGAGGGATATGGTCCGAGAGTTACATCAGCTAGCAATCCTTGGGGTTCGTTTGGTTGATTCTGGTAGTGACGGAATTGGGGTTCGAGAGGTTGCCGAGTCTTCCATCGCCGAGGAGGTAAAGAGGCGACAGTATGAGGATCCGATTTTGGTACGGTACCGAGATGCAGCTCTCCAGAAGGAGAAGAGTCTATTTGAGGTAGCGTCTGATGGGGTGCTAAGATTCGAGGGCCGGTTGTGTGTTCCCGATGTGACAGGACTTCGTCAGCAGATTCTGGGGGAGGCACACAGTGCTCGTTATTCTATTCATCCGGGGTCGACTAAGATGTATCATGACCTCAGATGCGTGTATTGGTGGGATGGCCTAAAGAGGGACGTTGCGGAGTTCGTGGCACAGTGCCCGAATTGTCAGCAGGTTAAGATTGAGCACCAGAAGCCCGGTGGGCTGTTGCAGGCTATTGATATTCCGACTTGGAAGTGGGAGGTGATAAATATGGATTTTATTACAGGGCTACCTACCACTCAGAGGAAGCATGATTCCATTTGGGTGATTGTCGACAGGCTGACGAAATCAGCCCATTTTCTTCCGGTCAGAACGACGTTCTCAGCTGAGGACTATGCCAGATTATATATTAGAGAGATTGTGAGACTGCACGGAGTCCCGGTGTCGATTATATCAGATAGAGGAGCCCAGTTCTCGGCTAACTTCTGGAGGTCTTTTCAGAAGGGATTAGGGACACAGGTGAGTCTCAGTACGGCGTTTCATCCTCAGACCGACGGGCAGGCCGAGCGCACTATCCAGACACTTGAGGATATGCTGCGGGCTTGTGTTATTGACTTCAGGGGTAGCTGGGAGGATCATTTGCCTCTTGTGGAGTTTGCTTACAACAACAGCTACCATTCCAGCATTCAGATGGCGCCTTATGAGGCCTTATACGGGAGGAAGTGCAGGTCACCGATAGGCTGGTTCGAGGTGGGAGAAGTTCAGTTAGTCGGGCCAGACTTAGTTCAGCAGGCAGTGGATAAGGTGAAGCTTATCCAGGAGCGGTTGTTGGCAGCTCAGAGTCGGCAGAAGTCGTATGCAGATCATCGGCGTCGACACTTGGAATTTGAGATAGATGATTGGGTTTTCCTAAAGGTATCGCCCATGAAGGGCGTGATGAGATTTGGAAAGAAGGGGAAGCTTAGCCCAAGGTACATTGGGCGTGACGGATTGTCGTAGGGTAGGCGGGGTTGCCATGAGTTAGATCTGTCGTCCGATTTGAGGCGGTACATCCGATCTTCCATGTGTCCATGTTGCGGAAATGTATTGAGATCCATCTAGAGTGCACCGGTTCATGATGTCCATGTAGAGGAGTTATCGTATGAGGAGAGTCCCATAGCGATACTCGATCGTCAGGTTAGATGACTTCGGACGAAAGACGTGGCTTCCGTCAAAGTCTTATGGCGGAACGAGAACAGGGAGGAAATGACGTGGGAGCAGAGGATGACATGATGAAGAAGTACCCTCACCTATTTCCTATACCTCCAGGTAACCCACTTTTCTGCTTGTTAGTTTTGATTTAGCATTTACGCTTCAGTATGTTGTGGCTCATGGAGCTTCTTTATTTGCAAAGGAATAGTTAAGAGGGTCTATGGCGATGTTGTGATTTGAGTAAGCCTAGAAGGAACATTCGGGACGAATGTTTCTAAGGGGGGGAGAATGTTATACCCCGTAGTTCTGACCCTACGTATGAGAGCATACGAAAGCATGTAAGACTTAAAATTTTCAAAGGATAGGTTGACGGATTATTCCGGACGAGTTTTAGTCAACTTTGAGGCGGGTTATGACCCGATTCATTGAGAGCTCCTAAGTGTTTCAAAGGCCTAGGGCATAGTTCGTGGAGTCTATATTCTAACGCAACCAACCGTTCGTCGATAGGACGTCGGAGTAGAAAGTTATGAGAGTTACAAGTTCAGTGCGCAGTCGGACAGAAATATGTTTCGGACAAAGGCGACAGGGCCGCGCGGATGCGGGTCGCGGTGCCTAAAAATCGAGGGTCGCTGAATTGCAGTACGCGCCAGGCCAAGCAGCGCATGACGCGAAAGTTCAGAGAGGCTGCGGAGGTTTCAGCGCCGAGGCGGGATTTTTGGGCGGAAAGACTTAGGAAGAGTCAGATTTTCTTTTAAAAGACCTTGGGAGGGTGACAAGTGTCCCCCCCATCTGATTTCTTGCATGCAATATATTGACCAAGTCTTCAAGACTTGGTCATCTTCCAATTCCTCTCTCTCTCTAAAGCAAAAGTTCCTCATTCTCTCTACATTTCCAAAGGAAATCCAAGCCTAAGGAAAAATCTGAAAGTTAAGAACAAGAAAAGGAAGCTTGTAGCTAGCTTGTGGTGGTGTTCTTGGCAAGGAAGCTAGCAAAACATTTGGAATAAGTTTGGCTAAAACTTTAAGGTAATGATTCTTCCTTTAGATTTAGTTTATAGTGTTTAATGTTAAGAAGAAATAAGTTGTTGAAGTAAATAATTCTATTAGAGTCAATGAATGCTTGAAATGTGGTTTGGATATGAAAAATTGGTTAAGAGGAGATTATGAGCATGTTGTAGCCTAAAAACTACCTTAGAATTGTTAAGTGAATTGTTGTAACTTATGGGGCGTAATTTAGTTTGGGTGTGTAATCCCTTTGAATTGTTGGATTGATTGAGCCTTAAATGTGGCAATTGAATGATAAATTCGGCCTTGAGAAAGGTGGCAAGTGAGTAGAAACAAAGGAAATGCGCCCAATTTTCCATAGAATTTAGTGACTTTGAACTTGGATTGTTCTACATTAAGATTAGAGGTTAATAAACGATCACGACTATTATAGGTTGAAATATTACTTGCGGTAGTTTGACTTGGCAAGTGGATTGACCAAAGAGGTATGTGAAGCTTTCCTATCTCTCGAGCATGAATAGATGAAACTATGTAGTACGGTGAGACGTCTGAGATTTGGTATTCTTACTTGTTTGAGTATATAAGGACTTGTTTCGTTTTAAGAATGTATAAATCCCTTGGTTAGGGGAAAAGTATGATTTTACTAAAGTATAGAGTTAATATAACAACTTTATGGGAAGTTGGTTTATTAGCTTCATAAAAGGTTAATGAGAAGAGATTTACTCTAAAAGTAAGATAAGTATATGAAGAGGCAAATTGGTTTAAGGCATCAATTGCCCAAGAGTTTTATGTATAAAGAAGAGTCATTTTTAAAAGAGTTGAAGTATGTAGTACTTGGGTTAAATTCTCGGTTTTCTTTTATTGAAGATATGATTAAGTGCCTTAAGTAAACTAAAATGAGAGGGTATATGAACAAGACTAATAAGAAGTTATAAGTTTTCTTAACTTATTTATGATTATGATATGATGTGATTTGAGCTAGGGTAAGAGTATATCGAGGGCAAGCCCCAAGATCGTTATACCACCTTCTCCGTGGTAAGAGTATGTCGAGGGCAAGCCCAGATCGTCATACCACCTTCTTGGTGTAGAGTATATCCGGGGAAAGTCCCAAGATCGTTATACCATCCGCCGGGGTAAGAGTATATCCGAGGGTAAGTCCCCAAGATCGTTATACCACCTGTTCGTGGATTTGCTACCCATGACGCGAGGAATACCTCACGCGAGTCCTTAGGGGCTTATGCGGGTGAAATAGTCCCACGCGGCGGCTGACTATGCGAGGAATACCTTAGGCGGGTCCCCAGGACCACGGCGGGTGAAATAGTCCCAGGACTAGGGGTGCTTATTGATACTACGGGCGAGGTACCCTGTTTTGATCCTAAGGCCCCTATTTTACGCAGATCAGATACATATACTTGTCACTCTCATTGTTAGTAAGGCACGAAAAGGTATTTTATTGTCTTCCATGACTCGACTTACTTTTAGACTTATGATATCATTATTATAGTATTTTCCACTTTACATACTTGGTACATATCGTGTCGACCCCTTCCTGGGCATGCGTTCACGCCGCAGTGGGGTAAGCGATTGAGGATCCTCGTTCTTAGGATCACTATTCGGTGTCGAAGCTCCATCCTCCGGAAGCTTGTCTATCGGTACGGATATTCCACGATCCATAGGTATTTTGTACAATCAGGGTATGGCGGGGCCTGTCCGCCACGCTTGTTATCTTTAAGTGCGTGGTCACCTATGTGTTTTGGGCTATAAGAACGGTTGTATTACTATACTTTTGTTTAAAGTATGTATTATGGAAGGCACTTTATCTGCCGCTGATGTTTACCTTTCTATAAGTCATGTGTTATGTATGTTCATTGCTATTCTTCGACATATACCGACA
Source organism: Przewalskia tangutica (assembly GCA_029844215.1). Taxonomy (NCBI): domain Eukaryota; kingdom Viridiplantae; phylum Streptophyta; class Magnoliopsida; order Solanales; family Solanaceae; genus Przewalskia; species Przewalskia tangutica. The sequence continues at coordinate 13,152,054 of CM056738.1, forward strand.
GTACCGGTAGGTACCGCCATGGCCCGGTTGGTCGTGACAGATCCTTCTCGAAGTGCTTGCAATCCAGAGTTATTGTTGCAGTCTCACTTCTACAACAATTGCTTCAAACAAGGCCCTCAAATATACGATTATCCCCCAAGTACACAATACATGCTTGTCTTTTAGGCTCTCTCTAATGTAGGGATCAGTGAGATTCCCAACATCTCTCAACTCTAGGGGGTGCCCTTGATGGTATGGACTTCCTGTTTGGGGGTCAACATTGACAGCTAGTGGTGTTTCTTCTGCAATAGGTACGAGAAAAAGATTTTCCAAGGAATCCAAGAAGGTGAATAATTGGATCTCTGCAATCTTTTCCTTTTCTACATCAACTATCTCGCCAGATTCCTCAATAGTTGGGTGTGGTTCAGGCTCCTCAATTTGCTTGCCACCTCCCACAAGTGCAGATTGCTTTTCTTGCATTTCGCTGTTCAAAATTATTGTGAGTTCTCCTATTTGCAGTTCCAACTTTCTGAGGGACTCTCTTGTCTCAGCCATAAACTGAGCCTGGCACTTGCCGAACATAAGTATGCTTGCCTGCAACTCATTTCGATCTTCCTCTGACATCTGTGGGTTAAGCTGTTGTTGATGACTCCACTGTCTCTGATAGTAGTAGTCCGTGTGTCCTGATTTTATTATATATATATATATATATTTTTTTTTCATTTTTTTTCGAATTTAACCTGCAAAATAAGAAAAAAACAAAAGGTGATAAAACGATGCTCGCAGAACAAGTTAGAAACTTGTTCTTGGAGCAGAAAAAACAAATAAAAATAAAAACAGAAATAAAACCAAATTAGAAATTAAAAATAGATAAAATTGATATTGAACTATGCCTAATCCCCGGCAACGGCGCCAAAAACTTGATGCGCGAAAAGATGCACACACTTTAACGCAAGTGCACATTATCGTAACAAGTAATATAGTCTTGATAAGACCGAATATCGTCCACAAGGATTAGGGTTCAAGTACCAACTATCTATCTTTTGGTATCTATTTGGTAATTGATATGTGATTTTGTGGTTTATAACTAATAATTATAAAAGCTAATTAACTATAGGTTTACTTCAGTTGTGATGGGAATAGGGCTTACATGTCTCCTCAACTATCCGTTATGTTATTTATTAATGCAATGAATTATGGTCTTCTTCTCTCGGAGCTAGCAGGTTTACGAAATCGTTTTATATTCCCGTTAAGGATATATAAACACTCAACCCCAGTATTGCACCTTACCTACCTTTCGGTGATAAGGATAACTCTATAGGAGGATTAAGAACAAAAACCTAGTTAACCGTCACGCACCATGCGCAAAATTAGGGTTGTTAAGCCTCTCATTAACGCTACATAAATAATTGAGGTATTTTCATCCCCAACCCAAATATGTCTACCCAACTTACAGCATATTCACAATCTCTCCTTTCAAAGTAAATTAGAAATCATATAGTGATAATTAGTTGTCAATTAATTACCAAGCATTCAAAGTAATTATTGGATAAATCTCTCAAAGAAGAACAATAACCATAAACATGCATTAATTCATAACATAAGTTTCTTGTGAATCAACATGGAAAGCCCTATAAGAGAATTAGTTCCTAGCCATTGACATGACAAGAACTAATTCAAAGTTCATCATACAAAAACTGAAATAAAAGAAAAGAAAAGGAAAAGAAAAATACTTAAGAACGAGTCTCCAAGCCTTCTAGCATCCAAGAATTGTATTGTGGAATATTTACAAGATGGATTGGTGGAAGGATGGATGTAGAATGGTGAATGGTGGAATGGAGAATGAATAATTCTTCTAATGATGTAGAGTATTTATAGCTAAAGAATCCTTTTGGTGAAGGGTTAGGGATTTTGTAGGTAGGAAAAGTTATTAGAATCCTTTTAGGTAAGGGTTTTAAGGTAGGAAAAGTTATCCCTTTAGGAAGGAAAAGTTATCCCTTTAGGATTCTGAAAAACATGTCAAATTTCGCCCAGAACTTCATAAAATCCCGCGTCGGCGCCATGCGCAGACTGGCGCGCGGCATGAAGATCGCAACTTCGGACTTCGCAACACATTGGGGTCGCGGTGACATTTTTCTCGCGAATTCGTTTATCGTCTTTTCCTCGTCCGGACTTCGTCTGATTTCCTCTATAATTCCCGGAACTTCTTAGACTTCATTTCTTGGCCCTTTTTGTGTGCAATTCCATCTCAATTAAGCTCATTTTCTCTTCTTTTCGCCATTTCTCCATTTCTGACCGATGTGACACAAAATAAAGGAAAACGACCCTAATACTATACTAAACATAAACAAAATGAGTAAAATACTAACTAAAAATGACTCAAAAAGTGTATATAAAATACACCGATCACTTACTACCCGAGAAGGCCTTGTACATCTAAGGTCTCAGCGGTTATCAATATTCTAAGGTTCACAATTATTCCATGTCCCAAGCTTACATTATATGTCCCCGCATACGGGTAAGGTAGCTTCTCAAAATTACGTTGTCTTAACCATAACATCCATATTTACTCCATACCAATATTATTCACACATATCACTTAAGCGTACAACACGGCTTAATCTAACAACATGGTATGTCCTTAAGTCAATTGAACCTGATCTTTCAAGAGTCTATCACCATCTTAGTCAGTTAATTACCTCCTGACTATTCAAAATCAGTACATATATAAAGCCTAGTGGGGATTCAATAGACTGTTTCACACCTTCCAAGTAATTATTAAGGCTTAATCAACTCATGGTAATTCATAATCATTTCAGGCAACACACAGGGCCCCAAATAAATACGCTCGTACATATACACATCATCATTATACCAACTATACAATAGTTTTACCAACCTGGATACGAAGTCCATCTAATCCTTTCTGGGCCACTGTTGCCTTTCTCATAGATGCAATCACAATAATACATTAGGGGGAAACTACCCTAACAACACAGCTCTATCGCACGATCTCAGAGTGTGAAGAAGGGAAACCAATCCTAAATGTATTGTAGCCTCATGTTTATGGATGTGGTGCACAACACACCGATAAACAAGACTCTACTATACACGGTCTGTAGACATTCCGGGACTAATCGCTCGATACTACTCGTCACGCCCAAACCACGGGCCGCGATCGTACCCTACCTGGCACTCATCTACCCGCATAACACACGTAATCATGAAGCTAAATAACACTTTTTTTTCAAAGGCAAAGCCGACAAGGCTGTCATAATATATAACAACAGAATAGGACTACAACCGTGCAACAATATAAATACAACTCACGCAAGTCCAGCCCACATATGAATACAGACCTCTAAGAGTTTGACAACAACTATGACGGGACAAGGACCCGTCGTACCCTGAAATACACAATAGTCTAAACCAATTGTACCAATGGTAAGCTCCGGAACAAAGAAGCTACCTCAACAGCTGAACAAGATCCCACACACGCGAACCACTCAACTGCAAACCTAAACCTGCGGGCATGAACACAGCCCCCCGAAGGGGGTCAGTACAACAAGGTACCGAGTATGTGAAACTGTAAGTACTGTAAATGAAATCATAACAGTACAAAACATAACAGGAAGCAAATATGATAATCAAAATACCAGTATAACTATGCCTTATAAAAAGTGATAGAAATGAGAGTCGACGTACCTTTTAAAATATGCCTTTTAAAAGTAAGATCAACTATGTCATTTTAAATCATGAAATCATTTCCATTTCAAAGTGTGAAATCCATGTAAAGCCTGCCCATTAAGGTATACTGCCCGGCCTATTCTGGGACGTGGTAAAGTCATATAAAGTCTTCCCAAAAGGTATACTGCTCGGCCCATTCTGGGACGCGGTAAAGTCATATAAAATCTTCCCACAAAGGTATACTGCCCGGCCCATTCTGGGACGCGGTAAAGTCATATAAAGTCTTCCCATAAAGGTATACTGCCTGACCCATTCTGGGACACTGTAAAGTCATATAAAGTCTGTCCTCAAAGGTATACTGCCCGGCCCATTCTGAGATGCGGTTGAGTCATACAAAGTCGTCCCTCAAAGGTATACTGCCCGACCCATTCTGGGACGCGGTAAAGTCATGTAATATATATATATTGTCCTTCCCATTAAGGTATACTGCCCGGCCCTTCCTAGGACACGGTCCACACATAAAGGATTGTACACCTATAGTTATCATCAGCAAACATGTACACTTTAAATCATCTTTGACTCTCATTAGAATAAAATGAATAACCATCATTTTAGAAAAACTCTAGGCATTTTCAAGTCATGTAATATTAAGGACTAAATCATGGACACTCTCACATGATTTCTATATGACATTTTAACCCATATCTTGAATTTTCATAAAATTGTTATAACAACTTCCCATAAAGTCGTTATAACAAACTTTCATTTTAGAAAACCAAGGCACTACCACGTCTTTCTTTTTAAACAAACCAAGGCACTATCACCTCTTTCCTTTTAATAAAACCAAGGCATTATCATATCATGTAAAATTAGGTTAATTGAACCCAAAGTACTATGTACATCAATTCTTTCCTTTATAAAACCCCAAGATACTAGCAGTTGTAGCATCAATGCATTTTCACTATTAAAAACAAGTTACTTACACTTTTAAACTCAAGTAACTTATTCTTTTCAAATCAAGTGACCTATACTTTTAAATCAAGTTACTTCTTTTTTCCCAAAATCAAGTCATTTATACTTCATATAAATCAAGTCTATTATACTTCATCTAATCAAATCTCATATACTTTCAAGTAAGGTTTCATATACCTTCAAGTGAAGTCTCATTACTTTCAAATAAATCTAGTTCATGACTTTCAAATAAATCAAGTCTCACTACTTTCAAATAAATCTAGTCTCATGACTTTCAAATAAATCAAGTCTCATAACTTTCAAATAAATCTAGTCTCATAACTTTCAAATGAATCAAGTCTCATTAGTGTTGTAACCTAGCAATATCAACTCGACTCCAATGCTTACTAAACACTCTTACCAACATCTCCTATAAGACTTGGTAAGGACTTAGGAATAATTTAGACATGTCTTTAGCATAGAATCAATAACATGAATACGCTAATAACGAGGCATTATACTTCAAGAAACAAGTCATGTATACTCCAATAATCAATCATGCCGATAGAAGGAAGAAGTTCACATACCTCGTTGACGACTAACCAACACGACAAGTAGCATACGCCCCAATGTACTTCAACCTTATTGGCTATTCTACATGCCAAGTAGAATATTCTACACGTAGTACTTCAACCTAAAATGACCATAGCACTTCTATCAACTTCAAGCTATCAAGTGTAAAACTTATACCAAATAATTGTCCTCTTATTCTACGAAAATTTGGGCAGCACTTTGATGCGCGGTAAGATGCACACACTTTAAACGCAAGTGCACGTTATCGTGACAAGTAATATAGTCTTAGTAAGACCGAATATCGCCCACAAGGATTAGGGTTCAATTACCAACTATCTATTTTCTAGTATCTATTTGGTGAGTTTATGATTGATTTGTTGTTTATAACTACGAATTATGCAAGCTATTTTAATATAAAGATTTACTTCAGTTGTGATGAGAATAGGGCTTCCATGTATCCTTACTATCCGCTTATGCTACTTACTAATGCATTAACTTATGGTATTCTTCTTTAGGAGAAAGCAGGTTTACGAAATCGTTTTATACTCCCGTTAGGGTTATATAAACACTCAACCCCAGTATCGCACCTTACCTACCTTTCGGTGATAAGAATAACTTTATAGGAGGAGTAAGAACAAAAACCTAGTTGACCGTCACGCACAATGCGCAAAATTAGGGTTGTTAAGCCTCTCATCAACGCTACATAAATAATTGAGGTATTTTCATCCCCAATCCAAGAATGTCTACCCAACTTACAGCATATTCACAATCCCCCCTTTTCAGAATCTGATTAGAAATCATATAGTGATAATTAGTTGTCAATTAATTACCAAGAATTCAACTCAATTATTGGATAGATCTCACAATAAGAAAAATAACCATAAGCATGCATTAATTTATAACATAAGTTTCTAGCAATTCAACATGGAAATCCCTATAAGAGAATTAGTTCCTAGCCATAAATATGACAAGAAATAATTCAAAGTTCATCATAAAAACTAAAATAAAGTAAAGAAAAGGAAAAGAAATTACTAAACTAATGGTATCCAATCTCCAAACCAAAGTCTTGTGTTGTGCAAGAAGGGGAACCCTTAAAAACTGCCTAGGGTTCTCCTTTTATAGCGTAAACCGCCTCCTCTTTTCCTTCGTGCACCGATTTTCGTCAAAAGACCTATTTTTTCCGCGTCGGCGCCGCGGCGCCGGAAGTTCTGCAATCCTTCGGGTGTTTTGGCGTCGCGGCCCTGCTATCTGTTCGAGGCGCGCGGCCCAGTCTTCGACCTCTACGGATAGTGGGCGCCGCGCCCCGCTGATGCGGGAGGTGTCGCGGCCGGTCTTGATTTTTCCCTCGTTCGCCACTTTCTCTGCTTTCCAGCCTCGGCATCTCCTCTTTTGCCCTCTTTTTGCTCTTTTTCCGCCATTTGGCCATTTTAACCACTTTGACTCAAAAGAAAGAAAAATTATCCTAATACGACACTTATATGTGCAAAATGGGACAAAAGACTAACTAAAACTGACTCAAAAGGTGTATATAAAATACACCGATCACACTTCCTTTGTTTATACGTACTTTTCCACATTTTCCATGGCCCGAATTCATCAACCAACAAGCCACATTTAAGGCACAACCAACAGTTAACCAAAGAGGATTACACGCCTACTTGATGTGTAAAATTCTGCCCCACAATCTATACAAAATAGCCCATAAAAACAGTTCATAATAAACCAACATTAAGGGTACAATGTGAAGCCTTTAACACCTTTTTTATACCCTTATTCCTTAGGACTTTCATTAGCCATTTTACCACATTAATCATGCATATTAGGGGCGGATTTATCAGCACACATACACGTCGAAAACAGTCCATAAAACGACACGACGACGTCTAACAGTTTTCGGCAGTTTTCGGCAACAACAACTAAAACAATCCAATGTCCTTTTCCATAATCCATTTTATTCCAATTCAAGTTCTAACATTTATATAAAAGTCTCATCAACTTATCAACAACATTATTACTTCATTATAACATGCTAATAACAATGACAATAACCAACGAAATCCGATAACACCAAATTATGCCCCAATTCGGCCCAACCCTAAAAAATTGGCCAAACCCTTTTTAATCTTCATTCTTTTTAGTAAAATCTCATCCATACATATCAACAATAAGTAATATCCAATTACTTTAAAAGAAGAAGAATCATTACCTCATTTTAGGCCCAAAAACGTCCAAAACAGCCCGGGGAAGATTGGCCCGCATAGTTAATTTTATTCACTCTTTATGAAGTGGAGTGCACTCCTTATATTTTCGTTTTCGTTTCGCTCCACTTCTTCAATTTCCAATCACATATTTGTGACCCCTACAACCTTAGGAGCAACTTCCCTTCACGTTTCGCTTCCAAAAAGTCGACGGAATCCCTAGGGTTCCAAACCCTCTTCTCGGCCCAATGAAGATTTGAGGTTAGTGGTGTGTTATCTTGTATAATCACTAGGTTAGAACCTTAATCTTGTATCAAAGGACAAAGCTTGGAAGTTTAAGGATTTTTGTTCAAGAAAAAGGGCCAAAGCCTTGAGCCCTTAAGAGAGGGAAATATATTTTGCTATTGAAATAATTCTAAGTGTGGATGATCTTGCAAGTCCTCTAGGTGTGTATATATAAAGTATTACAATACATGGGATGATGACAAGTTTAGGGCAAGATGGTGGACAAGTGTGGGTGGGACCCACTTGTCCACTTGTCTTCATTTTCATGAAAATATCTATGTCCAAGTCAACGACAAGTGGTGGGGTGACACGTGTCACACTCCTATTGGTCCAAAATTATTTCTTCACCAAAAACGTCTATATTTGGTCAAAATATCTCGAAACTTTGTGGGCCTCACAAAATCGTAAATTTTTTCGGTGGGTCCCACATGACCAAATCCGAAACTTAAAAATCCAAAATTCTAATATATTCCATTAATCCCAAATATCAAATTTGAGAATCAAATTCCAATTAATAAACTTTTTTCCTTCACAATGTTCGAAAAATTCTCCTTAGGAAAAAGTAATCTTTCTTTCGTTCCAATATTAAAGTCTTGTTTTCCCACGTACGTTCCCATCTCATCTCTTGGAAATACGGGGTGTAACATCCTTCCCCCCTTAAAAAAATTCGTCCCGAATGTTCATACTAGGTGTCAAGCTAAAATTCCAAGTGTCAACTTAACCGCACTTGCACACAACCATCACATGCTAACGTGTTATCCATTCTCGGCCCCCACGACCTGGTTCTGGTGGAACGCGTCCACGAACTCGTACAACGATTAACTAGACTTGGGTCTTTTATCCTCGTGACCCTATCACATAGCGGGACCATTTCCAACTGGCCCCACTTCATTCCATGCTACGGGTTGACCCGGAATTGGCCCACAACCCGACCCATAGTCACACTTAACTCTCATTTTTGGTCTGAAATAATCTTACTACCCGAGAAGGCCTTGTACATCTAAGGTCTCAGCGGTTATCAATATTCTATGGTTCACAATTATTCCATGTCCAAGCTCACATTATCTGTCCCCGCATACGGGTAAGGCAGTTTCTCAAAATCTCAAAATCACGTTGTCTTAACCATAACATCCATATTTACTCCATACCAATATTATTCACACATATCACTTAAGCGTATAACACGACTTAGTCTAACAACAGGGTATGTCCTTAAGTCAATTTAACATGATCTTTCAAGAGTCTATCACCATCTTAGTCAGTTCATTACCTCCTGACTATTCCAAATCAGTACATATATAAAGCCTAGTGGGGATTCAATAAACTGTTTCACACCTTTCAAGCAATTATTAAGGCTTAATCAACTCATGGTAATTCATAATCATTACAGGCAACACACAGGGCCCCAAATAAATACGCTCGTACAGATAAACATCATCATTATACCTATTATACAATAGTTTTACCAACCTGGATACGAAGTCCATATAATCATTTCTGGGCCACTGTTGGCTTTCTCAAAGTTGCAACCACAATAATACGTTAGGGGGAAACTACCCTAACAACACAGCTCTATCGCACGATCTCAAAGTGAGAAGAAGGGAAATCAATCCTAAATGTATTGTAGCCTCTTGTTTATGGATGTGGTGCACAACACACCGATAAAAAAGACTCTACTATACACGGTATGTAGACATTCCGAGGACTAACTGCTTTGATACCACTCTGTCATGTCCCAAACCCCGGGCCCGCGACTGGTACCCTACCTGGGCACCCATCTACCCGTACAACACATGTAACTCGCGGAAGCTAAATAACACCTTTTTTTTTCAAAGGCAAAGCCGACAAGGCTGCCATAATATATAACAACCGAATAGGACTACAACCGTGCAACAATATAAATACAACTCACGCAAGTCCAACCCACATATGAATACAGACCTCTAAGAGTTTGACGACAACTATGACGGGACAAGGCCCCGTCGTACCATGAAATACACAACAGTCTAAACCAACCGTACCAATGGTAAGCTCCAGAACAAGGAAGCTACCTCAACAGCTGAACAAGATCCCACACACGTGGATCACCCAACTGTGAACCTAAATCTGCGGGCATGAACGCAGCCCCCCGAAGGGGGTCAGTACAACAAGGTACCAAGTATGTGAAATTGTAATTACTGTAAATAAAATCATAACAGTCCAAAATATAACAGGAAGCAAGTGTGATAATCAAAATACCAGTACAACTATGCCTTGTAAAAAGTGATATAAATGAGAGCCGACGTACCTTTTAAAAAATGCCTTTTAAAAGTAAGATCAACTGTGTCATTTTAAATCATGAAATCATTTTCATTTCAAAGTGTGAAATCCATGTAAAGCCTGCCCATTAAGGTATACTGCCCGACCCATTTTGGGTCGCGGTAAAGTCATATAAAGTCTTCCCAAAAGGTATACTGCCCGGCCCATTCTGGGACGCGGTAAAGTCATATAAAGTCTTCCCACAAAGGTATACTGCTCGATCCATTCTGGGACGCGGTAAAGTCATATAAAGTCTGCCCACCAAGGTATACTGCCCGGCCCATTCTGGGACGCGGTAAAGTCATATAAAGTCTGCCCTCAAAGGTATACTGCCCGGCCCATTCTGGGACGCGGTAAAGTCATATAAAGTCTGCCCGCAAAGGTATACTGCCCGGCTCATTCTGGGACGCAATAAAGTCATATAATATATATATACTGCCCTTCCCATTAAGGTATACTGCCCGGCCCTTCCTAGGACACGGTCCACACATAAAGAATTGTACACCTATAGCTATCATCATCAAACATGTACACTTTAAATCATCTTTGACTCTCATTAGAATAAAATGAATAACTATAATTTTAGAAAAACTCTAGGCATTTTCAAGTCATGTAATATTAAGGACTAAATCATGGACACTCTCACGTGATTTCCATAGAACATTTTAACCCATATCTTGAATTTCCATAAAATTGTTATAACAACTTCTCATAAAGTCGTTATAACAAACTTTCATTTTAGAAAACTAAGGCACTACCACATCTTTCTTTTTAAACAAACCAAGGCACTATCACATCTTTCCTTTTAATAAAACCAAGGCATTATCATGTCATGTAAAATTAGGGAAATTGAACCCAAAGTACTATGTACATCAATTCTTTCCTTTATAAAACCCCAAGATACTAGCACTTGTAGCATCAAGGCACTTTCACTATTAAAAACAAGTTACTTACACTTTTAAACTCAAGTAACTTATTCTTTTCAAATCAAGTGACCTATACCTTTAAATCAAGTTACTTCTTCTTTCCCAAAATCAAGTCATTTATACTTCATATAAATCAAGTCTCTTATACTTCATCTAATCAAATCTCATATACTTTCAAGTAAGGTCTCATATACCTTCAAGTAAAGTCTCATTACTTTCAAATAAATCTAGTCTCATGACTTTCAAATAAATCAAGTCTCACTACTTTCAAATAAATCTAGTCTCACGACTTTCAAATAAAACAAATCTCATAACTTTCAAATAAATCTAGTATCATGACTTTCAAATGAATCAAGTCTCATTAGTGTTGTAACCTAGCAAGATCAGCTCGACTCCAATGCTTACTAAACACTCTTACTAACATCTCCTATAAGACTTGGTAAGGACTTATGAATAATTTAGACATTTCTTTAGCATAGAATCAATTACATGAATACTCTAATAACGAGGCAAGTATACTTCAAGAAACAAGTCATGTATACTCCAATAATCAATCATGCCGATAGAAGGAAGAAGTTTACATACCTCGTTGACGACTAACCAACACGACAAGTAGCATACACCCCAATGTACTTCAACCTTATTGGCTATTCTACTTGCCAAGTAGAATATGCTACACGTAGTACTTCAACCTAAAATGACCATAGCACTTCTATCAACTTCAATCTATCAAGTGTAAGACTTATACCAAATAATTTTCCTCTTATTCTACGGAAATTTGGGCAGCGCTTCCTTTGTTTCTACGTACTTTTCCACCTTTTCCAAGGCCCGAATTCATCAACCAACAAGCCACATTTAAGGCACAACCAACAGTTAACTAAAGGGGATTACACGCCTACTTGACGTGTAAAATTCTGTCCCACAATCTATACCATAAAAATAGTCCATAATAAACCAATATTAAGGGTATAATGTGAAGCCTTTAACACCCTTTTTATACTCTTATTCCTTAGGATTTTCATTAGCCATTTTTCCACATTAATCATGCATATTAGGGGATGATTTTTCAGCACACATACACGTCCAAAAGAGTCCATAAAATGACACGACGGCGTCTAACAGTTTTGGGCAGTTTTCGGCCAACAACAACTACAACAATCCAAAGTCCTTTTCCATAATCCATTTTATTCCAATTCAAGTTCCAACATTTATATACAAGTCTCATCAACTTATCAACAACATTATTACTTCATTATAACACGCTAATAACAATGACAATAACCAACGAAATCCGATAACACCAAATTATGCCCCAATTCGGCCCATCCCTAAAAAATTGGCCAAACCCTTTTTAATCTTCATTCTTTTTAGTACAATCTCATCCATACATATCAACAATAAGTAATATCCAATTACTTTAAAAGAAGAAGAATCATTACCTCATTTTAATCCCAAAAATGTCCAAAACAGCCCGGGGAAGATTGTGCCGCAGTTTTCGTTTCGCTCCACTTCTTCAAGTTCCAATCACATATTTGTGACCCCTACAACCTTAGGAGAAAACTCCCTTCACGTTTCGCTTCCAAAAAGTCGACGGATCCCCTAGGGTTCCAAACCCTCTTCTCGACCCAATGAAGATTTGAGGTTAGTGGTGTGTTATCTTGGGTAATCATAGAAGTCCAGCTCCAGGCTTTAAAGAAGAGAAGAAAGACTTGGCTTCACTTCTTCCACTCCACCCCGAAGAGGAAGCTACGCTGTTCTTCTTTCCACTCCTCTTAGTCTTTAAAGTCGAGATTCTCGAATCGCTCCAGTACGATGGAACGGGGGGGGGGGGGGGGGTCCGCCAGAGAAAATGCAAGACGATAGAAGAGTTCGCTCCGCCGCGTAAGATCCTCGAATCAACCACGACTAAGTTAGTGTTCATTGCTGAGTGATCGCTCGCTATCTGGCTGGAAAAGATGGTCCGGAAGCTTCCTCTCTCCCATTACTATATAAGCGAGTAGAAAAAGAGCGACTAAGACCAGAAGAGCCGTATTCGTCGCCCTACTAGGCTCACTATTTCATTTCAGGATGGATGACTGGCACCTTCGCAGCCTGCCTTTCCATTCTTCGAGTGCAGTTCCTTCTTGAGCCTTTTCTTTTTGACTCCTACCGAAGCAAGCGTCTCAAGTGCCTTCTTACAGAGACTATCATTTGTATAAGTTATGATCCATCCAAGGAATGTCACCACCGGCTACAATCAAAGAAAGAAGCCCGTAGATCTAAAAGGATCCAGCCATAGGCCTGACCGGATATCGTTTGTCCACAAACAAAACAACTAGGACCAATTTAGGCACGTTTTCATGTTCCAATTGAACACTGTCCATTTTTTATTATTCTCAAAGGATAAGATTATTCTCTTTACCAAACATATGCGGATCCAATCACGATCTTATATATAAGAAGAACAAAAGATCTTTCTTGATCAATCCCTTTGCCCCTCATTCTTCAAGAATAAGGAAGATCATTTTCAAGTTTGAATTTGTTCAGCTCTAAGCAACTCTCTTGACTATAAGGAAAGAGAGGCGCGGAAGCCACTTGTACTTGCTTAACTATAAGGAAGGAAAGTAACTTTCATTTTCAAATAGGCTTTTCCTTCGTATACCTTACTTTCACAAGGGAGATGTCAGATAGCCTAGCCCCTAGAGCTCGAAGGTAGCTCCAGGTTCTGATCTGATTCCTTTCCCCTAGATGTCAAATCTGCTTTTCATAGTTCAATAGAGAAAAGAGAGAAGAGGAGGCCTTCCTTTCCTCTCCTTACAGTCGAGTGGCTCCGCTCCTTTACTTTATTATGAAACTTAAACAAAGAATCCTTTGACTTTGAGCCTGGTCTAAAATTCCTGAAAAATTAGCTTTTTATGATTACATCAAAGTTTCTTTTTAATCCGATCAAATAAGGAAAAAATCATTTTTTTTCGTACTCTTTCATAACATAAATATTGTTAAGAACTCTCCGGCATGAAAACAAAAAGTTTGTGACGCTGAACTGAACTCGATAAGTGTCAAGTGGAAGTACAGTGATGTATGCAGCTGAGGCATCCTAACAGACCGGTAGACTTGAACGTTTCAACGAAGGAGGAAAGCCTTTGGTTAGCTGGAGTGAACTCTGAATCTATTTCTACTCAATTCAATTCCCCGCGATCATCCAATGAATTCATTGCAACACCACGAACAATAAGACTTTTGTCTCGCTTACCTGCCCGATGGGTATACCCAATAGAATAAATAGAATAAGAGGCGACCAATGTAAAACTCAAGCCTTGCCAGCTTAAATAGAATATGGATCTTCTAGGTTAGGAACCTTAATCTTGTATCAATGGACAAACCTTGGAAGTTTAAGGATTTTTGTTCAAGAAAAAGGGCCAAAGCCTTGAGCCCTTAAGAGAGGGAAATATATTTTGCTCTTGAAATAATTCTAAGTGTGGATGATCTTGCAAGCCCTCTACGTGTGTATATATAAAGTATTACAAGGCATGGGATGATGACAAGTGTAGGGCAAGATGGTGGACAAGTGTGGGTGGGACCCACTTGTCCACTTGTCTTCATTTTCATGAAAATATCTAAGTCCAAGTCAACGACAAGTGGTGGGGTGACAAGTGTCACCCTCCTATTGGTCCAAAATTATTTCTTCACCAAAAATGTCTATATTTGGTCAAAATATCTCGAAACTTTGTGGGCCCCACAAAACCGTAAAATTTTCCGGTGGGCCCCACATGACCAAATCTGAAACTTAAAAATCCAAAATTCTAATATATTTCATTAATCCCAAATACCAAATTTGAGAATCAAATTCCAATTAATAAACATTTTTCCTTCACAATGTTCGGAAAATTCTCCTTAGGAAAAGGTAATCTTTCTTTCGTTCCAATATTAAAGTCTTGTTTTCCCACGTACGTTCTCATCTCATCTCTTGGAAATACGGGGTGTAACAAATACGCTCTGTGCTCCAACTCTACTGGTAGATAACATGCTTTTCCAAAGACCAGCCTATAGGGTGACATTCCAATGGGAGTTTTGAATGTCGTCCTGTAAGCCCAGAGTGCATCATCTAATTTGACAGACCAACTCTTCCTCGAGTTATCCACTGTCTTTTCCAATATAATCTTCACTGCTCTGTTTGAAATTTTAGCCTGCCCATTTGTTTGAGGATGATATGGAAGAGCAATGCGGTGGTAAACTCCATAGCGAGCAAGTAGAGTGTCAAGTTGCTTGTTATAAAAATGACTCCATTCATCGCTAATGAGAGCTCTGGTAGTACCAAACCTTGTGAAAATGTTCTTTTGGAGGAATTTTAAGACAGTCTTACCATCATTCTCTTTAGTAGCTACTGTCTCGACCCATTTGGACACATAGTCCACTGCAAGCAAAATGTATTTGTATCTGAATGATGATGGGAATGGGACCATGAAGTCAATTCCCCATACATCAAAGATCTCTACTTTAAGTATTCCATTCAGGGGCATTTCATTCCGCCTTGAGATGTTCTCAGGTCGTTGACATCGGTCACAAGTTTTCACAAAAACATTAGAATTTTTGAACAATGTTGGCCAATAGAACCCACTTTGTAGTACCTTAGTCGTTGTCCTCGATGCCCCAAAATGCCCACTACATTGCAGAGTGTGACAATGTGTGAGAATTTGCTTCATTTCATCCTCTGGCACACAGCTTCTAATGATTTGATCAACACAGTGCTTGTAGAGAATATGTTCCTCCCAATAGTAGTGCTTCACTTCTGAGTAGAACTTTTTCACTTGCTGCCTTGAATCTCCAGGGGCACAACCTTAGCTACAAGAAAATTAACAAAATCAGCATACCAAGGTAACATAGAGTCGGCACTTACCTGAAAGAGTTGCTCGTCTGGAAAATGGTCATTGATCTACACATCTTTAGTATTTTTGCTCTATTCTACCTCAAGTCTTGACAAGTGGTCTGCCACCAAATTTTTTGTGCCCTTCTTATCACGGATCTCTATGTCAAACTCTTGTAGCAGTAACACCCATCGGATAAGGCGGAGTTTGACATCCTTCTTGGTCATCAGATATTTGATGGCAGAATGATCAGTGTATACTATCACCTTGTTCCCAATGAGATATGGCATGAATTTCTCGAATGCATATACTATAGCTAGCAATTCTTTTTCTGTTGTGGCATAATTCAGTTGTGCATCATTAAGAGTTTTACTAGCATAGTAAATGGACTGAAACACCTTGTCGACTCGCTGCCCAAGAACTGCTCCCACTGCATAGTCACTTGCATCACACATTAATTCAAATGGAAGCTCCCAATCTAGTGCAATGACTATAGGTGCTGAAATTAACTTCTTCTTAAGTACTTTAAACGCATTCAGACACTCTTCATTGAATTCAAACGCAGCACCATTCATCAACAAGGTGGAAAGAGGCTTCGAGGTTTTTTAGAAGTCCTTGATGAACCTCCTGTAGAAACCAGCATGCCCAAGGAAACTTCTAACCCCTTTCACTGACACCGGAGGTGGTAGATTTTCAATAACTGAGATTTTAGCTCTGTCTACCTTGATGCCTTGGCTGGAAATTTTGTAGCCAAGGACAATACCCTCCTTCACCATAAAGTGACACTTCTCCCAATTTAGCACAAGATTGGATTCTTCACACCGCTGCAACACTGCTTCTAAGTGCTTCAATGTACTTTAGTGCTTTGAGTTGTTTGATTAGATACTGGTCCAGAGATGTTTTTTTTTCTTCCTTTCTAAAGCTTAATTCTTAAGTCTAGATAAAGCTTATAAGCTTCCTCTCTCTTTTTAGAGTTCAACAGTCGCCTTACCTTACGTGTGTCGGAATCTGATTAATGTCATTTTTAAGTTCACTTTCTTCTAAAAAAAAGTAATGTGTGGACTTGGTCTTCTGTTAGTCTAAAAATGTCTTAGCTTCAGTCCACTATTTTTTGGGAACCCCCCCCCCCCCCCTTAGTGTCTAAACTTAGTTCACTGTTTTGAAGCACATGTTGCCTATTTGGTGTTATAATTCTTTGTCCATTACACTAAGAGAACTAGTACATCAATTTAAAAGAGGATAGGGTGATTATATGATCTGAAGGCCACTGATTTAAATAATAATTGGTCGAGTGATTTGTCCTTTAGCTTGATTAAGGGCGGAGGCTCCTTGAAATGTTGGAATGATTCTGCGAAGAGTCTCGGTTATTTGTCATGGAAAATTCCATGTTTAGCATGGAGTCGTATTTTTGTCTCTCCTCTGAAGCTGAACTCTTATCTAGCTATTTTTTTTAGGTTCAGTCCAATAAGCCTCATATATGTGTTTAATTTCATGCCCTTGTCGTTTATTATTCGATAAAATCTAGAACATATACTAATATTTTATTTTCTTTTTTTTACATGAAATACATCGGGAGCAACGAAGAGTCTCGATATAAGACTCAACATGACTACGACAAAAACAAAGATCCGCATCCATGTCCTTTGCATTCCCCGGCTTCGGAATTTCAAAACCAAATGGACCGAATGACAATGTCATCCGCCCTACTCTTTTATTTTTACTCTTTAATTCCGTCCTTATTTTCTTTTGTTATACATTTAAATATGTAATATTGCATGAATATCAAAATGTGTAGAATAGGTAGACTTAAGACCAATAGATTAAAGGGGAGGGTAGCTTAAAACGAAAATTTATTTTTTCATATCTCTAAAACATGCTTTTCTAAAATAATGCCTTACAAGTGCATATTTTTATAAAACTTTAATTTCATACACAACATATAATTTTCAAACAAACTACTTTTCATGCATTTTTATAACATACCTCATGCAAATTTCTCAAAAAAAATATATATACATCTTTCAAGTGATTATTTGCAACATCCTTTCTTAACTTTATACTTTCAAAAAACATGCATTTTTATACATAATAATTAACCTAAACTTGATTGGACAACTGCAAGTTAGCGGATCTTATAGGATGCCTAACCCCTTCCCTTTAGGATAACAAAGAACCCTTACCTGGAATCTCATTAAGTTTTGCAGACCATTAATTGGAGTTATTTTAGCAATTTTTGCTACATAGATGTCCTAATTCATCTTTAAAATAATTAGGTGGTGACTCCTTAAATACATTTCAGGAATCACTCATACGTCGTACACCGTTTTGACTCCGGTCGAAAATGGGGTATTACATGGTCTTCTTTTGGTCTTTTGGCGATATTGCAATTTGATGATACACAGAGTAACCATCCAAGAAGCAATAGTAGTTTTGCCCATCGAGTCTATCAAGCATCTGATCTAGAAAGGGCAAAGGGAAGTGGTCTTTCCTGATTGCCTTGTTCAGCTTGCGGTAATCAATGCAAATCCCCCACCCTGTAACTGTTCTAGATGGAATAAGCTCATTCTTTTCGTTGGTTACCACAGTCATACCACCTTTCTTGGGCACCACTTGCACTGAACTCACCCATGCACTATCATAAATAGGGTAAATTACCCCAGCATCAAGTCATTTCAAAACCTCCTTTCTTACTACCTTTTTCATAGTTGGGTTCAGCCTCCTTTGTGCCTCAATGGAGGACCTGCTCTCATCTTCTAGGCGAATATTATGCATCACTGTAGAAGGATTTATCCCTCTAATATCTGCCAGTGTCCACCCAATAGCAAGCTTGTGAGCCCGCAATACTCTCAATAATTTCTCAACCTCCACTTCAAAAAAATGAGCAGATACAATCACTGGTAAGGTTTCATTCTCACCTAGATACCTGTAGTGCAGATGATCTGGTAAGGTCTTCAATTCTAACTCTGGAGATTTCTCTATGGAAGGTAATGGTCTTTCTGGCATCTTTCCTAGCTCCTCAATTTTTTTTCTTATAGCAAGGCTCACGGGAATCCATCCAATTTGCATACTCCACCAACTCTGTATAGTCACTGGCCTCCTCATCATATTGTGTCAGCACCAATTCAAGAGCATCAGTACTCCTGAAGCTGTTCTCAGAAACCTCTTCCTCAATCACATTAATAACATAACAATTATCGTTCGCTCTTGGGTAAGTTGTTTCTCTGAATAAATTAAAGATCACCTCTTCTCCCTAGACTCGAAGTTTCAACTCACCTTTCTGAACATCAATGAGTGTCTGTCCTATGGCTAAAAATGGTCTCCCAAGGATGATGGGCACAAGTTCATCTTCCTCCATGTCTAGAATAATGAAGTCAACTGGGAAAATGAACTTATCTACCTTCACCAACACATCTCCAGTGATGCCTCGAGGATGTACGATTGAACGATCAGCTAGATGCAAAGTGATGGTTGTACACCTTGCTTCCCCCACTCCATGTTTGCAAAACACAGAATAAGGCATCAAATTGATATTAGCCCCCAAATCACATAGAGCCTGCTGACATTCATAATTCCTTATAGTGCACGGGATGGTGAAACTTCCTGGATCTTTCAGTTTCTGGGGAAACTTTCTCTGTAAAATAACACTACATTCCTCGGTTAGTGTCACTGTCTCATATTCCTCTAGCTTCCTCTTTTTAAAAAGGATCTTCTTCATGAACTTAATATAGCTTGGCATTTGTTCCAAAGCTTCAGCAAACGGAATGTTGATATGCAGCTTTTTGAAGACCTCCAAAAACTTAGAAAATTGTTTGTCAAGATAATTTTTTCTAAGTCTCTGGAGGTACGGAATTCTGACCTGAGGTGCATCAATAACCACTGGTGGAACCTCCTTGGACGCAGGATGGTCTTCAGTAACCACTGCCCTCTCTGAATCTATCGCCTCGCCTGACTCGCTCTTTTCCTCTGCAACTGGTGGTGATGAACTCGATTCAACTTGTTTATCACTCCTCAAATTAATGGCCTGACACTGTTCTCTTGGGTTCACCACAGTATTGCTGGGAAGACTCCCTTGCTCTCTATTGTTTAGCATGTTTGCCAGATGTCCCACCTGTGTCTCCAAATTCTTGATAGATGACCTAGTCTCTGTCATGAACTGGGTCTGAGAATTGGTGAGAGTCAACAAAGTTACTTGTAAATCATTTTGCCCTGCTTCTTGAACTGGTGGTCTAGGCTGCTGTGAAGATGTGCTTTGACTGCTCTGTTGTTGCTAAAATTTCCCCTGAGAAGGTGGGTTGGTCTTCTGATATTGCCCCTGAAATTGAGGCTGCTAAGTCTGATTATTCCTCCAAGAAAAGTTGGGGTGATTCCTCCACCCTGGATTGTATGTATTGGAGAATGAGTTATTGTAAGGACGCTGAAAATTCCCACATCTTGAAATTGAGCTTGCTCCATAGGGATAACTGTTGCGCATTGATCAAATGTTTGTGGTCCACCACAAATCTCATATCCCACATATGTCTAAACCACATTTGTTGTCATAGTGTTCTGCTGCAGCTGCTTTGCTAATGATGCCACTTGTGCAGTAAGTGCGGTGATAGCATCTAGTTCATGTACTCCGGTCACTTTTTTGCTATTCGCTGCCCTTTCATCGACCGCAGATGGTTGTTGGTAGCCATGTCTTCTAGTAGCTCATGTGTCTCATTGTCTCTCTTACTCATGAAAGTTCCTTCTGCTGCAGCATCAATAATGGTACGAGTGGTACCACACAATCCATTGTAAAAATTATGGACTAACATCCATTGCTCAAGACCATGATGAGGACACTTTATCTGCAAGTCTTTGAACCGCTCATATGCATCATATAGTGACTCTCCATATAGCTGATAAAAATTATTTAACTCTCCCCTTAGCTTTGCTGCCTTTGATGGAGGAATGAATTTAGCAAGAAACTTCTGAGTCAAGTTATGCCATGTGGTAATGGAGTTCGCCTGCAAGGAGTTCAACCAGCTCTTGGCTCGATCCCTGAGTGAGAAGGGAAAAAGCCTCAAACGAATGGCATCATCAGTAACGCCATTTTATTTAAATGTTGCGCACAACTCTAGGAAATTCGCTAGATGCATATGTGGGTCTTCTGTCGGAAAACCCCCAAACTGGATTGTGCTCTGAACCATGTGCAGGATTGCTGGCTTGATTTCAAAGTTGTTGGCTTCCACGGCTGGTAGCCTGATGCACGTTTGTACCCTTGTGATTGTGGGTAGAATGTAGTCTCTTAAGCTCCTCTCTGCAGGATGCTGGACTCGCTCTATCAGGTATGCTCCTTCATTCAAACCATTGTTGTTTTGTTGATTCGCCATCGCTAGCAAGTCAGAAATTCTTTTGTTCTTCCTGTTCTGTTTGCAAGCTTTCTAAATCTATGAATTTAGAGGTACAAGTGTGTCTGCTCCTCTTCTTCTTCGCATAAAACAAATTTTCCTGAAGTTGATCAATAATAAGACAAACAGATCAAGGCAACAATGTGTTGTAAAATAAAAGAAAAATAGAAACCAAATTAGAAATAACACTAGATAATTTGATATTGATAATACGCCAGTCCCCGGCAATGGCGCTAAAAACTTGTTGCGATAATTCTATATGATTACGCAAGTGTACGTATCGCTCAAGTGATATAGTCTGTAAGACCGAGTTATCTAATCTATGGTATCTATTTGGTTAACGTTCTGTTGGTTGGGGATTATAATTAAGAATTAAAACTAAACAAAGTGCAGAAAATAACTAAAGATAATAGTACTTTGGATTTAAAACAGTTATGAAGGAAATAGGATTTTCAATCTCCTCAACTATCCACTATTTCACTTATTAATGTAATACTAATGATTCTTCTTCTTATTAAGATAGCAGGCTAACGAACATGTTCTATATTCCGGTTAGGACATATAAAAACTCAACCTTATGCAGAAACTTTTTATATTTCTATGATAGATTTTACCACACATGAGGATTAAGAGCAATAACTTTAAATACTACACAAGTATCGGGGTACTTTCGTCCACGATTTTAATCTATGTCTAAAAAACTATAGCATATTCAAATCTTGATTTGAAATCATATAAGTTATGACAATTAGTGATCAGTTAATTATCATACAATCATAACAAGTTGAATAGATCTTAACAATTGAAGAAGAAATCAATAACTATGCATTAATTCATTAAAAGAGTTTCAAGTTGATTCGACGAAAAACTCTAATAAATAAATTAGCTCCTAGACATTGTCATGCTAAGAACTAATTTAATATCCAACATAGACTGAAATAAAACAAAGGAAAGAAAAAACACTTAAACAAAAGTTGTCTCCAATCTTGTGTCTGCCTCCAATTCTTGCCTTTCCAAAGTATGATATTCGATATGAGAGGGTTCCAGGGTTTTATAGCTGAGAAAAAACTTGTTTTGGACCATTGTACCCTTATGAATTTTCGGCCTTTTTTTCTCAGAAACACGCGTCGGCGTCGTGGCTCTAATTAGCCCAAAATCAACTGGAAATTACTGAATTATTGCACCGCGGCTCTGCTAACTGGCGCCGCAGCTACTTCGACGATGATTTTCGTCCTCAGCTACTGGAATTTTTACACCTCGGCTCAACACTTTTCGGTTTCGGTTCATCAGCGTCGCGGCTCTTCTTGCCTTGCGCTGCGACGCTCCTCTGCTTTTCGCCCAGATTTCACCAGATTCTTTCCATGCTCTTCATGACTCTTTTGCTAGATTTTTTGGGGCTCGGTTGCGCATTTACATCCTCCAAATCTGCCATATCATGTTAATTTCGTTCATTTCCCACCTAAGTCGCTTATAACCTGAAAACAACACAAACAAAGCATAATACTGCACAATAACACTAAAACGACACGTAAAAGACTCCTAAAACAGACTCTAAAATAGTCCTAAAATGGACTTAACAACTGTCGCATGCCTCTGATACCTCTCTTCACAAGTAGATGAGGAATTTACCCTCGCCCATTTAATCCGTCTATATTCCCCCCAAAAGTTTTTAGGACGGGAGTTATTCAATTGTCTCAACGTCGTCAGAATGCCTTAATTTCTAGTATAATGATGACTCCGACCAAGGATGGATGAAGAGATACATCATTGTTGCGACTTTGGATTTAGTCAAGCCTTCAGATGAACCTATCCCGGAGAAATAGAACTTCAATCATAAGTCTTTCGTCTATGTTCACTTTTTCTATTTTGACTTTGTTTTAACATAATCGGTGTTTCTGACTTCCAATTTTCTTTTTTTGTTAGTTGTAACCTGGGAACCTAACCCGGTGTCGAGTCTGACCCGATGGATCTAAAAATTTCTAAATTACGCGTTTTCTTCCCTTCATATGTGGAAGGAGATCGCATCAAGAAAAAACTAGAAGGGGAATGATCATAGTCTCCCAAAATGAGCATCGGTACAGGCTTTCGTGGAGGTTCCCCAAGATCCAAACGTGGCTCTATAGCAAGTTGTTCAAACTGCATCTCAGCAGCTACTTTGGCGCGATCCAAAAGGTCATTATCTCTCCCCCTCTCTTACTCGGCCAAAATAATCAGGTTGAATGCTAGAGAGTAGGGTATCCATGGGCCAACCTCGGTAGCTCCGATCATTCCTCTCATGGTTATCGACTTGACGTCTGATGCTAGTGAAGAGGGAGATGATTATGCTCCGGGGCTCACTCACCAGAGGGTCGCTAGATCTGAGGCAGTAACCACGTGTGTCTTTAGAGAAATGAAATTGTCAGACAAGACGAATTTTTGCGCCCCTCTCTCCCTTACTCCTGTCAAAGTCAGAGGTGTGACTCCGGGCCCTGTATATGTTAATTGTATTCCATCTTTAGTGCAGGTCTCCTCTATTTCGATTTCTCAAAGACAAGCTCCCTCACCTCAGAGTCCAACACTCAGGGTCAGACTGAGGATCATAATGGCGGTGCATGCCATGAGGGCTCTCAAAGATCCTGCCGATCATGGCTAGTAGATACATCAATACCATTTCACAATCCTTCTATTTGTCGATAGGTTACCTTCACAATTCCTCAAGAACACTGTTAGGCATATTTTATATACACTTTTTGAGTCATTTTTAGTTAGTATTTTTCTCATTCTCTTCGAAATTAGTGTCGTGTTAGGGTCGTTTTTCTTTCTTTTGAGTCACAGCGGTCCTACATGAAGAAATGGCAAAAATATGATGAAATGAGTTTAATTAAGATGGCATTGCACACTAAAGAGGCCAAGAAATGAAGCCTATGAAGTCCCGGGAAGCATAGAAGAGATCTGACGAAGTCCGGACGAAAAAAGGACACAAAAAAAGCGGCCAAAGAGCGTCCACGAGCGCGCGGCGCACGCCAACGCCGCAGCACTAATTATCCTGTGGCGCCTGATTTTGCTTCAGTATTTTCAGCGTCGTGGCGCCATCCTGCAGGGCCACGGCGCCGACGCGGAAAATGTGATTTTTGGGCCGAATTTCAAAGGGTTAAAAGGGTCCAAATCGCAAGTTTTCTCAAATATAAATCCCTAAAACCCTGACCTTATGGAGGCATCTGGTACATATTCTTGATTCTACTTTGGGGAGGCGAGGAAGGGAGGTAAGAAACAAGATTGGAGACAACTTTGTACAAGTTCTTTTCCTTTCCTTTATTTTATTTCAGCTTATGTTGGATTGTAATTTAGTTCTTGACATGACAATGTTTATGAGCTAATTACTTTATTAGGTTTTTCATTCGAATCTTTTTGAAACTCTATCATATAGTTAATGAATAGTTAGTGATTTCTTCTTCACTCGTATTAAGATCTATTCAATATTGTTTTAATTGCTTGATAATTAACTGGCCATTAATAGTCATCATTTATATGATTTCAAATCGAGATCCGAGAGGGGAGATTTGAATATATTGTAGTTGTCTAGACGTAGGTTAAAATCGTGAATGAAAGTACTTCGATATTTATGTAGTATTTAAGGTTATTGTTCTTAATCCTCTTGTGTGTTAAAATCTATCATAAAAATATATAAGGTTTCTGCACAAGGTTGAGCTCTCTTATATCCTAACCGGAATATGAAGACAGACTAGTTAACCTGCCATCTTAATAAGAAGAAGAATCATCAGCATTGCATTAACACGTGAAAGAGTGGATAGTTGAGGAGATTGGATGCCCTATTTCCAGCATAACTGTTTTAAACCCTTAGTATCATCACTTTAGTTTATTTTCTGCAATTTACTTTAGTTTAGTTATTAGATAAAAAATACAAACAAATTAACGATCACCAAATAGAAACTAAAGCTTAGATAATCGGTACTTGATAACCAGTCTCTGTGGAAGATATTCGGTCTTACAGACTATATTACTTGAAGCGATATGTACACTTGCGTGAGCATAAGTAAAATTGCTAACAAACACAACCTTCTTTCCCAGCCGGTAGGGGTTTCAAGCTACATGCGGCCCCAAACGAGTAGGAGTGATAAGGAGAAGATAAGGAACATTTTCGGTGATTTTTTTTCTCAACGATGGGGCTTACACGGCCGCCCAAGTACGTGATAATATTACTTTTCGCTCTGCTCCCTTAGTTGGTTTTTCAAGTGTGACCTTTGGATTTTTGAACTACCCTCATTTCAGGCTAGCCTTCTCACCATTTAGGGTTTTCAACGGAAGCTCGCTGAGGAAAGAGAGATGATGTTGGAGTACCAAAAATTGCAAGAGTGTCTCCCGGCCTTAGAGAGCCAACTGATTTTGGTAGAAGATTTGGAGGACAGGTTAGCCCAGTTGGAGCAAAAAAG
Organism: Przewalskia tangutica; assembly: GCA_029844215.1. Taxonomy (NCBI): domain Eukaryota; kingdom Viridiplantae; phylum Streptophyta; class Magnoliopsida; order Solanales; family Solanaceae; genus Przewalskia; species Przewalskia tangutica. The sequence goes on from CM056738.1 coordinate 13,177,597, forward strand.
AAAAATTCATAGCGAGGAGTTGGCCAGGTTTCATAATGAGCTCCTGGATTTGTAGAATAGGCGCACTGAACATTAGGAGCACTTGGCCACCCTGGTCCAAATAGAATCAAGCCTAGCGGAGCGGATATGGGTTATGGGAATTGAACTTGATGCTTACCAGAGGGACATTTATGTTGAGAAATTTTAGGTGTCTTAGAGGGGAGGTATGAGAACCTATCATGTTGGTATATGATCGGTGTATTTTATATACACTTTTCGAGTCATTTTTAGTTAATCTTTTGTCCCTTTTTGTACAAATAAGTGTCGTATTAGGATAGTTTTTCTTTCTTTTGAGTCAAAGTGGTTAAAATGGCCAAATGGCGGAAAAGGAGCTAAAAGAGGGCAAAAGAGGAGGTTCCGAGCTAAGCGAGAAAGTGGCGAGCAGGCAGAACCGGACGGTAGCATGCGCCTCCTGCGATCGAAGCGGGCGCGTCGCTAAACATCGAAGGCCGCAGAGGTTCAGCGCGGCGCCCTCGATCGAAGCGAGGCGGCGCCAAAACATCAGAGAGGCTGCAGAGGTTCCAGCGTCGCGGCGCCAAATCACCCGAAATCTGCGATTCGCGGCGTAGCGGGCATCGAGTTAATTGGCGAATTTACGGGCGGGCACGAAGGAAAAGTTTGAGGCGGTTACCTATAAAAGGAGAACCTAGGCGGTTCTAAAGGGTTCCCTTTCTTGCAACACAAGGTTTTCTTGGATTGAAGATTGGAGACCCTAAACTTAGTAATTTCCTTTTCTTTTCTTTCTTTTATTTCAGTTTTGTATGATGAACTTTGAATTAGTTCTTGTCATGTCAATGGCTAGGAACTAATTCTTTTATAGGGCTTTTCATGTTGATTCACTAGAAACTTATGTTATGAATTAACGTGTTATGGTTATTCTTCTTTGAGAGATTTATCCAATAATTGCTTTGAATGCTTAGTAATTAATCGAAACTAATTATCATTATATGATTTCTAATCAAACTTGAAAGGAGGAGGTTGTGAATATGCTGTAAGTTGGGTAGACATATTTTGGATTGGGGATGAAAATACCTCAATTATTTATGTAGCGTTAATGAGAGGCTTAACAACCCTAATTTTACGCATGGTGCGTGACGGTTAACTAGGTTTTTGTGCTTAATCCTCCTATAAAGTTATCCTTATCACCGAAAGGTAGAAAGATGCAATACTGGGGTTGAGTGTTTATATATCCTTAACGGAAATATAAAACGATTTCGTAAACCTGCTAGCTCCGAGAGAAGAAAGCCATAATTCATTGCATTAATAAATAACATAAGCGGATAGTTGAGGAGACATGGAAGCCCTATTCCCATCACAACTGAAGTAAACTTATAGTTAATTAGCTTTTATAATTATTAGTTATAAACCACAAAATCAAATATCAATTACCAAATAGATACCAAAAGATAGATAGTTGGTACTTGAACCCTAATCCTTGTGGACGATATTCGGTCTTACCAAGACTATATTACTTGTCACGATAACGTGCACTTGCGTTAAAGTGTGTGCATATTTTCGCGCATCAGTATAACAGACAGGTCCGACATAACTAGGATCTTATCGAGAGCAACACTTTCATCCGTGAGGCTATGCAGAAAGCTCATATGTCTGATACGGATGCTACAGCAGCTGAAGATGAACTTCATTCTTGAGAAGATTTATGTAGTGTACCGGGCCCGATGGAAGGCTCTTCATGAGGTTCGGGAGGGATGGATTAACGTTAACGCTGCCTTAGTCACTAATTTGAAAGTGTAGGACACGACCCATAAGGCTCTACTCGTGCATCCCTCATTTGTGGACCTTTTTCAATCTTTTAATAGTGAAAGTTGGTCTCACGAGGGCAAAGGGAATGTCCCGATTAAATGTGAGGAGCATTCTTCTAAGGCTCCCATGGCTGATGGCAAAAAAGGGGAAGGTAGTGTGGAGGATACCTTTCCTAAAAATCCTTCCGATGCAGGGAAAAATGATACAAAAAAGTTCTCCCAAAGGACCCACCAGCCACATCTGCTCCGGAGATGCATGCCCCCCGCTAAGCATCTGAGGCTCTGGAAATTAATAGTTGATTTTAGTACTCCATGCGTGGAGTTTTGATACTTTGGATATGTTTCCTTGTTTTTTGGAAAACATTTGTTTTGCTATCAATATCACCCACGTTTGTTGCCCTTTCTTTTTAAATGAATGTGTTTGTACTATTTCATACTATTTTGTCCCTCGAGTTGCGAAGTTTTGCTCAACTTGTTTTGGTGCTATGTGGAGGGAATATATTATTGCTTATCACTCTGGTAATGTTGGTATGCTTTGTGGTCGAGTGTGGAAATTACCCGATCCTTTGAAGTGGAGCAGTTCAACCATAGGGATCCTTCCATTCAAGGACTCCCTCATCGGGACTATGCTATATAGCGAATTTGAACGCTTGTGTTTAAGTTTTATGATTGCTTTTTTAATTATTTGGAAATGTGTGCGGTATTTTTAAGCAATCGTTTCCCCCAATTCGAGAATCTTATTTCCGATCGCGTATTTTATGATTGGAAATTAAAATCATCTATTTCATAATAAAAAGATGGACCCCCTTTATTCGGTGTCGGTGAAAAGGATGTCTCGACCTCATCTTGTATTGGCATAAATTTATGTTTCCTTCGCACTCTCAGACCTACAGGCCATGTCGTGCGTTCATGGTGAATATTATCGGTTCCTGGAGGATGCGTTCGTACCAATAATTTTAGAGTGAAGGAAGCAAAATTCAAGCCTATTTTTATTTATTGCATTCGGTGTGTAAACTCGAGTACATGTGCGTTTCTTCCAAAATAAGAAAGTATAAAAATTGAAGGCCACCGACCCCCCAACTAGGTGCGAATCTTCTTCTTATGCATTTGAATTTCTATGGAGGGTTCTTCCGAGTAATACATTGTACATTCATTGCTTCATTAAAAACATTGCAGGCAAAAATCCCTTCGGAAAAAAAATGATCAAGGAAAAGAGTGCAACACGTATTTTCCAATCTCCACTTGTTATCCCTGAGATGTGCGATTCCTCCTACCATTCCCAGTCTCAACGGCAGTCCCAATACTGTGACCAACAGGTTATAGAAAACAAAATAAAAACAAAAGGAGGAAGATCTATACCTATGATTTTTTAAAGGTTGTACTGTGGGAGCGAAATCATCTACGAATTTTGGAAAACTTGGCGTATGTATTGCTAGGCAAAGTTGGTAGGTTAGGTCGTACTCACTTATGTCGACCGTCCATTTTGACATTCGGCTTGTGAGATTCTCCCCATGCAATAGAGTTTGCAGCGGGGCACTTGTTACGACCGTTATCGGATACCATTGGAAGTATGGTTATAGCTTTCGTGTGGCCGTGATGAGGTCTAGGGCCAGCTTTTCCGTATCCGAGTATCGTGACTCTACCCCGGTTAATGTCTTGCTTGCATAATAAATAGGGAGCTACACTCCCCCTTCTTCCCGTACTAGAGCGATATTAATAGAAACAACTAAGACAGTTACATATGTGAGCAGTCTTTCTCTTTTTTTCGGTTTGGCCATTACGTGAGGGTTGGCCAAGTAAGCTTTGAGGTCCTGCAGGCTTTGACGACACTCCTGCATCTATTGGTATCCTTTTTCATGAGTTTAAAAAATTCATATCACCGATCTGTTGATCGAGATATGAATCTCCCCAGGGTTGCGACCTTTCGCCAATCTTTGCACAATTTTCACGTTATTTAATGCGTCTGACATCTCTTAAATAGCCTTGTCTTTGTCAGGTTGATTTTGATTTAACGGTTGGAGATGAGGAAACCTAAGAACTTTCCAGACCAAACTCTGAAGAAACATTTCTACGGATATTAATGTCGTGATGATGCAAGACATCGAAGGTCTCGACAAAGGAAGCCAGATGGGTCTTAACTTCCCAAGATTTGACTAGCATATCGTCAATGTAGACTTCTATAGTACGACCGATTTGTTTTTTGAACATGTTGACCAATCTCTGGTAAGTTGCTCCTGCATTTTTATGACCAAAAGGCATTACATTATAACAAAAATTATCGTGATTGGTCATAAATTATGGTTTTTCCTGATCTTTCGGGTGTAGACTGATCTTGTTGTATCCAGAGTATGTGTCCAAGAAACTGAGCAGTTCATGTCCATCCATGGCATCTATCGTCTGGTCGATGTGCGGTAACGAAAATGTATCCTTATAGCATGCTTTGTTCAAGTCCATAAAGTCCACATATTTTGAATTTATTGAGTTTCTTAGGGACCACCACTACATTGGCCAGCCATGCAGAGTCTTCGACCCTCCAGACTGACCCTATATTAAGTAAGCACGTCATTTATTCCTTTACGAATTGGTCCCTGATGGCTAATATTGGCCATTTATTTTGTCTCACCGATATATGATTGGGATTAACACTCAACCGATGAATAGCTATCTCCGGGGAGATCCCTATTATGTCAAAGTGAGACCAAGCAAAACAATCCCAATTAATCTTTAAATAACATAAAAATGCACTCTTGAGCTCAGGAGAGACTTTCGAGCCCAGGTATACCTTCATTTTGGGATTTTCTTTGAAAAGTGTCGCGCTCTCCAACTCTTTTATGGTTAAGTCTGCGGGATCTTTGTCTAATGGCATGATAAATCCCTTCGAGGTGACTAGATTCAAATATCCTTCTTCTATATGTTGTTGTTTCCTTCCTTCGGGCTCGTTGTTCAGGCCAGATGTCTGCAATTGCTACTTATCTTGCTCAAGTTCTTGTGAAACTGCTGTTATGGTTCACTTTCTACGCGGGTTAGCGCATACGAGATACTAAAAGTTTGGATGGTGCTCTAAGTCAGATAATATTTTGGAGTCGCCACCTAATTTATAGGTAAATTAGGAAAACTAGTGTGAAAGGATTTATTCAAATTCATTGAAAATTCTATCTAAACTAGAGTCAAGTTAGAGTTCTGGTGATCTCCGGGAAGGTGTTAGCACCCCGGTATTAAGGATTCGTACAATACGGTTGACCTACAGGTTCTATAACATGCTTTAAAATTATTTAAATTGCTTATAGTTTAAAAATCCGCAAAGCAACTTGTCATTTCCCCCCGACCCCATTTTGTGAGATTACATTGAGTTAGTTGTTGTTTGTAAAGTAACTTGTCATTACATTCATTCAAACTCAATGTTTTGTTTTAAAACAAAGAGTTAAACTTCCGCCAAATAGTATGCACGGGGAGTTTAGTCAATTTTCGTTTTCAGACTAAGAACAGTCAAATGTAAATTTAAGTAGAACTCCACATTTAGTTCAACTATATTGACTAATTTCAAATTGCATCTTTTTAAAATCCTTTCTAAATTTTAAAAATGGTATAATTCATTTAAAAGGACAAGTTCGGTTTTGAAAAAGAGATGGTGAAAAAAATGGTTTTCTTTATTTTCTTTTGCATGCTATACTTTCTCAACATCAAATCATATTCTACTTTTCAAAACATTCAAACCAAACTCAAGTCCAAGATAGTTTTAATGTCCAAAACTATTTAATTGGGCTTAGCCTGCAATTTAATCAAAGTGTCAAATTCAGTCCAATTTCAAATCTAAACTTTCAGCAGTCTATTTGCTTGATTTGTGTCACTCCGGCCCCTTTGGGTCTTTTCAAATATCAACACTTTTCTCAATTAAACTCCAAGAGCCCAGACCATGAATTAAAATCCAGAAATCAGTTTTGAACTTAGTTGAAAAAAATCAGTTCTATTTCTAGTTTTGAATCCAAACAACCCCTTTTAATTTAACTCCAGATTTTGAACAAGTTTTTGAAATTGATTTTTGGCGATCTAACTAAACGATCCACGTATCGTTTGCCTAATCCTAAGTTATTACCCTAGATTGGTTCTAATAATAATCAAAGTAGTTGTATTACAACAAATACAATATATAAATATAAAGTAGAAACAAAAATTAAGGGAGTTTAGGCTGATGGGCCTACCGAAGACCACCAGTTGGATATTTTCACTCATAGTTGGGACTTCATGCAAATGTTAGTTTTACTTGCTTTTATCTAGACCAAAATAGATTTGATTGGACCTCAGTCGAATCGGCTAAGTGTGGACTACTCATTGAACTCGCCTGAGTGAGAGGATGGGCCAGCAATGGCCCATCTCGGCATAATGCAAGGGATGAACCAACAAAGGGGAAAACAAAAGTTCTAGTTGAAAGTATCTATATGACTTATCATGTGTAAACTAAATTAAGATATATGAGTTTCCTAAATTAATTTTAAAACTCAAGACACTAAAGCAGACCCAGTACACAAAGTAAACAAATGACAATATGAAGGAAAGAAAACAACCAGGGCTCAGCCCAATTCACATATACATGTAATGAGAACAAAATTAAGTGGGCTTAGCCCATGTCATAGTTCATAGGGAGAAGACAAGAAGGCAAGAAGTAGTATCTATGGGCCAGGCCCAACAATGAACAAGATAAGACTTCAAATGATAATACTATAATATACACATACCACACATTTCGAATATACAATATAAAAAACATACAGTCATGCATATGTCCATCATACTAGAATGCTAATACATTGAATTGAATATAACAGGTAAGATCATGGTGTTTACATAACTGTTAAGAAGAGAAAGGGAGAAGAACATGCTTGAATTAATCAATAGCATTCAAACATATATCTAGAACGATGGGGATGGACCAAATGAACATGTAAACACATAGTCTAAGTTGACATCAGAGAGGTACTAGACCAAACCATGTACAAGATAGTCATGAGGGGTGAGAGCAAAATTCAGACAGTTATGAGCATTAGACAAGGCACACACAATATATGATAACATACCAAATGTCACTCATGTCATATATTGGGAACATAATGTCAACAGATACTCAATCCATGATCATTATCAGAAATAAACCAAGGGGAAATATGCAACTAAACCAAAGAGAATTCCTAAGATACCTAAATATGGACTCAAGAGGTCAAATTATGCATTATTTTCAAACCAGTACTGACATAATATTTGGCCAGAGTTCAAGATTTAAATAGGCATGGGGTATACAGGTTTTAAGTTAACAGTCTTGACATGTCTTAGCAAGTAATGTACAAGTAACCACTTAATCATTGCAATGACATAATCTCATACCATTCAGCAACACTCCTAGAGGATTGACATGCATATGAATCAGACAAAGGCAAATAGGACACTAATGACATTCCTTACTCAAGAGGGGAAGAGAATAATCACAGAAGACCATATTTAATCAGGAACATACATAGCATTAGATCATTTAGAGCTTATTGGAAGCATGATATTGATTAGGTTGACAACTAGGGCACTGAACTGGGATTAAATAGTTTATTCAAAGGGAACATGACATGACAAACAGATCAGCATGTATGGTATATACTAACTTGTTCCAGCATGGTCTACGGATGGTTCCGAGGTCTCATTATACCCTAAGGCTAATCAGAAGTTCTAGGCAAGTACACATACCAACAATATCCACATCTCATAACCAAACAAGTTCCAAACATTTGACTAGACAACATGCTAAGTCTAAATGACAGGTTTGACTAATACCAAACTAAACTAAACAAAAAGATTATCATGACATTAATGGATTAAACACAGCTAAACCAAGATTCAATCAATATGAAGGCCATTATGACAACCTAAACAATCTATTCCATCTAAACAGGACCAAATTGATAGATTTTATATTTCCTCATCGATGTGTATGTGATCTGACCACTTCTATCCCGAAGATCATATTGATAGTGTGAGTGGGCGGAGACACTTGGTTTAGTCTCTGTTCAACATTCCTACTCAAATTGAGCTTCGCCCGTCATTGATGTTCTCTTAAGTGTCCTTAGTTGTGACACTTCAATCCTCAAGTTCGCACAATCCTTCATGGTGTGATCGTACATTCTATGAAAATAGCACCACAACCATGTGTTCCTTTTCTCCGGATTGGTACGAACATCATCCGGGAATCTAGCTTCCTTCATAGTCTTTATTACTGCCACCAATTTTGTCGTATTTATGCTGAAATTATGATCAAACACCTTTTGGATACCAGTCCTCTTTGATGCGGACACTTTTGATCATGGAGGGCCCCGTTCAATGAGGCCCTGATGACTCTGAGTGCTTCTCTGGCTTGTTCCCACGCTCGAGAATCTTCTAGCATCATACAACATGTATCCTTGACCCGGCCTCTCAGGGGGTGGCCGCCCGCGTATGTCGTTGTCCTTACCCGCTGATCATCCTCGATTCGTATCTTGGCCGTATATCTAAGGTTTATTTCGCTTTATGTTTTTCCGGAGAAGTCCCTCAGGCTTTTCTTTATCTTTTGAAAGTATTTGAACTATTCGGGTTCAATCCATCTGCAAATGTGGTTGCTGCCCAGTCCTCCGAGATGGCTGGCAACAACATTCTCTCTCTTTGGAATCTATCCATGAATCCTCGCAGTAGCTCGTCTCCCCACTGTTTTATTATAAATATATCATGCTTGTGTGTTACTACCCTTTGGGCCCCTGTATGAGCCTTGAAAAAAGTATCTGCAAGAGTAGCAAATGAATCAATAGAGTTTTCAGGTAAATGAGTATACCAAGAGATCTCCCTTTATGAGTGTTTGGCTAAATTTTTTTAACATAACAATTTTGATTTCGTGTTGGTTAAGGTCATGCCCATTGACGGCTTCCTCAAAGTTCACAATATGTTCCTCTGGATTGGTGTTACCGTCATATTTTGGTATGTCCGGCATCTTAAACTTCTTTAAGATAGGGACGGGGTCGCACTTTACGGATACGGCAAGACCCCGTATCTTCTGGCTCCTGTGCCTTTTATAATGGGTGGTGCTCTGGGTATTTGGTTCATCTGCTCATTCATTTCTCTTTTCACCTGACATAGTCACTTTGTGAACGCGTGCATCCGGTCCTTCTCACCGTTGTCCCTCTTCTTGCTAGCTTCGGGTGATGCCGAGGTTTATGTTGCATTCTATTTTGACACCCTGGAATGAGTAGCTATAGCAGCCATTGTTTTTTTCATGCGCAGCATCATTTCATTTTGTGCTTTAAAGACAGATACGATTGTATCCTTTGTGAAAGATCTTCCCTTATCAACGGGTCTGGGTTTTCCGTTCAAGACTTGGCCGAGCCCATTCTATCGGGCATCCTCTTCCGGGCTCCTTCGATTTTTTCGTTATCTGGGGTTTCCTTGCTCTACTCTTTGCTAGGCTGTTTTGGTGGGGGTCCCCTTACTTCTCTGCTGCTCTTTTCGGGATGCTCCTCCGACTCCGTGCATAGTGTTTCTGAATGATCCGTCAGGTCCCGATGTTCAATGGGTGCATGTTCCTCTCTGAGTTTCTGCGATCCATGAGCACTGTTGTTTTGACATGACATGCTTCTCTTTCTCTTTTTAGAGTGGTGATTTCGTTTAGTGTTTTCAAGGATATCCTCTACAGATCTAGACAACACCACAACTGTTTATCCCAACAGACGGCACCAAACTATTTTTCGGTGAAATTGATTCTAATAAAAAACACAGTTAGAGATTTGTATTTTAGGATTTAAAGACAAGTAGGTTGTATCCGATCCGGAGAACTCCTTAATGAGTCTGGTATTACGAGCTAGGTTACGAACATAAAGAATACAAGACTAAGCAAGTAAAAGAATAAGCAAGTAAATGAGTAAATGAGCTAGAACTGGAATGAACAATGGAAAATAATGAACAAGTGCTTTGTTTAGTATATTGCTCTGAGAGAGAGGTTTTTGTTACAAGTGTAAGCTTAGATGATCCAATATGTCCTTTCCTTCTCTTATAAGTTTTGTATATATAAGACACAACTAGATTATTATGCCCCTCTAAAATTAAGACGATATGAGCGTGTTGATGTTATCGCACTCACTCGCGATGCGGCGCTCTGATTTAGAAGGGTTGATATGATGGGAATTGTTGAGAGTGGGACACAGTTGTGTGGAGACTCGGGGCCGTTAGGCTTCTAGAATACGCCAGTCTTCCCGGAGGCGTTTCTACCTAATACGGAGTTCTTAGGCCACTCTGTACTGTTATGCATTGCTATACACTAAAATCATAGCTATCGGTTACCGACCAAAACATCAAGATGGTTTCACAAGAATGTTGATGTACTAGAAGCTTTAAAGTTAATCGTTGTATAGCTAAACACTGATAGACTAAATATATGTAAAACTTAACTATTATATTGTAAAATTAATAGTTAAAGAAAAATTAATAACTGTAAAATGGAACTTACGGAACTTGGTAACCTCTTATAGGGTTACACTCTCGTCTGCAAGGACTTCCTTCCATCAGTAAGGATCGTAAACTGATCACAATGATTCATTGGAAGCCTCCTTTCTATTATCACTTCATATTTAAAAGTCGTATTTGAAATAATTGGCGGGGTTATATTACATATTTCCACATAAGCAAGGACAACATTCTTAACCTTAGTTATATAGTTTCTTGTACATTTCTCTATGGGGTTCTTTCTCACATCATCAAATCATGCACTTGTCTTCAAACTATGACCTTTGTACTATTCATCAATATATATTCATTTTCCACGAGCTAGCTTTACTTTTTACTCAGCCCTGTCTCATAGACAATCTGTGGCTAGTTCTAGTTATTAGACACACATCATTTCTGTACGCAAAACATGTCATGCTTAAGCCATTTATTCATGAGTTCTCATCTCCAAGTTGACTCGCTCTTTTACTTATTTTCTAGATATTCTCCGGTTTTCTATCTTATCCCAATCTAGTGATTGTCGAAAAATAACAAGTGCTCAAGATTCTTGTGGTTATTGACGTTCCATCTTGTTCAACACAATCAACAGAATCTTTCAAAACATAGTATATTTCTACATACCCCCCCCCCCCCCATAGTAACTGAGATTTCATTTACTAAACAAACACCTTAAGGTATGCTTATTTAGTCATCCTTTCCTCTTAATGAAAGTAAATCCATCCTTGAATTTTATTTATACCCTTCAAGTTCATAATCAACTATATCAAGTTATATATATTACACTAGTTCACTTTCTTTCATTAGTGTAAGATGGTCCTCTGCAAACTAGCATTTTTATTGTTAAATATGGTAAATATAACCGTTATATACACGGAATATACGCCGTGTATATCACGGGCTGCCTTCGGTTAAGTGAACTGTTGGGCCGTGATATACATGGTGTGTATCAACCGTGTATATCATGGTTTAGTGTCCTAGTTTAGGTAAAGTTTGGTTGTAATTATTATTGTACACTTACCATAATTGTATTATCATAATTGTATAGTTAGTGTCCAAGTATAATAAGATTTTAGGAGTAGAATAAGAATGAGATTTTCCTATTATGGAAAAATGTAAATTGTATATATACTCTTTCAATTAATGAAAATAATCAAGGAATTATTTCTTTCATGGTATCAGAAGTCTAGGTTGAATTTTTCCTCTCTAAAATTTTCGGCCATCACGAATTTCGAGAGTCCATCCTCGGTTTTCGTGCCGTTCTTCGATCCCTAAATCCTTCTTTCTAATCTCTCAATCACCTATTGTTCTTTCGTTATGTCTACTTCCAAGAACACGTTTCACCCTGCCCTTGTTGTTTCTAACATAAAGAATCACATCCCTTTTATTCTTGAAATAGAAAACATCCAATATGCGACGTGGGCCGAACTGTTCAAAATTCACACACGCTCACATCAAGTCATCCATCACATAATCTCTGCGGCTCCTGAGGATACGTAAGTGCCTAAACGCGAGGATGATCCTAAGTTGTGGACAACACTTGATGTCACCGTCTTTCAGTGGATTTACTCTACTATTTCTACCGACCTGTTGTAGATAATTATTGACTCGAATGCTACGGCGATGGCTGCTTGGGATAGGTTGCGTGACATATTTCAAGATAATCAAAATTTCAGAGTTGTTACACTTGAGCAGGAATTTTCCCACATCAACATGGAAAATTTCCCGAACATTTTAGCATATTGCAAGAGTTTGAAAGAATTGACGGAATAACTCTGCAACGTTGGGGCGCCCGTTAGTGAAGATCGTCTTGTCCTACAGATGGTTGTTGGACTATCTGAGGCCTATAGTGGCGTTGGAACTCTTCTTTGTCAGAGTAATCCTCTCCCGAAGTTCTATCAAGCCCGTTCCATGCTTACTTTAGAAGAAAATGACTACTAGTGTTAATTATGTGGTCATGCTGACGTCCTCCACTACTTCTCACGATGGAATCGATAATTCGAGCCAAACACGTGCTCACGTGGGCGGCAAAAATAATCGTAAAAACAATGACAAAAATCACGGCGGCAACAACAGACTTGGCAGAAATAGCAACGCGTGGCGAAGTAGCGCAAGCGGCGGTGGCCTCGAGCGATGCGGTTGGCGCGAGCGGCTGGTCGACCTTGGGCTCACAGGTCACAGGCGTGCGGTATCCTCGGACAGCGCCACCCATTTACCAATACCCAACCACTGGGCAATGTGCCTCACGGAACCAGTTTCGGCCCAATAATAATTGGGCCAGTGGATCCCGAAGTAATAATGGGTGAGCGGCAGCGGTGTGCCAGGCCGGCCTCCATGGGCCCGTCACACGATGGTCCCGCCCCGTCCGACATTGAAGTCACCATGCACACTCTTGGGTTGAATCCTCCGGACGCAAACATGGACACCGGCACCATGACATTCGACCAAGGTAATCTCTCGTCTTATTCCAATTTGAGCAGTAATCGTGGTATAATTATCGGTAATGGCAATTCAATTCTAATTCATGGTTACGGTCATAACACTGTGCCTCTCCCCACATCCACTCTTGTCTTGAAAAATATCTTTCATGCCCCTAAGATAATTAAAAATTTGGTGTATGTCTGTAAATTCACCACTGATAATTATGTCTTTGTTGAATTTGATCCTTTTGGGTTTTTTTTGAAGGATTTTAAGACCGGAGTTCCTCTCATGAGATATGATAGTTGGGGATATCTTTATCCTATCACGCCCACCTCAGGTCTCTCGAGTCCAGCCTTGCCATCAACTTTTGCATCTCTTGCTCCTTTCTTGTGGCATGCTTGTCTAGGTTAACCGGGGGCGTCTATTTGGTCTTTACTAGATAAAACAATTTTATTTCTTGTAAGGGTACGCGTAGTACTCCGAATTGTCAATTTTGTTCTTCAGGAAAAATTGTTAGATTGTCATTTGTCGACTCTAATTCTCATACTTTAATGTCATTTGATATTATTCATAGCGATTTATGGACATATCCAGTTCTCAGTTCTTTGGGTCATCGTTATTATGTTTTATTTCGAGATGATTATTCTATTTTTTTATGGACATTTCCGATAGAGAAAAAATCTCAAGTTGTTTCCACTTTCTTAAAATTCAGAGCATCCATTAGAACTCAATTCGAACGAGAAATTAAAAATATTCAATGTGATAATGGCAAAGAATATGATAATGGGGTGTTTCGGGAGTTTTGTGCTAATAATGGGATCAATTTTCATTTTTCTTGTCCTCATACGTCTTCACAAAATGGGAAAGTCGAACGCAAAATCGTATCATTAATAACATTGTCCGAATTTTATTGATTCATGTCTCCGTACCCCCTATTTTTGGCATCATGCTCTACAAATGGCTACATCTCTTCTTAACATTCTTTTTGGCATAATTACTTTTCCCGATCCATTGGACCCACAACATAATCATACCACTCCAATATCATTGTAATCAGAACCATGAGTGTATGGACGTAAATGACATATATAAGACAAGATATCATGATACAATGAGATGCAACCAAATAAGAGATGAAATATCACATGCTTTCAAAAATTACATACGCATACACAGTCCAAGTACAATACAAGATATCATATCGAAACCATGTGTGTTGAGTAAACATATCTAGCAATTATGGCTACAAGCCCAAATAATCAGCAATCAGAACCAGCACGACGTTGATTCCCCAAATCCCATCTTCACGGTTTAACACTGGTACCCACTCAGACATTTATCACAACCGCCTGAGTTGGACCCCCAAACACGCCCAATACCCCCTCAATATTTATAACTATTTACACACTTCTATCGAATTCTCGAAAAGCTAAATAATAGCCTACCTCAAAGATGAGCAGGTGCGCCAATAATCAAGCCTCAATGATAGTCTTTCCCTTCCTTCGTGCCTCGTGATAATCAAAGTCTATCCACGCATATACTACTCGTTAATATATAAGACTTACACAAATGAAGAACATAACCTTTAACAAAGTAAGACTACAATATCAACTCCGGACCCACTTCACCAAGACTCAAACTTTAATACCCAAAAATCATTATTACATACTAAGTAGTCATATCCTTAAATTAATTGAAATCTATACACATTTGAACCTTCAATTGAACACTAATCAAAAGGCCTCAATTTGAAACCCTAGAAATTTTCCCCTTTTGAAAACAAGCTTCTATAATCAAATTAAGCCTAAAATATGATTATCTATCATTACCCAATCCTTCACGGTAATATCACTTTTTAATCTATAAACCTCCATTAAAATCAACCATATAACTCTCTTATTCTCATAAACAGATGAAATCCATTTTCCCCTAACTTAATAACATGCTAAAACACCATTAAAGAACTTATAAACATCACTTAAGCCATAAAAGGGGAAGAATCTATTACCTCAAGGTAAAAAATGCTCCTAAGGCTCTAAATTTGCTCCATGGCGACGCTGGTTTCGAGATTTCTATTTTGGGTAAGGTATTTTCTGATCTAGAGAAATATATAGCGATCTAGAATAGTTATTCCGCCACTGCGATGGAAAACCCTTCGTTGGACGAGAGTCACTTGACACCTCACCCATCGCCACGACGGAACCGACTCTGCGGCGATGAAAACCCCCATCTTCCAACTTCCGCTTCGATGAGCCAACCTCTCGCCGGAGCGGATACTGGTGCTGCCGCGGTGGACACCAGATATCAGTACAAAGGAAACAATCAACACTTCCATCAAACACTCGAAACACTTCTTAAACCCCTGGACAAATCGGATATGCAAATACATGGTAATCGATCTTCTGACCCGCGCGTACCTCAAATTTCACAAATATCCGAGCTAAGATATACTTTTCTAAAGAATCATCTGAGAAAACCAAATATCCAAATTTTACAAATAAGGCCACAAAACACATCTGGTTGCTTCGGGAAGCAAACAAATGACTCGACCAAGTCATAAATGACTCACCGAAACTATCGAAAGCGAAGGAACTCAAAAATGAACCTATTTAGCCAAAAGTCAACTTTGAGTCAAACTAGCCTACTCTAAGTTTCTAGACTTGGGCTTTTCATCTGAAACTCATATAAATAGACTCCGGGATCCGTGACACCCATCCCCGCACATCACAAACCCCACATAGAGACTATTGAAAGAGTCAAACATGCAAATAAGGGTCTTTAGCAAAAAATGACCGGAAGGGTCGTTACAAAAAGAAAAAGAAATGTAAAAAAATATAACAATCCGGCGACCTCCACCATCTTCCTCTTCAACTCCGACGATTTTTTTTAATTTAAGCTAATGCAAAGTTTTTTTCGTTCCGGGTAAGAAGAATATCGTACTTATCTTTGGTTTTTAATAAAATAATACTTTGTTTGTTGATTTTTGGTAGCCTTTGAATGATGAATTTCTATTTTTTCTTCAATAAGGACCTGTGAAATTTTTTAATGGTAGAAAAGTGGTGGAAGTATGTTGGAAAGAATAAGAATTAGGGGAAAATTAATAAAAACATATTTAATTGAAAAATACACTTGTTAAATGTTGGTTGGCGCGTCTATTTCACTGCATACTTCATATCTGGGTATAGCGTTTCAGGGAGCAAATTATTCCACTTTAAAATGATCAGGGTGGGCCATAGAACCCCCGCAAAAAATTTGGTGTGTAGTTGGGATTTCGGTCAAACGTTGGGGATCATTTGACCATTTTCTCTTATCATAAATAACAATCCAATTAAATATTAGACGTAATGATACTATTACTGTTTGACCGATCACGCCTGTTGGGGTTCGGGGCTACGGATAAGCAAATACAAGTAAGATTAAAAATGAAACAACTTGAATAACAAAAACAGATTCTTGATGTTGTCTTCAATGTTGTGTCAACATCTGAGGCAACATTGTGATAAAACAGTAGTGGAAAATTAAAAGACACAAGGTTTATATTTTTAAGGGTATATATTAATATAGCCCTTGATGATAAATGACCGAAGTATTGTATATATTATATACAATTACAATTGAATTTCTTTTTACAAATTTAGCAAAACAAACGAAAAAGAAATTACAAACAAAAATGAAGTCGCGGATGACTTCAGCCTAAAGTTAAAATATCTAAAAAGACAAATACAATATCTTTATTACAATTGATTCAACAATAAGCTTGATCTAGAATCTGGGCAGCAATAGTAATGTGGGACTAGATGTTGTTATACTACTTTAGGCTAGGTGTAGATCCAGTTTCTAAGGTGAATATCTGAGAGCTCTCTTGGTGATTCTTCTCGTTTAATTCGTGATGTCAATAATCTAAAGTTTTCTCTCTATTTATAGTGTGAAACTTCCCTTGAAATCCTCACTGTTAGTTACGTGAGTTGAGTAAAAGAAGGCTGCAGCTTGGACCAGTTCTTTCTCCGTGAAAAGCTCAACGATTTGGACTTGGTCTTCACGCTGCTTTTCCTCCAAGCTTGACTGCTTCTTTTTCCACGTTTTAAACATAACTTCATTGTAAGCTTACCTATGTCATTTTTAACTCACAGTAACACATTATATTTTGGCCGGAAGAATAGGAAAATTGTTTACAGAGATGTTGTAAGTGATGTTGTCACAACATCGTAGGCAACATCCTTATGTTCATAAGAGATGTTGTCCTGGGCGTTTACAGATGTTGTCACAACATCCATCCAACATCAACAATCTCCCCTTTTTTGTCTTTCTTCACAAAACTCCATACAAAACAAAAATGACTAGGATACTGATTATCAATGCAGTCTTAACAATCAGATAATCAGTAAGATCAGGGTCATGCTCCCCCTTAACCTGCAGTAATAAATTCCAAGTAATGTTGTATTGACGATTTGATTAGAAAATGGGTTATGTTATGTTGATGACTTCCTTACAACATGTGTGTAATTAGTCAACAGTTAACAATTCACAACAATCCACAATAAGCAAACATATATAAATAGCTCAGTGAGCATAATTATGTCTGCTAGACCAAACCAATATCCCAAAAGAAAATAATACAAACCAAAGAAAAATTAATAATCTAAATATCAGCATATCAGAAACAAATAAATAAGTTCCATCAAACATCAGTATCTTCTTTCATTGATTAACAATCACAGATTCATTGGTCTGACACCCTTGACTAGATTGGCATGCCACAGTAGCTTCCAGTCGCTTTCTGTGAACAATCAATCTGTGCAGTATCTCCTTCTCCATTGGTGGCAGCAACAATCGTCATCATCTCTCTTCTCCCCCTATGTTACTGCTTGGCCTTGCAGCATCACCAGCTCTCTATGTCTTTTTGATTCCAGCAGCATTAGCATCATCAGCATCACCTCCCCCTTTTTGTGAATAAAGAATGCCCACATAATATGTTTTTGCTCTTCCAGCCGCTTTCTGTGAACAATCAATCTGTGCAGCATCTCCTTCTCCTTCTCCATTGGTGGCAGAAACAGTCGTCATATTCTCTCTTCTCCCCATGTGTTACTGCTTGTCCCTGCAGCATCATCAACTCCCCTTGTCTCTTTGCTTCCAGCACCATTAGTATCATCTCCCGCTGTCTCTTTGCTTCAAGCAGCATTAGTATCATCTCCCCCTGTCTCTTTGCTTCCAGCAGCATTAGCATCATCTCCCCCTTTTTGTGAAGAAATAATGCCCACATAATCATTTTTGGCTCTTACCAGTTCTTGAATATGTCTGTCAAGTTCAGCAATATGTCTCTGGAGCCATCCTTTGGATATTGGGACCTTACCTTGATCAATGTTGTCTGGAATATTGGCAACATCTGTTGATGTTTCTGTGTCTCATTCTTCTTTCTTTCAGGGCAGATCAATAATTATGTCTCTGCTGTAGATAACTGCTCGTTGCACTTGAGTATACCTCTAAGGCTGGACTTAGTTTTTCCCCTTTTGGGGTCTTAAACCCTTGGTTGAGCAGAATTTGATAAATCAAATAGGGGTATCGAATGGCAGAGTTGATTTTTCTTTCAGCGAGGTTGGCAACATGTTCGAATATGATAGTTCTCAAGTTAACTCTTTCATTCCTTACAATTTTAAAAAATTTTGATGCTTGGTCAAGAGTTACTATATTCTCGTTGAGAGACGATAACCAGTTATAGATAATGAGTTTGTGCAATGTAGCAAATAGGGCAGTGAGCTTAGACACAAGATTGCGGGGTGCCCAAAACGTAATCAAATTCCCCGTAAGGTACTTGATCATAGACGTGAGTTCCTCTGTATTGGGATTGGATTGAGGAGGTCTTTCACTTACAGTTATCCCAAGAGTGGAGTTAATGATTGCGGGTGTAAAATTGTATACATTGTTGTATAGTCACACTTTCCCAAATTTCTTTGAGGTAGTGTTCTTGACAACATGTGTCAGGTTCGCATAAAACACCCTAATCACTTTCTCACAGTAGGGATTTTTTCTAGATACAGAACTCAAGACCTTCCGACTGCTTAAAATATCAATTAAACCATTGTTGGAGAATGAACTTAGGTCTATAACATTCTCTCCTCTAATCACTCTATTCTTAAACCAATTCCAATTAATAGAGCATGATTTTGTTTGAAACAAAGGAGAGTAGGGTATTACCTCAAAATCTGATTCAGATTCCGTATTGCTGTGTTTTGATGGAATAGATGCAGGTGTTTCCTCGGATGTTGGGGCAACATAGTCTGGGTCCACTTTATCGTCTGTTGCCTTTGATATTGAGGCAATATTTGCAACAATATTTTTGTAGGTTCTGTGGACCTTTTTTGGAATGAAGTTCTTCAGAGGTGTGTCGTCTGACATCTCTTCTTCTTCTTTCTCCGGTTCAGCTTGTGATGTTGAAGGTGTTCCGGGAAGACTGTGCACACTGAAGTCAGTGTCATTGATGTTGTCATTGGTAGTGTCTTAAGTGTATTTTGTATACACTTTTGAGTCTTTTTTAGTTAGTATTTTACTCATTTCGTTTGTGTTTACTATAGTATTAGGTTTGTTCTTCTTTCTTTTGAGTCACAGCGATCATAAAGGAGAAAGTGCATAATTGAGGATGAAATGAGCTCAATTGAGACGGAATTGCACACTAAAAAGGCCAAGAAATGAAGCCTAAGAAGTCCCGGGAAGCATAGAAGAAATCTGACGAAGTCCGGACGAAAAAAAAACACAGAATCAGAAAAACCTAAAATTGACGTCGGGAGCGCCGCGGCGCTGAAAGTACTGTGGGGTCTGATTTTCTCTTGGCGATGGCGGCACCAACTAGCAGTGCCGCGGCGCCGAGGCGGAAATTTGATATTTCTGGGTCGAATTTTGACACGGTTTTTAGGGTCCATAATGCAATTTTTTTCAACTATAAAATCTCTAAACTCTAACCTTATGGAGGCATCTTGTACATAATCCTATATCATACTTTGGGGGAGGAAGAAAGGAAGCAGCAACACAAGATTGGAGACAACTTTTGTTCAAGTTCTTTTTCTTTCTCTTATTTTATTTCAGTTTATGTTGAGTTGTAAATTAGTTCTTGACATGACAATGTTTAGGAGCTAATTACTTTATTAGGTTTTTCATTCGAATCTTCTTGAAACTCTTTCATATAGTTAATACATAGTTATTGATTTCTTCTTCACTCGTATTAAAATCTATTCAATATTGTTTTGATTGCTTGATAATTAACTGGCCATTAATTGACATCACTTATATGATTTCGAATAGAGATCCTAGAGGGGAGATTTTAATATGCTGTAGTTGTTTAGACATAGGTTAAAATCGTAGACGAAAGTACCCCGATACTTGTGTAGTGTTTAAGGTTATTGTTCTTAATCCTCCTGTGTGGTAAAATCTATCATAGAAATATAGAAGGTTTCTGCACAAGGTTGAGCTCTTTTATGTCCTAACCGGAATATGATGACAGATTAGTTAACCTGCTATCTTAATAAGAAGAAGAATCATTAGCATTGCATTAACACGTGAAAGATTGGATAGTTGAGGAGATTAGAAGCCCTATTTCCATCATAACTGTTTTAAACCCTTAGTATCATCACTTTAGTTTATTTTCTGCAATTTACTTTAATCTAGTTATTAGATAAAAATTCGAACAAATTAACGATCACCAAATAGAACTTAAAGCGTAGATAATCGGTACTTGATAACCAGTCTCTGTGGACGATATTCGGTCTTACAGAATATATTACTTGAGCGATACGTATACTTGCGTGAGCATAAGTAAAATCGACATCATAGTGTCAACGGGGAAAGTCGACTATTTAACAGGGAAAGTCGATTCTGCCCTTGACCTTTTAGCAGATTGATTATCACCGAATCGGTGTTCGAAAACCCTTTTTGACCTTCTCGTCAGAAATGTTGATGAAGGCTGTCTTGACGTAAGATTTGAAAAATCTGATGTTGCATCAACATCAATGGGATTTTCAGTGCCACCTGGATAGTTTATCTGTAATGGCTCATCTAAACCTAACATAATCATTGCTTGTGTGTAGTCTTCCTGAACTGGCCTCAAATCATTAATGGGTACATAATGTTTGTAAACCTTGTTATTAGTTGACGGATTGGTCGACATTGGAGAGTAATCTTTGGTGTTGGAAGACTTTGGGGAAATGGACATAGGAGAGGGTTTTGGAGAATTAAGTGTGTTGGAGACGTTTTGGTTTGGAAGAAATAATGGTGGTGTTTGGACTTCCATCGATTTGATGGACTGAATTTCTGCTGTGATGTGACAATTTCAAGACAAAAATGGAAGGTTTTAATGTGACAAATTATAAACACACTTAAACTCTTTTTCCCTTAAATTTAGATTGTGTAGAAGAATTGAAAATCCTTACACCTAAAACAATGGGATTTCACAACATCATTTAAAAAATAACGGCTCTTTCAATCCAAATTTGTTTGAATTAGTCGTTTTGAAAAAAAATAAAGACGTGCAACATACCAAAAAAAATAAGATAAGCATAATTAATCAATATACTGGAAGACGGTGTTGTTAATGATGTTGGCAACATTTCAAATTAAAACAAGCAATATGAGACTCCAAAGATTTACTGATTTGGCAGTTAATTTTCTGTATATGTTCCCTATGAGACTGATCGTTGGACTAATGTTACATTTTTCCATTGTCCTTAATCAACTTAGTTGAGCACATACAGAAGTTTCTTGAGGTATTTTCAACACTTTTTTTCTTATTTTAAGCACATGGTACTCCTATAGAATATGAACAATACCAATCTTAGAGTTTTGCTCTTTTTGTATACATTCAAATCTTTAGTAGAGGCTTCGCCTTCTCATGATACTCTTTTTTTATAATATACATCATTGTTTTATATATATCATCGTAGAGAACGGTATCGCATTTAGAACTTGTCCTCACAGAGTCATGCTTGATTAAATTAAAAAAATTGTGTTACATCATCACAACATTTATCCTGTATATTGACTCAACAGTAAATGTTACCCAGAATATTACAACATTTCGGACAACATTTACCTAGCCTATCTTATCTTTTAAAGAAAACAAAGACCAAGAGATTTCTTCAAACTGAAAAATCTCTCATGATCTAAAGTTTTGGTAAAAATGTTAGCTAGTTGAAGAAGTGTATCAACATGTTCGATTTGAACTAGCTATTTTTTCCACTAAGTCTCTTAAACATGATGTCGTATATCTATATATTTTGTACGTGAATGCTGAACTGGATTTTTGAAAATATTAATAGCACTCAGATTATCACAATACAAAATCATGAAGTTGTTAGAAAAGTCATAGTCATCTAGCATATGTCGTAACCAAATCAGTTGAGCACAACAACTTCCGACTGCCACATATTCAGATTCGACAGTCGAGAGTGATACACAATTTTGTTTACGACTGTACTATGAGACTAGATTATTGCCAAGATAGAAATATTCACCACTAGTACTTTTTTCTATCATCTACATCACCGACACAATCTGAGTCATTATATCCTATTAGATTAGGATTAGTGTCTTTGGAGTACCAAATTCCCAAGTCACTTGTACCGGAAACATATCGAATGATACGTTTCACGGCATTTAGGTGAGATACCTTGGGACTGGCTTGGAACCTAGCGTAAACACACACACTAAACATGATATTCGGGCGACTGACAGTAAGATATAAAAGGCTACCTATCATATATCGGTACAATGTTGGGTCAACATCGTCTTTACATACTTGTTGCGTAGATCCCATAGTAGTCTTCATGTGTTTGTCATTTTTCAGACCAAATTTTCTAACCAGATTCTTGGCGTACTTGCTTTGAGATACAAAGATTTCATCTTCATTCTGTTTAATCTGCAAGTCTAAGAAAAAGTTAGTTCTCCAATCATGCTCATCTCAAATGTTATCGACATTGCTTCATCAAAAGACTTCAAGAATGATTCTGAAGTCAAACCAAATACAATATCATCAACATAGATTTGAGCTATTATTACATCTACAACATGTCTCTTGATGAATAAGATTCTGTCAACTTCTCCACGGGTAAAATCAAACTCAAGAAGGATTAGTTAGACGACTATATCATGCGTGTGGTGCTTGTTTCAATCCATACAAAGCTTTCTTGAGCTTGTATACATGATGTGGATGGTGAGGATCCTCAAATACTTTTGATTGTTCAACGTACACTTCTTTGTCCAAGTATCCATTGAGGAAGGCACCTTTAACGTCCATTTGGTTCAAGGTAATCTTTAAATAGTAGGAAATGGCAAGAAGCAATCTTATTGACTCAATTCTAGCCACGGGAGCGAAGGTCTCGTCATAATCAATTCCTTCCACTTGTGTATAGCCTTGAGCAACAAGTCGAGCTTTGTTTCTAATAATCTTTCCTAACTTATCTGATTTGTTTTTGAATATCCACTTGGTCCCAATAACATTTGTGTTGTTGGGTCGTGGTACCAAGTCCCAAACCTCATTTCGGGTAAATTGCTCAAGCTCTTCTTGCATTGCTTGAATCCAAAAATTATCTTTTAATGTCTCCCCAATGTTTTTAGGTTCAAAGTAGATGTTAGAAAAGAAAAACTAACTTGTTGGTATATGATGGACATACACACATACCTTACCATTTCACGATAATTAACTGGCTATTTCTCTCTTGTACGCATCTTCTCAAAAACTCCCCTTATTACCTGGTTCGGTGGATGGTTCCTTCTAATTCTTGATGGAGGGTCTCTTATCACTTGATCATTTAGTTCAGTAGCAGACTCCTCCTCGACTTCGTTCATGTGATCTCTTCTGATGGTTCAGATGTTTCCTCTGATGTTGAGACAACATCTGGGACAACATCTGTTTCTTCAGTAGGTTGCTCATTTTCAACTGCAACCACAATGTTGCTTTCTGATGATTTACCAGAGATATCCAGTAGATCATCAAAAATAACATTAACAGACTCTTGTATGGTCTTCGTCTTTAGATTGTATATTCGGTAAGCATTGTTATTCTGAGAGTAGCCAACGAATATTCCCTTGTCACTTTTAGAGTCAAATTTAGCCAGTTGATCTCTGCTATTAAAAATATAGCATACACACCCAAAGACATGAAAGTAACGCAATGTTGGTTTCTTTCCATTTAACAGTTCATAGGGTGTCATCTTGGTCACTGGCCTTAAAAAACTCTGTTAGTTATGTGACATGCAGTGTTCAAGGCTTCTGCCCAAAACCTTTTTGACAACTGCTTAGAACTTAATATAATTCTAGCCATTTCTTGTAAAGTTCTGTTCTTTCTCTCAGCAACCCCATTTTTTTGAGGTGTCTTTGGTGCCGAGAATTCATGGAATATGTCTTTCTTTTCACAAAATTTTGTAAAAGTTTGATTTTCAAATTTTTTTCCATGATCAGATCTGATTCTGGAAATTGAAGAACAAAACAAATTCCTATTTCTAAAGTAAAGTGTTCTAAACATGTCAAATGTTTGTGATTTTTCTTTTAGAAAGTAGATCCAAGTAAATTTGGAAAAATCATCTACAATCACATAGAAATATCTCATCCCTCCTAGGATATCTACTTTAATAGGACCCATAAGATCCATATGCAATAATTGAAAACAATGAGACGTACATGAATGTTATCTGTCATGTTGGACAATATTGTGAGAGACACGGGTCTGCTTTCCTTTCAAACAATCTTCGCACAGTGTTTTATCTTTTGCATTTAGCCTGAAAATGCCTTTAACAGCTTCAAACGAGATTAACTTCTCCAAGGTGTTGTAGTTGATATGTCTCAACTTCTGATGCCAAAGTGTCAGTCACTTACCTTCACAGAATTGTTAAATTCTTGTCCACCGATGAGATAGAATTATCTCCAGTTCGAGTCCCTGACATGACACAGTTATTTGCAGAATCTGTAACTTTACATCCAAGCTTGTTGAATTTCACCTCGAGATCATCATCACACAGTTGGCTTATGCTAAGAAGATTAGCAACCAAACCTTCTACATGAAGGACATTTTCAAGGTTGGTACATCCGGAACATTGAGAGTTCCTCTACCAATTATCTTACTCTTACTTCCTCCTCCAAAGGTCACATATCCTCCATTGAATGCTCCATAATTTTTTCCTTCTGCTCTCAGGCTGGTTGCTTCGAATGTTATCAGTGATGTTGGGTAACATTGCTGACGACATTGTTGGCAATGACCTGAGTGCAGAGTTTTGAAGTTTGTAGCAGTAGGACATAAAATGTCCTGTCTTTTTACAGTAGCTGCATCCAAACTTTGATCTATCCTTAGTGTTCTGAGAGTTATTATTAGCATTTTATTTGAAAAACTTTATCCTCTCAGATTTACTATGGATCCTGGAAGTATTTGTTTTAACAAGTGATTGATACCCAAGCCCTGTCCTTGCAGGTTTACTGAAGTTCAAGATTTCATCCAGTTTGGAGGTTCCCGTGTTAAACCTTTGAAAGGTGGTCTCAGTTAAGTTCAATCGTGCACGAATCTTACAAAGTTCTAGGTCCTTCTTGGTAAGTGTCACCTCTAATCGATTGATTGTGCCTTTCAGATTGATATTCTCTAGAGCCAGATATTTTATTTTTGAGTCTAGTTGCTCAAATTCTGTGATCAAAGCTTTACAATGATCTTGTATTTCCTTTATCACTTCGTTTTTAGAATCAACTAGATCCAAATCTACAGCCTCATATGAAGAAATAAAACCACTAAAATAATTAACATCATAATAGATAAAGTATACATACCTCTCTGATATTGCAGGCATTTCAGATGTTGTCGCAACATTGTCAACAACATCTTCAACGTCGGACAGTGAGTGTTCGAACATTGCTGCCATCATTGCCTGTGATTCTTCTTCTTGATCTCCTTCCTCCTCTTCATTCTCATCATCACTGAGGGTTACCCACATAACCTTACCAAATTTTTTAAGGGTGTTTGCACACTCATTAGCATAGTGTTCCCAAACCGAGAATGCTTGACACTGCACTCCCTCGAGTTATTTGGGATTAAAGTTGGTATTGTCGGAGTTGGATTTCCTCAGGATATTGTGATTTTATTGCTCAGGAGGTGACCTAGTTGGTTGTTTATTGAAGAGTGAATTTTGGTGTTGTTTAAATTTAGCCTTATTGCGATCATTATTGATCTTTCTCACTATCAAATTAAATCGACAAGTGAGTAAGGCAAAAGTTGCACCACTTCCTAGTTCCTCCAGGTTTTCTTCCTCGTTTTCAAATTTAGTTTCAGAGGTTTGTCCTTGGAGTGACAATGTCTTGTCTTGATATAGATCTCTTTGGCTCTTCATGTTCATCTCATAAGTTTGAAAGATGCTCATCAAGGCATATAGATCCATAGTAGCAAGATTATGGGTCTCTTCAATAGCACAAATTTTTGTATTAAATATTTCAGAGAGAGATCTGAGGGCTTTATCCACAAGTTGTGTGTTGGTCAAAAGAGAACCAAGGACTTGACACTGATTGGCAATGTCAATTAACTTTTCAAAGTAGGATTTTAGGTCCTCAGATTCTTCTATCCTCAAGAGTTCATATTGGCTCAAAATCATGCGTAACTTTGTACGTCGTACACTTAAGGTACCTTCACAATTAGTTTGTAAGGTCTCCCAAGCGTCCTTGGCCGTTGTACAATTGTGGATGAGTTTGAACATGTAGAGATCTACCCATCCAAATATAGCATTTATGGCCTTTTCATTAAAGTTAGCATTGTTGATCTCTTCCGCGGTCCATTCAGACTCGGATTTGGTAAGAACATCACCGTCCTCGTCTGCTGGATATTTGGGGACCACATACCCTTCGGAGACAGATCTACATGCTCGAACATCAATTGACTTGATGTGAGAACGAAGCCGAATCTTTCAATAGGCATAACTGGTTTCATCAAGAATTGGAAGTCTACCAACATTTTGTATAGCTGAGTCCATAGCCGTATAATTCAGAATCAAGCACTTATTATATTAAGTGTCGGCTCTGA
Source organism: Przewalskia tangutica (assembly GCA_029844215.1). Lineage (NCBI taxonomy): Eukaryota > Viridiplantae > Streptophyta > Magnoliopsida > Solanales > Solanaceae > Przewalskia > Przewalskia tangutica. The sequence goes on from CM056738.1 coordinate 13,204,351, forward strand.
TACCACTTGTTGGGGTACGGGGCTACGGATAAGCAAATACAAGTAAGATTAAAAACGAAACAACTTGAATAACAAAAATAAATTCTGGATGTTGCTTTCAATGTTGTGTCAACATCTGAGACAACATTGTGATAAAACAGTTATAAACTTTTAAAGATTAAATGCAGTGAAAAATTAAAATACACAAGGTTTATATTTTTAAGGGTATATATTAATATAGTCCTTGATGACCGAAGTATTGTATATATTATATATTATATACAATTACAATTGAATTTCTTTTTTACAAATTGAGCAATACGAACGAAAAAAAATTACAAACAAAAATGAAGTCGCAGATGACTTCAGTCTAAAGTTAAAATATCTAAAAAGACAAATACAACATCTTCATTACAATTGCTTCAACAATAAGTTTGATCAAGAATCTGGACCGCAATAGTAATGTGGGACTAGATGTTGTTATACTACTTTAGGTTAGGCGTAGATCCAGTTTCTAAGGTGAATATCCGAGAGCTCTCTTGGTGATTCTTCTCGTTTAATTCTGGATGTCAATACTCTGAAGTTTTCTCTATTTATAGTGTGAACTTCCCTTGAAATCCTCACTATTGGTTGCGGGAGTTGAGTAAAAGAAGGTTGCAGCTTACTGCTTCTCCTCCAAGCTTGACTACTTCTTTTCTCACGTTTTAAACACAACTTCATTGTAAGCTTGCCTAGGTTAACACATTCTGTTTTGGCCGGAAGAATCGACAAAATCGTTTACAGAGATGTTGACAGTGATGTTGTCACAACATCGCAGGCAACATCCTTATGTTCATAAGCGATGTTATCCTGGGCGTTTACATATGTTGTCACAACATCCATCCAACATCAACAACGCCTAACACATACAAGTATTTTGATTCATTATTTTAATTAATTAATGCCCTAAATGTTGCTTTCTTCTTTAAATTTCATAGTAAATCTACGATCAACTTTAACGATAAAACCTAAAACAGAACCTTTTTGTCTATTGATTACATTAAACAATTCATCCACTTGTTTGAACATACGTTTGATTTATACCAATCTCTGTTTTGTTCCAAATAAATTTATTATTCTTGAAAGGGCACTCTACCTGACCACATTTTATTAATTTGTTTGTTCTTTCTCGTTATATCATCATGCTCAGGGACAGAGTTAGTATGTCAATTACGATTCGGTAGAACTCATTAATTTTGACATAGATTTTGTATATATTAAAAATCCAGTTAATATTTATAAATAATTAATCAAGATCCTAGTTACTCTCTTTTTAAAATCTAAAATTCATAAACTCAAAATTTTACCTCTACATTTGTCCATGATTTTCTCATTATTTCAAAAACCTACTAGGGTCGTGATAATTTTTGTGATTTATATCAATTCTTTTTTAACGTATATGAAATATTTGTTACTCTCGTCGATTCAATTTATGTGACGTAGTTTGACTCTATATGAATTTTTCTAAAAAAAAAATGTAATCTTAAATATATCATAACATTTGTGTTGTTATAAATTTTCTGAAATTTATGGTATGTCATAACATTTGTGGTTATAGAACTTCTTCTTAAAGGTAAAATGAAAAGTTTAAAGTTTAATTTGGTCTCATTTAATACTACCCTTCTTTAAAAAAAGATATTCCTCATTTAATATAAAATCAATATCTTAAGATATTCCTCATTTAATATAAAGTCAATATCTCGTAGGAATCTAGTAGTTCAATTGATTGGTGAGAGTTTGAATCCCCACATTGTAATCCTCTCTCATTCCCTTACCCCTACCCCTATGAAATAAGAATAATTTTTTTAAAAAAAAAAAGGTCAATATCTTGTGATATTAATTATAATTTTCTTGGGTTAAGCAACTTAAGTGACTAGTGAGAAAATACGACTAGTTGTTTCGAGAGTTAGAAAAGAGAGATTACTCATATGTCGTAGCCAAATATTCTTTTGAAGAAGACTTAACCTACGTATAACTTACATAAATAGCTATAATTTCGGAGCTTCTAACTCACTAATTATAGCTAATTTTTTATTAATTACATTTCATAGCTAATTTTTATCTAATTCAGATATATTTGATTGTATTCGAATACATTGTTCTGTTGTATCTAATTTTTTGAACAAGCTAATTTGGTATATTTGATCAGATTCGAATTATATCAACCGGCTCGTTGACTAATCGACCGGTTGACCTTGGTGAGTTAAGACCGGCCGGACCGGTAGACATACCGGGTTGGGGTCGGATTGTCCCCAACCCCAACCCGCACGTCATTTCAAAACCCAGATACTGACCGGTAAGGTCCAGATTGGAAAACCGGTTCCATTATCGGTTAACCGATCGATCGGACCTGCCATAAAACAAAAATAAAAAAATTGTCCAACGATCATTTCACCGTTGGGCTTGGGAGAAGTGGGGCGGGGCGCTAGCGGCTTCAATTGGTCATTTTTTTTTTTTTTTTTTTTTTTTTTTTAATTATTTATTTTAATTCCATTTTTACCCTTTAAAAAATCTATAAATTCTCTACATTTTCTTCATTTTTATCACACAACATTTCTCTCAATTCTCTTATTCTCATACTCTCTTAATTATCTTTATTATCAATTTTCAAGTTATTAATATTATTAGTTTTCAAATTCAAAGTAGCAAGACGCAAGACTTCGAGCTTCGAGTTTCTATTGAATTCTGAATCCCGAAGTTTGGTACACTCGTTTCATTCTCTAATTATTTTATTAAATTGTCATATTTATTTGTTGATTATTTAAATATTTTATAATGTCTTTACTAAGGGGAATTGCGTCGGATCGTAGTAAATCTAGTTCAAGGGGTAAAATCAGAGGTTCTTCATCATCTAATCAAAATATAGATTATGATCAAATGCAAGAAGATTTTGGAATAAGATAATGAATGTGATAACGTTCAATTAGATGATATTGATGAACTTGAACAAGAACCTCCTACACCTACTAGTGTTCCTTAACAATGTTAGTGCATTAGTGTAGTCGTAGACCTCCTTTACCAAACGATAGCAAGAAGAAAAAGGAGTAAAGTGTGGCTCTTTATGATAAAGTTGTGGTACGATAGAGTTAAATGTAATATTTGTGGAGAACTTATAAACATAAGGAGCGGGGGCGCGACGGGCACTATAGGTAGACATATAAAATTCGGTCATCCTAAGACAATGGAATGCTGTCCCTGATTTAGAACCCGGTCAACAACAACTTAATCCATTAACTGGGGGGTTGGCTAAGTACGATCCAAAAAAAGATCGCATTGAATTAGCAAAAATGATTGTCGGAGGTTGTTTGTCTTTTTCTTTTGCTTCTTCTTCATATTTAATTACATATATTCAAAGAGTATATAATCCTTTTTTTAAAGGTGTTCCTCGTAGTACTACTAGAGCCGATATTTTTAGACTTCATAATGATTATGTTATTTTCTTGCAATATTTGTTTGCTAACCTTCCATGCCATGTTAGTTTTACTTGGACATTGGACATGCGTTGAGCAGTTATGATTATTTAACAATTACTTGTCATTGGATTGATGAAAATTTTAGAATGGAAAACGTATTATTGCTTTGCGTATTTGCGAGGATCAAAGTCATCTTGGAAAATATATGTTTAAACTATTTGTTTTATGCCCAAAAATATAATCTTTATAATAAAATACTTTGTGTATCATTCGATAATGCATCTAATAATATCACTTTGTAGATTTTTAAAGCGGAAGTACAACCACCACTTCCTGATATATTTCATGTTCGTTGTGCTTGTCATATTTATAATTTAATTGTTAAAAGTGGTCTTGATTTATTTTCACCTGAAATAAAACTTGTCAAAAGAGTTGTTGGAGTTATTCAGGGTAATAATAGGAAAAATAGAATTATAGAATTTAAAGAAAAATGTAAACAATTTAATTTGAGACCTAAATTCATGCCAGAAGAGACTTATTTATTTTTAAAAGAATGTTATAAGTATAAAGACCCCATAACACATGTTGCAAATGCGCATTGTAAGAACGTAATGTATATGTTAACCGACGAACATTGGAAATCAATTGGTGAACTTTTAAAATTTTTACGTAAATTTTACATCGCAATCATTGAATTTTCGTGATCTTATTACCCAACAGATTTGTAATGCTTTAGCTCATATATTTGAAATTTCATATTTACTTTATGGTTAAAATCAAATGTGAAATATAAAGATGCGATTCTGATTATGTTTGAAAAGTTTAAAAATATTTTTTCCTATTCACGATGTTTATTGTATTGTGCGATCTTAAATCCTTCATTAAAAAGTAGATTGTCATAATTTAATATTTAGTTTATATAATTATATGGAAATAGGTCAACGAAACTCCATCTTCATTTGATTGCATAAGTAAACTTGATACTAATTTAACTACATTATATGAATATTATGCTACATTACGATAACACCAACTCGCTACTAATATTCCTTCTAGTTCGGTTACGTGTCTACACTGCGAGATTGATGATGATGACGATGAAGAAGAATCTTTAGACATATGGAGCACTTTTACAACACAACCAACCACAGGCCGATCTTGCGATGAGATGTAATTTTATTTGCAAAAGCCAGCGGAGCCGAAGAAAAATTTTGACCCTTTACAATGGTGGCGGGATAACAAAGGCAATTCCGGTACTTGCGATGGCGGGATGTTCTTAATGTGTCGATCTCAGCGATGGCTTCGAAAGTGCATTTAGCCAAGCACGAGATCAAATAGGAGACACACGTCACTCATTGGGTGGAAGCACATTAGAAGTGTTAGTCTGCTTAAGGGATTGGATCAGATCAGAGAGAAGAAATCAAGGATGTGGAGACGTTGATTATCCCGAAGATGAAGAAATAGGCAATATTTTGGAAGGCGGGAGCGGGGATCGGAATTAATACTCGGATTTAGAGGCTATGGAGCATAACCAATTCAATCAACCTATAGATTACGAAGAACTTGCAAAAGGATCGTAATATGTAAATAAAATTATTATTACTTCATTATGTACTCTTATTAACGTTATGAAAGTTCAAAAGTTTACATCTTATCATTAATTTTAATTTTACTATCTATTTAGTTGTTAATCATATTACTTATAAGTTATAATGTTATATACTTATATGATATATCTACTAATCTAATAAATTAATAAAAGTATAATTACAAATTTACAATATAAAGTTATAAACTATAAAGTATAAAGTTATAAACTATAAAGTATAAAGTTATAAACTATAAAATCAAAAGTTAACTTTAAAGTTTCAATTTTAATATATACAACTAAATTATATATTATATTATTATATTACATATTTAAATTGAATTTAGTTTATATTATAGAAAATAAATACTATTAAAAAAAAAAAAATAAAGCAGGACCGGTTGGACCGGTTCGACTTGAACATTTGCCAACATGGAATCCAGAATGACGGCCAGTTGGCGGTAGTCGATGAACGGACCGTGCAGTTAAACCGGTAATGGGCTACCGGTCCGGACCGGGCTGACCCGTTAGACACCTATAATTCGAATATACAGGATTGCGTAGATATTGCAATGCATAAATTGAATGCATTTGATTGTATTTGAGCGAATTTTAGCTCAATCTCCGGTCAAATATAAAAAATACACTAAAATGACAAATACAATCAAATATGATATACAAAAGGATAAGAAGCCATGGATTCCGATCAAATATAAAAAGATACACTCAAAAAATAATGAATACACTCAAATACACTCAGATGTGAGATAGAACAAGGAGAAGAAACCATGGATTACGGCCAGACGAATACACTGAGATCTAAAATACAAAAAAGTATATGAAGCCACGGATGTCAGCATCTCCGTCAGATCCAGATCCGATTGTGACAGAGATGATGGGGTGCAACGATGTTGGTGGAGATGGGATCAGAGCAGCGGGGAAGGAGAACAGATGGGGAGAATGGGTGAGATGGAGGTTTGGTCGTGAAATTAAATATCTCTGGTGATACCTAGCTTTTCGGGTGAGTTTTACCACTCTTCTGGTCAACCACCGTGATTTTGTCCTATGTGGATACAAAAATTTTAAATACAATATCACTCTCTGATATGCAAAAGCGCCATACGATTTTGCCATAATATTTTGGGAGAGTTGAATTCTACGAGCAAAGAAAATAGAATGAGATCTCCTCTGTTTCAAGGCCCGTGCAATCCAACCTGATTCAGTTGGTGACAGTCTCATACTCTGATGCATTATTTTAACTGTTGATTAAATACAACAACAGTTATTTTCAGCCAGATCCCGTCCAGATTCGTCAGAGAACAGAGAGCAATTTCTGGTGGTGATTTGCAGATACGACATAGGGGTGATGTGTGGAGATGAGAGAAGGGAACAGAGAGATGGTTTGTTTGATTGGCTCCAGTAGAGCTCCGTTGGAGAAGATGACCAACGGTGGCCGAGTGAGAAAAGAGATGGAAAAAAGAGAGAATTAAGCAAGGAGTGAGAAATGGGGTTGAGGAAAAAGATTGATACAATAAAAAATATATGTATTTGATACAGCTATAATGGATAAATTAAAAATTTATTATAGCTATAAAAAGTAATTAAATTAAAATGTAGTTATTATCCATAAATAACTCTTAGAGTTAGCTATGACAAGTAAATCTTAACCTAAATAATCGTCAATTCAATCGCTTAAACTAAAAGGCTGACATTAACCTAAATCATATGTGGCTTTCTATAATCATTCTATACGTATGTATTTGATAATTACTCCACCTGTAAACTAAGAAGCTGACATTAGCCTTCTGCTCTCCAAAGGTTTGTATTCATGCTACAAGTGTTCTCTTTAAATAATTTTTATTTGATGGAACTAATGAAGTTATTGAGCTAAGGTTGTGTTGATAATATGTTTAACATAAACCTTGAGGAACTGGATTTATTAATTGTCCTTTTCCTGCATAAAGTTGGATTAAGATCCATTTGGTGCTTATTGTATGACTTTTGAAATAATTTCTTCAATTGTATTCATCTCCTAAGTAATAATATATACACAAGGTAACATTTATTAGGAAGAATAAGTCTTACCTAATATCCTCCTATTCTATCCTCCTATTATATTCCTTACTTTATTATCTATCATATATACATATGATACTACATTAATACAATATTATTACTATTCATTAATAATATTTTAACACTCCCCCGCAGTCGAAGTTGGAGGGCGGTGAATGCTGAGACTGTCCCGAAATTCTTCAAATAATATCAGCGGAAGCCCTTTCGTGAAGATATTTGCGATCTGATGTCGCGTCGGAACATGTAACACTCGCACTTGTCCGCGAGTAACCTTTTCACGGACAAAATGGATATCTAACTCAATATGTTTAGTGCATTGATGATGGATCGGATTACCTGAGAGATATATTGCACTAATGTTATCACAGTATACCATAGTGGCTGTCGGAATGGGGCAATGAAACTCAAGTAAAAGATTTCGAATTCAGCATGAGTCAGACACAACATTAGCAACAACACTGTATTCAGCTTCAACACTTGAGCGTGATACTGTGGCTTACCTTTTGGAGGACCATGAGATTAAATTGTCACCGAGGAAGACGCAATAACCGGAAGTGGAGCGTCTTGTGTCCGGACGTCCTGCCCTGTCTGCATCTGTGTAAGTAACAAGTTTGGAAACGAAAGACGGGTAAAGATATAATCCACTCCAGAGTGCCCTGAATATATCGCATGCGTTTGAGCGCATGCATAATCTAACACTTATAACTATAATTTTATCTCGTTATAACAAATTACATGATAAAATGATAAAAGAAAAGAATATAAATTGATTAATTTGAATATTATTTACTTTTCCCCTTCACTTAAGCCCTACGACACTCTAAAAACGGGCCAACAAGAATAATGGTGTTGTAATAATACTCTTTCATCTATAATCATAAGTTTGATTGAGCTTTGAGTATAAAATTGTCTTTGTTATAGAGGTTTTTCCCCTTATGTGAAACATTTCAACGTGAATTCAAATTTAATTGAGCCTTATAATGTGTGCACCGAACACCGATGAAAAATAAAAAATAAAATTAAGAGTAGTTAGTTTTGTATACTTATGTCAGTTAAGACGTTGAGAAAAGAATATCTAAAGTTAAGAAAATATTTTAAAGTTGAAAAGGAGCTAAAAACTAACGAATGTGTTTGAACATAGTAAACCTTCAGATCTCTTTCGTGTTGGCACGGGCCACTCCCGCCTAGTTGAAGGCCCTTTTTCACACCTAGTGTGGATGTGGCCCTTGTAAACTGGGTTGTACTTGTTCCAATTGTAGTCTTCTCAAACCTTTTAATCATTTGGGCCAGAATATATGAATAGATAAAGTATGGTCATTGTTCGGGCCGACACTGTCCAAATTTCAAACTTGATGCATATTGAAAACCAAGAAATTTCACCAATGTCGTTAAGGGATTAGTAGTATTTAAGTTTTAGCCTCATTAAAAGAAGTATAAAGTTTGATTTTCATTGGAATTTGTGCTTTTCCATCTTCTTTATATGTGTTTTTCCAATTATCCCCTTGAGAACCAGTTGAGCTGCCCATGCGGACTTCTTTATATATGTTATAGTAATTTAAAGATTCATTGCTTGTTTGTTGTTGACTTGGATTGATTTGATGAAGAAAGTTGAAAAACATCATAGGATATTGTTGAGCTTGATTATTGAAAAAGATAAAGAGAAATTATTAGTTTTGAAGGTCTTGGATTTGAGTCTTGAAAATTGAAAAAATCCTACTATGAAGCATTTTCCCTTTTAATGAGTCTTACACGACAAGACTTTGGCTTAGTGGAGGCCCAATACTTAACACCAAATAAAAAACTAAAAAGAAGTTGAAGGTCAGGTTGAATCTAACTAGTGGGAAGTATTTTAAGGTAGGTGTAAGATATGTGTACACACTACTTTTCTCAGATTTCACATGTAGAATTACACTAAATTTGTTATTATTGTACATATATAGTAACATTTTCGGATCAAGCGATGTCGGGTGACATTGCTTAGGTGTACGTGTGTCCGCCCCTGCAGAAGCTATATATAATTATACACAAGATGCATTATAGAATAAGATTGTGTGAATTAAACTATTTCTTAACAAAAATATCATTTAAAATAAGTAGTTCATGTATAACAATCTCTTTATTATTAATCATCCCATAATAATTTTGTTTCGTTAAGCACGTCATAAATAATTCTTAAATAACTAGCATGTCAACCAAGCCGACTCTTGGGCAAAAATATTGGTTAGAGGAATAAATATACGGTAGAATAAAGTGATCCTTCGGCGTTTTAAGACTCGTAGATTAATAGATATACTTCATTTGTAGAATCGTGTAATTCTCCTTGGTCGGAGACTTCTCATTTATGCAATATATATAGATGTTTACAATTACAAATCTAATTGTATAAGGATCTATATTTTACTTAATTACACTAGAATAATAATTACAGAATATATGAAGAATATTTACATATTCTCTATCACACCCCCTCAGTTGGAGCATGAAGAGGTCGGACGTTCAGACTGGATCTGAAGTCAAGGAACAACTGTCAAGAAGTCTCTTAGTAAATATATCGATGTACTGATAGGAATAAGGAAAGTGTAACACCCGAACATGGCACATGACAACCTTCTCATGAACAAAATGAATATACATCTCAATATATTTGGTTCGCTGATGTTGAACTGGGTTATGAGACAAGTAAACGACAGATATATTATCACAATAGACAAAAGATGCCTTATGTAAGGGACAATGAAGCTCTAGAAGTAGGTTTTTTAGCCAGCAGATCTCGGCAATAACGTTTGCAATGCCTCTATATTCTGCTTCTGCACTCGAACGAGAAAGTATGGCTTGTCGTTTGGCAGACCACGAGATAAGATTATCACCCAAAAATACACAGTAGTTGGAAGTATATCGACGTATGTCCAGACAACCAGCCCAATCGACGTCCGTATACGATATCATCCTGGTCGGTGCAGATGAATAAAGACGTAATCCATAGTCAATAGTACCCATAACATACCAAATGATACATTTAAAAGTGGTTAAGTGAGGCTCCCTAGGAGAATGCATGAACAAACACACATATTGAATGGCATAGGTAATATCAGGTCGAGTGAAGGTAAGATACTGGAGTGCACCAGCGACACCTATAAAGAGAAGGATCGAGCACCGGATTCCCGTCATCGACACTGAGTTTCGACTTCAATTCAACTGGAGCAGGCATGATCTTGTAGTTTGCTATTTTAGCACTGTAAACAATTTCTTCGGCATACACATGTTGACACAGGAACATTACATTTTCGGATCTAATCAATGAAATCTCCAAAAAATAACTCAACTTACCCAAGTCTGTCATACCAAATTCAGATTTGAGCAGGGTAATGATCTCGTGTTTAGACACATCAGATGAGGGAGTCAGAAAAATATCATCCACATAGAGCAAAAGGTATGCAATGTCATTACCTCGATAAAAACTAAAAAATGAATTTTCACTTTTGATGCACACGAACTCGGTCTGCATGATGAAAGTGGAAAAGTGCTCATGCCAAGCCCTGGGAGCTTGTTTCAAGCCATAGAGTGACTTTCGAAGATGACAGACATATTGTGGAGCCTCTGGATGCACAAAGACAGATGAGTGATGCATATATACGGTTTCTTTCAAATCCACATGTAAGAACGCATTGTTTACATCCAAGTTGATGAATCGGCTAGTTCTTTCCCATAGTTATGCTTAAAACAATGCGAATGGTGGCTGGTTTAACCACTGGACTGAAAGTCTCACCACAATCAACTCCCTTTTGTTGCCCCTTGCCATTTGCCACAAGTCTCGCCTTATGGCATTCAAGCTCACCACTATCTCTAAATTTGTGACAATATATCCACATGCAATGAATAACATTCACCCCCTCTAATATCGGGATAAGATTCCAAGTGCACTGTATAGTGAGTGCATTAAATTCCTCACGCATAGTTGCATTCCAATTTGGGTAAAACTTGACTATTTTTGGGTTTTTAGGTATTGGCGAGATAGTCTGAGTAGAGAGGTTAAAATGGACTTTTGGTTTGAAAATCTCATGTTGGATACGGGTTTCCATACGGTGGGTCATAAGCGGGACTGTTTGAGTCACGGACAGTGGGGTAGTTATGAGCAGTGAGGTAGTTTGGGACATGGTATGTTCCGTGATTGATTAAGGGTGGGGCAGTGACTAATTATGATGAGTGGTCGATGGGATGGGGGTAATCGACGGGTGATGGGGGTAGTCGATGAGGCGAGGCGATGAAGCGATGTGAGATGGACTCGGTAGTCATCGGCGGTCGGGGTAGTCGACGCGGCAGCTGGACGGGGCAGTGATGGGACGGGATAGGTGGAATGATGTATGGAGTTTCTAATGAGAGGGGACGTGTCCAGATCATCAAGGAAGCCGTAATCATTGACTTGAAAATTTTATATGTTTGCAAATGGGAAAACGTTCTCCTCAAATGTGACATAACGAGAGATTAGGATTTTATTTGTGGACAAATCATAGCATAAGTACACCCTATGGTTTGACGGGAAATCCAAGAAAATGGAAGGGGTAGTTCTAGATGATAATTTGTGAGGGATCGTGGAGGCGAGATTCGGATAGCATAGACAACCAAAAATTTGAAAGTGATCATAAGAGGGGATTCGAATGAAGAGAATTTTGGTTGGAGTTTTATTTTAAAGTGTTCGTGTTGGTAATATATTAAGGAGGTATGCCGCCATGTGTAAGGCGTACACCAAAAACGAAGGGGGGTGGAAGCATGAAAGAGCATAGTGCGGATCTTATTATTGATGATGCGTATGATTCTTTCGATTTTACCATTTTGAGGAGAGATATGGGGGAAAGAAAATCAAAATACCATGTTATGGTCTGCACAAAATTTATGAAAGGGAAGGTTGTCAAACTCACGGACGTTATGATATTGAAATATTTTATGGTCTTTTCAAATTGAGTTTTAACATATGCTTGAAATTCAAAAAAGATTGTGTAAACTTGAGACTTATATTTTAGAAGATGAACTCAAAGAAATTAAGAGAAATCATCCAAAAATACCAAATAATATTTGTGTCACGCCCCGACTTTTCCTAAGTCTTTACTTAGGGCGTGATGGCACCTGGACAATTATTTCCCACCAGGAGCACCATTTAATTCTCTTTATTTAGAAATTTAAACTTATATTCAAATACGGAGCTATTAATAAAATAACAATAAAGAAATTTGTTTATGACTTTATTAAAAATATAACGCGAGCCCATGCTCGTGCAAATATTGTTTCAACATAGACATACTGACAAATATTATCCTAAGTTGGGAGACCGCTTCCACACGCATTTCGAGACATTGAACCGACATTCGAACTGACGCAGTACCAAGCTCAAACAATGGACTTGGTATGACAAGAGGTCATGGACGATCGCTAGCCTTGGCGTGGAGCCTTTCCTCTATCACGCTTTCTGAAACATGTTAAATAAAGAGTCACTCTACCATCTCAATGGTGAAGAACCTTACCCCGCAATTCAAAGTAACATCACAATATTCCAAGCACAATCACATTATAACGTAATAAGCATATTGCAAAACATATCAAGTTACAACATTTTTAAGTATGCAACAACCTCATAGGAAATTCTCGGTTTAACTAACACTTCATTTTATCTCGTATTATACGTTAAGACATTCCCCTGCATTTCCACATGTTTATTACATTTATATATTTGTGAACGCGTATTCACTTGTCATATTTATATATATGTGAACATGTATTCATCTTTCATATTTGTTGCGGCGTGCAACCCGATCCATTATATTTAAGTATTTGTGAACACGTATTCACTTTACGTTTTGTTGCGGCGTGCAACCCGATCCATTATGTTTACGTATTCGTGAACGCGTATTCACTTTACGTTTTGTTGCGGCGTGATTCACTTTTCATATTTATATATAGATGAACATGTATTCATCTTTCATATTTGTTGCGGCGTGCAACCCGATCCATTATATTTACGTATTTGTGAACACGTATTCACTTTACGCTTTGTTGCGCGCAACCCGATCCATTATGTTTACGTATTCGTGAACGCGTATTCACTTTACGTTTTGTTGCGCGCAACCCACCCATTATATTTACGTATTTGTGAACGCGTAATCACTTTACGCTTTGTTGCGCGCGCAACCCGACCCATTGTATTTACGTATTTGTGAACACGTATTCACTTTACGCTTTGTTGCGCGCAACCCGATCCATTATGTTTATATTTACGATTTGTGAACGCGTATTCACTTTACGTTTTGTTGCGGCGCAACCCGATCCATTATGTTTATATTTACGTATTGGTGAACACGTATTCACTTTACGCTTTTGTTGCGGCAACCCGATCCATTATGTTTATATTTACGTATTTATGTGAACACGTATTCACTTTTCATATTTTTCAGAAGATCGAATAAATAATATTCTCTTTCCCAACATTCTGTCATTCATACTTGTAACGATTATAATTTTTTAACCATAACTCCAACTAAGGTGTTTCTCAAGCGGAAACTAAGGTAAGACGGGGATCTTTCTCTGTACCAAATTTTATTTAAAACTACTTTGGGTAACTAACACAAATTTATCCTCAAAACAGCCACATAAAATTTGTTTCGGCAGAATTTTTATTAAACAGCACCCAATCTTAGAATAGTCATAACTCCTAATCTGTAAACCCGTTTGATGCGCGTAGTATGCACACACTTTTAAACGCAAGTGCACGTTATCGTATCAAGTAGTATAGTCTTAGATAAGACCGAATATCGTCCTCTAGGATTAGGGTCCAAGTACCAGTTATCTATTTTCTAGTATCTATTTGGTGAATTAATAATTGATTGGGTTGTTTAGAACTAAGAATTATGAAAGCTATTTAAAGTATAAAGATTTACTTCAGGAGTGATGAGAATAGGGCTTCTATGTATCCTCACTATCCGCTTATGCTACTTACTAATGCATTACTTATGGTGTTCTTCTTTTGGAGAAAGCAGTTCTTAAATCGCTTTATACTCCCGTTAGGTTATATAAACACTCAACCCCGATTGTTCCTTACCTAACTTTCACGATAAGGGTAACGCTATAGGAGGATTAAGCACAAAAACCTAGTTGACCGTCACGCACAATGCGCAAAATTAGGGTTGTTAAGCCTCTCATCAACGCTACAAATCTAATTGAGGTATTTTCATCCCCAATTCAAGACCGTCTACCCAACTTACAGCATATTCACAATCCCCCCTTTTCAGAATCTGATTAGAAATCATATAGTGATAACTAGTTGTCAATTAGCTACCAAGAATTCAACTCAATTATTGGATAGATCTCTCAATAAGAATAATAACCACAAGCATGCATTAATTTATAACATAAGGTTCAAGAAATTCAACATAGAAAGCCCTATAAGAGAATTAGTTCCTAGCCATGAATATGACAAGAACTAATTCAAAGTTCATCATGCAAAAACTGAATTAAAGAAAAGAAAAAGGAAAGAAATTACTAATGTTTAGGTCTCCAATCTCCTAGCAAGAAAATCTTGAGTTGTGCAAGAAAGGGAACTCTCAACAACGCCTAGTGGTTCTCTCTTATATAGTTTTAAAACGCCTCCTTCTTTTCCTTCCAGTTCGCCCAAAAATCCGTCAAAAGACCTAAATTTTCCGCTGGCGCGGTGCCTTCGCAGATGGGCGCGGCCGGAAGTTCTGCGATCCGTCGGGTGTTTAGGCGCGCGCCCCGATATCTCATGCGAGCCGCGGCCAGAATGCTCGTAGCTCTCGGATGTTTAGCGCGCCGCGCTCTGACCGCTGCTCGAGGAGCGCGGTCTGAGTCTTCGCCTCGAATAGTGGCGCGCGGCCCGATTTAAGCGCCGCGGCTCGGATCTTCGCACCTTCTTCGAATGATAGCGCGCGCCTCGCTTCGATTGCAGGAGGCCATGCGCTGGTCCGGTTTTAGCCTTGTTCGCCACTTTCTCTGTTTTCAGCTCTGGCATCTCCTCTTTCGCCCTCTTTTTGCTCCTTTTCCGCCATTTGGCCACTTTAACCACTTTGACTCAAAAGAAAGAAAAACTATCCTAATACGACATTTATATGTGCAAAATGGGACAAAAGACTAACTAAAACAGACTCAAAAGGTGTATATAAAATACACCGATCACCGTTCAAGCCCCATAAAATCTCAAAACGACGAGAACAGAGAGATACACGTCTCCATGTGAACCATCCTTTTATATTCTGTACCATTTGGTACAGTTTTACACTTTTATTCGCTGCCCTTCCTGGATCTCGATAGATCCGAGGCAGAAACTTTAAACAGCAATAACTCTCAATCCGTAAGTCGTATAGACCCCCGTAAGTACTCAAAATGTCCACAACAAAGAGATATAGAACTTTCATTTAGAAACAATTTTCATATTCCCCACAGATTAGTACAGTTTTACGTTTCAACGTCCTGCCCTTCTGGATTCCGACGAATCCGAGGCAGCAACTTCAAACTACAATAACTCTCAACTCGTAAGTCCGTTTTAATAAATATTTATATATATCTGTCCGTAACAGAGATATTTACTACCATGTAAATTTTCATATAATTCTAATAAGTAAAACTCAATAAAAACAGTCCGTAATTATGCCTTTCCGAATTTTGACCAAATCTAAGGCAGGAACTTTGAACTATGATAACTTTCAAACCGTACGTCCATTTTACCTCATTTTTGGTTCTATATGATCATATTAGAGAGGTGTACCACTCCTACGAATTTCATCAAATTCTAACAGTTATAACTCAGTGAGAACAGTTCGTAAAGTTCATGACGCAACTAGTTGTCTAAACAATCAAAAGTTCAATATTTCTTTTCAACACTCAATTCTTATTCTAACATGTATTGAACTTAAAATAAAGGATGTTACCAAGAATTTCTGAGTGAGAAAACTCACCTTGTAAGTGTGAGGATTATTGTTGTGTGGTTGCTAAAATTATCCTTACTTTCTAGTATTTTGATTCTTGTTCTTCTTGCCCTCTTGGTATTTTTTCCTCTTCTTTTCACTTGTTTTTTTCTGATTTTCTAACATTTATGTTATGTACTTTGTTTGTGTGTAAATACTATGTATAAGTGGAGAGTTTTCTATAACTTATGGGAGGGGAAAAACCAAAAGATTGAAGGAAAATGAAAAGGGGGGAGGGGAAAGAAATGGACGTGCAATGCAATGTTTGCATGCCTTTTTTTTTCTTTTTTTTTTCTTTTGTTTTTCTTTTGTTTTCTTATTTTAATTTCATCTATCTATTTATCCAACTTTAACACTAACTCTATCTCATGCAATTTATTCTTTGTATTCTTATATATACATTTTTTTATTAACCCAACCACAACTATATTTTTTTTTCCGGATTTCACATTCTCTCCTCCTTAAGCAACATTCGTCCTCGAATGTGAATAAGGTCGTAACATAATCACATAGACACAATAATGTTTATTGTTATTGTAACACTAATTTGGGGCTTCACATTCTCCCTTCCTTAAGAAGCATTCGTCCTCGAATGAGAATAAGGTTGTAACACAATGCATATAGACACGCAAATGGCACACATATGAAGTACTATGTAATGCATTTTTATTACCTTAGTCAAATAGGAATGGATATTTGACTTTCATCTCCTCTTCCGCTTCTTAGGTGGCTTCTCTGGAGTGATTCTTCCATAGGACTTTCACTAAGCAATATCTTTTTCTTAGGTGTTGGACCTTCTATCAAGTATTTCTACCTGAGCCTCTTCATATCAAGCTCTTTATTAAGAACTATCTTCCGGGAATGATGACGTGACTTGGATCGTGCAAGTATTTTCGTAACATTGACACATGAAATACCAGATGCACCGCCTACTCTTGTGGAAGTGCTAATTGTAAGCCACATTCCCACTCTTCGCAAGATCTCATACGGCCCAATAAACCTTGGGCTCAATTTCCTTTCTTACCAAAACGCATCACTCCCTTCATTGGGGACACTTTTAAAAATATTTTCTCCCCCTCTTGGAATTCAAGATCTCTTTTCCGATGATCCGCATAGAACTTATGACGACTATGAGCTGTTTTGATCCGTTCACGAATAATCTGTACCTTATCATTTGTTTCCTGAATGACTTCAGTCCGAAACGATTCGTCACCCACCTCGAACCATCCAAGTGGAGACCTACATTTCGTCCATATAATGCTTCAAACGGCCATTTGTATGCTAGAGTGAAAACTATTGTTGTAGGCAAACTCAATTAGACATAGATGGTCCAACCACTTCCCGAAATCTAACACACAAGATCGCAACATGTCCTCGAGTGTTTGAATTGTTGCTCGGCTTGCCCATCTGTTCATGGGTGGAAAGTCGTGCTTAACTTAACTTTTGTCCCGAGACTCTGTGGAAACTTTGCCAAAAGTGTGAGGTGAATCGGGAACCTATCTGAAATAATTTGTAAAGGAATCCCGTGTAACCGCACAATCTCCTTCAAATAAATCTGTGTGTACTGTGGTGCGCGATACGTAGTCTTGACCGGTAAGAAATGGGCTGACTTTGTAAGCCGATCAACAATCACCCAAATAGAATCATACCCTTCTCGAGTTTTCGGTAGACCAGTTATGAAATCCATATGAATCGCCTCCCATTTCCACATGGGGACTCCAATGTCCTGACGTAATCCGCCAGGTTTTTGATGTTCAGCTTTCACCTGCTGACATATAAGACACCTCCCGACAAACTCCGCAACGTCCTTCTTCATCCCGTCCCACCAGTAATTTACCTTGAGGTCCTGATACATTTTTGTTGACCCTGGATGAATGGAATATCTTGTGTTGTGACCCTCATCTAAGATCTTCCTCCTTAGATCCTTTACCTAGGAACACATAACCTACCATTATACCGGGCGGTTCCGCCATAATCTCCCAATGTAAATCGTGAAGGTTTTCCTGTTGGATCCTATCCGAAATCCAACAAACTCCGTATCCTCAAACTGACTCTCTTTTATTTCTGAAGCTAAGGCAGACTGCGAGGTATCATGTACCACCACCCTACCTTCACCGATCTCAGTTAAGCTAACCCCGAGGTTTCCCAATCTTTGTACCTCCCGAATAATACCCCTCTTTTGTATTGCCAAATGGGCCAAGCTGCCCATTGATCTCCCATCGAGTCGCTACCACCACGTTGGCTTTCCCAGGATGGTAAAGAATACTAAGGTCATAATCCTTAAGCAACTCTAACCATCTTCTTTGTCGGAGATTCAAATCCTTCTGCGTGGTTATGTACTGCAAACTCTTATGATCTGTAAATATATCCACATGCACACCATACAAATAATGTCTCCATATTCGTAAGGCAAACACCACCGCAGCTAATTCCAAGTCATGAGTTGGGTAATTCTTCTCATGTATCTTCAATTGTCTAGATGCATACGCAATAACCTTTCCAAACTGCATCAAGACACATCCTAACCCAACTCTAGAGGCATCGCAATAGACTGTGAACCCTTCCTGTCCGGATGGTAAGGTTAAGACTGGTGCAGTAGTCAACAATTCCTTTAGTTTCTGAAAACTTGCCTCACATGCTTCTGACCACTGGTACTTAACCGCTTTTTGAGTCAACCGGGTCAAAGGAGCAACAAGACTAGAAAAACCTTTTACGAATCTTCTATAATACCCAGCCAAACCCAAGAAACTTCTAACCTCTGTCGGAGTGGTCGGTTTTGGCCAGTTCTTCACTGCTTCTATCTTCTGGGGGTCTACCATAATTCCATCCCTTGACACAACATGGCCCAAAAAGGCTACCTTTTCCAACCAAAATTCACACTTTGAAAATTTAGCATATAGTTTCTCCTGTTTCAAGACTTGAAGCACTACCTCGACGCTCTTCATGTTCTTCAACACTCTTCAGAGATTAGGATATCATCTATGAACACAATCACGAACAAATCTAGGAATGGTTTGAAGATTCTGTTCATTAAATCCATAAAAGTCAGGGCATTGTTAACCCAAAAGACATGACCAAGAACTCATAATGGCCGATCGGGTTCTAAAGCATTTTGGATATATCATCCGGATTTATTTTCAGCTGGTAATATACCGAACGGAGATCAATCTTGGAAAAATAGCTAGCTCCCTGAAGTTGGTCAAAAAGATCATCGATTCTTGGTAATGGGTATCGGTTCTTGATCGTGACCTTATTGAGTTGCCGATAATCGATGCACATTCGGAGCGATCCGTTTTTCTTTTCACAAACAGATCGTGCACTGAGGGAAACACTAGGCCTTATAAAGCCTTTATCCGTAAGATCCTTCAATTGTTCTTTTAACTCCTCAATTCAATTGGGGCCATTCGATATGGAGGAATAGAAATGGGTCTTGTGCGGAATTAACTCTATAGCAAAATCCACTTCTATCCGGAGGAAGGCTGGAAGATCTTGGAAAAACCTCCGGAAAATTTGAACAATAGGAACATCATTCACTGGAGGATTCCTTTTGGGTATCCACTATATTAGTCGATATGCATACTCACTCTGTGACTTCTCAATAACTTTTGAGCCCAAGGTAGGAAATAAAGCGGCACGAGGATATTTCAATCCTACCCCTTATAACAACGGTTCTCGGAAAAGTTAATCTCACTATCTTTCACGACAATCTAACATGGCATAACATGCCGACAACCAATCCATACCCAAAATGACGTGAAGTCTACCATATCAAGTAGTACTAGGTTCACCATTGTTCCTGCCATTCACTTCTAATGGGAAATTATTTACCACCCGAGAGGCCCAAATTGAGGCCCAAATTGAGGCCCCTACTGGTGTCATAACCTCAACAGGTTCACTTAAATAAGAAGGTTCTACATGTAAATTCTTAGCAAAGCCCATTGACACATATGAAAATGTAGAGCCGGGATCGTATAATACAAATGCAGGAATACTCGAGACTAGCAAAATACCTGTGACCACCGCATTAGATGCTTCTGCCTCGTTCCTCTGGGGCAAAGCGTAGAGCCGATTAGAATTGTTGGGTTGTTGACCTCCCTGACTCTGGCGGGGTTGGTTTCCCTGATTTCCCCTGTAGGCAGCTGTGGTTGCTTCTGATCTCCCCTTAATAGATTGGGTTTGGGTCCTCTTCTTGCAATCCCTGGCATAGTGGCCTGACTCTCCACAATTATAACATGTCTTCGTTAAGAGCCGACATTCTCCAGTGTGTTTTCATTGACAAATCTTACAAATCGGTTTGTCACCTCCTGTGTTAGGGTTGGTGGCCTTGTCCTTGCTACCTTGGTAATTAGACCAAATGTGCCCCTTAGGCTTGAAATAAGACTGGCCCACAGATTGGTTCGGTCCTGAAGATCCCTTACTAAACTCCTGCTTCTGATTTTGACTCTGGTTAAATGATCCCGACGTCCGAAATCTCTTCTGCGAATATTCTCTTTTTGCTTTAGCGAAACCTTCTACCCTCAAAGCCTTATCGACAATCTGAAGATAAGTTCGATCGTTGGCTAACGCCACCACCTTCTATGCTATGTTCGGGTTTAAACCCTCTACAAATCGCTTGACTCTATCCATTTCTGTAGGGACAACATGTGTGTTGTATGCCGATAACCTCACGAACTGTGTATCATATTCTTGTACACTGCGGTCACCTTGCTTCAATTGTTCAAACTCCCGTCTGAGCGCATCCTTGCGCGTATTAGGCATAAATTTCTCAATGAATGCCGCTCTGAATCCTCCCCAAGTCATTGGTGGTGACATCGGGGGACGATTTCTTCTAAAATTTCTCCACCACACCCGTGTGTCGTCCACTAACCGTGCGATTACCAAATTGACGTCATGCGTCTCCACACATCCTCGTGTAAACAGTAGGTTTTCTACCGCATCGAGAAATACTATTGGGTTAGACTTGTAGTACTTCCCTGTATAGATATGTTCCCTTCTTCTCACAAAATTTGCCCCATAGTCTATCTGGTACCTCTCCTACCTTTTCGGTCGGCGGTGCAGTCACATCTGGTTATTTTACCGTTATACACTCTCTTTCACAATCCTTTGAAGGAGGTAGTACGAGAACCAAGTCTTTGAAAAGACTCAAGATAGGCACGAGAAGAGTATGAAAGAAGTGAAACTTTAGGATGTTATTCCGTTTACTTATTACTAAGGTGGCGCGCAATCGCAATAAGTAACCGCTCAAACACCGACTCGAAGAAACTTCCTAGAATCTCCTAACCTGGCTTTGATACCAACTTGTCACGCCCCGACTTTTCCTAAGTCTTTACTTAGGGCGTGATGACACCTGGACAATTATTTCCCACCAGGAGCACCATTTAATTCTCTTTATTTAGAAATTTAAACTTATATTCAAATACGGAGCTATTAATAAAATAACAATAAAGAAATTTGTTTATGACTTTATTAAAAATATAACGCGAGCCCATGCTCGTGCAAATATTGTTTCAACATAGACATACTGACAAATATTATTCTAAGTTGGAAGGAGACTGTTCCACGGGCATTTCGAGACATTGAACCGACATTCGAACTGGCAGTACCAAGCCCGAAACAATGGACTTGGTATGACAAGAGGCTGCGGGACGATCGCTAGCCTTGGCGTGGAGCCTTTCCTCTATCACGCTTTCCTGAAACATGTTAAATAAAGAGTCAGCCCTACCATCCAATTTGGTGAGAACCTTACCCTGCAATTCAAAGTAACATCACAATATTCCAAGCACAATCACATTATAACGTAATAAGCATATTGCAAAAACATATCAGGTTACAACATTTTTAAGTATGCAACAACTCCTCATAGGAAATTCTCGATTTAACTAACACTTCATTTTATCTCGTATTATACGTTAAGACATTCCCCTGCATTTTCACATGTTTATTACATTTATATATTTGTGAACGCGTATTCACTTGTCATATTTATATATATGTGAACATGTATTCATCTTTCATATTTGTTGCGGCGTGCAACCCGATCCATTATATTTACGTATTTGTGAACACGTATTCACTTTACGTTTTGTTGCGGCGTGCAACCCGATCCATTATGTTTACGTATTCGTGAACGCGTATTCACTTTACGTTTTGTTGCGGCGTGATTCACTTTTCATATTTATATATAGATGAACATGTATTCATCTTTCATATTTGTTGCGGCGTGCAACCCGATCCATTATATTTACGTATTTGTGAACACGTAATCACTTTACGTTTTGTTGCGGCGTGCAACCCGATCCATTATGTTTACGTATTCGTGAACGCGTATTCACTTTACGTTTTGTTGCGGCGTGCAACCCGACCCATTATATTTACGTATTTGTGAACGCGTAATCACTTTACGTTTTGTTGCGGCGTGCAACCCGACCCATTGTATTTACGTATTTGTGAACACGTATTCACTTTACGTTTTGTTGCGGCGTGCAACCCGATCCATTATGTTTATATTTACGTATTTGTGAACGCGTATTCACTTTACGTTTTGTTGCGGCGTGCAACCCGATCCATTATGTTTATATTTACGTATTGGTGAACACGTATTCACTTTACGTTTTGTTGCGGCGTGCAACCCGATCCATTATGTTTATATTTACGTATTTATGTGAACACGTATTCACTTTTCATATTTTTCAAAAGATCGAATAAATAATATTCTCTTTCCCAACATTCTGTCATTCATACTTGTAACGATTATAACTTTTTAACCATAACTCCAACTAAGGTGTTTCTCAAGCGGAAACTAAGGTAAGACGGGGATCTTTCTCTGTACCAAATTTCATTTAAAACTACTTTGGGTAACTAACACAAATTTATCCTCAAAACAGTCACATAAAATTTGTTTCGGCAGAATTTTTATTAAACAGCACCCAATCTTAGAATAGTCATAACTCCTAATATGTAAACCCGTTCAAGCCCCATAAAATCTCAAAACGACGAGAACAGAGAGCTACACGTCTCCATGTGAACCATCCTTTTATATTCTGTACCATTTGGTACAGTTTTACACTTTTATTCGCTGCCCTTCCTGGATCTCGATATATCCGAGGCAGAAACTTTAAACAGCGATAACTCTCAATCCGTAAGTCGGATAGACCCCCGTAAGGTCTCAAAATGTCCACAACAAAGATATCTAGAACTTTCATTTAGAAACAATTTTCATATTCCCCACAGATTAGTACAGTTTTACGTTTCAACGTCCTGCCCTTCTGAATTCCGACGAATCCGAGGCAGCAACTTCAAACTACAATAACTCTCAACTCGTAAGTCCGTTTTAATAAATATTTATATATATCTGTCCGTAACAGAGATATTTACAACCATGTAAATTTTCATATAATTCTAATAAGTAAAACTCAATAAAAACAGTCCGTAATTATGTCTTTCCGAATTTCGACCAAATCTAAGGCAGGAACTTTGAACTATGATAACATTCAAACCGTACGTCCATTTTACCTCATTTTTAGTTCTATATGATCATATTAGAGAGTTGTACCACTCCTCCGAATTTCATCAAATTCTAACAGTTATAACTCAGTGAGAACAGTTCGTAAAGTTCATGACGCAACTAGTTGTCTAAACAATCAAAAGTTCAATATTTCTTTTCAACACTCAATTCTTATTCTAACATGTATTGAACTTAAAATAAAGGATGTTACCAAGAATTTCTGAGTGAGAAAACTCACCTTGTAAGTGTGAGGATTATTGTTGTGTGGTTGCTAAAATTATCCTTACTTTCTAGTATTTTGATTCTTGTTCTTCTTGCCCTCTTGGTATTTTTTCCTCTTCTTTTCACTTGTTTTTTTCTGATTTTCTAACCTTTATGTTATGTACTTTGTTTGTGTGTAAATACTATGTATAAGTGGAGAGTTTTCTATAACTTATGGGAGGGGAAAAACCAAAAGATTGAAGGAATGAAAGGGGGGGGGGGAGGGCAAAGAAATGGACGTGCAATGCAATGCTTGCATGCCTTTTTTTTTTCTTTTTTTTTTCTTTTGTTTTTCTTTTGTTTTCTTATTTTCATTTCATCTATCTATTTATCCAACTTTAACACTAACTCTATCCCATGCAATTTATTCTTTGTATTCTTATATATATTTTTTTTTATTAACCCAACCACAACTATATTTTTTTTCCGGATTTCACATTCTCTCCTCCTTAAGCAACATTCGTCCTCGAATGTGAATAAGGTCGTAACATAATCACATAGACACAATAATGTTTATTGTTATTGTAACCCTAATTTGGGGCTTCACAATTTGTCTCAATTTGCTAGTAATGGAAGATGTTCATAACTCCGCATGAATAATATCAATAGGAGAAAACGTTACACTTAATGAAGATTGAAAATGAAGTATATCCCAAAGGACAAGAGTATCAAGCGGGGGTAAATATGTCGTTATTACACTAAATGAAATTCTGACTTCTAAAAAATTAAAAATTGGTTCTCTCAGGTGCTCGAGTTTATTGTGCCAAGTGGATGGAGAGATGACGTCTAGAGAGGTTAGTGGATTGACACTTGCAGTGGAATTGGATGAGAAAGGATATAGGTCCCCCATACTATTACATCTCGTAAGAGTTGTCCCCGTACGTAGGTCCTTTACAAAAACACCAAAATGGTCAAACTCAATAGATATGGAATTGTCACTAGCAAACATTCTAATAGAGATTAAGTTTTTAATGATGTTAGGAGCATATAGGACATTTTTTTGGTAAATGGTGCATGAGGTAGTTGTGTTTGAGTGGTGACGTAGCCTTGAATTGGAATGTGATTGACATTGCAGACCAAAATAAATTAAGGATTATTCAAATTGAATATGTGAGGGAGTACCAGAGTCGCGGGTGAGATAGGATATGGAAAATGTATCCATGTACCATGCGTCATTGGGCTGCTGGTGATTCATAGTGCTGTAAGCCTGACTCTGTTCGGTAGGGGTCATGGGGTCGTAGGCTTGCTGTTGGACCATGGAGAAGTGGGTCTGGTGCTGGTAGCCCGTGTACCGTGGGTATAGATGTGGACCCAGAATGTTGGGCTGCAACGAGAAATTTCGTGTCATATTTGTGGATGGTAGGTTAGATAGAAAGACGAAGTTGTTGAAGAACCGTAAAAGCGAGCGATACGTTTTTCAAGGCGGTAAAAAACTATCGAAATCTATTGATTGGAGAGAGAAATGTGTTGTTGAAGGAATACATCAAATTGTAATGGGGGTATTGATTTCAAATCATCGAACTCCAAATCATATTTATTACGGTCCAAGAAAACACGGAAAGCAACCAAGAGTTTGCAGGAAGATCTGTTTGATGAATTTGATGATGTGCCATTTGACTTACTTGACCATAAGAAGACCAGGTCAGCTCTTAGAGCATTGGCGACTTGGATGTAAGGAGCAAAGTAGGAAGTCACCTTTCTGATAGTTCAAAGAAAAGTTTGAAATGGAGAATAGTGTTTACAAGGGTACAAGGGGTTTGAGATGATGCTAGCGTTTGACTTCTGATATTACGTAGAATAGTGTAATTTTTCTTGGTTGGGGGCTTCTCATTTATGCAATATATATAGTGTTGACAGTCAATTTTGACCCGTTTTTCGTATATTTGTTGCAATTTTATGTGTTTTAAGACACCGCATTTTAATCATCATTTTTTGCATTTTTTACATAATATTCTATGTTTATTTTTTCACAAAATGCATTGCATCTTTTTACTTTAAATTAAGCATTATGTCTTTGATAATATTATGTTATTATTATTACACAGTCGTTTATTTTAATAATATTTGCATCTCTTTAAATAATTAATCGGCACCGCGTTTTTACTTTTAATCAGGCATTAAACATTTCTTAAATATTGTATTTTAGTATTATTGCGTCGGCATTTGCATTTTAATAATCTTGCATCTTTTTAAATAATTTTGTTTTAAATAATTAACCCGCCTTGCATTTTGTCAAACCAGTCCAGTCCAAGACATAATTTGAATCAGTGCAATCCAACACTATTTTTAATTTCATCCAAATACCCTCTTTTATTCCCCCCCCCCCCTAAAATCAAATATCTCTTTTATTTTTCCCCTCAAAACAATACCATTTTTCATTTTTTCCCCAAATACAAAACCCTAAAAACCTACCATATATATTAAACATTACCGCCCCCCCCCCCTTTATTAAAAGGAGGCAGCCTCTGATAAGCCACCGCACTTCAACTTGACCAACCTCTCGACCTCCTCTCATTTTTTGAAAAGAAAGAATCAGTCTCCCAGTCTCCCTCGTCCCCGTCGCGCGCCCGTTCGCGGAGCTCCAAGCTCGGCGAACACCTCTCTCCTTAACCTCGGCCCACCCGCGCCTACTCTCTACCATCTCTCCCCGCCAACCCCGTCACCCCTCCGTCGACCGCGCGCACCACACACACCCACAACTCCGGCGAATCCCCCTTTTAAACACCCAGTAGCCGCCCAACAACAGCATGCCCTCAGTCGCACCCCTCTCAACTTCTCATCCCCACACCCCTGCTCCCGTCGACCAACACCCAACACGCGGCTGCATTCCGTGAACCTTCACCGCCACCCACTGTTCTCGTCGACCCCGCCGCTTCCCGCTGCCTTTTGTGTTGTTGAAATCGTTGTTTGTGTCTCTTCGTTGCTATTATATTATTGATTATTTGGACTGATTTATTATTTTGAATCTCGCCGGAGTTTGTTAAACTCCGGCGACCTATGTTATGTTTCATTTTTGGACTGATTGCGAACTGTTGTTGTTAGACCCTGTTGGCATGATTTTCAGTATTTTTTGTTTGTTATCTGTAGTTGGCGGACTGGTTTGATTTCTTGTTTTGGTAATACGCCGGAGTTTTACTCCGGCGAAGCTTTGAAATTTCCGGTAATATTTGGACTTTTCCGGCGAATCATTTGCTGCTACTGTTTGGCTGCATATTTTGCTATAACTTGACGTTAATTTTCTATTATTTTGAGGCCAAAGTGTTGGATGTTTTACTGCTGTTGTGTGCTTCGAGGCTGTTAAAGAAAATAGTTGTTGTACTTTTCATATTCTACTGATTTGAACAAATACTACACTTTGGCCGATGAAAAAGTTATCCGTCGATTTTTGAGGCCTCCACAGTTGCAAAGACGGAAAATAAAATAAATGAAGCTTTCTGGGCGTTGATAATTTCTTCTACTTACACAGGATAACCAACATGCGTTTGCGAGGCGAATTTTCGCAGCCGGACTTGTTTAGAATGTCCCACTTTATTTTTATATATATCTGAGCCCTCCGTGTTTAAAACTATTACTGTTTTGGCGCGGATCTGAAGGTTTTTTATTTATTTTATTGCTTTTAACAATATGGTCGATGAAAGAATCTCCGTCTGATTTCCAAGGTCTCCTCTCTGCAAAAGACGGATTTATTTATTTTTGGCTTTACTTATTAATTCTTGTCATTGCATTAAAATTATTTATTCGATTACTAACATTTTTACTAAGTGTTTATGCAGGTACCCGAAGATCATCTTGTGCAGAAGGCCTAAAAAGGGCTAAAAGATGTCCCGGAGTTTTATTTTATGTCGCATTTAATTTTAGTTTTATTATTTTTGTATTGCATTTTATTTTAATTATAAATTATGAAAAATACTTAGAATACGTAGAATAAAAAGGGCAATAAATAATTAACCTAGGTTTGAACGAATAACCGCAAGTTAGCGGATCTTAAAGGATGTCTAACCTCTTCCCTTTAGGATAATAAAGAACTCTGATCCAGAATCTCACTAATTTCGCAGACCATTAAATGGAGATTAATTGCAGTATTTTATTGCAATAAATCAAGTGTCTTAATTCACTTAACTAATTAGGTGGCGACTCCTCAAAAACAGCATTATTGCTCCATCAAGGGAACCGCGCCAAAGAGCAACGTTGCGGATACCGTTCAGACCCCCGAGGTCAAAAACGGGTGCGACAGCATGACGACTCTGCTGGGGATATCAGGTTCTTGATCATAGCAAACCCATGTTAATTAAATATTGCACTTTATTTTGCTTTTATATTTGTTGTAAATGTTTTATATTGTTTGCTTTTATTTTGTAATTAACTACTTTAATTGCTATATTATTTTATTGTTTTCCTTAAACTGGCATTCCGCTCATATTTCCTCCACTCTGGAAAATTCACATTGTCACACACTACACGCTTTGGTGTGGTAAGCACCGCAAATTTCTTTCAAGACACCCAAAATTGAGGAGAGTTGGCGCTTGCGTGGAGTTAGATCGGTTCGTCTGATCAATCACGTAGCCTTCTCTCTCGAGTTGTCCGCTCGGGAACTTTGCGTCTAGTAAGACAAATCTTAGAAAGTTTAAGATAGAGTTATACCACCCTTTTATATTAAGTCATGCATGCATAAACCTTAGGTGGGTTAATCTTTGGTATTAACGCCACAATTAGAAATCCACCAAACTTGTCGACGGGTTTCACAACCCAACGACCCATTAGCATACTATGTGTAGCGTGATGATGATAGACGGATCCAAGTCTGTAGGGATTTCAGTGGGGCGGGTAAATGCGGGTACCGCCCCGCACCCGCTCCAATTGGGGAGGGTATGGGGGATGGTTTGGTGGGTGGTGGGCGGGTATGGGTATCAAAGTGCTACCCGCCATGGGTAGTGGGCGGAGTGGATTTCATATAAGACCCGCCCGCACTTCCGCCCCGCCTCCGCACCATACCCACACCGACCGCACTGCACCGCCCATATCTCAGATCATCTATTAGTTTATTTACGAATTTATTTGGCCATTTCTTGATTTAAAATGTGACTTGAGTTAACCCGCACCGTAATGCACCACGTTTCTTTTTCTTATTCTCTTTGTTCTCCTTTTTTTTGTTAAATATTTTCATCTTTACTGTTTTTTAATAATCATAATATTTTGACAATGTTTTAGAATTGATATTCGATACACAATAGTGGAAAGGTTCCTTTTTTTTCCTTTTTCTTATATAACTTTCATTTTGGTGACTAAAACAATTGCTAGACATTATTTGAGCATTTTATTAATGAGTACCAGTAGGGTAAGTGGGTATCCGCGTGAAGTAAGTGGGCGGGGTGGGTGGAAGAATTACTACCCGTGATGGGTGGTGGGCGGGGTGGGGATGTGTTTTAGGTGGTGGAGTGCGGGTATGGATACCTTCCCGCCCCGCCCCATTGACATCCCTACAAGTCTGGTTATGACACACTGAAATTGGAAAAAGTGCACCGTCATTTGGTCGCCATTTCCAACAAAACATTGCAGTTTAACGGCTTAGACCTATGTATCATAATCTCACATATTTGACGTTTAGGCCGACCTCTGGCATAAGAGAGGTTCCATGTATATTAGGCGCGCGCTTGATTTGCATGTTTTTTGTTTACTATTGTTGTCGCTAGCAATTCTGTACATATTATTTAATGTAATAATTACCCTTTTGTGATTTTGGGCTCGAGCATTTGCATTTTTGCACTTTTGCTGTCACATTGCAATCAGGACTTTTACTACGTAAATCACTCTTGAATAGCGCGACTTGGACTTTGTGAAACATCAACCACCAGTCCTGTCGAACCAATCAGGGGAGTCTTTGACTATATTGTCACATCTCTGCATTTTTATTATTATTTTTTTTCTACTCACCTATTTCTCATATTTTTGCAGGAAGATCGTCCTCTCAAGTAGCCTAGGGCGGTCGGAAAAAAAAAATCATCACAAAAATGAGCGGGAGTTGTGTTGACTAATAGAAGTCTGTTTATACCAGATTCAACGAGACATCGCTCTCAGTTCTTTTATACTTTGTATTTTTATTCATATATGCAAACTCAATTGGTATGTTTAGCGTTAATTACATAGTTCTTTCATGTCATGCATTTTTCAGCATAATTATTTCGAACTACGCGTGTCTTATTCTCACCACACGGTGTGATACGTAGGCAACTCATTTTGGATTCGACACCACAAAAATAAAAACCACAAAAAAATAATAATAATAATAAAGAGCGTATTTCTCACTCATGCATCCCAATAATCATGTTTTCGGGCATTCATTTTACTTTGCATTCGTCCACAATGGACAATCATTTCTTTTGCACAGCTTTATATTGCTATCCTTTCGTTGATAAATTTTTTCCAAGCATGCATTTTATAATATATTTGAATGAACTACGCTAAGACTGATTCCCGGCGGATACGAGGCGTTTCTATTCGTTCGGTGCCTTTTATTAAAAAAAAAATACAAAAAAATGTGTTATTAAAAAAAAACATTTTTAAGTATCATTGTTTGACTTGGTTGATACCAACCCAGTCAGGATTGTGCGTAAAATAAAATAAAAAAATAAATACAAAAACAAGTGATAATCAGTATGGGTTGACTTTGTGGTAAACCATAGATTCTTTTGGTACCTCTTATTCATACCCGCAGATGACATTGTCTTGCATGTTTCCAAGATAAGAATGAAATCGACCTCATCGTTTCATATGCATTGTGTGGCGAGTTTTTAGAATAAGTTCAATTGCACTGCATTGTGATCTAGAACTTGGCTTGAATGTTTGTTGAGGCGAAATCCTGAGCAACACTCGGTGTAGGAAATGATCGTAGGCTTTCTTTGACCCGTTTGAGCCTTTTTCAGCCTACCAAATAACATTATCCATAGTACACCCCCTTTGAGCCTAAACCTATTTCTTTCGACAACCGTATATTACACCTATAACCTTTCTGAGTGCGTACGCACTATCCCTCTCTTGGCCCGACCTCCTTGAGTGCTTTAGAAACGTGCAAGTGATTGACAAAATTCTAGCTGAAGTTAGCAAAGACGAAAATTGTCAAAGTCTCAAAAAGAAAAAGAAAAAAAAACAGCAGAGACGACTTCACACAAAGAGGAAATCAAAAGCCCCGATAATAATAAAAAAAAGGAAATATATAACCCCAAAAAAAAAAACTGAAAAAAAAGGGGGCTCCAAATGAAAGATTCAAAAGAAGTCAATACAGAAAAACTGAGGAAAAAGAAAGCAAGTCAGCATTAAAGCGCACAAATATCAAGCATGGACGTAGTCCAACTCTCGAGGAATGATTAGTCACTTTTATCCAAATGATATCCATTCCTTTCCCCAAGCCTACATTACAAGTCCGTGACAAGCCCTACATGATCTTATACTGAGGGTTCTCACATTAGTGGATACTTACATGACGGTCAATCCTATGATATCACAATTGCATGCATTGAACATATTTTGAGTGTGAGTGTACTTCTCTGAACGTCCCAAAATTTAAAATACTGAAATATATGTGTGAAATGAGACTTTCTTTCTGTGAGGGCATTTGAAACGTGAGATTACGTGTAATTCGAAACCTTGGATACAAGCAGGTGTGTCGACACTCAGGTATGTCTGAGGTACTATCTGAAGCTGTGTGAATTACACCAGAGTCACTCTCGGTTAGACTGAAAGCAATAAAAGGACATCCTTATGCACAATACTAATTGTTGGTATCAACTGGAGTCAGAACGTAATGTCGTCTTTCATTTTTTTTTCCAGAAAAAACAACAAAATGCATATTACATAAAAAAAAAAATTGCATCACGAACTACGTCTTGACCTGATTCTCTCAGCGGGATACGTAGGCGGTCACATCGGCTTCGGTCCCGCATCATTTTAAAATCATAAAAAAAATATTCTTATTTTGCATCACGAACTACGTCTTGACCTGATTCCCTCAGCGGGATACGTAGGCGGCCACATCGGCTTCGGTCCCACATCATTTTAAAATCATAAAAAAATTCTTATTTTGCAGCATGAAATACGTCTTGACTGATTCCTCGGGGATACGTGGCGCCACATCGGTCCTACATCATTTTAAAATGATAAAAATCCTTATTTTTACATCACGAACTACGTCTTGACCTGATTCTCGTCAAAGATGAGATACGTGGCCACATTGGCTTCGATCCCACATCATTTTAAAATCATAAAAAATTCTTATTTTGCAGCATGAACTACGTCTTGACCTGATTCCCTCGGCGGGATACGTGGCGCCACATCGCCGGCCGGTCCACATCATTTTAAAATCATAAAAATCCTTTTCTTTTTTTGCGGCGTGAACTACGTCTTGACACGATTTCTCTGCGGGATCGTGGCGCCACATCGGCTTCGGTCCCACATCATTTTAAAATCATAAAAAATCCTTTTCTTTTTTTTGCAGCGTGAACTACGTCTTGACCTGATTTCCTCTGCGGGATACGTAGGCGGCCACATCGGCTTCGGTCCCACATCATTTTAAAATCATAAAAAATCGTTATTTTGCAGCATGAACTACGTCTTGACCTGATTTCCTCTGCGGGATACGTAGGCGGCCACATCGGCTTCGGTCCCACATCATTTAAAAAAAAATTGCTTACCTGATCGCCTTGATAGCGTCAAGATTCAACCTTACCCAGTTGAAAGTTCAACATCTTCATTACCGTAAACCGACATTTTAAGGATTTCTGCGAAAATGACAATAGACGGAAAAAGCGAGTCAAACCACCGAGCATGCAAGCACAAGGCCAAAGCTACAAAGTCGACGCTAATCAACCACTCATTTCCTAAAACTCACTAAGTTTTCTTTGAGTGCGGATCTTCATATCGCCAGCGGGAACACAACAATATAGGCCCATGCGGGTTACAACGCACCGCCATGCAATGACGCGTTATCTCAACCTGACGAGTCACAAAGCAGGTACGCCCATAAACCGACGCATTTCATTCTAAGTCTATGCAACGGCTTCATCTATGTTTCGTCTACGCAACGACGAGCATCTGCATCGCGTCTATGCAACAACGTCATTTCATATAAGTCTAGGCAACGGCTTCATCCATGTTTCGCCTATGCAACGACGAACATCTGCATCGCGTCTATGCAACGACGCCATATCATATAAGCATATGCAACGGCTTCATCTATGTTTCGTCTATGCAACGACGAGCATCTGCATCGCGTCTATGCAACGACGTCATTTCATGTGAGCCTATACAACGGCTTCATCTATGTTTCGTCTATGCAACGACGAACATCTGCATCGCGTCTATGCAACGACGTCATTTCATATAAGCTTATGCAACGGCTTCATCCATGTTCCGTCTATGCAACGACGAACATTTGCATCACGTCTATGCAACGACGTCATTTCATCAAAGCCTATGCAACGGCTTCATCCATGTTTCGTCTATGCAACAACGAGCATCTGCATCGCGTCCATGCAATGACGCCATCAACATCTACAAACACCATGTCTTTTCCAGCACCACATCCTCTGCAACCCAGTGTCAATCATACTTCGACACTGGGATAAATTTTAAATCTGCGTCGGCATTGTCTTTAATTTTGCAAAGATCACAAGCCGGTCATCGTGATTCGACATCGACAATTTGAATCGGCGTCACCGCTTTAATTTTCTAGCATCGCAGCAATCCAGTGTCCTCATAATTCGACATTGGGACAAATTTTAAATCCGCATCAGTTTTGTCTTTTAATTTTAGCATCGCAGCAATCCAGTGTCCTCATACTTCGACACTGGGACATTTTTAAATCAGCGTCAGCTTTGCTTTTTGTTTTTCGCATCACAACGACCCAGTGTCATCATGATTTGACACTAGATAATTTTGGGTCTGCATCATCCCTATTTTTGAGTTTATAGTTTATAAAACAGGACAAAATTGGCTACAAGTCAACATCTTTGTCCGAAGACTCTTCCATCATCTCCGTACAAAGAGGGACATGCTGTTGACAGTCAATTTTGACCCGTTTTTCGTATATTTATTGCAATTTTATGTGTTTTAAGACAACGCATTTTAATCATCATTTTTTGCATTTTTTACATAATATTCTATGTTTATTTTTTCACAAAATGCATTGTATCTTTTTATTTTAAATTAAGCATTATGTCTTTGATAATATTATGTTTCTATTATTATTACACAGTCGTTTATTTTAATAATATTTGCATCTCTTTAAATAATTAATCGGCACCGCATTTTTACTTTTAATCAGACATTAAACATTTCTTAAATATTGCATTTTAGTATTATTGCGTCGGCATTTGCATTTTAATAATCTTGCATCTTTTTAAATAATTTTGTTTTAAATAATTAACCCGCCTTGCGTTTTGTCAAACCAGTCCAGTCCAAGACATAATTTGAATCAGTGCAATCCCAACACCATTTTTAATTTCATCCAAACACCCTTTTTTATTCCCCCCCCCCCCCTAAAATCAAATATCTCTTTTATTTTTCCCCTCAAAACAATACCACTTTTCATTTTTTCCCCCAAATACAAAACCCTAAAAACCTACCCTATATATTAAACATTACCCCCCCCCCTTTATTAAAAGGAGGGGGGCAGCCTACAATAAGCCAGCCGCACACTTCAACTTCAGTCAACCCTCTCTCGACCCTCCTCTCATTTTTGGAAAAGAAAGAATCAGTCTCCCAGTCTCCCTCGTCCCCGTCGCCGCCGCCCCTTTTGCCGGAGCTCCAAGATCCGGCGAACACCCTCTCTATCCTTAACCCTCAGCCACCCTCGCCGCCTACTCCTCTACCCTCTCTCCCTGCCAACCCCCGTCACCCCCTCTCCCTGCGTCGACCACCACACACACACCCACAACTCCGGCGAACCCCCCTTTTAAACACCTGAGTCGCCTAACAACAAAGATGCCCTCACCGCACCCTCTCAACTTCTCATCCCCACACCCTCGCTCGCCGACCAACACCTAACATCGCCATCGCAACCGGCGAACCTTCACCGCCACCCATGCTTCGTCGACCCACGCTGGCCACGCTTCGTGTTGTTGAAATCACTCTTTGTGTTTCTTTGTTGCTATTATATTATTGATTATTTGGATTGATTTATTATTTTGAATCTCGCCGGAGTTTGTTAAACTCCGGCGCCCTATGTTATGTTTCGTTGGACCGATTATGAATCATTGTTGTTAGACCACGTTGGCATGATTTTCGTGATTTGTTGTTTGTTATCCATTGTCATGATTTGGTTTGATTTCTTGTTTTGGTAATACGCCGGAGTAAAACTCCGGCGAAACTTTGAAATTTCCGGCAGTATTTGGACTTTTCCGGCGAACCATTTGCTGCTACTGTTTGGCTGCATATTTTGCTATCACTTGACGTTAATTTTCTATTATTTTGAGGCCAAAGTATTGGATGTTTTATCACATTGTGCTTGAGGTCATTAAAGAAAATAGTTGTTGTACTTTTCATATTCTACTGATTTGAACAAATACTACACTTTGGCCGATAAAAAAGTTATCCGTCGATTTTTGAGGCCTCCACAGTTGCAAAGACGGAAAATAAAATAAATAAAGCTTTCTGGGCGTTGATGATTTTTTCTACTTACACAGGATAACCAACATGCGCTGGCGAGGTGAATTTTCGCAGCCGGACTTGTTTAGGATGTCCCACTTTATTTTTATATATATATGAGCCCTCCGTGTTTAAAACTATTACTGTTTTGGCGCGAATCTGAAGGTTTTATTTATTTGATTGCTTTTAACAATATGACCGATGAAGGAATCTCCGTCTGATTTCCAAGGCCTCCTCTGTGCAAAAGACGGATTTATTTATTTTTGGCTTTACTTATTAATTCTTGTCATTGCATTAAAATTATTTATTCAATTACTAACATTTTTACTAAGTGTTTATGCAGGTACCCGGAGATCATCTTGTGCATAAGGCCTAAAAAGGGCTAAAAGATGTCCCGGAATTTTATTTCATGTCGCATTTAATTTTAGTTTTATTATTTTTGTATTGCATTTTATTTTAATTATAAATTATGAAAAATGCTTAGAATACGTAGAATAAAAAAGACAATAAATTATTAACCTAGGTTTGAACGAATAACCGCAAATTAGCGGATCTTAAAGGATGCTTAACCCCTTCCCTTTAGGATAATAAAGAACCCTGATTCAGAATCTCACTAATTTCGCAGACCATTAAATGGAGATTAATTGCAGTATTTTATTGCAATAAATCAAGTGTCCTAATTCACTTAACTAATTAGGTGGCGACTCCTCAAAAACAACACTATTGCTCCATCCAGGGAACCGCGCCAAAGAGCAACGTTGCGGATACCGTTCAGACCCCCGAGGTCAAAAACGAGCGCGACATATAGGTATTTACAATTATAAATTTAATTGTATAAGAATCTCTACTTTACCTAATTACACTAGAATAATAATTACAGAATACATGAAGAATATTTATTTATTCTCATTCACCATTTACTAATTTACTAAATGCCAAATTTAGGTTCTGTGACATGCCTAAGATATTAGGCTTAACTAAGTGACCTGTAAAATTGTTTTTATTTTTATTTCTTGGGCTTAATTATAGTCAGCTTCTTAAACTTGTCACAATATTCAACTTAGACACTCAAATCAGGACATATTTCAGTTGAATACATCAACTTCTAATAAAGTGTTCTAATTAGATACTTTCAGTTCAAATTTTGAAAAAAGGTTTGTGTGTGTGCTTATTCGTTTATTACGTAGTTAAATTAACCACGTAATATTGTCATCTCCTTTAATTATACACATCAACCTCAAATAGAAAATGCATGATGTTTTATGATTTATTGAGACGGATACGTATAATTAAATGAGATGACATATACTATGTGGTTAACTTAAATACTTAATAGATGAATGAGAACACACCCAAAAAGAATTTTTACACAATTAATATCAGTGAAATGAGTGAGGCATAAATTAAATATTTTTTATAAAATTATATTTTCTGTCACATCACTAAATTGAGAACTTCAACAAATATATACTGTAATAAATTTGAGCCAGCAATGCAGGGCTAATATTTATGTACAACCTTCTGGTCCTCCTATTTCCTCTGTTAAAAAAGAATGTGCACTAGTCTTTATTTTCTAGTTTAAAAAGAGTTTTATTTATCAAATCAAGAAATAATTAATTATATTTTTTCAGATTTAGTGTTAGTTGACCGAATCACAATATCTATTTAATTAAAGATATTTTAGTCAAATTACCTATTTTTATTTAGAAATTAATATTTTCTTAAGGAGTGTGCAAATGACTAAGTGGACAACTTTTTTTATCCGGATGGAGTAGTAATTAATAGGAGTAGTACACTGTGGAAGAAAGTTATCATAAATATACTCCGACGGCTCGTATGGTATGAGGATAATGGATAATTAATTCCGGAATTAAATTTAAGATAAATTTATTCTACGTTTTATTGGGATAGAATTGCGATTTAATTAATTCCGAAAATAATATTATTTTATATATTTAGAAAGATGAAATAACTAATCTCGAGTACATTATCGTGAGATAATTAATCATGTAATAACTTATTTCAGACCAAACGAACCATGAAACCAATTTTCTTATCCGAGAGCTGGTCAAGCAAATCACCCTGTCTGTACCGTGTCCTTTGTTTGGGTTTCAATGGAACTCCTCCTTGTTTTCAATGTTGTACTTCTTCCACTCCTAATGACTAATGTACACTGAGTTAGGAATCAAAATGAAATACTCCCTCCATTTTTTTTTAATTTCAAAAAGAGTACATATTTTTATATGTAATAAGTTTTTCAATTTTAAAGAAAGTTTAAAATCACAAAATTTAAAAGACCATACACATATTTAATTTAAAATTATAAGATTAATAAAAAGCCCTTTATTTCTTAAATTTCGTATCAAGTCAAACTAAGACACTCAAATTGAAACGACTGACGTACTTTTTTTCTAAAAGAACCAAATTAATATTTTTTAAATGAACATAGCGCATGAATCTTATGAGTGAATGTAAGCAAGCACCTAAGTTTCATGAATTCAAAAAGCTAGTTATATACTCCATGAGGAAATTAAAAAGGAAACAAGTCATACATGTTTATCCTAGATATATAACTCTAAGTATCATAAAGTAATTCAAATATATAATTTAATTTGATTGCTTATTTTGCGTGTAATGTTTGTATTGTTCATATATTTAGTTTAGACTCATATGAATGTGATCAAGAAGGTAGAAGAGTCAACCTCCCGAGCATGAGTGCAATGATGGTCAGAATTAGCTACCCCATGCTTGCAGAATAATCTCTGTGAGCGGCGCCACCAGAGGCCATACATGTTTTGATAGATAGGCTGACACGTGACCTGCACGTATGCAAGACAATTGTTTGCTAAATTTTCAGAACACATTATTTCAGATAATTAAGTCAGACCCCTATCATAAACTTAAATTTTCAAATTTAGTTTCAACATTTAGAATTCATCATTAAATATATAGATTGTTACTCATCATTATATTTGTTTAGCCCAAAATAATCTTTTTTTTTACAAAGGAACCCGCAGTCGCTACTCTTTCGAGTGTGTTCTGGGTAAATCTCGGACTGACGCAATAGCCTGCAAACCACGTCAACCGTTTAACCACACTTGACATGTCATGTGTGACAAACTCAACCAAAAAGATTTTAGGGGATTGTCCACGAGACTTATTGTGTCCTTATCGGTGATACTTATATAGCTTGTTTCGGCCTGCCTCATTTGTGTGGTGAGTATTGAGAATGTAGGTGAAGAGGCATGTGCCTAGATCCAAACTCAGAAAAACCAGTGGTGATTAAGATTTTATTTGCTATAGGCCTCTGACAGGCTTGCAACCATCTGAAGAACTAGACGACTATTAGAAACAAGAGAACCCACATTGCTGAGTTTGTCTACCAAGTCCTTGAGGCGTTTGCAATAAGAAGAAACGTTTTGAAAACTCGCCATAGCCACCTGTGAGAATTCATGCTCAAGGATAACAATTCGAGAATGAATGTTATCTTGGAATATGTCTCGCAATCGATCGCACGCCGCCATAGCTGTGGAGTTGGGTTCCATAATCGTCTATAAAAGATCCAAGGAGATAGTGACATAAATCCACTGAAGAACCTTGACATCAAGCATGACCCATAATTCTGGATCTGCTTCTTTAGTGGGCACAACCGTCGTAGAAGTAGACGCATTATCACCCTCCTTTGAAGGAGTTGGAGGAATGATGTGGTGAAAGACTTTATGTGCCGAGGCATGAATCTTAAATAATTCTGTCCACGTCCCATATTGGACGTTTTCTAGAACGATAGGGATGACTCTCTTAATGTTAGAAACTGTGAGGGCAGAATGAAAATTGTTCTTTTCAGTCATGATGAATAGAACAACAAGATTCAAAGAAGGGAATTTGTGAGAAAGGATTTCCGGGAGAGAAGAGCCGCGGCGTTGGATAAATCCGAGAAGAATGGGCTGCGGCGCTGGCCAAAAAATGAGAAAAAGAAAAAGAATTTGAGGAGAGGAAGCAGGGTAAAGAGAACCTAGACTCTTGATACCATGAAAGAAATAATTCTCTGATTATTCTTATTAATAAAAGACATATATATACAAGTTACAATGAAGATCATCTTCCTATTCTACTTAGAAATCTCTATTCTATAAGAATACTAACTTTACAATTATGGTAATATTACACTACTAATTAAGGTACAATTCTAAGTCTAATATTTACCAAATATACAAGGAAGGACCCACTGGACTGGAACGTACACGGTCACTGTTTAACACGTACTCACACTTCTCCAAAGTAGTTTACCTGACATTAACCGTGAAAGCTACTTGTTTATCAATATCATCAACCCATTCAAGTGGCTATACTTTTTCGAGTATTTTTAGTTTTATATACGTTCAAACCTTTCTTCATTAATTTGCGAACTTCAAGTTCTTCGTCTTAAGTAGAGCATTGGTGCTCTCAACATCCACTCATATATGAGATCTACCTTCAGCTAGTTCCATTTCCTTCTTTTCTTGAGAGAGGATAAACAACATCATTATATATTTTAGATTAGTTAGTATACATTAGATAAAATTTGTCGCTTATCTGGTCTCAACCTCTTCCAGTCTTAAGTTGCTTACTCTTTTTCCAAGGTATGAAGTCTCTCTTCTGCAATTGACCTGAGACTGTGAGTTGAACTCGCGGCAGAAGTAAAGAAGCAGGTAAGCCGGGAAGAAAAAAGGGGGAAAAATAAAGTCTTAGCCCACGAAAAGGAAATTTATTTCGGTAAGACTTGATTTAGAGTCTCGCAATATATTCATAAACGACCAAAAGAATAGGCATCTGGGGTGGTGGCGCAGTTGGCTAGCGCGTAGGTCTCATAGCTTCTGAGTGATCCTGAGGTCGAGAGTTCGAGCCTCTCTCACCCCATTCCCACTTTATTTTTACTCTCACCCCATTCCCATTTTATTTTTATTGAGCTGAATTTGCTCATATTTTGGTATTCCTATTGCATCCATGCCATCCGAAGAACCTAATTGACTACTTGATAACAACTTTCCTTTGGTTCATAAATGTTGAAGTTTATGACTAAAAATTCCCCTTCTGCCTCATTATGGTTATGTTTTTGGCCATAGTACTGACTTCTCTTTATTGAAAAATAAATTTTGATATTTCGGTTGCCTAGGATCTCTTGCTACTTTTTCTTGTTTCATTCCAGAAATGACCTCCCTCAATATAATTCCTTTCTAAGTCAAACTCTAGAAAGTGACTTCTTGTCAATTACAATCTGTAGGGAAACAAGAACATAAGGGATGGTGGCGCAGTTGGCTAGCGCGTAGGTCTCATAGCTTCTGAGTAATCCTGAGGTCGAGAGTTCGAGCCTCTCTCACCCCATTTGACTTTTGCTTCTAATTTTTGGCAAATTCATTCTAACTGGTAGTCTTAATTGTATCCACCCCCATCCGAAAACCTAAGGAGGAGACCATTGGTTTATTCCACCCGTTCCGGTTCTCATTCGTTCATTTCATACTTTTAGTTTTTTTTTTAAAATTATTTCAAGGCCATGAAGCCTGCTCATAAACAACTTCTCAGTAAATGCAAGTTTAGATTACAGATAATACTTTGTATGATATAAAATTCTCAGATGGGAACTTTAATGCATCGGACTATCTTTTTTTTTAATTATTCCGGAGGATTGCCTCGTATACCATGTATTCAACTATCAATCTCAAGAGAGGTTCAAAACTTGTCAATGGGTATAGTTTTTGGAGATGTTTTTCTTATTATTCAATTTATCAGATAGTTGTATAGAACTTCAAATAATATTAACACAAATGCATTTAGGTTAATATTTCTACTTGTAAAGATATTCACTGATAAATATCGGACAAATATATATGATAGACTTCACCTAATGTGTAGTACAAGTTGGTTTAATAATTCGACAAACATAATCTTCTCTTGTTCAACATTATATGCGAGAGATTTTGTTTGTAATAATATATTCAACCAGCCGTCCCTTGACGTTTTCCAATATAGAAGAAAAGACAGTGTAATTGAACAATAAAAAAATCTTATGAAATAAAATCATTATTTAAATGTACCCATTCTAAGAACGATTTGCCTTTGTATTGACGTTAAATAATTGAAATCCCTTTGTATTGACGTTAATAATTGAAATCACGTTAAGCAGCATTACGTCAAATCCAAAAGACCACAGTGCATATTGAAAGTTATTTTGTTTAGTAAATGATATACCCATTTTACTCCCAAGTTTTTGTAAGTAGAATAATTTCACGATTGTTATATTATTTTTCTTTTATTATATAAAAGTTATTAAATTATTTTTATAATAAAAAAAGTCATTCAATTACAAAAATCACTAAACTATTTATTTGTTGGAAATTTATTAACGTAAATAAAGTTAATCCTATTATTTATGACTCGAACAATTGGGGCCCGCACGTCGGAAACGTCGTTTCCACACAGTGTACACGTTGTACCAAGGATCGTAAATTTTCTTAGTGAAAGAGATATTGGTACGTATACGTAATGTTTGAAACATGAAATGATAGACGGTTATTGACCAAATGACGAGAGTTTCACGTTGGTAAATGAATGAAAAAGTGTACGATGTGTAAAAAGATGAAATGAGTCGAAAATCACCAATAGCTAATGGAATTCAGGCGCCGCGGCGCCTCCTAGGCAGCGTCGCGGCGCTTCGATGGCAGTGAGGTCGACGAATGACGAAAAGTTTCTGATTTTTGGGTTGGTTTTGGAGCATTGAACCTCCATTACTTGACACTTGAATTCAGCCATTATTTGGCTGAATTATAACCCCTCAATAAGTGACATTACATGTCTATTGAAGGTCATTACTTGGCTAGTTGGGAAGTCATCTTACACACACTATAAATTGAGGTCTTATGCTCAATTGAAAGAACACACTTGCATTCAGAAAATTCTGAGAATTCCTTCCTCTCTAACTTTCTTTCACACACTCAAAATGTTCTTTGTTTTTAGTAAACATTTGAGTTTTCTTTGCTCAATTGTTTGTTGTTGTTTTATCTTGGAAGACAAGTTGCCAAACACCGTTAAAGGATTTATACAGGGCAATATTGTCTTAAGGATAGGGTGCTAACACTCGACTCAACAAATCTTGATAGTAGTTCTTTCTTGTTCTTATTTCCAGATTATAATCTTTGTTGTTGTTACTTTCTTCCCATTTCCTTGTAACTACAATTGCAAGTCACAACCTTAAGACAATATTCTGCTGTAAGTAACAACAAGATGGCTGGAGGAGAACAATTCAACACTGAAACATCTGCTACTGCTCAAGGCAACCCCAATGTCTTTTCCACCGTTGCTCAAGGCACAACTAGTGTCAACTCCACTGCTGCTCAAGGCGCTCACAACGCCTTTTCCACTACTCATGGGAGCGCTACCGTTCCACTACCCGACGTATTCTATCATGAACGCCCAGAGAAGTTCATGGGGACAAATTTCAAGAGATGGCAGCAAAAGATGTTGTTCTTTTTTACGGTTATGGGAATGTCTCGTTTCCTAACCGAAGATTTTCCACAAGCTGGAGATGAAGTGGTCCCTTAGCCAAATGAAATGGCTGGAGGGGGCCAAGGTATCCATGGCGTAAATGGCATGAAGATGGTTCTTGATGCATGGATTCATAGTGATTTCATGTGTAAGAACTATATTTTGAACCGTTTGTCCGATCATCTATACACGGTGTATTGCACCATTAACACTGTCAAAGAGTTGTGGGATAAACTGTAGAAAAAGTACAACGCACAAGATGCATGTACTAAGAAGTTCATCGTTGGAAAATTTCTGAAATTTCAAATGGTGGACAACAAAACTGTGGTGTCCCAAGTCCAGGAATTCCAAATGATTTTACATCACCTGGATTTAGAAGGAATGAAGCCTAATGAGCAATTTCTAGTTGCGGCGTTAATTGAGAAGTTACATCCCTCGTGGAATGAGTTATTTAAAACTCAAGACGAAAAAGATGACCTTTGAGGAACTTATTATCAAACTTCATATTCAGGAGGATAATCAGAAGGTCATGCCAAAGGGAAAGAAACCCGCTGAGGCTAAGGTAAACATAGCAGAAGCCAAAGGGAGCAAAAAGCGAAAGTTTCAGAAGGATGGTAAGGGCCCAACAACTGAAAAGTTTAAAGAGAATTGTCATCACTGTGGTACACCTGGTCATATGATCAAGAATTTCTGCAAACTCGGGAATGAGAATAAAGAGAAAGCCAAGGTCAAG
The DNA here is from genome assembly GCA_029844215.1 of Przewalskia tangutica. Lineage (NCBI taxonomy): Eukaryota > Viridiplantae > Streptophyta > Magnoliopsida > Solanales > Solanaceae > Przewalskia > Przewalskia tangutica. The sequence goes on from CM056738.1 coordinate 13,248,065, forward strand.
ACTAACATCGTCGAAGACACACTTTTTAATGATATGATTGAGGAGTTCTCGGCGGTGGTAGTTGAAGAAAACCTCATTGAGAATCCTATGCAGTAGTGAATGGACACGGGTGCGATCTGCCACATCTGTTCCAACAAAGACGCCTTCTCCATATATACATCAGTCACGGATAAGAAGTTGTTCATGGAAAACAACGCTTTGTCTGAGGTGCTGGGGGTAGGAAAGGTAATCCTGAAGATGTCATACGGAAAGGAGTTTACTCTGAAGGAGGTGATGCATGTCTCAGAAATTAGAAGAAATTTAATTTCTGGACCTTTATTGGTGAATGCTAGTTTTAGGCTAGTGTTTGAGTCCAATAAATTTGTAATCACTAAGAATGAAACATTTGCAGGAAGGGGCTTCGTCTGTGAAGACCTTTTTAAAGTTAATGATTTGCCTGTAATGCCTTCTACTATTAATAAAATTGAGTCTTCTTCTTATTTTCTTGAGTCATCTAATTTATGACATCATAGATTAGGACATGTAAACTATTAATATATCCAAAGATTGGTAAGGTTGGAGTTGTTGACGTCTATCGACGTAAACCCTCAACGTAAATGTGAGGTGTGCGTAAAGGCAAAACTTTTAAAGAGTCCCTTTAGATCCGTCAAATGGAAGCCGCTCCTCTAGAACTTATTCACACATATATATGTGACTTGAAGTTCACACAAACTAGAGGGAGAAACAAGTACTTTGTGACTTTCATAGACGATAGCACAAGGTATTGTTACCTTTACTTATTAAAAAATAAGGATGAAGTCTTTGAAGCATTCAAACGCTACAAAGCAGAAGTTGAGAACTAACTAAGAAGATTGATTAAATCAATCTGTAGAGATATAGGGGGAGAATACGTAGCGCCTTTTGAAGAATAATGTGCCCAATTGGGCATTTTTCATCAAACGACGACTCCATACTCACCTCAATCAAACGGTGTCGCTGAACTCAAGAACCGTACCTTGAAGGAAATGATGAATGTCTAGCTCATCAATTCCGGGCTTCCTAAAAATATATAGGGAGAAACTGTCCTTACCGCGAATAAGATTCTTAATAGAGTCCCACATAAGGGTAAGGACAAGACTCTATATGAGTTATGGAAAGGAAAGAAACTCACCTACAAATACTTGAAGGTGTGGGGTTGTCTGACCAAGGTAGAAGTACCTAAGACAAAACATGTCAAGATTGGGCCTAAGACTGTAGATTGCATATTCATCGGATATGTAAATAACAGTAGTGCTTATTGTTTTATAGTGCATAAGTCAGATGTACCAAACATTCATGTGGGTACAATAATGGAATCAAGAAACGCTAGTTTCTTTGAAGACTTGTTTAATAGAAAGGAAAGAGACATAACCTCTCGCAAATAAAGTTATGAACATAACTCTCAGGATCCATGAGTCGTTGACTGCCCGGATCTAGGTGGTTCAAATCTAATAAACTCTGAAGCGGCTGATTATTCGAAATCGAGTGTTCCAGATTCTCAGAGGTTCCGAAGATGGAACCGAGACGAAGCTAAAGGGTCAGAAAGGATAAGTCCTTCAGTCTGGACTTTGTAGCTTATATGGTTCATGACGAACCAAGGACAATTGTTGAAGCATTGTCAATTCCAGAAGCACCGCTTTGGAAAAAAACCATAGGGAGTGAGATAGATTCTATTATGCACAACCATACTTGGAAGTTGGTTGATCTTCTTCCGGGAAACAAACCGTTGGGTTGTAAGTGGATACTCAAACGGAAGTTGAAAGCAGATGGATCTATAGACAAATATAAGGCCAGGTTGGTAGTCAAGGGCTATCGATAAAAGGAGGGCCTTGATTACTTTGACACCTACTCTCCGGTGTCTATAATGACGTCCATACGAGTATTCATAGCTATCGCTGCATTGCGGGATCTTGAGATACATTAAATGGATGTCAAGATAGCCTTCCTAAATGGTGATTTGAAAGAAGAAATCTATATGGATCAACCCGAGAGGTATGTGGTGCCAGGGCAAGAGAAGAAAGTCTGTCGGCTTGTCAAATCTCTGTATGGGCTGAAATAGGCCTCGAAGCATTGGCACGAGAAATTTGATAGTACTTTACTATCGAAAGGATTCACTATTAATGAGTGTGAAAAATGTGTCTACACGAAAGAAAATGTCGACTCATTCGTCATGATATGTCTTTACGTAGATGACATATTGATTACATGGAGCAGTTCTAGGTTGATCCTAGAGACTAAGAACATATTAAAACAATGTTTTGACATGAAGGATATGGGTATCGCATATGTCATCTTAGGGATCAAGATCTCTAAGACATCTGACGGACTGGTCTTATCTCAGTCTCACTACATCGAGGATGTGTTGAAGAGACTTGAGATGTTCGATAGTTCATCGATAACGACACCATTGGATATAAATAAAAAGATTGATAAAAATCATGGTGGGGCCCGTACACTAGGAGTGATATGCACATGTGATTGGTAGTTTGATATACAACACAAACTGCACTTATGCAGTCAACAAGTTGGCTAGGTTCACCCGTAATCCAAGTGATGATCACTGGAAAACGTTAAATCGGGTACTACGATACCTAAAACACACGTTAGCTTACAGGTTGCATTATTTGATATATCCAGTTGTACTAGAGGGGTACAGTGATACAAATTGGATATCTGATATAGAGAACACCAAGTCCACCAGTGGGTATACGATTATAATTGGTGGAGGGGTTGTGTATTAGAAATCCTCTAAGCAAACGTGCATCGCCCGATCCACGATGGAATCAGAGTTTATTGCTTTAGATAAAGCAGGAAAAGAAGCTGAGTAGATTCATGACTTTTTAGAGGATATCCCATGTTGGGATAAACCCGTACCTTCTGTAATGATCCACTGTGAGAGTCAGTCGACTCTAGGAAGGGCACATAATTCTATGTACAATAACAAATCTTGTCATATTCGACGGAGACATAAGACCGTTCGGCAGTTGATCACCTCGGGTATTATTTCCATTGATTGTGTAAAATCAAAGGAAAACATAGTAGACCCTTTTACAAAGGGCATACCTAGAGATCAGACAGTTTGCCTATCTAGGAGAATGGGCCTAAAACCCAAACAATAAGAACTGATACGTGATCGGTGTATTTTATATACACCTTTTGAGTCATTTTTAGTTAGTCTTTTGTCCATTTTTGTACAAATTCGTGTCGTCTTAGGATATATTTTCTTTCTTTTGAGTCATATTGGTTTAAAGTGGCTCATTGGCGGAAAATGAGCAAAAAGAGGGCAGAAACAGAGGTCCCAGAGCTCAAAAAGCGAGAAAGTTGGCGAACCAGGCACAACAGCCACGGCGCGCCCAAAATAGGTCGAGGAGGCCGCGCGCCAATATTCAGAGAGTTGCAGTAGTTCCGGCCGCGCTGGGCCAGGCCATGCGCCGAGGCGGAAAAATCTGCAAATTCGAATGCCAATGGGCCAAGGCCTGAAGAAAAACCTGCATCACGTTTTGGGGACTATAAAAAGAGGACTCTAGGTCAGATTTAAGAGTTCCTCTTCTTGCCAAATCACACAACTTTTGGAGATCAAGATTGAAGACCTTTTCTTAAGTAATTTCTTGTTTCTTGTTTTATTTCTTTACAGCTTATGTTGGATATTAATTTAGTTCTTGTCATGTCTATGGCTAGGAACTAAATCAATCTAGGGTTTTCCATGTCAATTCACTTGAAACTTATCTTTATGAATTAATGCATGTTTTTTGTTCTTCTTGTTGTTGTTGAGATTTATTCAATATTTGTTTTGATTGCTTGGTAATTACTTGATCACTAATTATCATAATCCTTATGATTTCTAAACGAAAGCCGAAAGGGGAGGTTGTGAATATGTTGTAGTTGGATAAACATAGGTTAAATCGTGGACGAAAGTACCCCGATACTTGTGTAGTATTAATAGGTTATTGGTCTTAATCCTCATTTATACTCAATCTTATCACCGAAAGGTAGAAAGGTTCTATATTGGGGTTGAGTGTTTATATAACCTTAACAGGAGTATAAAATGGCTTAGTTAACCTACTATCTCAAAATAGAAGAAGAACCATAATTAATTGCATTAATAAGTAAGTTAAGCGGATAGTTGAGGAGATTTGAAAGCCCTATTTCCACCATTACTGAAGTAAAACAACGTAGTTTAATTAGCTTTCATAATTATAGTCATAAACAACATATCAATCATCGGTTACCAAATAGATAACATAGAATACAATTTGAGCATTGAACACTAATCCCTGATGACGATAACTCGGTCTTCTAAGACTATATTACTTGACACGACACGTGCATTTGCGTTAGTGTGTGCATAAATCGCGCATCAAGTTTTTGGCGCCGTTGCCGGGGATTGACGTAGTTCAATATCATTTTACATATTCTTAATTTCTAATTTGGTTTTTATTTTTGTTTTTATTTATTACTATTTTTTTTATTTTGTGAATACCAGTGTGCCGTGATCCGTTTGTTTATTTTGATCTGTTTCAGGAAGCTAGTTTATGCGAAGGAGAAGAGGAGCAGACACACTTGTTCCCTTCAATCCAGAAATTGAAAAGACTTGTAAACAGAACAGGAGAAACCAACGACTTTCGACCTTAATAGAGATGGGAGGCTTACAAAACAACAATGAGATGAACGAGGGGTTAGGTGATCATCAACCTAACCAAAGGATGCCCCGGAGATTGCCGATGGATGTAGAAGAGAGGGTCCAGGTCCAAGCTGAGAGAAGCTTGGGAGATTATGTGCTGCCAAGGGTGAATGGAGCACAAACTTGCATCAGGCTCCCAGCAATAGGAGCAAACAATTTTGAAATCAAGCCTGCGATCCTAAGCATGGTACAAAATACTGTTCAGTTCGGAGGGTTGCCGTCGGAAGATCCTCACATGCATATAGCGATTTCTTAGAGTTGTGTGCAACCTTCAGGTACAATGGAGTTACTGATGACGCCGTCCGATTGAGGCTCTTTCCCTTCTCACTCAGGGATAGAGCGAAAGTGTGGTTGAATTCCTTGCCAACAGATTCGATATTCACATGGCAAGAGTTAGCACAGAAGTTCTTAGCTAAGTTCTTTCCACCATGCAAAGCCGCGAAGCTGAGAGGGGAGTTGAATAATTTCTATCAAATTGATGGAGAGTCACTACATGAAGCTTGGGAGAGATTCAAGGACTTGCAAAGAAAGTATCCACATCATAGCATTGAGTTGTGGAATTTGGTCCATATTTTCTATAATGGGCTAAGCGGGACTACCAGCACGATCATTGACGCAGCCGCAGGTGGAACTTTCATGAGAAAAACAGCACACGAAGCTCATGATTTATTGGAAGACATGGCCACCAATAATCATGTAACAGAGGACAGAGGGGTGAGTGGCAGAAGAGCAGTAGGAGTTCATGAGATTGATTCCATCACTGCACTAAATGCCTAAGTTGCTCTCTTGACCATGCAACTACAACAAAATACATCATTCAGAAATGCAGCAAATGCCATTGAGTTGTGAAATGTGCGAGGTCCACATACCTTTGATAGATGTCCATCGCTTGATACTAACAATATTTCGATCGAGATAGCAGAGTGTCAAGCTGTAGGGAATTATGAGAGGCCTCAGAACTACCCTTACTCAAATACCTACAATCCAGGGTGGAGGAATCACCCTAATTTTTCATGGAGGGGTGAGCAAGGGCGCAGAACCAATTTAGAGGCGATCAAAATCAAGAACCATTTACTCAGCCTCATCTTCACAACAATTCAAAGATCTGCTCAACAAGAGAATCCAGATGAGTGAGAGCGCTTTGTTGACACTCACCAACTCATGCACCCAGCCATGGCAGAGACTAGATCCTCATCAGAATTTGGAGACACGGGTGGGGCAACTAGCGAAGATGGCAAACAACAGGCCACAGGGTACCTTGCCTAGCAATACAGAGATGAACCCAGAGAATAAAGCAAGCGGTGCGGTGAGGAGTGAAAATGCTAGAATACCAGATACCAAAATGTGGTTGAACAGAGAGTAGAAACAAAGAGAGAGAGGGTTGTTGAAGATCGTCCGATATTAGAGAAAGCTCCAGCAGTCCCAGAGAAGGAGTACACTGAGAGGATTCCTTTCCCGCAAAGATTGCAAAAGAAAGTGGTTGATAAGCAGTTCTCCAAGTTTTTGGAGACATTCAGAAAGTTACACATCAACATTCCGTTCATTGAGACATTAGAGCAAATGCCTACTTACTTTAAATTTATGAAGGAAATTCTGGGAAAGAAGAAGAAGTTGGCGGAATATGAGATGGTGGCACTGACAGAGGAATGCAGTGCCATCTTGCAGAAGAAATTGCCCCCTAAACTCAAGGATCGAGGCGAGTTTACACCGCCTTGCACAACAAGTGGGTAACATGTAATAGGGCCCTTTGTGACTTGGGGGCTAGTATAAATCTTATGCCTTTGTCTGTTTTTAAAAGGTTGGAGTTAGGTGAAGCCAAACCAACCACCGTGAGCTTGCAGTTAGCAGATAAGACGGTGGTGCATCCTAGGGGAAAGATCGAAGATGTCCTAGTTAAGGTGGGAAAATTCTTCTTTCATGCGGACTTCCTCATCCTTGATATGGAGGAAGATGAGGAGATCCCCATCATATTGGGAAGACCGTTCTTGGCAACAGGGAGAGCCCTAATTGACGTAGAGAAGGGTGAGCTGACACTTAGAGTAGAAAGTGAAGAGATGGTGTTCAAAGTATTCAAACACATTATTGAACCCCCAGTTATGAGCAAGTGCTTTGCAATTAGCACTGTCAGAACTTCGTTTGAGCCAGCGCAAGCTACAGTAAGGGAGATAAGCCCGCCAAAGCAGGTAAGTGATGCAAAACCTCCTCTTGAAATTAAAAAGGAAAAGAAAAACAGAAGGAGAAAACGGAAAATGTTGATGAAGTGGATTGGTTGTGGGGTTAATCTACCCCACGCCTCTTGATTAAAAGAACTTGCGTCCGGCTAAAAGACGTTAAGGACAGCGCTACTTGGGAGGCAACCCAAGGTTATTTTAATTTATTTTATTCAATTTAATGCAGTTTAGTTTTTACTTAGAACAGTCTCACGGAGGTATTGTTTATATGTTGTGATGACATGTGCAGAGCCAAGAATTGGGAGGACGAAAACTGAAAAGAAACCAACAAAAAATTGGCTCAGCACCGCGGCGCCAGGAGCAGGGCCGCGGCGCCAAAAGGTCCAGAAGAATTCTGAAGTTTGGGCGCCGCGCGCCAAATCAGAGCGCCACGACGCATAAAGTTCAGAGGAGCGCAGAAGTTTGGGCGCCGCGGCGACAGTTGCAGGGCCGCGGCGCCACTACGGAAAATCTGAATTTTTGAAGAAGCCCTAATCCGATGGGCCTTTCTCCAAATCAAAAAAATCCAGAGCCTTCCTCTCTCACAGGATTCCATGCATTATCCGCCGCCACCGCCACCACTTTAAACCAAGTTTGTAAGTTGTCCTATTTTTTTTTTTTTTTTTTTTTTTTGAGTCTTGCACACATTGGGGACAATATGTGATTAAGTTTGGGGGGTGTCTTATTTGGTGTCTTATTTGTCTTATTGTTTTTTGAGTCTTTTTGATTTGTTTTAAGTATTTTTGAGTCATATTTTTTCTTTAAAGATCATGCATGCTGCAGTTACTTGAATCGCCGAGTGAAGTAAGGTTGAATAATGTAATGGAATTAGAAGCAACCATCTAAACACTTAGGTTAGATATGTCAAAAACTCATGAAATCTGTCTATTTGGGGTATCTTGCTTGATTTGTGCATTGTTAAATGATTAAACCTATGTGTATGATTGCTTGCTATTTGAGGCGAAATAGTTAGGATATGCATATTAGGGAGATGACTCAGGCATTTCTTTGTTAGCCTTTCTTACCACTTTTACCTATCCCTGACATTCAAAATATCCCTAGTCAGCCCATTTGAGCCTAAAAAAAATTAATCTTCTTCTTTGACACCCTACATTTCCACTGTTGTGCCATAAGTGAAAGATTTTTGGTGATTGGAATAGAAAGTGTTAAAAAAGAGACAAAAAGAGTGAATTTTTTTTATGCAACCCAATAAAAAAGTAATAAGAAATAGGCAAAAGCCTAAGTTTGGGGGTGCCTGTTATTCATATTACACTTCACTCTCTCAAAACAAAAGAAGAGAAAGATAGATATGAAGTGAAGAAAGAAAATCAAAAGAAAAGGGAAGAATTGAAAAGCAAAAGAGCTTATGGTACATAAAATGAGCCTAAATGCCTATTTTTACCTACCCATGCCTAAGCCACATTACAACCCTGAAAAGTCCTGAAGATCTCTTACATGTGTATCCATGATTAGTGGAGAATAGCAAGTAAACATGCCATAGGATTTTGAAATTGACATGCATAATTCAGTATTCTTACTTCCATTAAGCATGATTAAAGTGAGTTTGCGAAATATCTAGCTTGATATGTTTAGAATGCTAAAAATTCATGCTATATGTTCCTGCATATTATTTGGCTAATATTCATGCTTTTCTAAGTAACAGTGATGCAGCAAAGTGATTAATGTATTTGAGTCATTCTATTTTCTTTTTCCTTGTGTCTTTATTTCTTTCTTTTGATCTTTGCTCGAGGGCGAGCAAAGGTTAAGTTTGGGGGTGTTTGATCGGTGTATTTTATATACACCTTTTGAGTCATTTTTAGTTAGACTTTTGTCCATTTTTGTACAAATACGTGTCGTCTTAGGATAAATTTTCTCTCTTTTGAGTCATATTGGTTTAAAGTGGCTCATTGGCGGAAAAGGAGCAAAAAGAGGGCAGAAACAGAGGTCCCAGAGCTCAAAAAGCGAGAAAGTTGGTAACCGGCACAAACAAAGCTGCACGCGGCACCCAGCCCAAAGCAGGTCGAGCGCGCGGTGCCCAATATTCAGAGCCGCAGAGTTCCGGCCAGCGCGCCAGGTGGCCGCGCCGAGACGGAAAAATCAGCAAATTTGAATGCCATTGGGCCAAGGCCTGAAGGAAATCCTGCATAACGTTTTGGGGACTATAAAAAGAGGACTCTAGGTCAGATTTAAGAGTTCTTCTTCTTGCCAAATCACACAACTTTTGGAGATCAATATTGGAGACATTTTCTTAAGTAATTTCTTGTTTCTTGTTTTATTTCTTTACAGTTTATGTTGGATATTAATTTAGTTCTTGTCATGTCTATGGCTAGGAACTAAATCAATCTAGGGCTTTCCATGTCAATTCACTTGAAACTTATCTTTATGAATTAATGCATGTTTTTTGTTCTTCTTCTTGTTGTTGAGATTTATTCAATATTTGTTTTGATTGCTTGGTAATTACTTGATCACTAATTATCATAATCCTTATGATTTCTAAACGAAAGCCGAAAGGGGAGGTTGTGAATATGCTGTAGTTGGATAAACATAGGTTAAATCGTGGACGAAAGTACCCCGATACTTGTGTAGTATTAATAGGTTATTGGTCTTAATCCTCCTTTATAGTCAATCTTATCACCGAAAGGTAGAAAGGTTCTATATTGGGGTTGAGTGTTTATATAACCTTAACAGGAGTATAAAACGGCTTAGTTAACCTGCTATCTCAAAATAGAAGAAGAATCATAATTAATTGCATTAATAAGTAAGTTAAGCGGATAGTTGAGGAGATTTGGAAGCCCTATTTCCACCATTACTGAAGTAAAACAACGTAGTTTAATTAGCTTCCATAATTATAGTCATAAACAACATATCAATCATCGGTTACCAAATAGATAACATAGAATAGAATTTGAGCATTGAACACTAATTCATGAGGACGATAACTCGGTCTTCTAAGACTATATTACTTGACACGACACGTGCACTTGCGTTAGTGTGTGCATAAATCGCGCATCAATACGATGGACACCTAACCTCACTGACTGGAGATCCCGGGAATCAGGTTCAATAGGAAAACTAAGTCGTAAAAGTTCAGTTGAGCACTTCGGATAATGATTTCTACATAAAAACATGAATCCAAGACCGTTCCCGTGATAGACATTAAGTGTTATCTGCAGTGTGGGTAAAGGTTAAGTTTCGAAAACCTTTAATGATCATCAACGGTTGAGGTTAGGTTTGGGGAAACTTTTAATGGTTCCTAACACTCGTGAAGTGGGGTATAGTAGGATACCTTGTAGGATACCATCTATTTAAGTGCGAGGACAGACCAACTCAAATGAACACACTTAAGAATCCAAGACGTGCCCACGGACACAACGGATAAAATATTAAAGAAGAACAGAGTAAGGAAAATTGTTGTGTTGGTACCGTTGTCTTGCCTTACACTAAACACTGACGGTTCAAGACATTACGTTCACCGCGCAGTAAGTAAGTCCGATGGTATTCTACTATGGAAGGTTCAAAGATACAACTACCTATCCAGATGCAATATCGATCCTCCGAAAGATTGCTAGAAAAACACCATGTGAGTACACCAAAATCTTTTTCAAGAGGGGATTGTTGGAAATTTATTAACGTTAAATAAAGTTAATCCTATTATTTATGACGCTAACAATTGGGGCCCCGCACGTCGAAAACGTCATTTCAACACACGTGCACACGTTGTACCAAGGATCGTAAATTTCCTTAGTAAAAGAGATATTGGTACGTATACGTAATGTTTGAGACATGAAATGATAGACGTTTATTGGCAAAATGACGAGGGTTTCATGTTGGTAAATTAAGGAAGAAGTGTACGATGTGTAAAAAGATAAAACGAGTCGAAAATCGTCGCGGAGCCGTGAAGGGCCGCGGCGCAACCAATGTCGGAGCAGCGACACCGGAGCACCGCAGCGCCTCCAGTCAACGTCGTTGCACCTTGGTGGCAGTAGCTACTGGAATTCATGAGCCGCGACGCCTCCCAAGAAGCGCCGCGGCGCTTCGATGGCAGTGAGGTAGACGGATGACGAAAAGTTTCTGACTTTTGGGCTGGTTTTGGAGCTTTGAACTTCCATTACTTGGCACTTGAATTCATCCATTATTTGGCTGAATTATAACCTCTCAATAAGTGTCATTACATGGCTATTCAAGGTCATTACTTGGCTAGTTGGGAAGTCATCTTACACACACTATAAATTGAGGCCTTAGACTCAATTGGAAGAACACACTTGCATTCAGAAAATTCTGAGAATTCCTTCTTCTCTAGCTTTCTTTCATACTCAAAAGGTTCTTTCTTTTTAGTAAACATTTGAGTTTCCTTTGCTCAATTGTCTGTTGCTGTTTTATCTTGTGAGACAAGTTGTCAAACACCGTTAAAGAATTTATATGGGACAATATTGTCTTAAGGACAAGGTGTTAACACCCAACTCAACAAATCTTGATATTAATTCTTTCTTGTTCTTATTTCTAGATTGTAATCCTTGTTGTTGTTACTTTCTTTCCATTTCCTTGTAACCACCATTGCAAGTCACATTATTTTAATACTTTATTTTGCTTAAGCATCATAGAAATATAGGAAGGTCTCCTCTTAGAGTTTTACTGGCTTAGATATTTAAGTAAAATTAGGTGATTGTTTTCATTATGAATAATAATTTTATAACTTTCATGACACTTGGGTAAAGTTGAGTGAGTTTTTTTGTTAAAAACTAATTTATAAATTTGGTTCGATAAAATGAATGAATCGAGTAATATTTTTAAAAGAAGATTTAAAGTTGAGTTGACAAATGGTATTTAAAAGTTGAAGTTGCGTTTAGACATGCATTTTATTTGTAAATATGTTAAAGTTTTGTGAGGATTTTTTTACTTGAAAAACTAGTTTGAACAAGTTTTAACCTGATTTGAATCAGTTTTTCAAATTTGAAAGTGAAAAATTAACAAAATATATAACCAAACAAGTTTTTAAAAACTTATTTGATTATATATTTTGTACAAAATCAGTTAATAAATGATCATTCCACTTTGTCCAAACACCTACTAAATCTTGATTTGAATCGGATATTAATTTTTAATTTTATAAATAACAATAGTCAGACTTCTTTATAATAGTCATCTTATATAATAATATAATTAAGTTTTTTTTAAACCGATTTTTCTATATTATGTTATAGTGTATGTTCTTTATAACAATAATTTGCAGTATTCAGAAAATATCTAGACGGCGATTTAATTTGATAAAATGTTGCATCAAAGTACTACTTGGTTTGAATGATTTGTATTCGTTGACACATGTTTTTAAAAGCTAAATGGAATGAAATAACATTTATTGAATATTTTAAGTTTTAAATCTCATTTGATAAATATATTAATATATTTGAGAAAAGGTTTTACATTTGATTTTGTTCAAATAGTTTGAATTGGCTACGAATGTCATGATTTGATAAAAATAAATTCTTGAGGCTAATAGGTTACAACAATAGCAATAACAACATACCTAGTGTATGCCCACATATGGAATAGGGAGAATACAATATACGCAAACCTTATCTCTATCGCGTGAAGATGGACAAATTATTTTCAAAAGACCCTTGGCTTACATTCTTCATTGACGTCGGCGTCGCATGAGACTGACCATCCCAAAAGGGCATGACTAGGTCCAAGACGAGCACAACCGTCATAATAGGTTATGAATATATTTTGGAATATAAAGTTTGAAAGAAATAATTTATTGATTATTTTCATTAATTGAAAGAGAATATATACAATTTATAATTTTCATAATAGAAAAATGATATTCCTATTCTAATACCAAAACTCTATTCTAGTAGTACAAGAATTCTATAATTATGGTAAGTGTATAATACTAATTAATATAATATTTACATTAAAATATTTACACCAAATATCGTGATATACACTTATTGTAAGTGTATATCACACGATTACTTAACACACACCCGCAGTCATAGCGGGCGGTCTTCGTACGCTGAGACTGTCCCTAAAATCTTCAAAAAGGACCGAGGGAAGACCTTTAGTAAAGATGTCTGCAATTTGAGACCTGAAAGGGACATGACAAACGCGTACTTGTCCACGGGCTACCTTTCGCGAACAAAATGGATATCCATCTCTATATGTTTAGTGAACTGGTGCTGAACCGGATTACCAAAAAGGTAGATGACACTAACATTATCACAATAAACTAAGGTAGCTTTCTAAATAAGACAATGAAGCTCTAAAAGAAGATTACGTAACCAACAGGATTCAGAAACCACGTTGGTTGCCCCCGATATTCAGCCTCTACACTAGAGCGGGACAAAGTCGACTGACACTTTGCAGACCAGGAGACCGAGTTATTACCAAGAAACATACATTAGGCAGACGTAGATCGTCTGATGTCCGTACAACCACCTCAATCAGCATCTGTATACGAGACAAATGTAGACATCGATGAAGGATATAAATGTAAGTCATAGTCAAGTGTCCACTGAATGTACCGAATAATTGCGTTTGAGCGCATTCATTTGCTCAATACTGGGATCATGCATAAACAAACACACCTGATGTGTGACATACATAATATCTGGTCTTGTGAATGTAAGATACTGAAGGGCCCCTGCAAGACTGTGATAGCGGGTCAGATCCTCATAAGGTGAGTCAGCCGCAACACCCAACTTAAGTTTAGTATCAACCGGAGTGGAAGTGGACTTACAAGATGACATCCCAGCCCTCTCAATGATCTAAGATGCATACTTTATCTGGGATAAGAACAACCTACTTGCATGACGAGTGACAACAATCCCCAAAAAGTAACTCAAGGCCCCCAAGTTTTTCATAGCAAAACTGAGCATTATCATGATAGACTGACGTAATGCATCAGAAGAGGCAGTCAAGATAATATCATCCACATATAACAGTATATAAGTCAAGGAAGAACCACGACGATATATGAACAGTGAATTATCAGACCTGCTGTGAGAGAACTCAATAGTCGAAACATAGTCTGTAAACCTCTTATACCAAGCCCATAGAGATTGTTTATGTTACACCCCGTAAGTCCAGGACATGTATAAGAGAATGTACGTAAGGAAGCAAGACTTGGAATTTCGTACGAAAGGAAGAATTGTTTTTCCGACGGAAAATCTTCCGAACGTCGGAAAGGAAAAATGTTCGTTGTTGAGAATTTAATTCTCCAAATGCATTATTTGAAGAGTATGGAACTTTTAACCTTATGGAATTTATTTTTTTACGGATTTGGTCACGTGGGGCCCACCCGAGGAATTTTACTTTTGTGGGGCCCACGAGGGTTACGGAATTTTATGGACGAATGAGAGGGCGACACGTGGCACCCCCTCATGTGGTCTTGACGAAAATGGAAGGGGGAGAATGGACATGTGACCTAAGTAGATGATAAGACTTGCAAGCTTGACATAATGGACTAGTCAACTTGCCACATAAGCTTGATCCTTGTGATAATCATCCTAGCCTCACATTTGTTTAAGTCTAAGCCCTCCAAATTGTGTTATATACTAACTAGTAGCAAGACTAGCTCATTTTAACACTTAGAAAAATTAGAAACATTGTTGTTCTAGCAACATTGCTCTCGGGTTCAAGCCCTCTCCCACACAAAAATTTTGTGATTTTGATCCATTAGCCACAAGACTTTAACCCAATGTCCCCAAGGGTATTATAAGGATATCTCAATAGAAAGATTTGGAAAAAACATTTTCACGTTAGTCGCAGCGGAAACTATCGAGTTCTTCAACTTTGAAGTTGGAACTTGAAGATGGGTTCTTCATAGGCCTCTAAGGAGTGCTTGGAGCGGATTGGAACCTAAGGAAAGGAGCTAAGAATTGCTAAGGCGCGACTTTGGAATCTTGGAAATTTTAAGGGCTTAAAGGTATAAATTTTGTCGTTTTAGTAGTTAAGACTTACTTATTGTTGTAGCTATGGATTTTAGCAAGCATGTGTTATATAGTATGAAGTTTGATATGTTTATTGGAAATTGGAACCCTAATCCGAAAACTAGCATGTTTAGCCTTAAGATTTCAATTCAAGTCGACTTTTGGTCTAAGCGTCGCATGTTGTATAAAGAAGGAAATTGTAGTTGTGAAGTAGCTTATAACTATATAACATGTTAGACCTTGGAACTTGGAATTTGAAGAGGGTTGGAAAAGACTTAGTGTTGCTATGTAAGTTGGCCGAGAATTGGCTAGTGTGCATTAGACTACTTCGTATGAATTGTGGGGCGGAATTTTACACGTATTGTAAGGCGTGTAATCCACTTTGTTTGGTTGTTGTTTGGAGCCTTAAAAGTGGCTTGTTGGTTATTGTATTCGGCCTTGAAAAAGGTGGCAAAGTGAGTAGAAACAAAGGAAGTCTTTGCGATTTTCCGTAGAATTAGAGACCAAACACTTAGTATTATTCGTTGAGACTAGAAGTTGATAGTCTTGTTGTGACCATTATAGGTTGACACTTCTACGCACGCGATTCGGCAGCTTGTGGATTTTAGCGAAAGGTATGTGAACTATCTCCTCGTCTAGCATGATTCCGTAAGATAAAGAAAGTAGGTTCTACTCCTAAAATGATCCATTCCTTGGTTGTATTTGGATTGCCTAAAATAGAATTTGTTCTATGTACTTCCTTGAGTGTACTTTGATGTTTGGATTGTAAGTTGTAGAATCCATTTTCTTGATGAAGTTTGGATTCTTAAAAGTGAAGGTATTTTTACTTAAAGTACATGTAGTCTTAAAAAGGAAGTGGTTTTCAAATCTTTTGGCTAGTGCCTTAGTTCTAAAACCTAAAGGTCATTATAGTGACTTTAGGGGAGTCAAAGGAGTGATTTACTTATTTGATTTAAAAGAGGAGAAATGACATGATTTAAGAGAAGTAACTTGTGTTAAGGGTGAAGTTACTTGAGGTTTAAAAATGTTATACCCCGTAGTTCCAGGGTATGTATGCGAGGACGTACGTACGAGAATACGACAGAAAGATTGGAAAGGAAGAAAGAGGCGATTTTTCCACGGAAAAGTTTCCGGTTTTTGTGAAGGAAAAAGGTTCGTTAATGGGAATTGGATTCCCAGATTTGGTATTCGGACTTCCTGGAATATTAGAGAATTATGGAATTTTATTTTCGGAAATGGTCACGTGGGGCCCACGGGAGAAATTTACGGTTTTTGTGGGGCCCACTTTGTTTTTGAGATTTTGGCCATTGTGGATATTTTCGGAAGATGTTTTATTTTGGGCGATAGGAGGGTGACACGTGTCACCCCGCCAGTGGCTTAGGCCGAATGGCATTTGTGCACAACACCTTTAGAGTCGTTTTACTAAACGCGTTTTACATAACTTGCGAGGGAAAATTCGGCTATGTCTTTTCTTATTTTTGCGGATTTTTCCGAGAAACGAAACATTTTGGATCAACGGGAGGGTGGCGTGTGTCACCTCACATCGAAACAAGTGGGCGGCTTAGAGTAGTGGTGGGCAAGTTGTTGGTAGATATTTGTGAGATATTTGTGAGGGTTTTAAGGAGTAGGGACTAGGGGCACTTGGGCATATCTTGGCCCTACACTTGCCTAGCACTTGGCTAGATCTTGGCCATTGGTTGGCCTTGGCTTGCTATAAATACCCTCTAAGGTTGAAGACTTCTTCATCCAAAATGCCTAAGTCTTGAGAGCCTTCCTCCCTTTTCGCGAGGCCCCTTGGCGAGAGTTCCCCACAGTGGGGTAGGCGAGGGTAGCCACCCCTCCTTTGTGGTGTGGCCGTGGGTACCCCACTGCCTAGTTTGTTTTCATATAATACCCCCTCTTGGTAGAAATACTCTCAAAAGTATTGTTATAATGCCCAAATTACCTTAGCCAGATACCTTGTTGTATTCTAAGGTTATACCTATACTGAAAAGCCCGTAAATACTATTATACTTCCGTCACTACAAAACCGAAACCCTAGGAAAATCTCCATAGTCAGTTGGAGTGTTGTGTAGAAGTTGGTTAGAACTTCTAAGGGTGGTTTAGAGCGGGTTGGAGCGCGAGTTGAGCTAAACGATTGCCCAGATCGACTTTATACTTGGATAATTATGGGCTTATCGAGGTAAATATCTTGTCCCTATTGTAATTAGATGTTATATGTTGTAGGAAATTATAGTTGAAGTTTACTATGTATATAATCAACATAGCTTGTGGCAATGTCTTTGGACTTAAGCCCAAGAATCAACTTAACTGCTTTTACATAGGGCTTTTTCTGATGAGACTTGTGTAGTAATCGTGAAGTAGAATTGTATGCAGCTCGTTAGATGTATAACCCCGTTGGCTTAGTAGCCCCGTTAGAGGAGAGATTTACGCCGTTGCGGGAGAGTCGCCAATTTTCGTAGAATGTTCTACGATGTTAATAAAGCGCACTTGTGGCCTTATAGGTTGAAATGCCACGTGTGGAATGATCCACTGGCTTAAGGAGTAGCCGATCGTTTGGAGCGTTTGCTATTAGTCGATACTCGCCGCGAGGTATGTGAACCTCTTCCTATCTCTTCTAGCATGATATGTGTGAACTATGTAGTGCGGTGACGCATACGTGCTAAATGTGTTTGAGTGGTTTAAAACATAAAGTGTTATAACGGCTTTATGGGAAGTTAGTTATATGACTTTATGTTAGTAAGAAAATACATGTGGTTTTTAAAAGGTAATCGATTTGAACTATAACCGGCTTGTTATATGATAAGAAAGAACTTGAAGTATTTCAAAAGATTTTGAATCATTTTGAAAGAAGTAATACTTGATTTGTTTTGAAAACTTAAGAGTTATACTAGCTTTATGGAAAGTTAGGTATAACGCCTTAAGAATGTTTTCGATTTTGGAAATCGAATGTGTATCGACAAACCACCGCAGTTAATAAAAGGAAATGTTTTGATTAAGTATTATTAAAACCGGTAGAAACTTCCATCTGCATGAAGCTAAGATGAGACAAAATGATATTTCCTAGATCACGGTCACGTAATAAGATTGTTGTAAACAAGAATATCCTACTCACATATAAGACTTATGTTTCTCAGATAGTTTAAAAGAGAATTATATTCTTAAATGAATAAGACTATGAACTATTTAAACCTTTCTAAATAAGAAACATGAACATTTGAAATTAGGCAAACTTGACGCTTGGAAAATAATGTTGTTACTTGAGTTTTACAAAGAGAAGTGTTTTGATTTACTTCAAAAGATAATCACTATATTTTCATATACTCGGTATTGTGTGACTTTGTGAAAAGTAACGATCTTTTAAAGAGTTAATGTATGAAGTACTTTGGGGATAAAACCCGAACTTGTTAGAATATAGTAGTAAGGTACCGCGTGTGTATAACTTGATTGTGTTGGTTTGTGATAGCCTTGTAATACCTTCGTTGATTTGATAAGTAAACACGCCAGGATGCTACGTGTGTTAGTATCTTGTGATGTTTGTGAAAAGGGGTTTTTCCTTTGTTGTGCTTATGTTGTTTAACGATGTCGTTATGATAGTATTATACATCACTCATCTCTTGAGATGATTCCGGTTAATCGCCTCCGCGGGTAGACTTCAGCGGGTCGATGGACCTATGATTCGAGACTACCTACGCGGGTCCAGGGGCTATGCGAATCGCGAAGTTCCGTGTTAGACGCGCCTCTTGTGGTCACGCGGTCCTTGTGGCCGCGGACGGCGAGTCCAGGATGTCGCCGGGAGTAGCTACCTCGACGCGGGTTATACCTCACGCGGGCCGATCCGTGCCTACGCGGAGTGCGGAAAGTTCGTGGCTAGACGCGCACATTAGATATTGCGGGCAAGTGGTCGCCTTTGATCATGTGGCGATGCAGACATCTTATGATACGATTCACGACCTTGTTGATGCTGGGTGTTAGTAATCGGCTATGCCTTCGCACTTACCAGACGTGTTATTATGGCACAAAGGGACCCGTGTTCGTGTGTGTTCCTTGGTCGTTATATCATAACCGCGGCAGTGAGGAAGGTATTCCACGCATGATTGATGTTGCGGGCGTGAGACCCATTGTTATATTTGAGTGATGACTTGAGGCGTGAGTCCCGACTTGATACGATCGCTATTATTGAATCGTAGTTCGGTTATCATACATGTCTCCGCTTTATAGACTATTATGATTTCATTTACGTGATTTTTAGTTTCACATACTCTGCACTGCATCGACCTCCTGGGCCGCGTTCACGCCGCAGTAAAGGTACACGATCATCGATCCTCGCCTAGTGGTCACAATTCACGTGGAAAGCTCCGTTTCTCCGGAGGCTTATCAGCCGTATAGTCCCTGTTGTTGTAGGTGTTTACATTCGTGGTATGGCGGGCCCCGTCCCGCCATTGTTGTCGTATCATTTCTTAGAGGTGCAGTAATCTTGTGGCGGGGTTTGTAAAAAGGATTAAAGCTTCTTTTGGAAAAAGTTGTTATTTATATATACGCCGAAAGACAAGTTTTTCTCGATTATTGTTTCATATTTCATAATATGTCTTGTATTGTTTTATGTTCCACTGATTACTCGATGTTGTATCACCAGGTGCAGGTAAGGCACCGATCGTGACAAAAAGTGTAAACCTTGTTTAACTATTAAGAGACTTGGAGTATTTTTGAAAGTTAAGAACTTGATTTGTAAGTATGTGATACTTGGTTTTAATAGTATAAGTCTCTTGGTCATCAAGGTATGGATATGTCTAAAATCATAAAGGGTTATAACGGCTTTATGGGAAGTTGGTTATAACGGCTTTATGAAAGATTTAGAAAGTTGTCTATTTTGATAAAAGGGCATAAGTTGCCAAGATTGTGAAAATTTGGAGTTACTTGATTTCAAGACTTGAAATGAGTTGTCTAAAAGTGTAGTAACTTACTTTGAAAAATAGACACGCCTTGATACTACGAGTGTTAGTATCTTGGGGCTTTACATAGAAAGGAGTCTTTTATAAAAGAATGCGACGTAGTACTTTGGCTTGATAAATTGAGATTTTGTCTAAGTGTGCCTTGATAAGTACTTTGACTTGTTAAAAGAGAATTATTCTATGTATGCCTTGATTAGTACTTTGGCTTGATAAATTGAGAATTTGTCTAAGTGTGCCTTGATAAGTACTTTGACTTGTTAAAAGAGAATTATTCTATGTATGCCTTGATTAGTACTTTGGCTTGATAAATTGAGAATTTTTCTATTTGTGCCCGGATAAGTACTTTGGCTAGTTAAATAAGAATTTATTCTATTTGTGCTCGATAAGTACTTTGGCTTGTTAAATGAGAATTTATTCTATTTGTGCCTGATAAGTACTTTGGCTTGCTAAATGAGAATTTATTCTAATTGTGCCACGATAAGTACTTTGGCTTGTTAAATGAGAATTTATCCTATGTGTGCCTTGATAAGTACTTTGGCTTGGTTAATCGAGAACTTGCCTATACGTACGGGTAATAGCCTTCGAGTGCAAGTATTATGTTTTATTAAGTTGTCGCGACTCTCGGTTGAAGGTTTGTCTTGTTGTAAGTTCTTGGGACGCATCGACGCTGATGTGGGATTCCACGGGTATGCTCGCTTACTTGTAGTACTTGGGTTAAATTCGGATTTTTATAGAAGATACGGTAGTGCTTATGTCTTGTTTGATGGTCAATCGAGATAGGGTAAGAGTATAAGTGAGGGTAAACCCCAAGACGCTGCACCACCTTCTCAGGTAAGAGTATAAGTGAGGGTAAACCCCAAGACTGCACCACCTTCTCCGGGGTAAGAGTATAAGTGAGGGTAAACCCCAAGACGCTGTACCACCCGCTTTATGTGTTGTTTGTGGCCGGTTGAGATAGGGTAAGAGTATAAATGAGGCAAGCCCAAGACGTTATACCACCTTTCCAGGTAAGAGTATAAGTGAGGGTAAACCCCAAGACGCTATACCACCGCTTACCACCTTCTCCAGGGTAAGAGTATAAGTGAGGGTAAATCCCAAGACGCTATACCACGGTGGGACTCGGTGTTCATGTATGCTATCGGTGTTATATTATATCATGGATCACAGCGGTGAGGAAGGATTCCACGGCAGATTGATATTACGGGCGTGAGACCCATGGTTATGTTTTTAGTAATGACTTTGAGGATGTGCTTCCCGGCTTGATATGACTATTTATGTATGGTGTCTTGTAATTTGATTATCATACATGTCTCGCTTTGTTAGATCGTTATGATTTTATTCTGATATTTTGATTCACATACTTGGTACATTCTTCCATCGACCTCCTTGGGCTGCGTTAAATCTGCAGTTTAGGTCTGTGTTTGGTGATCGGCAGTGTAGGACCGCCGAGTTTTGGATAGCTCCTTCATTGGGAGTTATCTTTTGGTATAAGTTCTTTCAAGATGTGCTTTTATGCTGTTTTAGTACGGGGCCTTGTCCGTCATATTTCGATTTAACTCTAGAGGTCCGTATTCATATATGGATCGATTGGACTGCAGTGTAGTGTCTTTTGTTTATGTATATGATATGGCAGCTAGTCGGCTTTGCCTTATGCGTCGTTGGTTTTAAAAGAAAAAAATATGAGTGTTATTAATTTCGCAATATACTTAGTTGTTAAGGTAGCAGGGTGCCTGGTAGGGCACGACCACGCCCGGGTTCGGGGTGTGAGTGGTATCGAGCGATCGATCCTCGGAATGTTTACGATCGTGTCTAGTAAGTCTTGATTATCGGTGTGTTGCGCGCCACACCCATAAACGAGGCTACAGGACATTTAGGAGTTGGTTTCTATTCTTCTCACTCTAGATCGTGCCATAGAGTGTTAGTAAGATAATTCCTCTCGACGTATTGTTGTGTTCTGATTATGCCTCGAGAGGGCAATCGCCTGAAGGGCAAAGGAGTAGCAGGAGCTACTAGTCGACTCGAGAGAGTTGATAGGGCTTATGCCGTGTTATCTGGATGTTGTTCGCGATCGGCGAGTTCTTCTTCGCTGTGGTTTGAGAACACAGACACGAGCCTCTGATTTCTCGATTAAGGGCAGACTTTAGGGTCATGAAGGAAGCCATTATGTTATTGACCAAGATAGCAATGCTACAGTTTCCTCAGCATGAGGTTATTCGGCGATCTGAGCAGTGTATAGAGGTAGAGGGCGGTAGCGGAGATCTGCGTAAGAGGCTAGACGGTTGGTTATCGGTGAGTTTTTGGACGAGCGCCTCAAGCAAGTGTTATATTCGTCGGCCTACCCAAGACATACCCCGCAGCTCACGGTGGGAGATTTGATCTCACAAGGTATTTAGGAGCGGTCCAAGCTCCAGTCGAGGTTCTCGGAGGAGCAGAGGATTTTCTCGATCGAGGCCACTTATTCCTCGATGTTTCCATTGTAGTAAGCGTCATTTGGGAAATGCCGTCTCGCACAGTGTTTGTTATTATTGTGGCCGTCCGCCATATATCGAGGGTATGTCCTTTTAGAAGAGGCAGGTGAGGTGGCTCGGCTATGAGGCCGATGGTTGGTTCCCTTTCCTCGCGGTTGTCGTCCCCGAGCGGGTGTTCAAATGTCACTGGTCGTGGTAGAGGTCGAGTGGAGTTTATAGTTCTGGCGGTCCTTGAACCGCATAGATGACGTGACTCTTGGGCAGGATCGGAGGCGACATCGCGAGGTTCTGGTATATTCGATTCTTTTGAATCATACGTGCGTTGATAGATTCAGATTTTACCACTAGCGTATATGTTTTCCCTTTATTCTGGAGTTGTAAAGTGATAGTACCCAGGTAGGGATACCTTGATTAGTAAAGTGAAAAGTTAAGAATATTGACAAGAATGATAAGTGAACGAGACTATAGTTGTGTAGAGTTCACAAGTTGTATTACCAAATAACGATGTAAGGCCGAGTAGGGAAGGATGTCTGAGAAATACTTTGACTTATGTGAACGTTTAGTGAATAGGGGATAGGGTAAGAAGTACCTTGAGATAAGAGAGATTTATTTCGGACTAGGAGCGAGAAGTTAAGTGTGACGATGAGTCGGGTTGTAGACTCATTCCGGTCAACCGATTGTATGGAATCGGGTGATGTCGATTAGAAATGGTCCGTTTATGTGGTAGGGTCAGGGATGCCAGCCCAAGTTTAGTAAATCGTTATGCGAGTTTGTGGGCCGTTCCGAACTAGGTCGTAAGGACGAGAAAAGCCTTAACGGGAATGTAAGTAACAATATGGCCAAGTTTGGTTAGTAACTCTAAGGATTGGCGAGCAAGCGAATTTGAGATTTTGCGTGTACTAGATGAGTTTGAAAGTACGAGAAAGTATGACAAGTAAGGAAAGAAAGGAACCTCTAAGGATCCGTGTTTGGGAAAGATCGTAACCTTCGAGTTTTGTGAGAAGGGACCACGGACGGAAGGTCCATTATTATGTTTACGTATGTTATGTGGTGGCCATGTGGCATCGTTGGTCTTGTCGTGTATTATTGTTTAGGCATAATATAGAGTTTACGGGAGTTTGTATAAGCGTGACAACCGACTAAGAACATTCGGGGACGAATGTTTCTAAGGGGAAGAATGTTACACCCGTAAGTCGGGACATGTATAAGAGAATGTCGTAAGGAAGCAAGACTTGGAATTTAAATGCGAAAGGAAGAATTGTTTTTCCGGAAAATCTTCGAAACGTCGGAAAGGAAAAATGTTCGTTGTTGAGAATTTAATTCTCCAAATGCATTATTTGAAGAGTATGGAACTTTTAACCTTATGGAATTTATTTTTACGGATTTGGTCACGTGGGGCCCACCCGAGAATTTTACTTTTGTGGGGCCCACGAGGTTACGAATTTTATGGACGAATGAGAGGCGACACGTGGCACCCTCACGTGGTCTTGGACGAAAATGGAAGGGGTAGAATGGTCATTTGACCTAAGTAGATGATAAGTCTTGCAAGATTGACATAATTGACTAGTCAACTTGCCACATAAGCGATCCTTGTGATAATCATCCTAGCCTCACATTTGTTTAAGTCTAAGCCCTCCAAATTGTGTTATATACTAACTAGTAGCAAGACTAGCTCATTTTAACACTTAGAAAAATTAGAAACATTGTTGTTCTAAGACGTTGCTCTGAGTTCAAGCCCTCTCACACAAAAATTTTGTGATTTTGATCCAATAGCCACAAGACTTTAACCCAATGTCCCCAAGGGTATTATAAGGATATCTCAATAGAAAGATTTGGAAAAACGCATTTTCACGTTAGTCGCAAGGAAACTATCGGAGTTCTTCACTTTGAAGTTGGAACTTGAAGATGGGTTCTTCATAGGCCTCTGGAGTGCTTGAGCGGATTGGAACCTAAGGAAAGGAGCTAAGAATTGCTAAGGCGCGACTTTGGAATCTTGGAAATTTTAAGGGCTTAAAGGTATAAATTTTGTCGTTTTAGTAGTTAAGACTTACTTATTATTTGTAGCTATGGATTTTAGCAAGCATGTGTTATATAGTATGAAGTTTGATATGTTTATTGGAAATTGGAACCCTAATCCAGAAAACTAGCATGTTTAGCCTTAAGATTTCAATTCAAGTCGACTTTTGGTCTAAGCGTCGCATGTTGTATAAAGAAGAAATTGTAGTTGTGAAGTAGCTTATAACTATATAACATGTTAGACCTTGGAACTTGGAATTTGAAGAGGTTGGAAAAGACTTAGTGTTGCTATGTAAGTTGGTAGGAATTGGCTAGTGTCGTTAGACTACTTCATTATGAATTGTGGGCGGAATTTTACGTATTGTAGGCGTGTAATCCCCTTGTTTGGTTGTTGTTTGGAGCCTTAAAAGTGGCTTGTTGGTTATTGTATTCGGCCTTGAAAAGGTGGCAAAGTGAGTAGAAACAAAGGAAGTCTTGCCCGATTTTCCGTAGAATTAGAGACCAAACACTTAGTATTATTCTACGTTGAGACTAGAAGTTGATAGTCTTGTTGTGACCATTATAGGTTGACACTTCTACGCACGGCGTATTCGGCTTAGCTTGTGGATTTTAGCGAAAGGTATGTGAACTATCTCCTCGTCTAGCATGATTAGTAAGATAAAGAAAGTAGGTTCTACTCCTAAAATGATCCATTCCTTGGTTGTATTTGGATTGCCTAAAATAGAATTTGTTCTATGTACTTCCGAGTGTACTTTGATGTTTGGATTGTAAGTTGTAGAATCCATTTTCTTGATGAAGTTTGGATTCTTAAAAGTGAAGGTATTTTTACTTAAAGTACATGTAGTCTTAAAAAAGTGGTTTCCAAATCTTTTGGCTAGTGCCTTAGTTCTAAAACCTAAAGGTCATTATAGTGACTTTAGAAGTCAAAGGAGTGATTTACTTATTTGATTTAAAGAGGAGAAATGACATGATTTAAGAGAAGTAACTTGTGTTAAGGGTGAAGTTACTTGAGGTTTAAAAGTAGAAGAAAACTTGTTTTCTAACTATTAGAGACTTGGAGTATTTTTGAAAGTTAAGAACTTGATTTGTAAGTATGTGATACTTGGTTTTAATAGTATAAGTCTCTTGGTCATCAAGGTATGGATATGTCTAAAACCATAAAGGGTTATAACGGCTTTATGGGAAGTTGGTTATAACGGCTTTATGAAAGATTTAGAAAGTTGTCTATTTTGATAAAAGGGCATAAGTTGCCAAGATTGTGAAAATTTGGAGTTACTTGATTTCAAGACTTGAAATGAGTTTTCTAAAAGTGTAGTAACTTACTTTGAAAAATAGACACGCTGATACTACGGGTGTTAGTATCTTGGGGCTTTACATAGAAAGGAGTCTTTTATAAAAGAATGTACGTACGTAGTACTTTGGCTTGATAAATTGAGAATTTGTCTAAGTGTGCCTTGATAAGTACTTTGACTTGTTAAAGAGAATTATTCTATGTATGCCTTGATTAGTACTTTGGCTTGATAAATTGAGAATTTGTCTAAGTGTGCCTTGATAAGTACTTTGACTTGTTAAAAGAGAATTATTCTATGTATGCCTTGATTAGTACTTTGGCTTGATAAATTGAGAATTTTTCTATTTGTGCGGATAAGTACTTTGGCTAGTTAAATGAGAATTTATTCTATTTGTGCCACGATAAGTACTTTGGCTTGTTAAATGAGAATTTATTCTATTTGTGCCTCGATAAGTACTTTGGCTTGCTAAATGAGAATTTATTCTAATTGTGCCTCGATAAGTACTTTGGCTTGTTAAATGAGAATTTATCCTATGTGTGCCTTGATAAGTACTTTGGCTTGGTTAATTGAGAACTTGCCTATATGTCTTTGGTAATAGCCTTTGAGTGCAAGTATTATGTTTTATTAAGTTCCGCGACTCTCGGTTGAAGGGTCACCGTCTTGTTGTAAGTTCTTGGGACGTCTGCAAGCGGTGATGTGGGATTCCACGGGTATGCTTAGATTACTTGTAGTACTTGGGTTAAATTCGGATTTTTATAGAAGACATGGTAGTGCTTATGTCTTGTTTGATGGTCGTCGAGATAGGGTAAGAGTATAAGTGAGGGTAAACCCCAAGACGCTGCACCTTCTCGGGGTAAGAGTATAAGTGAGGTAAACCCCAAGGCATTGCACCACCTTCTCCGGGGTAAGAGTATAAGTGAGGGTAAACCCGAGACGTTGTACCACCCGCTTTATGTGTTGTTTGTGTAGGTTGAGATAGGGTAAGAGTATAAATGAGGCAAGCCCAAGACGTTATACCACCTTTTCGGGTAAGAGTATAAGTGAGGGTAAACCCCAGACGCTATACCACCGCTTTACCACCTCCCGGTAAGAGTATAAGTGAGGGTAAACCCCAAGACGCTATACCACGTGGGACTTGGTGTTCATGTATTCCTATTGGTGTTATATTATATCATGGATCGCGGTGAGGAAGGATTCCAGGCGGGATTGATATTACGGGCGTGAGACCATGGTTATGTTTTTAGTAATGACTTTGAGGATGTGCTTCCTCGGCAGTATGACTATTTATGTATGGTGTCAGTAATTTGATTATCATACACATCTCTGTTTTGTTAGATTATGATTTTGTTACGATATTTTGATTCACATACTTGGTACATTCTTCGTCTCGACCTCCTTGAAGTGCGTTCATCTGCCGAGTTTAGGTCTGCTGTTTGGTGATCGGCAGTGTAGGACCTGCCGAGTTTTTGGATAGCTCCTTCATTCGGAGTTATCTTTTTGGTATAAGTTCTTTCGATGTGCTTTTATGCAGTTTTGGGTGCGGGGCCTTGTCCGTCATATTTCGATTTAACTCCTGAGTGCGTATTCATATGTGGGATTGGACTCGTAAGCAGTGTAGTGTCTTTTGTTTATGTATATGATATGGCGGCTAGTCGGCTTTGCCTTGTCGCACGTTGGTTTTAAAAGAAAAAAATATGAGCTATTATTAATTTCGCAATATACTTAGTTGTTAAGGTAGCGAGTGCAGGGTAGGGCACCATCCACGCCCTGAGGTTGGGGTGTGATGCTTAAGCCCATCTGAGAATACTTCAACAAACAGACATGATGAGGATATTTGGAATCTCTAAACCCCAAAGGCTGATGCATATAGACTGTCTTATTGGGATCACCATGTAAGAAAATATTCGTCACATCTAACTGATGGATGTGCCATGATTTCGAAAGAGCCAAGCTGAGCACAGTGTGAATGGTAGTCGGCTTGACCACCAGACTAAATGTATCACCACAATCCACACCAACCCGCTGAGTCTTATCATCACCTACAAGACGAGCCTTATGTCTCGCAAACGAACCGTCAGAATTTTCCTTATGAGCAAAAATCCACATAGACCGAATAATATTAATACCAGATGGACGGGGCACCAACTCCCACGTCTTATTATCAATAAGAGCATTATATTCGTCGATCATAACAATTTTCCAATTATGGTCATTTAAAGTAGACACATGATTATGGGGTAGAGGAGATTTAAGAGCATTAGAATTCAAATTAAAATATCTTTTTGATTTAAAAAATTTCCGTTGACTACGAGTGATAGGTCTATGACTAGAGGGAGAATTGGGTGGATTTTGGGACAATTCAGGACTTGGGACGGACTAGCAAAGTGATGGGCTTTGGCCCAATAGAATCGGACACTATTTTTGTCGCTGAAACTAGAACAAGACATGGGACGAGGCGGTGAGGGAGCGGACCAGTTCTGGACCCACGGGATGCGATGTGAGAACTATAGAAGCGTCGACGATGGGCTGGCCAGCGATTTGCGATCGCGGGATACGTCCGAAAAATTGTGAATAATATACGGGGATATACCATCATCAAAAAATTATACGAACTAGGCACGGGATTACCAACCTTAGAAAACGGAAATTGAGATTCATAAAAAATTAAATGACGACTTATTAGATGATAAATCAAAATATTTGTAACCACAATGATTTGACGGATAACTCAAAAACACACAAGGGGTAGACCGAACCTGAAGTTTGTTAATTGTGGTGGACGGAAAAAGTGGATAACACAAGCACCCAAAGACCCTAAGATGTGAATACGAAGGAGTCTTATTATATAAAATTTGAAGAGGAGATGAATATGTCAAAACTTTGGAAGAAAGAATGTTAAGAAGATATGTAGTCATTTGTAGAGCATGCTGCCAAAAGGAAGGAGATATGGAAGCATGAATCAATAAAGTTCGGACAATGTTATTAATGATACAAATTTTGCGTTGGATTTTTCCATTTTGTGAAGACGTATGAGGACAAGAAAGACGAAAATTAATCTCATTATTAGCACAAAACTCTCGAAATACTCCATTATCATATTATTTGCCATTATTATATTGAATATTTTTTATTTCTCATTCCAATTGGGTTCTAATGAATGCTCTAAATTTTAAGAAGGTGAAAAAAACTTGAGATTATTTCGCTATAGAAAAAGTCCATAAAAAATTAGAATAGTCATCCAAAAATAATACATAATATCGATGACCCAAAGAATTGAGAACATGAGATGTCCATAGATCGCTATGAATAATATCAAATGACATTAAATTATGAGAATTAGAGGCTACAAATGACAATCTAACAATTTTTTTCTAAAGAACAAGATTGACAATTGGAGTACTACGCGTACCCTTACAAGAAATAAAATTATTTTTATCTAAGGAAGACAAAATAGGCGACCCTGATGACATAGACGAGCATGCCACTATGAAGGAGCAAGAGCTGCAAAAGTTGATGGCAAGACTTGACTTGAGAAACCGAAACTTGGCGTGATAGGATAAATATCTCCCCTACTATCACACCTCATGATAGGACTCTCCGTCTTGAAATCCTTCACAGAAAACCCAAACGAATCAAATTCAACATAAACGTAATTATCAGTGGTGAATTTACGGACTGACACCAAATTTTTAATTAATTTAGAAGCCTGTTGGGTATTTTCAAGATAAAGAATGGATGGGGGATGAGACAAAGTTTTATGACTATAATCTCGAATTGGAATAGAATTACCATTACTACTAACTATGCCACGAGGGTTGCTCAAATTAAAATAAGATGAGAAAGTACCTTAATCAGATGTCATGTGAGTAGCGGTCCTTACTCACTCTAATGCATATTACCAAACGACCCCTTAATTTTAAATACAATGGATTCCCAAACTTTTCCCCCTCTCCTTTATTCTTTGCTTACTTTATTTTATAATAAATGGCCCTTTAGGTCTTTAGAGGGTTAAATTCATTAAAAAATACTACTTTCTCCTCTGATCCCATAGTGGTCCCTCACACTCTCACTCTAGCGCACTATAGCAACGACAGTCTGTTCGATAACAGACTACAAGCTTTTTATCACTAGTATCGTATATATGTATTTGAAATTAAATTAATTTAAATTCACGCAGTGTACTTTCTAATGATTTTTTTTATAATTAGAGTTCGAACTTCGGAACCTTTAATTAAGGATGGCAGAATCCTACACTCAAGGGTGTGACATAGTGATCAATGAAGTGATTGAACAACTTAAAATTTGAGATTCAAATCTGTACCTGGTCACGAGCGTAGCCATCTTAGGCGACGAAGGGTGGTCAAATGCACACCATTAGTCAAAAAATTATGCGATGTACATTGGTTAAATATTACCTCACCCGTTTCAATTTATGTGACACTTTTCGTTTTTTAGATTCAAACTGCATGAATTTTGATCAACGTTTAAAATGTATTTTTTTATCAAATTGATATGAAAAAAGTTGCAACTTATAATATTTTTCACATAATTTTCAAATATATAAAATTTAATGTTAAAATATTGAATTAATCTAATCCAATTTAACTTAAAATTTTAGCCAAATTGATTAAAGTGTCACATAAATTGAGACGAGAGAATAGTTATTATGAGCATATATTTAATTTTATAAAGAAAAATTGTAAATCGCTCAGCAAATTTATGGCTCCATCACTACTATTACTTTAAAGATGATATATATCCCATAAAATTAATTGAAATGCATGCAAACTAAACCGGATCACAACAATTATTATTATTATTAAAACAAATGGGGAAATCATATACATCCCACGGGCCACGACAAGGGGAATTCATAATAAATGGCAAGTTCTCCGCCCAATATGTATAGCACACCTACAAAGAGCCAGCCCAATTTTTTTCCATTAATTAATTCATCAATCATAGCCCACACAAACTTTCACCAAACGCCGTCGTATAAAGACCAAGTTTCTCCTCCTTCATTTCTCCGCCGCCGCAGTTCCCCATCGATCTCTCGCCGTCGCCGCCACCAACCACCACAACTAAGTCAAAACATCTAAACCGATCAGTTATAAAATGTACTGATTTCCATATCAACTGTGAGTTGTTTTCTCGGCGAAATTAGGGTTTAGGTGTGTTCTTCTTTTAGTAAGTATTAATTTTATGGCTTCAGAGGATGTGAAGGCGGCGAGGGATACGGCGGTGGAGAAAATTGTTAACCTAGCTGAAGAGGCTAAGCTTGCTAGAGAAGAAATTAAACCTACTAGTCATGCTGTGCTTAGTATCTGCAAGTCACTTGTTGCCGGTGGTGTTGCCGGAGGAGTGTAAGTCTTATATATATACTACAACTATCTCTATATTATTACCGTTTTTTTACCGTCATGTTGAGAGTAATGTCTAAATTTTAGTAATTTGATCTATTTGTTGGTGATTACGATATGTATTGCGCTAGTTAGACCTATATATATGATCTATTTGTTGGTGAATATATATATAGTTAGACCTACATACATATATATACTAACTCTATATGTTTTCTCACAAGTATAGTGGAAAAAGTTTGTTGAGTATTATGCCTTTTCTCACAATGTTGAGAGTTATGTGTAAATTTGAATAATTCGATCTATTTGTTGGTGATTACGATATGTATTTGTGCTAGTTAGACATCGGTGATCAACAGATCACATGCGTGAAAATGTAGTTATATATATATATATGTGTGTGTGTGTATGTATGCTACCACTAACTCTATATGTTTTCTCACGAGTATAATGGAGAAAGTTTGCTGAGTATTATACATTTTTTCAACATTTTGAGAGTTATGCCTAAATTTGATCTATTTGTTGGTGATTACGATTTGTTTTGTGCTTGTTAGACCTAGTTATACTACAAGTAACTCTATATGATCTCTCACGAGTATAAAATCGAAAAACTTTGCCGAGTATTATGCCTTTTTTTGCCGTGTTGAGAATTATGTCTAAATTTGAATAGTTTGATCTATTTGTTGGTGATTACGATTTGTATTTGTGCTAGTTAGACCTCGGTGTTCAATAGATCATATGCGTGAAAATGTGGTAATGTGTGAATATTGTAGGGGGAAAATGAAAATTTGTTACTCACTCTATCCCAATTTATGTGGCACATTTTGGATTTCCAGATTTTTTACCGTAATTTTTTCATGTCTG
Source organism: Przewalskia tangutica (assembly GCA_029844215.1). Taxonomy (NCBI): domain Eukaryota; kingdom Viridiplantae; phylum Streptophyta; class Magnoliopsida; order Solanales; family Solanaceae; genus Przewalskia; species Przewalskia tangutica. The sequence goes on from CM056738.1 coordinate 13,279,857, forward strand.
TTTGAATATTTTGAATTGTAAACTATTGTGACTTATAGTTCGTTTTACGTTGTTTCCAAATATGTAAATTTTATTAAAAACTTAAAAGATTTATTCACACTCAAACCAAAAAGGTTTGACGCTCTAAATCCGAACTATGCCACATAAATTGGGACGGAGGGAGTATTTTTGTTTGCTCGAGGTAGATTGGGAGTTGTTATTTTTGTTTGCTCGAGGTAGATTGGGAGTTGTTATTTTTGTTTGCTCGAGGTAGATTCGGAGTTGTTATTTTTGTTTGCTCGGGATTGATGCGGAATTGTTGTTTGCTAGAATATCTGATCTCTTTGTTCTCCTTTGGAAGGAAATGTTAACTTTTATTTCTGACATTTGTTTCCTTTATGAGTAGATACTTTTAACGAGTAGAAATATGTGTTCTTCACGAGTTATCAGCCTCCTGTGTGTGATTGGATAACTACTATTATCAGTTTTTTGTCATCTTAGCGGTCAATTTGCAGAAATATTATCACATATTGTTTCAAGCGATGTTCTGGTCAAACTTTTAGCTTGATTGATGTGATAAAAGAAGTAACCAAACACTCGTTTGACACACTCAAAATCAGTGTATCAGATGTTAGTAAGATTCTTTGTTTACTTGTATAAGCTTGTTTGCATCTGAGTGGCATTAACCAAACGCTCATTTGATAGACCCAAGGTTATCAATCCTATCCTGTTTTACAGAAAGTGATGATCTATTAGAAACACGCATCTCCAAGGTTTTTGATATATGCTTTAGCAGAATCATAATGGTTCTGCCTGCTCTACATGAGTGTTGACACTGACTAATGTTTTGATATGCTTGTACTAATCTTTTCATTTTTGTAAACTTTGACTTGAATTCACACTTACTGCTACTCTCCCTCTTTCAGGTCACGAACTGCTGTGGCTCCACTGGAACGGCTGAAGATATTGCTACAGGTGAAGTATTATCTCATAGCTTATTTTTTTTCTCTCAATTGAATATTTTTACCGAATGCGAACAATATAACTCTCTTCGTGCATCCCATACTAGTTTTGAATGATGGAGCACTAAACCCCATATTTTAGTTTGTGACTCGGTATTTTTTCTATTCATAAAAATGTTTTAGGATTCGAAACTTCCTACTTCCCACTTTTTTTGATCCGTATATACCCACGAGAGTTCATCTTAGCTATATGCTATGCTTAAATGGAGGTTCCATCTAGATTGTTTGTTCTCTACTTGTAACATGATGTTGTTTGATGTGCAGGTTCAAAATTCACATACCATGAAATACAATGGCACCATTCAGGGCTTGAAATATATCTGGAGAACTGAAGGGTTCAAAGGACTGTTTAAGGGCAACGGCACCAATTGCGCACGGATCGTCCCAAACTCCGCAGTCAAGTTCTTCAGCTATGAGCAAGCTTCCAAGTAATGATCCTATCAAAACATAGACTTTACATTAGCAGCAGGAGGATAGTAGAATACACATTAATGTTTCTTGTGGCCACTTCATTTCTAAATATTTTCCAATGTTTATATTTAACATTCACCTTTTATATGGTGATAAATCTTGTTCAATTTACTTTATCTTTTCAGCTTAGTGGCATTGTACGTTTTAGGGGGGACCCCTCTCCATACTCGACTAGAAAAGGAACAAAAAGAAGATAAAGAAAAAAAGAAAGACCAGCCAGGGAAAGATAGTCTTTGTGAATGAGCTCAATGTAGGTTCTCTACCCTTTGGTATACCGGGATTTCCTGCCCCAAAATATCAATAAAATCTTATCTTATCAAAATACGAAAAAGCGAAGGAAATGAGCCGTCTGTGAGAGGAATGATGGAGAATTTATGATGATGTAACCATGTCTTACATGCAAACATGAACTAATTTATGAGCCTCATTGTGGATATGGTCAAGTGATGTAATGACCTAATATGACCTTTTAGGTATAATACGGAAAAATACCATGTTAAGGGGGGAAGGTGGAGACGAGATCTAGAAGGGCCTCACAAAGTACTTTCTGAAGATGGCTATTATTGATGTCTCAAGTCACTAAAGGATTGTTGAATTTTCAACTCGTTTCTCATGTTACTGTTATAGCATTCTGTTCCCTCTACTGATATCTTCCTTGATATTGGAACAGGGGTATATTATATTTGTACCGGCAACAAACTGGAAATGGTATGTTTGTCTTCCTTTTATGTTATTTATGCTTATAGAGATTCTATTGGAAGAAAAACTAGGGAATATTCATGGGGACATCACTTTGTTTGTTTTCATTTCACCATCCTTGCAATCTTAAATGGTTTGCGTTGTAATGAGACTGAGATTTTCACCGATGACTCAGGAAACCCGACTTCTCATTTGTAGAAAACTTTTAGGCATAGTACTCGTCTTTCTTGATGCTATTACACATTGTTGTGTGGTAGCTTGTGTTTCGTATGCCATATACTTTTTTGATGTTTCTTTCTTCTCTGCCTTCAGTCCTAGCTTAGACTCATTTTCTGCCAATGTTTGCTTCACTTGTTGGTAATACAAAGCTTTATTTAGCACTTGATTTATGTGTATTGCCCTTCCTGTTTCACATTATGTCTATTTGCTGTTTGGATGGTAAAAACTTCAACTGTCAAGCATAGGGATGCAGGTTTGTGTTGTGGGAAGCTACTTAGTGCAAAATAAGCGGCTTTTTAGGTCTTTACCAAGTTCAAGACTAATAATGCCTCAGATTGTGGGGCGGTGATTGCTGTGTTCTCACCAGTATCTTCTTCCTTTTGTAGTTAATGTCCCTCTAGGCAGAACTCTTTTTTTCCTAGTTACATATCTATTATAATAGTTGAAAAACTTCTGTGTATGGGACTATGGGAGTAATTGTTGGGTCTCTAAGTCACAACATATCAACAAGATGAGTGTCGTAAAAATGCAAATGTTAAAGAATGTGTTGTCGTACAAGATTTGATGAAGTTAGAAATAATTACGTCCAAAGTAGGCTTCAAGTATCACTCATTGAGGATAAAATAAGAGAAGAACTAGAAGGTCGTCTATTAATAGACCTCTAAATGCACCGATTGATAGATGTTGCACTATAATGGTTGAAGGTGCTAGAAAGGGGGAGGAGGTAGAATTACATGTAGGGAAGTCATCTCAAAAGACTTGCAATCTCTCAGAATCAATGCAAATTTAATTAAGAATAGAACATAATGGAAGTAAAAGATCCATAAGGTTATAGCAACTAGTTGGAATTAAAGGTTCCTTGTTGTTCACCTAGAGCTTATTTACATTAGGTCTGCTGTTTAGCTGGCGTAGTTTGGTTATCAACTTTTATGTCAATGTAGGAATATATGTGAGTTAGAGAATCTCTAGTTTGATAGAGCCATTATATTGCCTTGGAAGATCAGTAATTTAATGTTGGACTATAGGTATGGATAGAGCTGAATGGATATAATGGATTCTTATAGTCGATCCCAATCAGTTTGGATTTGAGGGAGTATTATATTCAAGCACTGCCATGCTACTCATATCCCTCTTTTGTCTTGAAGGTTTCTGTTGCTCCTATATATAGTGTAGTTTTTTGCCAAGAGTGTTCGGGTGAACACCCTCCCCACTTCTTAAATCTGCCCTGAGCTCAGCATGAGCTTATTTCTATTCTAGGTTATTCTGGTATATTCAAGTGCAGGTTATGATGGATTTTACCTTTGCACGAGGCTGTAGACCAAAGGCGGATCAGAGATTTGAAGTTTATGAGTTCCTATAGCTACCTCAAGTTAATATACAATAATGATTGAACTGACAGTCAAATATTTATAGATATTTAGTAGATTCTTTAATACATATAGAGGGTCTGGGCTAAGCTATTGGATTCACGTGAATCTATAGGTTACAAGCTAGATCCGGCTCTGTTGTAGACATAATTTCGTTTGGTGTTTCCAATTCCGAGGAAGAATTTTCTTCACATGCTCTTGTTCACACCTCTGGTAAATCATGTCGAATAAGTACGGCAAAAAGGAAATCCATCGGAGTTTTATTATATCCGAAGATCTCGGTTTAACTTAGATAGGAACCTGACCCTGGTTTTGTTCATTATATCATTTGCTGAAGCAAGGTCTCAGACTCATATTAGACTGTTTCTCCTTCAATTCTCTTTACCGTTGTCATATGCTGTTTGTGCCAGTTGCTGAAGTTTCTTGGAACAAGAGGCAGTTTTGAGTTCTAAAATTTTGACCTTCATTTAAGATGTGAAAAGTGAGAATTGTTCCTAGGTATTGGAGGAGTGGCTGATTACAATAGCCCCCAAGGCGTTTCAATTTCCCTAACTTAATGTGCATTAAATTGCTGAAGTCATATGCACTCGCTGTGCTCTCTTGGACAAACTATCATCTGATAAAGGTTCTTTCTAAGAGGTGTCTGCATTTAGTTGATGAAGCTTTGCATGATTTTGCTTGGTTTGTTTTTATCCGTGAAACTATTACATTCTAGTTTAACAATAAAACGGAAATGGAGCATTATTTGACTCTTTCATCTTCCCTTACAACAGAGGATGCTCAGCTCACTCCACTATTACGTCTTGGAGCTGGTGCTTGTGCTGGCATAATTGCCATGTCTGCAACTTACCCAATGGACATGGTGCGAGGAAGAATCACCGTGCAGGTAATTTTGTGAATCCTTTTGAATGAGTAGTTTTGATTTATTCCTCTGGGTATTATTTTGCAAAGGTGCCTTCTGAATCCTTTTCTATACTCTTCAGACAGAGAAGTCTCCTTATCAATACAGAGGAATGTTTCATGCATTGTCAACTGTGCTTCGCGAAGAAGGTCCACGCGCTTTGTATAAAGGATGGACTCCATCTGTCATAGGAGTTGTAAGTCCTCGTTCCCTGGATTAAAAGAAGCTGGTTATCCAGTACTTACAGTAATTTAATAACCATGTCACAAGATTTGATGTTCTCACAATAGAGATATCCACTTCCAAAGTTTTCTATGAAGAAAAAGATACGTGAAATTTGTTTCTGTTAAACCTTACCTTGTAAAAAAAAAGATACGTGAAATTAATTTGATAATGATATTCTGAAGTGCATTGGTATCTTCCCTGGAAAAGTTATCTAAGAAGAAGAAATAAGTGCTATTCTCTTTTGAAGGTGATAAGAACATTAATCAACAATCAATTAGCTAATTACTATTGTAACCCAATTTTTCCATGGAAAAAGTTACCGATCAATCTCCTTCTCATTGAATGTTGGATGAAAGGAAAATGAAGAGGACCTATCTAAAAAAAAACAAGGAAATGAAATAAAACAAAACACTAGTTGGAAGTTCCTATCATTCTCTTGTGAATGCTTATCGTTTTATTTGGTGTTTGCAGATTCCATATGTGGGGCTTAATTTTGCAGTATATGAATCCTTGAAAGACTGGTTGGTCAAAACAAAACCGTTAGGTCTTGTTGATGATTCTGAGCTTGGTGTTGTTACAAGGCTGGCATGCGGAGCGGCTGCAGGAACAGTTGGACAAACTGTTGCTTACCCTCTTGATGTTATTCGTAGAAGGATGCAGATGGTGGGATGGAGTCATGCTTCATCTATTGTTACTGGTGATGGGAGGAGCAAGGCTTCCCTCGAATATACTGGGATGATTGATGCTTTCCGGAAAACTGTAAAGTATGAGGGTGTCAGAGCCTTGTACAAGGGTTTAGTGCCCAATTCAGTGAAGGTTAGTCTTCTTTTTCAATATTATTGCCTTCCATTCATGTACAGCCTTATATCCTTTCTGTTTTTGTTTTTTCGAACTAGGTCCTGTGTTATTAGTTGCTTAAGTTTTTGGAGCTGAGCACCTTTTCACTTACTATATTACAGTGTTGCGATTGAATGTTTACTTGCTTAAATTAGAATTTCTGAGTAGACATTATATTTGTTTCTGATTAGACATACTTTGTCATTACTCATTCCTATCTTTTTGATTGTATGCACTTCTACACTAAAATGTCTTTCCCATTTATCATTAAAGGAGTAGTAGTTAATATGGATCCACAAATACTAACTTGTGTAATTATGGGTATCACAGCTATCAGCTTTTTTGCTTTGATAATCTTGCCAAATCAGACTAGGACATTCTTTTGTTGACTTATTTGCACTGGCAAATTAAGTTCCCTTGATAAACTCCTGGAGAATATCTGATGCCTTGTAGAGCATTGGGTTCTCCGCGTAGAAGATGGGCTTATTACCGCTGTTATGAAACCATTATTCTGCTTAGTTGGATAGTACAAACAAGTTTAGCGTTTTTTATGCTTCGCGGAAAATATCAAGCATCACATAGACATGGAATATTATATGCTTAAGCTTAGCTAGTATCATTAGAGAACTTTTCTTCTTTAATAATTTGTTGCCACTGAATACTGATCCAAAATAAATGAAAGTAAGGGGATACCCTGAGCATGAAATCCTTCCATGCCCCAGGATAGAGGGACGGGTCCATCTTCCACAGAGTTTTTAACTGTGCATCACTAGCCCTTGGGGATTTTTCTGTTATAAGAAAAAAAGAAGTTCCAGTGCCGAGGTAGGTTTGGGGTGAACATGTCCGTTGGTGACCTATTGAGTTACTAGGATTTATTTCCTTTTCGTACTAACTCTTTATTCCCTGGTCATATCAGGCTTTTTGTTAATTTCATTCCTAATGGTGTTGTATATGTTCAGGTTGTTCCTTCAATATCTATTGCTTTCGTGGCATATGAGCAAGTGAAGGACCTATTGGGAGTTGAGATCAGAATATCTGACTGATGAAGAGAAGCTCCAGTATTTCTCATTCGTATGATAATTTTGTAGCAAGGATACAAAGGGTTATAATAACACGGTGGTTACATAGTCTAGACGGAGAATTTAGAGTCCTATTTCTAGCCTGTGTTTAGAACTTCATAATGTATTTGCTTGTTGCTTATTTAGTGGTGTTGTCAATAAGGAGATTATCAAGAATAGTGTAATGAATAATTTGAGTGCCTCTGTTAGTGAGAGAATACGAGTATTCAACAGCTTATTTTTGGCTATATGATTAGTTATTTGGAATTATACTAGTACACTCCTATAATATGTCTTTTCAGTTTGTAACCCATCTGTGTACGGTGTTCTAATGATGCTGGTAACTCCATGGGAGAAGCAAATCCATTTATTCTCTTGCCTATAGTTGTTCACGTGTTCTTTGGTAATCAATGAAAGGGAAATGAGAGAAAGAATCCCTTTATTTCTTTGCCCATAGTTGTTTGGTGAATAGATGCTCTTAGAAAAAGGAGAAAGAAGAGTAAATCCCTTTCCCTAGTGGTAGTGGACTCTTTTGGGAATGAAGAGGAAGTGCTCTATTTGCATCGCGACATAAATAGCCTTGATCTATGTTGACAAACTGAAGAGTATAAACATAATTAAATTTACCAATACATTGTTTAGTTGTGGTTATATGACTCCAAAACTTTTCATATATTTATCTAATACTTTTTTGCAACAAATTGCTCTACAAAATATTAAGTAGGAAAGTAAAATTCTTTTTTGTAAACTTGAATTACAGATGTTCTGACATGCAAACGTCTGTCTTTGGTTTTCTCTATCTTCTCTTTATTTATTTTGTCTGTTATCTCTGTCTCTACATTTTTCTCTATCCATAAATGGTTCCATTGGGAGTTTCTTTCTGCTTGCATTGCCCCAAAGGTGTTATCTTCACATTCTTCTGCAGTGTCTGAATGAAAAGAGAGAATCTTGATTACTTTTAAAACAACCTATAACGAGCCAATAAAGTTTAGGAGACACATAGAACATTCAGTCATTCAATAAAGTGGGCAAAAATTGTGCGATTTCATATTAGAGACAACGCTATGGCTTTTCTTTTCCCAATTTGCCTAAACTTTAACGAGCGAAGTTATTTGATACCCTATGATTATACCAAACCCACAAACAGGTGGTGGGTTTTGTTCAGTTTGGAAACTAGTGTGGTATGTTTGTTCTTATAGCTATTATACCGTAAAAGTAACAAACAAGTAGCTTTAATAACAATTGAGTGAATACCTGCATCATATACTTTGTAAATAGTTCAGAGATTTAGTTGAAATCTGTAATGCCAAATTGAATATAATTAACAGAAGAAGAAAAGTATAATTGATTAGTCATTCTATTATTGATCTCATTTGCAATAATAGAATTCAGATCCTAGTGAAATACACAACGAATGACTAAATCAAGTTCATTGGACGTTACGCCAAAGAATTTCAAGCTTTTAAACCAGTAATCCCAACAATAATTACACCCCGAAAAATTATATAATTGAACCATGTCTTCTCATATATGTTTGTCATATATTAAGTCAAAGATACATCTCAATTGCAAAGCTAAACGGGACAAAGAAGGTCAAAATCTGAATAGGTCAAAGTTTGTCCCATCCCTAGGCCTATGAATAGTCGGTGCATAAACTGACCTAGACACTACGATTATATCGAGAGAGAATAGTAGTTTTCATAAAAAATCTTACCTGCAATCCTTAATCTTAGTCTGGAACCTGGGAAATTCATGTTCAGTAGCCCTGTATTTATTGATTCCTCCTCGTTTTTTGGAATTTAGTTTAGAAATAACATTGTGTGTTTGATCATGGTCAATCTCCAATTCCTCTAATTTTCGTTCTTCAGATGATAATGAAAAAAATGAGAGAATAAGAACAAGATTCAGCTCTGCAAGAAATAATTCTCTTGGTTTCTCATCACCTTTCTCTTCCTCCATATCCACTAATTGTTCTTCAAGCTCCATCGCCATTTTTTTCACTAAATATATAGATTTTTACCGCAAAATGCCTTTTTGTTAACTGGGATTTGGGAACTATAAAAGGATACACTTATATATAGGTGGTCTAATATGTGGTGTCAGTCAACTCATTTTTACTCGTCCACCATTTTCTATGTAACAATAACCACAATTTCATCTATTTTAGGCACATGTTTGGCTAATTCATTTGGTTGGTTTTTTCATTTTTCACTCAAAAGTATTTAATTGGGATTTAAAAAAAATATACAAATATATTACACTTATATAGTCATATTTTCACTTTACATTCGCATAAATAAGTTTTTTTAGCAATAGTGCTTATACGGTATACATCATTATACACTTACGGTAAATAATGTGTCCACCTATAAAAAGTGTATAATGGAAGTCAGATTACATTAGGAAGGAAATTCTGCATAAATTAATCACGTAGTGAGCAAACACTGATTATGATGTGATATAGAGTTATACAAAGAAAGTCAGATTACATTAGGAAGGAAATTTAAAAATGCAAAGTCGGTATGATAGTTTCTTAAATGATGTTTACATGTACAACGTAAATGTTTTTAATTATATCAAACTTGGCTTGGTCTTATTAGTCAGTTATTATGCTTACATAACGTGAAAGAAATATGTATATTTCACATTGGATTAGATAGGTACGTAATCTCTAAAGGGAGAGAACAAACCTCAATTGACTTCTCTTTAGCATATGAATCATCCGAATAAATTTTTGACCGCATCGAGAAGATATTTTACTTGGAAGCATAATAACCAACAAGGTGGTATGTTTTGACATCACCATTTAACATGTAACTATTTTTTTTAATCGCAGGGATTCTTCTCATTAATATCAAAATATATATAGAGAGTATAATATTCATCTCTTATACAATAGAAATTCTAAGCCTATTCAAAAGAGGAATCCTAGTCTTACCACAATTATATTTACACAATATATGAAAATATTCTAATTATGGGTAGGGATACAATTATTACTATAATATACACGTTTACACACCCTCAGTCGGAGCGGGAGGAGCCGGACGCTGAGACTGGATCTGAAGTCAAGAAATAACTGTTTGGGAAGTCCTTTGGTAAATATGTCTGCATACTGATAGGATGATGGAACATGTAACACTCTGACATGGCCTAGCGCAACTTTCTCACGAACGAAGTGTAGGTCTATCTCAATATGCTTGGTTGATGTTGAACGGATTATGAAAAGATAGATAGCGAGATGTTATCACAATACAATAGATGTCGACGCAGCGACAATCAAGTTCTAACAAGAAATTGAGCCAACAAATCTCGCTACCACATTTGCAACGCTGTGTACTCAGCCTCTGATCAGATCGAGATAGGCGACTTGTCGCCGCGGACCAAGAAATCAGATTATCCCCTAAAAATACACAAAAGCTAGAGGTGGAGCGTCGCGTGTCCGGACACCCTGCCCAATCTGCATCCGTATAAGAGAGCAACATGTTTGGTGTTGAGGGGTATAGGTGCAAACCATAATCAAGTGTGCCCTTCATTTATCGAATGATACGCTAAGAAAGATGAAATGAGACTCGCAGGCGTCGTGAATAGCATACCTCGAACAGCATAAGCAATGTCTGGACTTGTGAATGTGAGATACTGAAGTGCGCCTGCAAGGCTCCTATACAGAGTAGGATCGGAGACAGGAGCATCATCCATAGCACTGAACTTAGATTTCGAATCAACTGGAGTAGGTGAAACTTTGCAGTTCGCCATCTTAGCCCTGTACACAATCTCCTCTGCATACTTACGCTGACACAAGAACATGTGGTTGGCAGACCTGGTCACTGATATCCCCAAAAAGTAACTCAGCTTTCCCAAATCAATCATTACAAATTCGGACTTAAGCAAGACAATAATCTCATTTTTCAATCTGTCGGAGGAGGCAGTAAGAACGATATCATCCATGTAAAGTAATAAGTAAGCAGTGCTACTACCTCTATGAAAAATGAATAGTGATGTATCACTCTTGCTGCATACAAACCCAATTTGCAAGATATACCTGACAAAACGATCATACCACACACGGGGGGCCTGTTTCAGGCCATATAGTGACTTACGAAGATGACACACATAGTGAGGAACTGCTGGATGGGTGAACCCTGACGGCTGATACATGTAGACTGTCTCTCTCAGATCTCCATGTAAGAATGCATTTTTCACATCAAGCTGATAGATCGGCCAGTGTTTTTCCATGACAATGCTCAAAACTGTGCGGATGGTAGCCGGTTTGACAACGGGCTGAAGGTCTCACCACAATCAATGCCCTCCTATTGATTTGTGTCATTAGCCACAAGTCTTGTCTTATACCTCTCAAGATCTCCACTGTCTATGAATTTATGACGAAATATCCACAGACAACGAATTATATTCACCCCCTCATGTCTAGGTACTAGATCACATGTGTGTTGTTTAGTTAAAGCATTGAATTCCTCATGTCATAGCCGCATTCCAATTATGGTCTTGTTTGGACAATATAGGGTTCTTGGGAATTGGTGAAATGGTTTGGGCAAATAAGTTAAATTGGACTTTGGGTTTGAAGATTTCATGTGTTGCACGAGTTTCCATTTGATGAGTGGGGATAGTGGGAGGTTCCAAGGCAGAGAGATTTGTTGGATACGAAGAATGAGGGACAGACACCGGAGTAGGCACCGCGGCGCTGGAGGTAACCGTCGGCGGTGCCGTGGCGCAGTGATCAAGTGTCGCGGCACTGGAGGACTGACAGACTTCTCTGATGTTTTGGCACCGTGACACCTCAGCACTAAGCCGCGGCGCTGTCGACGGTGAATGTGGGACCTGTTCGCAGGAGTTTTGGCGCCGCGGCGCTGACCCTTGGGGCTGACGCTGAAGAAGAACTGCTATGCTCTAATTGTCTTAAGATGATGGGAGAGATGTCAGACTCATCAAAAAAAGAGTAATCTAGTTTTTGGAACTTTTTAAGATTCGAAAATGGGAATGTGGTCTCGTCGAATGTGACGAGAAATGTGGATCTGACGAGTGGACAAGTCATAGCATAAATAGCCCCTATAGTTCGGCGGGAAGCCTAGGTAGACACAAGAAGTAGACCGGGGGGCTAGTTTGTGAGGGATGGTAGAGGCAATGTTAGGATAACATAGACAACCGAATATTCGGAGATGATCATAAGAGGGGACTCTATGATAGATAATTTTGGTAGAGGTTATATTGTGAAGGGTGCTAGTTGGGAGAATATTTAGAACGTATTCTGACATTTTAGCAGCATAGACCCAGAAAGATGGAGGTAGGGAAGCATGAATCAAAAGAGTGTGAATCATATTGTTAATGGTGCAGATGATTCTTCCAGCTTTACCATTTTGTGAGGAGGTGTAGGGGCAGGAGAAGCGAAAGAACATTCCGTTGTTGGTACAAAACCGGTGAAACATAGAGTTATTGAATTCACGACCATTATCGCACTGAAAAGATTTTATGCCTTTTTCAAACTGTGTTTGAATGAATTTACGAAACTCAAGAAATTTGGCAAACACTTCAGATTTAAATTTGAGAGGATACAACCAAACAAAGTGAGAAGAATCATCTAGTAAGATAAAATAGTATTTATGACCGAGAGAACTAGCAACATATGATGTCCATAAATCGGCATGTATAATATCAAAAGGTGAAAAAGTAACACTAGTAGATGATTTAAATGGAAGACGAGTATGTTTGCCTAAAGAACAAGAAACACAATTTTGGGCAAACTTCCCATTACAAGTAATGAAATTATTGCCTCTAATAAAACTAAAAACTGGAGCTTCTGGATAATCAAACCTATTATGCCACGTTGAAGAAGAAATGGTCGCTAGAAAGATGGGAGAGCTAGTTTTTGCAGCGGAGGTAGGAGTGAATGGATAGAGATCCCCCGTGTTATTGCATTTCGTAAGATGTGTCCTCGTATGAAGATCATTCACAGTAAAACCATAAGGGTCAAAGTCAACAGAGACAAAGTTATTACGAGTAAATTTACGGATAGAGATTAGATTATTAATCATATGTGAGACATATAGGGTATTTTGAATAGGGAATGGATTAGGAGGTGGTGTGTAGGATGTACCATAACCTTTTACTGGAATGTGGTGGCCACTACCAACTGTCACAAATTGAGGATGCTTTAAACCAAACAGTTTGGTAATATTACCTATAGACCGGGTAAGGTGAGATGTGGCTCCAGAGTCCATACACCAGTTGTTATCAGGCTGTTGCATATTGAGACTGCTGAAGGCCTGACCCATCTCAGTGGGTGTCATGTTGGACGAATGCTGCTGAAACTGGCCGTGCATGAAGTGGGCTTACTGCGGGTACTGAACTTGTCGAGGGGCTGGAGCAGGGCCCAACAAACCGTGGACAGAATCGGTAGGGTTGTTGCATCGAACGGGCGCAGAGCCGCGACATTTGACGGATATCTTGTTGTACCGCGACTGGGCCGATTCTCGCCGCCCGCTTGTTGCCGATTCTTGCCGTTCGACCCTACCACGACCACGACCTCCTCTGTCGCGACCTTTGCCACCCTTGGCACCGCGTCCCTGCTGTGGTTGAGTGTTGTCTGGCGGCGTTGGATCTTGAGGGCGTGTTTCGACAGATAACGCCTTCTGATTGTGCTCATCCTGCTTAGCACGGTGAGTCTCTTCGAGCAACAACTGCGAGCGAGCTTTGTTAAAACTGGGAAGTGGATCTGCCTGTTGAATTATGGCGGCTAATGTGTCATAGTTGCCTTTGGGAAGACCTGCAATCAATTGCAGCACCATTTTAGTGTCCGAGACAGGCATATCAACGCGTTAGAGTTGATCCGCGGGAGTTTCAACCGCTGCGACTACGATCATGTTGGTGAAATTTTCAAGGCATGTATGGCCGAGTTTGAACAACTGAACCTAGCCCGAGGGAATGGTTGCGAACAAGGGGGGCAGTACCGCACGAGTGTGCTTGTTATCTTGAAAGATTTCCTCCAAGCGGTTCCATAACTCAAGGGCCGTGGCGCCAGATTTAATGATAGTAAGAAGAAGATCCTGAGAAATACTATCATAAATCCACTGTTTGACGTCGGCGTCTAGACGACGCCAAGTAGACTCATCCACCTCCGGAGGGCGCGAAATAGTGTCATCGATATGATCAAGCACGTTGTAGAGACATGCATGATTACGAAACATTTCAACCCAAGGATAATACTGACTGTTTTCTTGATCAAGAAGAATGAAAATAGAGTTCTTGATATTGGTAATAGTTAGAGCGGGATGAAAAGGGGATGATAACGTGGTGGTGGGATTGGTGGAGGTTGAAGCATCAGAAGTATTGGAAGAATCTTCAGTAGCCATTTAGAGAAGAGAAGAAAGAAGAGAAAAACCAAGAATTTTAGGGAGGAGAGAGGAGGAGTGCCGCGGTGAGAAGGGGTTGGCGTGACTCTTAGAAAAAAATTATAGGGTTTTTGTGTGAGGCTCTTGATACCATGTAAGATGATATTAATCTCTCTTAGGGAGTCTTCTCATTAATATCAAAGTATATATAGAGTACAATATTCATCCCTTATACAATAGGAATCCTAAGCCTATACAAAAGAGAAATTCTAGTCTTATCATAATTATATTTACACAATATATGAAAATATTCTAATTATGGGTAGAGATACAATTATTTCTATAATATACATGTTTACCGACACTTATAAAGGTTGTTTTGGAATTGTTAGATCAGATAATATAAATATAATGACACCAACTACGCATAAGTTGAATATGTAATTATTATTATCAAGTTTGCAAGGTCATGCAATTAGTTTCAATACGTTCTCATCAATAAAATGAATTACATGTATTTTATGAACCTTCACTTCAATCAAAATGGGTTTGAAATATGAATATGATTTTTTGTGTTATTTTAAAATGAGCGTTGCTTGAAATAATTGAAAATGGTGTTTGAATATTGGATACAAAATTTAAGATAATTTGGAATTGATTTAGATTTGATTTGATTAAATTTGAATCTAAATCGTTAGGTAAAAAAATTCAAACATTTTGACGGATGTTTAAAAATTTCAATGGATATTTACACTAAATAACTTGAGAGATGTTTAAAGTTTAAACATTAACTTATTGATTTAAGGGGAAACAAACTTGAAGCCAATAAGTGTTGTGGCAACAATAAACTTTTGAGGTCTTGATTTTCTGTCTTGAATCAATCTTTATGTCTTGGATCTTTGGATCTTCGTTCCAGTTGCAGCAAGCTCCTTGATCTTGATAGCCTGAAACAAATAGACACTAAATAGCGTTACAAGGGCGTTGCTGAGTCGAGTAATATTCACTTTGTCCTTAAGACATTACTGCCCCATATATATCCTTTTACGATATGGGCAACTGTCTCCCAAGATAAAACAGTAACTAAACAAATGAGCAAAGGAAACTCAAGTGTTTCTCAAGAAATACCTTTGAGTGTGTGAGAGTATGCTAGAGAGGAAGAAGTTCAGAGAAAATCTGAACCATACAAGAGTGAGGTGTGTTCTACAAATGAGCCTAAGGCCTCAATTTATAGTAGTGTCAGAATGCCTCTTCAAGTGCCCATGTAATGGACATTTAAGTGCCATGTAATGGCCACTTAATTCACCAAGTAATGCAGCCAAATAATAGCTGATTTATGGAGGAGAAACTGACATCTTAATGCCCCAAAATGTCCCCACAATCAGCCAAACTTTTGGACTTCCGTTCGCACAGACACTGCATCGTTAGCGTCGCGGCGCACCAGGGAGGCGCTGCGGCGCCGCAGCTTCAGTGGCCATAAGACCAACTAGCGCCGCGACTCACGCCTTGGGCGCCGCGGTGCCCCGGCTCGGTGGTGACGCCGCTGCCATTTTCCGACTCATTTCGATCTTACACTCCGTACGCTTCTTCCTTCATTTACCAATGTGGAGCACATGTCGTTTAATCAATGATCGTCCATCATTTCATGTCTCAAACGTTTGCTCACGTACCAATATCTCTTTCACTAATGAAATTTACGATACTTGGCACTACGTGTGCACGTATGTGAAAACGACGTTTCCGACGTGCGGGATCCCAATTGTTCGAGTCATAAATAATGGGATAATGTTAATTCCACATATTAGTAAATTTCCAACACTAGTATCATAATTTTGGAGCATCTCGGGTAAATAATTTTAATTTTTTCTAGGAATACGAAAGTAATAGTAGCATGGGCAAGTAATTACTTTGGTTTGAGGGGACATGAACATTCTTTTCCCTTGATTTAATGATAATTGAGTGTTAACATAGTGATTCTAAAATAATTAATTATCATACTTGTTTAAAATATTATCTTATTTATACTTTTAAAAATATAAATTTCTAATTTCTATAATTTTGCAATAGAATAAATCATTATACAATTATTAATTTTTAAGAAAAGAAAAGTAGAGAAAATTCCCTTTCAGGAATTGAGAGTGTCCTCTTTCTTGGTCTTCACTATGGGTGGCCAACGGGGCGGGGCAGGGCTGGCGGGGTCGGGGTTCGGCGGGCCTGGGGGTAGGGTGATGTCGGGGTTTGGCGGGGCTGGCCGGATCGGGGCCCGCGGGGTTTGTCGCCGTCCCGATCCCGAGGTGTAGGGGGTGGGGTCGGGGTCGGGGAGGAGTCAAAGTGGGTCATTTTTTTGCCCTTAAATTAAAAAATAACACACACAACAAGATAGTTTAATAAAAACATCACAAGATTGTTTTTGTGCCTCTTATATTATTTAATAGAAGTATTTTTTTTTGTAATACAATTTCAAAAGTGCAACTTCGTGATATTGAAAGTTGTAAATAAATAACATAGTAAAATTACAATTAAAAAAATTACATGTTAAGAAACACGTTTTCTAGTTTCTTTATAATTTCTTGTGGTTATTCGGTTGTAATTGATATTTGTTGGTCAAATTGGTCGACGTCGCTTCCACCTCCGTCGAATAAGATTTCGTTGTAGTTGTAGTCTTCTTCTTCTTCATTGATCTCCGGTTGGTCGGACCTCCTACGCTCCGCACGAATCCAGTCTCTGAATAGAACTGCAATCTCCAATGAGTCTCCCGCCAATGAATGTTTGTGCTCTCCTATTTGATATCTGCCGGTTGAAAAAGCGCTTTCAGACGCTGTTGATGACGCTTGAATGTTCAACACATCTCGGGCCATCTTAGATAGTATTGGAAATGTCTTCTAATTCTCCCTCCAATATTTTAGCAAGTCTTCACGTCCCTCTTCATTTTCAGTTGCTTCGTACGGTACAATACCATGCAAAATAAAAACATCAAACTCGTTAATTTGATTAGAAATGTTACGACTAAACATTCTATGTCTGAGGCTTTCAATACTAGCCGCAACATGTCGTTTTTGAGGTTGTGTTGAAGAAGAAGAAGATGGCATGGAAGTCGGTTGGTTGCTAGCACTTTCTTGTTGGTAATGCGTATATACTTTTTTACATTTATCTCGTATGCTAGACAACACTTCTTCTCTAGTTTTTTCAATAGGTGGTGGATAATTTGGATTTTTGGGAGATGTAGGTGGAAGTTTATCTATGCAATCATAAATATTTTCAATAAATGCTTTACAATCGTCTATTTTAATAGACGGATTTAATACAACACTAATAATATAAATTGAGGGAATAGGAATAAAATATTTTTTCATTTTTAGAAACATTTTTTAATAGGTGTCTTATAAGCTGGTTTTTCCATATATCCACTAAGTAATATAAATATTAGATCTATATAAAATAACATTGATGAAATAGTAGGATAATAAATACTGGAAAATTCTTTAGTATCTAGATAAAATTTATCTAAAAATGTAATAAGTTCTAAAATTGTATCCCAATCGAAATCAATAAGCATATCAATAGAATTTCGATTACGGACGTTAAAAAATTGGGTTATAGGTCTTCTATACTCATAAGCAACACGTAATTGATTGTATAAAGAATTTCATCTAGTGCATACTTCTTCGGGAAATTTTCTGTAAGGTAGTTGACAATCGTGACAAGTTTTTTTATATTATTTTATTCTTTGTATTCTATTGCTTTTAAAAATAAAGGTTATAACAAATTGTATTTTTCCAAGAATGTCTTCAAAAAGTGATAGACCATCATTTACAACTAAGTTATAAATATGACATTCACATTTTATATGAAATGATCTGGAAAAGATGGAGTTAAAATATTTTTTAATAATCTAACAATAGTAACATTAGAAGAAGTGTTATCTAATGTAATAATCATGGTTTTATCAGTAATGTCATAATAATCGCAAACTGAAAAAATATTTTCTGAAATAAAAATATCAGTGTGCCTACTATCAATATATCTATATGCTAAAATACGTTTTTGCATAGAAAATTATAGTCTTTCCAATGACATGTTACAATTAAATAATCATGGTCGTTAGTACTAGGGCCTATATCAGACGTAATAGATATTTTGTCTAGAAAATGATATAATGAATAACGTAAATATTATTGATATTCGTGTGCAAATTTAAAAACGTCTATCCTAACAGTTGATCTAGGAAAATCGTTATAATCAGGATTATACATATCTCTTATGTAAATGAATAAAACCATGAGAGAAAGAAAATGAAAAAGATAAACCCTCCACTGCAACTAAGTTTGATAATTCTTCTCTATCTCTTTGTTTATCGTATTTAGGGCCTACAATTTCCCCGTCATAGGGTTAATTTGATCATGTACCTGGTCCGGGACAATATATGAACCTTGTCCCGACTGAGAGGGCATTGACGCACCCGCCTTTATAGCCATATATTCCTCCCACCTAGCTTTGTGAAATCTATTCAAATGTGTAGTTAAACCTCTCATCCCGCTCTGACATTTTCCTACTTTAAATTTATAAACATTTTTACAAATTGTGCATCTAGCTACTTCATTTTCTGTGTCCCTATCAAAAAAATTCCACACATCTGATGTTAATTTTCGTTGTGGTGGGTTTCGTCTCATACTAGGGGGAATAGGAGGCGGTGCAGTTTGAGATGCATTAGTGGGCGTGTCATCTAGATTAGTGAGTGTGTCATCTAGATTATCTTCTAAATTAAAGTCTTGTTGAGTTCCAGAAAATAGCACCTCGTCTAAATCTAATGGTACTTCAGGAAATAATTCAGTATCAACAAAATCGTCATGTCTAGGAGGAATAGGAAGATTAGAAGAAGTACTCTTACCCTTATTATCTCTACTAGTAGAAACACCCTTACCCTTACCCGTAATCATACGTGTAAGTCCTTCCATTATAATTATGCAAATAAATAATTAAAGATAATGAAATTAAGTGCGTTAATTAAAGTAAAGAAACAATAATAATTTAATGAAAGAACGTATGTACCAAACGCCGACGTAACATCGACGTGTAATCAAGAAGTTGAAAATTGAAACTTTGCTTGATGGATGATCTTCAAGCTAGTTGCCAACTTCACTCCCAAATGAATAAATAAAATTGAATATTTAGTAGACAATGTAGAGAGAATGAGAGATAGATTGAGAGATTATTAGAGAGATTGTAGGAAGATTTGTAAGAAAAAATGAAGAAAAAATGAGGTATATATAGTTGAAAATTTGGGCTAAAGTGTAAATATAATAACTTAGGTGTTAAAAATAAATATTAAGGGGATAAGAGGGTTTGGGGTGGGGGGATTTGGCCGTTGCACAACGGCCAAATTATGTATAGCCGTTGTGCAACGATTGGGGAAGGGTCGGAGTCGGGGAAATTCCCGATCCCGTACCGAAATCGATACTGAATACCGATATTCGATCCCGGTATAAAGTCAGGTGGGGTCGGGGTGGAGACGGGTCGGGGTCGAGTAGCCCCCGCCCCGTTAGACAACCCTAGTCTTCACACATAATTAGATTGAGACAATTAATAGGAGCAATAGAGAAAATATATAGAGTACTGTTGACACCCAATTTTGACCCTCCCGTCCAGTCCTTAACTATAAAATTACACTAATTTTTTAACAAATTTTATAATAATAAAATGCAACAATAAAAACATTAATACACGCATAAACCAGCAATTCAATAATGGCACCGCATTTTACGTAGATTATTAGGCACATCTTGAGTCTCACGTCCGCACTCGGCATTTTAATAACAAACAATTTTATTAATATTATTCGTAATTTAAGTCCTATTTCCCATTAACTAAAACTCAAACAATTCTTAATGATAAATAAATAAATACATAAAATAAATAATTTAACAATGACGTCATGTTCGCATTTATTAATACGCAAGACAATTTCATAATTATTATTTGTAATTTAAATTAATTTCAAGCTATACATGCATTTTAATAGCGTCACATTTATAAAAGCATTAAGCAATCCTTAAATGTCATATCCGCATTTAGCATTAAATAATTTAATAATAATCTAAACCCCATTCAATTTTGATTTAACCTCGCAAAATACGCATAATAAATAAAATTTTAATGGCATCGCATTATAAAATATTAAGCACTAATTAAATAGCACACCCGTCTTTATTTTTATAATAATTTAAACTCAAACATAGACTAATAAATCACCTAAATAATTTAATCACAATTTAAATAATTTAATTCACAACATTTAAAAATTAATAACACACTACCCAAATCAAATAATTAATAACTAATACCCAATTAATTCAGCCCACAAACCCCTAATCTCGCCCAACCCAATTACCCAACCCGCGACCCACTTCCCCTTTATTTCATTCCCCCCCCCCCCAGCCCAGAGTAGATATCCATCGTCCCCCTCCCCCTTCCTTTTAGACACCAACAAAACCTAAACCTAAAAAAAGAGAACCGCCGCACCCTTCCCTCGCACCCCCATCGCAAAGACTAAGACTCCCACTCGAGATTCTCACGAGAATCCGGGTTTTCCTTACCCATGCACACACAGCCAGCTCGCTCCTTACCATCTAGAATAACACCATAAAATCGAACCAAATCCTTATCAAATCTGAAGCGAATCGGTTCATACCAAAGCTTACCATGTATATACCAAGAATCTTGCTAACAAATCGCTAAAGCCAATAAGAAAATCAGTCCAAAATCGTCATAAAAACTTTCCATAAATCAAAACCTAAATCAGGGCTATAAAGAAGGGTTTATACGCATGCAAGGGGGCCAGCAACGACGGAGAAGAAAAAAGAACTGGCATCTGTTAGCATTAGTTAATAACCCAATCGGGAGGCAGCGAAGAAACGATAGTCTAATAGCGATAATCAGAACCCGCAAACCCCTTTTATCCTAATACCAATTAAGAATCAGCAGCTACTCTCCAAGAAAAGCTCTGCCATTTTTATTCGCATAGCAATACACTCCGAGTGGACCGACGACTTGATACGTTGCCTCGATTCGCTGTCCGGAGAAGGTAAAATCAACTCCCTCTTAATTTCGGTTCATTTATGTATTTCTATGTGAGTGGTGTTGAATATGTGTTAGACGCTGAAGATGACGTTTGAGGACTGTGATGTTGATAAACTAAAGATCTTGTCTGTTATGTGGTTCGCTTGAATGTTGAGGGTTTATTTTGCTTGTTTAAATTACTCATATATGTTCCTGATTCTCCAGATCCGTGGGGGAGGGTTATAAATCAGTATGTTGTAATAGACCATCGTTAGATCCTTATACTCTGTCCCGATCAATTTTGTGTGTTACTGGTATTGGTTCGAATGTCTAAATAAAATGAGTTGTTAAGAATAGGCCAAAGCTTGATGAGGTGTGTATTAATTCCTGAGATCCCATCTTGTTTGACTATGTTGTAGATGACTTATTGAGTCGCTTAAACCTTGTCTAGATTAGAATGGCAAGATACGTTAGAATCTAGGCTCATTGACTTATTCAGATAGAAACAGTCAAGGTTGAGCCATGCCGACTGGCCTGCATACCTTTGAATGTGTTCTGCCCTCTTGTGTATATCCTGTGGTATGTCTGCTTTGAAGAATGGAAAGATACACTATTTTTTTTACTTCGCATGAATCGTATGGGCGTGATTTCTGCACTGCTTGAATCTATATGAATGTACTAATCTCTGATGTGTCTAAAGGTGATATCAGAATTGTATGTTTGGTATGTATATACAAAGATATTCGCAAATTTTTGAATTGAGTATTAGTTGACCCACTATATGTTGGGTTAAACTTCCTGTATGTTTTACGTGTCTCCAGTCTCGTCTTCTTCTCTCCCCCACTGTGCTTATTTTTGAGAAAAACTGAAACCCAGCCTGATCGACTGCACTTTTGACCACTGGGTTGGCCAATGTGTTATATGTCTAGAAACTACGAATCAGTTCTTTCTTTTGTATAATTCGATTATTGAAGTAAAAATGAATCAGCGTGTCAGGCTTTGTACTCATACTTATTATTGTTTGTGATACATTTTTTTTTGGCACGTACTAATCCTTATCTTTTTTTTACATGACACGCATTGGAGCAAAATGAAGAGTCTCAATACGAGACTCGTCGCAACTCTCGAAGACCAGCATTTATGTGTATATGTCCATCTTGCATCTGAAATTCCAAACCGCAGGCGGAATGACATCGCCACTCCGTCGAGTCATCCTTATTAATTCTTTATTATGTCCCATTTATTTGTTGTAAATTAATCGTCTAACATTACACTCCTAGTAGCACACTTAAAATGTCTAAACCTTGAATCTATAGATTAGAAAGCAATCTGACGCTAGAATTTATTTTCCTTCAAGTTAATTATCTTAGGCTTCTCATACCTAGCTATATTAAACCATTTAATAATCTTCATTGGCATAACGATTTCCGTAACTAGAATATTAATATTTTATAAAACCCATTATTTGCATTCATATTTTAGAATCATACTTCTAATAGCATCCGGAAAGAGTAGATAGTAGTCATATTTTATAAATGCATCATAACTGATTTTGTATAATATCCTCTATACTTTATCAACGAAATATTCCAATAAGGACGCATACTTTCATATCAAATTAACTTATCTTCTATAAACAAATCTTACAATTTTTATCTCTTTTCATTTAAACATTTTTAAACATGCCTTTTATAGAATAATAATGCCCTAGATTTGAATGGACAACCGCAAGTTACCGGATCCTTTAGGGTGCCTAACCTCTTCCCTTTAGGATAATAAAGAACCCTTGCCCAGAATCTCACACTAGTTTTGCAGACCAAAATGGAGTTAAATGTTGACTTTAACCTTTAGGTGTCCTAATTCACCAAACTAATTAGGTGGCGACTCCGTGAACCCTAAC
The DNA here is from genome assembly GCA_029844215.1 of Przewalskia tangutica. Taxonomy (NCBI): domain Eukaryota; kingdom Viridiplantae; phylum Streptophyta; class Magnoliopsida; order Solanales; family Solanaceae; genus Przewalskia; species Przewalskia tangutica. The sequence goes on from CM056738.1 coordinate 13,302,931, forward strand.
ACTACTTTTAGAATTCCTTTAGCATGATTCTAGCACTTTTAGCACCTTAGTACCCTTTAGCTTTTAACATTTTTAACATTTAGCATTTTATTCTATTTTCTAACTTATTTATCAAGCAGGATTCGCTAGAAAATAAATGTCGCGGTCGAAAGAGAGCGTGACAACTACTCTCTAAATTATTACTCTTATTTCAAAAAGACACTTAAACTTTATAAGGATATTATTATTTCCTTATTTTTGTTTAAAGTGGATCTATTACACTCTTATAGACTCACATGGCATGGAGATGGAGAGTGTATTATACTCTACAAGAGAGAGTGAAATGAGCAAAAAGTAATTTGTTTTCTATATTTCATTTATTAAAAATATCATTTTATTTTACCTTATTTGTACATTTTGATTATTCCGTGGTTTTGATTTTAAATATTAATTGGTAGTGGTTTGACAAGTGATGAGTCATTTTTTAACACGTGGCAAGTGATTTAAAAATAATTAGAAATCAATTTAACACGCGGCAAGTGATGATTGGTGCGTGATTTGGACATATTTTCTTATAGTTGGGGTTATAATATTTTTGCAAAGTTTAAGTGTTTTTTAGAGAAAAAAGGACTAGTCATAGAGGAGCGTTATGTATTTTCTCATTAATAATACTAGAAAAATTGATATAAATAGCTGCCAATCAAAATAATACTATGTTCATTTCATTTTAATTATCGTTATTTGTTTCAAAATGGTTATCTCTTAGGAATTTAAGATAAAAATTAGTACTACTAGTTTTCAACTATACATTTGTTTTTAATACTCCTTATGTCCCAAAATACTTGTCACATTATGTTTTTTAAGAGTCAAATTATATGAACTTTGACCATATTTTGAGTTATATTTTTTTATCATATTAATATGAGACGAATTGCAACTTATTGTACTTTTCGTATAATTTTCGAATATCTAAATTTTAATTTTAAAATATTAAATTAATATAATCTAATTTAACTTTAAAATTTAGTCAAATTAACTTTATAAAGAAAAAAAAAAGACAAGTATTTTAGGACAGAGGAAGTAATTCTCAATTCTCAAAAATATTTTAAAATAAGAAAAAATTAGTAAACTATACCTTATATTTATATTTTGGACGTGAAAAAAAGTTAAAATGATAATTAAAATGAAATTGTTACACCCCGTAATTCCAGGGCATTTAACTGAGAACATGATTATGGAAATAAGATTTGACTGTTAGAAGGAAAGTATATTTACATTTTTTTATATGGAATAATTTTAGGTACAATAAATGTGACGACGGGAATTAATATTAGTGGTTGAATTCTTTCAAATGGATTTATGGACTTAGTATTGTATTATGAAGTCTTGTCATTGTTAATATGAGGCCCACCGAAAATTTCACAATTTTGTGGGCCCATCGAAATTTTAAGAATTTTGGCTTAGTGTTGAATTGTTAAATCTTGATATTGAGAAGTGAGGCTATCGAAAATTTATAGATATTTGGCTAAGTGTGGGATATTTTTTGTGATGAGAAAGACAAGTGGGGTTCATGGGTCCTCCCTCCACTTGTGTGCAAACTCCAATTATATCTAGACTTGGCAAGACTTTATGTTCATAATATTTTCTCCTTCAAACTCATTCCCCTCTTCCTTCTCCATCAAGTTTCGAAATTCCCTTAACCAAGTGATGAACAAATTAGTTTCTTTTCCAAGATTAAGCTCCTTAACTAAGTCCTATGCAAGGTTAACTCTCCAAAATAGTGGGTCACAGTTTTGGCCAGGAAACTTCTTTGAAACCCTAAGCTTGGAAATGAACTTTTTGGAAGAGAAATAAGAAAGTAAGATGGTTACAAGCTTGTAAAGGATACATGTATGTTGTTGTGACTTGAAGAAAGGGTGCAAAGGTGAAGCAAAGGCGCCGAAAACTTGGGACTGTTTTGGCTAAAAGTGAAGGTAAGAGTTCATCTTCCTCTTTAAGATTAATGGAAGTTAAATGATGTTATAATTAAGGGATGAACTTGTATTAAGTGAAATGGAGAATAAAAAGTGCATGTGACAGTTTTTGGGCAAGTTAGCCGATTTTGGACTGTATTATTATATTGGATTTCGTTGGTTATTGTTGTTGCTATCTTCACTTATTGCATGTTAAAATGAAGGAATCTTGTTGTTGATAGTTGGTATGGTTTATATTAAAGTGTTGAAACTTGAATTGGATTATAAGGAATTATGAAAAGGGCTTTGGATTGTTGTTGTTGGCCGAAACTATCTTAAAACTGTTGGATATTGTCGTGCTGTTTATGGGTTGTTTTATGCGTGTATAATGCTGGAAATTCAGTACCATTATGCATGTTTAATGTGGTAAATTGATAACGTATATCCTAAAGAAATAAGGGTGTAGAAAGGTGTAGAAAAGCTTCACATTTCACCCTCGTTGTTGTTGAAGTATGGACTGTTTTAGTGGACTATTTTTATATGGATTAAGAGGTCGGATTAACATGTGAAGTAGGTGTGAAATTCACCTTGGTTGCTTTGGTTGTGCCCTTAAGTGGTGCTTGGTTATTGATGTTATTGGCCTTAATTGTAAGGTGTAAATGTATGTATAATTAGGGGAAGTGCTGCCCAAATTTTTATATGGAAATAGAACCGTTACTTGGTATATGACCTACCTTAGTAAGTATGAAGTTGATAGATGTGTTATCGTTAGTATAGGTTGAAGTACTACTTGAGGCGTATTCTACTTGTCGTGTTGGTATAGCCGATAAGGTATGTGAAACTATCATTTCTTCTTTTGACATGATTTATATGAAGTAAGTGTACGACGGACGTACATAGTTCTAGTGGATCTTAATCCTTAATGATGCATGATATGATAATGCCTTGGTGTTTTCTAAAATGAAAGATGTGATAGTGTCTTGGTTTTTCTAAAATGAAAGACCATTTTAATGATTTTATTGAGAGTCCAGTGATGATTTAAATTGCACAAGGTTGCTCATGAAAAGCTATTCGTGCAAGTGTTATTATTCCATTCACACTGAGCCCCTCACTAGAGGGCCGGGTACGTTATATGTAGATGATTCCATGGACATGCTATCCATGATGCAGGTATAGATACCCATGACACTGAGTCCCATAATGGGTCGGGTATGTTCGTGCACAGATTTATGGCATTCAAACTGAGTCCCTCACTAGAGGGTCGGGTACGTTATATGTATATGATTCCATGGACATGCATCCATGATGCGAGTATAGATACTCATGACAGTATAAGGTTCCATGGACATGTATCCATGACGCGGGTATAGATACCCATGATAGATATCCATGATTTTGAAATGATTCTCACTTTTCAAAAAAGGCACAGTTGACTCTCTATTTTTACAAGGTACAGTTGACTCTTATTTTATATGGCACGGTTGGATCTGGTATTTGATTTTCATACTTGTCCCTGTCATTTTTTGGCCAGTTATGATCTTATTTACTGTACTTTATGTTTACATACTTAGTACATATCAGATCGACTTTTTCCGGAGGGCTGCGTCACGCCGCAGTATAGGTCTGATTTGGTGATCCTCGAGCTTAGGATCCTTGCCCAACTTTTTGAGATAGCTCCATTGTTCCGGAGCTTGTCATTTTGGTACAGTCTTTGATTATAGACTTATGTATATTCAGGGGTACGGCGGGGCCTTGTCCCATCACATTTCATTATCAAACTCTTAGAGGTTTTGTTACACCTCGTGATTTTAAGACGATAATTAAGAACATCATTAAGAATAAAAATTCGAATTTTGAAATTTAAGTATATTTTCTTTTACATGCTAATACGGAGTAATTTTGGAAACGACGAGTGTGACGTCGGGAATTTCTTTAAGGATAGAGTGTGTATATATATATATATATATATATATATATATATATATATATATATATATATATGTTCCATTATGGATTAACAATGTATATAAGTTACGACAATGAGACCTTATGAAACTCTCGGCAATTAAAGGAAACATGAGTTAAAATTAAAAGAAGTGTGATTAAGATTTATTACTTGGAAGATTGATTTAACTTAAGCAAATAATTAGGGACCAATGTGTATTTATACAAAAGAATTTTCAGATTTTAAAGACTTAGGAGGAAACCCATCATCTTCTCATTTTACACCTTCTCATTTCAAAGAAAAACCCTTTCCTCCTTCTCCATTGCAGTCGATACCCACCCCATCCCTACCAAAAATTGTATTTACATCTGCTATTCTTACACTACATTATTTACCAAATTAGAAGCAAAAATTTAGAACCCAAATTTGCCAAAAACTGGGAGCAGTTCGGTCCCCACTGGACCGAAAGTAGGAGCAAAAATTTCAAGTCTTTGGACTAGATTTTGGGAAGAAAAATCTGTAAGGGTGGTGGGTTAACATTTTAGAATGGTTGCATGTTAATTTGGTGTGGAAAGAAGTGAGAAATTGGAGAGAAATCGACGAAGCAGTGAGCTGATTTCGGGACTGTTGAGCAGATTTTTTATTCAACTTTGGAGAGGTATATCTCCTAGTATATTAAGAGTTTTTAGGTGTTTCAAAAGCCTAAAATAAAGTTCGTCGAGTCTAGTTTCCAACTCAATAAACCTCTCATCCATAGAACATCGGAGTAGATAATTTCGGATGTTACAAATTCAGCGGACAGAATCGCAGAAACTCGGTAGTTTCGCCGATTTGGTGAGCATTTATTCTTAGAGTTTCGGACAAGATTTTGAGGAGAAAAACGTGTTAGGATGTTGCACTAACATCATAGATTATATACAAGTCAACTTGGAGTTGAAACGACGACCAATTGGCGAAGAAAGTCGATTTAAACAATGAGCAACTCGCGCGACAAGAGTTCGGTTACTGATCGCTTTGGTGTTAATTAAGGTAATAATTCTTCTTCTTAAGATATAATTAAAGTTTCATGTGTTGTAGTTGAAGTAATGGACTTACGTTAGGAAGAAATCTTGAATTTAGACAATGCATGTGATAATTGTGGGTGTTGGACCAAGAGTGGACTGTTTCGGGCAATTCGTTGGTTTCGTGTGTTGTGTTGTTAATTTCATTACTAATTGTGTGTTACAAATGGAAGAAATTGTGAAGATTAAAGATGTAATTGTTATATGGAATTGTTGGAAAGGTAAGTCGGATTAAGAGTTAGGAAAAGAGTTAGAATTGTTACATGTTGATGGCCTAAAATTCATGAAAAAGTTTCGGACATTGTGTGATCTTTACGGGTTGTTTTGGTGCAATTTAATTGTTATTATTATTATTATTATTAGTATCGTCACTAATTGTATGTTAAGAATTGAAAGAAGCATTGGTACTTGGTGTTGTAATTAGTTATATAAGGTGAAGCGAGATGAAATGGATTTAAGAAACCAAGAAAAGAGTTATGGAATAATCACCTGGATGGTTTAAATTGTTGTCTTTCATAAGTAACGAGAAAGGAGGTTGTATGATGGCGTATATGGAGTTTATGGAGCCTAATTAGATTACATATTGGAATGGTTATGATTGTTGGTTTGATTTGGATTGTTGGTAAATTGTGGATACGCTCATAAACAGAGAAAATGCTGCCCAAATTTTTATAGAAATAAGGAAGTCGTTATTCATATAACTCACATTAGAAATAATAGAATTGACGAACGTATTATTCCTTATTATAGGTTGACATACTAGACGGGGCTTATCTTAGCATTAAGTTGATTAGTTTGCCTAAAAGGTATGTGAGACTATCCTTTCCTTCTTTGACATGATGTTGTGAAAATCTTCCTTCTTTCTTCTGGCATGATTTTAATGAAAGTACGGCGAACGTAAGTGATTCCTTCAAAGTCTAGTTTTAATAAAATGATATATGATATGATAAGTTCTTTGACTTTCCAAAAGATGTTTTAAAATGATTCATGAGATCGTGCCTTGATTTTTTAAAGGATGATTTATTTTACTTATTCCATTGAGTCTTATATGATGATTTAAAAAGGCATATGATTATTCCATTGAGTCTTATATGATGATTTGAAATGCACATGAGTATTACATGGAGTCTCAGATGATGATTTGTATTGCATATGATTTCTCATGATATTCTACTTGTGTAAGTTGTGATTGTATGTTATGAGGACCGAGTCCCGAACGGGTCGTAGTTATATGTCTGCATACAAGCACCGAGTCCCGAACGGGCCGTAGTTATATGTATGCAAAGATGAGGACCGAGTCCCGTAATGGGCCGAGTAGTTATATGTATAAAACATGAGGACCGAGTCCCGTGGACGGGCCGTAGTTATATGTATGGAGATCTTGATTAAGATGATTGTTAGACATGCATGACTTTCTTTTCATACGGTACAATTGCATCGTTTCTCCGATTTTTCATATATGTCTCATGTTATCTTACGGCGCCATAATCCTCCTTACAAGAATTCATGTTTTACATACTCGACATTATTTCAGACCGACTTTCCTTTCTGGGCTGCGTTCATGCCCGCAGTACAGTGTGATCGGTTAGCGACCCTCTAATTTAGACATCTACCACCGCTAAAGAGCTCCTGTTCCGAGCGACCACTTGCATGCACTCTTATATTTCGACTTATGTATATCTTGGGCACGACGGGTCCCGTCCCCATATGTCATTTTGTACTCCTGCAGGTCCGTAGACGATGCGTGGGTTGATTTATGAGGAGTGTAGACGTGTTTGTTTAGCCATGCTTTCGTATTTTTGTTTGGGATGTTCCCTTATGTTGGTGGCAGCCTTGTCGGCTTGCTTATTATACTGTGTTGGTTAGTTGTGACTCCTCTGGAGGCAGGTACCCCCTTATGTAAAGACAACATGACCGGCTCGTCTATTCGGGTACATGTTGTAGATGTATCGTTATGCTGCCAGAATTTTATTAATCTTGGTATCAAATGGATTAAGTATGACAGGTAAGTAAAGGCTTCCAATTAGGGCGCCAAGTTACGGCCCGTCGGGTCGGGTCGTGACAAAAGTGGTATCAGAGCAGTTAGTCCTCGGAATGTCTACAGACCGTGTCTAGTAGAGTCTTGTGTATGAGTATGTTGTGCACCATACTTATACACATGAGGCTACCGGACATTTAGGATTGATTTCTACTCTTTCATCTCATAGATCGTGCAATAGAGCTATGTCAATAGGATAATCCCCCATCTTTCTAATAATTATTGTGGTTGTAGCTATGTCTCGAAAGACATCGACAGTGGCTCGGAAGGAAAATCAGAGTTTGAATAGAAGTATGATGACCAAGTTTGGAGATACTAGGTCAACGTCAGGTAAGGTAACTCTTTAGTATCTTTTACGTACCAAATAAGAAAATAAGTTAACAATTAATCACTTAAGGGATGATATCATCAGGGATTAGAACCAGGAGCAATGTCCAAGATTACGTATGTATACTAGAATGTGATGGAATTATGGAAAGTACGACAAGTAAGAAATGAGTGAACAAGTGTTAAAAGAAATGAAGTTATTTATAATTACAAGTAGTAAAGAGATCCCTTTCAGACCATGAATGAAGTGTCGACTTGTGAAATGAATTGAAGTAGTCTCTACGTTATCTGCTCTATAGTTACAGAGATTGAACTTTTCCTTCCAAAGATAGAAAATGAAGCTTATCTATTCTTTTCTCCATCATACCTCTAATTAAATGTTGAGCTCTAATTGTTAGAATCTGAGACGATTTTATGGTATACCATGTTGATGGACTATGTGCAAGTAGGAAACTATAAAAGAACATTGTTCCCATGTAAGGATAAGAAGGGGATATTACTTTTGGAATAATAGCATTAATATGAAAATGAAAGCATTTTTTTCTTATTTTGGACCGAATGTTGGGAAGTATTAGACATAGGGATTAATTGAGTTTCTTTCGCAAGTGACTTAGAACTTGGGAATGATGAGCATCCTATTAGTGTATAGTTGTGTCAAACATTTTAAATATTGTAACCTCTGGAGTTCATATTTTCAGTTAAGAAGTTATTTGAAGGATTGGTAACCGAGGTATGTATTTGTGCACAGTTTCAATGCATTAGTTCACGCAGAATGCTAAGATGGGGCTATTTGGTCTCTTGGAACCAAAGGTTAAAAAAGGGAAGAAGCTCATAATACCTCGCTTAATTTGCGTAGTGGGTGATCTTCTGTGTACTAATCTTACTGAGCTTCCAAAATGGAGGAATATGGTTATTGTGGAAGCCTCTTCTCTATGAGGTAGATATTAAGTTGTACAGAATAATTGACATACTGCGGGGTAGCACATAGAGGTACAAAGAAAAATGTCCATATGACCTTGGTGTATGCATTTAATGATGTAGCTCTTAAAAGAAAAATGTGGATAGATATTGGAAGATTACATGGCCAGATACAAGGACCATAGGCAATAATGAGTGATTTCAACTGGGTATTTAAAGTGGGATGAAAGAGTGAAGTGTCATGTCGCTAAGACTGAGATAAGGGAATTTAAACAGTATGTAGCAGATTATGGTGAAATGAGTGGCATACAGGGTGTATATGTCACGACCGACCGAGCCGCGATCGTACCTACCGGTACCGTCGTATATATGTCGAGAATAGCAAATGAACATACATAACACATAACTTATAAAAAGGTAAACATCACTGGCCAGCCGATAAGACTGCATTCCATAAAACATTCTTAAACAAAAGTATAGTAGTACAACGGGTTCTTATAGCCCAAAACACATAGGTGACCACGCACTTAAAGATAACAATGGCATGGACAGGGCCCCTGCCATACCCCTGAATGTACAAAATAGCTATAGCATCAGGGAATATCCGTACCATTGATCAAGCTTTCGGAAGAATGGAGCTTCTGACACCGGAATAGTGATCCTAAGAACGAGGATCCTCAATCTGCTTACCCTTACCGCAGATTTAACGCATCCCCGGAAGCGGGTCGAGACACATATGTACCAAGTATGTAAAGTCGGAAAATACTGTAATAAAGATATAATAAGTCTAAGTAAGTTGAGTCATGGAAGACAATAAAATACCTTTTATCGTGTCTTACTAACAATGAGAGTGACAAGTATATATATATAATAATGCATAAAATAGGGGCCTTAGGATCAAAACAGGTACCTCGCCAGTAGTATCAATAAGCACCCTACTCCTCGGGACTATTTCACCCGTGATAGTCCCGGGACCCGCGTGAGGTATTCTCGTGATAGTCAGACTACCGCACGGGACTATTTCACCCGCATAAGCCCATAAGGACTCGCGTGAGGTATTCCTCACATCGTGGTAGCAAATCCACTAACAGTGGTATAACGATCTTGGGGACTTTCCCCGGATATACTCTTACCCCGGCAGATGGTATAACGATCTTGGGCTTGCCCTCGATATACTCTACAATCAAGCGGTGGTATAACGATCTTGGGGCTTGACCCTCAGATATACTCTAAAACTGACGAAGGTGGTAAGACGATCTGGCTTGCCTCGGACATACTCTTACCCCGAGTAGTGGTATAACGATCTGGGGCTTGCCCCTCAGATATACTCTTACCCTAGCTCAAACTGTCATCATATCATAATCATAAATAAGTTAAGAAAACTTATAACTTTTTATTAGTCTTGTTCATATACCCTCTCATTTTAGTTTACTTAAGGCACTTAATCATATCTTTAATAAAAGAACACCGGGAGTTTAACCCAAGTACTACATGCTTCAACTCTTTTAAAAATGACTCTTCTTTATACATAAAACTCTTGGGCAATTGATGCCTTAAAACCAATTCGCCTCTTCATATACTTATCTTACTTAGAGTAAATCTCTTCTCTTTAACTTTTTATGAAGCTAATAAACCAACTTCCCATAAAGTTGTTATATTAACTCTACACTTTAGTAAAATCATACTTTTCCCCTAACTAAGGGACTTATACATTCTTAAAACGAAACAAGTCATTATATACTTAAAACAAGTAAGAATACCAAATCTTGTACGTGTACCGTACTACATAGTTTCATCTATTCATGCTCAAGATATAGGAAAGCTTCACATACCTTTTTGATCAATCCACTTGCTAAGTCCAAACTACCGCAAGTAATATGTCAACCTAAAATAACCATGATACGTTTATTAACCTCTACTTTCAATGTAGAATAATATAAACTCAAAGCCACTAAATTCTATGAAAAATTGGGCAGCATTTCCTTTGTTTCTACATACTTTGCCACCTTTCTCAAGGCCGAATTTATCATCCAAACGCCACATTTAAGGCTCAACAATCCAACATTTCAAAGGGGATTACACACCTAAACTTGGGTGTGTAAAATTCTGCCCCATTAGGTACAACAATTCACTAATTAATTCTAAGTTAGTTTTTAGGCTACAACATGCTCATAATATCTTCTTAACCAATTCCTTCACATTCAAACCATAGTTCTTACATGCAATGAGCCTAAGAGCATAATTTACTACCACAAGTTCTTCCTTCTTAACATGCAACACTAAAACTAATTAAAAAGGAGGAACCATTACCTTAGAGCTTTAGCCAAATTATTCCAACAACTTGCTAGCTTCCTTTTCAAGAACACCACCACAACAACCTTCACAAGCTAGCCACAAGCTTCCCTCTTACTTTTACCTTTTTCAGATTTTTCCTAAGGCTAGAATGTCTCTTGGGATTTTAGAGAGAAGGAGGAGCTTGAACTTTTAAGAGAGAAGGAGGAGCTTTTGCTTGAGAGAGAGAGAGAAATTGGAAGATGACCAAGTCTTCAAGACTTGGTCAATATATTGCATGCAAGAAATCAGATGAGGGGGGGACACTTGTCACCCTCCCAAGGTCTTTTAAAAGAAAAATCTGACTTTTCCTAAGTCTTTCCGTCCAAAAATCTCGGCTGCGCCAGCCTCCAGCGCCATGTGCTGAAACCTCCGCAGCCTCTTCGAACTTTCGCGCGCCGCCTGCTGTCTGGCGTTGGCGGCTGCAACTTCAGCGACCTCGATTTTCGGCGCTGCCTCGCATCCGCGCCGCCTCGCCGCTTTGTCCGAAACACCTTCGTCCGATCACAAGACTGAACTTGTAACTCTCATAACTTTCTACTCCGACGTCCTATCGATGAACGGTTGGTTGCGTTGGATTCTAGACTCCACGAACTACGCCCTAGGCCTTTGAAACACTTAGGAACTCTCAATATATTGGGTCATAACCCGCCTCAAAGCTGACTAAAACCCGTTCGGAATAATCCGTCAACCTATCCTTTGAAAATTTTAAGTCTTACATGCTTTCGTACGCTCTCATACGTAGGGTCAAAACTACGGGGTATAACAGTATAGCAACACTTACTAATAAAAAATGAGTTGATAACCTACATGTTTCTAAGGTGCCTTTCATGAAACCAGGTCTATATGAACATTCTATTGGGTTAATTGGGTGAGAGGTAGGCATAAAGACTCAGTACAAATTCAGATACTTTAATAGGTAAAGGTTGAATATCCTGAATTTCTACTGACAATAATAGAAGGGTGGAAAACAGATAAAAGAGGTACAAAGATATAGATGAATTCAAACGAAATGATAATAGATATTCAGTATGATGTAGCCGAAGTGACAAATGTTGATGCAGCCAAAGATACAATTGAGTTAATAAGTCCAACTGGAGGATAGAACAAATGCCATTTGAGGAGACAAATGGTAATAATGAGACAGAGAGATACTGGGAAAGGATATGGTAATAAATAAAATAAGGAAGACAACAATGGTAAGGTGGTAGAAGTAGAACAACTCATCGAGGACCCACAATTGATGGAAGAATAAAAAACAACTCTTACTACTAAAGAATAGGGTGAAAGAGCTTTTGTATCAACAAAAGTTAATGAGGAGCGAAATATATGTGCAGTGGAAAGATGGTTCTCCGGTCTTGAAAATGATTCTTGAGGTAAGGGATAACATTAAACAAGGAATTTGGTGGGAAACACAAAGTGGTTTCAATTGATAATCGTACCAAATTGGAAACATTACACGATGTAATACTATCAGAGTTTTCAAGGAAGAGTGGAAGATGTCAAGGAACTGCTACGTGGGGATTGATGGAATTTGTCAAGGCTAGGGTAGTATCTACCGGACGACATTGTCTCACATACCATTATAAATTGAAGCAGATGTACAAGATAGTACCAGTCGGAATATTGTGGAAAATTCGAAAATAGAGGAATATAGCACCGCATAGAGACTCTTTAACTTTGTTCAAGGTATTACATAAGATTCAGTTGAATATTCACGGGTAATTTGGTTCCTTACTTAACTATTATTCGGTGAATGATAAATGTGATGTATATTGTGGCATTTGTTGGTTTGCTGGATATAGGTGGATGTACATAGTTATAAACGAGACTCAGCCGAAAGTTTTCTAGCATGAAACCTATGATGAAACATTCGAGGACGAATGTTCCTAAGGGGAGAAGAATGTTACACCTCGTAATTTTAAGACGATAATTAAGAACGTCGTTAAGAATAAAAATTCGAATTTTGAAATTTAAGTATATTTTCTTTTACATGCTAATACGGAGTAATTTTGGAAACGACGAGTGTGACGTCGGGAATTTCTTTAAGGATAGTGTGTATATATATATATATGTTCCATTATGGATTAGCAATGTATATAAGTTACGACAATGAGACCTTATGGAACTCTCGGGAATTAAAGGAAACAAGAGTTAAAATTAAAAGAAGTGTGATTAAGATTTATTACTTGGGAGATTGATTTAACTTAAGCAAATAATTAGGGACCAATGTGTATTTATACAAAATAATTTTCAGATTTTAAAGACTTAGGAGGAAACTCCTCATCTTCTCATTTTACACCTTCTCATTTCAAAGAAAACCCGCTCCTCCTTCTCCATTGCAGCTGATACCCACCCCATCCCTACCAAAAATTGTATTTACATCTGCTATTCTTACACTACATTATTTACCAAATTAGAAGCAAAAATTTAGAACCCAAATTTGCCAAAATCGAGCTGGCCCCCACTGGACCGAAAGTAGGAGCAAACATTTCAAGTCTTTGGACTAGATTTTGGGAAGAAAAATGTGTAAGGGTGGTGGGTTAACATTGTAGAATGGTTGCATGTTAATTTGGAGTGGAAAGAAGTGAGAAATTGGAGAGAAATCGATGAAGCAGTGGGCTGATTTCGGGACTGTTGGGTAGATTTTGTATTCAACTTTGGAGAGGTATATCTCCTAGTATATTAAGAGTTTTAGGTGTTTCAAAAGCCTAAAATAAAATTCGCCGAGTCTAGTTTCCAACTCAATAAACCTCTCATCCATAGAACATCGGAGTAGATAATTCCGGATGTTACAAATTCAATGGACAGAATCATGAGAACTCGTAGCTTCGCCGATTTGGTGAGCATTTATTCTTAGAGTTTCGGACAGGATTTTGAGGAGAAAAACGTGTTAGGATGTTGGACTAACATCATAGATTATATACAAGTCAACTTGGAGTTGAAACGACGACCAATTGGCGAAGAAAAGTCGACGAAACAACGAGCAACTCGCGCGACAAGAGTTCGTTACGCGCTTTTGGTGTTAATTAAGGTAATAATTATTCTTCTTAGGATATAATTAAAGTTTCATGTGTTGTAGTTTAAGTAATGGACTTGCGTTAGGAAGAAATCTTGAATTTAGACAATGCATGTGATAATTGTGGGTGTTGGACCAAGAGTGGACTGTTTCGGGCAATTCGTTGGTTTCGTGTGTTGTGTTGTTAATTTCATTACTAATTGTGTGTTACAAATGGAATAAATTGTGAAGATTAAAGATGTAATTGTTATATGGAATTTTTGGAAAGGTAAGTCGGATTAAGAGTTAGGAAAAGAGTTAGAATTGTTACATGTTGATGGCCTAAAATTCATGGAAAAGTTTCAGACATTGTGCGATCTTTACGGGTTGTTTTGGTGCAATTTAATTGTTATTATTATTATTATTATTAGTAACGTCACTAATTGTATGTTAAGAATTGAAAGAAGCATTGATACTTGGTGTTGTAATTAGTTATATAAGGTGAAGCGAAATGAAATAGATTTAAGAAACCAAGAAAAGAGTTATGGAATAATCACCTTGATGGTTTAAATTGTTGTCTTTCATAAGTAACGAGAAAAGAGGTTGTATGATGGCGTATATGGAGTTTATGGAGCCTAATTAGATTACATATTGGAATGGTTATGATTGTTGGTTTGATTTGGATTGTTGGTAAATTGTGGATACGCTCATAAACAGAGAAAATGCTGCCCAAATTTTTATAGAAATAAGGAAGTCGTTATTCATATAACTCACATTAGAAATAATAGAATTGACGAACGTATTATTCCTTATTATAGGTTGACATTCTAGACGGGACTTATCTTAGCATTAAGTTGATTAGTTCGCTTAAAAGGTATGTGAGACTATCCTTTCCTTCTTTGGCATGATGTTGTGAAAATCTTCCTTCTTTCTTCTGGCATGATTTTAGTGAAAGTACGGCGAACGTACGTGATTCCTTCAAAGTTTAGTTTTAATAAAATGATATATGATATGATAAGTTCTTTGACTTTCCAAAAGATGTTTTAAAATGATTCATGAGATCGTGCCTTGATTTTTTAAAGGATAGTTTATTTTACTTATTCCATTGAGTCTTATATGATGATTTAAAATGACATATGATTATTCCATTGAGTCTTATATGATGATTTGAAATGCACATGAGTATTACATGGAGTCTCAGATGATGATTTGTATTGCATATGGTTTCTCATGATATTCTACTTGTGTAAGTTGTGATTGTATGTTATGAGGACCGACTCCAGAATGGGCCGGGTAGTTATATGTACAGAATATGAAGACCGAGTCCCAGAATGGGTCGGGTAGTTATATGTATGCAGTATGATGACCGAGTCTCAGAATGGGCCGGGTAGTTATATGTATAAAACATGAGGACCGAGTCCCAGAATGGGTCGGGTAGTTATATGTATGTAGTACGAGGACCGAGTCCCAGAATGGGCCGGGTAGTTATATGTATAAAGCATGAGGACCGAGTCCCAGGATGGGCCGGGTAGTTATATGTATGGATATGATCTTGATTAAGATGATTGTTAGACATGCATGACTTTCTTTTCATATGGTACGGTTGCATTGGTTTCTCTGATTTTTCATATATGTCTCATGTTATCTTCTGGCCAGTTACAATCCTCCTTACAGTAATTCATGTTTTACATACTCAGTACATTATTTCGATCGACCCCACTCTCCTGCGTTCATGCCCGCAGGTACAGGTGATCGGTTAGGTGACCCTCTAATTTAGGACATCTACCAGCTGCTAAAGAGCTCCTTGTTCGAGTCGATCAACTTTGGTACAGACTCTTATATTTCAGATTTATGTATATCTTGGGCACGACGGGGTCCTGTCCCGTCATATGTCATTTTTGTACTCCTAGAGGTCTGTAGACAATCGTGGGTTGATTTATGAGGAATGTAGACGTGTTTGTTTAGTCATGCTTTCGTATTTCTGTTTGGGATGTTCCCTTATGTTGGTGGCAGCCTTGTCGGTTTGCTTATTATACTGTGTTGGTTAGTTGTGACTTCTCTGGAGGCAGGTACCCCCTTATGTAAAGACAGCCTGACCGGCTCGTCTATTCGGGTACATGTTGTAGATGCATCGTTATGCTGTCGGAATTTTATTAATCTTGGTATCAAATGGATTAAGTATGACAAGTCAGTAAGGGCGTCCAATTAGGGCGCCAAGTCGCGGCCCGTCGGGTCGGGTCGTGACAGGTTTGTAGACAGGTGTGGGTGTTTAATGTGTTCTTTGGACATGTATATGTTGTAGTTCGTTTTGGATACTTTGTATATAGTGGCAGTCTTGTCGACTTGCCTAATTTTATAAAAATGAGTTGTTCCTTAGCTTCCACTGATTATGTGTGATGTGTGAGTATAAGGGTGTCCAGGTAGGGTACCAGTCGCGGCCCGTCGGCTCGAGTCGTGACAAAAGTGGTATCAGAGCAGTTAGTCCTCGTAATGTCTACAGACCGTGTGCAGTAAAGTCTTGGTTATCGGTGTGTTATGCACCACACCTACTACAGTACATTTAGGATTGGTTTCTATTTTCCTTACTCTAAGATCGTGCGATAGAGCTATGTTGTTAGAGTAGTTCCTCCATAACGAATTATTGTGGTTGCAGCTATGCCTCCAAAGAAAGCGACAACGGCCCAGAAGGGGAATATATGGACTTTGTATACAGGTTGGTAAAATTGTTGTATAGGGGGTGTGATGAAAATGTACATCTATACGAACATATTTATTAGGGCCATGTGTGTGTTGCCTGAAATGATTATGGGTTATCATGAGTTGGTTAAGCTTTAATAATTGCTTGGAAAGTATGAAACAATTTAATGAATCCACATCAAGGCATACAAGGTGTGCTAATTTCGAATATTCAGGAGGTAATGAGCTGTCTGAGATTGGGATGAACTCCTAAAAGATCATTGTCACGACCCGACCTCGGGCTCGCGACTGGTGCCTTACCCCGGGCACCCTAGTGATACAACATCAGAGAAAATCAGCGGAAATAAAAACTCGTAGAAGATGAACAGTGAAATAAGAAAACAGGCTAACCAAAACGGTTACCTTTCTGTAAATAAATAAAAAAAAACTTGCGCAGTTATATCCTTTACAAACCCCCGCCACAAAGATCTATGCACTTCTAATAATTTTATAACAACAACGACGGGACAGGGCCCCGCCATGCCCCTGAATGTACAAAAGTCTACGACTTCAGGGAACCGTACCAAAAGACAAAGCCTCCGGAGAAATGGAGCTTTCCGAGAACTGAACAGCGATCCAAAGAGTGCGGATCAACAAGCTATGTACCTCAACCTGCGGCATGAACGCACGGGCAAGGAGGTCGAGACAACATGTACCAAGTATGTGGCGAAAATCGTAAATGAAATCATAATAGTCTATAAAAAGCAGGAGACATATATGATAACCAAAATACAGTACAAAACATATAAGCAGTCATGTCAAGTCAGAGACTCATGCCCGTAAAATCATCATTCAAATACAACCCGGGAATTTAACTCCTGATGGCGCGTGCCGGCATCTCACCTCGGTATAAGCATGGCCCTGGAACCGTCCTAGTGGGCCCATACCCGTGGACCATCCAACGTGTCGGTATGCCCAAAGGAGATAACAAGATGACACCCATAGTGGAAGCATACCCGTGGGCCACCCAACGTGTCAGTATGTCCAAACAAATAACAAGATAATACTCACTGTGGAAGCATACCCGTGGGCCACCCAACGTGTCAGTATGTCCAAACAATAACAAGGTAATACTCACTGTGGAAGCATACCCGTGGGCCACCCAACGTGTCAGTATGTCCAAACAATAACAAGATAATACTCACTGTGGAAGATACCGTGGCCACCCAACGTGTCAGTATGTCCATCAATCAAACAGATAGCCGGCCCTCCATCGAGAGACTCGGTAGCACAAAATCAAACACTTGCACAACAAAGGCTATCTCAACAAGCATAGGCAAGTTACACACAACTCAAGGTACTTTCATTTTATGTCAAAGTCCGGGTTTTTAACCCCCAAAGTACTACATACATTAATTCTTTCAAAAAGAAGATCTCCTTCTTTTCTTACGTAAAAACAACTCGATACTAATATCCGTAGCACCGAACACGTTCATGTTTAAATCAAGTACTTTAAACCCTTTTAACACAACGTCAAGTATACCATTAAAACCCAAGTAACTAACCCCTTTAAGATCAGGTACTCCTACCTTTTAAAACCAAGCCACTTATATTTTTCCATCAAGAAGAGTTCAATATTTGAAAACAAGTTACTTATACTTTTAAACTCAAGTTACTTCTCTTTTCCCAAAATCAAGTTACATGACCTTCAAAAAACCTTTAAGTCTCCTTACTTTAGAATGTCAAGAAACCAAATAAAACTTTATTCTTTTAAAGACCAAGTACTCATTACTCACGAATGAGGTTTCACACTTTTCAACACCATTTAGGTCAATTATAAGTCAAGTCTCTTATCTTTTGAAATCAACAAACCATTCTTTTACCTACATAAAGTCGTTATAACTAACTTCCCATAAAGTCATTATAACACTTTATGTTTTTAAACCAACCAATTACAACTATAAGCATTTATGAGACCAAGAGGGCTTTTTCTTTAACAACCGAGTACCCATTACTAACGAATAAGATTTTACTACTTTTCCACACAATCAAGCCCTTTACACTTCATATCAAGCCAAGGCACAAAAGGGAAATCAAACTCCTTTAACACACGTGCGTCTACCGCACTATACATTTCACAAATAATCATGCTCAAGAGGATAGGAAGAATCACATACCTCGCGACGATTATCGACAAGTAGCAAACCGTTCCAAGGTACTATACTCTTGCTAGCCTTTTCCACCCTTCAAGTAGAATATGCTACTCGTAGTACTTCACCCTATAATGGCCATAATACGTCTATTAGCTCCTAGCTTTAACGTATAATACTCTAATTGCAAAGTCCCTTATTCTACGGAAATTTGGACAGCACTTCCTTTATTTCTACCTACTTTGCCACCTTTTTCAAGGCCGAATTCAGTAACCAAACACGCCATATTTAAGGCTCAACAAAATAGTTAACAATAGGGGATTACACGCCTACAAGACGTGTAAAATTCTGCCCCACAATACCAACAAGTCTAAACTACAATGTCAATTCGGCACATTTGAGGGACAACAACACAAAGTCTCCTTTCCAAACTTTTCAATCCAAGTTATTAGTATGACATGTAATCAAGCCGAAATTGATTAAAGCTACTACAATCCTCTAGTAGATAACATGCGACGACTTTAGATAACGACCAAATTGTAATTCAAATTCAAATGACTCAATCATGTCATTTTCGGATTTCTAGCCTTCCAAAATCCAAAGTACTTATCAATCATTAATACATGATTCATGTGGTCTAAATCAACTATAACAAGTATTAAAACCTATTTCCAAGAGAAGAGGGAATCTTTTACCTTTTGGATTAGCCCACTAAAGCCCTTTGTCTTCAACTCCTTTCCCTCCAAACTCGTCCACGTGCGCTTCCTACAAGCTTACCAACACTTTGTCTTCTTGCCGCCGCTCCAACAATTTTTTTCCTTAGGCTAGGTTTTCTTCAAAAAAATCTAGAGAGAAAGGGAGAGGAGTTCTTAGGAGGGTTAGATGAAATGACCAAGTCTTCCAAGACTTGGCCCTAAAATAGGACCCTTTTCTTGGTCAAAAAGATGGGAGGGACATTTGTCACCCTCCCATAGGCTTTTCTCTAAAATATCCCCTGTTTTTCTCCCTTTACCGCGGAAAAATCCCGCCTTGGCGCCGCGACGCTTCCACCTCTGAGAATTTCCTGCATTAGCGCGCCCTGCATTCGCGCCGTGCGCTGTCAGAACCTCAGCGAACTCCCAAGATCTGGCCGTACCGCGTACTGGCCCCTGACAGAAAATACCTATATGCCTGACTGCGCACCGAACTTGTAACTTCCATATCTTTCGACTCCGATGTCCTATCGACGAACGGTTTGTTGCGTTGAGAACTAGATTTAACAGACTACACACTAGGCGTTTGAAACACCTAAAAACTCCTGATGTAACGGGGCATAAACCGCCTCCAAGTTGACTAAAACCCGTCCGAAAACAGTCCATCACCCTATCTTTCTAAATTTTTGATCTTAGTTCCTTTAGTACAGTCTTGTAAGCTAGACCTGAAATGCGGGGTGTAACAATCATGTTGAATAAACTTAATGACATACCATGTTGTTAGATTAAGCTATGTTGTACACTTAAGTGATATGCACAAATAATATTTGTATGGAGTAAATAGGGTTGTTATGGTTAAGACAACATGATTTTGAGATTATCAGAAGCTATCTTGCCCGTATACGAGGATAGATAATGTAAGCTTGGGACATGGAATATTCGAGAATATTAGAATAGTTGATAATCGTTGAGCCCTTAGATGTACAAGGCCTTCTTGAGTAAAATATTCTATGTTTGATCTTGGTTAAAGTACATAGTATATGTGAAGTATATTAGTGGTGATGATTCCTTAGTTTAAGTATAAACCACTTGTGATTGTTGTTAATGTTGTTGAGCCGATTGGAAATGGTATTACCGATTTTAAGGGACTGTAAAATGCAGTAGAACATTTACTCCTAGATGTTAAACACAAGAGGTGAACATATCCTTGCAAACTAGTCTATCAATTATAAGGTGATGGAAAGAAGGAATTTATATTGGAAGGTTTAGTAGGTTATAAAGATCCACGCGTTTTACGGTGATTCTTGTTGATTAGAATTCTAGAGGGAACTGCAATAAGGACCATATGAATGTGACTTTGATTACAAAGGAAGTACAATGTGCTAAGGACTAAAAGGGCGATATTGCGTATTATGAAGAATGACATGTATCAAGGTTAAGGTATGTTATAGATATTTGACTGGTAAGGTCTTCGACTTCGTTGTGAAACATGTTACAATTCTACATAACCTCGGGATAACAATGGTTTGTTGGGGGTAATGGAGGACGACACTGTGGAACAATCGGAAACTTGTTGTAAGAATATGAAGGTAGTTAATAAGTATGAATGAAAATGTAAAGGTAAGACGAATGGGCACACGGTCGATGAGAGACCTAATAATGATAAGACAATAAATCTTGACAAGCCATTGGATCATGTAACACTGTGAATTGGATCTAAACACATGAGGCATCAGTTCCACAACATTTGTAGACATACCTTTCAGAAAGTGTGTAAAAGGAAGTAACAATGAGTAAAGCTCAAGATTAGTACGTAAACAGTTGAAAAGAGGCTAATGACGCCTATGAATATAAGTATAAGGTAGGCATTAAAGATATATGTCAAGAGATAATGACATTATATACAGATAAATGTCAAGCAAATGCAGATGTCTATGAACATTTTTAAGTGATCAAAAGTTCTATGAGATAGATAAAGTAATGGGTTTACAGATTAACGAGATCAAAGAAATCTTTTCCTAAAACGCCTTTAACAGAAAGTCTTAGCCATGAGGCAAGTGGAGGAATTTGAATCTAAGTATATTGACCAAGTTTGGATATAGTAAGCCAACATCATGTGATGCAATTCTTCAGAGTCTTCTACGTATTGGATAAAGGAATAAGTTATCAATTCATCCCTTAAGGGGTAGTAACGCCAATGATTGGAATTAGGAGCAATGTTTGAGATTACGTATGTATACCAGAATATTTTGGAATTATGAGGAGTACGCAAGTAAGAAAATGAGTGAACAAGTGTCAAAAGAAATGAAGTTGTTTTTAATTACGAGTAGTGAGAAGGTACAAAAAAAGGGGATTCCTTTCAGACCATGAATGAGAATTAACTGTGATGATACACACACTTTAGATTCGATGACATTGTTCATAAAAGTGTTCACGTTTGAGATACTACAAATATAAGAGTTTTCAGCACACCAGTTAGTAAACGAAACTAAGTTGAAAATATGATCATTCACCCACAAGCAACTTGACTAAGGTAAAGTCTAAGGAGAGAAGTTGACATGAGGGAACACATCGGTTAGTTAAGAGGGAGTCCGATTGAAGAATTCAGATAGTGATAGCCCTATGGCTTAGAATACATCAGAGTCATCCCTCATACGAGAAGGAAAAAGAACGTCATGATAAAGATCCCATTTATGGAATAGATTGGGAAAGATGTCTAACAAAATAAAAACTGCAACCTTCGAGTATAATAGGAAAGGGACCCTCAGATGAAAGGTCAATTTGTGCATTCCGAATATAGCAGGATTACGAAACAAGATTACGACGGAGGTCCATGGTTCACAATATTTCATTTACCATAAATCTACTAAGATGTATCATGATCCCATAAGGTATGTATTGGTGGGATGACATGAAAAGAGACATAGCAGAGGTTATTGCTCAGTGTCCGAATTGTCAACATGTTAAGGTCGAGCACCAGAAGCCTGGTGGATTATTGCAGGAGATAGAGATCCCAACTTGGAAGTAGGAAATAATTAATATGGGTTATTGTGGATAGGCTGACGAAATCAGCCTATTTTCTTCCAGTCAGGACTACTTACTCAGCTGAGGACTATGCTAGGCTGTACATCAGGGAGATAGTGAGATTGTACGGGGTTCCCACATCTATTATATCGGACAGAGGATCTCAGTTTACAGCTAACATTTGGAGATCGTTCCAGAAGGGATTGAGGACACATGTGAGTCTCAACACATCATTTCATCCTCAGACTGATGGGCAGACATAACGTACTATTCAGACACTAGAGGATATGTTGAGAGCATGTACTATTGAGTTCAGAGGTAACTCAGATGATCATTTACCACTCGTTGAGTTTGCCTATAACAACAACTACCATCCTAGTATCCAGATGTCCCCGTATGAGGCCTTATATGAGAGGAAGTGCAGGTCACCTATTGGTTGGTTTGATGTGGGCGAGACTAATTTACTTGCCCCAAGCATGATTCAACAAGCTGTGGATAAGATGAAGCTTATCCATGAGAGATTGTTGACACCCAATTTTGACCCTCCCGTCCAGTCATTAACTATAAAATTAGGTTAATTTGGTAAAATAATTTTTAGTAATTTTTTATAATAAAATACAGCGATAAAACATAAATACATGCATAAATAAATAATTTAATAATGGCATCGCGTCTTACGTAGAGTTTTAAACACTTAGAGTCCCGCGCCCGCATTAACTTTAAGCTTTGTCGTAATTAATAAATGCATAAAATAAATAATTTAGCGATAACGTCGTGTCAGGTAGCGTAGCCGCATTTATTAGTAATCATTTGTAATTTAAAATCAATTTTAATCTGATATATGCATTTAATAGCACCGCATTTATAAAGCTTTAAACAATTCCTAAATATCATACTTGCAGTTAGCATTTAAATAATTTAATCTAAACTCAATTCAATTTTAATTTAACTTCGCAATAACGCATAATAATAAGATTTTTAATAGCGCCGCATTCTAAAGCATTAAACATTAATTAAATAGCACGCCCGCATTTATTTTTTGATAACAATTAGATTAATGGAGCACCTAAATAATTTAAGCACAATTTATTAAATTAATTTATCACTAATTAAAAGCCTAAAACTATTAATTAAATAGCATATTAATTATAACTAATCTAATTACTAATACCCTAACTTAACTACCCAGCCCAAAACCTTTCCCCTTGTTTCTCGACGCGACCGCGTCAACTAACTCGTTGGCCCAAACCCAAGCCCTCTCCTTATCAACCACTTACCCTTCACTGTCTCGCTAAACCAAAGAAAACGACGAAACCCTAAAAAAAAATTCAAATCGCGCAAGGCACCAAAGACTCGGCCGATTCTCGCTGAGAATCAGGGCCTCCTACCCACGTACCCTAGCCAGCCCTTCCTTCCATAACCAAACGAATCTTCCACAAATCCCTTAAAATCGCAACTTACCATAAATCCTTCAAATGGTACCTTATCGAATCACTACGAAATCAGTTCAAAATCAGCACCAATATCAAGCCTAGAATCAGCCCTCACTATTTACCTAACTTGGAACCCAAATGGGGGCTATATAAGCACATGCAAAGGGCAATCGAAAGAGGAGGGGGGAACATAGCATCGAAACCTTTAGCAGCAGTCGACAACTCAGGAGAATAGGTAGTTCGAATCCCCTTATTTCAATTCCAACCAAAAATCAGCAACAAACCTCGCCTTTCTATTCGCATCGCAAACCCAAAACCCGTCGAGTGGACCGACGGCTTGATACGCTGCCCTGGTTCGCTGTCCGGAGAAGGTAAAAACTCACTCCCTCTTGACCTCTGTTCATGTTGTATTTTTTCGTGCGAATTTGTGTTAATCATGTGTTAGTTCATTCATGTTGTCGTATTCATTAATGTAGGAATATGATATTGACTAAGCTTGCTTTAATTAATAGGGATGCATAATATCTAAAAGTTAGGATACTGTTCTGAGGTGTGATTTTCAGTCGACTCCCGATTTAATTGCTCAGTTGTGTGTTTATTTGTATTACAGCATCCTGTCCTGTGTAACTATTGTGATGGTTGTTCACTTAAATATATGTTAGTTTGATTGATTAAGATTAATGGTATGTCTGGTATGTTATGAAATAGATGAAGTAAAGAAATTAGTTCAAGTGTTTTAAATGGTGTAGTAACAGAATCAGTAACCACCTATCTGTTTTCTAGTTGGCTGGCTGAATCTATGACAATCTAATAAAAGTATACAAGGTATTTGGCTTTCCATATACATTGGATGTATATCGCAATTGTATATCTTCGTATACTTTACAATATGCGAGTATAATGGTCTTGTTATTTATGTGCGCTAAATCTATATGAAGCATGTTTTGGTGTGTTTTTTTAGTACTGTAGTGTTCCTTGGCTATTTGCAAATATTATAATCTGGAAATGCCATGTTGAGTTACTTGTCTATGTTGTATGCTCAATTCAATTCCATACAATGAGATATGATGTGATCTACCATATAGTATGCAGAATTCCTACGTCAAGATGAAGATGGATACCTTATTTGCCTAAACTATCCACTGATGCTATTATGATGGCTTCATTCTAAAAAACCTGCTGGCATATCCTCATTTCTGCTCTTAGATTAATCATCTATTTGAAGGTCAAATGCTAAATGTGTGCCCATAATAGTAAGAGAAAGCTTAGCCTAGTGTCTCTTGTTTTATGCATGAGATATACTCTACAAGTATCTATGTTGGATATGTTAGCGCTAAAACACCCAGTTAAATATGGAATTAAAAGCAGGGAAGCTGAGTATATGTAGTGTTGGATGTCTGTCTATGTAGCATATATTTGGATTGATCATATGACAATATAGGTTTGATATGCCTATCTGTTGAGGCTCATATTAAATGCTAATGCGTGCCTATTTTGAATACTAAACTGTGTCATATCTGTCAATCTAAAGGAATATACCAATTTAGCTTTATGTCCCATATTTGATGTAGCTTATTTTATACTTGCCTATTTGGACATCCTTGTGTACTCACTGAAATACGGGTTTATTTGTGTGTCGGGCCTATCACATGTAGGATTAATTGGCCTTTCTTTTTAAAAAAAAAAAAAAACTGAAACTTTACGCTTTGGAGTTTATTTCTATCTACTGCTTACATCTAGCTAGTGTTTACAACATATTTTGAGAACCTGCTGCAGCAGGTCTGCAGGAAAGTTGTACTTATTTTGGATATATTGCTGACTGTTTCGGCTTAGCAATTACCATCTGTGTGTATGCCGATAAATTAGCTGTAATTATGGGACTGCCTGTCTGAATGTTGCCTCTCGCTTGCCCATTTCTGTACCGCTCGCTTTCTGTCCTCACCTATTCGCTAATCAATCAAAGTTGTGTTTGTTGCATTCGAGGCCAATGGTTGAATCACGACATAATCGCCATATACGGTGTCTTTCTCTTATTGATATATGAACTATGTCTAACTTGTAATTTGATCGATTCATAGTGCATCATGACATATGTTTGGGTCCACTGTTATTTTTCTCTTCTTTGTTTGTTGTTGCATACCGCCATCCCCTTTTTAAAATCGAAAAGATAATCGGTTGGGTTTACACCGCTTTGGTGCCAATTTATTTTCCATAAAGCTTGATAATTGTTACATCCGGCATGTCTTTTCTTTCCATGTTATCAGAATGAGGCCCGCATCCGTGTCGATCCTACTTTGGTCTAGAAAAGCGATTACTTGGGCCCGCTTTCCTTTGTGTTTATTTGCATTATCAAGGCCCAATACTTGTTTGAACAATGTTGGGATTCATTGTGCTTGAACTTGTTATCTCATCTTGGGTTGCTACGGTTATGAAATTTAAAAAATACATATGTTAAATTTATATGAACGTTTTACCTATTTGCGTCACAAGGTTTGGAATATTTACTAATCTTTATCTTCTTCTTTATTTACATGGCACGCATCGGAGCTAAACGAAGAGTCTCATTGCGAGACTCCTCATGAGTTACCATAACAAGGACCTACATCTATGTGCATCTTCATCCCTGTCTCGAAAACTCCAAGCCACCGGCGCATCCCTCCGAGTCATCTTCTTTTATTTCCTACCCCGCCCCGTTTATTTATTGTAATTAATTGTCTAACGCTATACTAATTAATAGAATACTTAGAATAGTCAAACCTTGAATCAATAGTTAGAAATTAGTTTGACTCACTTACTTTAAGCTCGCCTTGCTTTGTTTAATAGTTATAATAAACCATCTCATAATCTACACTTACATAATAAGCTGGAATATTATTTGCCTAGACATTTCTTAAAATCGTGGTACAATTTCCTATTAATACAGAATAAGATATACCGCGATTGCATAATAGATACGTCCTCCCTCTTATCACAATAATATTATATTCTCATGCTAAGCACTACCCCTTAGGTAAAGGAATATTTGCACACATTTTACTCCTGTTATACCTATAGCTAATATAATATCTAGGCATCTTAATTGCATATTTTTTTTCAAAACTGGCCTTGGCTTTCATACATAAACTTTGCAAAAAAAAAGAATATATTTTAGAAAGTATATCTTATACTCTTCCTCTTAAACGTTTTTAATATACCTTTTCCTTAGCATAATAATTAACCCTAGGTTTGGCAGGACAACCGCAAGTTAGCGGATCTTAGAGGGTGCCTAACCCTTCCTCTAGATTAATAAAGAACCTTACCTAATCTCATTAAGTTTAGCGGACCATTAAAATGGAGTTAATGTTTTACTTTAAACTAGTTAAACATTTAGGTGTCCTAATTCACCCAATTAATTAGGTGGCGACTCATGAACCATAGCATTGTAGCAACCCTTTTAAACTTTAGCATCTTTTTTGCAATTTTAACATTTTTAGCACTTCTAATATGTTAGCACCCCTTTTAACATTTTAGCATTCTTTTAAAAACATATTAGCTTTTATTTTTATTTTCTAACTTGTTATTTGAGCAGGAGTTTAGAAAATAAAGCCGCGGCCGAAAACGGGCGCGACAGAAATGGCGACTCCGCTGGGGAATTTAGGTTCTTAACCACAACAGACCTAGGGTTATTATTTGGCATTACTTTTGCATTTAATTCTGTGTGCTGTATTTTGTTTTGTTTATTTTAATTGCTACATGCTTTACTGCTTTCCTTAAACTGACATTCCGCTCATATTTCTTCCATTCTGGAAAAATCACACTATCACTCACTCACGCGCTGGTGTGCTTCGCGCACCCGCAAATTTCTTCAAATACCCAAATTTTAAGAGAGTTGGCGCTGTGAGTTAGATCGGTTCGTCGATCAGCGTAGCATTCTCACTGAGTTGTCGCCGGGAACCATGCGTCTAGAAAAGCCAAATCTTAGAAACTTAAGATAGAGCTATACCACCCTTATTTTAGGGCATGCATGCATTTACCTTAGGTGGGTGGGTCCTCGCATCGACACCACAATTAAGAAGACCGAATTGGCCGACGGGTATTATAACCCCGCGCCCCAAAAGCATATTATGTGTTGCATAGTCATGATAAACAAAACCAAGCCCGAAGTTGAAATGCCTAAATTGGAAAAGGTATACTCATTTTTATTTGTTTTTTTTAGATGGAACCTATCCCTCAGATCAGAATGGTGAATGGGGTTCCGAGCAAATTGAGGACATGGTGGTCAAAATTCGACTTGGGTAGTCAAATGGCAATCGTAAGAAGGTCAGTGCCTTACCTCGTTAATCGACATCTCCCGATCAGCATTTGGTCGAGCATTGATCCAATTTGGGATCGGATCGAGTCACCTTCAAATTCGTGGATTTCAAATAACCCCCTCGCGGAAGAAGTCAGCTACTTTACCGCTTTAGCATATCACGACAGGAAACCAGTTATTCCACATGGCCAGTCAGGGAAAAAGCTCCTCCGGTATCTGGGTTTGAAGAATACCAGAGAATTGCGTTGCTTTGAAAATAATTGGGTTTCTCTAGACTACTTATACGAGAGATATGGTTGCCGAGACGGATATAAATTGTTTAAGAATGAATTTTGCTGCACTGCAGACCATTGGAGAGTTAGACGTCCTATTGCATTTGCTATGGCTTTCCTAGGGATTCTTTTATTTCCGCTCGAGCATGGAAGGATCAGCACATGCATATGTTCGGTGGTTAGAGCAGTGTTTGATGACGTTGGTGGCAAACAACTCACTCTGACACCCATGATCTCGCGAGAACTATTTAGGCGTTGAGCAGTGCGAGAAGGGGTGAATCGAGCTTCTTTGAAGCGATAATCTCATTTTGCAAATGTGGGCAATAGAACATTTTATCGCGTTCAAACATGACCGATGTATGCCCGCACGACAACAAGATCTCCACTTTTTATGAAAGAACGGCGTTATGTGTCACCATCGGCCGCAGAGGATCGCAAGTACCTAGCATCCCGCAGCTGATCGAAGTTCATGGAAGTATCCATCGCTTCACACGGTCAAAAGCGGTCTACTTGAGACCTAAGGGATTGTATTATATCGCACTACAGGTCTAAAGGGACTACAACCATATGCTCCACTACGCGTACTCGTGATTTGGCCATACACAAGTAATCCTCGTAGGCGACGCAGAGCCTCCAAATTCAGTTCGGACGAATTCATCGTTCGGCCGCAGATCCTTTATGAATGGCATCATATTGACCAAATGGAAATCGGGAAGGACAGCGAGGGTCTCCCCAGTATCAAGCATGGTTTCTAGATCGCATGGAATATAGCCCGAAGGAGCAAGCGTTGAGGACATTCCGCGAGGGCGAGAATGAAAGACAATCAACTCGAGGAGGTCATCACCCCGCATATGGGCCCTAATGCACGATGCAAAGACAATACTTGGAACAAAGTGGAGCTATACCAAAGAAAACCTAAGCTTCACCATCACATCGACGACGTAGTTATTTAGTTTGAGATTTTTATTGTTTTTATTATGAAGTGTCATTTCAATTAACTTTATTTCCAATAAAGGCATTTCGATACAATGGCTTGGGTACATCTAACATGACTTTGCATGTATGACGCTTAGGCCTACCTCTGGCATAATAGAGGCCCCCCTTGCATAATAGGAAACGTTTGAATGTGCTATGTGCAATATATCTGCTACATACTTGCAAATTATGTTCTTATGCTAACGCCGTTTGTTGCATCTTTTTAGAAAGATTTATCATCTTCCCAAAAGGTCGGTTCGTATTGACTCAACAAATGTCTGAGCATCCACACTTCACCGATCCAAGGCAAGAAATGACGATATGACCGCTCGGGCGTCGAGTCAAACGGCTTGGGAATTATTCTGTCGGTAAATGAAACTTCGTATGGAGGAATATCACCATCGGGAAGAATGTATTGCTCACCTTTGAACAGATTCTCGATATGCAGTTGAGATGGAGGCTACGGAATCGACCAACCTATCCATCGATTTGAATACCCCATGCGAGCAAATGGCCACTATCTCGCACCACCCTGATCGACCTCCACCACATATCCCCAAAACTCCCCACAAAGGCGCGATTCTGACCAATCGCCGCCGCCAATCATCAACCTCACCTCAAAATGATCCTCCCATCGCCCGTGTACCTCCGCCTCCGCCTACTCACTTCACCATAATCAGCCCTAATCGCCAAGCCAACCAGTGCCCACGCACCATACCCACTACCAGCCCCAACAAACCACCTGCATGCTAACTTACACAACGAAAACCCACCTTTACCGTCCCCGCCGCTCAAGAAGTGGATCATTACGAAGAAACGGAAAGGAAGTCCGAGCCAAAATGGACGATGACGTGGCAGAGATTCACAACTGAAAGAAGCGGTTCGTGGTACCCGATCGGATAAAGGTCACGAAGGACTAGATTATGAAGATCTTTGCATGCATCCAGATGTGGAACTGCCAGTGGGATATAAGGTGCCGAAGTTCGATTTATTTGATGGGAAGGGAAATCCTCGTGCACACTTGAGATCATATTGCGACAAGTTAATCGGGGTAGGGAAGAACCACGGCCATCGTGAAGTTGTTCATTCGGCTTAACCGTGAGGCAATAGATTGTACACTAGCCAGATCCGCGTAAATGGCATAGTTGGAATGCATTAGCCCAAGACTTTGTGGAAGCGGTTCGATTCAACACGAAACCAGGTGTGGGCGGAGTTCTATCTAATGAAGTTGGAAAAGAAATCTACGGAGACTTTCGTGAGTACGCCATGAGGTGGCGTTGAGGACAAAGGTACAACCACCCACGTGGAGAGTGAGAATGACCACACTATTTGTACAATCTTTGAAGGGCCTGACCTATTATGGCGGATGATAAGCGTCATCGGCGAAATTTTGCAGAGGTCGTCGAGAATGGGTGACTTCGTGAAGAAGGTATTAAACCGGCAGGATTACGAATCGGCGGCATTGCAGCAACCAATAAGGCGATTCGATCGTGGACGATCGGTACTTGAGGAAGAAGGAGGCGCTTTCCTTCCATGTTTGTACAAACGCAAACCGAAGCATTCATAACATACCGTAACCCACCCTATCAAACCCCATACTACCACACCGGCGAAACTTTACACCTCACTATACACCGCCCACACCCCGCCTACCACACGGCCCATATATAACGCTCCTAAGCACCCATTTATCGGCCCGCGTCAACGCCCATCAAGCCCGCCAACAACATGAGCAATGCGCCCGGACGAATCACGAATTTTGAAGGAAAACCATCCGTAACCCGCACCACCGGTGAACCCATACCCCGGGATATACGAAGATCGCGGCCGCAGTTTGATCCAACCATTCGAGGAGGATTCGGCTCTATCCCAAGATGGTATGATGAGAATAAGCGTTGTGCGTATTACTCGATAGCCTGTGGCATGACACCGGAAGTTGCTACACCCTCGTGGACAAAATCAAGAGTTGATCAAAGAAGGAGTAATTGGTGAAGGATCACGCTGACGTGCATGATAATCCCTTGCCAAACCACGCAACGCCATATGCACTGATAGCCTCGATGAGAATACAACTTGGAGGAACCATCCGATCGATTCGAAGTGAGGAAGAGTCGAACTCTTCGCTACGTCGCCCTGCCACCAATCCTCGAAAGCGATATTTGAGTTGGAAAGGGCACCGCCGAGACATAAAGCGTTCAATCACGCTTATTCAGCGCCGGGAAGGGCCACCGATCAAGATGGATCGCGGAGAAAGTGGGAGCGGGTCATGGTCACCTGCAGTATAACTGTGTCGAGGTATTACACACCTATAGAGGCAGCCAAGGAGGCACCGCAAAGAAGCCCGTGGCAGGTCAAGTCGAGGAATTTTGGAGGAAGATGCCCTAAAAGTATTAGTCGTAGAAGCGCTTAAAGAAAACCTCGGTAGATATTTCTCTACTTTCATTGTTAATGCATTACGCCTCACACAGTGCATTGATGGAGGTGTTGAAGGATGCATACGTTCGGAGGTACAACAGACGAACTTGGCGGCTTTGGTCTGACAGTACTAGAGGCGCAGAATCACCTTTCACGATGGCGAGTTACCCGCTGAGGGCGTCGGACACAACCTTGCATTGAATATCACCATCCAAGTCGCAGACAAGATTGTTTCAACAGTGCTGATTGATGGAGGCTCAGCCGTCAACATTTGTCCCATGACATCGTTGAAATCGGGGCGCATCGTAGGAAATTCGTGAAAGTCATATCAGAGTCAAAGGTTTCGACGGAGTCCATAGGGGAGTCGAAGGCGTGATGGACCTCACACTGCGGATCGGACCTGCAGAATTCGTTGTGGAATTTCAAATATTGGATATTGCTACATGTTACAACCTGTTGATAGGAAGGCCGTGGATCCATGAGGTCAGCGATCCGCCCACCTGCGTGATCAAAGTTTATATGGAATCACGGTGAAGTGGTAGTATTTGGAGATAAGAAGGAAGATCAACACCGACATGCAATCCTGCCATAAAAGACGTGAAACGATCGGATGGTTCGGTTTTCATATTAATGAGATCCGAGAGCAAGTAGTGGTCCGACCATGCAGTACCGCCACGTTCTCTCGAGAATGGTGGCGAGGAAATGCTAAGAAATGGATACGAGCCCGGCAGAGGTCTTGGAGTCAGTATGAAGGGGATCACAGAGCCTATCCAGTTGTTCGGGAAAAGAGACACTTTTGGTTTGGGGTACCAGCCCACTTCGAAGGATTTGGTGACCACGAACCTCCGGAAGAAGGGATACATTCCCTTGCCTGCGCCCATTCCGCCTCGAGTCATCATTCGTCAAAGCCTACACCATCCGGATGCCGAGAAGATGACCAGATGATCTTGCGGTAGGGTTCCGAATCTGCTCATAGGTGATGATGAGGCAGATTGTTGCATGATCGCAGGAGATCACGGAGAGCTCACCATTTGGGATGCGAGCATGGATACAAACTGAATAATTGGACTTGCACCCCCCTCGACCGTCCGAGAAGCTTGGTAGAATTTATGATTAGTTCTAGCAGTGTGACCTTTTTATCTAGAAAGAAAAACAGACATGCATTTATGATTCTTAATATGTTTGTTAATCTCGCAATTTTACTTTCATCATAAATTCCAGGACATTTTTGCGACTTTTAAAAGATTTCGTTGGTGTTAAAATTAAATTCTTTAAGCATTTTTCTTTCAGCGATCATATTAATAAACCTGTTGATAACGCGAATATGACATGTAATGAGACCAACGAACAAAGTTCAAATGACGAGCATAACCCCGAGGAACAAGAGGAATGTCCGCAATCGTAACTTAGCCAAGAGTGGAAAACTTTGAGAATAGGCCTAAACCAAATTTGGAAGAAACAGAGTTAATAAACTTAGGCGATGAGGAACCGTGAAAGAGACTAGAGTCGCCCTTCAAACGCCGCACGTAGAAAGAAAGAATTAATTGAGCTCAAACGACAGATGTGTTTGCTTGGCCCATATGAGGACACGCAGGTTTGAGTCTGCACATCGCCGCACACAGTTACCTATTGAACCATCTTGTTTCCCCGTAAAACAAAGGCCGAGAAAGATCAAACCAGACATGAGTTTGAAGGTCAAAGAAGAGGTGTCTAAACAGTTTGAGGCAAAGGTAATTCGAGTTGCAAAGTATCCCACTTGGTTAGCAAATATCGTGCAAAGATGGAAAGGTCCGAGTCTGCGTGGATTACAGAGACCTCAACAGAGCCAGCCCGAAGGATGACTTTCCTCTTCCAAACATCCATATACTCATCGATAATTGTGCGAAGCATGAACTACAGTCGTTCGTCGATTGCTTTGCTGGCTATCATCAGATCCTTATGGCAGAAGAGGACGCAGAAAAGACAGCATTCACTACCCCGTGGGGGGTGTACTATTATCGAGTTATGCCGTTCGGTCTCAAGAACGCAGGCGCCACCTACATGAGAGCCATGACCACCATCTTCCATGACATGATTCATAAAGAAATCGAGGTCTATGTGGACGACGTCATCATCAAATCGCGAAAAGCGGAGGACCATTCGCAAACTTCAAGAAATTTTTCCAACGACTAAGCAAAGATAACTTGAAGTCAATCTCGCAAAGTGCGATTTGGCGTTCGCAGGAAGTCATTGGGTTTTATAGTGAGCGGTGAGAGGATTGAGCTAGACCCTCGAAAATAAAAGCCATCCAAGAATTACCTCGAAAAGCAAAAAGGGCGTGATGAGTTTCTCGTCGCCTCAACTACATCACAGTTCATAGCCCATCTGCGTGATATGCGAGCGATATTCAAATTATTGAAAAAGGACGCACTACAGTGGACAACAGATTGCCAACAGGCTTTTGACAGAATCAAAGAATACCTGTCTAATCCGCCAGTTCTAGTGCCTCCAGAACCGGGGAGACCTTTGCTACTCTATTTGTCTGTGTTAGAAAATGCTTTCGGATGCGTGTTGGGGCAACACGATGAAACGGGGAAAAAGGAGCAGGCCATATACTATTTGAGTAAGAAGTTCACAGCATATGAAGCTCGTTATACTCACCGGAACGCATTTGTCGCGCATTAACTTGGGTCGCCCAGAAGTTCAGACACTATCTATCGGCATACACTACTTATCTTATTTCGAGGATGGATCCGCTTAAGTATATCCTTCAGAAGCCCATGCCCACCGGAAAACTAGCGAAATGGCAAATTATGTTGAGCGAGTTTGACATCGTCTACGTCACGCAGAGTAGTAAAAGATGTGCATTAGCCGATCATCTGCGAGAACCCAATCGATGAGAGTCTGAGCCCTTCGAACCTATTTTCTGATGAAGAGGTATTGTTTGTCGGAGGCTATCTCGCAGGTTTACCCGTTGGAGGATGTTTTTCGATGGAGCGGCAAATTTCAAAGTCGGCATTGGAGCAATGTTGGTTTTGAAACAGTCAAGATTATCCGATTTCCGTGGCTCGATTTCCATGCACCAACAATATGGCGGAATACGAAGCTTGCATATCGGGGATCGAATGGCGTAGATATGGACATACAAGAGTCGCTGGTCATAGGTGATTCAGACTTATCGATCCATCGTACATGGAGAACGGGCGACCAAGAATATGAAGATACTTCCTACCACATTTTGCGTGAAGGAATTACGAAGAGGTTCACCACATAGAATTTAGGCATGTTCGAGGATCCGAGCAATTGACGCATTGGCAACCTTATCCTCCATGATTCAGCATCCGGACAAGAATTACATCGATCCAATCACAGTGAGTGTGCTGGAGCAGCCGGCTTATTGCTCCCATATAGACGAGGAAACAGATCGCAATCCATGGTACCGTGACATCAAAAGGTACCTCAAAGCGGAGAATATCCGAAGGCATAACCAACATCCGTAAGAAGACACTTCAAGACTAGCAAATCATTTCTTTTGAATGGGAAATTGTGTACGAAGGACTCGGATCCGGGCTTATTGAGATGTGTCGATGCTCAAGGCGTGCAAGCTAGTAGAAGAGATACACGGAGGGACGTGTGGACCTCATATGAACGGCTTCACTTTGGCGAAAAAGATTCTGCGAGCAGGTTACTTTTGGATGACGATGGAAACGGATTGTATTCGCTTTGTGCAGAAATGTCGACAATGCGGTCATGGAGATTTGATTCGAGTGCCTCAGTGAGCTTAATGTGACAAGTTCTCCTCGCCATTCGCAGCAGGCGTGGATGTCATCGGCCCCGTCGAACCCGTTGCCTCAATGGGCGCATTCATCCTCGTAGCAATTGACTATTTCACTAAATGGGTAGAAGCGTCATCACGCATCGATGTGAAAAAGGTGGTGGTCGACCGTTCGCACAACATCATTTGCCGATTTGGGGTTCGAATCAATTGTAATCGATAACGGAACCAATCTCAGCAATAATTTGATCGTGAGATATGTGGAAATTTCAAGATCACTCACCGTAATTCCACTTTCGCACGACCTCGGATGAATGGAGCGATGAAGCGACCCAACAAGAACATCAAGAGGATATTGCGCAAGATGAAGAACTACAAACATTGGCACGAATTTGCCTTTGCGCTTTTGGGTTATCGCACCACAATCCGAACTTCTACCGGCAACGCCGTGATCTTTTGGTGTATGGAGCGAAGCGTGCTACCCAGAGGTGGAAATACCATCGCTGAGAATCATCCAAGCCGAGTTGGCGGCCGGTGGATCTGAGGATCGTTATGAGCAATTGATGTTGATTGACGAAAAAGGTTGAATGCATCATGCGGCGGCTATATCAGCGGAATGGCTAGAGCTTTTAACAAGAGAGTAAGGCGAAGGTTATTCAAACCGACAATTGGTTTTGAAACGATATTTCCGAATCAAATTGAAGCTAAAGGAAAGTTCGCACCCAATGCGCGGCCTACATAGTCCATCGAGTATTAGCGGAGGGCCCCGATCTTGGTGAGATGGATGGCGAGTATGGCCCAAGGCTATCAACGCAGATGCAGTGAAGAGATATTACGCCTAGGAGTATTTGTTTTCCGTAATCCCTTTATATTGTAAAAGCCGCATTCCCGGTGGGATATGCAGAGCCCATATAGGGTCTCGCCACGCAAATTAGAAAGCCCTTTGTAATCGAACTACGTTATGACCTGATTCCCTTGGCGGATACGTAGGCGGCCATATCGCTTCGGTCCCACTTTTAGAATTTTACCCAATTTCGCTTGTAATGAACTACGTCATGACCTGATTCCCTCATGGGGATACGTAGCGCCTAAATCGGCCGGCCACATTAGGAATCTTCCCATTCGCCTACAGCAACAAAGGGGATATGAGCAATTCATCACGAAGTTAAGTTCGCCACGCGACACACACATTGAAATTGAGACGCTTTGCGCCCGTGAGGAAGGCAATAACAAGGATTCCAAAAGATGTTCGCTTGGTCGAAATACATGTCATATTCGGCAAATTAGACGAGGCTTTTACATTTTTTACGCATGTCATATAAATGTTTATTTCTAAAGATGTTTTGTGCATACTTCATGAAAACATTTCATTTTTGGAAAATGCTTTTGGGGCACTACTAAACATCTCAAAGAGGTCAGACAGGGGTTGCAAACCCAAACAGGCCAGGCACGTGGACATCAAGGACAAGCGGCAAAGTCGATCTGAATCGACCCCAAAACTCACAAATTTTCTTTGAGCGCAGGTTTTTCGTGTTAACAGAAGCAGAAAGCGCAATAGCCAAAGCAGAAAATACGGCGAAAAAGTCTCTTCACATTGGCGGAAGCAGCAAAAAGCAGCAGCAGAAGGGGGCAACAACAATCCACAATCCAAAGTTCAAAACGCGCGACAAAGTCTAGCACACCGGCGTGGGCATAAAGTCAAATTTGCGACCAGGGCATCGCACCCAACGAAGGCATCGTGGCATTCACCGCGACATCTAGCATATCCGCGTGCGACAATATCTCGATTCATCCAGGTATTAGGGACGACATCTCTACCCATAAAAGTGCACATATCCTATATGCTTATCATTTTGTTTAAACAGTACGCACTAACGCGTTTTCTCGGCTCACGCAGAACATTTATTCTACGGGAAGCGGCCGCTTACGCCCGCATAACGACGTTACGGCGTTGTGTCCAGTAACGACACCATCGATTGCGTGCGTACGCAACGACGCCAAAGAAGAACACGCCCGTAACGACGCCATCGCGTGCGCCTACGCAATAACGCCAACAATACGCCCAGTAACGACGATTCAGATCGTGTCCAGCAGCGACACCATCAAGATTGCGTCACGCAACGACGCCAGCGAAGAACACGCCCGTAACGACGCGTTATCAGCGTGTGTCGAGTAACGACATCATCGGCGTGCGTACGCAACGACGCCAAAGAACAACACGCCCAGTAACGACGTTATGAGCATTGTGTCCGGCAACGACACGTCGGCGTGCGTCTACGCAACGACGCCCGAAGAACACGTCCAGCGGCGGCGTCGACAGCGTGCGTTTACGCAGCGACGCCAAAGAAGAACACGCCCAGTAACGACGGCGATTGTGTCAGCAACGACACCATCGGCGTGCGTCTACGCAACGACGCCAGCGAACACGCCCGT
Organism: Przewalskia tangutica; assembly: GCA_029844215.1. Taxonomy (NCBI): domain Eukaryota; kingdom Viridiplantae; phylum Streptophyta; class Magnoliopsida; order Solanales; family Solanaceae; genus Przewalskia; species Przewalskia tangutica. The sequence continues at coordinate 13,340,595 of CM056738.1, forward strand.
GCAACGGCGTTATCGGCGTTATGTCAAGGCAACGATCATCGCGATTGTGCGTACGCAACGACGCCAAGAAGAACATCGCCCGTAACGGCGTTATCGCATTATGTCAAGGCAACGACATCATCGATTGCGTCATGCAACGACGCCAAGAAGAACCGCCCGTAACGACGTTATCGGACAAAGAAGTCCGAAAATGACACCATCATCAGCATATCACGCAGGGACGATTCCTATACTCCCGAAATTGCATTTCTCACGCATGCTTTATTATTCTGTCTTAGCAGTTATGCACTAACTCTTTTTTGAGCTTTAGTCCACAGGGGGCAATTGCAGCAAGGACGACGTGTCCGCATTCACAATCGCAACACGTCCGTGCAAGGGCGAAATCACAACATTCGCGATCGCATCAACACAGCCATCACATTTTGCAGATAACCTTTTCTATCCACGCTACATTGTTTTAAAATTATTTTTGCCTTAGCGATTATGCACTAACCGCTTGTTCAAGTCTTACGCAGCGGCTATGAGCACAACGTGGAATTTCTCTTCAATGAACCGGCAATTGTTGGGGCCAACCTTCCCAACGACGCGTAAGCGGCCTCAGCCCACTCGCTCCACATCACCGTAGAACCCAAAGACCGCAAGCCATAGCAAGACACCCGTGTTCAAGCTCATTTTCTTTTACTTTTTGCACCATAACCTTGGTCATCATAACTCGACATCTGTGATCTTTAAGCCCGTTAGCGCGGTGTGTTTGACCATGGTAGCCCGGTCGCCATAACTCGACATGGGCGATTTTTTGGCGATCGCCTCATTTCCGATGCGCAGTGCGAAGATCGAGACAAAATTGGCTATGAGTCAGCGTCTTTGTCAGAAGATTCTTCCATCGTCTCCATACAAAGAGTGACGGCTGACACCCAATTTTGACCCTCGTCCGATCATTAACTATAAAATTAGGTTAATTTGGTAAAATAATTTTTAGTAATTTTTATAATAAAATACTGATAAAACATAAATACACGTAAATAAATAATTTAATAATGGCATCGCGTCTTACGTAGAGTTTTAAACACTTAGAGTCCCGCTACCGCATTAACTTTAAGCTTTGTCGTAATTAATAAATGCATAAAATAAATAATTTAGCGATAACGTCGTGTCGGTAAGCGTAGCGCGTTTATTAGTAATCATTTGTAATTTAAAATCAATTTTAATCTGATATATGCATTTAATAGCACCGCATTTATAAAGCTTTAAACAATTCCTAAATATCATATTTGCAGTTAGCATTTAAATAATTTAATCTAAACTCAATTCAATTTTAATTTAACTTCAATAACGATAATAATAAGATTTTTAATAGCGCCGCATTCTAAAGCATTAAACATTAATTAAATAGCACGCCCGCATTTATTTTTTGATAACAATTAGATTAATGGAGCACCTAAATAATTTAAGCACAATTTATTAAATTAATTTATCACTAATTAAAAGCCTAAAACTATTAATTAAATAGCATATTAATTATAACTAATCTAATTACTAATACCCTAACTTAACTACCCAGCCCAAAACCTTTCCCCTTGTTTCCCTGACCCGCGACCCGCAGCCCAACTAACTCGTTGGCCCAAACCCGCAAGCCCTCTCCCTTATCAGCAGCCCTTACCCTTCACTCGTCTCTGCCAAACCAAAGAAAAAAAAACGACGAAACCCTAAAAAAAAAAAAATTCAAATCGCGCGAGGCACCAAGACTCTCGGCCGGATTACCGAGAATCAGGCCTTTCCCCTACCCACGTACCCTAGCCAGCCCTTCCTTCCATAACCAAACGAATCTTCCACAAATCCCTTAAAATCGCAACTTACCATAAATCCTTCAAATGGTACCTTATCGAATCACTACGAAATCAGTTCAAAATCAGCACCAATATCAAGCCTAGAATCAGCCCTCACTATTTACCTAACTTGGAACCCAAATGGGGGCTATATAAGCACATGCAAAGGGCAATCGAAGGAGGGGGGAACATAGCATCGAAACCTTTAGCGCAAATCGACAACTCAGAGAATAGGTAGTTCGAATCCCCTTATTTCAATTCCAACCAAAAATCAGCAACACACCTCGCCTTTCTATTCGCATCGCAAACCCAAAACCCGTCGAGTGGACCGACACGGCTTGATACGCAGTTCATTCGTCAGGAGAAGGTAAAAACTCACTCCTCTCGACTGCTCATGTTGTATTTTTTCGTGCGAATTTGTGTTAATCATGTGTTAGTTCATTCATGTTGTCGTATTCATTAATGTAGGAATATGATATTGACTAAGCTTGCTTTAATTAATAGGGATGCATAATATCTAAAAGTTTCTGAGGTGTGATTTTCAGTCGACTCCCGATTTAATTGCTCAGTTGTGTGTTTATTTGTATTACAGCATCCTGTCCTGTGTAACTATTGTGATGGTTGTTCGCTTAAATATATGTTAGTTTGATTGATTAAGATTAATGGTATGTCTGGTATGTTATGAAATAGATGAAGTAAAGAAATTAGTTCAAGTGTTTTAAATGGTGTAGTAACAGAATCAGTAACCACCTATCTGTTTTCTAGTTGGCTGGCTGAATCTATGACAATCTAATAAAAGTATACAAGGTATTTGGCTTTCCATATACATTGGATGTATATCGCAATTGTATATCTTCGTATACTTTACAATATGCGAGTATAATGGTCTTGTTATTTATGTGCGCTAAATCTATATGAAGCATGTTTTGGTGTGTTTTTTTAGTACTGTAGTGTTCCTTGGCTATTTGCAAATATTATAATCTGGAAATGCCATGTTGAGTTACTTGTCTATGTTGTATGCTCAATTCAATTCCATACAATGAGATATGATGTGATCTACCACATAGTATGCAGAATTCCTACGTCAAGATGAAGATGGATACCTTATTTGCCTAAACTATCCACTGATGCTATTATGATGGCTTCATTCTAAAAACCTGCTGGCATATCCTCATTTCTGCTCTTAGATTAATCATCTATTTGAAGGTCAAATGCTAAATGTGTGCCCATAATAGTAAGAGAAAGCTTAGCCTAGTGTCTCTTGTTTTACGTGAGATATACTCTACAAGTATCTATGTTGGATATGTTAGCGCTAAAACACCCGATTAAATATGGAATTAAAAGCGGGGAAGGCGAGTATATGTAGTGTTGGATGTGCATACATGTAGCATATATTTGGATTGATCATATGACAATATAGGTTTGATATGCCTATCTGTTGAGGCTCATATTAAATGCTAACGCGTGCTATTTTGAATACTAAACTGTGTCATATCTGTCAATCTAAAGGAATATACCAATTTAGCTTTATGTCCCATATTTGATGTAGCTTATTTTATACTTGCCTATTTGGACATCCTTGTGTACTCACTGAAATACGGGTTTATTTGTGTGTCGGGCCTATCACATGTAGGATTAATTGGCCTTTCTTTTAAAAAAAAAAAAAAACTGAAACTTTACGCTTTGGAGTTTATTTACATCTACCGCTACATCTAGCTAGTGTTTACAACATATTTTGAGAACCTGCTGCAGCAGGTCTGCAGGAAAGTTGTACTTATTTTGGATATATTCTCGATCGTTTCGCTTAGCAATTACCATCGTGTATCTTAGATAAATTACCGTAATTATGGACCGCCTGCGAATGTTGCCTCGCTGCCCATTCTATTCTTTCGCTCGCCGTCTCACCTATCTGCTAATCAATCAAAGTTGTGTTTGTTGCATCTTGAGGCCAATGGTTGAATCACGACATAACTGGCCATATATGGTGTCTTTCTCTTATTGATATATGAACCTATGTCTAACTTGTAATTTGATCTGATTCATAGTGCATCATGACATATGTTTGGGTCTGCCTGTTATTTTTTCTCTTCTTTGTTTGTTGTTGCATACCTGCCCATCCCCCCTTTTTAAAATCTGAAAAGATAACTGGTTGGGTTTACACTGCCTTTGGTGCCAATTTATTTTCCATAAAGCTTGATAATTGTTACATCCGGCATGTCTTTTCTTTCCATGTTACTGTAATGAGGCCCAGATCCGTAATCTGATCCTACTTTGGTCTAGAAAAACAGTTACTTGGGCCCGTTTTCCTTTTGTGTTTATTTGCATTATCAAGGCCCAATACTTGTTTGAACAATGTTGGGATTCATTGTGCTTGAACTTGTTATCTCATCTTGGGTTGCTACGGTTATGAAATTTAAAAAATACATATGTTAAATTTATATGAACGTTTTACCTATTTGCGTCACAAGGTTTGGAATATTTACTAATCTTTATCTTCTTCTTTATTTACATGGCACGCATCGGAGCTAAACGAAGAGTCTCATCATGAGACTCACGCAGTTACCATAACAAGGACCTACATCTATGTGCATCTTCATCCCTGTCTCGAAAACTCCAAGCCACCGGCGCATCCCTCCGAGTCATCTTCTTTTATTTCCTACCCCGCCCCGTTTATTTATTGTAATTAATTGTCTAACGCTATACTAATTAATAGAATACTTAGAATAGTCAAACCTTGAATCAATAGTTAGAAATTAGTTTGACTCACTTACTTTAAGCTCGCCTTGCTTTGTTTAATAGTTATAATAAACCATCTCATAATCTACACTTACATAATAAGCTGGAATATTATTTGCCTAGACATTTCTTAAAATCGTGGTACAATTTCCTATTAATACAGAATAAGATATACTGCGATTGCATAATAGATACGCCCTCCTCTTATCACAATAATATTATATTCTCATGCTAAGCACTACCCCTTAGGTAAAGGAATATTTGCACACATTTTACTCTGTTATACCTATAGCTAATATAATATCTAGCATCTTAATTGCATATGTTTTTCAAAACTGTCCTTGGCTTTCATACATAAACTTTGCAAAAAAAAAAAAGAATATATTTTATAAAGTATATCTTATACTCTTCCTCTTAAACGCGTTTTTAATATACCTTTTCCTTAGCATAATAATTAACCACAGGTTTGGCGGGACAACCATGAGTTAGCGGATCTTAGAGGGTGCCTAACCCCTTCCCTCTAGATTAATAAAGAACCCTTACCCAGAATCTCATTAAGTTTAGCAGACCATTAAAATGGAGTTAATGTTTTACTTTAAACTAGTTAAACATTTAGGTGTCCTAATTCACCCAATTAATTAGGTGGCGACTCATGAACCATAGCATTGTAGCAACCCTTTTAAACTTTAGCATCTTTTTTGCAATTTTAACATTTTTAGCACTTCTAATATGTTAGCACCCCTTTTAACATTTTAGCATTCTTTTAAAAACATATTAGCTTTTATTTTTATTTTCTAACTTGTTATTTGAGCAGGAGTTTAGAAAATAAAGCCGCGGCCGAAAACGGGCGCGACAGAGATTATTAGCAGCCCAGAGTCGACAAAAGTCGTATGCAGATAATCGACGTCGACACTTAGAGTTTCAGCTTAATGATTGGGTATTCTTGAAGGTGTCACCCATGAAGGGTGTGATGAGGTTCGGTAAGAAGGGGAAGCTTAGCCCGAGATACATTGGACCTTATCAGATTATTCGCAGGGCAGACAATGTTGCCTATGAGTTGGATCTACCATCTGATTTAGGCGCATCCGTCTTTTTCACGATCGATGTTGCGTAAGTGTATTGGTGATCCTTATAGAGTCTTCCCAGTAAATGACGTCCAGGTGACATAGGAGTTGGCTTATGAGGAGAGTCCCATAGCCATACTTGATCGCCAGGTTAGAAGGTTACAGACTAAGGTTGTGGCTTCCGTCAAGGTATTGTGGCAGAACAATAATAGGGAGGAGATGACGTGAGAAGCAGAAGATGAGATGAAGAGGAAGTATCCTCACTTGTTCTCGATGCCTTGATTCCATGGACATGCTATCCATGATGCGAGTATATATACCCATGACACTGAGTCCCATAATGGGCCGGGTATGTTCGTGCGCGGATTTATGGCATTCACACTGAGTCCCTCACTAGAGGGCCGAGTACGTTACATGTATATGATTCCATGGACATGCATCCATGATGCGAGTATAGATACTCATGACAGTATATGATTCCATGGACATGTATCCATGATGCGGGTATAGATACCCATGACAGACATTCATGATTTTGAAATGATTCTCACTTTTTAAAAAGACACGATTGACTTTATTTTTCTGAGTCTGATTGACTCTTATTTTATATGGCTCTCGGTTGGATCGGTATTTGATTTTCATACTTGTCCCCGTCATCTGGCGATTATGATCTTATTTCTTGACTTTATGTTTACATACTTAGTACATTGTTATCTGACCCTTCTCGGAAATTTGCGTTAAATGCCGCAGGTATAGATACTCACTTTGGTGATCCTCGAGCTTAGGATCCTTGCCCAGCTTTTTGAGATAACTCCACTGTTCCGAAACTTGTCATTTTGGTAGAGTCTTTGATTATAGACTTATGTATATTCAGGGGTACGGCGGGACCTTGTCCAGTCACATTTCATTATGAAATTCTTAGAGGTTTGTAGACTTGGGTGGTTAATGTGTTCTTTGGACATGTATATGTTATAGTTCGTTTTGGATACTTTGTATATAGTGGCAGCCTTGTCGGCTTGTCTAATTTTATTAAAATGAGTTGTTCCTTAACTTCCACTGATTATGTGTGATGTGTGAGTATAAGGGTGTCCAGGTAGGGTACCAGTCGCGGCCCGTCGGCTCGGGTCGTGACATAAATAGAGGAGTAGTTAGTAAATATATATTATTATAATAGTATACAATACATATAAAATCTACATAATTTTTATATATAATAAATATTTAATTAATAAATGTAATTATTTTTGACCCGCGGACAAATGTATAACTTTCCCTATATGTATTTAACAAGCATAATTCCGCCGAAAACAATAAATATGTGTGGTTCCTCTTCATGTGGGTATCACACTTTTCTAGCATATCTACACAGTAATAAAAATAAAGTAATGCACAAATAATTGCAACAGTAGGAAAATTCTGGTTGTGGCACTAAAAAAGTTGTGCTTGGTTCATCATGATCTTAGACATTATTTTCGTTCCTGTAATAATGGAATCCAATGCTTTGGGAAAGTTCCCTTTTACCCCATTTCTATTTTCAGGCAAGTCTAGTCTTTGATATCTTTATTATTGCTAGTTAAGTTAAGCTGTGGGTGTGTTTCAAGATTTGATAAAAAATTGAACTTTATGAGATTTGGTAAAGAATGTGTATTTCAGTTTGTGTGTTTTGAAATTGTTTGGTTTTAGTGTTTCACATTCTTCAGCTTTTCCCCCAATGTTATAGTTGATTTAGCTAGAATAGATATTCAGGATTTATACAGTAGACCCTTGTGGTCTTCCCTTCCTCGGACCCGCGCATAGCGGACGCTTGGTGCATCCGGCAGTCCATTCATCGTAGTTAGCAGTTCCAACTATCAAGTTCATGATGATAACGTCACTAGCATCAAGATTGTCACTATCATCAATATCGTTACTATCATCAATATCAATTTCATCAAGAAAACCTTTAGGGGTCGTTTGGTATGATGGATAAGCAAAAATAATTCCGGGATAAAATTTTAGTATCTCCTTATCCCATGTTTGGTTGGAATAAAATTTCGGAAAAACTAATTCTGGGATTAGTTATCCCGTGATTGTAGTGTTATTTTATCCCATATTGGGGGTGGAATAGGTAATCCCCCGACTAGTTACCCCGGGATAATTTGTTTCCAAACCAAACGAGCCCTTAGGCTTGTTATCCAGTAACTTGTTCAGAAATACCGTAATGAAAGGCAGATAGGAGATTTGTTGTTGTTGTTCTGCTTGTATTAGTGGGTATTGCGTTCTTCTTGATTTTGGTTTCCGTCTGAAATGAAAATGTTAGATTCTATTGTCCATGGTTTCTTTTTTTAATTATGCTAACATTTCTATATTTCTGCTTCAAGAATATTTAACCATTACTAAATTAGATAAATAAAGTAGTGATGATCATCGTGGTGTTTTGACATAGTATCCTATTCTTCAATTTTACTACTACTTGTTACTTCGTTTGCTTTGTTTATCTTGCTATTCTGTTGTCGTTATTTTCGTGTCTATCCTGTTTTGGTTACATTTCTGTTGAGCGGGGGTCTATCTGAAACGACCTCTCTACCCCACAAAGGTAGGGTAAGGTCCACGTACATTCTGGATATGTTGTTGTTGATCATGGTGGTGTTACCGGTGACACTGGTGATGGAGAGGAAGGAAATGTTAGTGGTGGAAGAACAAGTGGAGGGGAGGGATAAAATGAGTTGGGGCGTTGAGGTGGCATTGCGACGTGACGTCCACCTCATCAAAATGCCAGTGTCACGTGGGATTGGGTGTCCACCTTGGATATCCCTAACACATGAGGGGTATATTTGAATCATTTAGGTAACGGCGGGGTCTTTTTGTACGGATAATATAGTGGAGCGTAAAATCGATCCTTTTCGCATGGTAGAGGGGCAAATTTGACCATTTTCCCTTTCTATTTTCAGGCAAGTCTTGTGATATCCTTATTATTGCTACCTGAGTTGTGGGTGTTCTTTTAAGATTAGGTAAAATTTTGAACTTTATGAGCTAGGGAATGTGGATTCAGTTTGTGTGTTTCTTGGATTTCTTTGTTTGGTTTAGTTTCACCTTATTGACTTTTTTTTTCTCCAATGCAATGATATACTCAATTGTATAATTGTATTTTGCGGGAATAGATAATGAGGATTCAAATAGCCGATCCCAAACTAGCTTAGCGTAGTTTCATTGTACATGGTTTCCTTTTTAACCCCTTTTCTCTTGTGTATCTTTTTCCTTTTGTTCCAATTTGAAGGCCTTGACCAATTATGTTTGTCCGTTTGTGGGTTAACTTATAATACATGAGCTGAACATTCATAGAAAGTCAAAGTAATCAAAACTAGTTCTTTATTCGGTGTATTGACATGTAGTGATGATCATAGCATATTCTTTTCTCTTGTTGTTTTTGGTGGTGCTAGTATTGAATAAAAAGCATGTTCAACTCTTAATTCTGGCAGATGTCTTTCGGCCAACTTGACTAGGTTGAGGAGGAAAGATATTGAGAGATATTTTCTCCTCCTTCCCTTACACCACAATTCAAAAACCAAGTACCTCAAAATTCTATGTAGAAAAGAACGAAGTTAAAGTATAAGAAGCTTGTGCTCAGGGGTGGAGGCACAATGCAAGTTACAGAACCCAGTAACTTTGGGTCAAAGCCTCAAACCTTGTATTTGTGTTAAAAAGTTTTTTTGATATGGACAATTAATATATTTAGAAATCAGTAAGCATAATGAATAGAAACAACCTGTTGCAGAAATGTGAGGTAAGACTGCATACAATATACCCTTGTGGTCCGGCCCTTCCCCGGACCCCGCGCATAGAGGGAGCTTAGTGCACCGGGCTGCCCTTTTTTTGCCACATAATGAATCATAGTTCAAAATGCATAAATTAAAAATTCTGGCTCCGTCTATGCTTGTGCTAACTACAAAGTACTTTTATTTCAGTCAGTCCCTTGCGGGTTAATTAAATCACTGCCGTATGCAACTGGTATTTAATTGAAGAGTCCATTTAATGATCATGGACCAGTCAAAGGAGGAAGTAGATGCAAATGATGTTGCTACAAATGCGCTACCTAAAACGAGGGAGGATGATATTTCTGTTGAACCATCAGTAGGAAAGTGTATATCTACCGGTCATGAGTTACCCGAGGGATCAACTTCTTCCGGTTCAAGGCTCACAGTTGAAAAATTGAGTAATTACAAAATTTTTGAACCAGCTTCTCTTAGATGCTCCAATAATAATCGAGAAACCGATCAGAAACCACAAATTCAGTGGCAACATTTCTATCAATTGGGGGCTGGCTCTAGAAGTGTGAAGGGTGATGGAGAATTAAGTTCCAAGGAGTTGCCAGGAAAGAATTTGCTGGCGGTGAAAATGCTGAAGGTTGCATTCGACAAAGATAAAAAAGAAGGCTCTAGTGCAGTGTCTTCCCAATCAATAGAAGACCATAATAGTCAATCAAAACTTTTATCTACATCGGGCTTTTCTCAGTTGTTTGCTAACCGATCTCTTAAAGGCAAAGATGTTTTACCAAAAGGCCTTCCACTTCATAATCAAGTTCATACTGTCTCTAATCAGCAGAATAAGTATGAGTTTAAGCCAGGTGCTAATTCTAAGAAAGTTTCTTTTAGTTGTAGCGATCAGGGAAGACCGACTTCAACTTACAATGGAGTTACATTGAGAGAGTGGATAAACTTGATGGGATCACAGATAAACAAAGCTGAGAGGATTCACATATTCCGGCAGATAGTGAAGTTAATCGATATTGCTCACTCCAAAGGAATTGTATTCCAGGATATACGGCCTTCCTGTTTCATTTTACTGTCACCTAATGGTGTTAAATATATTGGTCCATCTGTCCAGATAGACTCCATGTATGTCATGAACCAGAATACTAACGGGAAAAGGCCATCCAACATGGAAATGCGTGCTGAAAGTAACTTGAGTTCAAAGCACCAAAAGGTTAATACTCGTTCTTGTTCTCATGATGAAGGCACACAACTTAAGGCAGGGTGTCTACTGGAGTCTGACATTAATCAATTGGAGAAGAAGTGGTACACTTGTCCTGAAGAACTCAATCATGAAAGTCTAGCATCATCTAATATCTACTGTCTTGGGGTTCTTTTCTTTGAGGTGAGTAATTAATTGCTGAGTTTGTAATCATTTTACTTTAAACCACTAATAAGTTCATTTTACTTAGGTTCAGTTTGCACTAGTCCAATCCATTAAGCAAGAGTTACACACCTGAAATATTATTTGCAATATATGATACATGATTGCTCGTTCTCTCCATGATTTTGATTAATATATATGTGAGGACTATTAACAGATCACATAATATAAATACATATAAATAGCTGGTGGACAGTGGGGAGGGGAAGAAACACTATATGTTTGAAGATAAGGCAAACACAATGCAACATATCAAGTTTTATTGTATACTTTTGTTCTCTTTTGGTGTAAGGATGAGTTTGTAAATGATGCAGAATAAATTCTTAGCCTCTTAGAATCCCTATAGGATTGGAAAAATATTTATTATAATGCAATTACCCGTCTTTTTGCCCTTTGGCTGGTAATCACATCGGCCATAAGGTGGTCTATCACCTTGTTTTTTTTTTCTCTGAGTAAAAAAAAGTTGAATTCTACAGATTAATACTTGAAATATCTTTTTCACAATAGATGTTGAAGCAGAATTTAAGATGATAAATGTTAGTGTAACTATAATACATACATTCACTGTTGTGTGTTTGGAAAGAAAGGAACAACAGATGTTTTGAAGATAAAGGCAACTCATTCCAACAGATCAAGTTTAACTGTAATTTTTTTTTTCGTCGTGTAAGAAGGAATTTGTAAATGAAGCAGAATCCATAGTCTCTTAGAATCCCTATAAGATTGGAAAGGGATTTTTCTTTTGCTTTTTGCTCACCTATAAATACTTCAGCACCTACTTACTGCTGCTTGTATAATACAATCACCTTAAAGGGCAGCCCAATGCACTAAGCTCCCGCTGTGCGGGGGGAAGGACCGGACCACAAGGGTCTATTGTACGCATCCTTACCCTGCATTTCTGCAAGAGGCCGTTTCCACGGCTCGAACCCGTGACCTCTTGGTCGGTTTGAAAACAACTTTACCAGTTACTCCAAAGAAAAAAATGATACATACATCCCAAACAAACAAGAAAGAAAATACAAAAAATGAAGGATTTTTTTAATAATGAATCACCTATTCTGTTTTCTTGTAGTACTTCTTTGAATCAATTCGCTTCTTGATCTTTAAGAAATGGAATTAAAATCAATATAATTGAGATTTTTGGAACCAGATGCTTTTATGAAACTTTTGCTCACCCACTCTACTAGATATTTGCACTACAATATTCCAGTCTAGATATGATCGTCTTTTCTAATTAGACTTTTGAGATTTAACCCTCAGATTCTCCAATGCTCTCCTCAGATTTTCAATATTTTTTATTTTTCATCTGGAAAATTGTATGTAGCTCTACACACTCCGGCTAATGTAATGATTTTTGTAATTGGGGGTGTGTAAAACAGACGTTTTGTTTCACAATGCACTTTGCCGAAGGGGTGAGATATATTATCTTTAGTCTTACTAATTCCTGTTGTTTTTCTATTAGTTGCTCTGCTGTTTTGAATCACCAGCGGCACGTTCTGCAGCGATGTTGAATTTGCAAAGTCGCATTCTCCCTCCAAATTTCCTTTGTCAAAATCCTAAGGAAGTTGGCTTTTGCTTTTTGCTGCTTCATCCTGAACCTTCTTCTCGTCCTACAACAAGGTATTATTATGTTTCTAATTTCATGTGCAGTACAATTTTCTGCTAGTTGGACTTTGCTGAAACAATTCAATGTTGGCGTACCTGCAAGACAGCCAGCAATACAGTATCCTAGAATTGGGTTATTTGGGAAACATTGTGATGCTCTGAGTAAACTCAAAGCATTTTCAGCTTTTGCCAATCACGGATTCCTGATAGCTTGATATTGTTATAACTGTCACGCCCTGAACCGACGGGCCGCGACTGGTGCCCTACCTGGGCACCCTTATACCCACACATCACATATGACCAGCGGAAGCTAATGAAAATTCATAATCTCAAAACAAAGGGACCCTGTCCCCAGAACTGTCATATAACAAACTAGGCAAGGCAGCCTGCCATTATATACATAAGTCCAAAACGAACTACAACTGTACACACGTCCAACCCACACATGACTACAGACCTCTAAGAGTATAACAGTAACTATGACGGGACAAGGCCCCGCCGTACCCCTGAATATATATAAGCCTGTAACAACAAAACTGTACCAAAATGATAAGCCCCAGAACAATGGAGTTATCCCAAAAGCTGAGCCAAGATCCTAAGCTCGCGGATCACCCAACTGAGTACCTACACCTGCGGGCATGAACGCAGCCCTCCGGAGAAGGGGTCAGTACAACAAAGTACTAAGTATGTAAAGTACAGTAAATGAGATCATAACTGGCCAAAAGATGACAGAGACAAGTATGAAAATCAAATACCAGATCCAACCGTGCCATATAAAATAAGAGCCAACTGTACCTTGTAAAGATAGAGAGTCAACTGTGCCTTTTAAAAAGTGAGAATCATTTCAAAATCACGAATGTCTGTCCATATAATCATATACTGACATATGTATCTGTACTCTCATCATGGATACATGTCCATGGAATCATATACTGTCGGGAGTATCTATACTCGCATCATGAATATATGTCCATGGAATCATATATGTCATAGGTATCTATACCCGCATCATGGATACATGTCCATGGAATCATATACATATAACGTACCCGATCCATTTTGGGACTCGGTGTGAATGCCATAAATCTGCGCACGAATATACCCGGCCCTTTAGTGAGGGTCTCGGTGTCATGGGTATCTATACCCGCATCATGGATAGCATGTCAATGGAATCATATACATATAACGTACCCGGCCCATTATGAGACTCGGTGTGAAATCATCATTCGACTCTCAATAAAGTCTTTAAACTGATCTTTCATTTTAGAAAAACCAAGACACTATCACATCTTTCATTTTAGAAAACACCAAGGCACTATCATATCATGCATCATTAAGGATTAAGATCCAATAGAACTATGTACGTCCGCCGTACACTCACTTTATAAAACTCAACTTTCATTTTAGAAAAACCAAAGTACTATCATATCATTAAGGATTAGGATCCAATAGAACTATGTACGTCCGCCGTACACTTACTTCATATAAACATGCCAAAAGAAGAAGGGATAGTTCACATACCTTATAGGCTATACCAACTTGACAACTAGAATACGTCTCAAGTAGTACTTCAACCTATAATAATAATAATACGTATATTAACTCCATGCTTACTAGTGTAGGTCATATATCAAGTAATGATTCTCTTTTCATATAAAAATTTGGGCAGCACTTCCCCTATTTATACGTACATTTCCACCTTACAAATAAGGCCAATAACATCAATAACCAAACACCAATTAAGGGCACAACCAAAACAGCAACAAAGGAGATTTACACACCACTTCTCATGTAAATTCAGCCTCTTATTCCATATTAAAACAGTCCACAAAACAGTCCATATTCCAACAACAACGAGGGTAGAATGTGAAGCCTTTCTACACCTTTCTACACCCTTATTCCTTTAGGACTTACATTAGCAATTACCACATTTAAACATGCATAATGATAACTGAATTTTCAGCATTATAACACCACAAAACAGTCCCTAAAACAGCACAACAACGTCCAACAATTTTAGGAAGTTCTCGGCCAACAACCCTTTTTGTAACTCCTTAAAATCTAATTCATATTTCAACACTTTTATATAAACTACTTCAACTTTCAACAACAAGATTTCCTTCATTTTAACATGCAAGTAGTGACGAGAATAACAACAATAACCAACGAATCCAACAACACCAAAACTGTCCAGAATCGGCTAACATGCCAAAACTGTCTCATGCATTTCTTATTCTCCATTTCTCTTAACACAAGTTCATCTATCAACTATAACATCATGTAACTTCTAATTACTTCAAGAGTAAGAAGAAATCTTACCTTAGTTTTATCACAAAACAGTCCACAAGTCTCGGCCAAACCGTGACCAATCTTCACTTTTGCACTACTTCTTCACGTTACAATCACACACACGTATCCTCTACAAGCTTGTAACCATCTTGTTTTCATGTTTTTCTTCCAACAAGTTCATAAACAAGCTTAGGGTTTCAAGACAATTTTCTTGGCCATGTACCGTGACCTACTGTTTTGTAAGGTTAACTTGGCTTAGAACTTAGTTAAGGTGCTTAATCTTGTAAAATAAGTTGATCTTGTTCTTCACTTTGGCTAGGGATTTTCGAGAACCTTGAAGGTTAAGGGAGAGATGAAGGTTTGGATGAGAAGATATTTGTGAGCCTAAGTCTTGCAAGACTTGTATAATATAAGTGTATATAGCACAAGTGGAGGGGGACCCATGAACCCCACTTGTCCATTTGTCTTCTCTTCACATAAAATATCTCCCACACTTAGTCATTTTTTCTCAATATTTTCGATGGCCACACTTCATAATACCAAGACTTAATTAATCCACACTAAGTCCATAACTCTATTGAAAATAATCCAACTACTAGTATTAATTCTTGTCATCACATAAATCTCGAAATTTTTTCATATAAGAAAATGTAATAATCCTTTTCTTCCAACATTCAAATCTTATTTCCATAATCATGTTCTCACTTAGTAGCCATGGAATTACGAGGTGTAACATTCTTCCCCCTTAGAAACATTCGTCCCGAATGTTCATAGTAGGTCTTAAGCTATAACAATTTCGGCATAGTCCCCTTTAACTATACCCCTCAACCAATATTCAACGAACACAAAGATGCCACACATGACCACAATATAACACATAGTCTCATTCATCAATCAAAATAGTCAAATAGGGATTGGAATTACCTGTAGGCAACGGAAACAAGTGAGGATACTTCCTCTTCATCTCATCTTCTGCTTCCCACGTCATCTCTTCCCTATTATTGTTCCGCCACAATACCTTAACGGAAACCACATCCTTAGTCCGTAGCCTTCTAACCTGGCGATCAAGTATGGCTATGGGACTCTCCTCATAAGCCAACTCCTCTGTCACCTGAATGTCATTTACTGGGAAGACTCTATAAGGATCACCAATACACTTACGCAACATCGATACATGAAAAACTGGATGTACCGCTTCCAAATCAGATGGTAGATCCAACTCATAGGCAACATTGTCTGCCCTGCGAATAATCTGATAAGGTCCAATGTATCTTGGGCTAAGCTTCCCCTTCTTACCGAACCTCACCACACCCTTCATGGGTGATACCTTCAAGAATACCCAATCATCAAGCTGAAACTCCAAGTGTCTACGTCGATTAACTGCATAAGACTTCTGTCGAGGGTTGCTAATAATCTCTCCTGGATAAGCTTCACTTATTCACGACTTCTTTGAATCGTATCGCGAAGTAACGGTCTCGCCTACCTCAAACCAACCAATAGGTGACCTGCACTTCCTCCCGTATAAGGCCTCGTACGGGGCCATCTGAATGCTAGAATGGTAGCTGTTGTTATAGGCAAACTCAACAAGTGGTAAATGGTCATCCTACCTGAAGTCGATAGTCTGGACTCAACATATCCTCTAATGTCTGAATAGTACGCTCTACCTGCCCATCCGTCTGAGGATGAAATGCGATGCTGAGACTCACCTGTGTCCCCAATCCCTTTTGGAACGACCTTCAAAAGTTAGCTGAGGCCCTCTGTCCGATATAATAGATATGGGGACCCCGTGCAGTCTCACTATCTCCCTGATGTACAGCCTAACATAATCCTCAGCTGAGTAAGTAGTCCTGACCGGAAGAAAATGGATTGATTTCGTCAGCCTATCCACAATAACCCATATGGAGTCACACTTCTGCTGGGTACGAGGTAAGCCTGTAATGAAGTCCATATTAATCACCTCCCACTTCCAAGTCGGGATCTCTGTAGTAACCCACCAGGCTTCTGGACCTGTTGACAATTCGGACACTGAGCAACAAACCCTGCTACGTCCCTTTTCAGGCCATCTCACCAATATACGCATCTGAGATCATGATACATCTTCGTTGACCCCGGATGAATAGAATAACGAGCATTGTGTGCCTCTCCCATAACTCCGCCGAAGCCCCGCAACATCGTACATACACCGCCGTCTGTAGCACCTCATCTGTGCAACCTCAAATAAGTCTCCTCCTTTCAAGAGTCAGATTCTATACCGCGTGCGTATAGGATCCTCATACTGATGCCTCTTCACCTCTTCCACGATAGAGGACTCCGCAACTCCTCGAACAAGAACTCCACTGTCTCCAGAATCGGCCAACCGGACTCCAAGGATCGCTAACTGGTGTATCTCACGAACCATCTCCTTTCTTTCCGGCTGCACATCTGTCAAACTACCCATAGACCGACGGATAAGAGCATCCGCTACCACATTGGCTTTTCCCGGATGGTACAAGATATCAACATCATAGTCCTTAAGTAACTCTAACCACCGCCTCTGCCGTCAGCTCCTTCTGTTTGAAGATATATTGGACTCTTGTGATCCGTATAAATATCAACATGAACTCCATATAAATAATGTCTCCATATCTTCAAAGCATGTATCACTGCCGCTAACTCCAAGTCATGTGTAGGGTAATTCTTCTCGTGCTTCCTGAGCTGTCGGGATGCATAAGCTATAACCTTACCATGCTGCATCAACACACAACCTAGCCCAACACCCGAAACATTACAATAAACAACATAACCCTTTAGTCCCTCAGGAAGAGTTAGAACTGGAGCCGTAGTTAACTTATCCTTCAACAACTGGAAGCCTTGCTCACAAGCATCCGTCCATTGGGTCAAACAAATCATCAATCCTGGGGAGGGAATACCTGTTTTTGATGGTTGCCTTATTCAGCTGCCTATAATCAATGCACATCCGCAACGATCCATCCTTCTTCTTCACAAATAATACCGGTGCTCCCCAATGAGATGTACTAGGCTTAATGAAGCCTTTTTCCAGCAAATCTCTCAGCTGGTCCTTCAACTCCTTCAACTCCTTCAACTCCTTCAACTCCTTCAACTCTGCAGGTGCCATTCTATAAGGAGGAATGGATATCGATCGGGTATCTGGCAACACATCTATACTGAACTCTATCTCCCGCTCTGGAGGAATACCTGGAAGATCATCTGGGAATACATCCGGAAACTCACTAACTACCGGAATCGATCAAGAAATTGCACTCCCGTATCATGCACCCGAACCAGGTGATAGATATACCATTTTGTAACCATCTTCCTTGCCTTGAGGTATGAAATAAACTTACCCCTCGGCGATGCTGTATTCCCCTTCCATTCTATATAACTGGTTCGCCTGGAAACTGAAATCGAACCACCTTCTCTTTACAATCAACGTTAGCATAACAAGAGGCTAACCAATCCATACCCATAATCACATCGAAGTCAGTCATGTCTAATTCAATCAAATCTGCTATGGTACGACGACTACATATAACCACCGAACAATTTTTATATACACGCCTAGCTACGATGAATCTCTGCAGTAGCTACCTCAAAA
This sequence comes from Przewalskia tangutica, assembly GCA_029844215.1. Classification (NCBI taxonomy): domain Eukaryota; kingdom Viridiplantae; phylum Streptophyta; class Magnoliopsida; order Solanales; family Solanaceae; genus Przewalskia; species Przewalskia tangutica. Next base: position 13,358,879 of record CM056738.1, read on the forward strand.
GGTTCTATCGACTCAGGTTCTATCCCAATTCTACTAGCAACAAGGGGAGATATATAGGATAAAGTAGAATCTGGATCTATCAATGCATACACGTCACGGAAAAAGATCAATAATATACCTGTGACAACATCCGGTGACGCCTCCTGGTCGTGTCTACTGGCCAAAGCATAAATACGGTTCGAAGGACCGCGTAACTAAACTCCGCACGATTCTACCACTCTTGGCTCGGTGAACATCTCGCTTCATGCGCGTAGTATAGAAGATGACGAACCGCCATCGATCCGATGGTGAGTCATACCACCTGCACCACCTCTGGAAGGACAATCTCTCATCAAATGGCCTTGACGGCACGCAAGAAAAACATGCACCTGTACCAGAACGGCATCCCCCAAAATGCTATCTACCGCACCGAGAACACCGAGGCAAAGGTGGCCTCGACTGGCTAGAACCCATGTATATCTGCGAACCTGCAGCCCTGGAGCTCTGACCAGCTCCTGAATACCTCGTGCGATCGAACCTCCCGCCTGTATCTGCGGTACACTGTGTTGGCGGGAAGAATATCTACCTCGCCGAGGTCGCCTCGAAACTCACCAAATCGTCGGTACCTAGCCTCTCTTGGTGGCCTCGGCCGTGCTCTGCATGCTGCCGCCGCCATACGCTCGCCCTCCACCTGCGTATGCGGATTCGGGTAATATCCATACCGGTGAAGAGCCATCACAAACAACCATCGGGCCGATATCGATCTAGTCCCATCACATAGCGATGAACTCTATCGCCATATCGCCACAATCAGTAGCGCATATCTCGCCAATGAATCAAACTCGGGCTATACTCGCGAATGGTCCCGCCACTCGCCTCAATCAGTAGGACCACAACTCTAGCCCTCCTCATCTCCGGAGGCAGTGACCAAGGAATGCCTCAGAAACTCATCCCATGTACCGGAGGAACATCCTCTCCCCTGCATAACTCCCAAGACTCATACCACCAGTAGCTATATCCCGCATCCTATATGGCTAACTCAACCGACTGCCTCCGAACTCGACACTCGCAGACGCAGATCTGCTTGATGAACTCTGCGGATCATCCTGCCGTGACCGAAAACTGCGGGTCGATTCAAGAAATCACGAACCTCAAATCGCTTGATCTAGGATCAACTCCTAGTCCTCGCCGCGCCGTCTCGCCACTAGTCTAGGCAAAGAATGAATGCATCTCTCATGGCCCTATCCTGCGCCTCGCCGAGGAACCGAGGCTGGCATCGGGCCTCGAGTCGCTCTAGCTTCGTGACGCGGTAATCGAACTCGCCGACGACGCATAATCTCGCATACGCATCGGGCATGTACCCTAGTAACTCTCTGAGTCTGACTAGTAGCTCCTGCTACTGATTTTCCCTTCTAGGCCACTGCCACTTTCCTCGGAGGCATAGCTGTAACACAATAATACGTTAGAGGGGAATTCTCCTAATAACACAACTCTATTACACGATCTAGGATGAAAGAATGGACACCAATCCTAAATGTCCAGCAGCCTCCTGCGTATAAGTATGGTGCACAACATACCTATACCCAAGACTCTACTTAGACACGGTTTGTAGACATTCCGAGGATGAACTGCTCTGATACCACTTTTGTCACGCCCCGAACCGACGGGCCGCGACTGGTGCCCTACCTGGGCACTCTTATACCCACACATCACATATGACCAGCGGAAGCTAATGAAAATTCATAATCTCAAAACAAAGGGACCCTGTCCCCAGAACTGTCATATAACAAACTAGGCAAGCCGGCAAGGCTGCCATTATATACACAAGTCCAAAACGAACTACAACTGTACACACGTCTAACCCACACATGACTACAGACCTCTAAGAGTATAACATTAACTATGACGGGACAAGGCCCCATTGCACTTCGAATATACATAAGCTCAGAATAACAAAAGCGTACCAAAATGATAAGCTCCGGAACAATGAGCTATCCCAAAAGCTGAGCGAAGATCCTAAGCTCGCGGAACACCCAACTGAGTACCTACACTGCGGTATTTAACGCAACCCCTGAGGGGTCGATAACAAAGTACTAAGTATGTAAACATAAGTACAGTAAATGAGATCATAACTGGCCAAAAGATGACAGAGACAAGTATGAAAATCAAATACCAGATCCAACCGTGCCATATAAAATAAGAGCCAACTGTACCTTGTAAAGATAGAGAGTCAACTGTGCCTTTTAAAAAGTGTGAGTCATTTCAAAATCACGAATGTCTGTCCATATAATCATATACTGACATAGGTATCTGTATCCGCATCATGGATACATGTCCATGGAATCATATACTGTCGGGAGTATCTATACTCGCATCATGGATACATGTCCAAGGAATCATATATGTCATAGGTATCTATATCCGCATCATGGATACATGTCCATGGAATCATATACATATAACGTACCCGACCCATTTTGGGACTCGGTGTGAATGCCATAAATCTGCGCACTAACATACCCGGCCCTTTAGTGAGGGTCTCAGTGTCATGGGTATCTATAACCGCATCATGGATAGCGTGTCCATGGAATCATATACATATAACGTACCCGACCCATTATGAGACTCGGTGTGAAATCATATATCTACCGTACCGGCCCATTATGGGACTCGGTGTGAAATCATTCGACTCTCAATAAAATCTTTAAAATGACCTTTCATTTTAGAAAAACCAAGACACTATCATATCTTTCATTTTCGAAAACACCAAGGCACTATCATATCATGCATCATTAAGGATTAAGATCCAATAGAACTATGTACGTCCGCCGTACACTCACTTTATAATACTCAACTTTCATTTTAGAAAAATCAAAGTACTATCATATCATTAAGGATTAGGATCCAATAGAACTAAGTACGTCCTCCGTACACTTACTTCATATAAACATGCCAAAAGAAGAAGGGATAGTTCACATACCTTATAGGCTATACCAACTTGACAACTAGAATACGTCTCAAGTAGTACTAAAACCTATAATAATAATAATACGTATATTAACTCCATGCTTACTAGTGTAGGTCATATACCAAGGAATTGTTCTCTTTTCATATAAAAATTTGGGCAGCACTTCCCCTATTTATACGTACATTTCCACCTTACAAATAAGACCAATAACATCAATAACCAAACACCAATTAAGGGCACAACCAAAACAACAACAAAGGGGATTTACACACCACTTCTCATGTAAATTCAGCCTCTTATTCCATATTAAAACAGTCCACAAAACAGTCCATATTCCAACAACAACAGGGTAGAATGTGAAGCCTTTCTACACCTTTCTACACCCTTATTCCTTTAGGACTTACATTAACAATTACCACATTTAAACATGCATAATGATAATTGAATTTTCAGCATTATAACACCACAAAACAGTCCCTAAAACAGCACAACAACGTCCAACAATTTTAGGAAGTTCTCGGCCAACAACCCTTTTGTAACTCCTTAAAATCTAATTCATATTTCAACACTTTTATATAAACTACTTCAACTTTTAACAACAAGATTTCCTTCATTTTAACATGCAAGTAGTGACGATAATAACAACAATAACCAACGAATCCAACAACACCAAAACTGTCCAGAATCGGCTAACATGCCAAAACTGTCTCATGCATTTCTTATTCTCCATTTCTCTTAACACAAGTTCATCTATCAACTATAACATCATGTAACTTCTAATTACTTCAAGAGTAAAATAAATCTTACCTTAGTTTTATCACAAAACAGTCCACAAGTCTCGGCCAAACCGTGACCAATCTTCACTTTTGCACTACTTCTTCACGTTACAATCACACACACGTATCCTCTACAAGCTTGTAACCATCTTGCTTTCATGTTTTTCTTCCAACAAGTTCATAAACAAGCTTAGGGTTTCAAGACAATTTTCTTGGCCATGTACCGTGACCCAATGTTTTGTAAGGTTAACTTGCCTTAGAACTTAGTTAAGGTGCTTAATCTTGTAAAATAAGTTGATCTTGTTCTTCACTTTGGCTAGGAATTTTCGAGAACCTTGAAGGTTAAGGGAGAGATGAAGGTTTGGATGAGAAGATATTTGTGAGCCTAAGTCTTGCAAGACTTGTATAATATGTGTATATAGCACAAGTGGAAGGGGACCCATGAACCCCACTTGTCCATTTGTCTTCTCTTCACATAAAATATCTCCCACACTTAGTCATTTTTTCTCAATATTTTCGATGGCCACACTTCATAATACCAAGACTTAATTAATCCACACTAAGTCCATAACTCTATTGGAAATAATCCAACTACTAGTATTAATTCTTGTCATCACATAAATCTCGAAAATTTTCCATATAAGAAAATGTAAAAATCCTTTCCTTCCAATATTCAAATCTTATTTCCATAATCATGTTCTCACTGTAGCCATGGAATTACGGGGTGTAACAATAACTATTATGCTCCTTTTTCTTTTCGGGTAAAACTGGTTTGGTGGTCGAGAGTGATTTCTATATAATCGGAGATGGAGGAGTTCTTTGGGGCATGAGGCATCTTAGCCTTTTCTCTTGTCACCTTGTTATATGCTCCCCCATTCCAGTTTATGTGATTTAGTTCCATTTTTAGTCTATTTAAAAAAGAATGACCTCTTTCTAAATTTAGAAATAATTTAACTTAATTTTCTCATTTTACCTTGGGTGTGTTCGGAAACAGTCTCTCTAACTCCCAAGGTAGGGGTAAGATTTGCGTACACTCTACCCTCTCCAGACCCCACTTTGTGGGATTACTCTATGTATGCTGCTATTGTTGTTATACCATGGGTGTGTTCGGTATGAAGGGAAACATTCAATTCTCATGTTCGGTTGGTTAAAAGTTTTGGAAAACATTTTCTCTAGGAAAATAAGTTCCTTAAAAATGAGGAAAATGACTTTCCTAGTGAAAGTAGGAAAAACAAGATCCGCAGGTGGCATTCCACTTTGATTGCGGCATCCCCACCCTCCAACACTTAACGTAGATGGCAGATGGGTATAATTGTACGGATTCCGCATCGCACCCGCCCCAACTGGGGCGGGTATAGGTATAACTTTGACGGGTAGTAGGCGGGTATGTGTATTGAAAATGTACCCGCCACGGGTAGGCGGGTAGGTGGTGGATTTGCATTGATACCCGCCTCATAAGCGCAATAATATTTGTAGGCTTGTAGTAGACTAGTAGTCCGTAAGCCCATCCATAAGCTCAACACCCTTAATTAATAAGTGAGTACTAGGGTTGACTCATCTACTCTTACACCTTCACTTCAGTCTTCAACCCTTCACTCTCTTCTCTTTAACACTACATCCCTTCACTCTCTTCTCTTCGCTACAGCCTTAAATCTTCTCAGTTCTCACTTCTCTGCAGCCTTAACCCTAAAAGAAGCCTAAAATTAAACCTTTTTATCTCTCACACATACATACACAGTAGCATTTTTACTTTCCAGTTTCAAGATTGTTTTTTTTTCTTACCTTCATCGGTCTTTAATGGCAGCCCCACAAGCCACAACTAATTTTCTTTGTGTAAATACGTGGGTTGGTGTTTTATTCATTTGGGGTTCTCTCTTTTAAGTCTTTTTGGTCGGTATTTAGATACCCTTATAGCTCAAAGGGAGTTCCAAGTATTGAATTATTGTTAGGTGCTTGCTCTTTTTTTGACCCTTGATATTGTTTTTAGTATAAAAATGATTTTTTATTGTCTTCAAACGTGCCAATGGGGAAGAAGGCTTGTGTTTCTAATTGTTACCTGTTTAGTTTGGTTTGATCTTAATTGCACGATTTATGTGACATGAAAAAGATTCAATCTTGGTGAAGATCCCTTTGTGGGTGCCTCTTAATTGACTTTTTTTTTTTTAAATTTTATTGATAAAAAAAGTGGTTTTGGGATTTTCATGTTTCTACCGACAAAAAAAGTACAAGGATGATGATATGTTTGAGGTCTTTTGACTGGCTGATGCCACATTCCGTGTAGTTTTTTCAATAGTTGAAGGGCCATTGTTGGTTGGAGAAAAGTTGGAAATTTTTGCTCGTTATACTGAAGGAAGTACAGGCGGGTGACAGATATCCACTTGGGTGGTGGAGCGGGCGTGGATTTAAGAACAAACCCGCCTAGGCGGGTATAAATTTTTTGGCGGGTGTGGGGGCGAGGGTACCTGCACCCGCCCCGCCCAATTGCCATCCCCTAGTTCACCCCCACCCCCACCCCCATAGCCCCCAATCCTCAACACCCCGCACCCCCACCCCACCTCCCATAGTTTTTGTCTGAATTATATACAACTGTTTTTAGGATAATATTTTTGCTAACGTAATGAAGCCATTCATCTTTGTTTGGATTCATGCTGGGACGTTCGACTACCGAAGCCATTCATCTTATTAGGAGGTTGGTGGAGCAGTATAGGGAGAGGAAGAAAGATGTACATATGGTTTTTATCGACCTCGAGAAGGCGTATACGATCCACCTGCGAGGTTATGGAGATGTTTGGAGGTTAGAGGTGTACCTGTGGCGTACACTAGGGCTATCAAGGATATGTATGATGAAGCCAAGACTAGGATACGATCAGTAGGACGAGACCTGGAGCACTTTCCAGTGATGATAGGGCTGCACTAGGGATCAACTCTTAGCCCATTCCTATTTTCCTTGGTCATGGACGGACTGACGCGACAAATTCAAGGGTAGGTACCATAGTGTATGTTATTCGCAGACGACATAGTCCTGATTGATATGACTCGCAGCGGAGTGAACGCCAAGCTGGAGGTTTGAAGACAGACTCTGGAGTCTAAAGGGTTCAAGTTGAGTAGGATCAAGACAAAATATTTGGAGTACAAGTTCAGCAACGGGAGCGATCCTGAGACAGGCGTGGATGTGAGGCTTGGTATTTCGGTCATTTCGCAGAAAGAAAGCTTCAAATACCTAGGGTCTATTATCTAGGAGAATTGAGAGATTGATGACGATGTCACATATCGTATTGGAGCAGGGTAGATGAAATGGAGGCTCGCATCTGGAGTCTTGTGTGACAAAAAGGTGCCAACTAAACTTAAAGGCAAGTTCTATAGGATGGTGGTTAGACCAACTATGTTGTATGAGGCAGAGTGTTGACCAGTCAAGACTTCACACATACAAAAGATGAGAGTTGCGGAGATGAGGATGCTGAGATGGATGTGTGGGCATACAAGGAGAGATATGATTAGGAATGATGATATCCAGGATAAAGTGGGAGTGGCCTCGGTGGAGGATAAGATGCGGGAAGCGAGGTTGAGATGGTTCGGGCATGTGCAGAGGAGAGACACAGATGCCCCAATGCGGGGTGTGAGAGGTTGGCTATGAACGGGTTCAGGAGGGGTAGAGGTAGGCCAAAGAAGTATTGGGGAGAGGTGATTAGACGGGATATGGCGCAGGTGCAACTTACCGAGGATATGACCTTAGATAGGGGGTTGTGGAGGACACAGATTATGGTAGAAGGGTAGTAGGTAGTCGAGCGTAGTCCTCTTTACGCTTACAAAATGATAGTGTAGTGTTATTATTGTATGTTTGATTAGCCCGTCACACTTATAGGCACATTATTGCTCTTTAATACTCTATAGTCTTTAGTGTAATTTATTTATCTTATTTAATTGTGTTAGCTACTGCTTCATGTTGTTAGAATGCGCTATGATTGCGTATTTGATTTTTACATGCATGTCCACATTGCTTTAATTTCTCGTCTGAGTCTGACCGTTTCTCATACTTTGTTTTGCTTTGCTTGCTTTGCTTGATTATGCTTGTCTTGAGCCGAGAGTCTTCCGGAAACATCCGCTCTACCTACCAAGGTGGAGGTGAGGTCTGTGTACATTCTACCCTCCCCAGACCCCACATTGTGAGATTTCACTGGGTATGTTGTTGTTGTTGTTGTAACGTAATGAACAAAAGAAAATAAGTAAGAAACCCACTAATTTTTCAGAAAAACATTTTCCTTCATACCGAACACACCCTTAATGACAAGATTTTATAGCCACACAAATATTATGGCATGTTTAGACCACGTTTATAACTACACAAATGTTATGACATATTTAACACCACAAGTTTCAAAACTTTCATTTTTTCTTGAACTCCATGCACAGTCAAATAAGTTCATATAAATTGAAATAGAGGGAGCGGTAGATATCACACCACTACGTTAAAGCTGGTACTCTTAACATTTTCTGATCACGGAATCAACTTGATGCTCTCCGAGTAATGTTCATAATAAGTAGAGTACTAGCTGAGTTTTAACTTCTCTAATTGGTAGAAGCTCAGGCACATCAAATTTGTAATTATCCTAAGTAAGTTCATTTTATTTCTTATCACATTCACAATTCTACTTATCTTTGCAGGGAGATTCTGCAGTCTGAATTAATATATGGAGCTGAAGAAATATGTAAAATAGATGGTGTCCCATCATTTATTGAGAAGAAGGATGACGATCCTGACTCAGACACGTTGCTCTATTTCCTAGTTTCACTGGAGGAGGAAAAGCAGAATAATACCTCCAAATTATTACAAAGAATAGAGTGCTTAGAAGCTGATATCAAGGATGTCAATAAAAGAGATGTCTTTAAAACTTCAGATTGGGTGGAGAAAGATTTCAATAATATGCGGCAGGGATCCTACTTTAAACATCTTAATTCGACTGACTGTATTTCTAGATCATTTTCTATTACAAATATGAGCAATAAAAAGCTGATGGAAAATATTTCTCAGCTTGAAAGTGCTTACTTCTGCATGAGATCCCAAATTCAACTTGCGGAAAATGATACAATAAGTCGAACAGACACAGATTTGTTGATGAGTCGTGACAGATTGTCAGCAAAAGAGGTGGAGCCTACTCTAAAATCTGTTGATCGTGTTGGAGCCTTCTTTGAAGGTATTTGTAAATATGCTCGCTACTGCAAGTTTGAGGAATATGGGACATTAAGAAATGGTGATCTTCTCAACTCTACAAATGTGATCTGCTCCCTCTGTTTTGATCATGAAGAGGAATATATAGCTGCAGCTGGTGTCTCAAAGAAAATCAAGATCTTTGAATTTGCTTCACTTTTGAATGACTCTGCGGATCTTCAGTATCCCGTGGCTGAGATGTCAAACAGATCTAAGCTTAGCTGTGTTTCCTGGAATAATTATATGAAGAACTATCTGGCTTCAACTGACTATGATGGCGTAGTCAAGGTGTGTGCCTTTTTCACTAAACTTGTTAAAGAGATTTTGAATTCTTCATGAACTATGACAATATTTTTAACTCTTACCCATTGTCTGACTAGCCTATAAATACTCAAGGTATTCTTTCTAGCATGACCTTTCATAGGAATGTAAGAGAATATATCTCCTAGCTAGTAAGGGGTCGTTTGGTTCCTGGTTAGAGTTATTCCGGTATTAGTTATGTTTGGTTTAGTTATACAGGGTTTTAATTCGTGTATTAGTTATTCATGTATTAGTTATTCATGTATTAGTTATTCCATCTTCGACCCTGTATAAAATAATTCATAAATTGACTCATTAACTTATACAAGGTTTAGTTATGCTGGATTGTAAACTGGTAACCAAAAATTTGGTGTGTTGAATTTTGTACATATCAACTAAAATGCTACCAAACATGGTACTAGTTATAAACAACAACATACCCAGTATAATCCCACCGGGTGGAGTCTAGGGAAGCTGGAGTGTACACAGACCTTACCCCTACCTTGTGAAGGTAGGGAGGTTGTTTTCGATAGACCCTCAGTTCAAGAGGAGATGCAAAGACAGTAGTAAAGTAGGCAATAACAACAACGAGATAATAAGATAAACGAAGTGAAAGAAACAATCAGTTTGTACTAGAGATCTAAGAATAAGCAAACATAAAAATATACTGTAAAGAATGAATATTGGGCCTAACTCAATCCCAAAAGCTAGCTTGTAGGGTGAGGATTGTCCAAATCCATATAAGGAGTCCATGTTTTCATTCTATTTCCGATGTGGGACTCTTAACACTCCTCCGCACGCCAAGACCTCGTTAACTAGAGCATGTACAATATAATTTGGGGGCCCAACATCGGTGAACAAAGAATTGAAATGGGTCTGACTCTGATACCAGGTAAATAATGGATCTTGGGCCTAACTCAACCCCAAAAGTTAGCTTGTAGGGTGAGGATTGTCCAAATCCATATAAGGAGTCCATGTCCCATTCCATTTCCGATGTAGGACTCTTAACATATACTAACACTCCTGGTATGGAAAATAAATTCGCGCGGCAACCTATTAGCCCTCTACCCTGATACTCGACCTCCACACCCTCCTATCAAGGGTCATGTCCTTGAAAAGCTGAAGCTGCGCCATAAACATGGTACTAGTTATGCTGGCTTATATACATGAATAGTTTACTTTCTAACCAGCAACCAAACGACCCCTAAGTGCATTAACTAGTCATGGTAAATGTATATCAACTACCTTACACATGGTTGCAGTTGAAGTTGAGTATTTCATTCATTTTGTTAACATGATTTTGGTGTAAATATTTTGAATCTAGATGTGGGATGCAAGCACAGGTCAAGAAATTTCGCAACATATAGAACACCAGAAGAGGGCTTGGTCTGTTGATTTTTGTCAAGTGGATCCATCAAAGTTTGCCACTGGAAGTGATGATTGTTCTGTAAAAGTGTGGAATATTAATGAGGTACTTTACCCGATCCTTGGTTGCTACTTTTTCATGAAGTTGGTATCTTCATTAGTTTTTTTTTTATCTTCATTAGATTTGATCTATGAAAAAATCAAAGAGTTTGATCTATTTCATTCGGCAGAGGAATTCTGTGGATACAATCTGGAATCCTGCCAACATATGCTGTGTGCAGTTTTCTGCTTATTCCTCTCATCTGCTGGCTTTCGGATCTGCTGATTACAAAATCTACTGCTATGATCTTCGCCATACTAGGATTCCATGGTGCACATTATCTGGACATGAGAAGGCTGTTAGCTATGTAAAATTCTTAGATTGTGGTACCCTGGTTTCTGCATCCACAGATAACACACTAAAGCTATGGGACCTAAAGAGAACTAGTTTGGAAGGATTGTCCTCAAACGCTTGCAGCTTGACTTTCAAGGGACACACCAATGAGAAGGTAAATAAAGGATATTTTGTCTACGATGAACTTCTCAACACTATAGGTTGTTCAATTTCATTTACTCTCCTTTTCTACAGAACTTTGTGGGATTATCAGCTTTAGATGGGTTCATCGCATGTGGTTCTGAATCTAATGAGGTAACTTCACCTTTCATCATTTTATTTTATGTTAAACAGTAGACTCAATTACTTTAACATTTTTTTGCAGGTATATGCTTATCATAGATCTCTACCAATGCCAATTACCTCTTATAAATTTGGATCTGTTGATCCTAGCTCTGGCAATGAAGGTGAGAGTAACGGGCAATTTGTTTCAAGTGTATGCTGGAGAAGAAAATCTAATATGGTTGTTGCGGCAAACTCAACTGGTTGTATAAAGCTGTTACGTTTGGTATGAATTAAAGCTTATCTTCCTTATCTTCTGAATCTGAACCATGCTGGTAGACGTGTTTTGCACCTTGCTTCAGCTGGAATTGAGAAAAAGTAAGGTACTTTTAGGTATATTCAGTAAAATAAGTCGTTAAAATTAGTAGTTCCTTTGATATATTACTAAATTGGTCCAAAGCACACTTTTTTATGAATACAATGTTTTGAACATTTCAGGATTAACAATCTAGGTGTTGAACATTGAAGCCGAATTCGTAGTCGTGGCTAAATGGAATGGACTTCAGAATAGGAAGACGACTTTTTTTAGGAGCCAAAAGTTTTCAACTCTGATGTAATCCTTGTCTGTCTCGAGAGTTCTTCCGGATAAATGGAAATGGAGATGAAGCAGTTGTGGCCTCCTTCACTGCTTCTTTTACAAAGAAATGACATCAGCAAAGTTGAGAAACCAGCTAGAGAGTATGCGTTGCATGATTGGTTTTTGTGAAGCTGAGGTATGGATCACAAATTTCGGAGGAAATATCTTTCTTACTTCAATATGGATTATGGCGTGAGCAGCAGTCTATTTGGGGTTAAAATGCTCCCAGGCACCTTTTTCGAGAACTTTTTCTAGCCTTCCTTTTTCATTCAACCATTTGTTTTTACCCCCTCCAACCATAGAACCCTTATTTTTGTCTCCAACTTATCTCTCGGACTAATGCCAGAGAAGCTAGCTCTCTTTTCATCTCCTCCTTCCTCAATCTTTTCCCTTATGTCCTAGCCTTGGTGGACAGAGTTACCTCTTGTTGGTGGGTGGTGACATATATCTCGTGGAATTAGTTGAGGTGCGCGCAAGCTGGCCCAGACACCACGTTTATAAAAAGAAATTCTTTTGTCTCCCACCAACTCCCTCTCTTGCTCAACCCTCTCTAACTCTCGCTCCCCAAGTATGAGTTCTTTCGTCTTCACCTCAATCCTCTCAAACACCTATTCCACACCCTTATATCCCTCTTAAGCATCTTTAACCTTTTTGCAAGTCGAAATGAAGGGTTCCTCGCCACCACATAACTATTTCAGTACCTTCCGATTCTCCCCCTAAAATCCGCCCCCTTCAACCACATATTTTCAACTATGAAAGGAGCTGTCAAACCCTGAAGTTGTCTTTAAAAAGCCATTTAGTATGTACAAACTAAAAATTTAGAACCAAGAATCCAAAACCCATAAACTTCAAATACTGAATCGACCTCTGAAACAACGCCTAGGATAATGATGAACCTTTGCATTTGGCAATTTCTGTACTCTGTCAATGCACAATTAGATTTATGTGTTGTTCTTGGTCTTCTTTTTTCTTTTTTGTGTTTTGGGAGATTGGAGGGTGGAAGCAACTATTCTCTATTTATATATAGTCCTCCAAAATCGTGTGCATAACAGTAGCATGCCATTGTTCTATTATTTTTGATACAATTCCGAATTTGTCAAATTGTGGAGAAACAGAGAGCGTGTTGGGTACTGAAGTGTAGCATCAGGGCAGATAGATTGTTGAAATTTACGTTTTCCAACTTTTTACATATGATGCTGTCAACAAGAAATGCACCTTCCAATGGGATTCCCCTCTTTTCATAGTGCTTAATCCAGACGCCAGTGAACTCAAACTGGACTCTTCCTTCTATGCTATTCCATGTACACCACAAAAAAAAAAGGAAAAAAAAAGAGGAAAGAAATATGTGCGCATCTTTTCCTTTTCTGGTTAAAGTTTCAAGTAGAGAATCCTCTTTGTTCTAGCGTTTTCTTCACCTTTGTGCATAAATGATGTCACTTTGTTGAATTCTCCTTCGTGATGCTGCAATATGCCAGACTTTGAGTTTGCAATACTTTCTTTAAATATTTTCTTGAAGACATTTTGAGCAATATAAAGTGACCTTTAATCTAAGAAATACTTATTAGCTAAGATGCTGCATTTAATAGCTCTAGATCAAAAATGCTAAGCTTTTGCTTGCTTTGACATTTGCAGATCGTCTCTTGCTCAAAAGTCTCAGTAGACACACTCCACTTCTTTTCAGTTGGTGATGGTATCTGGACACAATCCACGTCCTGATTCAGAATTTGTCTCCATGAATTATGTTTCGTTCTTCTTTCTGAATCACGTTGTGAGCGAACATTTGGAAAACTAAGTGTGACTTGTAAAGGATCAGAACAGAATTTCTCAGGGAGGGAAAGCTCCGTAAGATCACATCCTTGATGTCAGTGTAGTCAACTGGTGGTAATGGCGAATCCATTTGGTTGTCATCAGAGTTCATCACTAACACAAAATATTCTATGAATATTCTCGCCAATAAGGTTGAAAGTGATGAACTCTAATTCCACACCCTTAGGGAGTCTTCTCATTATTACAAATATTTATATTGTGTACAATGAAGGAATCCTAATTCGGTAAGGATCATAATATATCATAAATATACATTAATCATAATTACACAATATACAGAAAATATTCTATGAATATTCTCGCTAATATTGCTGTTGTAGATAGCTAAGAGAAGATGAGGCTAAACATAAGGACAGGAGAGAAGCCATTGCTTCCTTTCACTCACCAACGTATGTGACAAGCTTGATAGAGTCGTCTTGACACACCGATCCAATCAACTGACAAGTTGCTCATTCATCCTCATGATTCTCCGATATGTAAAGAAGTTTGTAAGATTGTAATAATCTCCCTTAGGGAGTCTTCTTATTATTACAAATATTTATATTGTATACAATGAAGGAATCCTAATTCGGTAAGGATCATACTATACCATAATATACATTTATCATAATTACACAATATACAGAAAATATTCTATGAATATTCTCGCTAATACACCTTCTCAGTCGGAGCGGGAGGAGGTCGGACGCTGAGACTGAATCTGAAGTCAAGGAATAGCTGTCAGGGAAGACCCTTGGTAAATATATCTGCATACTGATATGATGAGGACACGTGTAATACTCGCTAGGGCTACACAAAATTCGGTCCGGATCGAAAAAATGGACCGGACCGATCCTTTTCAGACCGGATCGGACCGATAAATTCGGTCCGGTCTTCGGTTCTTATAATTTTTATTTTTGATTCGGTCGATCAGGACGAATTTTGTCGACCACCTCGCCCAGAACCTATCATCTCTTTTCATTCTTTGAAGTCCACGCTAAGTCACTAACAACATTGTTTGATTTTGAAACTATATCTCATGCTACCATTGGTGGGTGGGTGTATAATGACGGCGAGACGATGGGGAGTTTATTGGTGTCAACCCGCGTCGATCAGAGCTCCACTGGTGAAAAATCGAGCAGCAGCGCTAGGGTTTCGGGTTTTAAGATTTGGGTGATTCGATGATTTAGTAGGAATCGACGAACGGGGTGGGTATAGAAATGACGGGGAGGAGATGGCAAATTTGTTGGTACCACCCCCGAGCCTCGACGTTGCCGGAATTCGCCAGAATTTTCAAAAACTCGATCGGAAAACAGGGCTGTTTTTCGATCTGAAATTCCCGGCGATGTAGGGTGAATCGACGAGAGTGGTTGGTATGGAAATGACGGCTTGACGAGATGAAACTTTTGGTATATCACACGTCGCCGTTGGGTTCGTGATTTGAAAACTTTTCACTGAGCAACAAGCTATTGCTATATCCGGTCCATTCGCTCCATATAATCGGACCGGACCGATACATTCGGTCAGGTCTTCGGTCCTAATTTTCTGAAAATTCGATCCGGTCCGGGTCAGTCCGGTCCGGTTTTACCCTGTTGTGCAACCCTAATACTCGCACATGTCCTAGAGCAACTTTCGCACGAACGAAATGTATGTCCATCTCAATGTGTTCGATTCGCTGATGTTGAACCGAATTATGAGAAAGATAAATGACAGATATATTATCATAGTACACAATAGATGTCTGACGCAAAGGACACTAGAGCTCCAAAAGTAAATTTTGGAGCCAACAAATCTCAGCTACAACATTTGCAACGCCTCTGTACTCAGCCTCGACACTGGAACGAGATAGGGTGGCCTGTCGCTTGGCAGACTATGAGCCAGATTATCCCCCCAAAAAACATAATAGCCGGATGTGGAGTGTCGCGTGTCCGGACACCCTGCCTAATTGCATCCGTATAAGATAACAACCTGTTTGGTGCAGAAGGGTATATATGTAATCCATAATCAAGTGTGCCCTTAATGTATTAGATGATACACTTAAGTGCAGTGAAATGAGACTCACTGGGGGCATGCATAAACAAGCACACATGCTGAACAACATAAACAATATCTGGCCCGGTGAAAGTGAGATATTGAAGTGCACCTGCAAGGCTCTTGTATAAGGTAGAATCAGAGACTGGAGCACCATCCATAACACTGAGCTTTGATTTTGAATCAACTGGAGTTGGCATGATTTTGCAATTGGCCATCTTGGCCATTATACTATTTTATCTGCATACTTGCACTGACTTAAGAACATATGGTCTGCAGATCTGGTCACTGATATACCCAAAAAGTAACTCAGCTTGCCCAAGTCATTCATAGCAAATTCGGTTTTAAGTAAAACAATAATCTCATTTTTCAACACATCAGATGAGGCAGTGAGAACAATGTCATCCACATAGAGCAGTAAGTAAGCAATACTATTACCGCGATGAAAAATGAATAGAGAATTATCACACCTGCTGCATACAAAACTAATCTACATAATGTACATGGCAAATAGATCATACCAAGCACGCGAGGCCTGATTTAGATCGTATAGTGACTTACGGAGCCTGCAAACATAGTGATGGGCTGCTGGATGGACAAAGCCAGGTGGCTGTTGCTTGTACATTGTTTCTTTCAAGTCCCCATGTAGAAATGCATTTTTCACATCAAGTTGATGTATCAGCCAGTGCTTCCCCATGGCTATACTCAGAATTGTGCGAATGGTAGCCGGTTTGACAACCGGGCTGAATGTCTCTCCACAATCAATACCCTCCTACTGATTTGTGCCATTAGCCACAAGGTGTGCCTTATACCTCTCTAAGTCTCCACTGTCTCTGAATTTGTGGCGAAAGAGCCACATGCAACAGATCACATTCACCCCCTCCGATCTAGGTATCAAATTCCATGTGTGTTGTTTCATTAAAGTATTAAATTCCTCACACATTGCTACATTCCAATTAGGGTCCATTTTGGCTAATTTGGGGGGTTTTTGAGAATTGGGGAAGTGGTTTGGACTGACAGGTTAATTTGAGTTTTGGGTTTGAAAATCCCGTGCTTGGCACGAGTCTTCATTTGGTAGGTGGGGGCAGCTGGTGGGTTGGTTTGCTGGTGTTGCGAGGTGGGTATTGTTGTTGGTGGGTGAGAGCAATGCGTCGAGGTCGACGATTGAACTGGGTAGATGGAATCAGGGACAAACGATAATATTGGGTTATCGGGCAGTGTGGACGATGAGGGTAGAGGTAAAGTTGGGTACGGTGATGGTGGTGGTGTGGGGTTGTGGATCAACCGGTGGGGTTGTTGGTGGGTGATGTGTCAGAATGGACGATTTGTGAGGGAGACAACTCCAGTGGTCGAACAGATCAGGGAATGGGGCTCTGCTGGTGGAGATTCTGCGGAGGGGTAGTCGTGTATTGGTGACCGGAGTTAGGGGAGACCGATGGGGAGGGTGAAGGAGATGACGCCGGTGGAACTTTCGGCGGTGGACTGGTGGCAGTGGTGGAAATATGGCACATGTGGAGGTTTTTGGTTGCTGGAGGTGTGAATGAACTGATGATGACATATGAGATTGCTGACTCGTCAAGAAAGGAGTAGTCCAATTTTCTGAATTTTTGGATATCCGAAAATGGAAATGTGGTTTCGTCAAACGTGACATGATGAGATGCGAATTTGACGAGTAGACACGTCATAACACATATAACCCCCATGATTAGGTGGAAAATCTAAGAAGACACAAGGAGTTTACTGGGGTGCTAATTTGTGGGGTGCAGTGGAGGTAAGACTGGGATAGCACATGCAGCCGAATATCCTTAGGTGATCGTAGGATGAGATCGTGCGGTATAGAATTTCGGTTGGGGTCATGTTGTGAAGGGTGCTGGTTGGCAGGATATTTAAGATATATTCTGACATTTTGGCGGCATATACCCAGAAGGATGGAGGGAGAGGCATGAAACAAGAGAGTTCAAACCATGTTATTGATGGTACAGATGATACATTCAGCCTTACCATTTTGGGGTGAGGTGTGAAGACAGGAAAGTCAAAAGACCATGCCATGATTACTACAAAATCGTTGGAATATGGAGTTGTTAAATTCACGACCATTATCACACTGAAACAATTTTATAGGATTTTCAAACTGTGTTTTAATGAATTTTTGAAATTCGAGAAATTTGGCAAACACTTCCGAATTAAATTTCAGAGGAAATATCCAAACATAGTGAGAGTAATCATCAAACAAGACCAGATAACATTTATGACCAAGGGAACGGGGAACAGGGAGGTCCACAGATCAGCATGAATAATATCAAAAGGGGAATAATGGTGGTAGATGATTTAAACGGAAGACGAACATATTTGCCTAAATAACATGAAACACAGTTTTGGTCACTTTCCCATTATTACATTTAATAAAGTTATTGCCTCTAAGGAAATTAAAAACTGTGGTTCCTGGGTGGCCAAGCCGATTATGCCAAACAGACGGAGAGATAACAGCTAGGGAGATTTGAGAGCATGATCCGACAGCGGAGTTGGATGGGAATGAATAGAGATCCCCGTGCTATTGCATCTCGTAAGAGGTGTCCCCATATGAAGATCCTTCACAGTAAAATTAAAAGGGTCAAAGTCAACAGATACAAAATTATTACGAGTAAATTGGAGGACATAAATTAGGTTCTTAATGATATGTGGGACATATAGGACATTTTTAAGGGAGTGGTGGATGAGGTGGTTGTGTGTAGGATGTACCATAGCCCTTTATTGGAATGCGGTAGCCATTGACAACTGTAATATATTGAGGATGCTTTAAACGAAATAGTTTGAAAATATTACATGTAGAGCGGATGAGATGAGATGTGGCTCCCGAGTCCATCTACTAATTTTCATCGGTCTGTGCAATTTCGCATCTTTGAACGCTGTCTAAAGTCGATTGGGGCCATGCGGTGGAGGCTGCATGCGTTCTTGCGTAAGTGGGCTGGTTGGCTTTCTTTGGAATCTTTGGGCGGTAAGTTGGAGTAGGGCCCATCAGACCCTGTTGTGGGTATTGGGTTGGGGCTTGTGGGAAGGCTGAGGCCCAGTTCCCTTGATGGAAAGAGGCCGCTGGGCTGGCCCAAGGAATTGGGGCGTTGGGCTTCTACTGATTATTGCAGTTGTCGCGACCACCTTTACCCCTGCCTTTACCGCCTCTGCTGCCGCCGCGACTGGTTATTTTCTAGTGGTGGCGGTCCGACGACGATATTATTTTGGGAAGAATTTTCGATTGCTAACGCCTTATGAGAGTGTTCGTCCTGTTTTGCACGACGGGTCTCTTCGAGCAACAATTGGATCGGGCCTTGTTGAAACTTGGTAGTGGATCAGCCTGCTGTATCATGGTGGCTAACATGTCGTACTCACCTTTAGAGAGTCCTGCAATCAATTGGAGGACCATATTTGCCTCAGACACAGGTGTGCCAACGTTTGATAATTGATCCGCCACAAGTTTCAACTGTTTGCAATAATCCGACATGTTTGAAATTTTTTCAAGAAGTGTATTGTTAAATTGTTCCTTCAAATACACAGCACACGTGTGCTAGTTATCTTGAAATTTCTTCTCCAAGCGGACCCATAGTTCACGGGCAGATGCGTCAGATTTCATGATAGTAAGGAGCAAGTCTTGAGAGATAGTGTCATATATCCACTGTTTGACGACTGCGTCGAGATGAAGCTATGTGGATTCAGCAACCTTAGGGGAGCGAGGGATGGTGTCATCAATATGATCAAGCACATTATAGACACATGCATGAATGCGAAACAGTTCCACTCATGGAGAGTACTGATCGTTTTTTTTGATCAAGAATTATGGGAAGACAGTTCTTGATGTTGGTAACAGTTAGGGCGGGATGAAAATATGGTCTTGGTGTTTCGAGTGTGATGACGGTTGAGGATGAGGCTGTCGTGAGAGTTGTGGGAAAAGTCATTATAGTGGATAAGATTTAGTAAAGAAGGAGAGGTAGGGAAGGTGGTTTTTTTCGAGCAAGAAAGAAATATGATGTTATATGCAAAGTGTTTTATTAAGAAAAATTGTTGACTTTGCTTCACTGTTTTGCCAAGAAATTGAAGATGGCAGGAGGGGGAATTGCTTCAATTACAAAGGAAAACTCACACTTTATGTCATCATAGCATGTATTGTTGCTGCTGTTGGAGGTTCACTCTCTCGATATGACATTGGAATTTCAGGTCATATATTATTCTTTCATAATAATAATTGAAAAAGTTGTAAAACAGTAATTTCTTGTAAAGTGATGACTATATGAATATGCTTAAGATGTTATAAAGTGATGATGAAACATAGAAAAACAGTTAAAAAAGTGGCTATAAAGATTTTTTCCTTTTGTTTTTTGCTGAGTAGGAGAAGGCTTCTAGAATTGGAAGAAGGATGACTTACCATACGTTGTGCGGATTTTTTTAAAATGTCACCGCATCCCTATCAGACCATTTAAAAGAATACATTTTTTATGGATTCGACACGAGTACAGCGACATTATGAACAGTAATTTTCTTGTAGATTTGTATAGTTATCTGAGTGATTGACTATACTATATATGAATATGCTAAGAAGAGTTATAAAGTGATGATGAAACATAGAAAAAACAACTAATGAGAATTTGGATTCTATCAAAGTCTTATGTTTTGATGCTTATTAAATGTAGAGAAGATCATAGACCTTCCTGTTGCTAAAAGGGATAGGAATGAAATTTTCCTGTTCAGGGTGTGGCTTTTTATGATTGAGTATGTGAAATGTGTGATATAGTTAATTTCTTTTCTTATTGGTAGAGCTTCGGTGTTTTACGTCATTCATGTTTGCTATTTTTTGGTTAAGGCACCAAACAATGAGTCCAAATTCATCCTTTTTTTCCCCGGATGCAATTTTATCCATACTTCCATTGCTTCCACATTATTATAATTTGTTGGAATCTTCTTATGTCATATATGTATCGAGAATATTTTGATCGTGAGCGGGTTGAATGAGATGATAATCATGGAAATATTTGAAGAATTCGTGTTCGTATTGCATAGGAGATGAAATTTAACAATATTTTAGTCTTGTATTAAACACTTTATTAACGCTTTGAATGATTATCCATTTTGGGAATACATTGTACAACAGATTCTAGCTATTTAATGTATATTTTTGGTCTTATTTAAATTATTAGTCCATTTCATTGTTGTAATTTCAATTTGCAATATTGAAATTAAATTCCAAAAAAAAAAATCCCGCCAAATTTAATTTTCCCACCATATTAAAATAAATTATTAATTTAATAGAAATTTTAAAAAAAATTTGAATCAAAATGTAATTTTAAGTGACAATTGTGTGACGGGTAAAAACCGTCACATGTAGTGTGACCTTTGTGTGACGGATAAAAACCTTCATCTGTTTATGACATTTGTGTGCCGGGTAAAAA
Source organism: Przewalskia tangutica (assembly GCA_029844215.1). Taxonomy (NCBI): domain Eukaryota; kingdom Viridiplantae; phylum Streptophyta; class Magnoliopsida; order Solanales; family Solanaceae; genus Przewalskia; species Przewalskia tangutica. The sequence goes on from CM056738.1 coordinate 13,380,037, forward strand.
TCGTCACATATCGTGTGACGGTTCCAGAACCGTCATCTGTTTGTGACAGTGACAATGATGACACTTACAGGAACCATTATCTTAGGGATCAGATGACGGTTTTACTCGTCACCGTAGGGTATTTTTCTTGTAGTGGGGGGGGGGGGGGGGGGACTTGCTTAGAAAAAGGCTAGGGTTTTGACTCTTGATACCATGTAAGATTGTAATAATCTCTTAGGGAGTCTTCTCATTATTACAAATATTTATATTGTGTACAATGAAGGAATCTTAATTCGGTAAGGATCCTAATATACCATAAATATACATTTATCATAATTACACAATATACAGAAAATATTCTATGAATATTCTCGCTAATAAGCAACTCTCCCTGTTAGAATCTCAAAGCATGTTATCCCCAAACTGTACACGACTTCTCAGAAAACTCTCCATTCCTCGATTATCTTTGAGTGGTGATATTCCATATCTCTCGCAATCTGGAAGCAGTAGATCCAACTGCAGTAGGAATTGACATATGAATTAGTGGAAAAACAGTTAGAAAAACTACTTGTTATGCATGCCATGTTAGCTGCTTGTCTACTCTTCACTCCTTGTTGATTAATTTGATTATTTGTTGATATTGTTTAGGCTTAAATGTTGGAAACCGGAATGTAGTGTAACTGTTGTTGTTGTCTGATACTTTAGTCATATTCACATCATTGGCAGCATTTGAAGAGTTGACCCTCATGTAAATTGTTGTTTTCAATATAATTGTTAGTCCGAGTAAAATTCACAAATAGCTACTTTTCAGCCTCTGTAAATGAAAAATAGTCAATGTCCTCGAGTTTCAAATTGTCATCGAGTTTGAAACACGATGACTATTTTTCGAAACAGGGCAGAAAAGTGGTCATTGGGCACAATTTCTTCGTTATTGCTATCATTTCCTCTCTTTTGCTGCTATGGCAATGTCAAACGACAAAACTTGTCATAACAAGGGGGGATTCTTTTGATTGGTTTATTAAATATGTATAAACTGTAATGAAGATTTTTTTTGTTTGTTCAATAATTTAAAATAATAATAAAAATAAACATGATGGAGTTTGGCATTATTTAGTCAAATTGAATCAACCTACCTTGACCGAAACAATTTTTAGACAAGCTAGACGAACTCATTCAGTTTATTTATCACTTATAATATTGGCTAAGCAAATAGTATAGCTGTACAATCCAATTCATAGATGGGTTAACTTAGATCGTGCCCAAATTCATATGCCAATAAAGTGTTGAAATGTTATATCTCAAAAATAATATTATTATTTTCTAACGTTATTTTTGGACAATTTGATATGACAATTGAATGACCTTGAATAGCATAACAATTAGGCAAAAACATTGATTCCACGAAAAGTCGATATCACACTCTAATTATTATGACGACCTATTACATCCCTCACTACCTTAAAAGTGAAATTTATTTACCCCCCTTGACACCCAAGCCGCAACACGTTTCTGCCAACATCTTTGGGCGCGTGAATATTGATTTCATTATTTGTAGGGTGCTAGATCATGTGATTTTTATCTTTGGAAGGATGATGAGATTGATCCAACATCCAAATATGTGATTCCTAAGCTGGTGGGAGGAATTGGTCTACTTGAAGCATCATTTGAAGCTTCTGGCCAAGTGAATGACAAGCCTACTAGGTCAACAAATTATGTAAAAAGCAAAATTGATATGAACATCACAGAAATTCAACTGGATAGTTTTGAAAAAAACATTAAGAAGTTGAAAGAAAATGAGAAGTGGAGGAGCAAATTGAAAGTCCAAGAAAAGAGAGAAATACTTTGGATTACTCTGTTGTGTATATGTATTTTAGTTGTAAGTTTTGTGTTTCAAAGCATTACTTGAGAAGTGTTCCAATGAAGTTGCCTTAAAGGTGTTGGTCTACTTGTAATGAACTTCTTGTTGTTTTGATGAACCGTTAATTTTGTTTAATGAATTGGTAATGTTGAGTTTTATGATTTATTTGTAAATGTATGTTCTTTGTAGCTAGAAGCATAAACTTGTGCTTATAAACTGCAGAAAAGTTGCAAAAACTGCACATTTTGTGCATAAACTTCACTAAACAAACTGCACAAAATTGTGTAGTCACTGGAAAATTTGTGCAATAATATTATGCCTAAACATTACATACACTGCCATGTACACAACACATATATGAAGCAGTAGTAGGTTGTGTAGAGGCTAGATTTGAAGCAGGAGCAGGCTGCACAAGGGATGGATCTGTAGCAGTAGTTGTTTGAACATGGACAGGGTTGAAAGAGTAGCACTTTGGACATGTGGAGTTGGTTCAAAGAATGACTCCAAGTCTTCAGTGGCAAAGGATGGGCGCTAAGACGCGCTGACATGCGCAGTGTGGGATCGAGCCCCAGCAGGGGGTTGAGCCTTGTGTCATTGATCAGTTGTCCGCTCTTGGCTAATGAAGCACATCCCGCGGTTTACCTTGGTGATAGCGATGAGGGACCGGGTATATCATCTCCAGGACGTCTAGATAATACTAGTAAAATAGTCAGGCGCAAGCCTGGATGCCTGGATTATAAAAAAAAAAAAAGACTCCAAGTCTTCATCAAAAGATGGATTGTGCACATCTCCCAAATGAGATGTTCCCTCACCACCCCTATGTCTTGACATGTCCCTTTATCTAAAGATACATCACTTTCCCCCTCCACATGCTTTACTTTTGGTAACAAGGGTGGAACTACAAGCTCTTTAATCATGTGATACACAAATGCCTTCAAAATATCTCCATCTCCCAAACATAGAGAATTATCATTGTATCTCCATCTGATTTAATTTTACCTGTGGCAAACTATTAGGTAATCTCACATAAAGTAGGCATCTACCAGAGTCCAGGGTCATAACCTAGTTCTTTCAATCAATCCCTCAATTCAAGTAACAGAACTTATCTAAAGTCACACTAGTAACATCAGTAATTCGTCCACCAACATATGGATTTTCCCTTCCTTAAAATCCCACCATGGTAAAATTTTAAAGCAATCAGTTCAAAAGATATTCTACAACCTAAAAAAAGTACAAATATTTAGCAGATGGTATCGATTTATGGTAGGCTCTTAATCTCTCACACACACACACAAAATTCTGGAAATACTTTGATAGATTTATTAAACACCTTCAGGCTTTATATAGCCTGTACATAACAAGACTAATTCAAAACAAATTAGAACTCTAAATAAGTGACTCCTAGTTTATATGATCTTATTTGCTGAAGTAAATAACAACTCTAACAACTTTGACATAGTTAACTTTGACATAGTCAGACCCAACAATGCCTCCCCTAAACTGAACGCAATAGCATTCAGTTTAAGCTCAGTGGTACCTCACACACTCCAAGCTCTTCTCGCAGCTTCATGAACACATCAAGCTTCAGAGGCTTGGTCATTATATCAGCTATTTGCTCCTTTGTGCCACAATGAACAAGCCTTACAACTTTCTCCTTCGTAAGATCCCTTAAGAAATAAAATCTAAGATCAATATGCTTACTCCTATCATGTAAAACTGGATTCTTGGACATTTTAATTGTTTAAAAATTATCACATAGAATAGTTGTAGGCTGTGACTGTAAACAACCAAGATGCTCCAGAATCCTTCGTATCCAGACACATTGACAGGCACAAGATGTTGCTGCAACAAATTCAACCTCAGTGGTTGACAATGTCACCACCGGCTGCTTCTTCGAAGCCCAATAAACTGCCCCACCATTCAACAGAAACACATAACCACTCGTACTCCTTCTATCATCAATGTCCCCGACATAATCACTATCGGTATAGGCAGCTAGCTCTGTTGCATCACCTCTCTTGTAGAGCAAACCCAAAGACACAATACCTTTTAAGTAACGCAACACTCTCTTTGCTGCTTGCATATGCACCTCTGTAGGACTAGCCATATATCTACTTAACAAACATGCTACATATATTAAATCTGGCCTTGTAGCAGTAATATACATGAGACTCCCAATTAATTGTTTGTACATGGTTGCATCCACCTTAGCTCCTCCTCCTTCATTTGAGAATCTAGAACCTGGTACAATTGGATTCTTGAATGGATTTCCATTATGTAAGTGAAACCTCTCGAACAACTCACCTGCATATCTTTTCTGACTCAAATAGATGTCTTTTGGTCTCTGCATAATCTCAACACCAAGGAAGTATTTCATCTTCCCTAAATCCGTCATTTCAAACTAATTTTCATGGAGCTTTTAAACTTCTCAAACATGCAAGCATCATTACCAGTAAAGATCAAGTCATCAGCATACAGACTTATAATTAACAACTTCTTACCTCCTTCTTCTGACTTGACGAAGAGAGTATGCTCATAATTGCACCGTGTAAAGCCTTCTTTGAGAAAATAAGCCTCAATTCTACTATACCAAGCACGCGGTTCTTGCTTCAATCCATAAAGTGACTTCCGAAGCTTGTAAACCTTATGCTCTTCATCCTTACAAACATATCCCAATGGCTGATCCACATACACATCCTCATCCAGGTCACCGTGAAGAAACACACTTTTGACATCAAGTTGGTACACACTCCAACCTTCTGTGCTGCTAGTGCTAGAACCATCCGAATTGTATCCCATCTTGCTACTGGAGCAAATACCTCATTGTAATCGATCCCATGTTGTTGAGCATAACCTTTAGCTACCAACCGGGCCTTGTACTTTTCTACCTCACCATTCTTGTTCAATTTGGTCTTGAAAACCCACTTTACACCGATTATCTTTGCTCCTGCTGGTAGTGGTGTAAGATGGCAGGTCTCATACTTCTCAATGGACTCCATCTCACAGTCCATAGCCTTTCTCCATTTTTCTTCTACGGCTGCTTCTTCAAAGAACAAGGATCTTCGTAGGAAGCAAACATGTCATGATTGTTTGACTCATCTTCTCCTTCTGAAAAACCTTCTACTGATACATAATCTTGCAGGTATGGAGGAGCTCTCCGAGATCTATTTGTTGTCGGAAGTACTTCACTTGGTGCCTCTTGATTGACCGCCGGTACAGTAGCTTCTTGGTCTTCATCATTTGTTTCAGTTGCATCCTCTTCTTCATTCTCGGACTCTTCAGCTTTATCTTCATCACAACCTTCCCAAACCAATACATCTTGTCTCACTTCTTCTGCTGTTCTTCCCTAGTTCCAGCACTTATCTTCTTCCAAACTCATATCTCGATGTGTCACTATCTTCTTGGTTACTGGGTCAAACAATCGATATGCTTTCGACTCGTGACTTCCAGTAACACACAAGAGAAACTTTTATCATCCAACTTCTTTCTTTTCTGGTCTGGCATGTGAACATGGGCTAAGCATCCAAAAACTCTAAAGTAATCCACTTTAGGTTTAATTCCACTCCACATCTCCTTCATGTTTTCTCTTTCACCACCGACGTCGGGCTTCTATTGAGAACATATGTTGTCCATCTCGCAACTTCTGGCCAGAATCTCTTCGGTACCTCTAAGTCAGACAACATACACCGAACCATATTCATGATAGTTCTGTTCTTGCGTTCGGCTACTCCATTTTGTTGTGGGGTGTAAGCTGTTGTGAGTTGCCTACTTATACCATTATCTTTACAGAAAGTATTGAACTCTTCAGATGTGAATTATCCACCTCTGTCAGTGCGTAATGAATATATTTGTACTCCAGAATCCTTTTCGACAAGACTCTTATAATGTTTGATAAATGCCTCAGACTTTTCAATCAGAAAATATATCCACACCTTTCTACTATAATCGTCAATGAATGTTAAAATGTACCTTCTATCACTGTTAGAGGATGGTGTGATTGGATCACATATATAAGCATGTACAAGCTGTAATTTCTTGGAAGCACGCCACTGACTTCTTTTTGGAATCGCCTATCTGTGTTGCTTGCCCACCAAGCAATCAGTACATGACTTAGTTTTAGCTTTCAATGGTGGAATGCCTTTTACCATTTCTCTGTAGCTTAATGTCCGCAACCCCTTATAACTCAGATGTCCATATCTCTGATGCCACATCTGTGATTCATTTTCTGTTATTATTTGTAAGCAGGTAGAGCTTTCTGGTTCCACATTAGACAACAACACAATCATCCTATTCGCGTTCATCTATGTCTGCATAATCAAACCCTTATTGGATGATAAAGCTTGCATACTCCATGCTTTATAAGAATAGCTAATCCCCGTTCTTGAAGTTGGCATGTACTGAGCAAATTATTTTTCAAATTCGGCACATAATAAACATATGTAATCACCTGAGTTGTGCCCTCAATTTTCAGCCGTATAGTTCCTTTCCCAATCACTTCCATTCTTGTATTATTTCCCAGCTTCACCAAATGTCTGTATGTACCATCAAAATCTGAGAAGCACAGTCTATTTCCACACATGTGGTTGCTGCATCCGGAATCTAAGAACCACATCTCTTCCCTTTTTGCATTGTTAGTTTCACAAAAGCCATCAGAAGCATCTCTTCTTCCTCATCAATCTCAGCATAGTTGGCTTTCTTGTTCCAACTAGGACATTCGTATTAAAAATGCCCTAGTTGATGACATTTATAACATTCCACGATGACTTTGTCAAATTTCCTCCTCTCTTCTTGACCTGCGTCGCAGTGACTCTCAGATCTGCTTCCTCTTTCATCATGACTAACCTTCAGTGCTTGCTCGTCTCTACCACTCTTTCTAAATTTCTGCTCATGGACCAGCAACGAGCTTTGTAAGGCATCAACCGAAAGACTATCAATGTCCTTCGACTCTTCAATCGATTACACAATGTAATTGAACTTCTCGGTAAGTCTACGTAGAATCTTCTCAACGATCTTGAAATCCAGCATGTCTTCACCACATTTTCTCATGTCATTGTCCACTACCATCACTCTCCCGAAATAATCATTGACTGTCTCTCCTGATCTCATCTCCAGTAGCTCAAAATCTCTGCGAAGAGTTTGAAGCTGAGCACGCTGCACCCGCGTATTCCCTTGATACTTAACCTTCATTGATTCCCACAACTGTTTGGCCGTCTCCTTCTGAGTAATTGTCTTCAAAATGGTCTTGTCAATGGAATTGAAGAGATAATTCTTGGCCTTTAAATTCTTCAGCCTCGCTTCTTCTAGAGTCTTCCTCTGAGCCGGTGTGAATGTTTCTTCACTGGCAGGTTCTGTATAACCTCCCTGGATGACACTCCAATACTCCTTTGATCTAAGGAGATATTCCATGATCAAACTCCAATGATCATAATCCCCATCAAACTTGGGGATGCACGCTGGTGCAAAGCTGTTGCCCCAGCCATCGTCACACGGTCACCTACACTCGCAGTGTTTCACTCTCACTTGAAACTTGCTCACAATCAGGCCTCTTTCAAAAGCTCTGATGCCAGAATTTGATAGGCTCTTAATCTCACACACACACACAAAGTTCTGGAAATATTTTGATAGATTTATTAAACACCTTCAGGCTTTATATAGCCTTTACATGACAAGACTAATTCAAAACAAATTAGAACTCTAAATAAGTGACTCCTAGTATATAGGAGCTTATTTGCTGAAGTAAATAACAACTCTAACAACTTTGACATAGTCAGAACCAACAATTTAGGCATCAAAATTCAAGGTTTTACGTGTGGGGTGAAGGAATCCATGTCATTTTCCTAACAATTATGAGTCATTTTTCAACATGGTAATTTTGTCTCTTCAACTCTTTCATAGCTCTTCGTAAGTTTGTAACTACTGCTACTTTTATTTGTATTTGTATGTGTCAGCTTTCTTCTTTCACTTTGATTATTTTTTTATTGTTGAAGTAACCTAATTTGTCATTCATCCCTTGACAATTCTTGAATATTTTCGATACCTATGTTTAGGTTTGGCCTATTTAAATTTTGAATCATGTGATTCACTTGAAGGCCTAAACCAAAAAAGGTTAAATCTTAACTGACTGATAACTATAACCAGTAATCACCTTTATTTTAGAAGCCTTCACCTTTGCCCTTTTGCATTAAAGAAATTTTACATAGTTGAAATTGTCAATATCAGTGAAAAGATATGGCACTTCTTATGTGAAAGTTTAAGTTAGTTTTGGTCGTTTTATGAAATTACATGATTTTATTGTGCTAAATGTAGTTTAACAGTGTTTAATGCTTGGGTTTGGGTTCTTTTTTAGTCCTCAACTATTTGTTCGAAAATTATGCTAGTCTTTTCATGGATATTATTGGGAACGGAAATGTACGGAGTCAAGAACAGTGACAAAACTGCCTTGCTAATGGAATTTTGGTGGGTATCTGGTAGATAATTGTACTAGACTTAGCCCCCTATACAACTGTTCCATTACATGCCGGGAATGGGGAGTGAACCCACTATGTTACAACCTCTGCCTAGTGCTGTACGTTCGTCAAAACAAAAAATATTATTTTATACGCATCTTATAAATAAAATCGCTTTTGTATATATTTTCAAACACATATTTTCTCCGCAACATTCTCTTTCTTAAACTGCATATTTTCAAAAGCATATTTTCTAAAGCGTGATAAATAAGCCTAAGTTTGACCGGATAACCGCATGTTAGCGGATCTTAAAAGATGCCTAACCCATTCTCTTTAGGATAATAGATAACACTTACCCATAATCTCATAATTTCGCAGATCAATTATATGAAGATCATTTGCAGCATTTTATTTCAATAATTTAGGTGCCCTAATTCACCTTAGAATAATTAGGTGACAATTCCTTAAGAACGATAGTTTAATTCAGGAATCACTAGCATACGTCAAGACCGCACAACAAAAAGACCCCACCCTCGCGGGATGGGGCGGTCGAAAAGCGGGTGCGATATTGACTGGGAAAGTAGCCAAAGAAAAATTCTTCCAATCCTCCGTGAAAGTCTATTGCGAACGGCTGATCCAGGAAAAACAGAGTGATCGGCTGGTCTAGACGAAGAATAAAAACCCAGCAGACGCTAAGCCAATGACAAAATAGGTCCCTTCAAAGGTAGTTTCCATCAATCCGGCTAGACCTACTGCCTCTTGGTCTTCCATCTGGCCGCGTGTCACGACCCGACCGGGCTCGCGGTGCCCTACAGGCACCGCTACGGTATACATCAGAGAAAATCAGCGGAACATACATGAAACTCATAACATACATCAATAGTAAGTAAACCACATGCTAGCCGATAAGGCTACCTCCCTGGACATATATATATGTACATTGCCAAAAGCAGTTACATCCATTTTTTTTACAAACCGACCCACAAGATATGACTACAGACCTCTAAGAGTTTTGACATAACAATTGTGACGGGACAGGGCTCCGCCATACCCCTGAATGTACAACAACCGACAATACCAGAGATCTGAACCAAGGATAAGCCTCCGGAGTAATGGAGCTTCTCAACAGCTGAACAGTGATCCTAAGAGTGAGGATCAGCAACCTGTTTAATTCTACATGTGGCATGAACGCAGCCCCCCGAGGAAAGGGGGCCAGTACAAAATATGTACCAAGTATGTGAAACTGAAAGTACTGTAATGAAATCATATAGTCTAAAATAAATCTGGAGACAAGTATGATAACCAAATTAACAATACACTGTGCCTTACTAATAATGAGAGTAAACAAGAATAAACTTCACCGTAAAAAAATAGGAAGCTTATGATCAAATTAGGGCCACCCGCCCGTAGTATCATTAAGCAATCCTACTTCTGGGACAATTTCACCCGCATAGGTCCTGTGGACCCGCAATGGAGAAATTCGCTCCGCATGAGACTATTTCACCCGCATGAGACTATTTCACCCGCATGGACCCGGTGGACCCGCAATGAGTACATACGCCACACTCGCATCGTGGGGAGCAAATCCACGGAATAAGTAGTAACCCGGGGGTTTACCCCGCAAGAATAATATAATACTAGCACAACCGGCTATCATACATAACATAAGCAAGTTAAGAAATCCCTTAACTTCTTATTGGACTTAATTAGCATGCACTCTCATTTAATTTAACTTAAGACACTAACATGTCATGAAAATCCGGGAATGTAACCCAAAGTACTACGTACTTTTATTCTTTTCAAAAGACTCATTTTTAAATAAAACCCCAAGATACTAATGCCCTTAGTATCAAGGCATGCTTGCTTTCTCAAAACAAGTCACTACATCTTTAGAAATTCAAATCAAAGTTTTTCAAAAAAAAAATCAAGCATTTTTTACTTTCACAACCTAGGCAACTCATACCTATAAATCAAGTAGACCACTCTCTTAACCTTCCATAAAGCCGTTATAACTAACTTCTCATAAAACCGTTATAACCCTTTATGTTTTAGACAAACCAAAACAATTACGTTCCTCTTTGAAACCAAGAGACTTATACTTTTGAAACCAAGTATCATATACTTTCAAATCAAGTTTCATAACTTTGAGAATACTTCAAGTTCATTGACTTTAGAAATCAAATCTCTTAACTTTGAAATAGTTCAAGTAATACATACTTTTCCAAATCAAGTATTCTATTCTTTTCAAGTCAAGTAATCTTTACATGTGACATCAAGTAACATATACTTTTAAAAGCCGAGTTACTTCACTTTTCGAAATCAAGGCAAGGATACCAAACTGAAACCAAGTTCACTTAAAATACGTACGTATACCGTACTATACCTTTGTAAATACTCATGCTCAAGAGATAGGGAAGAGTTCACATACCTCTCCGACTTAATCTACTTGCCAAGTTGAATATGCCGTCTGTAGAATGTCAACCTATAATGACCATAATACGTCTATCAACTTCTAGCTTTCCAACATAGAATATTCTAAGTGTAAAGTTTCCTATTCTACGAAAAATTGGGCAGCACTTCCTTTGTTTCTACGTACTTTTCCACCTTTTCAAGGCCCGAAATCAATAACCAACATGCCACATTCAAGGCTCAACAATTCAGCTAACCAAAAGGGATTACACGCCTAACAGGACGTGTAAAACTCTGTCCCACAATTAATATAAAAACTGTCAATTTCCTTAAGGCAATTCTCGGCTCAAATGTGTAACAACATGAAGTTCATTCCAATTCCTTTTCAATCCAAATTGTTATTCTAACATGTTATATAGCCGCAATCGATTATAACAAATATAATTCCTTCTTTCTATAACATGCGACGATCGTAACTAACAATTAAATTGAATTACAATCTTAATGGCTAACATGAACTTTTTCGGATTTTATGCTTCCAATATTCCATAACACTTATCAATCTTCATAATATATATATCTCATGATCATATATCACTTTCATAACATGGAATTGTTATACCCCGTAGTTCTGACCCTACGTATGATAGCGTACGAATGCATGTAAGACTTAAAATTTTCAAAGGATAGGTTGACGGATTATTCCGGACGGGTTTTAGTAAACTTTGATGCGGGTTATGACCCGATACATTGAGAGTTCCTAAGTGTTTAAAAGGCCTAGGGCGTAGTTCGTGGAGTCTAGATTCCAACGCAACCAACCGTTCGTCGATAGGACGTCGGAGTAGGAAGTTATGAGATTTACAAGTTCGATTTTGATCGGGCCAATGTGTTTCGGACAAAGCGGCGAGGCGCGGCGCGAAAATGCGAGGGGTCGCTGAAGTTGCAGCGCTGCGGCGCTGCAGCGAGGCGCGGCGCGAAAGTTGAGAGAGAGGCTGCGGAGGTTTGTGCATGCGCCGAGGCGGGATTTTTGGGCGGAAAAACTTAGAAAAGTCAGATTTTTCTTTTAAAATACCTTGGGAGGGTGACAAGTGTCCCCCCCCCCCCCATCTGATGTCTTGCATGCAATATATTGACCAAGTCTTGAAGACTTGGTCATCTTCCGATTTCTCTCCCTCTCTCTAAAAATCAGCTCCTCCTTCTCTCTACATTTTCAAAGGAAATCCAAGCCTAAGGAAAAATCTGAAAAGTTAAGAACAAAAAGGAAGCTTGTGGCTAGCTTGTGGTGGTGTTCTTGACAAGGAAGCTAGCAAGATATTTGGAATAAGTTTGGCTAAAACTCTAAGGTAATGATTCTTCCTTTAGATTTAGTTTATAGTGTTGCATGTTAAGAAGAAAGAACTTGTGGTAGTAAATAATGCTCTTAGAATCATTGCATGCTAGAAATGTGGTTTGGATATGAAAAATGGGTTAAGAAGAGATTATGAGCATGTTGTAGCCTAAAAACTACCTTAGAATTGTTAAGTGAATTGTTGTAACTTATGGGGCAGAATTTTACACACCCAAGTTTAGGTGTGTAATCCCCCTTGAATTGTTGGATTGATTGAGCCTTAAATGTGGCAATTGGATGATAAATTCGGCCTTGAGAAAGGTGGCATAGTGAGTAGAAACAAAGGAAATGCTGCCCAATTTTCCATAGAATTTAGTGACTTTGAACTTGGATTGTTCTACATTAAGATTAGAGGTTAATAAACGTATCATGGTTATTTTAGGTTGACATATTACTTGCGGTAGTTTGGACTTAGCAAGTGGATTGACCAAAGAGGTATGTGAAGCTTTCCTATCTCTTGAGCATGAATAGATGTAACTTTGTAGTGCGGTAGACGTACAAGATTTGGTATTCTTACTTGTTTTAAGTATATAAGGACTTGTGTCATTTTAAGAATGTATAAGTCCCTTAGTTAGGGGAAAAGTGTAATTTTACTAAAGTGAAGGGTTAATATAACAACTTTATGGGAAGTTGGTTTATTAGCTTTATAAAGTATTAATGAGAAGAGATTTACTCTAAGTAAGACAAGTAAGGACAAATGATTTGATTTTATGAAAGACAAATTGATTTTATGGCATCAATTGCCCAAGAGCTTTATGTATGAAAAAGAGTCGCTTTTAAAAGAATTGAAGTATGTAGTACTTGTGTTAAATTCCCGGTTTTCTTTTATTAAAGATATGGTTAAGTGCCTTAAGTAAACTAAAATGAGAGGGTATATGAACAAGACTAATAAGAAGTTATAAGTTTTTTTAACTTATTTATGGTTATGATATGATGACAGTTTGAGCTAGGGTAAGAGTATATCTGAGGGGCAAGCCCCAAGATCGTTATACCACCTACTCCAGGGTAAGAGTATGTCTGAGGGGCAAGCCCCAAGATCGTCATACCACCTTCCGATGTAAGAGTATATCGAGGCAAGCCCCAAGATCGTTATACCAGCTGCTTCAGTGTAAGAGTATATCTGAGGGGCAAGCCCCAAGATCGTTATACCATCTGCTTCAGGGTCAGAGTATATCTGAGGGGAAAGTCCCCAAGATCGTTATACCAATTCGCGGATTTGCTACCCACGATGCGAGGAATACCTCACGCGAGTCCTTATGGGCTTACGCGGGTGAAATAGTCCCACGCGGTAGTCTACCTATGCGAGAATACCTCATGCGGTCCACACGACTATGCGGGTGAAATAGTCCGCGAGTAGGGGTGCTTATTGATACTACGGGCAGGTACCTGTTTTGATCCTAAGGCCCTATTTTATGCGAGATTTTATTTATATACTTGTCCCTCTCATTGTTAGTAAGGCACAATAAAAGGTATTTTATTGTCTTCCATGACTCCAGCTTACTCTTAGACTTATGATATCATTATTACAGTATTTTCCAGCTTTACATACTTGGTACATATTGTGTACTGACCCCCTTCCTCGGGGGCTGCGTTCATGCCGCAGGTAAGGGTAAGCAGATTGAGGATCCTCGTTCTTAGGATCACTATTCGATGTCGAGCTCCATCCCCCCGGAAGCTTGTCTATTGGTACGGATATTCCCTGATGCTATAGGTATTTTGTACATTCAGGGGTATGGTGGGGCCATGTCCCGCCACAATTGTTATCTTTAGAGGTCTGTGGTCACCTATGTGTTTTGGGCTATAAGAACCCGTTGTACTACTATACTTTCGTTTAAAGAATGTTTTATGGAAGGCAGCCTTATCGGCTGGCCAGTGATGTTCACCTTTTTATAAGTTATGTGTTATGTATGTTCCGCTGCTATTCTCTGACATATACCTGACAGGGTACCCCGGTAGGGTACCAGTCGTGGCCCCGGGGTTGGGTCGTGACAAAAGTGGTATCAGAGCAGTTAGTCCTCGGAAAGTGTCCACAGACCGTGTCTAGTAGAGTCTTGATTATCGGTGTGTCGTGCACCACATCTATAATCGGGAGGCTGCAGGATATTTAGGATTGGTTTCCATTCTTTCACTCTAAGATCGTGCAATAGAGCTGAGTTATAGGTTGAACCTCCTCTGATGTTTTCCCTTTATGTATCAGTTATGCCTCCACGCAAGACAACCGCGGCATGGCGGACAGGGTTCATCGATATGTGATGGGGTTAGACCGTCATATGATTACTGCATGCTTGGGGGTGGCTCTTCAGCCAGGGATGGATATTGCCAGGATGCAGCGCATCACGCGAGATTGAGGCAGAGAGCGGGATCAACTAGATTTGGGCGGCCAAGAGGCGTGACATCGAGCTCTCGGGCTTTTCGAGGCGGTAACCTCGCAGCAGACTAGGTCCACATTCCGGCCAAGCCTGAGTGCTCCTTCCGCTTTCGGCGGGAGGTCCGTCAGCGAGGTTATTGGGAAGCGGTCGGGCTCGGGACTTCGTGTTTTCGCGAGGCGAGGCAGCGGCAATCGAGACCACCTACCGGTGTGTTCGATGCGGTAGGTCTCATCCGGCGAGTGCCGTATGGGTTCGAGAGCATGTTTCTCTTGTGGCCAGAGGCCACTGAAGAGATTGTCCGTCCTTGGCGGCGAGCATTACAGTTCAGCCGACGTGCATTCTTTGGATCTTCATCTTCGATGGTTAGGCGCCCGGGAGCGGTACTTATGGGCCAGAGGCGCGGCGAGGTCGTGGTAGGGGTTCCATTCTAGCGGTCCTCGAGCGCATATATGCTATGTCGGTCGGCAGGACCGGAGCGTCGCGGATGTCGTCACAGGTACATTATTGGTTTCTTGCTGTGATGTATATTCTTTGATAGATCCAGGTTCCACCTTGTCCTACATATATCCTCATATTGCGGAGAATAGGGATAGAGCGAGTCCATAAGACCTTTTAAGGTGGCTACGCCAGTAGGTGATTCAGTGGTATCTGAGAGGGTGTATAAGGCTTTCTCTGTGACTATAGATAGCCGTCAGACTCTGGCCGACTTGATAGAGTTGGATATGACAGACTTTGATGTGATTATGGGTATGGATTGGCTAGCATCTTGCTATGCCAACGTGGGTATGAGAGAGATTAGTTCGGTTCCGTTTCTGGTGAGCGGTTATCAGTGGAAGGGAATCTGCATCGCCCGGTAAGTTTATTTCTTACCTCAAGGCTAGGAAGATGGTGCGGAAGGGTATATCTACCATCCGGTTGGGTATTCGACATCGAGGTGAGTACGGACCTTGATCGATTCGGTTGTCGAGAGTTTCGGACGTATTTCAGGCGAGCTTAGGGTATCCCTCCCGAGAGGGAGATTGAGTTTTGTATTGATTTGGCGCCAGACACTCGACCGATATCTATTCCGCCATACAGGATGGCACCGGCCGAGTTGAAGGAATTGAAGGACCAGCTGAAAGATTTCTTTGGAGAAGCGGCTTTATTAGGCCAAGTGTTTCTCCCAGGGAGCACGGTGTTGTTTGTAAAGAAGAAGGATGGGGCCGCGTATGTGTATTGATTCTGACGGCTAAACAATGTAACTATCAAGAACATATATCCCCTCCCCAGGATTGACGATTTGTTTGACCAGTTGCAGGGTGCAAAATGTTTTCAAGATAGACTGCGATGCAGTTATCATCAGTGCGAGTTAAAGAGAGATATCCCAAAGATCGCATTCAGGACCGTATGGGCACTATGAGTTCGGGTGATGTCTTTCCGGGTTAACCAACGCCCAACAATATTTATGGATTTGATGAATAGGGTGTTGAGCCATTCTTGGATATGTTCGTTATAGTGTTTATCGATGATATCTTGGTATATTCGCGCCTGAGCGAGAGCATCTGAATCATTTGAGGCGGTATTGGGAGTCCTCCGAGACCGCGATTGTATGCCAAGTTCTCGAAGTGCGAGTTAGTTGGCCAGTGGCTTTCTTAGGGCATGTTATCGGGTAGCGGCATTGGGTTGATCTGACTAAGATTGAAGCGATCAAGACTCGGCGGACCACTACAAGCGGAGTGCGCAACTTTGGGCCTTGCGAGTTACTATCGGAGGTTTGTAGAAGTTTGCTTCTATTTCAGCCTTTGACTAAGGCGATTCGGAAGGAAGCTATGTTCGGTGGGCGGATACTTGTGAGAAAGTTTCCAGTTGCTAAAGGAGAAGTTGGCGACGCTTGATTCTTACTCTTCCGAGGGCTTAGATGGATATGTGGTTTTACTATGACGCGTCGGTGTCGGGCTTGGAGTGCGTCTGATGCGACGGCAGAGTTATAGCTTACATCTCGACGGCTTAGGAAGCATGAGAAGAACTATCCCACATGACTTGGAGTTAGCGGCGATGATTCATGCCTTGAAGATGCGGAGAAATTATTTATATGGAGTTCATGTGGACATTTACACGGACCACAAGAGTCTCAAAGACATCTTGGCCGAGAGGAGTGAACTTGCGGCATAGGCGGTGGTTGAAGCTACTTAAGGATTACGATGTTGATATTCGTACCACCCAGGAAGGCCATGTAGTTGCGGATGCGCCAGTCGCAGATCGATGGGTAGTCCGTGCGATGTTCACCAGAGAAGAGGATATGGTCCGAGAGTTACATCGCCTAGCGAGCCTTGGGGTTCGTTTGGTTGATTCCGATAGTGAATTCGGGTTGAGGTTGCGAGTCTTCCATCGTCGAGGAGGTGAAGAGGCGTGATGAGGATCCGATTTTGTACGATGCAGAGACGCGACTCTCCGAAGGAGAAGAGTCTATTTGAGAGCGCTGATGGGGTGCTAAGATTCGAGGCGGTTGTGTGTTCCCGATGTAGCGAGGACTTCGTCGGTCTCGGGAGGCACCGGTGCTCGTTATTCTATTCATCCGGGTCGACTAAGATGTATCATGACCTCGAATCGTGTATTGGTGGATGGCCTAAGAGGGGCGTTGTGGAGTTCGTGGCACGGTGCGGGTATCGCCAGTTAAGATTGAGCACGAAGCCCGGTGGTCATTGCGAGCTATTGATATTCGACTTGGAAGTGGGAGGTGATAAATATGGATTTTATTACGGGCTACCTACCACTCGGAGGAAGCATGATTCCATTTGGGTGATTGTCGACAGTGTGAAATCAGCCCATTTTCTTCCGATCGAACGACGTTCTCGGTGAGGACTATGCCGATTATATATTAGAGAGATTGTGAGGCGCGGAGTCGGTGTCGATTATATCGATAGAGGAGCCCGATTCGGCTAACTTCGGAGGTCTTTTCGAAGGGATTAGGGACACGTGAGTCTCGGTATGGCGTTTCATCCTCGGGCCGAGCGGACGGGCGAGCGCACTATCCGCACAACGAGGATATCTTTGCGGGCTTGTGTTATTGATTTCGGTAGTGGGAGGATCATTTGCCTCTTGTGGAGTTTGCTTACAACAACATCTACCATTCCGGATTCGGATGGCGCGCTTACGAGGCCTATACGGGAGGAAGTGCAGTCACCGATAATTTGGTTCGAGGTGGGAGAAGTTGATTAGTCGGGCGGACTTAGTTCAGCGGTAGTGGATAAGGTGAAGCTTATCCAGAGCGGTTTTGGCGGCTCAGTCGGCGAAGTCGTATCACGATCATCGGCGTCAACACTTGGAATTTGAGGTAGATAATTGGGTTTTCTAAAGGTATCGCCATGAAGGCGTGATCAGATTCGAAAGAAGGGAAGCTTAGCCCAAGGTACATTGGGCGTATCGGATTGTCCGTAGGGTAGCGGGGTTGCTATGAGTTAGATCTGCCGTCCGATTTGGAGGTGACATCCGATTTTCCATGTGTCCATGTTGCGGAAATGTATTGGAGATCCATCTAGA
Source organism: Przewalskia tangutica (assembly GCA_029844215.1). Taxonomy (NCBI): domain Eukaryota; kingdom Viridiplantae; phylum Streptophyta; class Magnoliopsida; order Solanales; family Solanaceae; genus Przewalskia; species Przewalskia tangutica. The sequence goes on from CM056738.1 coordinate 13,398,004, forward strand.
GTGCACGGTTCATGATGTCCAAGTGGGAGGAGTTATCGTATGAGGAGAGTCCCATAGCGATACTCGATCGTCGAGTTAGCGGCGACCGGTCGAAAGGCGTGGCAAGTCGAAGGTCTGCGGGCGAGCGGGAGGGAAATGATGTGGAGCAGAGAGAATGACATGAAGATGTACCCTCACCTATTTCCTATACCTCGGTAACCCACTTTCACGCTTGTTGGTTTTGATTTAGCATTTACGCTTAGGTATGTTGTGGCTCGCGAGCTTCTTTATTTGCAAGAAGCAGTTAAGAGGTCCATGTCGATGTTGTGATTTGAGTAAACCTAGAAGGAACATTCGGACGAATGTTTCTAAGAAGAGAATGTTATACCCGTAGTTCTGACCTACGATGAGAGCGTTTAAAGCATGTAAGACTTAAAATTTTCAAAGGATAGGTTGTGGATTATTAGGACGGGTTTTAGTCAACTTTGATGCGGGTTATGACCCGATACATTGAGAGTTCCTAAGTGTTTCAAAGGCCTAGGCATAGTTCATGGAGTCTAGATTCCAACGCAACCAACCGCTAATCGATAGGACGTCGGAGTAGGAAGTTATAGAGTTACAAGTTCGGTCGTGATCGGACAATGTGTTTGGACAAAGCGGCGAGCATGGCGCGCGCTGAGGCAGCGGCGCGAAAATCTTGAGGTCGCTGAAGTTGCAGCGCCGTGGCGCCTGAGAACAGCGCGAAAGTTGAGAGAGGCTGCGGAGGTTTATTGCATGGCCGGAAGCGAGGCGGGATTTTTGGTCGGAAAAACTTAGAAAAGTCAGATTTTTCTTTTAAAAGACCTTGGGAGGGTGACAAGTGTCCCCCCCATCTGATGTCTTGCATGCAATATATTGACCAAGTCTTGAAGACTTGGTCATCTTCAAATTTCTCTCTCTCTCTCTAAAAATCAGCTCCTCCTTCTCTCTACATTTTCAAAGGAAATCCAAGCCTAAGGAAAAATCTGAAAAGTTAAGAACAAAAAAGGAAGCTTGTGGCTAGCTTGTGGTGGTGTTCTTGACAAGGAAGCTAGCAAGATATTTGGAATAAGTTTGGCTAAAACTCTAAGGTAATGATTCTTCCTTTAGATTTAGTTTATAGTGTTGCATGTTAAGAAGAAAGAACTTGTGGTAGTAAATAATGCTCTTAGAATCATTGCATGCTAGAAATGTGGTTTGGATATGAAAAATAGGTTAAGAAGAGATTATGAGCATGTTGTAGCCTAAAAACTACCTTAGAATTGTTAAGTGAATTGTTGTAACTTATGGGGCAGAATTTTACACACCCAAGTTTAGGTGTGTAATCCCCCTTGAATTGTTGGATTGATTGAGCCTTAAATGTGGCAATTGGATGATAAATTCGGCCTTGATAAAGGTGGCATAGTGAGTAGAAACAAAGGAAATGTTGCCCAATTTTTCATAGAATTTAATGACTTTGAACTTGGATTGTTCTACATTAAGATTAGAGGTTAATAAACGTATCATGGTTATTTTAGGTTGACATATTACTTGCGGTAGTTTGGACTTAGCAAGTGGATTGACCAAAGAGGTATGTGAAGCTTTCCTATCCCTTGAGCATGAATAGATGTAACTATGTAGTGCGGTAGACGTACAAGATTTGGTATTCTTACTTGTTTTAAGTATATAAGGACTTGTGTCATTTTAAGAATGTATAAGTCCCTTAGTTAGGGGAAAAGTGTAATTTTACTAAAGTGAAGGGTTAATATAACAACTTTATGGGAAATTGGTTTATTAGCTTTATAAAGGATTAATGAGAAGAAATTTACTCTAAGTAAGACAAGTAAGGACAAATGATTTGATTTTATGAAAGGCAAATTGATTTTAAGGCATCAATTGCCCAAGAGCTTTATGTATGAAAAAGAGTCGCTTTTAAAAGAATTGAAGTATGTAGTACTTGTGTTAAATTCCCGGTTTTCTTTTATTAAAGATATGGTTAAGTGCCTTAAGTAAACTAAAATGAGAGGGTATATGAACAAGACTAATAAGAAGTTATAAGTTTTTTTAACTTATTTATGGTTATGATATGATGACAGTTTGAGCTAGGGTAAGAGTATATCTGAGGGGCAAGCCCCAAGATCGTTATACCACCTACTCCAGGGTAAGAGTATGTCTGAGGGGCAAGCCCCAAGATCGTCATACCACCTTCTTCAGTGTAAGGGTATATCCGGCGAGGCAAGCCCCAAGATCGTTATACCACCGCTTGGTGTAGAGTATATCGAGGGCAAGCCCAGATCGTTATACCATCCGCGGTCGGAGTATATCGAGAAAGTCCCCAAGATCGTTATACCACCTTCGCGGATTTGCTACCCACGATCGCGAGGAATACCTCATGCGAGTCCTTATGGGCTTATGCGGGTGAAATAGTCCCGTGCGGTAGTCTGACCTATCGCGAGAATACCTCAATGCGGGTCCACACGACTATCACGGGTGAAATAGTCCCGAGTAGGGGTGCTTATTGATACTACGGGCGAGTACCTGTTTTGATCCTAAGGCCCCTATTTTACGCAGATTTTATTTATATACTTGTCACTCATTGTTAGTAAGGCACGATAAAAGGTATTTTATTGTCTTCCATGACTCGACTTACTCTTAGACTTATGATATCATTATTACAGTATTTTCCACTTTACATACTTGGTACATATTGTGTCGACCCCCTTCCTGGGGCTGCGTTCAATCCGCGTGAGGTAAGCGATTGAGGATCCTTCTTAGGATCACTATTCGGTGTCGAAGCTCCATCCTCGGAAGCTTGTCTATTAGTACGGATATTCCACGATGCTATAGGTATTTTGTTCATTCAGGTATGGCGGGGCCTGTCCCGCCACGCTTGTTATCTTTAAGTGCCGTGGTCACCTATGTGTTTTGGGCTATAAGAACCCGTTGTACTCAGTACTTTCGTTTAAAGAATGTTTTATGGAAGGCACTTATCTGGCGGTGATGTTCACCTTTTATAAGTTATGTGTTATGTATGTTCATTGCTATTCTCGACATATACGGCGGCAGGTACCGGTGGTACGATCGTGGCCCCGGGGTTGGGTCGTGACAGGAATCTTCAATTACAATAGTAAGACGGAGATTATTACCTCAATAAGACCAAATCTAATCCAAGATTCAAAGTCAATCCTTAGCAACTTTATCTCCTCTTCTTGACGTTCCAATCCACTACAAGCAACCCTTGGAAGCTTATGAATAACTATTCTTCAAGTTCTAACTCAATCTATGAAAAATCCCTTAGGTTTTCATGTTGCGACTAACGTAAAAACGTAGTTTTTTCGGGATTTTTGTATTGAGATATCCTTAGAATACCTCTAGGGATCTTAGGTTTGAATATTGGGAATTATGGAACAAGATTAAAGAATTTTCTTGCTCGATGAGCCTTGGCCGAGAGCTCTTGCACACAACAAGTTTCATGAATTTTTCTCTAAGTGTAGAACTAGTCTTGCACTAGTAGTAGTAATATATAATGAGACCAAGGGCTAGGATTAATCCAAATGAAAGGTTAGGATGTGGTCAATTATCTCAAGCTATCTTGACTACTTGACTTAGTCAATATTATCAAGCCAATTTTGGCTACACCTGTCCATTGTTTTCGTCCAACATGACCCATGTGGAGGGTGACACATGTCGCCCTCCCATTGGTCTAAAATATTTCGTTTCCCGAAATTTCCATAATTGGTCAAAATATCGGAAACCTCGTGGGCCCCACAAAAATGTAAAATTTTCTCGGGTGGGCTCCACGTATCCAACTCTGAAAATAAAATTCCATAATTCCGATAAATTCTAAAAGTCTTAAATAACAAATTTGAGAATCCAATTCTCCTTAATGAACAATTTTCCTTCCCGGGGTTCGGAAGATTTTTCCTTTGGAAAACAATTCTTTCTTTCATTCAAATTTTTAAGTCTTGTGTTCTCCCGTCTATTCTCCTATACATGTCCTGGATTTACGGGGTGTAACATTCCCCCCCCCCTTAGAAACATTCGTCCCCGAATGTTCTTTCAAGGTTCAATCTGCTAAGGCCCAATGTACCTTGGTCTAAGTATCTCTTTCTTCCCAAGCCTCATCATACCCTTCATGGGTGATACATTCAACAAGACCCAATCATTAATCTCGAACTCTAAGTGTCGATGTCAATTCTCTGCATAAAGATTTTGTCGACTCTGAGCTTGCTAATAATCTTTCCTGGATAAGCTTATCCACGGCCATGAATCAAGTGCAGGCCAATTAGCGAACTCGCCACGTCCGAACCAAACAACCGGCGATCTACACTTTCTTTCGTACAAAGCCTCACACAGGGCCATCTGAATACTGGAATGGTAACGGGTATTATACACAAACTCAACGAGAGGCAAAAGATCCTCCCAGCTACCCCTGAAATCAATAACACAGGCCCGCAACCTATCCTCAAGTGTCTGGATAACATGCCCTGCCTGTCCGTCGGTCTGAGGGTGAAATGCAACACTGAGACCCACCTGTGTCCCTAACCCCTTCTGGAAAACCTCCAGAAGTTAGTCATAAACTAAGCTCATCTGTCTGACATCATAATGTAGGAACCCCGTTCATTCTCACAATCTTCCTGCTATATAATTTAGCATAATCCTCAGCCGAGTAAGTGGTCCTGACCGGAAGAAAATAGGCTGATCTCGTCAGCCTGCCTACTATAACCCATAAGGAGTCGCACTTCCTCTGAGTACGATGAAAACCTATAACATAATCCATATCAATCACCTCCCACTACCAAGTCGGGATCTCAATCGTCGATAATAGCCCACTCGACTTCTAATGCTCACCCTTGACCTGCTGCCAATTGGACAGTGAGCAACAACTCTGCTACGTCCCTCTCCAGGCCATCTTACCAATACATACATCTGAGGTCATGATACATCTTAGTCGACCCCGAATCAATAGAGTAACGAGCACTGCGTGCCTCTCCTAAAACCTGCTGACAAGTTCTGCAGCATCGGGCACACACAATCTATCCTCATATCACAGCACCCCATCCGGTGTTACTCAAACAGGCTTTTCTCCTCTCGGAGAGCTGTATCTCAATTCCGCACTAGAACTGGATCCTTATACTGTCGCCTCTTCACCTTGTCAACGAGGGAAGACTCGACAACCTCTCGTATCTGAACTCCACTATTATCGAAATCAACCAGTCGAACCCTAGGCTCGCTAGCTGATGAATCTCACGGACCATGTCCTGTCTATCTGGCTGTCCATCTGACAGACTACCCATAGATCTACGACTAAGAGCATCTGTAATCACATTGGCTTCCTCCGGGTGGTATAGGATATCAACATCCTAATCCTTGAGTAACTTTAACCACCGTCTCTGTCGCAAATTCAGCTGCCTCTGTCTGAAGATATTCTGGAGACTCTTGTGGTCTGCCTAACTATCCACCTGAGCTCCACATAACTAATGCCTCCATATCTTCAAGGAATGAATAACGATTTCCAACTCTAAATCGTGACTAGGGTAACTCCGCTCATGCTCTCGTAGCTGCCGGGAAACATAGGCTATAACCTTACCGTGCTGCATCAGCACACAACCTAGCCCAACACTCAAAGTGTTACAATAACAACCTAACCCTTTAGTCCATCGGGAGGGGTTAGAACTGTAGTCGTAGTCAACTTATCTTCTAATAACTGGAAGCCTTTCTCACACTTCCGAAATATTCGGGCACTATACAATCTTAATCATGATTCCTGTTTCCAGTCTTCTGTTGCAACCAAACTTGGTTACCATACTTATATTCAAATTCCTTCACTTGCCTCATGGCTACGACTTTCTGCCGATCACAATTTAGGGGGAGATTTCCTTGATCTCGTCAAGTAGTAATACTATTATTCTCCCCAGCTCATAGAGCTTATAGTCCGGTGTTCAATCCTCAATTCATGGTATTACATAATCCAATGGCTTGCCAAGATTTCTTATCTTGTCATGATTATGTCTCTCATCGTTCGAGTGTCTGCTCGTCTTACCTTTATTTTTCCATTTCAAGTTGTCTTGGGGTTTCTTATCTCCCCGTATATTATACGGTCTGGATCGTCATTACAGGCCTGCCACCTTTCGTCGAGGTGTTCTTACTGCCCATCATCTACTAATGGTCTTTACGCTAGCCTGGGGTAATTATGTCTTGGGACACTTACATAACTATAGTTGCATTCGCCTTATCATTCTAGTTATAACCCTTCATTATACTTATTATTAACCCCGAAATGTTACTATCTTGCTCCTCGGTCATACGTTTCCATTCATGCTTATACCAGCATTTATAACCTTATGACACATCCTCGTCCTTAGTTACCCCAACACAATGCTTTTACCACGGTTATCTAAAATTGTAACCTATAGCATGATGAAACTGAAGACTTTACTAGCCTCATATCCATCACCTAATAATATGGGTACGCATAACCCTCAATAATACGTAAAACTATCCTTTTACATGGGGGAGAGAGCTTACCTTCCTTTCATAATCTTTATCATCAAGCGCCACCTTATAATCGTATAGATTTTTAAGACCTACCAATGATATCTTCTGTTTTCCGCAGGCAGCACTCGTACTTATCTTATTCTTGCTTTGCGCATTTTTCCTGAACCCATTCGGAAGGTCGTGGCCCTGACTGCCACACTAAACCAACTCCAAGTACCTCCAAGGACACTTAACATAAACTCCTTCAAAGATCGTACATTTTTATTTCCATCTCTTAACTCCTCAATATTCAAGTATCACATACTTTCAACATCAATTTATTTATTTCAAATGAACAAATCACATAGACTTACTAAAATCAAGTCACCTGGACTTTTCAATTAATTATGTCAAAGAATGAAGGATAATTCACTTATTTCAATCACTTCCCTTCCTTTCCACTCGGTAACCGGCTCACCGGAAAACTGGAATCGAACCAACATCTCTCTGTAGTTAACGTTGGCCTAACAAGAAGCCAACTAGTCCGTACCCATAATGACCTCAAAGTCTGTCATTTCCAGCTCTACTAGGTCTGCTAGGGTCTGATGATTGTATCATCACCGGGAAATTCTTATATACCCGCTCAGCTACCACCCAATCACTCACGGGTGTAGCTACCTCAAAAGGTTCTTATGGATTCAAGCCCTATTCTTTTACACTTGGTTTCTCCCTTTCCGTACTTTCAAACTTATTCTAGCATACGTACATAACCTCCATACTGATTCTGGCCTCCAAATTTGGAGTTACTATATCAACTAATTTAAGGCCATTTCCATGCCCCAAGCCTACATTACCCTTCCCTTCATACGGGTAAGATAACTTCTCATAATACCACAATCGTGTTGTCTTGATCACAACAACCATACTTACTCCATACGGATCTCATCCGTACAATCCTCTTAAGCATACTACGTAGCTTAATCTATAACATAGTCTTCCATTAAGTCCCTTAACATGATTTCTTAAGGGTTCATTACCTTCTAATTATCTCAAATTAGCACATAAAACTTTGATAAGAATTCATTAAGTTGTTTCATACCTTCCCGGTATCTAATTAGTCCTTACCAATTCTTGACAATCTAAAATCATTCTAGGCAACACGCGTCTGACCCTCATACATAAATCCGTATAGCTGTATGTCATTATACCAACTATACAACAATTATTACCAACCTGGATACGCAATCCACATAATCCCTCCTGGGTCACTGCTGCCTTCCTCATAGCTGCAATCAATATAACTCGTTAGGGAGAGACGACCCTAACAACACAGCTCTATCGCACGATCTCAGAGTGAGAAGAATGGAAATCAATCCTAAATGCCCTGTAGCCTCCTGGTTATAGACGTGGTGCACAACACACTGATAACCAAGACTCTACTAGACACGGTCTGTAGACACTTTCCGAGGACTAACTGCTCTGATACCACTTTTGTCACGACCGACCCGGGCATGGCGGTGCCCTACCTGGGCACCCTTACAGGTATACATCAGAGAAAATCAGCGGAACATACATGAAACTCATAACATACATCATTAGTAAGTAAACCACAGGCTAGCCGATAAGGCTACCTCCCTGGACATATATATATATATGTACATTGCCAAAAGCAGTTACATCCTTTTTTTTACAAACCAACCCACAAGATATGACTACAGACCTCTAAGAGTTTTGATATAACAATTGTGACGGGACAGAGCACCGCCATACCCCTAAATGTACAACAACCGACAATATCAGGGATCTGAACCAAGGATAAGCCTCCAGAGTAATGGAGCTTCTCAATAGCTGAACAGTGATCCTAAGAGTGAGGATCAGCAACCTGTTTAACTCTACCTGCGGTGTGAACGCAGCCCCCCGAGGAAAGGGGGTCAGTACAAAATATGTACCAAGTATGTGAAATTGAAAGTACTGTAATGAAATCATATAGTCTAAAATAAAGCCGGAGACAAGTATGATAACTAAACTAACAGTACATTGTGCCTTACTAATAATGAGAGTAAACAAGAATAAACTTCACCGTAAAAAAATAGGAAGCTTATGATCAAATTAGGGCCACTCGCCCATAGTATCATTAAGCAATCCTACTCCTGGGACTATTTCACCCGCATAGGTCCTGTGGACCCGCAATGGAGCAATTCGCTCCGCATGAGACTATTTCACCCGCATGGGCCCGGTGGACCCGCAATGAGTACATATGCCGCACTCGCATCGTGGGGAGAAAATCCACAGAATAAGTAGTAACCCGGGGGTTTACCCCGCAAGAATAACATAATACTAGCACAACCGCCTATCATACATAACATAAGCAAGTTAAGAAATCCCTTAACTTCTTATTGGACTTAATTAGCATGCACTCTCATTTTATTTAACTTAAGGCACTAACATGTCATGAAAAATCCGGAAATTTAACCCAAAGTACTACGTACTTCTATTCTTTTCAAAAGACTTATTTTTAAATAAAACCCCAAGATACTAATGCCCTTAGTATCAAGGCATGCTTGCTTTCTCAAAACAAGTCACTACATCTTTAGAAATTCAAATCAAAGCTTTTAAAAAAAAAATCAAGCATTTTTACTTTCACAACCTAGGCAACTCATGCCTATAAATCAAGTAGACCATTCTCTTAACCTTCCATAAAGCCGTTATAACTAACTTCTCATAAAGTCGTTATAACCCTTTATGTTTTAGACAAACCAAAACAATTACGTTCCTCTTTGAAACCAAGAGACTTATACTTTTGAAACCAAGTATCATATACTTTCAAATCAAGTTTCATAACTTTCAGAATACTTCAAGTTCCTTGACTTTAGAAATCATGTCTCTTAACTTTAAAATAGTTCAAGTAATCCATACTTTTCCAAATCAAGTATTTTATTCTTTTCAAGTCAAGTAATCTTTACATGTGACATCAAAGTAACATATACTTTTAAAAGCCGAGTTACTTCACTTTTCGAAATCAAGGCAAGGATACCAAACTGAAACGAAGTTCACTTAAAATACGTACGTCTATCGTACTATACCTTTGTAAATACTCATTCTCAAGAGATAGGGAAGAGTTCACATACCTCTCCGACTTAATCCACTTGCCAAGTTGAATATGCCGTACGTAGAATGTCAACCTATAATGACCATAATACGTCTATCAACTTCTAGCTTTCCAACGTAGAATATTCTAAGTGTAAAGCTTCATATTCTAGGGAAAATTGGGCAGCACTTCCTTTGTTTCTACGTACTTTTCCACCTTTTTCAACAGTCTGAGTAGACGGAAATCAATAACCAACATGCCACATTCAAGGCTCAACAATTCAGCTAACCAAATGGGATTACACACCTAACAGGACGTGTAAAACTCTGCCCTACAATTAATATAAAAACTGTCCATTTCCTTAAGGAAATTCTCGGCTCAAATGTGTAACAACATAAAGTTCATTCCAATTCCTTTTCAATCGAAATTGTTATTCTAACTTGTTATATAGACGCAATCGATTATAACAACTATAATCCCTTCTTTCTATAACATGCGGCGATCATAACTAACAATTAAATTGAATTACAATCTTAATGGCTAACATGAACTTTTTCGGATTTTAGGCTTCCAATATTCCATAACACTTATCAATATTCATAATATATATATATATATATATCTCATGATCATCTATCACTTTCATAACATGGAATCTTCAATTACAATAATAAGACGTAGATTATTACCTCAATAAGCCCAAATCTAATCCAAGATTCAAAGTCGATCCTTAGCAACTTTAGCTCCTCTTCTTGACGTTCCAATCCACTCCAAGCAACCCTTGGAATCTTATGAAGAACTCTTCTTCAAGTTCTAACTCAATCTATGAAAAATCTCTTATGTTTGCATGTTGCGACTAACGTAAAAACGTAGTTTTTCTGGGATTTTTGTATTGAGATATCCTTAGAATACCTCTAGGGATCTTAGGTTTGAATATTGGGAATTATGGAACAAGATTAAAGAATTTTTACTGCTCAATGAGAGCCTTGGCCGAGAGCTCTTGCACACAACAAGTTTCATGAATTTTTCTCTAAGTGTAGAACTAGTCTTGCACTAGTAGTAGTAATATCTAATGAGACCAAGAGCTAGGATTAATCCAAATGGAAGGCTAGGATGTGGTCAATTATCTCAAGCTATCTTGACTACTTGACTTAGTCAATAGTATCAAGCCAATTTTGGCTACAATGGTCCATTTTTTTCGTCCAACATGACCCATGTGGAGGGTGACACGTGTCGCCCTCCCATTGGTCTAAAATATTCCGTTTCCCGAAATTTCCATAATTGGTCAAAATATCGGAAACCTCGTGGGCCCCACAAAAACGTAAAATTTCTCAGGTGGGCCCCACGTATCCAACTCTGAAAATAAAATTCCATAATTCCGATAAATTCTAAAAGTCTTAAATAACAAATTTGAGAATCCAATTCTCCTTAACGAACAATTTTCCTTCCCGGGGTTCGGAAGATTTTTCCTTTGGAAAACAACTCTTTCTTTCGTTCAAATTTTTAAGTCTTGTGTTCTCCCGTCTATTCTCCTATACATGTCCTGGATTTATGGGGTGTAACACCGCGGTAGCCGAAAAGAAAAGATGAATTGTTTTTCTACATATATTTGGCCAGAATTTCTTATACATTTCAGGCTAACACTTTTTATGTAGGAGTTGTTATTTGTGAGCGTAGGGAAGAAAGATTTCGCAGAGCCGATGTCCCTATTTCTGAAGAGGATGATGATGAGGTATATCTCTTATCTGCCTCGATTGCCTCTGTATTGACTATCTTTCATCACTCATGTTTCTTGGTTTTGTCTTTCAGGAACCACTATTAATAAGGCGCATTAGGCGGTGGACAATACATGATGCCTCTCTCCGTGCCGGAGGGACGTCCTCTTTGGATCGTACTTCCGAACACCCGCATGATTTCCTATCAACTAACCATGATATAATAGTTTCTCTAGTTGAGGCAGCCGAATAGGTTGACATAACCGTAGAGGTATATCCTTTTTTTCCAGTCTTCTTATCAACTGTCTCTAGACTCTTGCCTTTCTTTTTGTCACGACCCGACCCCGGGGAAGCGACTGGTGCCCGACCGGGGCACCCCGTCAGGTATACATCAGAGAATAGCAGCGGAACATACATAACACATAAACCTGAAGATAGTAAACATCACTGGCTAGCCGAGAAGGCCGCCTTCCATAGAATATACTTAATCAAAAGTAAAACAGTACAACTTTGTTCTTACAGCCCAAACCACAAACGTGACTACAGACTTCTAGGAATAACAACTGTGGCGGGACAGGGCCCTGCCATACCCCTGAATGTACATAATACCTATAGCATCAGGGAAAAACCGTACCAACAAAACAAGCCTCCGAAAGAATGAAGCTTCTGACACCAGACCAGTGATCCTAAGAGTGAGGATCCACCACCTGCTCTTTACCGCCTGCGGCGTGAACGCGGCCCAGGAAGAAATTCGATTACATGATATACTAAGTATGCGGCGGAAAATACTGAAAATACCTCGTAGGTCTAAAATAACTGGAGACATGTATGATAATCAATTACAGAACACTGTGCCTTACTAATAATGAGAATATCAAGCATATACTATACTGCATGAAAATAGGAAGCTCATGATCAAAGCAAGGTCACCCCCCCGCAGTATCATTAAGCACTCCTACTCCTGGGACTATTTCACATGCATGGGTCATGTGGACCCACATGAGGTATTCCTCGCATAGGATGTACTCACCCGCATGGGACTATTTCACCCGCATGAGCCCTACGGACTCGCATGAGGTATTCCTCGCATCGTGGGTAGCAAATCCACGGAATATGCAAATGCCACAACCCGGGGAATGACCCCGTAATAAATAATAATATATCACTAGCACAAACCGGCTATCATACATAATATAAGAAAGTTAAGAAATCCCCTAACTTCTTATTAGTCTTGTTCACATACATTCTCATTTTAGTTTACTTAAGACACTAACATGTCTTTATGAAATCCAGGAATTTAACCCAAAGTACTATGTACTTCTACTCTTTTAAAACCTTAGGCAATTAATGCCTTAAAATCAATTTACCTTTCACAATTTCAAATCATTTATCCGTACTCATTTTACTTAGAGTAAATCTTCCTTTGTTAACCTTCCATAAAGCTAATATAACCAACTTCCCATAAAATCATTATATTAACGTTATACATTAGTCAAATACATTTCCCTAAACCCAAGGGACTTACACTTTTAAAAAGAAACAAGATTCATATACTTAAACACATCAAGTCCCTTACTTTGAAAACTCAAGACATCCTTAATACTTTTAAAGAAATGAGTTAATCCCCCTTACTCACCAAACTTGGCCATCCTTAAAACAAGTAAGGGATATCAAAACCTTGTACGTCTACCGTACTACATAAGTGCAACTAGTCATGCTCAAGAGATAGGAAAGTTCCACATACCTCTTCGGGTCAATCCACTTGCTAAGTCCAATATATATACCGCACGTAGTACGTCAACCTATAATGACCACAATACGTTTATTAACCTATAGCTTCAACGTAGAATATCCCAAGTGTAAAGTCACTAAATTCTACGGAAAATCAGACAACATTTCCTTTGTTTCTACATGCTTTGCCACCTTTTCAAGGTCCGAATTCAACATCCAACGCCACTTTTAAGGCCCAACAATCCAATCAAAATCAAAGGGGATTACACACCTAATCTTGGATGTGTAAAATTCTGCCCCACAATGCATTTTAACTAAATCAACAAGTTAAAGGTAGTATTTTGGCTATAACATGTTCACATACTAACCTTATTCAATCCCTTCAAATCCAAATCATATTTCTTACATGCAATTTATCTAAGAGCAATATTTACAACTACAAGTCCTTTCTTCTTCACATGCAACACCAAAAACTAGCAAAAAGAGAAAGAATTGTTACCTTAGAGCTTACCCAAAATAATCCAACAAGTTCACTAGCCTCATTTCCACAATCACCACCACAAAAGCTCCTACAAGCTTGCCAACAAGTTTCCTTCTTGTCACCTTTTTCAGATTTTTCTCAAGCCTTGATTTCCTCTTGATTTTCTAGAGAGAAGGGAGAGCTTCTTAATTTTTAGAGAGAGAGAGAAGAGCTTGAAGAATGACCAAGTCTTCAAGACTTGGTCAATAAATAGGACATGCAAAATCAGATGGGGGGGGACACTTGTCACCCTCCCATGGCCTTTTTTTAAAACAAAACAGTTCAGATTTTTCCACCCAGCCTCGCAGAACCCGCCTCGGCGCCGCGGCCCTGCAGCCGGCGCCGCGGCGCTGAAACATCTGCAAAGTCTCGGCACTTCCGGCGCCGCGGCCCTGCTTTCCGGCGCCGCGGCGCTGCAACTTCAGCGAGCACTCAGAACATCTGGCGCCGCGACCCTTCACGTAGAATATCCCAAGTGAAATCTTTGACTGGTTCAAGGCCGACCAATTCGACTTCTTAGTTGTATCAACCCCAAATCGAAGGGTCTATTATTGTGACCAGGCAACCGGTCTGTGGCTATCATTTACCTGTACATTCCCTAAATCGAAGGGAAATTATATTCTTTTCCGACCAGGCATCTGGTCTGTGGCTTTTGATTACTTATACCAGCAATTCGTGGGTTCGCTACGAAGGATCCTTTCCTAGTTGGTGATCATTTCCGATTTTATGACTTTTCATTTAAATCGGTGGGATTATTTTTCAAACTAAGTCTCATTCGACAAACCTCTTTAGGCTTTATATGTTTGTCGTATGCTTTGGCCATTCTACGTTTACCCACTTTGACTCTTTCTATGATTGTCAGTCGATTTTCATCCAACTGACCCAACTCCATTAGCATGGCCAGTTGGAATTCTTCCAAACTTAGAAAATTTAGTTTGGCCATCCTTAATGATATTAATTGTTGAGGAAAACACTGCATCTTGGCTATAGATTTAGCCGATAGGATGTCGTCCCTGTAGCTGTAGTTTTGGAGTTTCTAATTTTCCATTTCATTTAAGGCCTGTCTTTATAAAATGAGTTTATTCAAACGTTGCACAAAACATACATAACACAGGTATTAAATAACACTCGAGTTTTGTACAAGCATAGAACAAAGACAAACAAAACTAGGTGTAAAATTCCTATCAACAGCTCATAATGTTGTTGGCCGCCAGATTTGGTTTTATTGTCGTGGTTATCCATCTGCGATGCCTCGGCTATCCTTGCCTCAGAACTTAGGGCGATCAACCGACACCATAGGTCACGTAAGGTTTGGATTTCTTCAACCATTTAAATCCTCCAAGGTAAGCCTTGGTTCAGCTAATTATTTTATTTCAAACCCTCGTGAGGTAAGATTACAAGATTCTCAAGATCCTTCTTCATATTGCTCCGTGACGGCTATGGGAGCCACATAGGGTGAATAGAGGACAACCTCTATATTATGAACCCCGGGTTGGAACAATATATCATCCGCTGGGACGATTTCTATCTTGTCACCTTCCCAAAAGATGAGCTTTTGATGCATGGTAGAAGAAAAACATAGGCTGGTGTGAATCCAGTCCCTTCCCAGCAGAATGGTATAGGACGGCTTGCCATCTATTACAAAGAAGGCAGACATGATCGTCTTAGGATCTATAGTGATTTCTGCTACTAGAATCCCTAATGCTTCAAAGGCTTCTCCCACAAAGCTAGCCATTTTCAGGTTAGTTGGGATGAGATCCTCCTTTGTTTTGTTGAGATCCTTCAAGGTAAGCAGCGCCATCATATTCAGTATAGCCCCATTTTCGAAAAACACTTGACTAATAATTTTGTCATTAATGTAAGCCTTGACGTAATTTTGTAGGTGCACCAAATACGGTGCTCAAAGTTTCCCTAGCCGGGGTATCAGATATTATTGCCCATTCTGCGTCTTCTACGCAAACATCACCTTCTAGGCTATACATCACGGAGCGACTGGCCTAGAACTCATATGGGATTAGGCTGACCATTTCAATGTCTGCCCATATCTCATCCACTAGATCATGGATAAATAAATTGAGGAAGGAGTCCCATCTTCCATCCAATTCGGCTGACCATAAGCTCATATCTTCCATTTCCTGGAGACAAATGAGGATTAGCTGGGGGTCCTCTAACTGAATCCTCTGCACGATCTGTGGGATTGCCTCGGTTAGAGGTCCATCTAGGGTCACGTTCTCTTGTCAGGGTTCCTCCGTCGGGTTATCGGTAGACTGTTCATCCAACTTTGATTGACCCGACGTCTCCCCTTCAGGCTACATTACCCCTGAAGCAACTGAGACGAATGCACGCTTGATAGCCTCAGCTACGACAGACTCAGAAATCTCATGATTTTCGACTGCCTTGGTATTGGAAATTAGATGCATCTGTTGCATCTTACGTAAGGCCTTGACACATTGTATCCTTCTTTTTTGAGTCCAGGATGTGCCTCTCGGTGGTGCCTCTTTCTTTCCGGGAGCCTGATTGACATACCATTTCCCCTCTTCTGTGTTGGAGTCTAGTTTAATCATTCTCCGGGGTTTTGTCTGGTCCTTATTTCTCATCGTGATACGTAAGGATGAACCCCCCTCGTTTATGTTAAACTCGACCACCCTCTGTTTGGTTTTAGGGAGTGGTCTTCATCTATTCGAGGCCCGTTCGTGTTACACCTTGTAAGATTAAAGCGATAATTAAGAACGCCATTAAGGAAATAAGATGCGAGTATTGGAAATAAGTATACTTACATATGTTAATACGGAAATTAGTAAACAAGAGGATGTGATTCCGGAAAAAGTTGGTCACAACGGGTGTGACGTTGGAAATGTATAATGATAATTGTATGTTCCCGTTATGGATTAGTAACTGTTAGGCGATATTTCAACTACTCACGCAAGCGTACGCATCGTCACAAGTAATATAGTCTGTAAGACCGAATATCGTCCACAGAGACTGGTTTCTAAGTATCGTTCATCTATTTTATGTTATCTATTTGACAATCGATATTTGATTGGAGTTTTTATTTAACGACTAGAATAATTTCAAGATTTAAACTAATAAAGTTGTAATCATTTATGAATGAATTAGGGCTTCCAAAATCCTCGACTATCCACTTTATTCAATCCTTAATGCAACTAGAATGATTCTTCTTCTTTGTTAAGATATCAGTTAACTAAACTGTCTTATATTCTGTTAGGACATATAATCACTCAACCCCAGTGCAGAACCCTTCTATATTTCTATGATAGGATTTACCACATAGAAGGATTAAGAACAGTAACTACACAAGTATCAGAGTACTTTCGTCCGCGATTTTAACCTATGTCTAGTCAATTACAGCATATACAAATCTCTTCTTTCGGTTTTTAATTCAAAATCATATAGGTTATGATAACTAGTGATCAATTAATTATCAAACATTCATACCAAATATTGACTAAATCTTAATCAAGCCAAGAAGAAATTAAACTACTGCATTAATTCATGAATAACAGTTTCAAGCGATTCATAAGGAAAACCCTAATAGAGTGTTTAGCTCCTAGCCATAGTCACGCTAAGAACTAACACAATATCCATACATAACTGAATTAAAAATGAAAGAAAGAAAATTACGTAGAACAAAGTCTCCAATTGTAGCTCCAAATCCACCTTGTGTTGTGTTCTGTTGTAGAATGAAGAACCTCTCTCTAACATTAATCCCTAGGGCTTAAATATCCTCTAATTTTCGTGCCCTATGGATCAATCTGCCCTTAGCCAATTTTTCTTCGGAACTAAAATTTCGCGTCGATCGCTGATTCTGCATCTGCGTGATCGAAAACTCTGCGACTTCACGGACAAATGGCACACGATACTTCACGATGGCGCGATCTTTGAAAGTCATGTGGGTCCTCGGTAAATATGGCACTGCGGTTCTGCATAGTGGCACCGCGATGCTGCCTTCTTTCGCTCTAAGTTGCCAACTTTCGTCCTTTTCGCCTCGAGAGCACCTTTTCTGCCCATTTCTCGTTCCTTTTTTCCATTTTGCCTTTTTGCACCGCTGTGACTCAAAAGAAAGAAAAACAAACCTACTACTATACTAAACACAACAAAAACGAGTAAAATACCAACTAAAAATGACTCAAAAGACGTATACAAAATACACCTAATAGTAACGTATTACATAAGTTATGACAACGAGGATACGAGGTCTTATGGAAATTTCAAGAATTAAAAGAAGGGGGAACTAAGATTTATTTAATAAGACAATTAGGGACCAAAGTGTAATATTTAAATTTCAGATTTTTTTTCCTTTTCTCTTAAAACCTATTAGACATCCATCTTCTTCACTTGCAATTAAAAGAAATACTCCCTCCCTCTCCTCCTCTCCCCTTAGGTCAAAAATCCCCTCCCCCATAGCCAAGAATTGAAGCCTTTTGTTCCTCCTTTCTAGTCTAAATTCTTCAACAAATTACAAGCTAAAGAAACCCCCAAAAAACTGTGGCAAAAAACGCTGCCCATTGTTGGTCCGAAATTGAGCCTCCAAAATTCAAGATTTGGAGATGAATTTTTGGAAGAAAACATGTAAGAATGATGGGTTAACATTGTATAATTCATGCATGTCATTTAGAGTTGAAGAAAATGATAAAAATGGCGAGAATGAGGCGGTGAAGTCGCGGACTGTTGGGCAGATTTTTGGGACTATTTTGGCTTAAATTTAAGGTAAAAATTCTTCTTTTTATAGTTTAAATGAAGTTGCATGATGTTGTAAATTAAGGAATGAAATTGTGTTAAGAGTTAAACTTAGATTAAGAGGAAATGGGGGTGAGATTTCATGTGGTTGTTGTGATGTTGTTGTAGCCGAATTGTGGGACTGATTTTGTGTAAATTGGAATTAAGTGTTGTTATTATTATTATTGTTGCTAATCACATGTTAAAAATGGAAGGAAGTCTTGAAAGAAATCTTGGTATTTAAAAATGTATTTGGGTGTTGAAACATAAAATTGGAGTTTAGAAAGTTGGGAAAAAAGTTATGGAATTATGACATGTTGTGACCAAGAACTTCATAAAATTGTTAGACGTTGTTGTAACATTTTAGGGGCTGATTTTGTAGTATTAAAGTACTGGAAAAATAAGTTAGGAACATATGTATACGACATGATAAATACTATTACACGTCTTAAAGAAATTAAAGCATAAAAAAGTGTTACATTGCACTAGGTGTTACATTGCACTCTAGATGTTGTTGTTAGAACTTCATAAAATTGTTAGACTATTTTATGGATTGTTTTAATGTGGATTAAGGGGCTGAATTAACATGATAAATAGGTGTGTTAATCACCATGATTATTATTTTGGTTATATTCTATGAAGGTAAGGAGAAATGATGTATAATGGTGGTATATGTCAAGTATATGGATTGTTGTGGTTATATTCTTAAGTTATGACTTGCTGTTGGTATTGTTGGCTTGGTTTGGAAATTATGGTTGTGCATATAAACAGGGGAAGTGCTGCCGAATTTTTATAGAATAAGAGAGTCGTCTTTCAATATAACTCACGTTAGGAATCATAGAGTTGATAGACATGTTGTTATTATTATTATAGGTCAAGGTGCTAGTCGAGACGATTATTAGATATTCAAGTTGATATAGACGATGAGGTATGTGAACTATTCTTTCTTTTGACATGATTTTATTTAAGTAAACGTATGGCGGACGTACACGGTTTCTATACAGTCTAATTCCTAGTTATATGAGTTATGATAAGTGCCTTGATTTTCCAAAAGATGTTTTAAAATGATATATGATATGATAAGTGCCTTGACTTTCCAAAAGATGTTTTAAAATGATATATGATATGATGAGTGCCTTGAGTTTCCAAAGGATGTTTTAAAATGATACATAATATGATAACGCCTTTTATCTATTCCATTGAGAGACAAGTGATGATTTGATATGTGTAAAGCTACTCAGGATATTCTATTAGTGCTAAAGTGATTACATGACTTTACCGCGTCCTAGAATGGGCCGGACAGTATACCTTACATGACTTTACCGCATCCCAGAATGGGCCGAGTAGTATACCTTACATGACTTTACCGCGTCCCAGAATGGATCGGGCAGTATACCTTGCATGACTTTACCGCGTCCCAGAATAGGCCGGGCAGTATACCTTACACGACTTTACCGCTTCCCAGAATGGGCCGGGCAGTATACCTTACATGACTTTACCGCGTCCGAGAATGGGCCGGGCAGTATACCTTACACGACTTTACCGCCTCTCTGGAGGGCTGTGAATTTTTTGTATATATGATGATTTTATATGGACATACATAACTCTCACTTTATAAGGTTCAGTTGACTCTCATTCGTATATGACACAGTTGAAATGGTAATTTGATTATTATACTTGTCTCATGATATCCTTTGGCCAGCTATGATCTTTCTTACAGTACTTTATGTTTTACATACTCAGTACATTATTTCGTACTGACCCCCTTTTCCTCGGGGGGCTGCGTTCATGCCCGCAGGTACAGATATTCAGTTCGGCGATCCTCCGGCTTAGGATTAATGCTCAACTGTTTTCTTGGGAGCTCCACTGTTCCGGAGTTAGCCATTTTGGTACAGATTCACTATTTTAGACTTATGTATATTTAGGTGCACGACGAGGCCCTGTCCCGTCATATTTTGTTATCCTTCTCCTAGAGGTCTGTAGATAGTTGTGGGTTGTACTTATGTAGAGTTATAATATGTTTTGGTCAGCCATGTTGTTGTACTCTGTGTTGGGATGTTCCCGTGTATATGTGATACTATTTGGTGGCAGTCTTGTCGGCTTGCCTGTTATATTATGTTGGCTAGTTGTGACTCCTCAGGAGACAGGTACATTCTTGTGTAAAGGCAGCCTTGTCGGCTTGCCTATTCTGGCATATGTTGTTGTTGCGGCGTTATGCTGCCAGATTCCATATTCTTTAAGTGTTAGTTGGATTATGTGTGACAGGTTAGTATAATGGCGTCATTAGGGCGCTTAGTCGCGGTCCGTCGGGTCGGGTCGTGACAAAAGTGGTATCAGAGCAGTTAGTCCTCGGAATGTCTACAGACCGTGTCTAGTAGAGTCTTGTGTATGGGTATGTTGTGCACCATACTTATATGCAGGAGGCTTTCAGGCATTTAGGATTGATTTCTATTCTTTCATCTCTTAGATCGTGCAATAGTGATGTGTTATTAGGATGATCTCCTTCTGACGACTTAATGTGTTTACAGCTATGCCTCCGAAGAAGGCGGCAGGCGAAGGAAAATCGATGGCGGGGATACTAGCCGAGCCTAGAGAGTTACAGTCCGTGCTCGATCTATGTCGAGAGGCGTACCCAGACGATGAGCTCTACTTCGTCGCCACCTCCGAGCGCGATTCGAAGCGGCGTCACGATTACGAGACTCGAACACGAACCTCCGGCCCGCCGATCGAGCGGAAGGGCGAGCTATGAGAGATGCGATTGTTCTTGACTAGGTTAGTGGCGTATGAACATATAGACATGGACCAGGAGTTGACCCCAGAGCGGGTAGTTTGAGGGTCCGTGATTTCTTGAGTTGTAGTCTACCAGAGTTTTTTGGGTCAAGGCCCGAGGATGATCCACAGGAGTTCATCCTACAGATACATCGTACATTGAGGGTAATAAAGGCCTCAGATATTGAGTCGGTCGTGTTGGCTTCATATCGATTGCGTGATGTGGCTCTTAACTGGTATGAGTTGTGAGAGCTGTCTAGGGGCGAGGGTGCTCCTCCAGCCGTGTGGGAT
Organism: Przewalskia tangutica; assembly: GCA_029844215.1. Taxonomy (NCBI): domain Eukaryota; kingdom Viridiplantae; phylum Streptophyta; class Magnoliopsida; order Solanales; family Solanaceae; genus Przewalskia; species Przewalskia tangutica. The sequence goes on from CM056738.1 coordinate 13,419,308, forward strand.
GAATTCGCAGAGGCTTTCCTTAACCACTTCCTACCTTCAGAGATGAGGAGAGCCATAGTTGACAAGTTTTTACACTTGAGACAGAACGGTAGGAGAGTTAAAGAGTACAACCTTGAATTTGATTCATTGGCCAGATATGCACCCACTATTGTAGCAGATATGGCAGACAGGGTGCATCGCTATGTGATGGGGTTGGATCACTACTTGATTGATAGGTGTATGGCAGTGGCTCTCCAGCCGGGTATGGATATTGCTCGGATCCAGGCATATGCACAGGGAGTTGAGGACCGACATAAAGGGCGGCAGCCAGACAGAGATAATGACAGGGACCAGCATAAGAAGGCTAGGTCGGCAGGTTATTCTGGTGAGTCTCGGCGATCGGCCTGTGATGAGTCGAATATGCATCCCGGCACATAGTACTCCCCTACAGTTCACAGGTGGGAGATTTGACCGTCCAAGGTATTTAAGAGTCGGTCGAGCTCGGGGCTTGAGTTCTCGAGAGGAACATGGGTTACTCGATCGTAGCCACCTTTGCGCAATGTTCTCGGTGTGGCGAGCCCCATCAGGATATGTCGTTCGGTACAAGTGCTTGTTTTCTTGCGGTATGAGGCCATATGATGAGAGAGTGTCCGTATAGAAGTGGTGTGTGTGGTATGGTTCACTCTTTGGATCGATTCTTTGGTTCGTCATACGTAGCTATCGCCCACGAAACGGTGTTTATACGCGATCGTTCGTGGTGGAGCTCCTAGTTCTAGCGGTCCCTCGTACCGTATTTATGCTTTGGCCAGTAGGCATGATCAGGAGGCGTCACCAGCTGTTGTTACAGGTATATTATCGACCTTTTTCTGTGACATATATGCTTTAATAGATGCAGGTTCCACCTTATCATATATACCTCCCCTTGTTGCTAGTAGAATCGGGATAGAACCTGAGTCGATAGAACCATTTGATGTAGCTACACCGGTAAGAGATTCGGTCATAGTTAAGTGGGTATATAAAAAATTGTTCGGTGGTCATATATAGTCGTCATACCATAGCATATTTGATAGAATTAGATATGAATTGATGTTATTATGGGTATGGATTGGTTGGCTTTTTGTTTTGCTAACGTCGATTGTAGAGAGAAGTTAGTTCGATATCTGTTTCCAGGCGAGCCAATTATAGAGTGGAAGGGGAATACAGCAGCGCCGAGGGGTAAGTTTATTTCATACCTTAGGCAAGGAAAAATAAAGATGATTACAATAATTTGATAAAGAAGGCGAGGGATAAATTATAAGTCTGGAAATGAAGATTACTATCACTTGAAGAAAAATCTACTTGGATAACCAATGTTCTTTTATGTATGCTAATCCATCTATTATTAACTATAATTTCTCCAAAATATTTCATAAATGAGTTACCTAAAGTCTTTGCAAGATTTTATTAGAATTAGAGATGAAGGCAGAATGAAGCATTGGTCCTCATGGTTGAGTATGTTCTTACCTAGAGATAAATGAAGCATAGGACTTAGATCATTGTTTGATGTGTCCAAATCCTTATGTGCTAAACTTTAGTGAAATTCCAAGCATCTAACAGATTGTGAGATAATTTTATTTGGATCAAATATTGCAAAAAACGTTATTCTCTAAATGTACAATAAAAATCATGCTCTCAGGTATGGAAAAGGATGTTGGAAGCTAGGGATGAGATAGAGCAGGAGATTGGTAGGAGCCAAGGAGTGGAACTGCTAATTTCTGGGTTATTCCTGCAAAAATACACGGTGGATGAGAGTATTCAAGATGTGAAGAAACTTATGATAGATGGGAGATGGGATTTGTAGAATTTGCAACCGCTATTTTCTAGGGATATAGTGGATCATATCACATAAGAATTAGAATTGCATAAATTAACAGAAGGATGTGAAATGTCATGGTAGATAATGACAACTTCAAGTCAATTTATAGTAGGAAGTGCATGGGAGTTGTTAAGAAGGAAATCACACAAATCTGATGTTTTTAAGAATATATGGATACCAGGATTACCTTTTAAGATTTTGTTCTTTTTCTAAGAGATTATGGGAGTTTGAAAAACAAGTGGGGATGTCCTAAGAAGAAGGAAAAGAGACTGAGCTAGATGTTATTGTTGTGAAAATAGACAATATGAGACCGTGGATCAATTGGTTGTTTTTGGGAGATACGGTAACGTTGATGTAGGTATTACAACTCAGTTTCTGTAGGTGACACAAGTATTGCGAGTGTGGTGAATGCTTATTGCCCCTCCAAGTTCAAAGTAGTATTCGGAGCTGTACCATTTATCACTATGCGGTAGATATGGAAGGGGGAATATTGTGTGGCATGAAGACAGATGACTATGCGTCGGGTGATATATGAGATCAATATGGCTGTCTGTAAGATGCGCAAACTCATATTTTCATGGCAATAAAGTATTCTAAAGTATCTTCCTCTGATAATGCAGACGTTGAAAGTTACAGGCTAAGACTAGTAAGTAAGATAGTTAAATGGAAAGTGATTAATACGGACCTCATTACGGGCTTACCTCGTACGCAGAAGAAGTATCCTCAATTGTTCCCTGTGCCTTCAGGTAATTCAATTCAACTCCTTATTTGATTATAGTAATTGATGAATTGTATGTGTGATATATTGTGGTCCTGTGTGACATCTGTTGGTTTACTGAATATAGGTGGATAAACATAGTTATAAAGAAGACTCTGCCGAAATTTTTATAGCATGCGACCTATTATGAACATTCGAGGACAAATATTTCTAAAGGGGGGAAGGATGTTACACATCGTAAGATTAAGGCAATAATTAAAAACGTCATTAAGGAAATAAGATGCGAGTATTGGAAATAAATATACTTACATATGTTAATACGGAAATTAGTAAACAAGAGGATGTGATTCCGGAAAAAAGTTGGTCACAACGGGTGTGATGTTGGAAATGTATAATGATAATTGTATATTCCCGTTATGGATTAGTAACGTATTACATAAGTTAGGACAACGAGGATACGAGGTCTTATGGAAATTTCAAGAATTAAAAGAAGGGGGAACTAAGATTTATTTAAGTAGACAATTAGGGACCAAAGTGTAATATTTAAATTTTAGATTTTTTTCCTTTTCTCTTAAAACCTATTAGGCATCCATCTTCTTCACTTGCAATTAAAATAAATACTTCCTCCCTCTCCTCCTCACCCCTTAGGTCGAAAATCCCCTTCCCCATAGCTAAGAGAAAAGGAACTATTCTTCACATGTTGTGAACTATTCTTTCTTTTGACATGATTTTATTTAAGTAAACGTTTGGCGGACGTACACGGTTTCTATACAGTCTAATTCCTAGTTATATGAGTTATGATAAGTGGTTGGTATCAATGGACATTTCAACAATACTTTTGTCGTTTAGCTTGAACCTTCCCTCTTTGATGCCCTTTTGGATGCCATTCTGAAGACCACACAATTAAAAGTAGATCTATTGTATGAATTATGCCACTTGCAGTACTTCTTATGTACTTCTTATCTTTGAGTTCCTCGACAGGTGGAATCCTATGACCATCAAGCAGCTAAATCTGCTTATCTTTGAGCAGATGATCAAAGATCTGATCTGCCTTCGTGATGTCAAATGAGTAACCGACCCTGTCATCGGATGAACTCATCTCTTTGTCTTTTATGTCTTTCAAGGCTGGACAAGAGTAAACCTTAACCCTAACAATTTCGGCCACCATTGCGTCTGCCGTGTAGTCAGCTGACTCTGGGTCAGACTCATCCGCTTCAATGATAGATACCAAGTGGGAGCCTCAATTTTGGCTGGCTCCTCACCGCTCCTTCTCTTGGTTGTACTGCTTTATTTGGCAAGCCTTTTCGGCTAACTAGCTCAGGTTAGAACAAGATTGTCCTACCAACTTTTCCTTTAACTGAAGGTGGATGTTGTTGATTATTATGTGGGCACACTCAGACTCAGGGAAATGTACAGTGCATTTCCCAACCTTCCTTCTGAACCTCTCGATAAAATCGACAGTCGATTCATTGACCTGCTACTTGAGATTAGTTAGATCTGTCACGATAACCTGAGATTGGGGCCAATAGAACCTATCATGGAAGCAACCCTCTATGTAATCCTAGCTCTGTACATAAATATGATCCAAAAATGAGTACCATGCAAAGGTTGTTCCCGTTAGAGAGAGAGAGGGAAACTGCAACTTGTGGTACTCATTCTGGCCAGCCTTGCCACATTAGGTAGTGAATCTACCGATGTGCTCGATAGTGGATTTGTCATCGTTACCAGAGAAGATGACAAACTCTGGTGTTTTGAAGCCCCTTGGCAAAGGTTTCATCCGATCTACCCAGTCGGGGTAAGGCTTCTTATAAACAAGCATGTCCACAGGTTTCAGTTGGATGCCAAAGTACCTCCGCATAGTATTAGCAATAATTTCCGGATTTATCAGTTGTGAAGTCCCCTGCCGATTCTCGACTGGATTTGGCTAGTAGGCGTTCTGCACTGGAGGCCTCCATTATGCACTTTGATGGATAGGGTTTTGAAGGTTGTAGGTGGTCTGTTGGCCATTACCAATAGGTGGGGTAATTCCCCATTGCTGCGGTTGGGTATGGCCACCAAAGCCTGCAACCCGAGCTCCTGAAATGACTAACGGAGCCTGAGGATAATGTGGAATAATATTCCATGACTGCTCTCCTAGGACGTCAGCCGTCCTTAGAATTTTTTCGCTTCCTGAAAGGTATGGATTGGGTACTGGAAATGACTGTTGGAATGGTGCTCCACTGTAAACAGCGTCACCAAATAGCTGAGCTAAGTCATAGCCAGGGGATATCGGCTGCCAAATTCGGCTGACCAACATTGTTCGCCTATAACGTAGGACCGTTCGTAGAAATGTACGATATAACGGGCGGTGATCCAAAGTATCCTAGAGCCTGAACTGGTATCCGAGCCATGTTAATCTGCCCATACTGCAGACTCGCTTGGTCAAGTGGCACATTCCCCCCCCAAAGTTCGGTTGCGACCATGCAGTGTGCTAGTTGCCAGACGATTGGGTTTGTGTTCCTAGGTGCGCTATCGGCTTCACTTGAGTAGGCACTAGCTGATGCACATGCGGCTGAGGAACAACAGCGGGAGTCACAATCTCATGCTGAACAATACTGTTCGTTAGAGGGATGACAGAACTAGTCGAACATTCTCATGGGTGCATTCGATTGGTTTCCATCTTCCTCTCTTGTTGTACCTCATTATGTACCATCGACTTCACAATGTCAGCCAACTGTTTAGAAACTTGATACATAATGTCGTGGATGCCCAAGTCGATCTGTTGTTAATAAAAGACGTGGTCATTATGGTTGGTCCTTCAGATTGACTGGATTCTTCCATAACTTGGGTTGATGGAGGAAATGGAGGGGTATCAACTGATATAGACATACCCGAGGAGGATGCTGGTTTGTTGTTCCTTCTGGGAGGATTCTATTTAGGATGTGGACTGGACTCGAGGTTCATTTTCTTACCAGACCTTAGGCACATACGCTAAGAATGATCCCGACCCAGAGAATCAAACTTTGTTATTAATTCACCTATGGTCTCACTAGGCGTGCCAAATTTGTTCTCTCCCCGAATTCTATCCTCTGTCGTTTTATCTGCTGACGAAATCGAGAGACAAATTGATTCTTTAACTTAAGCGATTTGGGCTAGAAACATAACTCTAATTTTCAGCAATGAGTTCCCCAACTACTCCAGAAAGCGTTAGGACGGTGGTATGAGTAAACTAAGAGGTAAGAAACATGAATGCAGCTGAGTACAGTAAACTAAAGGATAAGGATAGATAAAAATTGAGTTGTTTGATCGATTGGTTGTGTCCTGTATGTACAAATAATGTTCCTATTTATAGTACAAAAAGAAAAAAAATGTACAACGTGACTCCCCCCATGTCAGCCATCAAGTAACCCACTAAGTTCAACGACCGACTATGGGGGAGGTGATGCCGATTTTCTCGCCCTCTACCCCTCTTGCTCGGATAATGACCCTTTCTTTTAGCTTTTGTTGGTCGTTACCGCTTCTAGGGGTCTGTAAACCCTTTTGACTTGATCATTGACGTGTCTGCATCTGAGTGGGTCCCAGTCGTACCTCTAACTGACAACTCGGCTAAGATGTCTTAGTAATTGATGAAGTTCTTGTAGTCGAGAGCTAAGAGTAAATTCGGCTAAACACTTAAATTATTTTGGAGTGTTAACAATATGAAAAAGGAGATTAAAGGAGAAGAGAATTTTACAACACAAAAAAATTATCTAACTTCTCCCTGTTTAAACTTTTCTTAGAAAAACAAAGATAAATTTACGTAATTAAACCATGTTAATAAAACTCTTGATAATACGTATTTTGATAATAATACGTAAAGATATCTGTTATTATTATTATTATTATTATTAAATAACAGCTAGATTACTAGTGAATCATTTAAATGAAACAATTCAAAATTCGAATTAGTATATGAGTGATTAGAATTGAGGGATCAGTTGGTACTCAAAATACTTATATCCGTTACTCCCAACTGGATTGCTTTTAGCTGTTAGATACTTAAATGTGTCATAAAGGGCAAAAGGTAACAAGAATAGGAATCTCTTGAATTCTTTTCTTAAAAAGTCATGTTAAAATTAGTAAAACAATTCCTAAAATTGGATACAACTCAATTGACTTCTTTTTAATCTTTCTTTTTAATAAATAAAATAAAACCCATAATTTCAAAAAAGAAAAGTGAAAAAGGTTTGTATAAATGTGTTAACACTTAACCGTATGTATTGTCCTGTACTCATTAGCAGTAACTTCTTGTTAGAGAGCGCTTTCCCCGAATGAACTTAATGCGACGCGAATTTGAATTAGTCGGACTCCAATACGGGACACCAAATTAAAACCAAAAGAAAAAAACTTCTTATAATTAGATGAACATTGAAACTCCAACTATCAGTTGGTAGATTTATTGACTTAAAAATGTAAGTACCAGTTTTAATTTATATGATGTTCTCTTCTTTTGATTAATGTACACAATTCCCTCTTTCTTTAAACAATTTTTCAAACTCTCAATGATGTAAAATCATTATTATTCAAATTTTAATTATTGATGGGTTCTGTTATTACACTAACTTTGAATCATTACTTTGATATTTTTTTCTTTTATTGATACTAACATTTTTTTAATTGTATGTCTAATCAATTATTCTGGTTGTCCCAATGACATGTCTTAACTATTAAGTATTAGTTAAGACATGTGAGGTTTTTCACATTCAATATAAGACTAACTGCCAAACACTGCAAATAGTAAAAACTTAGTGTAAAGAGCATATATTTAATTTATGTATCAAAAATTATTTTAAATTTCACATTCAATCAAACATTTCTCTATAAAAAGAATAAGATAGGGTATCATCATATAAAATAGAACACCGGGCCTCTGAGTCATCATGATTTACCTCTTTCATCAGTTTTTATCGGGCCGGAAGGTAAAAGCCCTGTGGACAAGAGATTTCACCTTTTTTTTTTTTCCGGAATAGATGCAAAATAAATGATAAAGAGTGTCATTTGTTTTTTAAAGAATAAAAACGACAAAGTTTGACAGACTGGAGAGAAGTAGGCGGCACATGGTTTACAAAGCATCATACTATATAATAGACCCCACAATTCAAGAATGGACCGCCGGTACCAAAGGATATGTTTTAATTTATGTGAACCATATAATAATCAAACATTATAATTTTTGATAAATATTGATATAAATATTTAAATTTGTAAAAATAAAATTTATATATTTAAAAAATACATTAAAAGTATTATAAGTCATGATAATTTATAAATTAAATAATGTAGAAAAAATGCTGTCAAAGAATCACCTCGTAGACTACCCAAATTGTAAAGAGTTCACATAAATTGAAACACATGGAGTATAATATATAAAATAAATAAATAAAATATAATATAATATAATATATAGTACAATATTTTGCATATATAAATTTAGAGGTGTCAAATACGCGGATTGATTTGAATTTGAGAGGTCAAAATAGATTGATTTAATAAAAGGACCAATGATTGTTTGGGGACACATGATTGGGTTAAAATGAGTTAAAAATGGGTCATAACCCAACCCGTATAATTTTTATTAAGTTTAAATTTCTTTTGTTCTTATATAATTTTTCAAATAACTACAAAAAAATGCTATATTATGGCTATATATAACATATCAAATCAAAAAAAAAATTAAAAATATTTTAACAACATTTCTTATTGGTCAATTTGGATTACATATCCGAATTTTAAAATAAACTGAACTAAAGAGGCTAAAACAGACTGAGCTAATAAATCCAAAATTTAAACGAATTGGGCAAGTCACTATTTAATAGGCTAAAATTGACACCCCTATATAAGTGTTTCAAACTTATGCAATATCAATCTTTAATTTTCATTTCTTTAAATTTCTTAGGTGCCAAGAAGGGTCAATCTTGACTTTGATATTATTTTTGTGATAATGGCACTGTCTAGAGTTGTTGTATTGGCCATCTTTGTTGTGGCATTGGTCACTATTATTCCCTTTGCACAAGCTCAAGAACTTGCTCCTGCTCCTGCACCTGCTAATGATGGTATGTTCCACTTTTCTTCTTAATTTCTTCAATCTTTATGAAATATAAATCCTTCTGGCACATCTTTAGGGTTAATTTTACGTGTGTTCATTGAATTATTTCATATAGTTTAGGAGTATATTTGAATCTTTTCCCAAAAAGAAAAGAAGAATGAGAAAACACATAATTTGGAACCTATCTTTCTCCTTCATAAAACAATCTTATGCTTAAAAGCTTAGAGTTTAATGGAGCAATAGGGAGAGGACACACATTGTAAACTGTAATAACATGTTAATTGCTCTATATATTTTTCATCTAACCAGACCTTTTTTTTAGTGAGTGTTGAGGAGAAAGGGTGATTAGGGAAAGAGGAAACAATAAACGTCGATGATCCTTGATGAGATATTGTCATAGGGATGTCAATGGGGCAGGGGGCCGGGGCCGGGGAAGGGTACCCATATCCGTACCCGTCACCTAAAATCCACCCAACCCCGCCCATCATCCATCACGGACAGTAATTTCTCCACTTGCCCACGCCTCACTTACTCCGGCGGGTATCCACTTACCCGGCGGGTACCCATCACGGATAGTAAAAAGAAAGTTATCTAAGAGAAAAAGGTCCAAGAAAATGAAAAAAATAAACTTTTTTCACTATGGTGTATCGAATATCAAAGTCTGAAACTTTATTAAAATATTAGGAATATTAAAAGATTAAAATAAGCGTGAAATTTATATAGAAGAAGACAATAAATTTTCTGATCCTTTCAAATGATCACAATTAAAAAAAAAAAGGAAAATAGAAACTCTAATGTCATTATCAAAGTTGTCACATATGCACGGGTAGAGTTGTTGCATTGTACCATACATTTTCACACAAAAACATTAAATTTTTTGAAGGGTACCATACACTTTATTTTAAATGATGATAGTAATAGTAATAATAATAATAATAATAATAATAATAATAATAATAATAATAATAATAATAATAATAATAATAATAATAATAATAATAATAATAATAATAATAATAATAATAGGTTGATGAATTGACAATAATCAGAGAGTCTTGACAAGAATAATAGATTTCAAGTCCTTGTCTAGTTAAGAATACCAGAAAATTAGCATAATTAAAGAATCCAACACAAACATGTACGGCGCGGGTAGCGGAGCGGGGCGGGTGCGTGTCTTATTCTAGTTAATTACTAAAATCACTTGTTATGCTTTTGTTATTAGTTTTATCTTTTAGGTGATCTGATAATTTAAAAGCCTTTTAATATTGTAAAAGTTAAATCGATCCCTAACTTAAAGTTGTGACCATTATACGATTCCAATTTCAAGTAACACTATGTTTTTTGCTACTCGTTTTGATTGTTTCCATTCTTTTGAAATCATTCACTGCAGAAACAAACAAAAACAATTGTGTCTAAAGAATAAAATTCTTCACTAATTTTTTTTAATGATGGATTAGAAACGGATTATCAAAAAATCCATTAGCGACAGAGCAATGAAATTCATAGTCAATTCTTTTGTTTTTTAATAGTGATTTGCTTGAGGCTAATTTGTAGTTGTAATTGCAATTTGCAGGAACAACAGTTGATCAAGGGATTGCATATGTGCTGATGCTAGTTGCTTTGGTTCTCACCTATCTCATCCACCCTATGGATGCTTCTGCATACACCTTCTTCTAAATATTACTTAGAATTAGGTCTAAATTTCTTTCTTCTTTTGTTATCATTTAATTTGCAATGAGAGAGAATTAGAAAGTTCAAACAGGGGTTGTATTAACAAATTCATTCATGTCATATTGGTAATAACACGAAATTATATATATATATTGTTGTTTTCTGGTAGAAATGATTTCTACCAAAAACGCTGTGATTTGTATGTCAAAGATTTAAAGACAAACAGGTTGTATCCGATCCACATACCCTTTTGATCGAGTTCGGGATTGAGATTTAGATAACGGATATGTTAATATTACAAATATAAATGAGAACACACAAGTAAAGAGAACTTAATAAATTCTTTATAAAAATAATTATGGACTGAAGCTCAGAGTTCTATATCTGAGTTACAAGAGGTGTGAACTTAGAGAGAATACAATTTGTCCTTTTATTCTCCTCTAAGTCTTGCTTATATAGATAAAACTTAGACCATTACAACCCTAGGTAATGTAAGCATTCTGGCGTAATTACACCCACGCGCACTGCGGCATTTTGATAGAAGTTGGTTGATGTGACGGGGGTTGTTTGGAGTGGATGACAGATGTGAGGATCCGTAGAGGCCTCCGGAGCCACAAAGCTTCTTACGTACGCCTGATGCCTCTGGGTGCCCTTCTAACCTACACACTTACACTTGATGCTACCGGATGTTTTTCTATCCAATACAGATAGTCTCCCACTTTCCGGGACTTTTGAGCTAAACGAACCTGGAAGTGGAAGAGTTTATGCGCTTTTTCAAAAAAGGACCTTTTCGCGGGAACCAAAACGTCGCATATGTTCGTCATCAGACGCATCGTCAGTTACTCATTGAATGCGCCAAGTTACTCATTGAATGCTCCAAGTTACTCAATTGACGACACCTCCTTTAAGACACTGATTGACGTTTTTTGACAGGACATGCCCCTCTGATTTCCAAGGATAATGATTATTCCTTTGGCTATTTTAGCGAACAGTCTTGATCATATTTATTCATTCCCTCTTTCAACCTTATTATAACAGCTTCACTCTTCGACTTCTCTTACTTCTTTCCTTCTAAAAAAGATGTCTACTTCTTCTTCTTCGACGTCAGGTACTTCTAACGGCCTAATCCTCGCGAGAGTGGCGGCCGAGTTGGGTCCATCTCATCGCTGACCATCATCATATGGTGTTTCCCAAGTCATCGACTTGGGATCCACCGCCTCTGAAATCATCCCTCGAAATTTCTACTTTGAAAGGGATTTTCGTGCCAACCTCCGCCTTGAATATGTGGAGGACATACTTTCTTTGATCAATGATTCTGCCATTCCCCAAATTCGTATTGACTATGATTAGGGCTTGGATATTGAAGTTCTTCCCCCTCCGTTCAACACCAGCATTACTCAACATGTTCCTGGAATGTCGCTCATCGACACTTATCTGTCCACTATCGATTTTGGGATGTCGATCCATCAGGTGATGGAAGCTTTCTGTCAGAGATACGAAGTTTATCCGAGGTAACTGTCCCCGTGGGCATGGAGAATAGTCGGTTGCGTGCAACATATCTTGCTCACCTCCCTTTTATTCTAGACCACTTGATCCACCTTTATTCCCCAGGTACTCCGTAGGGGAATAATTAACTTTGCTTTGAGGGCCTCCATAGACCTTATCACAAATGCCGAGGGTGGCATGATCAGTTTGTAATGATTCCTATCATTCATGGCACCAACTTCGGCCCCCTTCCCGAGAACTAGAACAATGCTCGTGAGTAATCCCCCCTCTTTTCTTTTTGTACTTTAGGCTTTCCTTTCGACTAATTTGTCTCTCTTCTTTGCAGTGGCTCCCGTAGTTCCTGATACATTACCTGACATTTTAAAGTGGGTGATAGGCTTGCTACGAGTTTCTCAGGTCACCGAGCGGACGTGAAGGGCCCATTTGTTTTAGGAATAGAAGGGAAAAAGCTATGGTGAGATCTTCTTTATTTAATCATCTGTTCGCATAGTTTATCTTTTCTCCTGACATTTTTTCTGCTTCTTTCTTATGAAGGCCTTCTTGTGAGAGGAGTTTCGGCCAGAAAGGTTCATTCATAGGATAAAGCTTGGGCCTATATTGCAAAGGTCGTCGTGAAGGCTAGGGCCAACAGGAAATGAGTGCTTCTGGGAGTCACTGAGGAATCTACTTTCGGAAATGGTCTACGTGTGAGGACGCATCACCGACTTAGTGGACCCATGAGAGAGGATATAATGAGAGTGGTTCTTAAAGAGGACAACGAGGAGGGGACTGCTACATCCAGGGTTGTGGGGTCCCCTCAAACAAAGCTATCAGAGAGTCTGAGTCCAGCGGTGGCCAACCCCCGAGCATGGGAAGGGGGATGCGAATGCGGGCCCTTCTATTCCTGAGCCAACTTCCATTGGTTCTGATCTCGGCCTGAAAGCTTATTTGGCCCACCTCTCAGACATTTTTCTTCAAGTAACTCAGGTTATTTTATAGTGTTCTGCTTTTAACACTAATGCGCAAACTAACATTACTTTGCCTAATTTTCCCAGGGGCATGATGTCGTCTCTTCTACCATTGATATTTTCAGGAATTTGCCATCGTCCGCCCAAAATATGAAGAGGTTGATAATGGAGAACCGTTGTATCCGAGAGGAGGTCGTCATCTCAAGGCCGAGCACACATATCTTCTAGAGCAGAGAACCGTCCTGGAGGATAGATGGGAGGAGGCCAAGCAAGTTCTGGCTGCCATAGAGGACACATTTTAAACTATATCCTAAGCTCGCTAATTGATGTGAGGACGTGTGGTCCGGACCGAACTTGATCGCAATGCTGCTCGGGTGATGATGCAAGCCTTAAAGGCTTCTCGCGCCCGTCCTGAGGACTCACTTTGAGGTTCTGCAAGGAGTGGAGCAAGGAGTGATTAATATTGCCTCAGCCGTGATCGATGTAGAGGTGAGTTTGGGGAAACCAATATTGACATTGGAAGACCTACTCAAAGAGATGCCCTCATCTGTTGGATCTCCCAGTGATGAAGGTATTCCTCCCCCGACCTAGCTTGGGTGTTTAGTTCTTTTCTCAGCCTTTGTTAGTTTGATGGGGCTTACGTGCCCTTTTGTTGATGTTTTTTGGGGTGGGCCTGCGCTCCCTTTGAAAATATTTTGATGTTATGATTATGTTTTGGCCTGCATGCCATTTGTTGGATGTTCCTTGGCACTTTCACCCTTAATTATTTCTTGGGTTTGAGCCTCCGTCCTCTTGCTTGTCAGACTTACAAGGTTTATATGCCCTGTGTAATTGTTTGGGTATGAAACGCTTGGCGCTTCTTTCGCACAAATGGCAATTGTTCCTTTGTCTTTTGTTCTACGCTTTAACATGCACTTTGTTTATTGCAATGATTGTTAGTCATATAATGACCCATCAACTTTTTCCACTTACCCTTCAAAGTGTGACCGCTACGCCCGTCTACTGAAACTATGCTATTATTATAGCATTTGTTGTTTAAGCCCAAAGGTTGACAATCGGTGCACGCCTATGCGATATTTAGCATTTGGTGTTTAAGGCCGTCTTGCCTTGACCTAATCCGTGAATATCATATCCGGGAACACTAGCGCGAAATCAAGATTTAAGACCTCCAATTTAGAAATGAAGAAATGTACTTCATTTTCGGTGGTGACGTTTTCTTCAAAGGTAGAATCTTTTCAGCTGACTATGTTTCAGCTATTCTCCAGTTCCTTTCCAGACTCATCCTCGAGCCGAATCACTCATTTTCCCACGATTACAGCTATTCGGTACAATCCTTCTTATATTTCCTGTAACTTACCCGCATTTGGATCCCTTATCATAAGGGTGACCTTTCTGAGGACTTAGTCCCCAATTTTGAAATACCTCAAGTTCGTCTTTCTATTGAAATACATCTCTACTCTTCATTTTTGTGCTGCCAGGCATATGAAGGACAACTCTTTGCGTTCCTCCAACAACTCCAAACCTATTGCCATTGCTTCTTTATTAGTCTCCTCGATGGTTTGAGTGTAGCGAAAGTTGGGTTCTCCTACTTCCACCAGTATCAAGGCCTCGACTCCATATACTAAGGAGAAAGGAGCTCCCCCCATACTTTGTTTTAGTGGTGCTTCTGTAAGCCCATAATACCCCTGGCAACTCTTTTGACCGCTTTTCTTTTGATCTTTTCAACCTCTTCTTGATGCTTTGGATGATGGTTTTGTTAATTTATTCTTCCTGTCCATTTACACACCGGTGATACGATGACGAAGTGATCCTTTTGATGTTTAACCATTTGAAGAACTCAGTGACCTTCTTTCTGACGAACTATCAACCATTGTCACAAGTGATCTCCTTTGGTATCCCAAATATGCATATGATATCGTCCCATATAAAGTCTATGACCTGCCTATCATGAACCTATTTATACTCTTTGGCTTACACCCATTTTGAGAAACTGTCCATTAGAATTAGTAGTAACCTTACTGTCACGCCCCGAACCTCGGGCCCGCGACTGGTGCCCTACCTGGGCACCCTTCTATTCATACAACAAAATAAACCGCGGAAGATAAATAACACTCATTTCTTTTCTTAAAACAAAGGCAAAGCCGATAAGGCTGCCATAATATAAATCACCCAAAAGGGTCTACACTATTCAATAATGTAAATACAACTCTAGCCAGTCCAGCCCACATAAGAATACAGACCTCTAAGATTTTGGACAAATACTATGACGGGACAAGGCCCCGCCGTACCCCTAAATATACCTAGCCATAATGACAAGCTTCGGAACGTTGGAGCCATCTCAAAATGTTGAACCAGGATCCTAAGCTCGCGGATCCACAACTGTGTACCTGAACCTGCGGACATGAACGCAGCCCCCCGAAGGGGCTCAGTTCAACAAGTACTAAGTATGGAACGGAAATAAAGTACAACAATTAAGTCCATAACTATACAAGGAATGACAGGGGCAAGTATGAAAATCAAATACCAGATCCTACCGTGTCATATAAAAATCAGAGCCAAATGTACCTTGTATCACTGTACTACTGTAACACCGCACCACTTTTGTCACGCCCCAAATATTTCCTAAGTCTTTACTTAGGGCGTGATGGCACCTGGACAATTATTTTCCACCAGGAGCACCATTTAATTCTCTTTATTTAGAAATTTAAACTTATATTCAAATACGGAGCTATTAATAAAATAACAATAAAAAAATTTATTTATGACTTTATTAATAATATAACGCGAGCCCATGCTCGTGCAAATATTGTCTCTACATAGACATACTGACAAATATTATTCTAAGTTGGAAGGGAGACCATTCCACACGGGCATTTCCTGAGACATTGAACCGACATTACGAACTGGCAGTACCAAGCCCAAAGCAATGGACTTGGTATGACAAGAGAGGCTGGGACGATCGCTAGTCTTGGCGTGGAGTCTTTCCTCTATCACGCTTTCTGAAACATGTTAAATAAAGAGTCACTACCCGTACAAATTTGAGTGAGAACTTTACCCTGCAATTCAAAGTAACACCACAATATTCCAAGTGCAATCACATTATAACGTAATAAGCATATTGCAAAAACATATCAGGTTACAACATTTTTAAATATGCAACAACTCCTCATAGGAAATTCTCGGTTTAACTAACACTTCATTTTATCTCGTATTATACGTTAAGACATTCCCCTGCATTTCCACATGTCCATTATATTTACGTATTTGTGAACACGTATTCACTTTACGTTTTGTTGCGGCGTGCAACCCGATCCATTATGTTTACGTATTTGTGAACGTGTATTCACTTTACGTTTTGTTGCGGCGTGCAACCCGGTCCATTATATTTACGTATTTGTGAACGCGTATTCACTTTACGTTTTGTTGCGGCGTGCAACCCGATCCATTATATTTACGTATTTGTGAACACATATTCACTTTACGTTTTGTTGCGGCGTGCAACCCGATCCATTATGTTTACGTATTTGTGAACGCGTATTCACTTTACGTTTTGTTGCGGCGTGCAACCCGATCCATTATATATTTATATATTTATGTGAACACGTATTCACTTTTCATATTTTTCAGAAGATCAAATAAATACTATTCTCTTTTCTAACATTCTGTCATTCATACTTGTAACGATTATAACTTTTTAACCATAACTCCAACTAAGGTGTTTCTCAAGCGGAAACTAAGGTAAGACGGGGATCTTTCACTGTACCAAATTTCATTTAAAACTACTTTGGGTAACTAACACAAATTTATCCTCAAAACAGCCACATGAAATCTGTTTCGGCAGAATTTTTATTAAACAACATCCAATCTTATAATAGTCATAACTCCTAATCTGTAAACCCGTTCAAGCCCCATAAATTCTCAAAACGACTAGAACAGAGAGCTACACGTCTCCATGTGAACCATTCTTTCATATTCTGTACCATTTGGTACAGTTTTACACTTTTATTCGCTGCCCTTCCTGGATCTCGATAGATCCGAGGCAGAAACTTTAAACAGCGATAACTCTCAATCCGTAAGTCGGATAGACCCCCGTAAGGTCTCAAAATGTCCACAACAAAGAGATATAGAACTTTCATTTAGCAACAATTTTCATATTCCCCACAGATTAGTACAGTTGTACGTTTCAACTTCCTGCCCTTCTGGATTCCGACGAATCCGAGGCAGCAACTTCAAACTACAATAACTATCAACTCGTAAGTGCGTTTTAATAAATCTTTATATATATCTGTCCGTAACAGAGATATTTACAACCATGTAAATTTTCATATAATTCTAATAAGTAAAACTCAATAAAAACAGTCCGTAATTATGTCTTTCCGAATTTCGACCAAATCTAAGGCAGGAACTTTGAACTATGATAACTTTCAAACCGTATGTCCATTTTACCTCATTTTTGGTTCTATATGATCATATTAGAGAGGTGTACAATTCTTCCGAATTTCATCAAATTCTAACAATTATAACTCAGTGAGAACAGTTCGTAAAGTTCATGACGCAACTAGTTATCTAAACCATCAAAAGTTCAATATTTCTTTTCAACACTCAATTCTTATTCCAACATGTATTGAACTAAAAATAAAGGATGTTACCAAGAATTTCTGAGTGAGAAAACTCACCTTGTAAGTGTGAAGATTATTGTTGTTTGGTTGCTAAAATGATCCTTACTCTCTAGTATTTTGATTCTTGTTCTTCTTGCCCTCTTGGTATTTTTCCAGATTTTTTTTTCTTCTTTTCACTTATTTTTTTCTGATTTCCTATTCTTTGTGCTAGGTATTTTATTTGTGTATAAGTAACATATATAACTAGAGATGTTTGTGTGTAACATAAAGGAGGTGGAAAACCAAGAGTGGAGAGGAGTTAAAGGGGGAGGGGAAGAGAAGTAGGTTGTTCTTACCAAAGAAAGCGTGTATCAGATTTTTAATGTGGTTAATTCTTGAAGTCTTTAAGGCTTGAATTATATATTTTGTCAACTAATAGACTTCTAACATGCCATGTGGTCCTTATAAAAAGATTATGAATTATATATTTTGCCAACTAATAGATTTCTAACATGCCATGTAGTCCTTATAAAAAGATTATGAAATATATATTTTTATTAAACCAACCAACAACTATATATTATTATTTTTTCCCGGACTTTACATTCTTTCCTCCTTAAGCAACATTCGTCCTCGAATGTGAATAAGGTCATAACATAATCACATAGACACAATAATGTTTATTGTTATTGTAACACTAATCTAACATGTCATGTAGTCCTTATAAAAAGATTATGAAATATATATTTGTTACACCCCGTATTTACAGGACATGGTGTAAGAACGTACGTAAGAACTCACAGTGTTAAGATTGGAGACTTGTAAAAATTTCTCGGAATTATGAAATTGTCGGAAAACGTTTTGTTGTGACGAATGGGAGGGCGACACGTGTCACCCCCTTATGGTGCCTTGGTCGAATTTAGGCATGGAAAATATGGTCATTTACCATAAGTCTTGGATGACTAAAGTCTTATAAGTGTAGCTTGAGAATGTTGACTAAGTCAAAGGAGACAACTAGTCTTGATATTTTGAAAGACTTCATCCTAACCACCCATATGGTTGCATCTTGTCCCTCCATGACCCTTTATTATACTACTAGTAGCAAGAGAGAGCCAACACTTAGCCATATTTTCACAAGAATTGGATGAACTCCTCTATGTTGCTCTCGGGTTCCCCATTTCAAAGAAGGAAAAAAATTTGTTTCTTGTCCAATAAGCTCCACACTTTAAACCAAGGTTCATGAGTGTTATGTGAGTATATCTCAATAGAAAAATCCCGGAAAAAGAGAGTTTTCGTATTAGTCGCAAGGTGAAAACCTAATGGCTTTTCTAGGTTTTGGTTGGAAGCTTGAAGGACAATTGTTGGTATGGTTCTAAGGGTCTCAGTAGCGGATTGAAGTATCTTGGAGAGTCTCTAAGTTGCTAAGGAACGACTTGGTTGAAGATTGGATTGAGAATCGTTAAGGTATAATCTTGTCCTTTAAGATGTTACAAGATTATATATTTTTGTTGTTGTTAGTTTTACACGTTGACAACATGAAGTTGGTATGTAGAAGTTTATAATTATTATGGAGTGCTTGTAGCTAAATTGAAATGTTATATAAGCCACTTGAAAATTGGATTACTAATTGGTCGTTTATTAGAAATCGCCGCAGGTTACCTACTTAGAGATTATGGATTGTTATAATCAAATGCGACTTGATTTCATGTTATGCTACCAATTTGGATTGAAATGGAAATTTGATAAGAATTGGTATGGTTGAACTCAAGGTGGCCGAATTTGGACTTTTAGTTTGTTAATTATTTGTATTGGACTACCTTCTAAATTGTGAGCCAATTGGGGTCATTTAGTTATTCATTGTATTGGAATACCTTCTATATTGTTGTGAGCCAATTGGGGCTGTTTGGTTATTGTATTCGGCCTTGAAAAAGGTGGCAAAGTGAGTAGAAACAAAGGAGGTGCTGTCCGATTTTCCGTAGAATTTAGCGACTTAGCACCTAAAATATTCTACGTTAGAAGTGAAAGGTTAATGGACATATTGTGACCATTATAGGTTGAAGTACTAAGTATAGCGTATCCTACTTGGAGAGTGGAATAGCTATCAAGGTTGGAGTACTTTGGAGCATTTTGCTATTTGTCGACAATCGTCGCGAGGTATGTGAACCTCTTCCTTCCTTTGGCATGATTCTATGTATGGAATACACTTGTGGTATCATTTCATGTTTCCTTCTACTCTTAGAAGTTAAGAGGTAGTTGTGTGATTTACTACATGTAGAACTTTTCCTATCTTTTGAGCATGACTAGTTGCGTATGTAGTGCGGTGAGCGTCTGAGACTATGACATTCTTTACTTGTTTTATGTAATGCCAAGTCGGGTGGGTTAGGAGATTAACTCACTTCTTTGAAAATAGTAAGGATGTCTTAAGTTGATTTTAAAGTTTGGGGACTTGAAGAGTTTTAAAGTATGTGATACTTGCTCCGTTTTAAACGTGTAAGTCCCTTGGATAGGAAATTGTATTTTGGCTAAGGTATAAAGTAAATACAACGACTTTATGGGGAGTTGGTTATATTTGCTTTATGGAAAGACAAATGACTTGATTTTAAGTGAATAGGCAACTTGTTTTTAAGGCATCAATTGCCTAAGGTTTTATAATAAAAGGAGTCCCTTGTTTTCTAAAGGTTAAGAGACAAATGGTATTTTTGAAAGTTAAGAGAATTGATTTGAAAGAATATAATACTTGGTTTCAAAAAGTAGAAGTCTCTTGATTATAAAAGGAACGTATTGGTCTAAACCATAAAGGGTTATAACGGCTTTATGGGAAGTTGGTTATAACGGCTTTATGGCAGGTTAAGAGAATGGTTTTCTCTAGTAAAGTAATCAAAGGAATAACTTGTGTTAAGGAAGGGCAAATTGTTTTAAAGGTACCAATTGCTTAAGGTTTTTAATAAAGAAGTCACTTGATTTAGAAGCCGGTAATTGTATTTCTAAAAAGGTATTGTGACTTGTCTCGAAAGGTGGATAGGACTTGATACTACGGTTGTTAGTATCGGGGAAGTTTTATTCGGAAAGGAGTCTTTTGAAAAGAATGTACGTACGTAGTACTTTGGCTTGATTAATTGAGAATTAGTCTAAATGTGCATTGATAAGTACTTTGGCTTGTTAAATGAGAATTATTCTATTTGTGCCCGATAAGTACTTTGGCTTGTTAATTGAGAATAATTCTATGTGATGCCTTGATTAGTACTTTGGCTAGATTAATTGAGAATTAGCCTATGTGTGCTGGTGATAGCCTTTGAGTGCAAGTATTATGTTTTATTACGATGTCGCGACTCTCGGTTGGAGAAGTATTTGTCTTGTTGTAAGTACTTGGGCGTCAAGCGGTGATGTGGGATTCCACGGGTATGCTTCCGTTATTTGTAGTACTTAGGTTAAATTCCGGATTCTTATAGAAGACATGGTAGTGCTTACATTTGTTTGTGGCCAGTCGAGATAGGGTAAGAGTATAAGTGAGGGGTAAACCCCCAAGATGCTATACCACCTTCTCCATGGTAAGAGTATAAGTGAGGGGTAAACCCCCAAGACATTATACCCCCTGCTTGTTTGTATAATGGTCGGTTGAGATAGGGTAAGAGTATAAATGAGGGCAAGCCCCAAGGCGTTATACCACCTTCTCCAGGGTAAGAGTATAAGTGAGGGTAGACCCCAGATGCTATACCACCGCTTTACCACCTTCTCCCGGGGTAGAGTATAAGTGAGGGTAGACCCAAGACGCTATACCACCGGTGGGACTTGGTGTTCATGTATGCCTATTGGTGTATTATTATACCTGGATGTCGGCGGTGATGTGGGATTCCACAGGCGGGATATATATATATGTATTGTGTATGTGTCGCCGGCGGTGAGGTGGGATGCCACAGGCGCGTCACGTGGTTATATTTTACACTAATAGTATCGGCGATGATGGGGATTCCACGGGCATGCTTTGATATTAGTGTGACTTGATCGCGTCCCAGTTGGTAGGGTAGTATATGTGTCCCTCCGTAGTGGGCGGACTATGTTATGAAAGATAAGTAAGTTATATGGTAATGAACTTAATGATTCTTTTCTAAATAATATCGTAAGAATGTGACTATAACTTTTATTGGGAATGGAAAGGATAATAAGATGCGATTAAGTTCATAAGTGGTAATGACACGGCAGATCAGTATGTATTTTTATACTTGTCCTTGTCATTCTTTTATGCGATTATGATTTGTTTCTTATCACGTTATATTACATTCCATATTAAATTTGTTATGCGGCCCCGAGGCTGCGTTAATGCCGCGAGTTTAGGTACACAATTGTGGATCCGCGAGCTTAGGATCGGTTCAGCAAGTTGAGATGGCTCGGTGTTTGAGTTGTCACGTTTATGTTTATTGAAGTGCAGCGGGGCCTTGTCCCGCCACGGTTGTTATGTCAAAACTCTTAGAGTCTGTAGTCACGTATGGTGGGTCGGTTTGTAAAAAGAAAGGCAACCGCTTGGTTGTTTTTATATATGTTCGGAAAGGTAGCCTATCGGCTAACTTTGTTGTTTTACTTACGATGTTTTTTTTTTTAAGTTTCATGTATGTTCCGCTGATTTTCTCTGATGTTTACCTGTAAGGGTGCCCAGGTAGGGCGCCAGTCGCGGTCCCGGGGTCGGGTCGTGACAAAAGTGGTATCGAAGCGATTAGTCCTCGGAAGGTGTCTGACCGTGTCTAGTAGAGTCTTGATTATCGGTGTGTTGTGCGCACCACATCTATAATCGGGAGGCTGCAGGACATTTAGGATTGGTTTCCATTCTTCTCACTCGAGATCGTGCGATAGAGGCGTGTTGTTAGGGTCGTCTCTCCTAACGAGTTATGTTGATTGCGAGCCGAGAAAGCGTGATGACCGGGAAGGACTATGTGGATTGCGTATCCAGGTAGGTAATGATTATAGTATAGTTGGTATTGTGACATACATCTATACGGAGTTATGTATGAGGGTCAGACGCGTGTTGCCTAGAATGATTTTAGATTACCAGGAATCGGTAAAGACTAACTAGATACCGAGAAGGTATGGAATAGTTAATGAATTTTCGCCAAGGTTTTGTTCTTTATTTCGAGGTAATTGGGAAAGGATGAGCTGTCTGATAGGGTAGTGAACCCTTAAGAAGCCATGTTAAGGAACCTAACGGAATGTCATGTTAATAGATTAAGCTGCGTAGTAGGCTTAAGAAATTGTACGGATGAGGTCCGTATAGAGTAAGTAATGGTTGTTGTGATCGAAACAACATGGTTTTGGTTTTATGAGAAGTTTTGTACGGTTCTTGGGGATGGTAAGGTAGGCTAGGGCATGGAGTGCGAGCCTAAGAATATTGATTCTTCGAGACCTTAGGTAGATAATGTTTTCTCAGGCAAAAAGATATTAAGTAAGACCAGGGATAAGAGTTAAGTGCGACGCAGAGTCGGGTTGAGGACACATTACGGGTCTCCCCGCTGGAATGGAGTGGGATCAGTTGGTAGTAGTTCGCCACGTGGCAGTCACGAGTGCAAGGCCCAAGTCTAGTTAATTGTTTTACGGGTTCGGGGACGCGTTCCACCGGAACCAGGTCGTGAAAGCCGGAAATGGTCGTATATTGTCTTATAGAGTGACTCCAAAGATTAGGGGCCAAAGATTGGTATGGAAGTTATGTATGTATGCTAGAAAGAGTTGGAAGTACGAAAAGGTAACCTCTTTTGGGCTTGTGATGGACGGGTATGCGTGTACAAGGTATTAGGGCCATGTGTGGCATTGTTGGTATGTCGGGGTTGTGAAAGAGAACTATGTCGCTAATTATAAGTTTGACTCCGAAAGAACATTCGAGGACGAATGTTTCTAAGGGGGGAAGAATGTTACACCCCGTATTTACAGGACATGGTGTAAGAACGTACGTAAGAACTCACAGTGTTAAGATTGGAGACTTGTAAAAATTTCTCGGAATTATGAAATTGTCGGAAAACGTTTTGTTGTGACGAATGGGAGGGCGACACGTGTCACCCCCCCCTTATGGTGCCTTGGTCGAATTTAGGCATGGCCAATATGGTCATTTACCATAAGTCTTGGATGACTAAAGTCTTATAAGTGTAGCTTGAGAATGTTGACTAAGTCAAAGGAGACAACTAGTCTTGATATTTTGAAAGACTTCATGCTAAGCACCCATATGGTTGCATCTTG
Organism: Przewalskia tangutica; assembly: GCA_029844215.1. NCBI lineage: Eukaryota > Viridiplantae > Streptophyta > Magnoliopsida > Solanales > Solanaceae > Przewalskia > Przewalskia tangutica. The sequence goes on from CM056738.1 coordinate 13,442,862, forward strand.
TCCCTCCATGACCCTTTATTATACTACTAGTAGCAAGAGAGAGCCAACACTTAGCCATATTTTCACAAGAATTGGATGAACTCCTCTATGTTGCTCTCGGGTTCCCCATTTCAAAGAAGGAAAAAAATTTGTTTCTTGTCGATAAGCTCACACTTTAAACCAAGGTTCATGAGTGTTATGTGAGTATATCTCAATAGAAAAATCCGGAAAAGAGAGTTTTCGTATTAGTCGCAAGGTGAAAACCTAATGGCTTTTCTAGGTTTTGGTTGGAAGTTTGAAGGAAAATTGTTGGTATGGTTCTAAGGGTCTCAAGTAGCGGATTGAAGTATCTTGGAGAGTCTCTAAGTTGCTAAGAGCGACTTGGTTGAAGATTGGATTGAGAATCGTTAAGGTATAATCTTGTCCTTTAAGATGTTACAAGATTATATATTTTTGTTGTTGTTAGTTTTACGTTGACAACATGAAGTTGGTATGTAGAAGTTTATAAGTATTATGGAGTGCTTGTAGCTAAATTGAAATGTTATATAAGCCACTTGAAAATTGGATTACTAATTGGTCGTTTATTAGAAATCGTCGCATGTTACCTACTTAGAGATTATGGATTGTTATAATCAAATGCGACTTGATTTCATGTTATGCTACCAATTTGGATTGAAATGGAAATTTGATAAGAATTGGTATGGTTGAACTCAGGTGGCGAATTTGGACTTTTAGTTTGTTAATTATTTGTATTGGACTACCTTACAAATTGTGAGCCAATTGGGAATTTAGTTATTCATTGTATTGGAATACCTACATATTGTTGTGAGCCAATTGGGGCTGTTTGGTTATTGTATTCGGCCTTGAAAAGGTGGCAAAGTGAGTAGAAACAAAGGAGGTCTTTGTCAGATTTTCCGTAGAATTTAGCGACTTAGCACCTAAAATATTCTCGTTAGAAGTGAAAGGTTAATGGACATATTGTGACCATTATAGGTTGAAGTACTAAGTATAGCGTATCCTACTTGGAGAGTGGAATAGCTATCAAGGTTGGAGTACTTTGGAGCATTTTGCTATTGTATGACAATCGTGAGGTATGTGAACCTCTTCCTTCCTTTGGCATGATTCTATGTATGGAATACACTTGTGGTATCATTTCATGTTTCCTTCTACTCTTAGAAGTTAAGAGGTAGTTGTGTGATTTACTCTATGTAGAACTTTTCCTATCTTTTGAGCATGACTAGTTGCGTATGTAGTGCGGTGAGCGTCAAGACTATGACATTCTTTACTTGTTTTATGTAATGCCAAGTCGGGTGGGTTAGGAGATTAACTCACTTCTTTGAAAATAGTAAGGATGTCTTAAGTTGATTTTAAAGTTTGGGGACTTGAAGAGTTTTAAAGTATGTGATACTTGCTCGTTTTAAGCGTGTAAGTCCACTTGGATAGGAAATTGTATTTTGGCTAAGGTATAAAGTAAATACAACGACTTTATGGGAGTTGGTTATATTTGCTTTATGGAAAGACAAATGACTTGATTTTAAGTGAATAGGCAACTTGTTTTTAAGGCATCAATTGCCTAAGGTTTTATACTAAAAGGAGTCCCTTGGTGTCTAAAGGTTAAGAGACAAATGGTATTTTTGAAAGTTAAGAGTATTGATTTGAAAGAATATAATACTTGGTTTCAAATAGTAGAAGTCTCTTGATTATAAAAGACGTATTGGTCTAAACCATAAAGGGTTATAACGGCTTTATGGGAAGTTGGTTATAACGGCTTTATGGCGGAGTTAAGAGAATGGTTTTCTAGTAAAGTAATCAAAGGAATAACTTGTGTTAAGGAAGGGCAAATTGTTTTAAAGGTACCAATTGCTTAAGGTTTTTAATAAAGAAGTCACTTGATTTAGAAGCGGTAATTGTATTTCTAAAAGGTATTGTGACTTGTCTCGAAGGTGGATAGGACTTGATACTACGGTTGTTAGTATCGGGAAGTTTTATTCGGAAGGAGTCTTTTGAAAGAATGTCGTCGTAGTACTTTGGCTTGATTAATTGAGAATTAGTCTTAGTGTGCATTGATAAGTACTTTGGCTTTTTAAATGAGAATTATTCTATTTGTGACCAGATAAGTACTTTGGCTTGTTAATTGAGAATAATTCTATGTGCTGCCTTGATTAGTACTTTGGCTTGATTAATTGAGAATTAGCCTATGTGTCTTTGGTGATAGCCTTTGAGTGCAAGTATTATGTTTTATTACGATCCGCGACTCTCGGTTGGAGAAGTATTTGTCTTGTTGTAAGTACTTGGGCGTCTGCAAGCGGTGATGTGGGATTCCACGGGTATGCTTAGTTATTTGTAGTACTTGGGTTAAATTCGGATTCTTATAGAAGACATGGTAGTGCTTACATTTGTTTGTGGCCAGTCGATATAGGGTAAGAGTATAAGTGAGGGTAAACCCCAGATGCTATACCACCTTCTCGAGGGTAAGAGTATAAGTGAGGGTAAACCGAGACATTATACCCACGCTTGTTTGTATAATGGTCGGTTGAGATAGGGTAAGAGTATAAATGAGGGCAAGCCCGAGGCGTTATACCACTTCTCCGAGGGTAAGAGTATAAGTGAGGGTAGACCGAGATGCTATACCACCGCTTTACCACCTTCTCCAGGTAAGAGTATAAGTGAGGGTAGACCCCAAGACGCTATACCAGGTGGGACTTGGTGTTCATGTATGCTATTGGTGTATTATTATACCTGGTATCGGCGGTGATGTGAGATTCCACAGGCGGGATATATATATATGTATTGTGTATGTATGCGCCCGGCGGTGAGGTGGGATGCCACAGGCGCGTCACGTGGTTATATTTTACACTAATAGGTATCGGCGGTGATGGGGATTCCACGGGCATGCTTTGATATTAGTGTGACTTGATCGCGTCCCAGTTAGGCGGGTAGTATATGTGTCCCTCGTAGTGGGCGGACTATGTTATGAAAGATAAGTAAGTTATATGGTAATGAACTTAATGATTCTTTTTCTAAATAATGTGCGTAAGAATGTGACTATAACTTTTATTGGGAATGGAAAGGATAATAAGGTGCGATTAAGTTCATAAGTGGTAATGACACGGCGAGGATCGGTATGTATTTTTATACTTGTCCTTGTCATTCTTTTGTCTGATTATGATTTGTTTCTTATGCGTTATATTACATTCCATATTAAATTTTGTTATGCGACCCGCCCGAAGTGCGTTAAATGCCGCGAGTTTAGGTACGCAATTGTGGATCGCGAGCTTAGGATCGGTTCGGCAAGTTGAGATGGCTCCGGTGTTTGGAGTTGTCACGTTTATGTTTATTGAAGTGCAGGCGGGGCCTTGTCATACGATTGTTATGTCAAAACTCTTAAGTGCAGTAGTCACATATGGTGGGTCGGTTTGTAAAAAGAAAGGAAGCGGCTAGCGGTTGTTTTTATATATGTTCGGGAAAGGTAGCCACATCGGCTAACTTTGTTTACTTACGATTTTTTTTTTTAAGTTTCATGTATGTTCCGCTGATTTTCTCGATGTTTACTGTAAAGTGCCCGGGTAGGCGCGATCGCGATCGAGGGTCGGTCGTGACAAAAGTGGTATCGAGCGATTAGTCCTCGGAAGGTGTCTGCACCGTGTCTAGTAGAGTCTTGATTATCGGTGTGTTGTGCACCACGTCTATAATCGAGGAGGCTGCAGGACATTTAGGATTAGTTTCCATTCTTCTCACTCGAGATCGTGCGATAGAGATGTGTTGTTAGGGTCGTCTCCCTAACGAGTTATGTTGATTGCGAGAACGAGAAAGCGGTGACCGGGAAGGACTATGTGGATTGCGTATCGGTAGGTAATGATTATAGTATAGTTGGTATTGTGACATACATCTATACGGAGTTATGTATGAAAGTCGACGCGTGTTGCCTAGAATGATTTTAGATTACGAGAATCGGTAAAGACTAACTAGATCTGGGAAGGTATGGAATAGTTAATGAATTTTCGCCAAGTTTTGTGTTTTATTTCGAGGTAATTGGGAAAGGATGAGGTATGCGATAGGGTAGTGAACCCCAGAAGCCATGTTAAGGAACTAACGGAATGTCATGTTAATAGATTAAGGCTGCGTAGTAGGCTTAAGAAATTGTACGGATGAGGTCCGGTATAGAGTAAGTAATGGTTGTTGTGATCGAAACAACATGGTTTTGGTTTTATGAGAAGTTTTTGTACCGTTCTTGGGGATGGTAAGGTAGGCTAGAGGCATGGAAATTGCGAGCCTAAGAATATTGATTCTTTGAGACCTTAGGTATATAAGGTTTTCTCTGTGATAAGATTTTAAGTCGGACCGTGGATAAGAGTTAAGTGCGTGAGTGGTTGAGGACTCATTCTGGGTCTCCCATGGCCTGGAATGGAGTGGGATCAGTTGGTAGTAGTTCGCCACGTGGCGAGTCACGCAGTGCAAGGCCCAGTCTAGTTAATTGTTTTACGGGTTCGGGGCGCGTTCCACCGGAACAGTCGTGGCGGAAATGGTCGTATATTGTCTTATAGAGTGACTCAGATTAGGGGCCAAAGATTGGTATGGAAGTTATGTATGTATGCTAGAAAGAGTTGGAAATGCGAAAAGGTAACCTCTTTTGGGCTTGTGATGGACGGGTATGCGTATACAAGGTATTAGGGCCATGTTTGGCATTGTTGGTATGTCGGGGTTGTGAAAGAGAACTATGTCGCTAATTATAAGTTTGACTCCGAAAGAACATTCGAGGACGAATGTTTCTAAGGGGGGAAGAATGTTACACCAGTATTCTGAGGACATGGTGTAGAGCGTGCGTAAGAACTCACAGTGTTAAGATTGGAGACTTGTAAAAATTTCTCGGAATTATGAAATTGTCGGAAAACGTTTTGTTGTGACGAATGGGAGGGCGACACGTGTCACCCCCCCTTATGGTGCCTTGGTCGAATTTAGGCATGGCGATATGGTCATTTACCATAAGTCTTGGATGACTAAAGTCTTATAAGTGTAGCTTGAGAATGTTGACTAAGTCAAAGGAGACAACTAGTCTTGATATTTTGAAAGACTTCATGCTAACCACCCATATGGTTGCATCTTGTCCCTCATGACCCTTTATTATACTACTAGTAGCAGAGAGAGCCAACACTTAGCCATATTTTCACAAGAATTGGATGAACTCCTCTATGTTGCTCTCGGGTTCCCATTTCAAAGAAGGAAAAAATTTGTTTCTTGTCGATAAGCTCCACACTTTAAACCAAGGTTCATGAGTGTTATGTGAGTATATCTCAATAGAAAAATCCGGAAAAAGAGAGTTTTCGTATTAGTCGCAAGTGAAAACCTAATGGCTTTTCTAGGTTTTGGTTGGAAGTTTGAAGGAAAATTGTTGGTATGGTTCTAAGGGTCTCAGTAAGCGGATTGAAGTATCTTGGAGAGTCTACAAGTTGCTAAGGAGCGACTTGGTTGAAGATTGGATTGAGAATCGTTAAGGTATAATCTTGTCCTTTAAGATGTTACAAGATTATATATTTTTGTTGTTGTTAGTTTTACGTTGACAACATGAAGTTGGTATGTAGAAGTTTATAAGTATTATGGAGTGCTTGTAGCTAAATTCGAAATGTTATATAAGCCACTTGAAAATTGGATTACTAATTGGTCGTTTATTAGAAATCGTCGCATGTTACCTACTTAGAGATTATGGATTGTTATAATCAAATGCGACTTGATTTCATGTTATGCTACCAATTTGGATTGAAATGGAAATTTGATAAGAATTGGTATGGTTGAACTCAAGGTGGCCGAATTTGGACTTTTTAGTTTGTTAATTATTTGTATTGGACTACCTTCTAAATTGTGAGCCAATTGGGGCTGTTTAGTTATTCATTGTATTGGAATACCTTCTATATTGTTGTGAGCCAATTGGGGCTGTTTGGTTATTGTATTCGGCCTTGAAAAAGGTGGCAAAGTGAGTAGAAACAAAGGAGGTGTTGTCCGATTTTCCGTAGAATTTAGCGACTTAGCACCTAAAATATTCTACGTTAGAAGTGAAAGGTTAATGGACATATTGTGACCATTATAGGTTGAAGTACTAAGTATAGCGTATCCTACTTGGAGAGTGGAATAGCTATCAAGGTTGGAGTACTTTGGAGCATTTTGCTATTTGTCGACAATCATCGTGAGGTATGTGAACCTCTTCCTTCCTTTGGCATGATTCTATGTATGGAATACACTTGTGGTATCATTTCATGTTTCCTTCTACTCTTAGAAGTTAAGAGGTAGTTGTGTGATTTACTCTATGTAGAACTTTTCCTATCTTTTGAGCATGACTAGTTGCGTATGTAGTGCGGTGAGCGTCTGAGACTATGACATTCTTTACTTGTTTTATGTAATGCCAAGTCGGGTGGGTTAGGAGATTAACTCACTTCTTTGAAAATAGTAAGGATGTCTTAAGTTGATTTTAAAGTTTGGGGACTTGAAGAGTTTTAAAGTATGTGATACTTGCTCCGTTTTAAACGTGTAAGTCCCTTGGATAGGAAATTGTATTTTGGCTAAGGTATAAAGTAAATACAACGACTTTATGGGGAGTTGGTTATATTTGCTTTATGGAAAGACAAATGACTTGATTTTAAGTGAATAGACAACTTGTTTTTAAGGCATCAATTGCCTAAGGTTTTATAATAAAAGGAGTCCCTTGTTTTCTAAAGGTTAAGAGACAAATGGTATTTTTGAAAGTTAAGAGAATTGATTTGAAAGAATATAATACTTGGTTTCAAAAAGTAGAAGTCTCTTGATTATAAAAGGAACGTATTGGTCTAAACCATAAAGGGTTATAACGGCTTTATGGGAAGTTGGTTATAACGGCTTTATGGCAGGTTAAGAGAATGGTTTTCTCTAGTAAAGTAATCAAAGGAATAACTTGTGTTAAGGAAGGGCAAATTGTTTTAAAGGTACCAATTGCTTAAGGTTTTTAATAAAGAAGTCACTTGATTTAGAAGCCGGTAATTGTATTTCTAATAAGGTATTGTGAATTGTCTCGTTTGGTGTATAGGACTTGATACTACGGTTGTTAGTATCGGGGAAGTTTTATTCGGAAAGGAGTCTTTTGAAAAGAATGTACGTACGTAGTACTTTGGCTTGATTAATTGAGAATTAGTCTAAATGTGCATTGATAAGTACTTTGGCTTGTTAAATGAGAATTATTCTATTTGTGCCCGATAAGTACTTTGGCTTGTTAATTGAGAATAATTCTATGTGATGCCTTGATTAGTACTTTGGCTAGATTAATTGAGAATTAGCCTATGTGTCTTTGGTGATAGCCTTTGAGTGCAAGTATTATGTTTTATTACGATGTCGCGACTCTCGGTTGGAGGCATTTGTCTTGTTGTAAGTACTTGGGCGTCGCAGCGGTGATGTGGGATTCCACGGGTATGCTTAGTTATTTGTAGTACTTAGGTTAAATTCGGATTCTTATAGAAGACATGGTAGTACTTACATTTGTTTGTGGACGTCGAGATAGGGTAAGAGTATAAGTGAGGGGTAAACCCCCAAGATGCTATACCACCTTCTCCAGGGTAAGAGTATAAGTGAGGGGTAAACCCCCAAGACATTATACCCCCTGCTTGTTTGTATAATGGTCGGTTGAGATAGGGTAAGAGTATAAATGAGGGGCAAGCCCCAAGACGTTATACCACCTTCTCGGGGTAAGAGTATAAGTGAGGTAGACCCCAAGATGCTATACCACCGCTTTACCACCTACTCGGGGTAAGAGTATAAGTGAGGGTATACCTCAAGGCATTATACCACCGGTGGGACTTGGTGTTCATGTATGCTATTGGTGTATTATTATACCTGGATGTCGGCGATGATGTGGGATTCCACAGGCGGGATATATATATATGTATTGTGTATGTGTGCGCCGGCGGTGAGGTGGGATGCCGCAGCGCGTCACGTGGTTATATTTTACACTAATAGTGTCGACGGTGATGGATTCCACGGGCATGCTTTGATATTAGTGTGACTTGATCGCGTCCCAGTTGGGCGTAGTATATGTGTCCCTCCGTAGTGGGCGGACTATGTTATGAAAGATAAGTAAGTTATATGGTAATGAACTTAATGATTCTTTTTCTAAATAATATGCGTAAGAATGTGACTATAACTTTTATTGGGAATGGAAAGGATAATAAGGTGCGATTAAGTTCATAAGTGGTAATGACACGGCGAGGATACGGTATGTATTTTTATACTTGTCCTTGTCATTCTTTTATCTGATTATGATTTGTTTCATCACGTTATATTACATTCCATATTAAATTTTTGTTATGCGACCCCGCCGAAAGTGCGTTAATGCCGCGAGTTTAGGTACACAATTGTGGATCATGAGCTTAGGATCGGTTCGGCAAGTTGAGATGGCTCGGTGTTTGAGTTATCACGTTTATGTTTATTGAAGTGCGGCGGGGCCTTGTCCATACGATTATTATGTCAAAACTCTTAGAGTGCAGTAGTCACATATGGTGGGTCGGTTTGTAAAAAGAAAGGAAGCGCTGCGGTTGTTTTTATATATGTTGGAAGGTAGCCTATCGGCTAACTTTGTTGTTTACTTACGATGTTTTTTTTTTTAAGTTTCATGTATGTTCGCTGATTTTCTCGATGTTTACAGTAAGGGTGCGGGTAGGCGCGATCGCGATCGAGTGGTCGTGACAATATTTTTATTAAACCAACCAACAACTATATATTATTATTTTTTCCCGGACTTTACATTCTTTCCTCCCATGACATTCGTCCTCGAATGTGAATAAAATCATAACATAATCACATAGAACCTGATAATGTTTATTGTTATTGTAACACTAATTTGGGGCTTCACATTCTCCCTTCCTTAATAAACATTAGATCTCGAATGTGAATAAAGTTGTAACACATGCGTATAGACACGCAAATGGCACACGTATGAAGTCTTATGTAACACGTTTTTACCTTAGTCAAATAGAAATGGATATTTGACTTTCATCGCCTCTTGACTTCCCGGTGGCTTCCTCGTGGAGTGATTCCTCCGGGACCTTCACGGAAGCAATATCTTTACTCTGGGCAGCAACCTTCCTATCAAGTATTTCCACGGAACCTCTTCATATTGAAGCTCTTTATTAACTATCTCACGGGAAGAGCAGCGTGACTTGGATCGTGCAAGTATTTTCGTAATATTGACACATGAAACAGGATGCAGCTTCCAGCTCTTGTGGAAGTGCTAATTCATAAGCCACATTTCCCACTCTTCGCAAGATCTCATATGACCCAATAAACCTTGGGCTCAATTTCCCTTTCTTACAGCGCATCACTCCGCCCATTGGGGACACTTTTAAAATACTTTCTCCCCTCTTGGAAATTCAAGATCTCTTTTAGATGATCCGCATAGGACTTATGACGACTATGAGCTGTTTTGATCCGCTCCGAATCATCATGCCTTATCATTTGTTTCTTGAATGACTTGAGCCCGAACGATTCGTCTACCCACCGAACCATCAGTGGAGACTACATTTTCGTCCATATAATGCTTCAAGCGGGGCCATTTGTATGCTAGAGTGAAAACTATTGTTGTGGCGAACTCAATTAGACATAGATGGTCCACCGAGCTTCCACGAAAATCTAACACACAAGATCGCAACATGTCCTCAAGTGTTTGAATTGTTCGCTCGGCTTGCCCGTGTTTGCGGGTGGAAAGCGTGCTTAACTTAACTTTTGTCCCGAGACCTGCTGGAAACTTTGCCAAAAGTGTGAGGTGAACTGGGAACCCTATCTGAAATAATTTGTAAAGGAATCCGTGTAACGCACAATCTCCTTCAAATAAATGCATGCGTCTTGTGGTGCGCGTCGTAGTCTTGGCCGTAAGAAATGGGCTGACTTTGTAAGCGATCAACAATCACCCAAATAGAATCATACCGCTTCTCGAGTTTTGGTAGACCGATTCTGAAATCCATATGAATCGCCTCCCATTTCCACATGGGGACTCGATGTCTGAAGTAATCCGCGATTTTTGATGTTCACTTTCACTGTGACATATAAGACACCTTCCGACAAACTCCATGACGTCTTTCTTCATCCCGTCCCACGATGGTAATTTGCCTTGAGGTCTGATACATTTTGTTGACCTGGATGAATGAAATATCTTGTGTTGTGACCCTCATCTAAGATCTTCCTCCTTAGATCATTAACCTTAGGAACACATAACCTACCACCCTTAGAAGATGCAGTCATTTCTTCTAATGTAAAGCGTGAAGGTTTTCCATGTTGAATCCTCTCCGGAATCTAACAAATTTCATATCCTCAATGACTTTCTTTTATTTCTGCTAAAGCGGTGAGAGGTATCATGTACGCCGCGTGCCTTCACCGACCTCAGTTAAACTAACTCAGGGTTTCACAATTTTGTACCTCGCGACGATACCTCTCTTTTGTATCGCCAAATGAGCCAAGCTGCCCATTGATCTCTCTTGAGTCGTCAACTACCACGTTAGCTTTTCGGGATGGTAAAGAATGCTAAGATCATAATCCTTAAGCAACTCTAACCATCTTCTTTGTCGGAGATTCAAATCCTTTTGTGTGGTTATGTACTGTAAACTCTTATGATCTGTAAATATATCCACATGCACACCATACAAATAGTGTCTCCATATTCATAAGGCAAACACTACTGCGGCCAATTCCAAGTCATGAGTTGGGAAATTCTTCTCATGTATCTTCAATTTTCTAGATGCATACGCAATAACCTTTCCAAACTGCATCAAGACATATCCGTACCCAACTCTAGAGGCGTATGATAGGCGTGAACCATAGCATCCCGATAGTAAGGTTAGGGCTGATGCGATGATCAACAATTCCTTTAGTTTAAAAACTTGCTTCACATGCTTGACCACGGTACTTAACCGTTTTTGAGTCAACGGGTCAAAGAAGCGTGAACTAGAAAAACCTTTTACGAATCTTCTATAATACCCAGCCAAACCCAAGAAACTTCTAACCTCTGTCGGAGTGGTCGATTTTGGCCAGTTCTTCACTGCTTCTATCTTCTGGGGGTCTACCATAATTCCATCCCTTGACACAACATGGCCCAAAAAGGCTACCTTTTCCAACCAAAATTCACACTTTGAAAATTTAGCGTATAGTTTCTCCTGTTTCAAGACTTGAAGCACTACTCTCAGATGCTCTTCATGTTCTTCAACACTCTTACTGTAGATTAGGATATCATCTATGAACACAATCACGAACAAATCTATGAATGGTTTGAAGATTCCGTTCATTAAATCCATAAAAATCTTTGGGGCATTGGTTAACCCAAAGACATGACCAAGAACTCATAATGGCCTATCGGGTTCTAAAGGCATTTTGGATATATCATCCGGATTTATTTTCAATTTGGTGATATCGAGCGGAGATCAATCTTGGAAAAATAGCTAGCTCTCGAAGTTGGTCAAAAGATCATCGATTCTTGGTAATGGGTATCGGTTCTTGATCGTGACCTTATTGAAGTGCCGATAATCGATGCACGTTCGAGCGATCCGTCTTTCTTTTTCCAAAGCAGGTGGTGCACCCAAGGGGAAACACTAGGCCTTATAAAACCTTTATCGGAAGATCCTTGATTGTTCTTTTAACTCCTCAATTGGTGGGGCCATTCGATATGGAGGAATAGAAATGGGTCTTGTACGGAATTAACTCATGGCAAACTCCACTTCTCTATCAGGGAAGGCACGGAAGATCTTGGAAAAACCTCAGGAAAATTTGAACAATAGGAACATCATTCACGTTGGGGATTCTTTTTGGGTATCCACTATATTAGCGGATATGCACACTCCACTCTGTGACTTCTCAATAACTTTTGAGCCCCAGGTAGGAAATAAAGCGACTGAGGATATTCCAACCCTACCCTTTATAACAACTTACGGTTCTCGGAAAAGTTAATCTCACTATCTTTCGTCGACAATCTAACATGGCATAACATGCGAAAACCAATCCATACCCAAAATGACGTGAAGTCTACCATATCAAGTAGTACTAGGTTCACCATTGTTCCCTGCCATTCACTTCTAATGAAAAATTATTTACCACGAGAGGCCCAAATTGAGGCCCTCGGTGTCATAACCTCAACGAGTTCACTTAAATAAGAAGGTTCTACATGTAAATTCTTAGCAAAGCCCGATTTACATATGAAAATGTAGAGCGGGATCGTATAATACAAATGCAATACTCGAGACTAGCAAAATACACGTGACCACCGCATTAGATGCTTACGCCTCATTCCTGCAGGGCAAAGCGTGGCCGATTAAATTGTTGGGTTGTTGACCTCACGACTCTGGCGGGGTTGGTTTCCACGATTTCCACAGTGGCGGTGTGGTTCTTCGATCTCCTGAATATATTGAGTTTGGGTCCTCTTCGCAATCCACGGCATATTGGCACGACTCTCCTGATTATAACATGTCTTCGTTAAGAGGCATTCTCCGGTGTGTTTTCTTTGACAAATCTTACAAATCGGTTTGTCGCCTCACGAGTTAGGGTTGGTGGCCTTGTCCTTGCTACCTTGGTAATTAGACCAGTTGTGCCCTTAGGCTTGAAATAAGGCCCTGATTGGTTCGGTCCTGAAGATCCCTTACTAAACTCCTGCTTCTGATTTTGACTCTGGTTAAATGATCCTGACGTCCGAAATCTCTTCTGCGAATATTCTCTTTTTGCTTTAGCGAAACCTTCTACCCTCAAAGCCATATCGACAATCTGAAGATAAGTTCGATCGTTGGCTAACACCACCACCTTCCCTGCTATGTTCGGGTTTAAACCCTCTACAAATCGCTTTACTCTATCCATTTCTGTAGGGACGACATGTGTGTTGTATGCCGATAACCTCACGAACTGTGTATCATATTCTTGTACACTACGGTCACCTTGCTTCAATTGTTCAAACTCCCGTCTGAGCGCATCCTTGCGCGTATTAGGCATAAATTTCTCAATGAATGTCGTTCTGAATCCTCCCCAAGTCATTGGTGGTGACATCGGGGGACAATTTCTTCTAAAATTTCTCCACCACACCCGTGTGTCGTCCACTAACCGTGCGATTACCAAATTGACGTTATGCGTCTCCACACATCCTCGTGTAAACAGTAGGTTTTCTACCTCATCGAGAAATACTATTGGGTTAGACTTGTAGTCCTTCCCTGTATAGATATGTTCTCTTCTTCTCACAAAATTTTCCCCATAGTTTATCTGGTACCTCTCCTACCTTTTCGGTCGGTGGTGCAGTCACATCTGGTTATTTTATCGTTGTACACTCCCTTCCACAATCCCTTGAAGGAGGTAGTACGAGAACCAAGTCTTTGAAAAGACTCAAGATAGGCACGAGAAGAGTATGAAAGAAGGGAAACTTTAGGATGTTATTCCGTTCACTTATTACTAAGGTGGCGCGCACAGTGATAAGTAACCGTTCAAACACCCAACTCGAAGAAAACTTCCTAGAATCTCTTAACCTGGTTTAGCTTTGATACCAACTTGTCACGCCCCAAATATTTCCTAAGTCTTTACTTAGGGCGTGATGGCACCTGGACAATTATTTTCCACCAGGAGCACCATTTAATTCTCTTTATTTAGAAATTTAAACTTATATTCAAATACGGAGCTATTAATAAAATAACAATAAAGAAATTTATTTATGACTTTATTAATAATATAACGCGAGCCCATGCTCGTGCAAATATTGTCTCTACATAGACATACTGACAAATATTATTCTAAGTTGGAAGGGAGACCATTCCTGCGGGCATTTCGAGACATTGGGCCGACGTTACGAACGGCGAGTACCAAGCGAAGCGATGAACTTGGTATGACAAGAGGTCGGGACGATCGCTAGCCTTGGCGTGGAGTCTTTCCTCTATCACGCTTTCTGAAACATGTTAAATAAAGAGTCAACCCTACCATCAAGTGGTGAGAACTTTACCTGCAATTCAAAGTAACACCACAATATTCCAAGTGCAATCACATTATAACGTAATAAGCATATTGCAAAAACATATCGAGTTACAACATTTTTAAATATGCAACAACTCCTCATAGGAAATTCTCGGTTTAACTAACACTTCATTTTATCTCGTATTATCGTTAACATTCCTGCATTTCCACATGTTTATTACATTTATATATTTGTGCAGCGTATTCACTTTTCATATTTATATATAGGTGAACATGTATTCATCTTTCATATTTGTTGCGGCGTGCAACCGATCCATTATATTTACGTATTTGTGAACACGTATTCACTTTACGTTTTGTTGCGGCGTCGGCCGATCCATTATGTTTACGTATTTGTGAACGTGTATTCACTTTACGTTTTGTTGTGGCGTGCAACCCGATCCATTATATTTACGTATTTGTGAACGCGTATTCACTTTACGTTTTGTTGCGGCGTGCAACCCGATCCATTATGTTTACCTATTTGTGAACGCGTATTCACCTTACGTTTTGTTGCGGCGTGCAACCCGACCCATTATATTTACGTATTTGTGAACGCGTATTCACTTTACGTTTTGTTGCGGCGTGCAACCCGATCCATTATATTTACGTATTTGTGAACACCTATTCACTTTACGTTTTGTTGCGGCGTGCAACCCGATCCATTATGTTTACGTATTTGTGAACGCGTATTCACTTTACGTTTTGTTGCGGCGTGCAACCCGATCCATTATATATTTATATATTTATGTGAACACGTATTCACTTTTCATATTTTTCAGAAGATCAAATAAATACTATTCTCTTTTCTAACATTTTGTCATTCATACTTGTAACGATTATAACTTTTTAACCATAACTCCAACTAAGGTGTTGTAACACCCCATTTTCAACCGGAGTCGGAAACGGGATTACTGCTGCATGGTTGGATTCCTAAATGCATTTTAAAGGAGTCGCCACCTAATTATTATAGTGAATTAGGACACTGAAAATATAGCATAAAATACTACGAATGATCTCCATTTTTTAAGGTCTGTGAAAGCTATGTGAGATTCTAGGTAAGGGTTCTTTATTATCCTAAAGGGAAGGGGTTAGGCATCCTAAAGGATCCGCTAACTTGCGGTTGTCCGTTCAAACTTAGGTTTAATATTATTGTGCTAAATGTATCATGCAATCTACAATTCTAAAGGTGTTCTAATTATTAAACTAACAAAAGGATATTTAAACTAGACATGCAAATATTTAAATTAAATATATATTAAACAAGACAGTAATAAAAGTAAACAATCATAAAAAATGTAATGAAGAGAACTTAGCGACACTTCGCTTTTATTTTATTTTCATGCGAATATTTTAACTTTGGGGTGCGCCTCCGGATACCTGCAAAAGACACTTAGTAGAAGAGTTAGTAAATAATAAATATATTACCAAACAAACACAATATATGTATATATATATATATATGTAAAATACATTGTAAAAGATATATTTTTTATATAGTGTGGACTCAGCTAGTGTTATGCCAATGATACTAAGACATGAGAAGTCAATATCGCCACGGCGGCGGTCGACTCGCCTCCCGGTGAACGATACTATGCATTCTCGTCTAATCTTTTTCACTTTCCTCCTCGCCCACATATTCCGTCTCACTTACCACGGGGGCCTCCAGATCGACGGATAAATCCTTCTTTGGCCCGTGTAGTATCAAATTCAAAACCAGTAAAATACCAAGTGTAGTAACTTGTTCAAAAATAAGTAAATACCAAGTGTAGCATTTGTTCTAAAATCAGTTTAACAAAACAAATAAAGGGCCAAATCGTAAATCAATCACGAAATCCAAGCGGACATAGGAAACATCGACAACTCATTTGGAAAATCTAAAGCAGCCATCAACATCAGTAAATAAAGGGCCAAGTCCATCAAAATCAGTATGAAACAGCCAAGACAGTAGAAACAACAACAATGACACGACTCATTGGAAAACCTAAAGCGACCGACATCGGTAAATAAAGTCAAGTCCATCAAAATCAGTATGAAACAGCCCAGAGAGTATAAGCGATGTGATGATTCGGAATTTTCAAAGCGTCGCGGAATTCCTAAAACTCGGCCAAAATACTAAAATGGCGCAAAAATCAGCCCAACAAAGCGAAGCAAGCGAACATCACAATATCGCGAACGATTCGCGGAGTTTTTAACTCGGCCAAATTACTAAAATAAATAAGCGGTCCACGCGACCACGATGCGCGGCGAATGAGCGTTGAAAACCAGCGTCGCGAGTTTGAACTCATTATTTTGAGTAGCACAAAAAGGAAAATGGCAGCGTCACTACCACGGCTAACGCCGGAGCAACGCCGCTGTGGTGTTTGATGCAGGCAGTGATGAGGTTCGCGGCTGAAGGTGTTCGCCGGAACAGTGGGTTCGCCGGCTGGGTTGGGCGACGACGGGAATGGTGGTAACGAGGTGCCGACGGCTCAGTGGTGGTTCGACGGGCAGAGGGTAGAGGTGCGACTGCGGGCTAGTTTTTTCTGAAAATAAAAGGGGGGTTCGCCGGAGCTTCAAGCTCCGGCGAAAGGCGGCGGAGGGCGGCGACGACAGAGGTGAAGGGAGGAGAGGAAGACCTTTTCCCTTTTTGGTTTCTGAAAATGAAAAATGGGCACCTCTTTTTTTTGCATATTTGAAATGTGGGCTCTCCTTTTAAAAAATGAACGTTGGCTGCCCCTCTGTCTATTTTTGTATATTTTTTGTGAACGTTGAAATTTGCTCAGTCTCCGTCTGTACGCCTCTCTTTTAATAAAGGGAGTAAGGTGTTTAGAAATGAAAGTGGTTTGAAATTTAAAAATGGGAAATAAAAGGGTGTTTGGAATTTAAAATGGGGAATAAAAGGAGGTGTTTGGATGAAATAAAAAAAATGGTGTTGGATTGAAATGATTCGGATTGGGTTAGTCTTTGGTAGTTTGACAAAATGTAAAGCGGGTTAATTAATTAAAAGAAAAATTAATTAATAAGATGTAAAATTATAAAAAATGTAAATGCCGATGCAATAATAATAAAAATACGATATTTAACAAATGTTTAATGTCTGAATAAAAAATAAAGCCGGTTGTCAATTAATTATTTAAAGAAAGCATAAATATTATTAAAATAAGCGGATTGTAGTAATAATAGAAACATAACATAACGCTTAATTTTAAAATATAAAGATAAAAATGCAAAAAATGATGATTAAAATGCAGTGTCATAAAACACATGAAATTGCGACAAATATGCAAAAAACGGGTCAAAATTGGTTGTCAGACATGTCCCTCTTTATGCGGAGATGATGGAAGAGTCTTGGACAAAGATGTTGACTCATGCCAATTTTGTCTGTTTTAAAAACTAGAACTTAAAGAGGGGCGATCACGGACCAAAAGTTTCCGATGTCAAATTATGTTAACCTGGAGTCGTTGTGATCTTGAAAAATAAAAAGCAAAGCAATGATTTAAAAAATGTCGATGTCGAATCATGATGACCTTTGAGGCTGCAATGCTAGAAAATAGAAGTAAAGGTAGCCTTGATTTAAAAAATGTCTCGATTTGAATCATGATGACCTTTGAGTCTGTAATGCTAGAAAATAAAAGTAAAGTAGTGAGAATTTAAAAAATGTCGATGTCGAATCATGATGACCTTTGAATCTTTGTAATGCTAGAAAATAAAAGTAAAGTAGTGAGAATTTAAAAAATATCGATGTCGAATTCGATGACCTTGGATTGTTCGCGATGCTAAAGTAAAAGTAAAGTGATGTAGATGTTAAATCGTTGCATGGGCGAAATCTTGATGAAAGCGTTGCGTAGGCTTTGATGAGATGGCGTCGTCGCGTAGGCGTGATCTGAGATGTTAAATCGTTGCATGGGCGAAATGCGGATAAGCGTTGCATAGGCTTTGAAGAGATGGCGTCGTTGCATGGGCGTGATCACGGATGTTCGTCGTTGCGTGGGCGAAATGCGGATGAAATCGTTGCGTAGGCTTTGATGAGATAGCGTCGTTGCATGGGCGTGATGCAGTGTTAAATCGTTGCATGAGCGAAATGCGAGAATGAGCCGTTGCATAGGCTTTGATGAGATAAGCGGCGTTGCGTGGGCGCGTCTGAGATGTTAAATCGTTGCATGGGCGAAATGCGAATGAAAGCATTGCATAAGCTTTGATGAGATAAGCGCCGTTGCATGGGCGCGTCACGAATGTTAAATGCGTTGCATGGGCGAAATGCATATGGCGTTGCATAGCTTTGATGAGATAAGCGCCGTTGCATGGGCGCGTCACGGATGTTAAATCGTTGCATGGGCGAAATGCGAATGGCCGTTGCATGGCTTTGATGAGATAGCGCCGTTGCATGGGCGTCACGATGTTAAATCGTTGCATGGGCGAAATGCGAGATGAAGCGTTGCATAGGCTTTGATGAGATGCGCCGTTGCATGGGCGAAATGCGAGATGGCGTTGCAAACTTTGATGAGATAAGCGCGTTGCATGGGCGCGATCACGGATGTTAAATCGTTGCATGGGCGAAATGCGAGATGAAGCGTTGCAGGCTTTGATGAGATAAGCGCCGTTGCATGGGCGCGATCACGGATGTTAAATCGTTGCATGGGCGAAATGCATATAAAGCGTTGCGAGGCTTTGATGAGATAGCGTCGTTGCATGGGCGCGATGCAAATGTTCGTCGTTGCATGGGCGAAATGCGAGATGAAGCCGTTGCATAGGCTTTGATGAGATGGCGCCGTTGCATGGGCGCGTCAGATGTTAAATCGTTGCATGGGCGAAATGCGAATGAAAGCGTTGCATAGCTTTGATGAGATAGCGCCGTTGCATGGGCGAAATGCGATGGCGTTGCATAGGCTTTGATGAGATAAGCGCCCGTTGCATGGGCGCGTCTGAGATGTTAAATCGTTGCATGGGCGAAATGCGAATGAAATCGTTGCATAGGCTTTGATGAGATAAGCGCCGTTGCATGCGCGATCACGATGTTAAATCGTTGCATGGGCGAAATGCGAATGAAGCCGTTGCATAAAGCTTTGATGAGATGGCGCCGTTGCATGGGCGATCTGAGATGTTCGTCGTTGCATGGGCGAAATGCGAATGAAACCGTTGCATAGGCTTTGATGAGATAGCGTCGTTGCATGGGCGCGTCGAGATGTTAAATCGTTGCATGGGCGAAATGCGAATAAGCCGTTGCATAGGCTTTGATGAGATAGCGTCGTTGCATGGGCGCGTCTGAATGTTAAATCGTTGCATGGGCGAAATGCGATGAAAGCGTTGCATAAGCTTTGATGAGATGGCGTCGTTGCATGGGCGCGTCACGGATGTTCGTCGTTGCGTAAACGAAATCACGAATGAAAGCGTTGCAGGCTTTGATAAGATAGCGTCGTTGCATAGGCGTGATCAGATGTTAAATCGTTGCATGGGCGAAATGCGAGATGAAGCCGTTGCATAGGCTTTGATGAGATAGCGTCGTTGCGTAGGCGTGATCACGAATGTTCGTCGTTGCATGGGCGAAATGCGAGATGAAGCGTTGCATAGGCTTTGATGAGATAGCGTCGTTGCATAGGCGTGATGCAGATGTTAAATCGTTGCATGGATGAAATGCGAGATGAAGCCATTGCATAGGCTTTGATGAGATAGCGTCGTTGCATAGGCGTGATCTGGATGTTCGTCGTTGCATGGACTAAATGCGATGAAGCCGTTGCATAGGTTTGATGAAAATAGCGTCGTTGCATAGATGTGATGCGGATGTTAAATCGTTGCATGACGAAATGCGAGATGAAGCGTTGCATAGGCTTTGATGAGATAGCGCGTTGCATAGGCATAATAAAGGGCGTTGCATAGGCGTGATGCGAGATCGTTGCGTAGATGAGCCCATTGATGAAGTCGTTGCATAGACATAATAAAAGGGACGTCGTTGTGCGGATGTAATAAAGTGATTTCGACCAGGTAGGTCAGGCTACTATGATGAAGTTACCAGCATAATATAAACCGAATAAAATAATTAGAGTTGTAAAATGATTGAGAAATGCGGATGAGAATGGCCCCGTGAGCCAAATGACGCCTTGATAGACGCGTGCGATTATGGCTTTGCAGGCTGAGCTGCTATGTGAAACTTCCTTCAAAAATTAAAGATAGATGTAGTAATTAGTGTTATACATATGCAAAAACGAATGAATGAGGATAAGAGTGTGGCCCTGTGAGCCGAGCTGCTATGCGAGGATCCCCTTCAACGTTGCCAACTTTCCAGTCCCCGTTATATGTACTTAAAAGAAAATTTGTGAGATTTGAAAGGGGTTGTTGATTTGTGCGGACTTTGTAGCTTTAATTCCGACCACTCGCATGCCCGATCTGTTCGGACCTGTAACCGTTGCCTGGCTTTAAGTATTTGGCTACGAGAGCGTATTCGATAATATGTTATTCGATACTGACTGCCTCTTCTTGCAGTGAATCCTTAAAATGTCCCAGTTTTGGCATAAGCGGATGTCGAATGGACGAGACCGAATTTGATATGGAAAACCTTTACTATCCTATCGCGGAGATTGGATGAAGTGTGCTTTGTAACGGGTAGACAAAATATTTTAGAAAGAGTTGGACTGAGTCCGATGTGGTCACCTACGTGTCTCGCCATAGAGATCAAGTAGATACATAATCTAGGAGTCTAGCCCTATTGAAGTTGGGTTCGTCGATTAGACTTCGATTTTTTTTTTTAAGAGATGGGACCAAAGCTGATATGGCCGCCTATGCATTTTGCCAAATGAACCGGTTTAAGCCATAGTTTGCCGGAGAATAAATTAATTTTTAAGAGATAAAAAAAATAGGATTTTTTATTTTTAAAAAGGTGGGACCGAGACCGAAATGGCCGCCTACGTATCCCGCCGTGGGAATCAGGTCGAACGTAGTTCATAATGTGTGACAAAAAAAGGAGATTCTTAATAGATGAAAAATTAGGATTTTTCTAAAAGATGAAACCGAGGCCGAAATGGCCGCCTACGTATCCCGCCGCGGGAATCAGGTCACACGTAGTTCCGAAGTGTGACAAAATAAGGAGATTCTTAATAGATGAAAAATTAGGATTTTTCTAAAAGATGAAACCGAGGCCGAAATGGCCGCCTACGTATCTCGCCGCGGGAATCAGGTCACACGTAGTTCCGAAGTGTGACAGAATTTGATAAAACCGTTGTTTGAGATATGGGCTTTCCGCGTATCGCGCTGATAATGCAAGGGATAACACAACCCCAGAAAACCAAGCTAGTATAGCTCGTAATTAATACTAAACGAATGCGCAAAGTTGAAGTAGCAAAATACTGTAGTAAAGTGCACATAGCTGAAAGCAACAAACATTACAATAGCAAGCCGACTATATAGATATCAAATGCGCGTCCTAGCATGTTTGGGGCCTCTTTTAATGCCAGAGGTGGGCCTAAACGCCAAATATGTGAGATCATGATAAATAGGTCCAAGCTGTTAAATTGCAATGTTTTGTTGGAAATGGCGACCAAATGACGGTGCACTTTTTCCAATTTCGGCATGTCATGTTTAGGCTTGGATTTGTCTATCATTGTCACGCTACACATAGTATGCTGGTTGGTCGTTGGGTTGAGAAACCCGTCGACAAGTTTGGTGTTTTTTTAACTATGGCGTCGATACCAGGGATCAACCCACCTAAGATATATGCATGCATGACTTAAAAATAAAGAGGGTATAGCTCTATCTTAAGTTTCTAAGATTTGGCTTCACTAGACACAAGGTTCCCGAGCGGACACTCGAGTGAGAAGACTACGCGGCCACCGGTTGGACCGGATTCTCCGCGTAAAATGCCAACTCTCCTAAATTTGGGTACTTGAAAGAAATTTGCGGGTGTGCAAAGGTCACCTCGCGTGTAGTGTGTGATAGTGTTAATTTTCCGTAAGGGAGGAAATATGAGCGGAATGCCAGTTTAAGGAAAGCGGTAACAAATAGCAGTTAAGACAATATGCAAAATATTTATATGTAAAGCAGAATAATTTAGGCAAAACAATAAAAGCAAATAAGTGTAAAACATAAAGGAAGCAAATTAAGCGAAAATAAAGAAATAAAGCACAATAAATTAACCTATGTTTGTTGTGGTTAAGAACCTAAAATCCCCAGTGGAGTCGCCATGCTGTGACACCCTATTTTCAACCGGAGTCGGAAACGGGATTACTGCTACATGGTTGGATTCCTGAAATTCTATTTTAAAGGAGTCGCCACCTAATTATTATAGTGAATTAGGACACTGAAAATGTAGCATAAAATACTACGAATGATCTCCATTTTTTAAGGTCTGTGAAAGCTATGTGAGATTCTAGGTAAGGGTTCTTTATTATCCTAAAGGGAAGGGGTTAGGCATCCTAAAGGATCCGCTAACTATGATTGTCCGCTCAAACTTAGGTTTAATATTATTGTGCTAAATGTATCATCGATACAATTCTAAAGGTGTTCTAATTATTAAACTAACAAAAGGATATTTAAACTAGACATGCAAATATTTAAATTAAATATATATTAAACAAGACAGTAATAAAAGTAAACAATCATAAAAAATGTAATGAAGAGAACTTAGCGACACTTCGCTTTTATTTTATTTTCATGCGAATATTTTAACTTTGGGGTGCGCCTCCGGATACCTGCAAAAGACACTTAGTAGAAGAGTTAGTAAATAATAAATATATTACCTAACAAACACAATATATATATATATGTAAAATACATTGTAAAAGATATATTTTTTATATAGTGTGGGCTCAGCTAGTGTTATGCCAATGATACTAAGACATGAGAAGTCAATATCGCCACGGCGGCGGTCGACTCGCCT
Organism: Przewalskia tangutica; assembly: GCA_029844215.1. Classification (NCBI taxonomy): domain Eukaryota; kingdom Viridiplantae; phylum Streptophyta; class Magnoliopsida; order Solanales; family Solanaceae; genus Przewalskia; species Przewalskia tangutica. The sequence continues at coordinate 13,465,666 of CM056738.1, forward strand.
CCCGGTGAACGATACTATGCATTCTCGTCTAATCTTTTTCACTTTCCTCCTCGCCCACATATTCCGTCTCACTTACCACGGGGGCCTCCAGATCGACGGATAAATCCTTCTTTGGCCCGTGTAGTATCAAATTCAAAACCAGTAAAATACCAAGTGTAGTAACTTGTTCAAAAATCAGTAAATACCAAGTGTAGCATTTGTTCTAAAATCAGTTTAACAAAACAAATAAAGGGCCAAATCCGTCGAAATCAATCCTGAAATCCGACGGACATGGGAAACATCAGCAACCCAACTCGCTGGAAAATCTAAAGCAGCCAGCAACATCAGTAAATAAAGGGCCAAGTCCATCGAAATCAGTATGAAACAGCCAAGACAGTAGAAACAACAACAAAGAATACCTGACTCATTGGAAAACCTAAAGCAGCCAGCGACATCAGTAAATAAAGGGTCAAGTCCATCAAAATCAGTATGAAACAGCCAAGAGAGTATAAGCAGTAGCAGTGATTCGCCGGAATTTTCAAAACGTCGCCGGAATTCCTAAAACTCCGGCCAAAATACTAAAATGGCGCAAAAAATCAGCCCAACAAAACAGAAGCAAACCGACGAACATCACAATATCGCCGAACCAGTTCGCCGGAGTTTTTAACTCCGGCCAAATTACTAAAATAAATAAAGCGATCCACAACACAAGATGCAGCGGATCGTAACGTTGAAAACCAACGTCGCGGAGTTTGGACTCGGCTATTTTGAAAAATACAAAGGAAAATGGCAGCGTCACTACCACGGCTAACGCCGGAGCAACGCCGCTGTGGTGTTTGATGCAGGCAGTGATGAGGTTCGCGGCTGAAGGTGTTCGCCGGAACAGTGGGTTCGCCGGCTGGGTTGGGCGACGACGGGAATGGTGGTAACGAGTGCAAGCGGCTCAGTGGTGGTTCGACGGGCAGAGGGTAGAGGTGCGACTGCGGGCTAGTTTTTTCTGAAAATAAAAGGGGGGTTCGCCGGAGCTTCAAGCTCCGTGGCGGCGGAGGCGGCGGCAGAGTGAAGGAGGAGAGGAAGACCTTTTCCCTTTTTGGTTTCTGAAAATGAAAAATGGGCACCTCTTTTTTTTGCATATTTGAAATGTGGGCTCTCCTTTTAAAAAATGAACGTTGGCTGCCCCTCTGTCTATTTTTGTATATTTTTTGTGAACGTTGAAATTTGCTCGGTCTCCGACCATGGTGCCCTCCTCTTTTAATAAAGGGGGGGGGGGGGGTAAGGTGTTTAGGGGGGAAATGAAAGTGGTTTGAAATTTAAAAATGGGGGGGAAATAAAAGGGTGTTTGGAATTTAAAATGGGGGGGAATAAAAGGAGGTGTTTGGATGAAATAAAAAAAATGGTGTTGGATTGAAATGATTCGGATTGGGTTCCGTACTGGACTGGTTTGACAAAATGTAAAGCGGGTTAATTAATTAAAAGAAAAATTAATTAATAAGATGTAAAATTATAAAAAATGTAAATGCCGATGCAATAATAATAAAAATACGATATTTAACAAACGTTTAATGTCTAATTAAAAATAAAGCCGGATGTCAATTAATTATTTAAAGAAACGCAAATATTATTAAAATAAACGACGGTGTAGTAATAATAGAAACATAACATAACGCTTAATTTTAAAATATAAAGATAAAAATGCAAAAAATGATGATTAAAATGCAGTGTCATAAAACACATGAAATTGCGACAAATATGCAAAAAACGGGTCAAAATTGACTGTCAACAGGTGTTTCTCAAGCGGAAACTAAGGTAAGACGGGGATCTTTCACTGTACCAAATTTCATTTAAAACTACTTTGGGTAACTAACACAAATTTATCCTCAAAACAGCCACATGAAATTTGTTTCGGCAGAATTTTTATTAAACAACACCCAATCTTATAATAGTCATAACTCCTAATCTGTAAACCCGTTCAAGCCCCATAAATTCTCAAAACGACTAGAACAGAGAGCTACACGTCTCCATGTGAACCATTCTTTCATATTCTGTACCATTTGGTACAGTTTTACACTTTTATTCGCTGCCCTTCCTGGATCTCGATAGATCCGAGGCAGAAACTTTAAACAGCTATAACTCTCAATCCGTAAGTCGGATAGACCCCCCTAAGGTCTCAAAATGTCCACAATAAATAGATCTAGAACTTTCATTTAGCAACAATTTTCATATTCCCCACAGATTAATACAGTTTTACGTTTCAACGTCCTGCCCTTCTGGATTCCGACGAATCCGAGGCAGCAACTTCAAACTACAATAACTATCAACTCGTAAGTCCGTTTTAATAAATATTTATATATATCTGTCCGTAACAGAGATATTTACAATCATGTAAATTTTCATATAATTCTAATAAGTAAAACTCAATAAAAACAGTTCGTAATTATGTCTTTCCGAATTTCGACCAAATCTAAGGCAGGAACTTTGAACTATGATAACTTTCAAACCGTATGTCCATTTTACCTCATTTTTGGTTCTATATGATCATATTAGAGAGGTGTACAATTCTTACGAATTTCATCAAATTCTAACAATTATAACTCAGTGAGAACAGTTCGTAAAGTTCATGACGCAACTAGTTATCTAAACCATCAAAAGTTCAATATTTCTTTTCAACACTCAATTCTTATTTCAACATGTATTGAACTAAAAATAAAGGATGTTACCAAGAATTTCTGAGTGAGAAAACTCACCTTGTAAGTGTGAAGATTATTGTTGTTTGGTTGCTAAAATGATCCTTACTCTCTAGTATTTTGATTCTTGTTCTTCTTGCCCTCTTGGTATTTTTCCAGATTTTTTTTCTCTTCTTTTCACTTATTTTTTTCTGATTTCCTATTCTTTGTGCTAGGTATTTTATTTGTGTATAAGTAACATATATAACTAGAGATGTTTGTGTGTAACATAAAGGAGGTGGAAAACCAAGAGTGGAGAGGAGTTAAAGGGGGAGGGGAAGGGAAGTAGGTTGTTTCCTTACCAAAGAAACGTGTATGCAGATTTTTAATGTGGTTAATTCTTGAAGTCTTTAAGGCTTGAATTATATATTTTGTCAACTAATAGACTTCTAACATGCCATGTGGTCCTTATAAAAAGATTATGAATTATATATTTTGCCAACTAATAGATTTCTAACATGCCATGTAGTCCTTATAAAAAGATTATGAAATATATATTTTTATTAAACCAACCAACAACTATATATTATTATTTTTTCCCGGACTTTACAACTTTCAAATATGAAAGGCATGTCAAAATTCGGGACACCTGCCCTCAGCATATAATATCACAGAAGCATGCTCGTGGAATACAACATCACTGTCAGCATGTAACAAGTATAAGATACAACTACCCGCACACTGTGACTTTTTAACAATGAGAGTAAACTTTACATGCTTTAAAATAGGAAGCTTATGATCAATCTAGGGCCACCCGCCCGTAGTATCATTATGCAGACCTACTCCTGGGACTGTTTCACCCGCAAGGGTCTTGTGGACCCACATAGGACAATTTGCCTCGCATAGGACTATTTCACCCGCACAGGACTATTTCACCCGCTTAGGCCCTACGGGCCCGCAATGAGCATATACGCCATGCTCGCATCATGGGTAGAAAATCCATGGAGATGTATAATGTCTTAGGGGTTTACCCCACAATTATACTCAGAAGGTGTATAACGTCTTGGGGGTTTACCCCGCATTTATACTCAGGAGGTGTATAACGTCTTGGGGGTTTACTCCGCATTTATACTCATAACACTAGCACCAATGGCTATCATGAACAACATATGTAAGTTAAGATAATCTTTGACTCTCAACATCATAAAATGAATAAACCATCATTTTAACAAACCAAGACAATTTTCATGCTTTCTTTTTCAACAAAACAAGACAATATCATGCCTTTCCTTTTTAACAAATCAAGACAATATCATTTAGGCAAGCCGAAGTACTATCAAGGCACAAAATAGAATAACTATTATTTAAGCAAGCCAAAGTACTATCAAGGCACTAACACACCTTGCTTTACTAAGGATTAAAGTCCATTACGACAATGTACGTGAGCCGTACATTCACTTTATGAACTAAATTTCCATTTTAGGAAAGCTCAAGTACTACATGTATCTCTAGGAAGTAGGATCCAATACGTGTATCATTTTGGAACCATTATTTAGAAAATCGAGACACTTATCGTACCAAGTATCCTTCTAAGACATGGTTTTGGCAAATCAAGGCACTAGACCTCACGTGTTACTTTAAAACATCTTGAACATCAAAGTGCCACATATCATGTATTATATTAAGGACTTAATCATGGACATTCTCGCACGATTTCCTTAAAACAATTTAAACCATCCCTTGACTTTCCACAAAAACTTGTTATAACAAACTTCCCATAAAGCCGTTATAACCACTTCATTTTTAGACAACTAACGCACCATTACCTCTTTCCTTTTTATAAAAACCAAGGCATTATCATGCCACATAAGGGATTTGAACCCAAAGTACTTTGTGCATCTATTCTTTATAAAAGAATCGTTTCATGAAATATTAGGGTGTTGGAACCAAAAGTACTTTCACCATTAAAACCAAGTTACTTACTTTTTTAAACTCAAGTAACTTATACTTTTAAGACCAAGTAACTTATGCCTCCAAATCAAGTCACTTACTCTCTTTAAATCAAGTAACATATACTTTTCAAAACGAGTTACTACACATTTTCGAAATTCAAGTCCCAAGTACTTTCGAAAATCAAGCCTCATGTACTTACAAAATTAATACTTTTATGAGCCGTGAATAGGTTATTCTCGTTTATAACGATCTTGTTAAATCAGCCATGATCTAGAAAATGTAATACAATTTTGTCTTATCTTAGTTTCTATGCAGATGGAGAATTCTACTCATTTCAATATAATTGATTGTCGATACATTTTCATTAACGCTGTAATGACTTGTTCGATACCTATTCTCATTAGTGTAGTAAATTAGCAAGGTCACTCGACTCCAATACTTCCTAACGTCTCTTGCCAACATCCCCATAAGACTTGGTAAGAACTTAGGAATATTCTAGACATGCCTTTAGCATAAAATCAATAACATGAATACTTCCTATGACAAGGAAAGTATACTCAAGAACAAATCATGTATACTCCTAACAACAAGGCAAGTATACCTCAAATATCCAGTCATGTATACTCCTAACAACAAGGCAAGTATACTTCAAACAACAAGCCATGTATACTCCTAACAACAAGGAAAGTATACCATAAAAATACTTATGTTTATAGAAAGAAGAAGTTCACATACCTCGTGACGACTAACCCATACGACAAGTAGCAAAATGCTCCGAAGTACTTCAACCTCATCGGCTATTCCTTAAGCCAAGTAGACTCTGCTACACGTAGTACTTCAACCTAAAATGGCCATAGTACTTCTATCAATATCATACTTTCTAGTATAAAACTTATACCAAATAATGCCCTCTAATTCTACGAAGAATTGGGTAGCACTTCCTTTGTTTCTATGTACTTTTCCACTTTTTTCCAAGGCATGTATTTCAATAACCAATACGCCACATTTAAGGCTCAACCAAACAGCTAACCAAAGGGGATTACACGCCTAACTGAACGTGTAAAATCCCGCCCCACAATTCATATATAATAGTCCATTATTATTAAGGCCAATCTCGGCTACAATAATGACAACATATATTCATTTTTCAATTCTTTAATCCAAGTCGTTACTCCAACATGTTATATCCGTCATAACAATTATAACAACTAAATTGATTATCAACTTCAATGACTAACATGCCATGTCTCGATTTTTAACCCTCAAATTATCTTAACACTTATCAATCTTCATTCATTTTATCACAAGTTCATTTATATACAACTACTATAACATGAAATCTTCAATTACATTAGGAAGACAAAGATCATTACCTCAACAAGCCCAAAATATTTCAAGGATCTCGCCCACTTTAGCTCTTTTCCGCAACTCTTCTTCTTTACGATCCAATCCAAAATTAATGACCCTTAGAAGCTTCTAACCAACTTCTATTCTTGCTTTAATACCAAAAAGTGAAGAACACCTTAGGGTTTGTTTCAAACCCTAACCACGTTTCGTGAAGATTCAGGGAAGGTGGGAGTTCAATCTTGGCTAATCCCTTTGTTAATATCCTTCATCTAGTGTGTAAGAACAACACTTTTAAGATTCAACAATCCTTGCCTTTGGTTCTTGGCCAAATCGAAAATGAGAGAGAGAAGAGCAAGTATTTGGATGAAGTTTTGTGTAGAATGGCCAAGTCTTGCAAGACTTAGCCAAGATATAGGCTTTTCTTGTTCTACAAGTTGGGAGGGACACTTGTCGCCCTCCCATAGGTCCTCTACAACAAATATCTTCTAATTTAACACAATTTTCGCAAAAAATCCCGCCTCGACGCCACGTCCCTGCATCCGGCGCCATGGCGCTGAAACTTCAGAAGATTTCAGGACTTACGGAGCCACGGCCTTGAGATACGGCGCCGTGGCGCCTGACTGAAACCTGCTCACTTTCTCTTCTGTCAGCTGAACTTGCAACGTCCATAACTTTCTACTCCGATGTCCAAACGACGAGAGGTTTGTTGCGTTGGAAACTAGACTCAATGAAATTCATATTAGGCTTTTCAAACACCTAAAAACTCCTAATATACTAGGATATATACCGCTCCAAAGTTGACTAAAAATCTGTCCAAAAACATTCTGCCAACTTTTTTTTTCCAAATTCAAATATTATTTCCTTTCATACGTTCTCATCTCATTCTCTTGGAATTACGGGGCGTAACACTTACATCCCCAGAGCTCCTGGAAACGTGCCCACGATATACATTCCCCATTTCATGAATGGCCATAGAACCACTACCGAATGGAGGGGTTCAGCAGGTTGATGTATTATTGGCGAATGTTGCTAAAATTTCTCATATTTTCGAATGTAAGCCTTTGCGTCCTCTTCCATCCGATTCCAATAATACCCCACTCTCATTATCTTCTTTACTAATGAATCAGAGTTGTCGTTATTTCTGCAGTTCCCTTCATGTATCTCACACATCACATAATCAACCTCCATCGGCCCTAGATATTTGGCCAAGGGTCCAAGGTATGATCTTATGTACAACTGCCCCTCATGCATACAATACCTAGCCGGCTTTGTCCTCAATGCTCGAGCTTATTTGGAGTCCTCGGGGAGAGTCCCCTCCTGTAAATAATTATTGATATCATTCATCCAGTCCCAAGTGAGACTAGCTGAATTTACTTCGTGCATGTCAGAATCCAAGATGGAACATAGAAGTTGGACTATGGCATCCGACTCTCATTGAGTTATTCCGGATTACGAGCCTAGGTTGGTCAAAGCGTCAACTTCGAAGTTCATCTCTCGCGGGATTTACATCACCGTCCATTTCTGGAATTGAATCAACAAAGCGGTAATTTTGCTGAAATATTCTTGGATTCAACTGTATTTGGCTTCATCTTTACCCAATATTTGATTGATGACCAACTGTGAGTCGCTCTTGATCTCAATGTCTTGGCTTCGAGTCCTATAGGCAATTCTAAACCTATAATTGTGGCCTCATTGATAATCACAAAAGCATATTTAACGACTTGTTTGATTAAGGCCCTCGATGGGGCAACAAGGACAATTCCCAACCCGATGCCTTTCATGCTTGTGGCCTCATCCATGTATAACACCCATTCCTTAGAGGCAGCTTCAGTTTCCTGAATTGCCTCCTTATGAGCCCGAGGCATCATACCCAGACTATAATCGACCACAAAGTCAATTCACGTTTGAGATTTAATAGCGGTCTGGGGGCGATAGGTGATATCATACCTATAAATTTCAATCGACCAACTCATTAATCGGCCCAAAAGTTTGTGTTTATACAATATGTTCCTCAGAGGGAGGAAAGTGGTCATATGGGTGACATTGAAAGTAGGGACTTAGTTTATGAGACACTACCACCAGGGCCAAAGCCAGTTTTTCAAGGTGGGGATACCAAGCTTCGACCTATATTAAGGCTTTACTAGTATAATAAATAGGATATTGCGTACCTTTTTCCTCCTGAACGAGCATAACATTTACAACAGTTTTGAACACATGGAGATAAATCATCATTGATTCCCCCTCATCTGGTTTTACGAGCATGAGAGGTTTGAAAGGCACTTCTTTAGGTCTTTCAAGGATTGGTGACATTCTACGGTCCATTGGAAGTCTTTCTTTTTCTTCAGCAAGCTAAATAATTTTTGACATTGTTCGTATGACTTAGATATGAACCTCCCCAAGGTCGTTATTCTTTTGGTCAATCCATGCACCTCTCGAGTGTTGTTGAGCACCTTCGGTATTTGTTCTATGGCTCAAATGTGATTCAGGTTGGCGTCAATACCTCTATTAGACACCACAAAACCTATGAATTTTCCAGAGCCTAACCCAAAAGCACATCTTCAGGATTTAGCTTGAGGTTATTCTCTCGGAGGATCCCGAACACTTCCTGCAAATGCCTAATATGTTCCACTATTCCTAGGGACTTAGCGATTATGTCATCTAAATAAATCTCCACACTTCAACCCAGCTGATGACGGAACATCTGTTGGGTCAGCTGGTGGAAGGTAGTCCCAACTTTTTTTAAGCCAAATGGCATAACAGTGTAATAGTAAGTTCCATGCTCTGTTATGAATAAAGTCTTTTCCTGATAAAATGGGTCCAGTCGTATCAGACCAAACCCTGTGGATAAATCTAGGAAGTTGAGCAGCTCATTTCTAGCTAGTACATCGACCACTAGATCCATGCAAGGCATAGGGTACGAGCTCATCAATCAAGCTTTATTTAAATCTTTTAAATTTAAAAAACATTGGAAAATGTCACGTTTCTTAGGGAGTACCACCATATTCGATAGCCAGTCTGGGTATTTTACCTCTCATATCGCTCCCCACTAGATGAGTCATGCACTTCTTCTTTGATGAATTGATTCCGTTCTACTGACACCGGGCGTCTTTTATGTTTAATGGACATACAATCTGAGTCCATTGTTAGCTTGTGGAGGGCTACCTCCGGAGGCATTACTGTCACATCCAATATCGATCAAGTGAAGCCACCAATATTGTTATTTAGAAATATAATCAATTTTTTCCTGAACTCAAGGCTAAGCCCGAGCCCAGGTATACCTGCTCCTCGAGCTTATCCGGTCAACAAACGGTGAGCTAGAGATCCTCTGCTATTAACCTCCCTACACCTTACTCCTCCAGTGTCATGAAACCCTGAGGTATTCTGTCTGCTGGACCTCCTAGAGAGAGGGCTTCTGCTGGTTCCTGTTCTTACTCGACCTGGGGGCGGATCCTGAGGTCAAGCATCTGTGATTGATAGCTATCATTTCTATTTGAGACATCCTGCATATCAATCATGAAAATTTCCATTGGGTCACTCTCGGCATCCCCATTTACCTCAACCACTCCCCAGTACGTCGGGAACTTCATAGTTTGATAGAAAGTAGACGGAACTACCCTAATGGCGTGTATCCAGGGCCTCCCAATTACCAGGTTGTATGGCATTCCTCCATCGAGGATATCAAATAAGGATTTCATTGATACTCCCTGCACATACATTTCCAACTCAATTTTTCTTCGGGTCGTTTCTCTAGACAAGTTGAACCTGGTTAGAACTTTTACCACAAGGGTTATTTGCTCGGTAAGTTGGATCTCCTTGATTACACGGAGTTGCACAACATTCACGGAGCTACCTGGATCAATGAGTGCACGCTTAATGTTAAATTAAAATATTTGAATAAAAATTACCATAGCATCAACGTATGGGTTCTTGATGCTATTTCGTTCCACTTTGCCGAAGATGATAGGATCTTTATGTCCCCCCCTCATCATTTTCTGGATGAAGGCGGGTGCATGGGTTGATGCGCTCGAGACACTTCCTCTACCATTGTTCTTTCTACTATTATATTTATCATTCCCTGCTAAACTAACCATTCTTGTGATGTCCTAGTTCCTTTTTCCCTAGCGTATTTGGAGCGGCTATTGAAGAACTCCTTCAAGTGACCCATTCCCAGTAGGTGTGCTACCTCATACCTTACGTTCTTGCAATCTTTCGTTGAATGACCCGAGATTCCGTGGAATTCACACTAGAGCTCTATGTTTGTTCCCCGCTTGTTCAGGTTAGACCAACTACCACCGGGAATTGAGACTCTTTCATATTTTTCATGACCATGACTAGATCCACTACCTCCACATTAAAATTGTAGGAGGCTACACTCGGGGGTCTTGAGTCATTAACAGACTTTCTTTGTAGCGCTACCCATTCTCTTCTGGGCTTACCTTGATCATACCTTGGTTGATGTGGCTGACCTACATGCCTGGGTGATGGCCGAGTTAAATAAGACTCATACCATCCCCTAGGGTCCTTTTTCCTGTATAGGAAGGGCATCACGAGATCTCCCATGTTGCCCTTCTTCGGCTCTGATCCTATGATCCGATTATATCCTCATTTTGGCAATATATCTATTATTCACCTCGTTCCAGGAATTAGCCGGGGATTCCTTCAAGCTTTGTTTTAATTTTCTTCATGCGTACGAACTTTCGGCATTTGGCCATCAGCAAATGTTGCGATCGCCCAATCTTCAGAGATCGTAGGCAACTACATACTCTCCCGCTAGAAGCATTCCATGAAGTTGCGGAGCAACTCATCCTTCCTTTGCTTTATGGTAAAAATATATGTGTTGTGGGTTTCAACCTTTCAGGCCCCAGAGTGGGCTTTGACAAATGCATCTGCAAGAACACCAAAAAAATCAATATAATTTTTAGATAAAAGAATGTACCAAGAGAGTGCTCCATATTTTAGGGTTTGGCTGAACTTATTCAGTATGACAAATTCGATTTGATATTATTGTAGGTTATGCCTAGTGATTGTATCCTCAAAAGTCACGATGTGTTCATCCGCTTCTATCGTGTCATCATACTTAGGTATGTCAGACATTTTGAACTTTTTTAGGATGGGCTCCAAGGTCGCATCTTCTTTGTAGGGTATCTTTCTATATTTCCTCGCTCCTACTCTTTTTAGTACAAGAGGGCCCCTAGGTATCTATCCTATTCTTTCATGCAGCTACTTCTCTAGCGATATGAGTCTTGTCAGGTCCGCTTCTGGCATTGTAGGTTCCATTCTCCCTACGTTCGCTGCAGATGCGTCGATGGCCTCTATGGATTCGTTGTCTTTTATCGGGTGGCGATATGGTGCTGTTCCCGATAAAGATCTTAGGAACTTCTCCCTGCTCTCTATTATGGCACCGTTTTTTCCAGGATTATGGCCAGGTAGCTTCCAATGGGGTTTCCTCTTCTTTGACCATCCCTTCTACCTTGGAGTGGGGTTCCCTCCTATTTTTTCGTAGGACTGATCGGTGTATTTTATATACACTTTTTGAGTCGTTTTTAGTTAGTCTTTTGTCCCTTTTTGTACAAATACGTGTCGTATTAGGATAGATTTTCTTTCTTTTGAGTCAAAGTGGTTAAAATGGCCCAATGGCGGAAAAGGAGCGAAAAAAGGGCAAAAGTGGAGGTTCCAGAGCTTAAAAGCAGAGAAAGTGGCGAACGAGGCACGGACACGGATCAGCGCCGCGACGCCTCTGCAATCGAGAACGGCCGTGGCGCCTAATATCGAAGGCTGCGAAGTTGCGGCGCGCGCGGCGCCAGACGAGAAGCGGGCGGCGCCAAATCATCCGTATCGCGAGAACTTCGCGCGCGCCGACGCTGAAAAATCGAGTTTAATGACGAATTTACGGGCGGGCACGAAGGAAAAGTTTGAGGCAGTTTTGAGCCTATAAAAGGAGAACCCTAGGCAGTTTTAAAGTTTCCCTTTCTTGCACAACACAAGACTTCTTGGATTGAAGATTGGAGATCATAATTTAGTAACTTTCTTTTCTTTTCTTTTCTTTATTTCAGTTTTTATGATGAACATTGAATTAGTTCTTGTCATGTCAATGACTAGGAACTAATTCATTTATAGGGCTTTCCATGTTAAATCACTAGAACCTTATATTATGAATTGATGCATGTTTATGGTTATTCTTCTTATTGTTGAGATTTACCCAATAATTGCTTTGAATGCTTGGTAATTAATTGATCACTAATTATCATTATTTATGTGATTTCTAATCAAACTTCGAAAGGAGGAGGTTGTGAATATGATGTAAGTTGGGTAGACATATTTTGGATTGGGGATGAAAATACCTCAATTACTTATGTAGCGTTAATGAGAGGTTTAAACACCTAATTTTACGCATGGCGCGTGACGGTTAACTAGGTTTTTGGTCTTAATCCTCCTATAGAGTCATCCTTATCACCGAAAGGTAGAAAGGAGCGTCTTTGGGTTGAGTGTTTATATAGCCTTAACGGGAGTATAAAACGATTTAGTAAACCTGCTAGCTCCAAAAGAAGAGGAACCATAATTCATTGCATTAATAAGTAATATAAGCGGATAGTTGAGGAGACGTGGAAGCCCTATTTTTATCACTACTGAAGTAAACACATTAGTTAAATTAGTATTTATAATTGTTAGTTATAAACAACAAAATCAAATATCGGTTACCAAAAGATAGATAATTGGTACTTGAACACTAATCCTTGTGGACGATATTCGGTCTTACCAAGACTATATTACTTGTCACGATAACGTGCACTTGCGTTAAAGTGTGTGTATTAAATCGTGCATCAAGTTTTTGGCGCCGTTGCCGGGGATTAGGCATAGTTCAATATCAATTTTATCTATTTTTAATTTCTAATTTGGTTTTTATTTTTGTTTCTTTAAATTATTTATTTATTTTATTTTTTTTTTGTAAAAACAAGTGTGCTGTGATTCGTTGTTGGTTTTGATTCATCTCAGGGATCCTTAAGACATGGATTTCTACTGTCAATATGATAGAGCTCCAACCATAGAGGTAGAGAGGGAGGAATTACGAGAAGCCATACTCAGTTTCACTAGGTATCAAAATCAGTTCATGGACGAAACGAGAATGGCCATGAAGAAGTTGGAAACGCAAATAGGAGAACTCACGATCATGTTGAACAGCGAAACGCAAGAAGATCAATCTGCACCTGGGGTAGGCAATATGGAAGCACAATGTCAGGCAATTGACCTGAAGAATGCCGAATCAGGGGAGATAGAAAGTTCGCAGCAGCAGCAGCGCCAAGATTCGAGACAGGCGGAGTTTGAGCGCCGCGCGAAACGGAACGCGGCGCCCAGAACCCAGAAGCCGAAAAGTCGGTAGAAGCTGTAGCGAACGCACCCCAGGTGAAGGTACCATATCCCCAGAGGTTAAAAACATGTACTCTTGACAAGCAATTCTCTAGATTCGTGGAGATTCTCAAACAATTGCAACTCAATATCCCGTTTGCTGAAGCATTAGAGCAGATGCCGAGCTACGTAAAGTTCATGAAGGATGTGCTTAGCAAAAAGAGGAGGATAGAGGACTACGAAACAGTGGTGTTGACTGAGGAATGTAGTGTCATCCTACAGAGAAAACTACCTCAGAAGTTACAAGATCCAGGGAGCTTCACCATCCCATGCACCATTGGAAAGTTTGAATGTCAGAAAGCATTGTGCGACTTGGGGGCAGGCATAAATCTGATGCCTTATCTAGTTTTCTGCAAACTGGGAATGGGAGAAGTAAAACCTACAAACATCACTTTGCAGTTAGCTGACCGCTCCATAATTCATCCTAGAGGAGTCATCGAAGATGTATTAGTGAAGGTGAACAAGTTCATATTTCCCGCTGACTTCGTTATCTTAGACATAAAAGATAGCGATGGAATCCCCATCATACTTGGCAGACCCTTCTTAGCCACAGGACAAGCTCTCATTGATGTTCACAAAGGGGAGTTGAAGCTTCGGGTGGATGAAGAAGAAGTTCCTTTCAATGTTTTTCAGGCAGCAACTTTTCCAGATGCCAATGATAACTGCTCCGCCATTGATCTTATCGAAGATGCAGTGCCAGTCAAAGGGTTCAGACATGATGATACGGTTGAAGAAGTACTGACCAAATGGGAAGATAGTAGTAGAAACGACCCAGGGTTGATGGAGTATGCAAATTGGATGAATGTTTATGAGAAATGGGATAAGAGGATATATGAAGAGCTTGGGCAGATGCCAGAAAGATCAATACCATCCACAGAGAAGGCTCCAGAGTTAGAGTTAAAAATCCTACCCAATCATTTACAATACCAATACCTAGGTGAAGATAAAACCCTACCAGTGATCATTTCACACCACCTATCCACCGAAGAGATTGATAAACTGCTAAGAGTGCCGAGGGATCACAAGCGGGCCATTGGTTGGACATTAGCAGACATAAAAGGGATAAGTCCGTCGACGGTAATGCATAAGATCCGTATAGATGAGGAGATCAGACCATCCAACGAGGCACAAAGGCGACTAAACCCAAACATGAAAGAGGTAGTCAGAAAGGAAATCCTAAAATGGCTCGATGCAGGAGTAATTTACCCTATATCTGACAGCGCATGGGTGAATCCGGTACAAGTGGTGCCCAAAAAGGGTGGAATAACAGTGGTGACCAGCGAAAGGAACGAACTCATTTCTTCTAGAACAGTGACCGGATGGAGAATCTGCATTGACTATCGCAAGTTGAACAAGGCAACCAGAAAAGACCACTTCCCGTTGCCATTTCTAGATCAAATGTTGGATAGACTTGCAGGGCATAACTACTACTGCTTTTTGTATGGATACTCAGGGTATCACCAGATTGCAATAACACCAGAAGATCAGGAAAAGACAACATTCACTTGTCCTTTTGGTACATTTGCATTCAGAAGGATGTCATTCGGACTTTGCAATGCACCTGCAACTTTTCAGAGGTGTATGATGGCAATTTTCTCAGACATGGTGGAGAGGACTATAGAGATCTTTATGGATGACTTTTCGGTCTTTGGAGCATCATTCGATGAATGTTTGAGGCACTTAGAAGCAGTGTTAAGCCGGTGTGAAGAATCTAACCTTGTGCTAAACTGGGAGAAGTGTCACTTCATGGTAACAGAAGGAATTGTCTTGGGACACAAAATATCAAACCAAGGTATTGAGGTAGACAAAACAAAGATTTCAGTGATCGAAAATCTACCACCTCCAGTATCAACAAAAGGAGTCGGAAGTTTCCTTGGGCATGCAGGTTTCTATAGAAGATTCATCAAGGATTTTTCAAAGGTTTCAAAGCCTCTTTCCACATTGCTAATGACGGGGGTTGCCCTTGACTTCAATAAGGAATGCTTATCCGCTTTTCAGACACTCAAGGAGAAGCTTATTTCAGCACTCATAGTCATAACACCAAACTGGGAGCTCCCATTTGAACTAATGTGCGATGCAAGCGATTATGCAGTAGGAGCAGTGCTTGGACAGAGAATAGACAAGGTATTTAGATCCATTTACTATGCTAGTAAAACTCTAAATGACGCACAATTAAATTACGCAACTACAGAAAAGGAATTACTAGCAATAGTGTATGCATTTGAGAAATTCAGGTCATACTTGATTGGAAATAAGGTGATAGTATACACTGACCATTCTGCCATAAAGTACTTGATGACAAAGAAGGATGAAAAACCTCGCCTCATTCGATGGGTCTTGCTGCTACAAGAATTCGATGTGGAAATTCGTGACAAGAAAGGAACATAGAATTGATTCTGAACCACTTGTCAAGACGGAGAACACAGAGAGCCATAACACGAGGATGTGCGGATAAATGATCACTTTCCGACGAACAAGCTTTGAGTAAGTGCGAATCTTAATTTACCTTCGTACGCTGATTTTGTTAATTTTCTTGCGGCTAAGGTAATACCCTGCACTGACAAGGCACAAGTGAAGAGGTTTTTCGCCGAAGTAAAGCACTACTATTGGGAGGAGCCTATGTTATACAAACACTGTGCCGATCAAGTCATCAGGCGATGTATACCAGAGGAGGAGATGCACCAGGTTCTCACTCATTGCCACACCCTATCATGTGGTGGACACTTTGGGGCATCAAGAACTGCGGCAAAGGTATTACAAAGCGGGTTCTATTGGCCAACACTTTTTAAGGATGCCCATGCCTTTGTGAAGAGATGTGATAGTTGTCAGAGAACAGGGAACATTTCAAGACGAAACGAAATGCCTTCGCAAGGGATATTGGAAGTGGAACTATTTGATGTATGGGGAATCGATTTCATGGGACCATTCCCGCCATCCTTTGGAAATCAATATATCCTTCTGGCAGTGGACTATGTGTCCAAATGGGTAGAAGCAGTAGCCACAAAAGAAAACGACAGCAAGACTGTTCAGAAATTCCTTCAAAAGAATATTTTCACAAAGTTCGGCACTCCGAGAGCCATCATCAGTGACGAAGGAAGTCACTTTTGCAACAAACAGCTGAATTCATTGCTTTCCCGATATGGAGTCTACCACCGCACCACAACTGCCTACCACCCTCAAGCTAATGGGCAAGCAGAAGTGTCAAATAGAGAAGTGAAGAGCATATTGGAAAAGACGGTGAACGGCTCAAGGAAGGACTGGTCTATCAAACTGGATGACGCATTGTGGGCATACCGGACAGCATTCAAAACACCAATTGGTATGTCACCTTATAAATTAGTTTTTGGTAAAGCATGTCATTTGCCAGTAGAGTTGGAACACAGAGCGTATTGGGCAATGAAGAAGTTAAACATAGACGCCAAGGCAACAGGACAGAGGAGGCTACTACGGTGGCGAGTTGGATGGTCGGGCACAATGCCTATGAGAATGCAAAGATCTACAAGGAACGAACGAAAGTATGGCACGACAAGAGGTTGATACCGAAAGACTTCCAAGAAGGACAACAAGTGCTTTTATTCAACTCAAGGTTGAAATTATTTCCAGGCAAGTTAAAATCACGTTGGACAGGACCATACACGGTGGTAAGAGTATTCCCATATGGTGCAATTGAAATAAAAGGAAGAGAGGGAGCTTCCTTCAAGGTAAACGGACAGAGGCTAAAACCCTATCTGATCAATGAAATGGAATACATGAACTTAGTAACCTCTCACACCCTAGAATAATAAGGAACTTGGGTCCGGCTAAAAGACGTTAAAGACAACGCTATTTGGGAGGCAACCCAAGGTATTTCAGTTTATTTAGTTTAAATGCAATTAGTCTTTATTTAGAACAGTCTCACGGAGGTAGTGTCTGTGTGGTGTTGACAGGTGAAAGCCAAGAACTTGGAAGGCGGCGAAGAGAAGCGAATTTCGAGAAAATCGCGAGGCCGCGCGCCTGAAGCAGGGCCGCGGCGCAGAAGATTCAGAAGAACGCAGAAATTCGGGCGCCGCGACGCCAATTTGCAGAGCCGCGGCGCCACAACGGAAAAATCTGAATTTTTTTTAAGACGCCCCGATCCGACCCTCACGGAATTCAAAGTACTATCCACCGTCACCATTTTAAACCAAGTCTGTAAGTGTCTTGTTTCTTTTATTATTTTTGAGTCTACACACTTTGGGGACAATGTGTGATTTAAGTTTGGGGGGTGTCTTATTTGTGTCTTATTGTTATAGTATGTTTAAGTCTTTTTGTTGTTTTTATTTTTGAGTCATAATTATTTTTTTTCTTTTGGGTCATAATTGTCTGTCAAAGATCATGCATGCTGTAGTTACTAGAAACACCTAGTGAAGTAAGATGGAATAATGTAATGGAATTAGAAGCAACTATCTAAACACCTAGGTTAGATATGCCAAAAACTCAAAAAAATCTGTCTATTTGGAGTTTCTTGCTTGAATTGTGCATGCTAAATGATGAAAACCTATGTGTTATGATTACTTGCTATTTGAGGCGAAATAGTTAGGATATGCATGTTAGTGAGATGACTCAGGCGTTTCTTTGTTAGTCAATTCTTACCACTCTTTTCTATCCCTGACATCAAAAGTATCCCTAGTCAGCCCCATTGAGCCTAAAAATTGAACTTTTTCTTTGACACCCTATATTTCCACAAATTGTGCCATAAGTAAAAAGGTGAAATAGTGGAATAAATTGTGTTAAAAAAGAGACAAAAAGAGTGAACAACTTTGATGCACCCCAATAAAAGAGTAATAAGAAATAGGCAAAAGCCTAAGTTTGGGGGTGCTTGTTATTATAATAGACTTCACTCTCCCAAAACAAAAGAGGGGAAAGATAGAATTGAAGTGAAGGAAAGAATCAAAAGAAAAGGGAAAAAATGGAAAAGCTAAAGAACTTATGGTACACGAAAGGAGCCTAAATGCCTATTTTTACCTACCTATATCTAAGCCTACATTACAACCCTTAAAAGTCCTGAAGATCTCTTTTATGCATATCTGTGATTAGTGGAGAATAGCAAGTAAACATGTCATAGGAATTTTGAAATTAACATGCATGATTCAGTATTTGACTTCCATTAAGCATGATAAAAATGAGTTTGCGAAATATCTAGCTTAATATGTTTAGAATGCTGAAATTTCAGGCTATATGTTCTTGCATATTATTTTGCTAACCTTCATGTTTTTCTAAGTAATACCAATGCAGCAAAGTGATCAATGTCAGTGAGTCTTTTATTTTTGTTTCCTTGAGTCTTTATTTCTTTCTTTTTATCTTTGCTCGAGGGCGAGCAAAGGTTAAGTTTGGGGGTATTTGATCGGTGTATTTTATATACACTTTTTGAGTCGTTTTTAGTTAGTCTTTTGTCCCTTTTTGTACAAATACGTGTCGTATTAGGATAGATTTTCTTTCTTTTGAGTCAAAGTGGTTAAAATGGCCCAATGGCGGAAAATGAGCGAAAAAGGGCAAAAGTGGAGGTTCCAGAGCTTAAAAGCAGAGAAAGTGGCGAACGAGGCACGGACACTGATCGGCGCCGCGACGCCCAATATCCAGAAGGCCGCAGAAGTTGCAGCGCCGCGGCGCCTCCAGACAGGAGAGAGCAGGGCCGCGGTGCCAAATCATCCGAAGTATCGCAGAACTTCCGGCCATGGCCGATAGCGAACATGGCGGCGCGGGAAAATCAGGTTTAATGACGAATTTCTGGGCCAGGCCTGAAGGAAAAGTTTGAGGCGGTTTTGAGCCTATAAAAGGAGAACCCTATGCAGTTTTAAAGTTTCAATTTCTTGCACAACACAAGGCTTCTTGGATTGAAGATTGGAGACCACAATTTAGTAACTTTCTTTTCTTTTCTTTTCTTTATTTCAGTTTTTATGATGAATATTGAATTAGTTCTTGTCATGTCAATGACTAGGAACTAATTTCTTTATAGGGTTTTCCATGTTAAATCACTAGAACCTTATATTATGAATTGATGCATGTTTATGGTTATTCTTCTTATTGTTGAGATTTACCCAATAATTGCTTTGAATGTTTGGTAATTAATTGATCACTAATTATCATTATTTATATGATTTCTAATCAAACTTCGAAAGGAGGAGGTTGTGAATATGCTGTAAGTTGGGTAGACATATTTTGGATTGGGGATGAAAATACCTCAATTACTTATGTAGCGTTAATGAGAGGTTTAAACACCTAATTTTACGCATGGCACGTGACGGTTAACTAGGTTTTTGGTCTTAATCCTCCTATAGAGTCATCCTTATCACCGAAAGGTAGAAAGGAGCGATACTGGGGTTGAGTGTTTATATAGCCTTAACGGGAGTATAAAACGATTTAGTAAACCTGCTAGCTCCAAAAGAAGAGGAACCATAATTCATTGCATTAATAAGTAATATAAGCGGATAGTTGAGGAGACGTGGAAGCCCTATTTCCATCACTATTGAAGTAAACACATTAGTTAAATTAGTATTTATAATTGTTAGTTATAAACAACAAAATCAAATATCGGTTACCAAATAGATACCAAAAGATAGATAATTGGTACTTGAACACTAATCCTTGTGGACGATATTCGGTCTTACCAAGACTATATTACTTGTCACGATAACGTGCACTTGCGTTAAAGTGTGTGCATTAAATCGCGCATCAAGGACATCATACCCAGGGTCGCGTCTCATGGATTTCTGATGGATGGATTTGAGTATCTCCTTCGTATATAGACTTGCTCACCTTCAGGCTTATCATTTTCTCTGATTTAGTCCGTGATGTACCAGACTATTCCTCTAGGTCCTGATGCTCACTAGATACCTATTCCTTTCTAATTTCATGTAGGTCGCGAGTAGTGTTGTTTCCACCTGACATGCTTCTTTTCGATGATGCGTTAGTATAAGGGTTTTCAAGAAAACAGCTAGGATGAAGACAACTCCATAGATGTCTATCCCCACAGACAGTGTCAAACTATTTTTCGATAAAAATGATTTCTACCAAAAACACAGTTAGAAATTTGTATTTCAATGACTTAAAGACAAGTAGGTCGTATCCTATTTAGAGACCCTCTTGATCGAGTCTGAGATTGAGATTTAGATAACAGATAGGTTAATATTACAAATTTAAATTAGAACAAGCAAGTAATGAGAATTTAATAAATTCTACATGAAAAATAATTATAGACTGAAGGTGAGAGTTCTATATTTGCTCGAGAGAGATCTGAGTTACAAGAGGTGTGAGCTTAGAAATAATACAACGTGTCCTTTTATTCTCCTCTAAGTCTTGCTTATATAGATAAAACTTAGACAATTATTACCCTAGGTGACGTAAGTGTCCTGACGAAATTACACCCACGCACGCTGTGGTATTCCGATCGAAGTTAGGTGATATGACGGGGGTTGTTGGATTGGATGACAGTTGTGAGGGTCCGTTAAGGCCTCTAGAGCCACAAAGCTTCTTACTTGTGCCTCATGCCTCCTAGTGCCTTTCTAACCAACACACTTACACTTGATGCTCTCGAATGCTTTTCTACCCAATACATATAGTCTTCCACTTTCCGGGACTCTTGAACTAAAAGAACCGGGAAGTGGAAGAGTTTATGCGCCTTTTCAAAAAAGGACCTTTTGCGAGTATTTTCAACACAAATGATTGGGATGGATGAGGTTGTAGACTATATAGCCCTGGTACATATGTATGTCTCACCAGCCAATCATAGTTGCATGGTCCCCCAAGATTCCAACTTATTTTTCGGCCAAATTGGGTTAGGCTCAAGGTCCCTTTTCTTAAAATGTTATTAGAGCCAGAACTGATTTTATTTTATGCTTACCCTCATGTTATGTTGTTCATGCGCCACATATCCAATTTTGAATTTGCAATGTGATGTTAAATGCAAAATGTCCGTATTGGTTGACCATAGATGATTCTCGCATTCTGAATTAGTTTTTGCAGTTGAGTTAGACTAGAAATTTAGAGGGTGTTTGATTGAACTTATAAGTTGATCAAACTGCTTATAAACACTTCTTAGTTTATTTACACGTTTAGTAAACATCAAAGCACTTATAGGTCAAATTAGCCAAAAGATATAAGTTGGATATCTCCGACTTATGGCTTTTCAGCTCATAATCTTTTTTTGGTTTAACCTAACATTTTACAATTTTATCCTTAATAATTTTTCTAGTTCTCAAAATATCTTTTCCAAAACAAAAATGATAACTTCCTCTTCACTCTGTATCCATTGTTCCTCCTTTTTTTTACAAGGACACTTTTAAATTTATAATTTTTCGCAAAAAATTTAAGCGTATTTTAATTATTTTAATAAAAGAACAACTTATCAACTCCTTCTTACCGAACACGTCGACTTTCAACACTTTTATCCAAACTCATAACTATTTATTTATAAAATTAACTTCAACACTTAAAATTTATCAACTATTTACAATCAACTAATCCAAACGGGCTCTTACTTCTCTAACATATAGTAAGTTGTTTCCTGTGCTGGGAGGGGACCCTGTGTAGGCCTAATTGTGGTGGCCGTCACAAATTTTGTGCATTGCATGAGATCAACAAAGAAGAGAGGGGGAAAGAAAGACAATGTTTGAGTTGTGTCACGTTGATATTTTAAAAAAGAAAACCACCAAAAGGAATAACAGTGACAAAATCTTTTATGAGATTGGAATCAGTATCAATTCATATTAGAAAATAATGGTAATCCTACATGTCATATTTAGTTTATCTCTAATATTCTCAGTTGGAAAATTAGATTTTATTTGGCTGATATCTTTTCAGGGAAAATAACATGATTACCCCAAAAGCAAACTATTTATACATCCATACTTCCTTTAATTTAGGGGTTGCCAGTGGGACGGGCCAGGGCGGGATGGGATTTGGGGGGACGGGGTGGGGCGTCGGGATCAGAACATGGCGAGCTGGGTGGAACGGAATATGGGGGACGGGAAGAGGTCCCGTCCCGTCCCACATCCCGTCGGCATAGGGGACGTGATTTGGGGGGACGGGTCAGGTCGGGTAGGGAGATTTGAGGGAACTTTAATTTTTTTTAGACATTTAATTTAAAAAATATATATATTTAAACACTTAAATAATTGAACAAGATAGTGAAATAAAAACATCTCAAGACTGTTTTTTTCCCTCTTATATTATTTAATAGAAATATGATTTTTTTTACAATATAATTTCAAAATTGCAACTTTGTTTCGTAGTTCAAAAGTTGCAAATCACATGGTAAAATTGTCATTAAAAATTACATATTCAACCATTTTTTTTTTCTAATTTCCTCACAATCTCTTGAGGATCTTCTGTTGGAATTGAAGTTGTTGGTCAAATTGTTCGACGTCGCTTTCTGCTCCCTCGAATAAGATTTCGTTGTAGTTGTAGTCGTTTTCTTCGTTCATCTCTAGTTAACCGCACCTTATACGCTCTGCTCTAATCCGATCTCTGAATAAAATTGCAATCTCCAAGTTGTCTCCCGTCAATGAGTGTCTGTGTTCTCCTATTTGAAACATTCCAGCAGAAAAAAACGCTTTTAGAAGTTGTTGATAACGCTTGAATATTCAACACATCTCGGACCATCTTTGATAGAGTCGGAAATATCATCTCATTCTCCCTCCAGTATTTCAGCAAGTCTTCACATCCATTTTCTTTGGCAATTGATTCGAACGGTACAACACCATGCAAAACATAAACATCAAACTCGCTAATTTGTGAAGACTTGAACCACTATACATTCTATTTTGAAGGTCTTGAATACTTGAAGCAGAAATATCATGTCTTTTATTAGGTTGAAGTGAAATACAAGAAGATGATACCGAAACCGGTTGATTATTTGCACTTTATTGTTGGTAATACATATATAAATTTTTGCATTTTGTTTGTATGATAGACATAACTCCTTCTTTAGTTGGTTCGTAAGTTGGTTCTTCAGTTGAGTCTGTTGGAAGAATTTCTAAGCATTCATAAACCGTTTCAATAAGGGCATTACAAATGTCTACTTTAATAGTAGGATTTAATACATCACCAATAAAATATATAGTGGGAATATGAAAAAAAATTAATTTTACAAAGATTTTTTTTAATAGTTCTCTCGTAAGTTGATTTTTTCATATAGTCATTAAATAATAAAAATATTAGAATTATATAAAATAACATAAATAAAATAGTAGGATAATAAATACTAGAAAATTCCTTAGTAGCTAGAAAAAATTTCTCTAAGAATACAATAAGTTCCATAATTTTTTCCCAATCATCATCTACAAGATATCCGGAGAATTTTGATTATGTGCGTTAAATAATAAAGTTATAGGTCTTCTATACTCGTGAGCAACAACTAATTATTCATACAAAAAATTCCACGTAGTTGCAACTTCTTCTGCAATTTTCCTATAAGGTAATCCACAATCCTGACATGTTTTTATACTTTTGTGTCTTTGTATTTTATTACCTTTAAAAATAAAGTTGATACCAAATTGTACTTTAACAAGGATGCCTTTAAAAAGTTTTAGGTCATCCTTTACAACTAAGTTATAAATATGACATGCACATCAACATGAAAAATATCGGAAAAAGATGGAGTAAATCGAGTTTTTAAAATGTTTATAGTAGAATCATTAGAAGAAGCATTATCTAATGTAATAGTCACAATTTTATCAGTGAATATTTCTTGAAATAAAAGCTCCAGTATGTCTATCATCAATATATCTATATGCTAATATATATTTTTGCATAAACCAATTCCGATCTATCCAATGAGATGTAACAGTTAAATAATCATTATCATTAGTACTACAACTTATGTCAGAAGTGATAGTCACTTTGCCATTAAAATGATACAATGCATAACGTAAATATTGTTGATATTCATGCGCAAATTTTAAAACTCGATATGTGGAATCTCTGCCAGCTAATAGAAGATAAAAGATTGTTGAAAGTATCTCTTCTAATAGTTGATCTAGGAAAATCATTAAAAGCGGGATTATATGTTTCTCGAATGTAATGAATAAAACCAGGAAATGAAAAAGGCAAACCATCCACATCAACTAGTTTTGCTATATTTTCTCTATATTTGTGTTTATCATATTTAAGACCTATAACTCCTCCGTCATCGGGTTAATTGGACCCTGTACTTGGTCGGGGACAATATGTGAATATTGTCCAGACTCAGAAGGCATTTGCATACCCATTTTTCAGCCAAGTATTGGTTATACCTTGCTTTGTGAGAGTTTTCCACATGTCTCATTAAATCTCATGTCCCATCTTGACTTTTTCTAGTTTTAAATTTATAAACTTCGCGACAAATAGCTAGTTGATTAGGAATATTCCTATAAAAAAAATCTCATGCATGTGATTTTAATTTTCATTGCTTTTTGGCCTCTACTCATACTAGGGGAATATGAGGCATTCCAGTTTCACGTCGCTTTCTTTCCAATCTTGACTTCTTCTTTTCCCACGTTTTAAACATAACTTCTTGGTTAGTCTTCCTAGGTCATTTTTTTTATCTCACGCTAACAATCACTGTTTTGGCCGGAAGAATAGGCAAAATCGTTTATAGAGATGTTGTCTGTGATGTTATCACAACACTACAGGCAATACCCTTATGTTCATAAGCAATGATGTCATGAACGATTACTCGTGTTGTCACAACACTCATCCAACATCAATAATCTCCCCCTTTTTGTCTTTCTTCACAAAACTCCATACAAACCTAAAAATACCTAGGATACGGATTCTAGATGTTGTCCTTAACAATCTAAAGATCAGTAGGATTGAGGTCATGCTCTCTCTCAACTTGCAGTTACAAATTCCAAGTACTTTTTTATCGATGGTTAGGTTATAAAGAACTTATGTCCATTAGTCGTAACTTTCATATAGCACATTCATAGACAGTCAACAACTAATAGTCATAGTATTTCCACAGAGAAAAAAAATCTACAGACCAGACCATATTTTCAGTTTTTTTTAAAAGATTATTATAAACCATCAATTCACAAAACATAAACTAACTTATCAACTTGCATAGCATCATCACATTCACATTCTCATTCCCATAAACCTAACATCTTCATCTAGATTTGTTTGTGTCACAGTAGCTTCCATCCGCTTTCTGTTTGACAAACCAATCGTTTACTCAGCACCACCTCCTCCTTCATCTCCACTTGGCACTGGCAGCAGCAGTCATCTCTCATCTCCCCCTGCATCCTTACTTGGCCCTACTCCATCATCTCCCACTGCATCTTTATTTGGCCCTGCTTCAACATCATCTTCTCCCTTTTTTTGTAAAGAAAAAATGTCCACGTAGTAATTCCTGGCTCGCACTACCTCTTCAATTTGTCTATTTAGCTCAACAATGTGCATTTGTAGACATTCTTTGGACATGGGGAACTGATTATGTCATGTGTTTTCTGAAGTGTTGGCAACATCTAATGCAGTTTTTGTGACCCAGTTTTCCTTCTTCCAGGGCAGGTCGATGATTTTGTCCCTAATGTTAAGCACTACTCTGGGTACTGAGTATACCTCTAATGCAAGACTCAACTTCTTCCCCTTTAGGATTTTAAACCTTTGATTGAGTAGGATTTGATAGATTAAGGAGGGATACAAAGTTATTTTTTTCTTTCTGTCAGATTGACAACATGTTCAAATATAATGGTTCCTAAATCAACTCTGTCATTTCTTCCTATTTTATACAGCAGTGTTGCTTTCTCTAGAGTCACTACAGTCTCATTTAGAGAAGGTAGCCAGTTGAATATAGCAAGCTTGTGCAGGGTTGTGGACAAGGCAGTTAGTTTTGATACAGAACTACGAGGTACCCAGACTGTGATCAAATTCCCAGTAAGGTTTTTAATCATAGAATTAAGCTCCTCAGTAGTGGTATTGTGTTGAGGGGTTCTTTCATGTGTGGCTCTCCCTAGAGTGGTATTGATGATTTCAGGTGTGAAATTATACACCTTGTTGTATAAGTACACTTTTTCAAATTTCTTTGAGTTAATGTCTTTAACAATAGGTGCCAGATTAGCATAAAACATTCTAATCACTTTATCATAATAGGGATTTTTTCCAGTTACTGAACTTAATAAATTTTTGCTGCTCAGAAAATCAAGTAGGCCATTATCGGAGAATGAATTCAGGTTAATGACTCTTTCTGCCCTAATCATTCTATTTTTAACCCACTTCCAATTATCAGCAAATGATTTTGTTTGAAATATGGGAGAGTAAGCCATTACCTCATAATCTGATCCAGATTCAGGACTTCTGTCATCTGTTGAGGTTTGTGCAGGTGATGCCTGTGTTGTTGGGGCAATATAGTCTGGGTCCACTGATGTGTCTTTGTCTGTTGCCTTCAATATTGAGGCAACATTCCAAGCAACATTTATGTATGTTCTTCGGACCTTCTTTGGTATAAACCTGCTCAGAGGTGTGTTGTCAGACATCTCATTTTCATCCCCTTCAGTTCCAGCTTGTGGACTATTTGTTGAAGGTTTTCCAGGACTGTTGTGCATACTGAAATCAGCGTCAGTGCTGCTACTATTGCTTGAGTCAACAAGGAAAGTCAACTTGACCCTGGATTTCCTCGCAGCTGATTATCACGAAACATGCTTTCGAAAACCATTTTCGACCTTCTTGAAGGAAAGGTCGATGTTGAATGTCTGTCACCTAGGTTCGAAAAATTTGATATTGTATAAATATCAATGGGATTGTCATTGTCACCTGGGTATCTCACATTAAAAGGTTCATTCGAACCTATAAGAATCATTGCTCGTGAAGAATCTTCAGGATCAGGTTTTTGGTTATTGATTGGTACATAATGTTTTATATACCATTTTCTTTTATGACGGGCTGAATATCATTGGAGTATACTCTTTTGTGTTTGAGGATTTTGGAGAGATGGACATAGGAGAGGGTTTAGGAGAGTTTGGGGTTTTAGGGAAGATTTGATTTGAAAAGGGTGTTTGTGATTCTTGGGCTTCCATGATTTGAAAAAAACCCGGTGATGGCTTGATGTGACTAAGAAAATACAAGTGAGATGTTTCATCATTATGGCATACTTTATACATATTAAAATTTCTTCCCCCTTAAATTTAGGTAGTGTGGAAGAATTAAAACTCTTTACACCTAAAACAAAGGGATAACATAGCACACAACATCATTCAATTTTGAAAATAGAAAAGTTTATCACAATCCAGATTTAACGGGATTTGAAGTTAAAACAGAGACAAAGACATAATAAAAACAGAATTATCAATATACTGGAAGGTGATGTTGTTAGCAATGTTGGAAACATTTTGACTAGACATAAGTAGTGAGAAACTCTAAAGACTTATGGATTTGGTAGACATATTCTGTATATATTCCCTATGAGATTGATCCCTGGACCAATGTTACATTTTTCCATTGACCTTAATCAACTTAGTTGAACACATACATAATTCTTTTGAAATTTTTTTTGGAGGTATTTTCAACCTTCTTTAAAGCACATGGTACTCCTATAAAATAGGAACGATACTAATATTAGAGCTTTGCTTTTTTTGTAGTACATTCAAATCTTATGTAGAGACTTTACCTCTTATGATACTCCATTTTTATGTTATATATAATTGATTTATATATACCATCGTAGAGAATAATATTACATTCAGAACTTGTCCTAATAGAAGCATACTTGAGTGATTAAAACATATGCACCATCGGCACAACATTTACCATGTACATTGACATAACAGTAAATGTTACCCAGAATGTTGGGACAACATTTAGGATAACATCTACCTAGACTGTCTTATTTTTAGAGAAAACAAAGACCAAGAGATTTCTTCAAACTAGAAAATCTCTCTTGATCTAGAGCTTTGGTAAAAACGTCAGCTAGTTGACGAAGTGTACCAACATGTTCTATCTGAACTAGCTATTTTTCAACTAAGTCTCTTAAAAAATGATGTTGTATGTCTATGTGTTTTGTACGTGAATGCTGAACATGATTTTTAGAAATATTAATTGCACTCAGATTATTACAATACAAAATCATATAGCTGTTTGATAAGTCATAGTCATCTAGCATGTGTCGTAGCCAAATCAATTGAGCACAACAACTTCCGGAAAAATCTGAAATCAATTGAGACACCGTTCTTTTTCCGACTATACCATGAAACTAAATTATTGCCTAAATAGAAACCACCACAACTAGTACTTTTTCTATCATCTACATCACCGGCCCAATCCGAGTCACTATATCCTATTAGGTTAATATTAGTGTCTTTGGTGTACAAATAGCCAACTCACTTGTGCCGGAGACATATGTAATGATACGTTTTACGACATTTAGGTGAGATACTTTGGGACTGGCTTGGAACCTAGCATAAACACACACACTAAACATAATGTCAGGAAGACTAGCAGTAAGATATAAAAGACTACCTATAATTGATCGGTATAATGTTGGGTCAACATCCTGGCCAACATCGTCTTTACATACCTGTTGTGTAGAGCCCATTGGTGTCTTCATATGTTTAGCATTTTCAAGTCCAAATTTTCTAACCAGATTCTTGACATACTTGATTTGAGATACAAAGATCTCATCTTCAGTTTGTTTTATCTACAAGCCTAAGAAAAAAGTTAGTTTTCCAATCATGCTCATATCAAACGTTGCTGACATTGCTTCTACGAATGACTCTAGCTAAGTTCTAGAATTCGAACAAAAAACAATGTCATCAACATAGATTTGAACAATCACTATATCTACACCGTGTCTTTTGATGAACAATGTTCTATCGTCTTCTCCACGGATGAAACCAAAGTCTATAAGGAAGTTTTTTAGACGACCATACCATGTACGAGGAGCTTCTTTTAAACCATACAAGGCTTTTTTAAGCTTGTATACATAATGTGGATGGTGAGGATCCTCAAATCCTTTTGGTTGTTTAACGTAAACCTCCTTGTCCGAATAACCATTTAGAAATGCTCATTTAACATCCATTTGGTGTAAGGTAATTTTTAGGTAGCAAGTAATAATCTTATTTACTCAATCCTAACCACAGGTGCAAAAGTTCCGTCGTAGTCGATTCCTTCAACTTGTGTGTAGCTTTGAGAAACAAATGAGCTTTGTTTCGAACAACTGTCCCTAATTCATATGATTTGTTCTTGAAGATCCACTTGGTTCCATTAACATTTGTGTTGTTGGGACATGGAACCAAGTCCCAGACTTCATTTCGGGAAAACTGTTCAAGCTCTTCTTGCATTGCTTGAATCCAAAAATTATCTTTTAAAGCTTCTTCAATGTTTTTTGGTTCAAAAGTAGATATGAGACAAGAAAGATTAATCTGTTGGTATATGGTGGACATACACACATACCTTACCATTTCACGATAGTTGATTGGTTCTTTCTCTCTTGTACACATCATCTCAAACAGTCCCCCTATCACCCGGTCAGGTGGATGGTTCCTTCTAATCCTTGACGGAGGGTCTCGTCTTACTTGGTCATGCAATTCAGTTTCACACTCCTCCGCCACTTCAACCCCTGTGGTCTCTTCTTGTGGTTCAGATGTTTCTTCTGATGTTGTGACAACATTCGGGACAACATCTGCTTCTTCAGTTTGTTGCTCTTTTTTTACTGTAACCACAATGTTATTTTCTGATGACTTTCCTGAGCTATCCATAAGATCATCAAATATAACATTAACGGACTTTTGTATGGTCTTAGTCCTCAGATTGTATATTCGGTAAGCATGACTATTCTGTTAGTAGCCAACAAATATTCCTTTGTCACTTTTTGAGTCAAATTTCACCTATTGGTCCCTGCCATTTAGAATATAGCACACACACCCAAAGATATGAAAGTAACGCAAAGTTAGTTTCTTTCCTTTTAAAAGTTCATAGGGGGTCATCCTGGTACCTGACCTTAAATAAACTCTATTAGTGATGTGAAATGCAGTGTTTAAGGCTTCTGCCCAAAACTCTTTCGACAATTGTTTAGAACTTAACATGATTATAGCCATCTCTTTAGTGTTCTGTTTTTTCTATCAGCTACCCCATTCTATTGAGGAGTCTTAGGTGCACATAATTCATGGAAGATACCTTTCTTTTCGCAAAATTTTGCAAAAGATTGGTTTTCAAATTCTTTTCCATGATCAGATCTGATTCTAAAATGGAAGAACAAAACAGGTTCCTAATCCTAGAGTATGTTTAAGATGGAATCTCATTTTTCCCTGAAGCTCATTTCTTATTATTAATCGTATTATAAAGAACGTAGTATTTTAAACATGTCAAAAGTTTGTGATTTTTCTTTTAGAAAATAAATCCATGTATATCTGGAAAAATCATCTACTAGAACATAGGAATATCTCATACCTCCTAGGTTGTCTACTTCAATAGGACTCATAAAATCCATATGTAAAAGTTGAAAACAATGAGACGTACCTCAATGTTGTCTATCGTGTTGGAAAAAATTATGAGGAACACGAGTTTGTTTACCTTTTAAACAATCTCCGCACACTCTCTTACCTTTTGGGTTCAGCTTGGGAATGTCTCTTTAAAAGAGATTAATTTCTCCAAGTTGCGATAGTTGACGTGTCCCAACTTCTGATGCCACAATGATGTGTTGCTTACCCTCGCAGAATTTCAGAATTCTTGTTCACCGACGAGATAGCAATTGTCTCCAGTTTGGGTACCAGACATAACACACTTATTGACAGAATTTGTAACTTTACATTCACGCTCGTTGAATTTTACCTCAAGATCGTCGTCACATAGTTGGCTTACGCTAAGTAGGTTAGCCACTAAACCTTCTACATGAAGAACATTATTCAAGGCTAGTATGTCGGGAACATTGAGAGTCCCTCTACCAATTATCTTACTCTTGCTTCCCCCACCAAAGGCCACATATCCTCCGTTGAATGCATCATAATCCTTCAGTAAGATTTTGGTACCTGTCATGTGTCGTGAACAACTACTATAGAAATACTAAGAACCTGTAATGTTAGTACGTAAAGCAGTTATGCACACATTACACCTCAGGTTTAGTTTAGGTACCCATATTTTTTCAAAACTTTTCTTCTTTCTGTTCTCAGGCTGATTGTTTCGAATGTTGTTAGCAATGTTGGACAACATTGGTGACGGCATCTTTGTCAACGATCTGAGTACAAAGTTTTGAAGTTTGTAGCAGTAAGACATTAGATATCATAACTTCTTACAGTAGTTGCATCCAAACTTCAATCTATCCTTAGTGTTATGAGAGTTATTATTAGCATTTTATTTAACAAACTTTATCTTTTTTCTTTTACTATGGATCTTAGAAGTCTTTGTTTTACTAGGTAATTGATATACTAGCCCAGCTGTGTAGGTTTGCTGAAGTTTAAGATTTCGTCCAACTTGGAGGTCCCCGTGTTGAGTTTTTGGAAGGTAGTCTTAGCTAAATTCAATCTTTCACGGATCTTATCAAGTTCAAGGTCCTTCTTGATAAGTGTTGCCTCTAATCGGTTAACAGTGTCTTTCAGATTGTTGTTTCAAGAGCCAAATATTTTACTTTTGAGTCTAGTTGCTCAGATCCCGTGATCAAGGCTTTACAAAGATCTTGTATTTATTTTATCACTTCATCTTTAGGGTCAACTATATCCAGGTCTACAACTTCATATGAAGAAATTAAACCACTAAAATAATTAACATCAGAATAGTCAAAATACACATACCTTTCCGATGTTGCTGGAATTTCAGATGTTGTATCCAATGTTGTCATAGATGTTGTAACAGCATTGTCAACAACATATTCATTTTCGGACAGTGAATGTTCGAACATTGCTGCCAGCATCACATGTGATTCTTTTTCTCGATCTCCTTCCTCTTCTTCGTTTTCATCATCACTGAGAGACACCCACATACTTTTACCAACTTTTCTAAATGTGTTTGCGTACTCATTAGCATAATGTCCCCAACCAGAGCATACATGACATTGCACTCCCTCGAGTTGTTTGGGATTAAAATTGGTATTGTCTGAGTTTGTTTTTCTCAGTGGATTATTATTTCTTTGCTCTAAAGGTGATATTATAGGTTGTTTATTAAAGATTGGGTTCTGGTGCTGCTTATATTTAGATTTACTTCTATCATTGTTAATCTTTCTCACTATTGAATTAAATCGTCGAGTGAGTAAGGCAACAGTTGCACCATTACCTAGTTCCTCTAGGTTTTCATCCTCGTCTTCAATGTTTGTTTCCGAGGTTTGTCCTTGGAGTGCCATTGTCTTGTCCTTATACAAATCCCTTTGACTCTTGATGTTCATCTCATAAGTTTGGAAGATGCTCATCAAGACATGTAGATCCATTGTGGCAAGATTATGGACCTCTTCAATAACACAAATCTTTGTGTTAAACCTTTCAGGAAGAGATCTGAGGGCTTTGTCCACAAGTTGTGTGTTGGTCAAAGGAGAACCAAGCACTTGACATTGATTTGCAATGTCAATTAACATTTCAAAGTAGGACTTTATATCCTCAGATTCTTCCATCATCAAGCGCTCATATTGGCTCAAGATCATGCGTAGCTTTGTTCGTCGTACACTTGAAGTACCTTCACAATGAGTTTGCAATGTCTCACAAGCGTCCTTAGCTGTTGTACAATTCTGAATGAGTCTGAACATGTACAGATCTACCCATCCGAATATAGCATTTAAGGCCTTTTCATTAAAGCTAGCATTATTGATTTCTTCCGTTGTCCACTCGGATTCGGGTTTGGTAAGAATATACCATCCTTATTCGCTGGATGCTTGGAAAAAACATATAATTCGGCAATAGATCTCCATGCCCGAATATCAATAAATTTGATGTGCGAATGTAAATGTATCTTCCAATAGGCATAATTTGTTCCATCAAGAATCGGAAGTCTACCAACATTTTGAATAGCTGAGTCCATAGACATTAGATACATGACCAAACACTTATTATATTAAGTGTTGGTTATGATACCACTTGTTAGGACCGAGGCTATGGATAAGCAAGTATAAGTAAGAAATATAATCAGAACAAAAAACTTGAACAACTAAACAGTTCATGTATGTTGCCCTTGGTGTTGTGTCAACACTTGATAAAATAATAATAAACCTTAAAGAGTAAATGTAACGGAAAAAGTAAAAGACACGAGGTTTATATTTTCAATGGTATATATTAATATAGTCGTTAATGGTTAATGACCGAAGTAATGTATATTTTATATACATTTACAATTGAATTTCTTTTTACAATTTGTAGAAATAAAATAAAAAGAAAATACAAAAACAAAGTCGCAGATGACTTCAGCCTAA
This sequence comes from Przewalskia tangutica, assembly GCA_029844215.1. NCBI lineage: Eukaryota > Viridiplantae > Streptophyta > Magnoliopsida > Solanales > Solanaceae > Przewalskia > Przewalskia tangutica. The sequence goes on from CM056738.1 coordinate 13,499,326, forward strand.
AGTTAAAACATCTATAAAGAAACATACAACATCTTCATTACAATTGTTTCAACAATATGCTCAATCTAGAATTTTGGCAACAATAGTAATGTTGGACTAGATGTTGTTATACTACTTTAGGCAATGATGTTTGATTCAGTTTCTGAAGTGAATTTCCGAGAGCTCTCTTGGTGATTCTTTTCGTTGTGATTTGTATATCGATACTCTGAAGTTCCTCCTCTGTTTATAGTGTGAAACTTCCTTGAAACTCTCATTGGTTGGTTGCGGGAGTTGAGAGAAAGTAGGTAGCAACTTTGATCGATTTTTCCTCCATGAAAACCTCAACAATATTGACTTGGTCTTCATGTCGCTTTCTTTTCAAGTTTGACTTCTTATTTTCCCACGTTTTAAACATAGCTTCCTGGTTAGCCTGCCTAGGTCATTTTTACCTCACAGTAACAATCACTATTTTGGCCGGAAGAATAGGTAAAATCGTTTATAGAGATGTTGTCTGTGATGTTGTCACAACACTGCAGGCAACATCATTATGTTCATAAGTGATGTTGTCCTGAACGATTACTCGTGTTGTCACAATACGCATCCAACATTAACAGTGATATCCGGAGATATGGTCTACAACATCATCATGGGGATGCCTTGGATTCACGCAATGGAAGCAGTGCCAATTTACCATCTACATTGCATCAAGTATTGAAGTTCCCCTCTAAGTGGGGAATTAGAGATATCAGGGGATACCAAAGGATAGCCCAAGAATGTTACTCGGTTGCCCTCGCAAACGGCCTCCTCGATCTACTTTCCCACTCCAGATAGCAGTGAGTCAGACCGATACGTTCGCAAACGGCCTCCGTATGTTGTTGTTGTTGTGAATTGACCGAGCTTGTCCAATTGAGAATTGAGAGCCATTTTTCATGTGAGCACATTCAGGGAGGGGAACTAGTTTCTTGGATATAAACAGCTTTTGGTAAGACTGTACTTTTGGTAGAAAAATAAGATCTCAAATGTGTTAGATTTTAAGTTAAGTAATTACTAATGAGGTTGCCCTTACAAACAATTACTAGATGGATTTTTCATGTTGCACCTTTTTCTCCTTCTACCTAATTCCTTCACCAGAAAAGGTAACCTGCCACCTCAAAAAAGACACCAAAGAGATCACTTAATAAAAACATTTGATCAAATACTAAGGTAGAGGTAAGGTATGCGTACATTCTACCTTCCCCAGACCCATACTGTGGGATTTCACTGGTATGTTGTTGTTGTACTAAAACAACTCAATACGCTAGTGATATTGTTCTCTTTTGAGTCTAAGTTCGCATTGTTTTAACACATGTTTCTAGGAGCTAAGGCTTTTCCTTATATATTCACATCTTTTCCATGTTTATCTATGCAAGATTTTCATATGATGTACAGACATCTTCCATAGGGACTCATTGTCCTCTTTGAGGTTTGTATACTTTCACGTTTTCAATAACTTTATGATATGTCCCATACGGCAGGAGTAGCCAGCGCCTTTACAAGTAATATGTATCTCTTAGCTATGCTTCTATTACAAATAATACTTATATCTAATCTTTCCTCCTTTCCATGCTCCAACATCTATGCTATACAGTATAGGTGCTTATAGTTTAGTTACAAGTTGAAACTATTCGAAGGTATGCTTGCAACTCTACCTAGTACAACCTGCTATAAAACACCAGCTATAAGATGGAACTTCTTGAATTAACTTAGACAAGATTTTAATTACATCCAAATGGTGAGTATTATGGACTTCATGTATGAATTTAGGAAAATAGCATTTCATTCTTCTCATCCTAAGACGATAGCTATGCCTTCATTCTTTTTTCCCAGTTATATATGTGTGAATAGGCCTTGAATCAATCAGTTCAAATGAAACCTGCAAATCAAACACACAAAGATATGTTAAGCTAAAACATATCTCCAGTAATGTAAGTGCAATTCAAGAATTAGAATGCTTCATGTATAGTTTCATATGCTTTATGCTTCTCAAAGTACAGCAGAGGAGTTAAGACAAATTGAATCATGGCATGAATCATTAGTTCCTTTTTCATTACAGTTCAAGTTACGATGGCATCTTTTTGGAACTTTCTTTTTGTGTCTGTATCACCTAAAACTAATAATAGCTAAATTGTAAACAATGTGAAATGATAACATGTTATAAGTTCTCTCTAACTACTCCCCATGAGTATTGTTCAATCCCTAATTCAATGTGTTCTTTAATAGTATTACTTACACACTGTTGACGATGTCCGATCACCTAAAAGATAAAGATAACTGCATGTAACTGTTTAAAGTATATAGTCAGGAAATAAGCAATAACATGATTAGTGACTTCACATGAACCAGAAAATTCAAACACAAAAAAAGGCCATGCTACATTTATCTACCTCTTTGTACTACTATCGGTGATGACTTTCATTATGATCACTTCAGTTATAACCTAGGTTGTTCAGACTCTTTAAAAAGTGTGTGCCGGATCTTCCAATCTGACACAGCTGTGGCAATATTTTGAAAGGTCTGAGCAACACAAGTTATAAGCCCAAGCTTCCTAATTAATTTATACTAATGTATACAATTAGACCTACCTTTCTATGACAGTCATCCTTGTAAGTGTTTACGTCGGGTTCGTACACGCAGCGGAATTTGAAAATTTATGTTTCAAACCCGACGACGGTCGAACTGCAGTATGATAAGTAATGAAAAATACAAACACAAAATAAATGTAAAACTTCGAACGAAGACTTACATTTTGGAAGCAGTCAGCCAATCAGCTAAATCTTCATCTTTGTGTAGTCTAAGGGTGCACACGCAAACGTCCCTCGATTTGTAAGTTCTGGAGAACTGTGATGTAATTTGCTAAGTCAGGAATGCTAGGGATTCTGACAGAGCTTTAGAAGAAATTTACCTCTCTTAGGTTTTCAATATATTGGAATGGGAGGTAAGCATTCTATTTATAGTTGTAAACAGAGGCTTAGGGTTTAGTGTTTGGGCCCGGAAAATCGATCGCAAAATTGATCGCGAGAATCCGATGCGAGCACGTGTCGCCCGATGTTCTCGCACCGCGATCCACATCTATTTTTCAGTCTTTTCCCATTTTAATGTCCCGGTCATCAACCGAACATATAGATATAATCTCCTTCTAATTACATCATTCAATCGACGAAACATTTGACTTAGTGTTACCCTTCAGGCCTTTACATATCGTCACTAATTACATTAGGATCTTCACGGAACTCCTAGACTGCGCCGGAAGACGAACCTAATATGTAAAGTTTAGCTACACAAAATATGTGAACTGAACCTATATGTGGAAAGATAAAATCCCTTTATTCATGACACACTCAATCAAGCTTAGAATTTGTCAAGTGTCTATTCAAATGACTTGATTATTATAATGCATCTATATTAGTTGACAACAGGACCATGTCACAGACATGTCCATTGCATTAATCTACTTCATAATGCACCCAAAACAAGCCGCGTCTCAACCTATAAGGCATTTGAGCTTAGGACAGGATCAAAGTACATTACTCCGTAAAGAAGATGATATTGACCTCAAGTCTAAGGACTTTTATTTCCCACACGCCGATGACATTATAGACATATAACAAAACAGTACATCAGCAGGGCATACCAATACTTCAACAAGTATCCATGTGTCTATCACGAGTTGCCATAACTCGTAGCAAGTGAGACATATTACATCCCTTAATGATATGATGCAGACCACATGTCGACGTATCGCATATCATCGATATCCCAATTTCGATGATCATTAGTCGAGGTAATTTAAGAGTTACGTTATAACATTAATTATCACATCATTAATAAACACGTAACCTCTAGGGATGCATTTATAGAATATTATAAACAATCAACTAATAATTCAACAAATGCAAATTTCCATAATATTAATCATCATTAATATAAATACGAATGTGTATAAAGTACGTTGTGTCCTAATACAGATTGTCACTAGGACATACATATACTTTCAATCTCTCACTTGGCCTAGAGCTAATCGCCAACATATCTAATACTCATGTTCTCAAAATGACCATTATGCTTCACCAAGCTTAATGGTTTAGTAAACGGGTCTGCTAGATTATTGTCTGTGGAATATAATCTATCTTGATATCTTCAGCTTCCACCATCTCTCTCAGGATGTGGTACTTCCTCGGTACATTTTTGTTTCTGTTTGTTGATCTTGGTTCCTTTGCCTGTGCAATGGCACTAGTGTTGTCACAATAAATGGTTATTGGACAACCAGCACTCGGAACAACCCCTAGTTCCTTCAGGAACTCAGAAAACGCGACAGCTTCTTTAGCAGCTTCCGATCCAGCAATGTACTCCGCTTCAGTAGTAGAGTCTGCAGCAGTAGCCTGTTTGGAACTCTTCCAGCTCACTACTCCTCCGTTGAAAATGAACGTGTAACCAGACTGAGATTTAAAATCAGCAATATCTGTCTGGAAACTAACATCGATATACCCAGTGGCAACCATCTCATCAACTCCACCATAGACTAAGAAGTAATATTTAGTACTTGAGAGTACTCTTGACTGCTTTCCAGTGTTCCTCGCCAGGATTCTGCTGGAATTTGCAAGTCATACTAAGTGCAAAGGCCACATCTGGCCTAGTACAGGTCATGGCATACATGATCGATCCTATAGTCGAAGCATATGAGATCTTCTTCATGCGCTCAAGTTCAACAACATTAGAAGGGCAGCCCTTCTTTGATAACTTGATGCCTTGACCCATTGGAAGATCGCCTTTCTTGGAATTCTTCATTGAAAAACGTCTAAGCACTTTGTCTATGTAGACTGACTGTGACAGCCCCAACAATCTATTAGGTCTACCTCTATAGATCCTAATTCCCAGAATGTAGCAGGCTTCACTTAAATCCTTTATCATGAAAGTTTTGGACAATCAATCCTTAACTGACTGCATGAGGGTCTTATTATCTCTCATTATCAATATTTCATCAACATATATAATAATGAAGACAATACCCTCATCCTTGCGTTTGGAATAAACACAAGGATCCTCTTTGCTTCTGACGAGATCAAAAGATTTGATAGCATTGTCAAAGCAAATGTTCCAACTCCTAGAGGCTTGCTTAAGCCCATAAATGGACTTCTATAGCCTGCACACAACATTTGGTCTGGACTCACATGAAAAACCCTCGGGTTGTTTCATATACACTTCCTCAATTAGATTACCATTGAGGAATGCAGTTTTGACGTCCATCTGTCAAATGTCATAATCATAATGTGCAGTTATCGCAAGCAAACTCCGAATAGACTTTATCTTAGCCACCGGTGAAAAGGTTTCATCATAATCCACACCAGGACGCTGAGTAAAACCTTTAGCCACTAGTCTGGCTTTATAAGTCTGAGCCTTGCCAGATGCATCAATCTTCTTCTTGAAGACCCATTTGCATCCTATGGGTTTAACCCCATTTGGCACTCAACCAAGTTCCACACTTGATTGATATACATAGATTCCATTTCGGATTTCATGTCTTCTTGTCATCTCTTCGAATCAATGTCTAGCATTGCTTCGTTATAGGTTCTAGGCTCGTCATCATCTGGAATATCTAGCTCACATTGTGTTTCCACAAGCAGATTTAGTCTTTCCGGAGGACGATGAGATCTAGAAGATCTACGGAGTTGATTGTCTTGCAGTTCAGTTACAGGTATGTTCTGACTGTGAGTAGATTCTTGTGCGCTGGTCGAACCACCAACATTAGAGCTTTCAGGAATATCATTTTCATGTCTTTCTTGAATGGGAGGAAATACAACTGGTGCACTTTCTCCCAAGGTCTGTGCTGGAAGATCTTGCATTTCTGCATTACCCCTCGTAGCACTCCCACTGGCCGAAGGAGGTAACCTAAATACCCAATCTTCGCCAGAAGCTCCCACTGAATTCTTGCCTTTATCATCAGGCAAGAATCCAACCTCCTTGTTACCTTGTTCTTGAATTTCTTCAAGTTTTATCTCTGTGCAACTCTCATCCTTGTAGACATATTCATCTTCAAGGAAAGTTGCGTTCCTAGAAACAAATATCTTATGTTCACTAGGAAGAAAGAAATAGTATCCCTTAATTTCCTTCGGATACCCAACAAAGTAACATTTCTCACTTTTAGATTTCAACTTATCAGGGATCAACTTCTTGACATATGCAGGACACCCCAGGGCCTCATGTGTCTAAGTGATGGCTTTGCCACACCATACCTCATATGGTGTCTTTCCGACTGATTTAGATGGAACTCTGTTTAGAAAATATATTGAGGTCAAAATAGCGTATCCTCAAAGGTATGTAGGAAGAGCTGAAAAGCTCATCATGGAACGAACCATGTCAAGCAAGGTTTGGTTTCTCCTCTCGGCAACACCATTCATCTGTGGTGTTTCAGGAGGTGTCCATTTGGAATGAACTCCATGAAGCTTTAAGTAGTCAAAAAATTCTTTACTTAAGTATTCACCCCCACGATCAGATCGGAGGGTCTTGATACTCTTTGAGAGTTGTTTCTCAACTTCACACTAAAACTCCTTAAACTTCTCAAAAGCCTCGGATTTGTGTCTCATAAAATACACATATCCAAACCTTGATAAGTCGTTTGTGAAAATGATGAAGTAAGAGAAACCCTCTCTAGCTTGAGTCGAAAATGGTCCACATACGTCCGTATGTACCAACTCAAGCACCTCCTTGGCACGGGTCCCCTTTCCAGAAAGAGGTTTAATTGTCATCTTACCTTTCAAACAGGATTCACAGTTACCATAAGATTATGAGTCAAATGGTTCAAGGTAATTTAACTTCCTCAACCGTTCTATCCTTGTTTGATTGATATGATCAAGTCTACAATGCCACAAGTAGGTAGAATTTCTTTCACTTAACTTTGCTATTTTATTTTGTACATTGAAAATTTCTTTTATTTCAATGATGTACATACCTTATCCACTAGAGGTAGAAGCATTTGGTGCTCTTCCTACTAGTGCAGTGCAATCCTTTCTTCCAATACCCCTTCCTATTATAGTCGAGGCATACATCCTTAGCCGGAATCACTTCTCCGAAAATTCGCACTTCCCTTAGGCTTCATAGCTGAGAGCGCAGTGACTGCCTTGCCCTTCTTCTGTCATTCCTTACCTTTCGGCTTGGACCGGCTAGAGGAGCTCATCATGAGCACAACTTTGCTCTTGGAAGTTGAAGATTCAAAGGTCTTTAGCATGTCATGCAGTTCTGGCAAACTCCCTTTTGTTATGTTCATATTGTAGTATACAACATAATTCTCGAACGAACGAGGGAGAGAGTTCAGGATAAGGGTGGAAGCGACGTTATTCTACAACCTTATACCAATCGAGGCCAGCCTTTCTATCAGCCCTATCATCTTGACACGTGCGAGACAACGGCTCCCTTCACTTAGCTTACACTTGAAAAGTTTCTATTAACAACTCATATTCCATGGTTTGGGACTGAGAGTCATAGATTCTCTTCAAGTGTTCGAGCATTTCGTTAGGGACCATGTTCTCATGCTGTCTCTGTATTTCCACTGGCATGGAAGACAACGTGATGCATCGTGCTGAAGTGGCGTCATCTAGGTTCTTATGGTAGACTACCTTATTAAATGTGACATATTTTACAGAATCATCAACAGGCACTGTGGGAATACTTTTTCCAATACGTATTCTATCTTTTCTTGCTTTTAGGACAATTCTTAGATTTCCTTAGCCAGTCTAGATAGTTCGGTTTGGTGAGTTTGTTCATTTCAACGATAGGTTCGACATTTTGAAGTTTTGAAGATTTAGATAGACAGGAAAATGCAATCAACAATTATTCTCCTAATTTATACACATTCATTATATTCTAATTTAACATGGTCTTTTGTGTAATTAGCTCCCACTATTTTGCATACTTCTATGACCCCAAAGTAGAATACGGACCTAAATCAATATAAAAGTCATAATGGGTCAAGATCCAAATATATGCTATATCCGCGTTTGCTTTGGCTGATAACTTCAATAGCACACTTTGATATGTTCTCAACCAATTGTAAAGCAGCTCTACAACTCTTGATTTGATTAAATATCTTTCATTTTAATCTTACGTCTTTAGACTAATCCGACACTTTGGCGCCAAGATTCATCTAAACAAGTCAACCCCATTACACGACTGCGTTTAAATGCCTAAGTAAATTTAGCCTTTGCAAGCAAACACTTTGGTGTAAATACCTACAAAAGTTTATTATCTACTTTCATTTTAACACATCTATGAAAGAGTCTTGGTCCTCTTAGACTTAGAGCAAATGTTTTAGCATAAATACTTGTATCGCCGAAAAGGACTTAGCACCCTAACAATTATAATGGACGACGCGTTATAATTAGACTTGTATTTAATGTTTGGGGAACATTTTCAGTTTTCGGGGATTCATTCAAGATCAACAATCATGTCATACATCATATGTCATCTTATCATGCAATATCTAAACACAATTAGATGGAAAACCATCAAACCCAATAGGCATGATAAAATATGGTTTTAATCACATACTGAGCACCGTCTACCCAGACAGTTATAGCGGTCATTTGAAATTAAACAATTACTGGGCACCGCCTACCCAGACAATAATTGCTGACGCTATGCTAATAATTTAAATGCATCACATTTAATCACTTAGCACATTTGTATATTATTCAATAATATACTATTAATGATAACTATGAGTCTATTTGTCTAAACTCTATAATCTATGTAAATGCCAAACAGTCCCTAAATATTTTCATATTTTAAAATTTTGATTTTCGGGAATTCTATAAATTTTTAAAATTTACACTTTAGTCCCTTAAGAATTTAAAATTCAATTCTGAACCCTTATAAATTCATAAAATGCAATTCTAAACTTTAGAAAATATTTTCAAACTTCTGGGATCTGTTTGCAATTTCCTGAACCTAAAATCAACTTTCAGAAAACTTTCTTTAATTACAGATTTGCCCGAAAGGACCAAATCTGTTCGATTTTAAAACTTTGTTTTGAACCGAAATTTTAAACTCAGTTGAGAATCAAACTTTTAAGTCTCGTTTCGATTTTCGATTTTTATAAAGCGTCGTCGACATGATTCCGTGGTGGCGCGGTGCGCCAGCGATGAGCTCTTGGAATCGCAAATTAATTAGCACCGCGGTCCTAACAAATGGCCCCGCGGTGCCTCTTAATTATCATCCGCACCGCGATCCGGCAGTGGAGCCGCGGTGCGCGAAGCGGTGTCAGAAAAATTAATTTTAAGCTTCGGATCAGCGGCGCTGCGGCTCGTGAAACAGGACGCGGTGCCTCTTTCTTCATCTGGCGACAGCGGTGTTCCAATTTTGGAATCGGTAGCGCCACCTAGCGAGCGCGGTGCTCCATTATGAAACCGCGGTGCCTCTTCTCCAGAATCACAAAATCCGAAATTTCCGAATCCCTAAAACTGGTTTAGGTCCAGATCTTTCAGATATATCACTTGTATTACCATCACCATTAAAACAACATGTTCATCGACCATCAAGTCCAATTTTCTTCTCGTTCTTCGTTTCAATGCACCATGCTTTAAGCCGGATAACGCATTGCAACTTAGAAGAGTTATTTATTGGATTGACTTGTTCGAATACATAATTGTATTAACATATCTGGTCACAAGGACCATGTGTTCTAAATGTTTAGGGTTTTAAAGCTTTTAAATATATAAAATATAGATCTAAACAAATCCTAACCCATATTATCATTAATATCATTACAAATCATACGAAACAACCTTGGCTCTGATACCACTGTAGGTGTTTACGTTGGGTTCATACACGCAGCGGAATTTGAAAATTTATGTTTCAAACCCGACGACGGTCGAACTGCAGTATGATAAGTAATGAAAAATACAAACACAAAGTAAATGTAAAACTTCGAACGAAGACTTACATTTTAGGCGATCGACCAGCGGTTGAATCTTCAATCTTTGTGTAGTCCGAGGGTGCACATGCAAACGCCCCTCGATTTGTATGTTATGGAGAATTGTGATGTAATTTGCTAAGTCGGGAATGCTAGGAAGTCTGACAGAGCTTTAGAAGAGATTTACCTCTCTTAGGTTTTCAGTATATTGGAATGGGAGGTAAGCCTTCTATTTATAGTTGTAAACAGAGGCTTAGGGTTTAGGTAATTTGGGCCCGACAAAAAATCGGTGGCAAAATTGATTTGCTGAATCCGTGCACCGCGGTCCACTAAAGAGGCATCGCGGTCTTTGCCCGATGTTCTTGGCACGCGATCTCAAAGCAGGCACCGCATGATCTGTCTATTTTTGATCTTTTCCCATTTTAATGTCCCGGTCATCACCCGAACATATAGGTATAATCTCCTAATTACATCCTTCAATCGACGGAACATTTGACTTAGTGTTACCCTTCAGGCCTTTACATATCGTCACTAACTACATTAGGATCTTCGGAACTCTGAAGCTGCGGAAGACGAACCCAATATGTAAAGTTTAGCTACACAAAATATGTGAACTGAACCTATATGTGGAAAGATAAAATCTCTTTATTCATGACACACTCAATCAAGCTTAGAATTTGTCAAGTGTCTATTCAAATGACTTGATTATTATAACTCATCTATATTAGTTGACAACAGGACGTATGTCACGTATCCGTTCGTTAACCAATGACTTAGTCAACCTAATACCATATGAGTACATGAGTGTTCACTCGAATATAAATTCAAGGAATGAATCCTTACTTGGCTCACATACCACATTTAATCTACTTCGTAATGCACCCAAAACAAGTCGCGTTTCAACCTATAAGACATTTGAGCTTAGGACATGATCAAAGTACATTACTCCGTAAACAAGATGATATTGACCTCAAGTCTAAGGACTTTTATTTCCCACACGCCGATGACATTATAGACATATAACAAAACAGTACATCAGCAGGGCATACCAATACTTCAACAAGTATCCATGTCCATCACGAGTTGCCATAACTCGTAGCAAGTGAAGACATACTACATCCCTTAAGGATATGATGCACCACATGTCGACGTGTCACATATCATCGATATACCAATTTCGATGATCATTAGTCGAGGTAATTTAAGAGTTACGTTATAACATTAATTCTCACATCATTAATAAACACGTAACCTCTAGGGATGCATTTATAGAATATTATAAACAATCAACTAATAATTCAACAAATGCAAATTGTCATAATATTAATCATCATTAATATAAATACGAATGTGTATAAAGTACATTGTGTCCTAATACAGATTGTCTCTAGGACATACATATAATTTCAATCCTCTATAACAATATTTTACTATAACATCCAACTTTTCTTTGGAATCTATTTCAATGTTATTTTATTTTATATATTCTCTATAACAATATTTTCCTCTAGCAGCAAAATAATATACATACAAATGACGTTGCTATAGAGAGATTTGATTGTAGTATGAACTTACCAGTTAAACAGGGTAATGCGACATTTTGGTGTAGCACCATTTTCAATCTGCTTTAACCTCAAAAATCCACAAGAAACTCTAACTCCAATTTTCCAACTCTTCCACCCTTTTTATCCAATACAAATAGCACCACTAACATCAGCAGAAACTCTCAAATTCTTGTTCTTGAATCCAATCTTCATCATTTCCCAACACTCTCACCATACAACAACATCTCATTTGACTTCACACCAAATTTAACAACTTTAATACTCTTGTTCTCTTGAACAAAACCAGAAAGTTTCCCTTCACCCATGTTAACGTCGTTTTCGCCTTTCAATTCCACTCTTGTTTCACCATACACGATCTTTAACTCCCTGTTTGGGTTTTTTAACTCCACCCCAAGTGTTGATTGTGCATTCAATTTAGGCCCGTCTTGGCTTTCAGTGACATTGAATTTGGTGAAGTCGAGGGAGCTTAAATGAAACACGGGGAGTTTGGGATCAAACCAGAGGTAGAGAAAACCACAAGCAGCTACTAAAAAGAGTAACAAGATTAGTATAATCAAACAACAACAACAACGACGACAACAAGTTCTTCGTTTTTTCCTTTGTGGGTAGAGTGATGGTGGAAGGTTAACTTTTCGCGGTTGAGGTGGCATTTGGATTGGTATTGTAGGATCTTTGAAACCTGGTGGCTTCTTTAGAGGTTTCATTTGTGACATTCTTGATTCTTCAAGACCAGAAAGACCCTTTTTTCTTTTTCTTTTGTTGATATAAATTAGCAAATCTTTATGAAAAGGGAGTGTTGCATTGAATCAAACATGTTTATGTGCATAAGATGGGTGTAAGGTTTGAATCTTGATGATATGAATGTGAGAGATTAGATCAGATGTGAATGTGAAGTGTGATGAATTAGGAATTAAAGAAAGGATTTTTGAGTTGGAAAAATAAGAGAGATCTTTTGGGGTAGAAAAGAGGGAGACGAAGAGGTGATGAAGGTGGAATTTGGAAGTGTGTGTGTATGGTCAAGACAGCAAGTAGAGAGACAAATCTGATCACCGAAACAAAGTTGGAGTGATGAGATCTATGATCAGGTCTTATGTTCTGGTATAGCGGGAATGTTTTAATTAGCATACCAGAATAAGTGAAATACTAAGGGGTTGTTTGGTTCGAATATAAGTTACACAAAAATTAGTATTCCCTCCGTCTCAATTTAAGTGTCTTAGTTTGACTTAGCAATGAGTTTAAAAAATAAATAAAAACTTTTGAATCTTGTAATCTTAAATTAAAGATGTGTGAGATCTTTTAAATCGTGTTGTCTTAAACTTGCCTTGGAATTGGAAAACTTATTAAATATAGAAAGAGACATTCTTTTTGGAACAAACCAAAAATAAAAGTAAGACACTTAAATTGGGACGGATGGAATAATATTATTACACCATGTACTTTTCACGTCGATGGTGTCGCGAGTTAAGTAATGTAAATCCGGAGGTGTTAAGATCCTTTATAAGGATAACGATGGTATAAAACAAGTGTTAAGTAAGAGTCGTGGGAGGTTGAGGCATAAACGAATCAAAGAAAACACCTTTCGACTAAGTTCGCGAAACGAAAGTGGATTGTAATAGCCCGTACTTTTGGGGTAAGAAAAAGAGTGCTTAATATGCTAAGAAGGTTGTGTTATGAGTTATTTGAATCATAGAATAGTCGTATGTTAAGCTTTGAAGTCAAGCAAGTTGTAAAAGAAAAGTTGTTAAAAGTCATCGCAAGTTACGTTCATGAAATTTGGGTCAGGTGTCTCCGAGCTTTTCTCTCAATCTACTTTTGAGCTACAGGGTGATCCATCCACAAAATTGAAGGTTGATGAGTCTAGTTTCTAGATATTCGTGTTTTCGCCAGACTACGCAGACAGTGGAGTAGCTCACCGAGCGAGCTCCAAAGCGAGGGTATTGCTCGCTTTGGGCTTCGCTCAACGAGCCTAAGTAAGGTGGTGGAAATTCCTAAGTCCTATTTAAAGCGGTGGAACCCATTTTTCACGTCATTTCTAGCCTCATCTGACCCCTTGAGCTCTCAAACCCTATTCACAAGTTCCCACATCATCTAGACCAAGATCCGCAAGCTTGTGACGTGATTTCACCCTCGGGAAACTCGTAGCAATTCTATGGTTCATCTTTTTATCTTGTTGTTGATTTGAAAGTTATTGCAAGTTGAAGCAAGCTGGATTCAGAGTTGTTTTAAGCTATTTGAGGTGAGAATTTTATCTTACTACATATGTTTAGTTCTATCTAAGTCTTGGATAAGTTGTTGGGGTAATAACTTGCGGAATTGGCTATCGACTTGTTCGATTTTTTTGGGTTGTTTGGAGTTGTTTCTATGTTATTTTATGAATAGAAATTGATAGGAAGGAGGTGGGAACATTGTTGTTGTTATTGTTGTCATTGTTGCTATATGTATTAAAGGGGGAAAGAGAGTTAGAGGCGTGTTGTTGCTAAACTACAAGACGAGTTTGTCGCTCGATATTTCATATGCTAGTTTCCCCCTGGTTTGATGATAGTTTTCTTGTCGCTTGTTGTAGATCAAAGTGTTATTCGGGCGGAGTATGACGTCGTGTTGTTGAGTAGTCGACAAAGGTATGTTAAGGCTATCCCTTTCCATTTTTTTGCATGAATCCAATGAAATTGAACATAAATGACTGTCCCGCCAATATGACTCTATTCTTGCTAAGTTAGAAATATTCATGTCTTTCATTCTATAAAAAAGTTTCTAGATTATTGTTTCCCTTTTCAGGAGTACTTGTCATGACCCAAATCGGAGGGCCGCGATGGGCACCCTGACCCAACCCACCGGACACCACTGACCATAATCCCATACTTAACCATATCAACCACGAACTAAGCCGAGAAAGACTAAGTATAGTTTCAACCCAAAAGTCCCAACTTATATGGTTATATACCAAGCCGACAAAGCCATATATGACCACTAACCACGGGATACTTAACTACAAGTCTCTAAGAGTATAACTTACCACAATCAGATTGCTACTCTGAAATAAGTAAAGTGCTCCCACACAGCTGAACCAACAATCTCCTAGCACAATATGTCACCCTCTTAGTATGAACCTGCGGGCATAAAACGCAGTGTCCCCAGGCAAATGGAACGTTAGTACGACTGATATACTGAGTATGTTTGGCATAACGAATAACATAACAGAGATGTATCACAATCTGAAACAGAAACAACTGACCAACAATAATTGTCTCTGAAGGCCCTTGTACATATGTTCAAATGTTATGCAATACCAATGCAGTATACCGATGGCCACACAGGCGTCTTTTTTTTCATAACAGCCTCTGTGGGCATAATATACATAAATGTCACGCATGATGCAAATGCAATATACTATCTATTTCCCATAATCGCCACACAGGATTTCGGTTATATTGAAATCCTACTTCTGATAACGACCACACAGGCTTTCGGTTATATCGGAATCCTATTTCCCATGACCGCCACACAGGCTAGCCACACATGCTTCAATGTTGGTCTCTTAGGGCTCTTTTGTGATAATTTGTACCAGCTGCAGTTGGTGTACGTATATAACGTTTTTTCCTCTTTTTTCATTCCCCTACATATATATATAATATTTACCATATAGTAATGTGCATGACACCAGTACTCCAGGGTAAATGTGAATGCAATGCAAATGAATATGCATGAATGACAATATTCCCCGAATTTATTTGACGATAATAATATCTTTGCTCATTTGGCTAGCATTATGGAAATATCTGATTAGTGATAACAGATTCGAATTTCCTAATTAATTCTTATATGGGTCGTGAGTAATTTATTTTTATAATAATCTTATTTAATCAGCTGTGAACTAGAAAATGTAAAACAAATTAATTATATCTTAGTTTCTATGCAAATGACATTCTAAAATATTGAAATAATTGTGTTTATAATAGTGTGAATATCTTAATGGCACAAAATCATTTTAATATAATTTGTTTGTCGATACCTTATTCACTTAATGTTGTCATGGCTTATTCCAACACGTCTACTAAAAACATACCTACTTATTTATTAAATCAACCTCAACACTTAATACTTGTTAGATACCTTAAATTAGCAAAGTCAACTCGGCTCCAATGCTTACTAAAAACTCTTATGAATATCAACATCTCGCACATATGCCTTAATAAGAACTTAGGAATAATTTAGACATGCTTTTAGCATAGAATCAATAATATGAACACCCCTAACTACTAAGAGTAGAGTACATTATGGAGTAACATGACGATTACGTTTTTCCACATAATTATGCCAAAAGAAAGGAATTAATTGCCTTCACATACCTTGTTGTCGAATGTATTCAAAGTTCCCACGGTTCTTTGTAAGCTCTACGAATGATTTTCCATACCCTATGAATGATTTAAACCATAACTGAATCAATCTACTAACAACAAACTTATTGAGACATTTTATCGAATGCCTCATACACGTAGAATCTATGTTCTTTCTATGTGACAACCTATGTATATATAACTATAGAATCAACCCTTCTTCTTACTATTGCAGTACCATTAATAACTCAGAAATTTCACCTGCACCTTCAATTTCGTATAGTTTAGGCAGTCCTAACCATTACCCAAACAGACCCAACATTCCCAATAATTTACCCTAGGAACCAGTAGCAAGAATTAGGTTCTAAAATTGTATGAACTTAAGAACGGGGAGGATTACCTTTGTTTCGATGTCGCGAAAAGAATTGTTGGATGACCCTTCACCCCAAACTCGACTATCGAGCAGGAACGGACCCAGGCAAATTGATTCCAGGATTTCCTCGAATCAAGGTCTTGAATTGAGTTCAGAACTCAATTTTACTGGAATTGAGGTTCAAATCGCCATAAACTTCTCCCTTTCGGATTGCGAAAACTTGCGGAAAAATCTCCAAATTTGGCTGAAGAATTCAGAGAATGCTAACTGAGGTTTCTTACCCCTTCTGCTGTTTGGAAGGGATGAATCTTTTCCAATGGAAGGGTTCATATAAATGCTTGTGGAATTGAAGGTGATTTTGAAGAGAATAAAGAAGATTGAGAAGGTGAGGCTTTTTTTAATAGTTGTGGATGCATGCCTGAAGGTTGTATGTAGAGCTGCCAATGAAGAAATATATAAGGTCAGTCATCAACGATGGTATATATGGCTTACACGTGACCTCACAACTGGTTTTCAATTAATAAATAATTCACCTCACAACTAATTAATAATACACACAATTAATTCTTTATCCCAATCCACTTAAATTCCGATGACTTATAAAACATTCTTAGTATATGCAAACACAACATAAATATCCCGGAGTTCAGATCCACTTGCCCACGTTTATGTGCCTAAACCATTACCCGAAGATGTGAGGCATTACATCCTCTCCCCCTTAGAAACATTCGTCATCGAATGTCGGGGTGCTATATCTAATTTTGTCACATAGCTAGAGAAGTACAATTACACACTCATACTAACTTAAGTAACATAAGTAATAAGACAGGAGGTTAGGACTGATAGCAAGTTAACAGGCCTAAACTAAGGACATTCTTAAGTTATTTCTTAGACACATTTATACTAGGACATCATAGCATCACAGAGTTAGGGAGGAGAACACAGAATCTTGAAAAACAACCAAGCAAATCCCTTTAACTAACCTCTTTGGTTAACTAATTATGAATCAGACTAACTTCTAGTATAGACAGATGCATATGAAGACATGTAACACGAATCTACCCTTTTCAAGGTTTCATTCTTGGTATAGAAATCAAATAAACAAGTACAAAAACAGGATGGAGTATCATATTATATGGACTATCACGACTGTCATAAATATAAGGTTCCCTAGCTGCAACATCTTAGGGAACTGGTCTACTGTTTATTAGAAAATTGAAAGACTTCAACCAGTGGTCAATATTAAACATTAGGTAGCAATTAATGGAGTGTGCAAAGTGAATGTGGATAGAAGTTACATTAAAGATAAAGGTAGATCTGGAATCAAGAGGGATCATAAGGGGGTAACAATGACCATTTTTTTAAAAGGCCTTTTTCCAAGCCCATAGAATGTTGCAGCAATAATTTCTTTCTGAAACAAAGGCAGTTAACTTTGATGTCCAGTGGTGTATGGATAATGGATTCAATAGAGTTATTGTAGAGATGGACTCCAAGATCATTAGTGATATGTTCAATAAGAAAACCACTAGTAACATGAAGCTGAAGGATTTAATACAAAGCATCAGTAGAGGTTATGAAACAGTAGAAATCAACCACTGCTTTGGAGGGGCCAATAAGGTTGCTGATTATTTGGCAAACTAACTTCAACAGATGCCTAATAGAGATATCAAAAATTAAGACAAACTCACTAACATATAACAAGCATAGACATGCCTTTCAAAGTTCAATTTTTTTTAAAGTGCAGTAGGGCAGTAGTAGCAATTGACAGTAGACACAGTAGACAAACTGTAGGGATTTGTTGGATGTAAAACACACAAGTAAGGCACAGCGGAAGTTTAAAATTTTGTTTAATTACTTGCTCCAACAAAGATCGTCTGGTATGATTATGCGATAATTCAAATCTGCAAAAACATGAAAACTTACAGTTTATGCTTTTAATGCAGTCTCTACTAAAAGGTGCGCACGCGATTGTCAATCCGGGTGCAAGCCTTGCTGATATATTCCTTTGCCCAAGAAAGCTAGGAAATCTTGGCGGAGGTTTGAGAGAATTTATCTCACGAACTCTAAGTTCGAAAGTGGAAAAATGAGTTCACACGAAATTATGGGTTAAGTGCCAAATATATAGTGAGAAACCTAAACCTAATCGATTTGGATCGGGCTTCAGCGACCCAAATCCAAATTGCGATGGGCGATCAGGGGCCCATTTGTTATCTTGATTCCTTTATTTATTTTACGCGTTTTAGTTCTAATTAAATCCAAGACTTAATTTTAACTTAATTAATTAATTTTCATCAAATGAAAATTATCCCATAATTTATTATAAAATAAAATATCTTGATTCAAAATCCGATATTTTACATTCTCTCAATATACCCTTAGGCCAGAAAGGACAATCGACTTAGTGTGACCCTTTAGGCGCCGCACATCGGCACTTGACCAAATCAAGGTTCACGGAACTCACCAGAGCGGCGCGGTGTGGACGATATGTGAAATGCGTTTACAAGACTCGAGTAAACAAACCTCATGTGAGATGATAAATTCCTTTCATTCGCGACACACTTCGATCAAGCTTAAGATTTGCCAGTGTACATCCAAATGGCGATCACTTTATCTCATCTATATTAGTCGACAACTAGACCGTATCCTAGATATGTCTCTTTGCGTTGGCGATGACTTGGTCGACCTAACATCTACGAGAAGGTGAGTGTTCTGCCGAAATTCCATCGAGGAATGAATCCTATTCTTGGCTCAACCACGTTCGATCTACCGTGTGCACTGATACAAGTCGCGTCTCGACTATAAGGCATTTGAGCTTAGGGCGGGATCAAAGTGCATTACTCGTAAACAAGGTGATATTGACCTCAAGTCTAAGGACATCTATCTCGCGTCGCGATAATACTCTAGACATGTATAACAAATAGTTTATCGGCGGGTATGTCAATACTCTCTAAGAGTATCCATGTGTCCATCACTAGCAACTATTGCTTGCGATGAAGTGAGATATACTACGTTCTCTAAGAATGTGATGCGGACAGCGTAATGGACTTATAACATATCATTGATATCCCATTCTCGATGATCATTAGTCTAGGCTATTTTAAGAACTACACTCTATCATTAATATCTCACACTATTAATGACAATGTAAGTTCGAGGATGCACGTTAATGAATAATATAAACAATCAAATAATAATTCAATAATTGCAAATGCCAAGTATATATTAATCTTATTAATAATATGAATGTGTTCAAGTACATGTGCTCACAAAATGATTGTTTCTAGGACATATATACTTTCGATCTCTCACGGCCTAGAGCGATCACGATGTATCTAATGCCCGTATTTTCAAAATGACCATTATGCTTGACCAAGCTTAATGGTTTAGTAAATAGGTCTGCTAGATTATTTCGGTGGGAATATAGTCTATCTTTATTTCTTACGTCTCCACGTCTCACGAGAATGTGGTATTTCCTTGGTACATGTTTGTTTCTATTCGTTGATCTTGGTTCCTTAGCTTGAGCAATCGCGCGGTGTTGTCACAATAAATCGTTATTGGACAACCGGTACTGGAACAACCACAATTCCTTTAAGAACTTCGGATATCGCGGCGAACTTCTTTTACCACTTCCGATCCGGCTATGTACTCGAACACGTTGTCGAATCGGCGGTTGTAGCTTGCTTGGAACTCTTCCAACTAACTACTCCACCATTTAAAATGAAGGCATAACGGTGAGATTTGAAGTCATCAAGATCTGCGAAAGCTAGCATCGATGTACCCGGTAGCTACTAGCTCTTCTTGTCGCCATAGACTAAGAAGTATTCTTTAGTTCGTCTAAGATACTTAAGAATACTCTTGTTGCTTTCGATGTTCCTCGAGGATTCTTTGGAATTTGCAAGTCATGCTAAGTCATAGGCCACGTCGGCCTTATGCAGTCATGGCATACGTGATTGATCCTATAAGTGAAGCATATGGGATTCTCTTACGTGCGCTCGAGTTACTGCTGTGGAAGGACAATCCTTCGCCGACAACGATGCCTTGACCCGTAGGAAGATTCCCTTTCTTGGAATTTTCCATAGAGAAAGCGTTTTAGCACTTTGTCTATGTATACGGTTTGTGGCGGCCCAACAATCTATTAGGTCTATCTCTGTAGATTCTAATTCCAAGAATGTAGCGAGCTTTGAGTCCTTCATCATGAAGGTTACGGATAACCATTCTTTGGTGATTGCATGAGAGTTTTATTGTCTCCCGTTATCAATATGTCATCTACATATATAACAATGAAGACAATGCTCTCGTTTGTGCGTTCTTATAAGCGCGGATCTTCTTGCTTCTAACAAAGTCAAGCGATTTGATTGCTTTGTCAAAACAAATGTTCCAACTCCTCGAGGCTTGCTTAAGTCCATAAATGGACTTTTGTAGTTTCATCTTGCTTTGGGTTGAGTCTTAGATGTAAAACCCTCGGATGTATCATATACACCTCTCGATTAGATTACCATTGAGGAAGCGGTTTAAAATCCATTTGCCAAATATGATAATCATAGTATGTAGCTATAGCAAGCAAAATCCGAATGGACTTAATCTTTGCAACAGGCGAAAAAGTTTCATCATAATCGACCCCAGGCCGTTGATTATAACCTTTAGCCACCAATCTTGCTTTATAAGTCTGTATTTTGCCATATGCATCAATCTTCTTCTTGAAGACCCATTTGCATCCTATGGGTCTAACCCCTGTTGGCAAGTCAACCAAGTTCCATACTTGGTTTATGTACATGTCACGCCCTTTTTCGACCGCGACATTTTTTAATGCGAATCCTGCTCAAAATGCAATGTTAGAAAAATAAAATAAAGTGCTAAAATAGTTTAAGAGGCTTAAAGTTTTAAAAATGCTAAAAGGATGCTAAAATTGCAAAAGAGGCTAAAAGCGCAAAAAGGGTGCTAAAATGCTAAAGGGTTGCTAGAATGCTAAGGGTTCGCGGAGTCGCCACCTAATTAATTGGGTGAATTAGGACACCTAGATGTTTAACTAGTTTGAAGTAAAACATTAACTCCATTTTAATGGTCTGCTAAACTTAATGAGATTTTGGGTAAGGGTTAACATTAATCTAGAGGAAGGGGTTAGGCACCCTGCAAGATCATTAACTGCGGTTGTCCTGCCAAACCTAGGGTAATTATTATATTTTTAAAATGCAAAATAAAAGCTCCACCTGCTTAATAAAATGCTAAGATGTTAAAATGTTAAAATGTTTAAAAGGTGTCTTAAAGTAAAAGGTTGCTAAAGGTATTAAATACTAGAAGGGCTCCTGCTTAGAAAAAGTGTTAGAAAATAAATAAGATGTTAATTGTTTAAAGGAAGGCTTAAAAGTATTTAAAAGGGTGCTAAAATATTAAAGGTGCTAAAAGGTTAAAGATGCTAAAAAATGCTAAAGTTTTAAAAAATGCTTAGAAAGCTTAAAAAGAAAGGTATCAAAGGTGCAACAGGAGTGCTAGCATATTTAAAGGTGCTAAAAGTGCTAAGAGGGGCTAAAAAGCTAAAGGTGCTTAAGAGTGCTAAAGATTAATTTTAAAAGTAAATGGTGCTAAAAGTGCAAAAGAATGCTAAATGTTAAAGAGTGCTTAGAAGGTGCTAGAAATGCTAAGATGCTAAAGGTGCTTTACGGACTAATTATATGCTCATGCAAAGATTATTTACGGACTAATTGTGTATACTGCTAGCTAAATTAATCTTGCCTAACCTGCGTACAGTATTATATAAGAGATGCTTTAAGACGATTTTTGAGAGTTTAGGAGAAATCCGTTATGTATTTTAATAAGAAACAAAATGTTGGTTTTATGATGCAAGTTAAATTATTTTAAATTATTTTTGCCGATTTTAAACATGCCTAATAGCCCTAAAAGACAAATAAACTAGAAGTGTATTCCTAAATGTAAATTACCTCAAATCTCGTATGTTGAAGGCTAATTGCTAGAAGTTCTCCTATTAATTACAAAATTAAATAATAAAATTACAATAAATAAATAAGGGCATAAAATAAGATAAGAAAGTCAAGAGAGTGAAGGGATTGGGCGGATGACTCGTCTTATTTGTTTTTCTAGGAGTTTACAGGCGGGAATGCGACAGCGGATACGGGTTGCCATTTGAAATGGCTTGCGATGAGTCTCGTAGTGAGACTCTTTATTTTGCTCGGTGCGTGCCATGTAAAAACAAGAAAGATAAGGATTAGTACGAACCCGAATAATAATTGATAGAAATAATTAAGACGAGCACATAAGCATGTCACGGTGACTCAAGAAAATTAAGGAAAACTTGTCCACCACCCCAAAGAAATCTGAGGAAGCGGTCAAGCTGGACGTACTCTTCTGCTGCGTAAGCAGAGCATCAAAAACAAATATCGGTGATCTTAGGTCATACTTTTGGACTCGCGTAATATGCGGATATCTGAGGCATACGAAGATGAGTACGAATCGCATTGAATGTATGTTTATTAGACCCAAAGGGCAGGCATAGTAGTCAAGATGGAATTGAAGTATCCCTACCATTTGTTGCCAATATCTTAAACCTATAATGTGTAACAACGAGAGAAAAGATTGGACAAGGTTATGCAAGAGAAAATGATACCTAGCATTATCAATTATAAGTCAGCGATCATCCGAAACAGTCAACAGATTGTCAAATCCCAAAAGACTAGTTTCAAGCAAATCGTACTATCATGTAAGGGAGGCGGGGCGGTGGGCTGGGCGTCACTTAACTTATGAAGAACAATGAAGCAAAGTTTATCAAGATGTGTTAGGCGATAACGTGACTACCAAATTTTAAGGAAAAAAGCAGGCGCTGACTAGACACGGGAGGAAGTGCAGATCATATGTTGCAATTTAACGCATAGGAGAAGGGGTAGTCAGCAGATGCTGGACACAATTGTATTTAACAGGAGAAGCAACATACTGATCCTTGCTATTGCTTTGTACTCCAGCTTACTGGAAACTTAAGCCATGGTTCATACAACTATTCTACCTTTCAGATTAACAGAACAGAGGCAGGGCATGGTTATAAGCTAATGGAATGCTAATATGTAACATATTTTCAGATGAGCGACTGCATAATTCTGTGGGAAGGTAGTACTATCTATAGGATTTCAAATCAGATGGTATATATCAGAACAATAATCTGGAGGTAATGGGCTTCATGAACTATCAATCTTTGACTTAACTGCGAATAGCAAGAACAAACTCACAACAAACACATTAACGACTTAGCAATATCTAAGTGACTCGGCCTGATCGATAACTATTGCACTGACAAGGTCGAGTATTAAATCCATCAGAACAGCTTGCAGGTTAAACAAAAGAAAAGACTTCATATTCATTTATTAAGTTATGATTCCAGATAGTATTATGATACAAGAAAGTATTGAGTTCATCTTACGACTAAGTTATGCGATTTTCTAGCCATGCGTTCCTAGGTATAGCAAAATGTTAACGATAGCGCAGACATCATATAATCAATTTTAAAGCTAAACGACTAAACCACAAAAATATGTAAAAACATAAATCACGAAATAACTAGAATCGAAAAGGAGTTGGGTTTACATATAGGAGCGTGGCCAGGGGCAGCGTATCAAGTCGTCGGTCATTTCGAAAGGCTAGATAATTACGTGGAGCGAAGGTTGCGGAAATTGCAGACTTTGAGGATTGGGTTCTTTTCTGGATCACTCGACTAGACTGCTGCCTTTTCGAATCACTCTCTGAGCTCTCTCGTATATGTCTACTCTGCTCGTAAAGAAGACGATTGCTACTGACCTACTGTGCTCGAGTCCCAGGCTACGCTCTCTTGTACTCTTGATTCCCCACGACTAAGCTCACAGATTGCCGCTCTCTTTTCCCACACTTTACGATGCCTTTGCATGTTCTTAAATAGTCTACTTTAGGTTCTAATATTGGTAAGCAATTAGAATTGATTCTAAGTGAGATTTCGTAGAAGATTTGTCTTTGATTGGTAAGTGATTCGTATCGATTTGCTACTGATTCGAATGGGTTCTGATTTTTGGAAGGATTTGTTTGGTTATGGAAAGGTATCGTTGGATTCGTTTGGGTGATAGATATGGTAAGAAATGAACATGCTGTGTGCATGGGTAAAGGAAAGCCCAGTTCTCGGTAGAAATCCGGTGAGTCTTTGGTGCCTTAGCGTGTTTGGAGTGCCAGGGTGAGGGAGGTGCGGCGAATGAGCTTTTAGGTTTAGGGCTTTTGTGAGGGAGACGATGAGGCCTGAAGATGATGAAGAGGGCTGATAAAGGCTGGGGCGAAAATGGATTGGGCTGAGGGGTTTGGGCGGATATAGGATAGAGGGGCGAGTGGGCTGGCGGGTCGCGGGTTTGGGCTGGGCAAAATTAAAAGGTGGGCTGAGTATTAATTAGGTATTGGGTATTAATTGTTAGTTTAGGTATTTAATTTTAGGAGTTAGTTTATTGATAAATTAAAATATTTAAATTGTGATTAAATTATCTAATTGTTATAAAATAAATGCGGGTGTGTTATTTAATTAATGCTTAATGCTCTAGAATGCGGCGCTATTAAAAGCATGTATTAGATTAAAATTGATTTCAAATTACAAATGGTTATTAATAAATGCGGCTATGCTACCTGACACGACGTCATTGCTAAATTACTTATTTTATGTATTTATTATTAACGACAGGGCTTAAAATTAATTAACGCGGACGCGGGACTCTAAGTGCTTGAAACTCTACGTAAGATGCGATGCCATTATTAAATTATTTATTTATGCCTGTATTTATGTTTTATTATTGCATTTTATTATAAAAATCCTAAAATTATTTTACAAAATTAGTGCAATTTTATAGTTAATGGTTGGGCGAGAGGGTCAAAATTGGGTGTCAGCGGTGTCCTCTTTTGTATGGAGATGATGGAAGAATCTTGGACAAAGGCGTTGACTCATGTGATTTTGTCTCGATCTTGAATTGCAAAAAAATGTTGGCGGTAGACGAAAGGTGGCGCAAAAATCAAAATCTGTCCCGATGTCGAGTTATGGCGACCTTTGGGTTACCATGGTCGAGCGCCGAGCGGGCTAATGCGGACTCAAAGGCATCGATGTCGAGTTATGGCGACCTTTGAGTTACCGTGGTCAAAACACGAGCGGGCTAACGCGGACTTAAAATGTCGGTGTCGAGTTATGATGACCTTTGGGCTATGGTGTAAAAAGTAAAAGAATATAAGCGGCTTGAACACAGGTGTCTTGCTATGGCTTGTGGTCTTTGGGTTCTACGGTGATGTGGAAGCGAGTGGGCCGGCGGCTGAGGCGCTACGCGATCGTTGGGAAGGTTGGCCCGACAAATTGCCGGTTATTTGTAAGAGAAAATCCACGTTGTGCTCCTGCTTCTGCATGCTAAGACTTGAACAAACGGTTAGTGCATAACTGTTAAAACGGAATAATAAGGCATGGATGAGAAAAGTGCAATTTTGAGAACAGAGAAAGTCGTCCCTGTGTGGATGTGATATGCTGATGATGGCGTCGTTTTCGGACTTGATGTGCTGATAACGTCGTTGCCTGGACGTGTTGCTGCTGGCGTCGTTGCGTTAGACTTGCTGTGATGATAACGTCGTTGTCTGGACGTATTGCTGATGGCGTCGTTACGTGGACTTCTTTGTCTTGATAACGTCGTTATGCGGGCGATGTTCTTCTTTGGCGTCGTTGCGTGGACTTCTTTGTCGATAACATCGTTATGCGGGCGTATAAATTTCTTGGCGTCGTTGTGTGGACTTGTTGTGCTGATAACGTCGTTGTATGGACGTATTCTTCTTTGGCGTCGTTGCGTGGACTTCGCGATCACGTCGTTATGCGGGCGATGTTCTTCTTTGGCGTCGTTGCGTGAACTGCTTTGTCGCGATAACGTCATTATGCGGGCGTATTCTTGATGGCGTCGTTGCGTAGACTTGCTGATTACGTCGTTATGCGGGCGTGTTCTTCTTGGCGTCGTTGCATGGACTTGCGATTACGTCGTTATGCGGGCGTGTTCTTCTTTGGCGTCGTTGCGTGGACTTCTTGATTACGTCGTTATGCGGGCGTGTTCTTCTTTGGCGTCGTTGCGTGGACTTCTTGATTACGTCATTTATGCGGGCGTGTCATTCTTTGCTCGCTGTAGAATAAATGCTCCTGCAAGCTAAGCTTGAGAAAAGACGTTAGTGTGTACCTGTTTAAATGAAATGATAAATACATATGAGAAGTGCAATTTTGTGGGTAGATATGTCATCCACGAGATGTTGTCTTTGCGGACATCTTTGACGTTGCGGTGACGAATTGCCATGATGCCTTTCTTTGTGTGCGATCGTGGGTTGCCAATTTGACTTTATGCTCGAGTTGTGGCGCTAGGTTTTGTTGCGGAACTACGAACTTTGATTCTTAGGTGTTGATGCCGCTTTTCTGCTTTGTTCTTTGCTCTTTGCTGCGGACTTTGGATTGTTGTCATCCTCTGCGCTTTCTTTGCTTTTCACCTGCGAAGAGACTTTCGTCGTATTTTACGCTTGGTGTTGCACTTCTGTACATTAATATTAAAGACTGCGCTCGAAGAAAAGTTTGTGAGTTTTGGGAAGTCGATTCATATTTGACTTATTGCCTTATTCCTTGATATCTGCGTGCACAGCTTGTTTGGACTTGCAACCCCATGCAGTTTCCTACCTTGTCCCGATTTTGAAAAGGGTGTCCGGCAAAAATGGGTCTCAATGTAGTTGCTTGTAGGCTATGTGTATTCTTGTCATTTTCAAAGCAAAGGAAAGTTTCCTAATGGTGTGGCGAAGCCGATTTAGGCGCCACGTATCCCGTGAGGAATCGGTCGAGCGTAGTTCATTACAAGCGAATATTGGGAAAATTAAAATTTCTAGATGTGGGACCAGGCGAGGCGGCGCTACGTATCCACTTAAGGAATCAGTCAAGCGTAGTTCATTACAAGCAAAGCGGAAAACATTATAAAAATATGAGTTTATAAATTATTACGCTAAAATAAATCGCTTTTCTTATCCGGGCTCTAGGCGGACCAAGACAAGGATGCAAATCCAATCGATGCGCGCCGTGCTGCGCCTTGTGGATGGTAGGTCTTCATGCTCTGCTATCTCCTCTTTTGGCCTCTGCGTGGTGCATGCTCGGATAAATGGCGGATTCGAGGCGGAATGGGCATAGGCGAGAGTGTATTCCTCATCTAAGGTTATCAGTGCACATTGGCGTGGTCGTGGTTTGGCAAGGGTTATCATGCACATTTGGGCGAGATCCTTTGAGATTACCCGCCTGCGATTAACGCCTCGATTACGTCACGAGGGTGGCAACCTTGGTGTCATGTCTGGGCTATTGGGTGATCTGTGCGCGGCCTTGTTCTCATCATACCATCTTGGGATAGGGTCGGGGATCCTTCCGGAATCGGTTGGATTAGGCTGCGGCTCATGACCTTTCATATATTTGAGGTATGGGTTCACTAGTGGGAGTGCGAACTTTGGGTGGTTTTCCTTCAAAATTCTTATTTGCTCTGGGTGCGTTGGGTGCTCTGATACGTTGGCGGGCTTGATGGGTGGATCTATGCGGGCGGGATAAGCGGGTGCTTGTGAAGTGTTATATATAGAGTGTGTGGTAGTTGTGGTAGTATGATGGGTTTTGGTATGTTATGAATGCTTGGGTTTGCGTTCTTGTACAAACATGGAAGGGAAGCATCTCTTTCTTCCTCTGTGAAGTACTCCAGAGTGTCCCCGGTGAATCGCCTTATTAGTTGCACTGTAATCTTTGCCCAGTTGTAATCCTACCGGTTTAATACCTTAACCCTACGAAGTCGCCCATTCTAATAACTTCATGAAATTCCGCCCGATGGCGCTTATCATCCATTTCATAGTAGGTTGCATCCTTCAGATTATGCGAATAATGTGGTCATCTCACTCTCCACGTGGGTGGTTGCACTTCGGCGCCTCTGACGCCAGCGCCATGGCGTATTCTGCGAATGTTTACGTAGTCTTCTCCAACTTCATTAAGTAGAACCTATCCAGCGGTTTACGTGTTGAAATGGAATCGCTCGCACAAAATCACAGGCGATGCATTCCGGTGTGCCATTTCGCGGATCTTGGTGGTATACCAATCTAGTGCCTCGCGGTCAAGCTCGAATGAACAACTTCATAATGGCCGTGGGTTCTTCCTACCCCGATTAGCTTGCATGATATGACCTCGAAGTGTGCGCGGGGTTCCTTTTCCATCAAATAGTTCAAACTTGGCACCTTGTACCCATGGCGGTTCCGCGTGCGGATGCGTGCAAAGATCCTCGTAGTCTAGTCGCCCGTGACCTTTGTCCGATCGCGTGCCCGAACCGCTTCTTTCCATTATGAATTTCTTTGGCCACGTCCTCGTCCATTTGGCTCGGACTTCCTCTCCGTTTCTTCGTAATGATCCCTTGGTGAAGCGGGGGGCGGTAAAAGGCGGGCTTACATTGCGTAAGTTAGTTATGCAGGTTGTTTCTTTGGGTGGTAATGGGTGTGGTGCGTGGGTATTGGTTGGCTTTGGCGATTAGGGCTGATTATGGTGAAATAGTGAGTGAGGTATATGGGTAGTAGAAGGGTCATTTGAAGGTGGGGTTGAGGTTGGGTGGGCGAGGCGGTTTGGTCGATGGTGGTGGCCTTTGTGGGAGTTACGTGAGATATGTGGTGGTGGAGGTCGATGCAGGATGGTTTGTGAGGTAGTGGCCCTTTGATGCGGCATAGGGGTATTGGTGATGGATAGGTTGGTCGATTAGTAGCCTCTCCGTCTCAACTGCGTATCGACAATTTGTTCTGGCGGTGTGCAATACATTCTTCCCGATGGTGATATTCTTCCGCCACGAAGTTTCTGTTTATTGACAGGAATAATTCCCAAACCATTTGGCTCGGGCGCCGAGCGGTCATATCATCATTCTTGCCTTGGACTGGTGAAGTGTGGATGCTCAGACATTGTTGAGTCAAATCTGAGCGAGCCCTTTGGGGAGGATGATAAATTTTCTAAAAAATGAAACAAGCGATGTTAGCATAAAGCACATAATTTGCGGGTATGTAGCGGATATATCGCACATAGCACATTCAGCGTTCCTAACGTGCGGGGACCTCTTTATGCGGAGGTAAGCCTAAACGTCACTTATGCGAGATTATGACGGATTTGTCCCAGTCGTCCAACTATAATGCCTTCGTTGGAAATGGCGACCAAATGACGGTGCACTTTTCCCAACTTCAGCATGTCATGATTGGGTTTGGATTTGTCTGTCATTGCCACGCTACACATAATATGCTGGTTGGTCGTTGGATTGAGAAACCCGTCGACAAGTTTGGTGTCTTCCTAATTGTGGTGTCGATGCCAGATTGACCACAAGGTAAATCGTCATGCCACTAAAATAAGTGGTATAGCTACATCTGAGTTGCTAAGATTTGGCTTTACTAGGCCTTGAGTTCGGCGGACAACTCGAGTGAGAAGGCTACGCGGTGATCAGACGAACCGATCTAACTCGCGCAGTGCAACTCTCCTAAAATTTGGATATTTTTGAAAGAAATTTGCGGATCGCGAAGCACGCGTAGCGTGAGTGTGTGATTGTGTGAATTTTCGAATGGAAGAAATATGAGCGGAATGCGGTTTAAGGAAGCGATAAAGCAAGTAGCAAGAAATAAACAAAATACAACACACAAAAGATTGAATGCAAAATAATTGCCAAATAATAACCCTAGGTTTGTTGTGGTTAAGAACACAAATCCCAGTAGTCGCCATTCTGTCACGCCCTTTTTAATGCGACATTTTTTAATGCGAATCCTGCTCAAAATGCAATGTTAGAAAAATAAAATAAAGTGCTAAAATAGTTTAAGAGGCTTAAAGTTTTAAAAATGCTAAAAGGATGCTAAAATTGCAAAAGAGGTTAAAAGCGCAAAAAGGGTGCTAAAATGCTAAAGGGTTGCTAGAATGCTAAGGGTTCGCGGAGTCGCCACCTAATTAATTGGGTGAATTAGGACACCTAGATGTTTAACTAGTTTGAAGTAAAACATTAACTCCATTTTAATGGTCTGCTAAACTTAATGAGATTCTGGGTAAGGGTTCTTTATTAATCTAGAGGGAAGGGGTTAGGCACCCTCTAAGATCCGCTAACTTGCGGTTGTCCTGCCAAACCTAGGGTAATTATTATATTTTTAAAATGCAAAATAAAAGCTCCACCTGCTTAATAAAATGCTAAGATGTTAAAATGTTAAAATGTTTAAAAGGTGCCTTAAAGTAAAAGGTTGCTAAAGGTATTAAATACTAGAAGGGCTCCTGCTTAGAAAAAGTGTTAGAAAATAAATAAGATGTTAATTGTTTAAAGGAAGGCTTAAAAGTATTTAAAAGGGTGCTAAAATATTAAAGGTGCTAAAAGGTTAAAGATGCTAAAAAATGTTAAAATTTTAAAAAATGCTTAGAAAGCTTAAAAAGAAAGGTATCAAAGGTGCAACAGGAGTGTTAGCATATTTAAAGGTGCTAAAAGTGCTAAGAGGGGCTAAAAAGCTAAAGGTGCTTAAGAGTGCTAAAGATTAATTTTAAAAGTAAATGGTGCTAAAAGTGCAAAAGAATGCTAAATGTTAAAGAGTGCTTAGAAGGTGCTAGAAATGCTAAGATACTAAAGGTGCTTTACGGACTAATTATATGCTCATGCAAAGATTATTCTGGACTAATTGTGTATCTTTGCTAGCTAAATTAATCTTGCCTAACACAATCTGATATTATATAAGAGATGCTTTAAGACGATTTTTGAGAGTTTAGGAGAAATCCGTTATGTATTTTAATAAGAAACAAAATGTTGGTTTTATGATGCAAGTTAAATTATTTTAAATTATTTTTTAGATTTTAAACATGCCTAATAGTACTAAAGACAAATAAACTAGAAGTGTATTCCTAAATGTAAATTACCTCGTCTCGTATGTTCAAGGCTAATTGCTAGAAGTTCTCCTATTAATTACAAAATTAAATAATAAAATTACAATAAATAAATAAGGGCATAAAATAAGATAAGAAAGTCAAGAGTGAAGGGATTGGAGCGGATGACTCAGTCTTATTTGTTTTCTAGGAGTTTCAGGCGGGAATGCGAGCGGATACGGGTTGCCATTTGAAATGGCTTGCGATGAGTCTCGTAGTGAGACTCTTTATTTTGCTCGGTGCGTGCCATGTAAAAACAAGAAAGATAAGGATTAGTACGAACCCAAATAATAATTGATAGAAATAATTAAGGCGAGCACGTAAGCATGTCACGGTGACTCAAGAAAATTAAGGAAAACTTGTCCACCACTTCCCAAAGAAATACTGAGGAAGCGGTCAAGCTGGACATGCTGCTGCGCCAAGCAGAGCATCAAAACAAATATCGGTGATCTTAGGTCATACTTTTGGACTCACACATAATATGCAGATATCTGGACATACGAAGATGAGTACGAATCGCATTGAATGTATGTTTATTAGACCCAAAGAGGCGGCATAGTAGTCAGATGGAATTGAAGTATCCCTACCATTTGTTGCCAATATCTTAAACCTATAATGTGTAACAACGAGAGAAAAGATTGGACAAGGTTATGCAAGAGAAAATGATACCTAGCATTATCAATTATAAGTCAGCGATCATCCGAAACTGTCAACCGAGTGTCAAATCCCCTAAGACTCGTTTCAAGCAAATCGTACTATCATGTAAGGGAGGGGCAGACAGTGGGCTAGGCCCGTCACTTAACTTATGAAGAACAGCAAGCAAAGTTTATCAAGATGTGTTAGGCCAATAACGTGACTACCAAATTTTAAGGAAAAAACAGGCGTCTGACTAGACACGGGAGGGGGTCTAGATCATATGTTGCAATTTAACGCATAGGAGAAGGGGTAGTCAGCAGATGCTGGACACAATTGTATTTAACAGGAGAAGCAACATACTGATCCTTGCTATTGCTTTATACTCCAGCTTACTGGAAACTTAAGCCATGGTTCATACAACTATTCTACCTTTCAGATTAACAGAACAGAGGCAGGGCATGGTTATAAGCTAATGGAATGCTAATATGTAACATATTTTCAGATGAGCGACTGCATAATTCTGTGGGAAGGTAGTACTATCTATAGGATTTCAAATCAGATGGTATATATCAGAACAATAATCTGGAGGTAATGGGCTTCATGAACTATCAATCTTTGACTTCTTTACGAATAGCAAGAACAAACTCACAACAAACACATTAACCAACTTAGCAATATCTAAGTGACTCCAGCACAGTCGATAACTATTGCACTGACAAGGTCGAGTATTAAATCCATCAGAACAGCTTGCAGGTTAAACAAAAGAAAAGACTTCATATTCATTTATTAAGTTATGATTCCAGATAGTATTATGATACAAGAAAGTATTCGAGTTCATCTTCTGACTAAGTTATGCGATTTTCTAGCCAACATGCATTCCTAGGTATAGCAAAATGTTAACGATGGCGCAAGACATCATATAATCAATTTTAAAGCTAAACGACTAAACCACAAAAATATGTAAAAGCACATAAATCACGAAATAACTAGAATCGAAAAGGAGTTGGGTTTACCTATAGGCGTGGCGGGCAGCGTATCAAGTCGTCGGTCGCTCGAAGGCTAGATAATTACGTGAAGCGAAAGGTTGCGGAAATTGCAGACTTTGAGGATTGGGTTCTTTACTGGATCACTCGACTAGACTGCTGCCTTTTCGAATCACTCCCTGAGCTCTCTCGTATATGTCTACTCTGCTCGTAAAGAAGACGATTGCTCCTGACCTACTGTGCTCGAGTCCCAGGCTACGCTCTCTTGTGCTCTTGATTCCCCACGACTAAGCTCACGAATTCGTCGCTCTTTCCCACTTTTACGATGCCTTTGCATGTTCTTAAATAGTCTCACTTTAGGTTCTAATATTGGTAAGCAATTAGGTGATTCTAAATTTGAGATTTCGTAAGAGATTTGTGCTGATTGGTAAGTGATTCGTATCGATTTGCTACTGATTCGAATGGGTTCTGATTTTTGGAAGGATTTGTTTGGTTATGGAAAGGTATCGTTGGATTCGTTTGGGTGATAGATATGGTAAGAAATGAGCTGTCTGTGTGCATGGGTAAAGGGAAGCCCGGATTCTCGGCGAAATCCGGGTGAGTCTTGGTGCCTTGCGTGGAGTGCGAGGAGTGAGGAGGTCGGCGAATGAGCTTTTAGGTTTAGGGCTTTTGTGAGGGAGACGATGAGGCCTGAAGATGATGAAGAGGGCTGATAAAGGCTGGGGCGAAAATGGATTGGGCTGAGGGGTTTGGGCGGATATAGGATAGAGGGGCGAGTGGGCTGGCGGGTCGCGGGTTTGGGCTGGGCAAAATTAAAAGGTGGGCTGAGTATTAATTAGGTATTGGGTATTAATTGTTAGTTTAGGTATTTAATTTTAGGAGTTAGTTTATTGATAAATTAAAATATTTAAATTGTGATTAAATTATCTAATTGTTATAAAATAAATGCGGGTGTGTTATTTAATTAATGCTTAATGCTCTAGAATGCGGCGCTATTAAAAGCATGTATTAGATTAAAATTGATTTCAAATTACAAATGGTTATTAATAAATGCGGCTATGCTACCTGACACGACGTCATTGCTAAATTACTTATTTTATGTATTTATTATTAACGACAGGGCTTAAAATTAATTAACGCGGACGCGGGACTCTAAGTGCTTGAAACTCTACGTAAGATGCGATGCCATTATTAAATTATTTATTTATGCCTGTATTTATGTTTTATTCGCTGCATTTTATTATAAAAATCCCTAAAATTATTTTACAAAATTAGTGCAATTTTATAGTTAATGACTGGACGAGAGGGTCAAAATTGGGTGTCAACAGTACATAGACTCCATTTCGGATTTCATGGCTTCTTGCCATCTCTGTGAATCAATGTCTAACATTGCTTCGTTGTAGGTAGTAGGCTCATCATCATCAGGAATATCTATCTCATTATGTGTTTCAACAAGGAGATTAAGTCTTTCAGGTGCACGATGAGTCCTAGTGGTCCTACGGAGTTGAACATTCTGCGTTTCAGTGTCTGCTGTATTTTGATTTTGAGAAGATGTTTGTGTGTTGGACAATCCACCACCTTGAGAACTTTCAGGAATATCATTTTGAATAGGATGATGCCTGACTATTGTGTAAATGCATCGGTGGTTGTGCATGAGGGTCTTGCATTTCTGCGATATCCTCACAACACTCCCATTTGGTGAAGGCGTACTCTAAGTACCCAATCATCATCAAATACTCCCTGAATCCTTGTCTAGGTTATTTGACAAGAGGTCATTCTCTACATTATTTTGTACTTCTTGAATTTCTTGAGTTCTATCTTGTTGCAACTCTGTTCCTTGTAGACATAGTCTTCTTGAGAAAGTTGCATTCTGAAACAATTACTTTATGTTCCTCGGGAAGATAGAAGTAGTACCTCTTGTTTCCTTAGGATACCCTACAAAATAATACTTCTCACTTTTAGATTCCAATTTGTCGGTGAGCAACTTCTTTACATATCACGGGGCACCCAGTCGCGTGTGTTTAAGTCTTTAACTTGCCATTCCATATCTCGTATGGAGTTTTCTCAGCGACTTTGATGGAACTCTATTCAAAATGTAGATTGATCTTTGCAATGCATATCCCGTAGGTATGTTGGTAGAGAAGCTCATCATGGATCTAACCGTATCTAATAAGGTGCGATTTCTCCTCTCGGAACACCGTTCATTTGTGGCGTTAGGAGGTGTCCATTACGAATGGACTCGTGAAGCTTCAAATAATCTAGAAATTCTTTACTTAAGTACTCACCTCGCCGATCTGATCGAAGAGTTTTAATACTTGTTTCAAGTTGCTTCTCTACCGACTTGTACTCATGAATTTCTCAAAGCTTGGACTTATGCTTCATAAGATACACATGCCCAAACCTTGAGAAATCGTGCGTAAAAGTGATGAAATAAAGAAAGCCTCCTTAGCTTGAGTTGGAAAAGGCCCACATACATCGGTATGGACTAACTCAAGCACCTCTTTGCACGTACTCCTTTCCCGAGAAAGTGATTTGGTTGTCATCTTTCCTCTTAAGCAAGATTCATGATCGCCATATGACTCTTAAGTCAAATGGTTCTAAGTAATCTAATTTCCTCAATCTTGCTATCCTTGATTCATTGATGTGACCAAGTCTGTAATGCCATAAGTAGGTGGGATTTCTTTGATTACTTATTTTAGCTCTTTTATTTTGTATATTGAAAATTTCATGGCTCTGATTTAGAACATACAATCCATCCATGGAGCATTTCCACAAATAAAACCTTTATAAGACAAAACATAGTTTCCATTGGTAATATGTGAGAAAACCCTCGATGTCTAACATAGGGATAGAAATAATATTTCTTGTCAAAGGCGGGACAAAATAACAATTATTAAGTTCTAAACAAAAGCACGAAGGTAAATCTAGTCTATAAGTCCCCACGCGTTACTGCATCAACTCTAGCTCCATTGCGGCGCGTAGATCTACTTCCCAGTCCAACCTTTTCTGTCGATTAGCCGCGCACATTATTACAAATGTGTGAGCCACAGCGGTATCCATACCCAGCGGTGAGAATTAGTTATAGACATATTTATTTCAATAACAAACATACCTTGTCAGCGGGGCGGCACGCGTGCCTTGTCTCCCACAGAGGCATGCGATCCTTCCAATGTCCCTTTCTCTTACAATTGAGCGGGCGCATCAGCGGCTATCTTGGCCTTCTTTGAACAACTCCTTTAGGTTTCATAGGCATTTGTGGGTTTGGCGGCCGCCTTACCCTTCTTCTGCATATTCTTACCCTTAGGTTTGAACTTGCTAGATGAGCCCACCGCGTGAGCACGACTTTACCTTTGGAGGTGGGCGACTCGAAGGTCTTGACATATTATGAAGTTCGGGAGACTTGCTTCGTTCCATTCATGTTGTAATTCACAATGAAGTTCTCAAAGAAACCGAGCGAGTTCAAGATTAGATTAACGAGAAACATTCACGAGGCGAACCGTTCCAATCGAAGCCAACCTCTCAATTAATCGATCATCTTGAAAACATGTTGTGACAACGGCCCGCCGTTTAGCTTACACTTAAAAGATCTCTCAGCGGTTCATACTCGTTATGCGAGGCGTGAGTCATAGACTCTTGAGTGTTCTAGCGTCGTTGGGGCCCGTATTTTCATCTTTGTCTTTGTAACTCTGAAGTCATAGAAGATAGCATAACACGTTGTCTTGCTTGGCATCATCAGATATTTACGATGATTTGCTTTGTCAAGCGAGCATACTCTTGAGAATCTTGGCGATTTGTAGGGAGTGGTGTATCAATACATACTCAATCTTTTCTAATCGCGATTACCAAACGCGATTTCTTAACGATCGGGAAAATTGGCTCCATTCAACTTGTTCGTTTGACCAACATTTTAAGTGATAGATTCGACATTATGGCGAAGAAAAGATAGACTTGAAATTAATACTTTAATATAATTTCTATTGAACACATTCATTAACTAACTAACTAACATGGTCTTTAGTTTAATTAGCTCCACTATTTTAACATACTCTTTGACCCCGTAAGAATACGGACTCATATCAAATACGGTCATAATGGGCCAAGATCCAAACTCATGTTGTCTCGCGTTTCTTGGTGATAACTTCAACAACACGATCTGGTAGGTCTCTAAACCAATTGCAAACAATTTGCAACTCTTGGTTGAGAATGTTCTAAACAATTCGATCTGCGTCACTCATTTGTCCGACATTGGGCGCGAGCGACTAGCAAGTCAACCAGTTATCATTGCAATTATGTATCTAAGTGGGCTTAGCCTTCATCAAGCAAACCGGGGTGTAAATACTCACGAAGGTTTATCACTCTACTGACATTTATATGCATCTATGAAAGTGCGAGTCCTCGTAGACTTAGAGCAAATGATGGGGCATAAATACTAAATCTCGTAGAAAAGGATTTTGCACCATCAATTATAACGGACGAGCGTTCATTTTAAATGAGACTTGTATTAAATTTGGGAACATTTTAATTGAGGTTATGACGAAGATCAACTATTATATCATACATCATATGAAATCCTATCATGCGATTTCTAAACACATTTAGATGGGAAACCATCAAACCGATAGGCATGATATAAGATGGTTTTAATCATATCTTGGTAGCGTCTACCTGGACAATTATAGCGGTCGTTGAAAGTAAACAATTCTTGGTAGCGTCTGCGGACAATAATTGCGGACTCTATTCTAATTATTTAAATGACAATCAATTAAACAATTAGGAGAAACAATTAATTTGTGCACACATTATCAAATAATATGCTAAATAACAATAATTGTGGGTTAATTAATTTTGTTTCAATTTAGGAAATATTTAAATTCAAAATTTAAACTCAATTTTCAATTTTGAATTTTACGCTCATCAACGATCCTTAACAATTGAAATTAAAATTTAATTTTGAGTATTTCTGCAATTTTCAAAACCTTAAAATATTTACTTATTTACCCGAGGACCAAATAAGCTTTTACGAAATTCTGATTGACCAGGATTGAATCTGTGATTTTAAAACTTTTAAAATTTCAGAAAATATCTCAGGGACTAATTTGTAATTTTCAGAACTTAAAATATTTTCAGATTTGTTAAAGGACCAATCTACAATTTAAAACCCTAATTTTAATTGCAAAAGGTCCTTACACTATTTCAAATTTTCAAAATCAAATCCAACTCCAAATCAAATTTGGGATTGATTTGGGCGAAATTGGCGAATTAAAACACGCTGGCGATGGCACGTCGGGGCGAACTCACGGTGGTTTTCACCACCGATTTGGTGGCATGCGGTGGCGGAATCTATCTGTGCGCGTGATTCTAAAACCGTCGGTGGTGTTCCTTTTCCGGTCATCGTTGCCATATAACACTACCACGTTAGATTCCTCGTCGAGGCGAACACGGTGGTATTATTACTTCGATTTCGTCGCGTGGTGGCGGAAACCGTCGCCGTCGATTCGGCGACCAAAAATTTTTTTTTTTGTTCACGTCGTGAGCGATAACGCGATCATTGTTCGCCATGAGCGATCTTGATTCTTGTTCATCGCCCCCAAAAAAAAAAAAAATTATTTTTTTTATTTTTAAATACGCCTTTATTCCGCAGGAGCGATGCTTGCGACCTTTGTTCACGTCGGAGCGATGTGATCTTCATCGTGAGCGATGTGGCTGATACGAATTTGTTTTTTTTTATAAAATTCCGAAAATCAATTCTAAATCAAAACAATTAATTTCCCACATATTGTTATTAAAGATTATCGTATAATCATTAAACCAGTCTGAGCTCTGATACCACTGTAGGGATTTGTTGGATGTAAAACACACAAGTAAGGCACAGCGGAAGTTTAAAATTTTGTTTAATTACTTGCTCCAACAAAGATCGTCTGGTATGATTATGCGATAATTCAAATCTGCAAAAACATGAAAACTTACAGTTTATGCTTTTAATGCAGTCTCTACTAAAAGGTGCGCACGCGATTGTCAATCCGGGTGCAAGTCTTGCTTCAGTATATTCCTTTGCCCAAGAAAGCTAGGAAATCTTGGCAGAGGTTTGAGAGAATTTATTTCCTGAACTCTAAGTTCAGAAAGTGGAAAAATGAGTTCACCTGAAATTATGGGTTAAGTGCCAAATATAGTGAGAAACCACAAACCTAATCGATTTGGATCGAGCTTGAGCGACCCAAATCCAAATTGCGATGGGCGATCGGCTGGGCCCTCTGTTATGCGGTTCCTTTATTTATTTTCTGCACGTTTTAGTTCTAATTAAATCCAAGACTTAATTTTAACTTAATTAATTAATTTTCATCAAATGAAAATTATCCCATAATTTATTATAAAATAAAATATCTTGATTCAAAATCCGATATTTTACATTCTCTCAATATACCCTTAGACCGAAAGGACAATCGACTTAGTGTGACCTTTAGGCGCCACACATCGACACTTGACCAAATCAAGGTTCACACGGAACTCACCAGGCGTAGCGGTGGCGGACGATATGTGAAATGCGTTTACAAGACTCAAGTAAACAAACCTCATGTGAGATGATAAATTCCTTTCATTCGCGACACACTCGATCAAGCTTAAGATTTGCCAAGTGTCTATCCAAATGGCTTGATCATTTTATCTCATCTATATTAGTCGACAACTAGACCATATCCTAGATATGTCTCTTGCGTTGCCGATGACTTGGTCGACCTAACATCTCTGAGAAGTGTTCTCTCGAAATTCCAATCGAGGAATGAATCCTATTCTTGGCTCAACCACCACGCCCAATCTACTTCGTAATGCACCCAATACAAGCGCGTCTCAACCTATAAGGCATTTGAGCTTAGGGCGGGATCAAAGTGCATTACTCGTAAACAAGGTGATATTGACCTCAAGTCTAAGGACCTCTATCTCCGTGCTTGATAATACTCTAGACATGTATAACAAATAGTTTATCGTAGGGTATGCCAATACTCTCTAGAGTATCCATGTGTCCATCACTAGCAACTATTGCTTGCGATGAAGTGAGATATACTACATTCTCAGAATGTGACGCGGACAGCGTATGGACTTATAACATATCATTGATATCTCATTCTCAATGATCATTAGTCTAGGCTATTTTAAGAACTACACTCTATCATTAATATCTCACACACTATTAATGACAATGTAAGTTCAAGGGATGCACATTAATGAATAATATAAACAATCAAATAATAATTCAATAATTGCAAATGCCAAGTATATATTAATCTTATTAATAATATGAATGTGTTCAAGTACATGTGCTCACAAAATGATTGTTTCTAGGACATATATACTTTCAATCTCCCACTTGGCCTAGAGCCAATCACGATGTATCTAATGCCCATATTTTGAAATGACCA
Source organism: Przewalskia tangutica (assembly GCA_029844215.1). Taxonomy (NCBI): domain Eukaryota; kingdom Viridiplantae; phylum Streptophyta; class Magnoliopsida; order Solanales; family Solanaceae; genus Przewalskia; species Przewalskia tangutica. Next base: position 13,539,489 of record CM056738.1, read on the forward strand.
TTATGCTTGACCAAGCTTAATGGTTTAGTAAATAGGTCTGCTAGATTATTTTCGGTGGGAATATAGTCTATCTTTATTTCTTGTCTCTCGCATCTCCCGAGAATGTGGTATTTCATTGGTACATGCTTGTTTCTATTCGTTGATCTTGGTTCCTTAGCGAGCAATCGCACGGTGTTGTCACAATAAATCGTTATTGGACAACTGGTACTTGGAACAACCCCTAATTCCTTTAAGAACTCGGATATCGCGACAGCTTCTTTACCAGCTTCCGATCCAGCTATGTACTCGGTTTCTGTTGTCGAATCGGCAGTTGTAGCTTGCTTGGAACTCTTCCAACTAACTACTCCACCATTTAAAATGAAGGCATAACGGTGAGATTTGAAGTCATCAAGATCATGCGAAAGCTAGCATCAGTGTACCCAGTAGCTACTAGCTCTTCTTGTCCGCCATAGACTAAGAAGTATTCTTTAGTTCGTCTAAGATACTTAAGAATACTCTTGACTGCTTTCCAGTGTTCCTCCCCAGGATTCTGCTGGAATTTGCAAGTCATGCTAAGTGCATAGGCCACATCTGGCCTTGTACAGGTCATGGCATACATGATTGATCAAATAATAATTCAATAATTGCAAATGCCAAGTATATATTAATCTTATTAATAATATGAATGTGTTCAAGTACATGTGCTCCTAAAATGATTGTTTCTAGGACATATATACTTTCACAAACAGGGGTAATAAGTGATATCAATCAACAACCATAATAACAAATAAACATGGTAACTATATGCCTTACATATCCGTAATTATTCAGTTAAACATGTCTTAATACATTCAGATTCTAATTTCACATAAACTATGGGGGAAACAACCCCTTCCAAGTTCATTCTAAAACCTTAAATTTACGTATGATGTTGTTCATGTATCCAAGTAGGTTTATTATAACTAGGAACATGTCCTATAAATCAATTCTGGGGGTGGAAATAAAAGGAGAAACATGCCACTTATGGGCTAACCAGTTAATGAAATCAAGTTGAAACCAACTAGACTGACATGGTCCTTATTTTAGACTGTACGATTAATGACATGTCTTTTTTAGGCTATAATTAGATATCAAACACATAGCATGTTACACAATACAAAGAAAGAACAGATAGTTTAACTCAATTGCACCCAGAAATTTCTTACAGACCAGTTCCCAGTTGATTAATCACAGGTCTTTGTGTTCCAAATGCAAGATATCTTAACAACATCTACTCTATTATAACTATGTTTGTCTAGTTACTGGCTAATAACCAACAACACACAACATCAAACAAGGAACAACTTAAATATATCCTAAATAACCATAATTGGTCCATGGATTTTAGTCATGCTGAAGCAGAAACAGAATCCTAGACAGGCATAGGACACAAGTGCATTTACACATAGCATGGGTGACATGACTCAAGAGAAAAGCTGGAATATACCAACTAAACAGAGTAATATTACAACATGTAGAGGACCACCTACACTTGAGTTCTATCAGGAGTAGGACAAACAATTAAAACACACCAAACATCTGCTAAATTAATTTTAAGAACTTATCAAGACAACTTTCTTCAATATCTGAGCCTAAACCATGAGCATACTATGTCCAGGAACCAAAACAGACCACATACATGGGTAATTTTTATCCTATTATGGAACAGAGACAACATATCTAATATGTACTATCAAATTCTGGTGAGACATATTCTAATGACAACTTATCTCCCAAGATAAAACATTAACTAAAACAAATGAGCAAAGAAAATCAAGTGTTTCTCAAGAAGAACCTTTGAGTGTATAAAATAATACTTAGAGAGGAAGAAGATCAGAAAATCTGATTTTAGGTATCTCCAATTGAGCCAAAGGCCTCAATATATAGGTGTGTAAGATGACCTCTCATCTAGCCAACTAATGGCAATCAATGGCCATGTAATGACACTTATTGAGAAGTGTTATTCAGCCAAATAATGACTCAATTTAAGTGCCAAGTAATGATCGAAAACTTTTTGTCATCCGTCAATCTCACTGCCTCTGAAGTGCCCATGAGCCGCAGCTCCAGTAACCCACAGACCACCAAGCGTTGCGACTTACGCCGCGACCCTTGAGGTGGTGGCACCCCGGCTATGCGGGACGTCAAGCCCTTTTCCGACAGGTTTTGATCTTACACTTCGTACAATTCTTCCTTCATTTACCAATGTGGAACACGCGTCATTTGGTCAATAACTGTTCATCATTCTATGTCTCAAATGTTTCACTTACGTACCAATATCTCTTTCACTAATACAATTTATAATACTTAGCACTACGTGTGTACATGTGTGGAAACGACGTTTCCGATGTGTGAGGCATCAATTGTTCGAGTCATAAATAATGGGTTAAACTTAATTCCACATTTAGTAAATTTCCAATAATCCCCCCTTGAAAGAGATTTTGGCACACCCACATGGTGCATTTCTAGCAATCTTTCGGTGGATCGATATTGCATCTGGATAAGTAGCCGTGACTTTGAACCTTCCATAGTAGAATACCATCGGACATACTTACTGCGCAGTGAATGTGATGTCTTGAACTGTCAATATTTAGTGTATGCCAAGACAATGGTACCAACACAACAACTTTCCTTACTCTGTTCTTCTTAATGTTTGTCTGTTGTGGCCATGGTCACACTTGGATTCTTAAGTGCGTTCATTTGAGGCGAACAGTCCTCGCACTAAAATAGGTGGTCTCCTACAAGATATCCTGCTATACCCCACTTTACAAGTGTTAGGTACCATTAAAAGTTTTCCCAAACCTAGCCTCAATCATTGAGGATCATTAAAGGTTTTGGAAACTTAACCTTTACCCACTCTGCAAGTAACACTTTAAGGTCTATCACGGAAATGGCTTTGGATTTATGTTTCTTTACAGAAATTATTATCTGAAGTGCTCTTGCTTTCACTGAAGCGCTCAACTGAACCTTTTGCGACTTAATTTTTCCATTGAACCAAATTCTTGAGATCTCCAGTCAGTATGGTTGGGTTTCCATCGCAAAGGTTCGTATTGATTTGGGTTTTAAGCCTCTTCCCCTAGACCGACAGAACTCTTGATCTTCGGGTAGTCCCTTAATTTAAAGGGTCCATTATATCCTTTGATTTAGTAATCAAGGATGTGCCACCCGATCAACTGCCCTACGGTTTTATGTCTGCGACAGATATGTCCAGACGTCGTCATCCGTACCCTTACAATGTATAACTTGCGAAGGCACGAGTTACTCCCAATAAGGGACATCCTCTAAGAGTTTGGGAAGTTACTCAACTTCCCATCATGCTTTGTACAAAGCGATAATCTTCGATTCCATCACAAATCGGCCGATGCAAGTTTGCTTAGATGATTTTGCAAAGACACACCATGCACATTCACTTGTGGCTTTGGTGTTCTTCAAGTCTGATGTCCAGTTTGCATCACTGTGTTCTCCCAGAACCGCTGGACATCCAGAATACCATAATCCATAGATAAGCGAATAATTCAGATGTCATCACCTCTCATTTAAAGCCTTCTATCGATCATTTCCAGAATCACGAGTGAACCTTAGTTCAACTGATCTTCTTTATGAGTCGATACCAGGTTAGTTGTAGTGTGTACAATACACTGAACTACATGTGACCTGCGCCTATCGCTCCTGATATACGGGTACACTATGATTCCAATCACTTCCCATGATTGATATCCATTGGTGACTTCAACGAGGCTGTCAAAACACCTCACAAATGAGTTTGGAATTAGACCAGTCCGTTAGATGTCTTAGAAATCACAATTCCTAAGATGTCATCTGCAATACCTATTTCCGTTCAGGTCAAAATATTATTTCAACATACTCTTAGTCTCTAGTAATAAACTATGACTACTTCATGTGATCAACATGTCGTCTACGCAAAGACATATCATGAACGAGTCAGAGTTACCTTTAATGTAGACACATTTTTCACATTCATTAATGGAGAAACCCTTCGATAGTAGAGTACTATCAAGGTTTTTGAGCCATTGCTTCAAGCCTATTTCATCCCGTACAGAGACTTGACAAGTCGACAGACTTTTTTCTCTTCCCTGGGACCACATAACCCTCAGGTTGTTTCCGTATTACTTTCTTCTTCCACTTTTAGTTTTTCAACTGTTGGCTTTCTAGCTTCAGAGTCAATGTTTCTGTAGTCAGATTCATTATTTCTGTTTTATCTGAAACTTCCACGACCAAAATGTAAACATTTCAGGGACCAGAATGGAAGTTCAGGAAAAAGCCCAACAATCCACAAAACCAACTCTCCGGTTAGGAAGGTTGTCTCAATATCCATGTCACGCAAGACTGCGGTGACCCTGGAGGTTAAGCTATTCACATAAGACACATGTCCAAGTAGTTGAGGCCTTATACTCGTCAGTAGATCCATCTAACTTTGTACTCAATTTGAGTATCCACTTTTTCAAGCCAGAGGTTCTTTTTCCGGAGGAAGATCAACCATCACACAAGTGTGGTTCTATCTGATGTAGTCTATTTCTCTCTTTTAGCTTCTTTCCAAAGTAGTTCTTGTGAAGATGACAATTCTTTCTTAATTGTCCATGGTTCTTACTCAATCATATAAGCTAGAAGGCCTGGAATAAGTCTTTGTCCCCTCTTTTTGCTCTGTCTCAGTTCAACATCTAGAATCACTGAGTTCTGTAGATCTGAAACACTAAATTTCAGATAGTCAGCAACCTCCGAGTCCTATAGATCTGAAATGCCTAGTTCCGTACAATCAGGCACTCGCAGATTCTTGTCAACCTTGAGCAATTATTTCTTTTTCTTTCTTAAGAAAAGTTATCTTCAAAGAATTTAGCATTCTTTGGCACCAAGATGCGATACACACTACTGTTATTTGCAGATCTAGTGGATATGCAATCTACAGTCTTAGGTCCAACTTGAACTGATTTGGCTTAGGTACTTCAACCCTTACCACACTACCTCATATCACAACATCTGTATATAAGATTCTTTCCAAGTTTAACATGGAGGATTATTCTTATCCTTATGCGGAGTTCTGTTGAGAATCGCATTAGCGGTAAGGATCGCATTGACCCAAATGTCTTGGGCATACAGATTTGCGCTTGGCAAACACCGTTGGTCTGATGTGAGTAAGGAGCAGTCGTTTGATAAACGATGCTTCACATTATCCCCCTTTATCCCTATGAATTCCTCAATCCGTAGGTTTTCAACTTCAACCGAGCGCCATAGCCTGCACGGGAGATGCGCGGCACTTGAATTCGATGTGACGAGCAGCGGTTTCATCTTTGCTTTTCAACAAAGGATGCAATACGTTGTACCATCATTGATGAAGATCACAACATACTTGTCTCCCTCCTCTATTTGTACAAGCATCAAATCACTCACGTAGGTGTGACTATGTTATAGAGGAGCGGTGCTTCTTTCGCTATTCCTTTGATAGAATGGAAAAGTGATTTTGCTTCTTCGCCTACCTTACATTCATTTGAGGTTTTTTATCGACAGATGGCAACAATCTCAACATAGTTAGCTTTGAATGACTTCTATTTAATGTGTCTTAATCTATGAAGGAATAGACGCACAGATTACAAATATATCTTTCTATTGGCTACAGATGTACTGTACCATTCTTAGTTATTAAAGACCTGTTGGACTAGACTCGAACCATCTTGAACAACAACGTCCGTGAAACCATGTTTAGGACATGTATCACCTCTTGTTAGAGTTATCACATTCCCTTAAGTCCTTTGAGGACAACCTCTTCAACTCATTCTACTTTGAAGTGGCGTTGCTTCACATGAACAACCTATTGCCCATGGTTAGGGTGTAACCAGATCATATGTGTTCTAGATACTCTGGCCCACTCTAGTTACCTTGGCAGACTGAGTGTCCATTTCTTTTCTGCCTTTCTTTTGGCCTTCAAATTATTTAAGATCTGGAAACTCTGACCCACTCCAGTCGCTCGTAGGCTTCGTATGACTGAGTGTCCAATATCGTCATGTCATGTGACGGATCTGGCCCGACTCTAGTCACTTGTAGGCTTTGTATGACTGAGTGTTCACTACTATCCTGTCAAAGACGGATCTTCTGTCTGAAACAGTGACAAGTTTGTCTCTAGTCCTTGTCCTTAGTCCTCTTCCCTTGCTTAGGATTGTCCATAAATCCAGTTTATTACAATTTAAGTCTATTCTTTTAAGGTCGTTGTTTATAACAGTCCAACCATACATGGGAAGGTAAGTGAGATTAAACTTTTGATTTTAAAGTGTAGAAAATATAAGTCTTAACAAAAAAACTTCATATTCCTAGCCTTGCTTTATTCCCTTTTATTCAGAAATTATCTTTTAATCTCAATTTTGACAAGGAATAAAAAGTTGACTCATACCTTCGGAATATGACCCACGTCAGTCATGTGTCAAAATCCTCCTTACCATAAGATGAAGGCTTTGTACTATAAGATGGAACATCAACTCCAGCCTTCTCCTCGTGTCCCAATTGACATCATCAACCTCTCGTGGGCGCTTGTTTCCACCACTCTCGGGAGCGGTGACAAGAACTCTTCGTTGATCCTTAGCCTTGTCATCATGACTATCAACAATATATTTAAGTTCAGGATCAGCAACAGATATCTCTCATTTGACGAAAATAGATCTATAACTATCATCAAAGAGAGACCCAAAACTAGGACCAGATATGTTGACAGAGACAGTGTTTGAACTATTTATAGAACTGTCAACAGAACTAGTTTCAACAAGATAGCCACAGCCAGATCTGGGATCATATCTACTGGCATAAATCTTTCTAGCACTAGTACAAATATTTCTTAAGATTGTGACCTATAATTGATGTACATGAATAGTATACAACTACTACTAGTGCTTTGAAAGGATAAACAATAATGAATTACAATGGTTAACAATCTTGTAGCCAACAAGAGTTGTGGCTACAGTAAACTTGTGAGTTTTTTATCCTCGTTCTTGAATGGTTCTTGAGTCCTCCGTCTTGGATCTTCGTTCCAATTGCAACAAGTTCATTGATATTGATAACCTGAAACCAATAGATACCAAATCCCTACTTGTTACAACTGTGTTGAGTCGAGTGTTAGCACTATGTCCTTAAGACAATATTGTCCCGTATGAATCCTTTAACGGCTATTGGCAACTTGTCTTCCAAAATAAAACAGCAACTAAAACAAATGAGCAAAGGAAACTCAAGTGTTTCTCAAGAAGAACTTTTGAGTGTGTGAAAGAATACTTAGAGAGGAAGAAGATCAGAAAATCGGATTTTAGGTGTGTCTCCAATTGAGTCAAAGGCCTAAATATATAGGTGTGTCTAGCCAACTAATGACAATCAATGGCCATGTAATGACACTTATTGAGATGTGTTATTCAGCCAAATAATGGTTGAATTGAAGTGCCAAGTAATGGAGGATTAATGCTCCAAAACCAACCCAAAAGTCAGAAACTTTTCGTCATCCGTCGACCTCACTACCTCTGAAGCGCCGCGGCGCCGCAGCGCCAGTAACCCACTGACCACCAAGCATTGCGGCTCACGCCTTGGGCGCCGCGGCCCTTGAGGTGGAGGCGGCTTTTCGACAGGTTTTGATCTTACACTTCTTCCTTCATTTATCAACGTGGAACACGCGTCATTTGGCCAATAATCGTCCATCATTCTATGTCTCAAACGTTTCACTTACGTACCAATATCTCTTTCACTAATGAAATTTACGATACTTAGCACTACGTGTGCACGTGTGTGGAAACGACGTTTCCGACGTGCGAGGCCTCAATTGTTCGAGTCATAAATAATGGGTTAAACTTAATTCCACATTTAGTAAATTTTCAACAACATTTCGTATCTAACTTATATGCACGTTTATTTATCTATACAGCCAAAAAATCTTCTCTAATTTTTTTTGACATGTGTTGTATTTTCCCCTTAATACAATCTGCATTTCATGTACTTGTCTCATAGATAATTCGCAATCTCATATAAATAAATTGTCATATTATATTTACAACCGTCTTATCTATATTTCCTTGAAATGATATTAAAAAAATGTTTTTGAAAAGTAATAATTTGTGTTTAGCCAATTCATTTTGTGAAATAATATGTGAGTAGTAATGTGTAGAACGGGAATATAACAACAACAACTATTTGTTAGAAATCTGAAAATGATCAAGTATGAGGTCTTGCTGAGTCGACCAAATTCTTGATCTATCCTTAAGATAATATTGTCCCGTATATCCTTTAACAGTTGTAATGACAACTTATCTCCCAAGATAAAACATCAATCAAACAAATGAGCAAAGAAAACTCAAGTGTTTGATTTGGAAGAAAGATCTTTGAGTGTTTTGTGATTTCAAGAGAGGAAGACAATTTCAGAGACTTATTTAGTGTAAGATGTCAAGTGTGTTTCCAAATGAGTCTTGTGTCTCATTTTATAGTGTGTAGATGATGACCCTCCAAATGGCTAAGTAATGGCCATGAATGCCATGTTAATGCCTTGAATTTGGAGTTACAATTCAGCCAAGTAATGGCTGAATTCATGAGCAAAATAATGGAGAGTAAATACTCCAAAGTCAGCCCAAGAATCAGTTTTTAATTCACCTCCAACGGATTGAAACAGTCGAGGAGTCGCGGCCCTTCGGAGAGGAGCCGCGGCCCTTCGAGAACTCACCGAACCGAACGTCAATTGAGTCGCGGCCTTGGCGCGCGACCGCCTGGAGGAGCCGTGGTCCTTCTCGGTTTCGTGGTGATTTTTGATTAATTTCATATTTACACATTATACACATCTTCCTTCATTTACCAACGTGAAATCATTCGTCATTTGGCCAATAACCGTTTATTACCTTACGTCTCAAACAATTCTTATATGTACCAATATCTCTTCCATTAAGAAAATTTTGATCTTTGGCACTGCGTGTGTGAAAACAAGGTTTCCTACGTGTGGGGCCCCAATTGTTCGATTTATAATTAATAGGATTTACTTTATTTCACGTTTAATAAATATTTCCAACAATCCCCTCTTGGAAGAGATTTTGATGCACGCACATGGTGCCTTTCTAGCAATCACTTGGCGGAACGATGTTGCATCCGGAGAGGTAGCCGGAGCTTTGAACATTCCATAGTAGAATGCCATCGAACATATTTACTGCGCGGTGAACGTGATGTCTTGAATCGTCAGTCTTTAGTATATGTCAAGACAATGGTACCAACACAACACATTTCCTACTCAATCTTTCTAGTGTTTTGTCCATCTGGGCCCAGGACACACTTGGATTCTTAAGTGCGTTCATTTGAGGCGGCATGTCCTCACACTTAAATAGGTGGTTTCCTACAAGGTATCTTGTAATACCCCGCTACACAAGCGTTAGGAACCATTAAAAATTTCACCAACCTAACCTCAACTTTTGAGGATCATTAAAGGTTTGGAAACTTATCCTTTACCCCTCTTACATGTAGCACTTTTTGTCTATCACGGGAACGGCCTTGGATTATGTTTTTTAAGAAAGACACATTATCCGAAGTGCTCTTGCTTCCACCGAAGCGCTCACGGAACCTTTACAGTTTAGTTTTCTCATTGAACCTTATTCCTGGGATCTCCAGTATGTAAGGTTGAGTGTCCACTATATCGGTTCTTATTGTTTGGATTTTAAGCTCATTCCCCTAGACAGGAAGAACAAATGATCTTTGGGTATTCCCTTCGTCAAGGGATCTGCGATATTTTCTTTAGATTTTATGTAATCAATGGAAATAATACCCGAGGTGATCAACTGCCTAACCGACTCATGTCTCCGTCGAATATGACGAGACTTACCGTTGTATATTTAACTTTGTGCCCTTCCTAGAGCCGACTGACTATCACAGTAAATCATTACAGAAGACACGGGTTTATCCCAACATGGGACATCCTCTAGAAAACCATGAAGCCACTCAGCTTCCTCTCCCGCTTTATCTAAAACGATAAATTCTGACTCCATCGTGAATCGGGCAATAAGAGTTTGCCTAGAGGATTTCCAAGACACAGCTCCACCACCGATTGTAAAAATATATTCGCTGGTGGACTTGATGTCGTCGCTATCAGATATCCAGTTTGCATCAATGCACCCCTCTAGTACCATTGGATATCTTGACTAGTGTAACCCGAAATGTATCGTGAACTTTAGGAACCGTAGTATCCTGTTCAACGCTTTCCAGTGATCCTCACTTGGATTTCGAGTGAACCTAGCCAATTTATTGACTGCATGAGCGATATCAGGTCGAGTGCAGTTTGTGATATACATCAGACTATCAATCACCTGCGCATATCGCTCCTGGCGTATGGGCTTACCCAGATATTTGTCAAGCTTTTGACTTATATCCAATGGGGTTGATACCGGTAAACTGTCGAACATCCCAAATTTCTTCAGTACATTCTCGATGTAGTGAGATTGAGATAAAACCAGTCCATTAGATGTCTTAAAGATCTTGATCCCTAAGATGACATCTGCAATGCCCATATCTTTCATGTCAAAACATTGTTTAACATGTTCTTAGTCTCTAGGATTATTCCAGGACTGCTTCTAGTAATCAACAAGTCATCTACATATAGACATATCATGACGAAGGATTTGACATTTCTTTTCATGTAGACACATTTGTCACATCCATTAATGGCATATCCTTTTGATAGTAGAGTAATATCAAATTTCTCGTGTCATTGTTTAGGGGCTTGTTTCAGCCCGTACAACGATTTAACAAGCCGACGGACTTTTGTCTCTTGTCCTGGAACCACATACCCCTCAGGTTGATCCATATATATTTCTTCTTCCAAATTACCATTTAGAAAGGCAGTCTTAACATCCATTTGATGTATTTCAAGATCCCGCAAGGTGGCGATAGCTACGAACATACGTATGGATGTTATTCTTGACACCGGAGCGTAGGTGTCGAAGTAATCAAGGCCCTCCTTTTGGCGATAACCCTTGACTACTAACCTAGCTTTGTACTTGTCGATAGAACCATCTGCCTTTAACTTCCGTTTAAGGATCCACTTATAACCCAACGGTTTGTGTCCTGGGGAAAGTTCTGCCAACTTCCAGGTGTGGTTATGCAGAGTGGATTCTATCTCACTTTCTAAAGCTTCCTTCCAGAGCGGTGCTTCTGGAGTTGACAATGCTTCAACGATTGTCCGTGGTTCATCCTGAACCAAATAAGCTACAAAGTCTGGACCGAAGGACTTTGTCACGACCCGACCACGGGCCCGCGACTGGTGCCCTACCTGGGCACCCTTACAGGTATACATCAGAGAAAATCAGCGGAACATACATACAACTCTTAATAAAAAAAATCAATAAGGAATAAACAACAGGTTAGCCGATAAGGCTACCTCCCTGGATACCCATATACACAGTAAAAAATAGTTACCTCTTTTTTTTCTTACTAACCAACCCACAAAATATGACTACAGACCTCTAAGAGTTTTTGACATAACAACTGTGACGGGACAGGGCCCCGCCATACCCCTGAATGTACATAAATCTACAACATCAGGGAAACCGTACCAAAAGACAAGCCTCCGGAGAAATGGAGCTTTCCAAGCACTGATCAGTGATCCTAAGGACGAGGATCTGCAACCTGCTTACCCCTACCTGCGGCATGAACGCAGCCCCCGAGGACGGGGGTCAGTACAAAATATGTACCAAGTATGTGAAACTAAAAGTACTGTAATTTAAATCATAAAGTCTAGATGTATAAAGTTGGAGACAAGTATGATAATCAAATTAACAGTACAACCGTGCCTTGTCGAAACGAAAGTAATGAAAGTCAGTTTTACCTTTTAAAGACTATTTCAACACATAAACAAGAGTCACTCCAAGGCTAGGGACACAAGCCCTCAAAATCATCACACAGTCCAGTAAGGGTCTCAAGCCCGCAAACATCAAAGCGTGCCCGTGAAATCCTACATCACTGTCGGCGTGCACATATGCAATATATATATATATATATATATATATATATATATATATATATATATATATATATATATATATATATATATATATATATATCATGCCCGTGGAATCCCTCATCTCGGGTACATGACTTCATGGAGAGCTAATCCATGGAATAATAATAGTATATAACATGTCTGTGGAATCCCTCATCTCGGGTACATGTCTTCATGGAGAGCTAATTCATGGAATAATAATAGTATATAACTCCCGGATGCTATTATTATTCCATGGACTAGCTAATAAACAACAGGTTAGCCGATAAGGCTACCTCCCTGGATACCCATATACACAGTAAAAAACAGTTACCTCTTTTTTTTTCTTACTAACCAACCCACAAAATATGACTACAGACCTCTAAGAGTTTTTGACATAACAACTGTGACGGGACAGGGCCCCGCCATACCCCTGAATGTACATAAATCTACAACATCAGGGAAACCGTACCAAAAGACAAGCCTCCGGAGAAATGGAGCTTTCCAAGCACTGATCAGTGATCCTAAGGACGAGGATCTGCAACCTGCTTACCACTGCGGCGTGAACGGCCCGAGGGCGGTCGGTCTGACAAAATATGTACCAAGTATGTGAAACTAAAAGTACTGTAATTTAAATCATAAAGTCTAGATGTATAAAGTTGGAGACAAGTATGATAATCAAATTAACGATACAATAACTGCTGTCGTAAACAAAGTAATGAAAGTCGGTTTACCTTTTAAAGACTATTTCAACACATAAACAAGAGTCACTCCAAGGCTAGGGACACAAGCCCTCAAAATCATCACACGATCCGATGGGGTCTCAACGCAAACATCAAAGTGTGCGTGGAATCCTACATCATCGCATGCGTGCATATGCAATATATATATATATATATATATATATATATATATATCTCATGCCCGTGGAATCCCTCATCTCGGGTACATGACTTCATGGAGAGCTAATCCATGGAATAATAATAGTATATAACATGTCCGTGGAATCCCTCATCTCGGGTACATGTCTTCATGGAGAGCTAATTCATGGAATAATAATAGTATATAACATGCCCGTGGAATCCCTCATCTCGGGTACATGTCTTCATGGAGAGCTAGTCCATGGAATAATAATAGCATCCGGGAGTTTAACCCGCATCATGGTTGCATGCCTCGAAATCCTTCATCGTATAAGCATGTCCATGGAACAATCACAATGGAAGAATACCCGTGAAATCCTTCATCACTGTCGGTACGTCCAAGTAAATTCACAACAAGACAGCCGGCCCTCCAACTGAGAGACACGGCAGCGTAGAAATAAAATACTTGCACTAAAAGGCTATCGCAAGCAAGCATAGGCAAGTTCATAAAATCTTTAGACTTTCATTAACATACAAAAATGAATTTCATTTTATAAACTCAAGGCACTTTCATTTTACGAGAATTACGGGGATTTAACCCAAAGTACCACGTACTTCTAAGCTTTTGAAAGGGACTTATTTCATAAAATAGCCACAAGTTACTAACGCCCGTAGTATCAAGATAAGTCTACTTTTCGAGTCAAGCCACTACACCTTTAGAAATACATTTTACGACTTCTAAACCAAATGACCTCTACTTTCACAACCTAGGCAACTTATGCCTTAAAATCAAGTAGACCATTCTCTTAAATTCCCATAAAGCCGTTATAATTAACTTCTCATAAAGCCATTATAACTCTTTATGTATTAGGCAAAATATGACATTTTCATCCTTTAAAATCAAGGGAGTTAATTCTCTACTCAACCAACTTTGGACAATCCGAGACAAGGCAATGATATCAAAACAAAGCAGAATTCATTTAAAGATCGTACGTCTATTGTACTATACATTTACAATACATCATGCTCGAGAGATAGGAAAAGTTCCACATACCTCTTCGGCTTAATCCACTTGTTAACTTGAATATGCCGCACGTAGAATGTCAACCTATAATGACTATAATACGGCTATCAACTTCTAGCTTTTAATGTAGAATATTCTAAGTGTAAAGCTTCCTATTCTACGGAAAAATTGGGCAGCACTTCCTTTGTTTCAACATACTTTTCCACCTTTTTCAAGGCCCGGATTTAACAACCAAACATGCCACATCTAAGGCTCAACAATTCAGCTATCTAAAGGGGATTACACGCCTTACATGACGTGTAAAATTCTGCCCCACAATTAATATAAAACAGTCCAATATTAAATGGCCATTTCGGCTCAATTGTGCAACACCATATAGTTCATTCCGATTTCCTTTTCAATCCAAATTGTTATTCTATCATGTTATATAGTCGCAATCAAATATAACAACTATAATCCCTTCTTTAGATAACATGCGACGATTATAACTATCGACCAAATTGTATTTCAATTTCAATGGCTAACAAGCTCATTCTCGGATTTAGGCTTCCAAATATTTCATAACACTTATCAATCTTCATTATATATATCTCATGCTTGTTTATATTTATAACTACAACAACATGAAATCTTTAATCACTAAGATGACAAGATTGTTACCTTGATAAGCCCCAAATATAACTTCAAGATTCAAAGTCTCTCCTTAGCAACTTAGCTCTTTTCCTTCACGTTCCAATCCGCTATTTGAAGCCCTTAGAAGTTCATAAACAACTTCCCTTCAATTTTGTCACGCCCCGACTTTTCCTAAGTCTTTACTTAGGGCGTGATGGCACCTGGACAATTATTTTCCACCAGGAGCACCATTTAATTCTCTTTATTTAGAAATTTGAACTTATATTCAAATACGGAGCGATTAATAAAAAAAACAATAAAGAAATATGTTTATGACTTTATATGAAAAAAACATAACGCGAGCCCATGCTCGTGCAAATATTGTTTCTACATAGACATACTGACAAAGATTATTCTAAGTTGGAAGGGAGATCATTCCACACGGGCATATCGAGACATTGAACGACATTCGAACTGACGAGTACCAAGCCCAAACAATGGACTTGGTATGAAAAGAGGCTGGGACGATCGCTAGCCTTGACGTGGAGCCTTTCTCTATCACCCTTTCTGAAACATGTTAAATAAAGAGTCACTCTACCATCCAATGGTGAGAACCTTACCTCGCAATTCAAAGTAACACCACAATATTCCAAGTGCAATCACATTATAACGTAATAAGCATATTGCAAAACATATCAGTTACAACATCTTTAAATATGCAACAACTCATGTAGAAAATTCTTGGTTTAACTAACACTTCATTTTATCTCGTATTATACGTTAAGACATTCCCCTGCATTTTCACATGTTTATTACATTTATATATTTGTGAACGCGTATTCACTTTTCATATTTATATATAGGTGAACATGTATTCATCTTTCATATTTGTTGCGGCGCAACCCGATCCATTATATTTACGTATTTGTGAACACGTATTCACTTTACGTTTTGTTGCGGCGTGCAACCCGATCCATTATGTTTACGTATTTGTGAATCTGTATTCACTTTACGTTTTGTTGCGGCGTGCAACCCGATCCATTATATTTACGTATTTGTGAACATATATTCACTTTACGTTTTGTTGCGGCGTGCAACCCGATCCATTATGTTTACGTATTTGTGAACGCGTATTCACTTTACGTTTTGTTGCGTGCAACCCGATCCATTATATATTTATATATTTATGTGAACATGTATTCACTTTTCATATTTTTGAAGATCAAATAAATACTATTCTCTTTTCTAACATTCATCATTCATACTTGTAACGATTATAACTTTTAACCATAACTCCAACTAAGGTGTTTCTCAGCGGAAACTAAGGTAAGACGGGATCTTTCACTGTACCAAATTTCATTTAAAACTACTTTGGGTAACTAACACAAATTTATCCTCAAAACAGCCACATGAAATTTATTTCGCAGAATATTTATTAAACAACACCCAATCTTAGAATAGTCATAACTCCTAATCGTAAACCCGCTCAAGCCCCATAAAATCTCAAACGACGAGAACAGAGATCTACACGTCTCCATGTGAACCATCCTTTCATATTCTGTACCATTTGGTACAGTTTTACACTTTTATTCGCTGCCCTTCCTGGATCTCGATAGATCCGAGGCAGAAACTTTAAACAGCGATAACTCTCAATCCGTAAGTCGGATAGACCCCCGTAAGGTCTCAAAATGTCCACAACAAAGAGATATAGAACTTTCATTTAGCAACAATTTTCATATTCCCCACATATTAGTACAGTTTTACGTTTCAACGTCCTGCCCTTCTGGATTCCGACGAATCCGAGGCAGCAACTTCAAACTACAATAACTCTCAACTCGTAAGTCCGTTTTAATAAATCTTTATATATATCTGTCCGTAACAGATAGATTTACAACCATGTAAATTTTCATATAATTCTAATAAGTAAAACTCAATAAAAACAGTCCGTAATTATGCCTTTCCGAATTTCGACCAAATCTAAGGCAGGAACTTTGAACTATGATAACTTTCAAACCGTACGTCCATTTTACCTCATTTTTGGTTCTATATGATCATATTAGAGAGGTGTACAATTCCTCCGAATTTCATCAAATTCTAACAATTATAACTCAGTGAGAACAGTTCGTAAAGTTCATGACGCAACTAGTTGTCTAAACAATCAAAAGTTCAATATTTCTTTTCAACACTCAATTCTTATTCTAACATGTATTGAACTAAAAATAAAGGATGTTACCAAGAATTTCTGAGTGAAAACTCACCTTGTAAGAGTGAAAAAAGATTATCGGTTGCTATAAGTGGTCCTTGCTCCTAGTGTTCCCTAATTTTCATTCTCCTTCCTCCTCGATATTTTCTTGATTTTTTCCTTCTTGTTCACTTGAATATTTTCCTGATTTTCTAATCTTTGTGGTATGCACTTTGTTTGTGTATAAGTATAATGTATAAGTGGAGATGGTTGTATAACTTATGGGAGATAGAAGGCCAGGGTGGAGGAATTGAAAAGGGGAAAGGAAGGGTAAAGGTAATGCACGTCCACTGCATGTTTTTTTGTTTTTTTGTTTTTTTTTTCTTTTGTTTTGTTTTCTTTTGTTTTCTTATTTCATTTTTTATTTATCTATTTATTCAACTTTAACACTAATTCTATTCCATGCAATTTATTCTTTGTTTTCTTATATATATATATATATATATATATTTTTTTTTTTTTTTTTTTTATTGACCCAACCACAACTATATATATTTTTTTTCCGGATTTCACAAATTTCCAACCAAAACTTATGAAAACAACTTAGGTTTTCATCTTGCGACTAACGTAAAAACGTAGTTTTTCCGGGATCTTTGTATTGAGATGTCCTTATAATACCTCTAGGAACCTTGAGTTTAAGTATTGTGAATTATGAACAACAAACGAAATTTTTTTGTGTGTGGAATAGTGCTAATGCCGAGAGCTCTAAAGAGCAAGAACAATTGTGAAATTTTTCTAAGTGTAGTGAGCTTTTCTTGCTACTAGTGTAGTAATATACTACTTTCAAGGGCCAAGATTAATACACTTGTGTGGCTTGGATGAAGAAAATTAAATATCTTGTTTCAACTTGACTAGTTGACTTGGTCAATTATCTCAAGCTTGATCATCTACACTTGACTACTTAACCTTGGTCACTTGACCACTTAACCTTGGTCAATATATCTACCAAGCCCATGTGTGGGGGGGTGACACGTGTCACCCTCCCATTCGTCATAATATTTCGTTTCCCGACATTTCCATAATTCCGATAAATTCTACAAGTCTCAAATCTTAAAGTCTTGTTTTCTTACGTATGTTCTTATATACATGCCCTGTAATTACGGGGTGTAACATTCTTCCCCCCTTAGAAACATTCGTCCTGAATGTTCTTTCGGAGTTAATCTAATTAAATAGCGACATAGTCTCCTTTAACTATACCCAATCATACCAAATATGCCACCCATGGCCACATAACAATACATAAGCAATTACGTAAATTAAACTGATAAGTACGGGAAATAAGTTACCTGGAGGTGTAGGGAATAAGTGAGGATACCTCCTCATCATGTCCTCATCCGCTTTCCAAGTCATCTCATCTCTATTATCATTCCGCCACAAGACCTTGACGGAAGCCACGTCCTTGGTCCGCAGTCGCCTGACCTGGCGATCAAGTATCGCTATGGGTCTCTCCTCATACGACAATCCCTCTGTCACCTGGACATCACTAGCTGGGAAAACTCTGGATGGATCTCCGATACACTTCCGCAACATAGAAACATGGAAGACCGGATGTACTGCCTCCAAGTCGGACGACAGTTCTAACTCATAGGCAACCTGGCCTACTCTACGGACGATCTGATAAGGCCCAATGTACCTTGGGCTAAGTTTCCCCTTCTTCCCGAACCTCATCACACCCTTCATGGGTGATACCTTCAAGAAGACCCAATCGTCAACCTGAAACTCCAAGTGTCGAGGCCGATTATCTGCATAAGACTTCTGGCGACTCTGAGCTGCTAATAGTCTCTCTCGGATAAGCTTCACTTTATCCACAGCCTGCTGAATCAATTCTGGGCCAACTAACTGAACCTCGCCCACGTCGAACCAACCAATCGGCGACCTACACTTTCTTCCATACAAGGCCTCATACGGCGTTATCTGAATACTGGAATGGTAGATGTTGTTATATAAAAACTCAACAAGAGGCAAATGATCCTCCCAACTACCCCTGAAATCAATAACAAGGGCGCGGCGATATCCTCGAGTGTCGGATGATGCGTTACGCTGTCCGTCGGTCTGAGGATGAAACGTGGTATTGAGACTCACTTGTGTCCCTAACCCCTTCTAGAAAGACCTCCAGAAGTTAGCCATAAATTGAGCTCATCTGTCTGATATAATAGATGTAGGAACTCCGTGCAGTCTCACAATCTCCCGGATATAAAGTCTAGCATAATCAGCCGAATAAGTAGTCCTGTCTGGAAGAAAGTGGGCTGATTTTGTCAGCCTGTCTACAATGACCCAGATGGAATCACACTTCCTCTGAGTACGAGGTAACCCTGTAATAAAATCCATGTTGATCACCTCCCACTTCCATGTCGGAATCTCAATCGCCTGTAATAGCCCACCGGGCTTCTGGTGCTCAACCTTGACCTGCTGACAATTCGGACACTGAGCAACAAACTCTGCTACGTCCCTCTTCAGGCCATACCACTAATACATACATCTGAGGTCATGGTACGTCTTAGTCGACCCCGGATGAATAGAGTAACGAGCACTGTGTGCCTCCCCTAGAACCTGCTGACGAAGTCCTGCAACATCGGAAACACACAATCTGCCCTCGTACCTTAGCACTCCATCAGGTGCTACCCCAAACAAACTCTTCTCCTCCCGAAGAGACCGTATCTTAATACCGTGTCAGAACCGGATCCTCATACTGTCGCCTTTTCACCTCCTCAATAATGGAAGACTCGACAACCTCTCGAACCCGAATCCCGCTACCCTCGGTACCATCCAACCGAACCCCAAGGCTCGCTAGCCGATGAATCTCTCGGACCATATTCTGCCTATCTGGCTGTACATCTGACAGACTCCCCATAGATCTACGACTCAGAGCATCTGCAACCACGTTGACTTTTCCCGGATGGTATAGGATATCAACATCATAATCCTTTAGCAACTCTAACCATCGTCTCTGCCGCAAGTTCAACTCCCTCTGCCTGAAGATGTACTGGAGACTCTTTTGGTCTATATAAATATCCACATGAACCCCGTATAAATAATGCCTCCAAATCTTCAAGGCATGAATAACTGCGGCTAACTCTAAGTCGTGGGTAGGGTAATTCCTCTCATGCTTCCGTAGCTGCCGGGAAGCATAGGCTATAACCTTGCCGTGCTGCATCAATATGCACCCTAGCCCGATACCCGAGACATCACAATAAATCACATAACCCTCTAATCCCTCGGGAAGAGTAAGAACTGGAGCCGTCGTCAACTTTTCTTTCAATAACTGGAAGCCGTGCTCACAAACATCCGTCCACTGGAACTTAGCTGCTTTCTGAGTCAGCCTAGTCAAAGGCGCTGATATCAAAGCGAACTGCTACACAAATCTACGGTAATAACCTGCCAGCCCAAAGAAGCTGCGCACCTCCATCGGAGTAGTAGGTCTCGGCCAAGTCTTGACCGCCTCAATCTTCTACGTATCAACTCGAATGCCATCGGGCCCGATAATGTGCCCCAAGAATGCCACTGAGGCCAACCAAAACTCATACTTGGAGAACTTGGCATACAACTGCCGGCTCCGGAGGACTCCAAGTACCGTCCTTAAGTGATCTGCATGCTCCTGCTCGGTGCGAGAATAAACCAGGATCTCATCAATGAATACTATAACAAACATATCTAGAAATGGCTTGAACACCCAGTTCATCAAATCCATAAATACTGCTGGAGCGTTAGTCAAATCGAAAGACATCACCCTGAACTCATAATGCCCATACCGGGTCCTGAATGCAGTCTTCGCGATATCTGTCTCCCTAACTTGCACCTGATGATAACCGGACCGCATGTCTATCTTGGAGAAACACCTCGCACCCTGCAACTAGTCAAACAAATCATCAATCATGGGGAAGGGGTATCTATTTTGATGGTTACCTTATTCAGCTGCCTGTAGTCAACACACATACGCAGCGTCCCATCCTTATTTTTTACAAACAAAACCGGCGCTCCCCAAGGAGAATGCCTAATAAAGCCCTTTTCCAGCAAATCTTTCAGCTGGTCCTTCAACTCAGCAGGTGTCATCCTGTACGGCGGAATAGATATAGGCCGAGTGTCTGGCAGCACATCAATACAAAACTCTATCTCCCTCTTAGGAGGAATGCCTGGGAGATCATCTGGGAATACATCCGAAAACTCTCTAACCACCGGAACTGACTGAAGAGCTGGCACCTCGGCCTCTGTATCGAATACCCGAACCATATGATAGATGTACCCTTTCTGAACCATCTTCCTAGCCTTGAGGTAAGAAATAAACCTACCCCTCGATAACCGGCTCACCAGGAAACTGGAATCGGACCAACCTATCTCTACAATCAACGTTGGCATAACAAGAAGCCAACCAGACCATACCCATAATAACATCAAAATCTGTCATCTCCAACTCTATCAAGTATGCTAGGGTCTGACGACTGTATATGAACACCGGGCAGTTTTTATACACCCGCTCAGCTAACATCGAATCACCCACTGGCGTAGCTACCTCAAAAGGCTTTATCGATACCGGCTCGATTCCTATTCAACCAGCAATAAGAGGGGACACATAGGACAAGGTAGAACCTGGATCTATCAAAGCATAAACGTCTCAACATGAAATCAACAATATACCTGTGACGACATCCGGTGAAGCCTCCTGGTCCTGCCGACTGGATAAGGAATATATGCGGTTCTGTGGACCGCTAGAACTAGGGCCCCTGCCACGACCTCTGCCGCGACCTGCTAGCCCGTGAGTACTCTGCCCTCCGGGGCGCATAACCACAGAAGATGAAGACAGCAATCGACCTCAGAGCGCGCCACACTACCCACGCCGCCTGCCTGACGGTCTCGCCAAATGGCTCACGATGGCCGCAAGCATAACAAGCTTTCGAAGTAGTACGACACTCCCCAAAATGGAATCTACCACAGTGACCACACCGAGGCAAAGGTGGCTTCCCCTAGCTAATACCCCCGAACATCTGTGAACATGCAGCCCTGGAGCCCTGACCTGCTCCCGAATATCCCCGGCGATCAAAACTCCTACCAGAAGACTAGGAAGAAGCACTCTGTGTCGGCTAAAATGTAGACCTAGCCTGCTGCTGAGGCTGTCCGCCTCAAAAGTTACCCTGAAACCCTGACGTTCTGGACCTCTTGGACTGGCCTCGATCTGGCTGGTCCTCTCTCTTTCAGTCCTCAATTCCCTGTGCATATGCCTGCATCCTGGCAATATTCATACCTGGCTGAAGGGCCACTCCCAGGCATGCAGTAACCATGTAGCGGTCTAGCCCCATCACATAGTGATGAACTATATCAGTTATGTCAGCCACAATAGTGAGCGCATACCTGGCCAATGAGTCAAACTCCAGGTTATACTCTCTGATGGTCCTTCCATTCCGCCTCAACGTCAAGAACCTATCAACACGGGCTCTCCTCATCTCAGGAGGCAAAAATTGATCAAGGAAGGCCTCCGTGAACTCATTCCAAATAGCTGGAGGAGCACCCACACCCCTAGACAGTTCCTACGACGCAAACCAGTTCACTGTAATATCGCGTAACCGGTAAGAAACTAGCATAACTGACTCAATCTCCGAGGCCCTAAGTACCTTCATAGTTCGCCAGATTCGCCGAATGAACTCCCGAGAGTCATCCTCGATCTCGAACCATAGAACTCGTGGACTACAACCCGTAAAATCCCAATTCTCAAATCGGCTCTAGGGTTAGCTACCGCTTCGCTTGCCGCCGCCACTATGCTGGTAAATAACCTGATTTGCACTCCATAATCTCTATATTTTGCCTCAGTCATGGGATCGAGGCTCGTAGCGAACTCATGGAGTCGCGGCCGCTCGGCTTCTAGTATCGCTGACGAATCGAACTCGCCGCCTGGGCCACAACCTCATGCATAGTCTGGGCCTGAGTCCTAGTAACCCTCTGTGTCCCATTAGCAGCTCCTGCCGCTGCCTTGCCCTTCTGGGCCCTGGTCGCCTTCCGTGGAGGCATAACTGATACATAAAAATAGGTCAGAGAGGATTCAACCTAATAAGACAGCTCTACTGCACGATCTCAGAGAGAGAAAAATGAAAACCAATCCTAAATGTCCTGCAGCCTCCTGGTTATAGATGTTGTGCATAACACACCGATAACCAAGACTCTACTAGACCCGGTCTGTAGACACTTTCCGAGGACTAACTGCTCTGATACCACTTTTGTCACGAACCGACCCCGGGCTCGCGACTGGTGCCCTACCTGGGCACCCTTACAGGTATACATCAGAGAAAATCAGCGAAACATACATACAACTCTTAATAAAAAAAATCAATAAGGAATAAACAACAGGTTAGCCGATAAGGCTACCTCCCTGGATACCCATATACACAGTCAAAAACAGTTACTTCTTTTTTTTTCTTACTAACCAACCCACAAAATATGACTACAGACCTCTAAGAATTTTTGACATAACAACTGTGATGGGACAGGGCCCCGCCATACCCATGAATGTACATAAATCTACAACATCAGGGAAACCGTACCAAAAGACAAGCCTCCAGAGAAATGGAGTTTTCCAAGCACTGATCAGTGATCCTAAGGACGAGGATCTGCAACCTGCTTACCCCTACCTGCGGCATGAACGCAGCCCCCGAGGACGGGGGTCAGTACAAAATATGTACCAAGTATGTGAAACTAAAAGTACTGTAATTTAAATCATAAAGTAGATGTATAAAGCTGGAGACAAGTATGATAATCAAATTAACAGTACAGCCGTGCCTTGTCGAAACGAAAGTAATGAAAGTCATTTTTACCTTTTAAAGACTATTTCAACACATAAACAATAGTCACTCCAAGGCTAGGGACACAAGCACTCAAAATCATCACACAGTCCAGTAAGGGTCTCAAGCCCGCAAACATCAAAGTGTGCCCGTGGAATCCTCCATCACTGTCGACATCCGCAAGTGTAAAATATATATATATATATATGTAACACGCCCGTGGAATCCTACATCACTATCGGCGTGCACATATTCAATATATATATATATATATCTCATGTCTGTGGAATCCCTCATCTCGGGTACATGACTTCATGGAGAGCTAACCCATGGAATAATAATAGTATATAACATGCCCGTGGAATCCCTCATCTCGGGTACATGTCTTCATGGAAAGCTAGTCCATTAAATAATAATAGTATATAACATGTCTTTGGAATCCCTCATCTCGGGTACATGTCTTCATGGAGATCTAGTCCATGGAATAATAATAGCATCCGGGAGTTTAACCCACATCATGGTTGCATGCCCCGGAATCATTCATCATATAAGCATGTCCATGGAACAATCACAATGAAAGCATACCCGTGGAATCCTTCATCACTTTCGGTACGTCCAAGTAAATTCACAACAAGACAGCCGGCCCTCCAACTGAGAGACACGACAGCGTAGAAATAAAATACTTGCACTCAAAGGTTATCGCAAGCAAGCATAGGCAAGTTCATAAAATCTTTAGACTTTCATTAACATAAAAAAATGAATTTCATTTTATAAACTCAAGGCACTTTCGTTTTACGTGAAATACGGAGATTTAACCCAAAGTACCACGTACTTCTAAGCTTTTGAAAAGGACTTATTTCATAAAATAGCCACAAGATACTAACGCTCGTAGTATCAAGGTAAGTCTACTTTTCGAGTCAAGCCACTACACTTTTAGAAATACATTTTACGGCATCTAAACCAAATGACCTCTACTTTCACAACCTAGGCAACTTATGCCTTAAAATCAAGTAGACCATTCTCTTAAATTCTCATAAAGCCGTTATAACTAACTTCCAATAAAGCCGTTATAACTCTTTATGTATTAGGCAAAATATGACATTTTCATCCTTTAAAATCAAGGGAGTTAATTCTCTACTCAACCAACTTTGGACAATCCGAGACAAGGCAATGATATCAAAACAAAGCCGAATTCATTTAAAGATCGTACGTCTATTGTACTATACATTTACAATACATCATGCTCGAGAGATAGGGAAAGTTCCACATACCTCTTCGGCTTAATCCGCTTGCTAACTTGAATATGCCGCACGTAGAATGTCAACCTATAATGACCATAATACAGCTATCAACTTCTAGCTTTTAATGTAGAATATTCTAAGTGTAAAACTTCCTATTCTACGGAAAAATTGGGCAGCACTTCCTTTGTTTCTACATACTTTTCCACATTTTTCAAGGCCCGGATTTAACAACCAAACATGCCACATTTAAGGCTCAACAATTCTGCTATCTAAAGGGGATTACACGTCTTACAGTACGTGTAAAATTCTGCCCCACAATTAATATAAAATAGTCCAATATTAAATGGCCATTTCGGCTCAATTGTGCAACACCATATAGTTCATTCCAATTTCCTTTTCAATCCAAATTGTTATTCTATCATGTTATATAGTCGTAATCAAATATAACAACTATAATCCCTTCTTTAGATAACATGCGACGATTATAACTATCGACCAAATTGTATTTCAATTTCAATGGCTAACAAGCTCATTCTCGGATTTAGGCTTCCAAATATTCCATAACACTTATCAATCTTCATTATATATATCTCATGCTTGTTTATATTTATAACTACAACAACATGATGTAACACCCCATTTTAACCGGAGTCGAAACGGGAGTGTCACGTATGGTTGATTCCTAAATGTATTTTAAGGAGTCACCACCTAATTATTATAGTGAATTAGGACACTTATTAAATAGCATAAAAATGCTATAAATGATCTCCATTTAAAGCAATCATAAAGTCGTGTGAGATTCTCGATCGTGGTTCTTTATTATCCTAAAGGAAGGGTTAGGCATCCTCTAAGATCCGCTAACTCATGCTATCCGTTCAAACCTAGGTTAATTATATTGGCTTTTATTCTACCTATTCTAAGCATTTTTACATAATTTACAATTAAAATAAAATACAATGCAAAATAATAAAACTAAAATTAAATGCGGCACGAAATAAACTCCGGGACATTCTTTTGAAATGCATCTCCGACTACCTGCATAAACACTTAATAAAATTGTTAGTAATAGAATAAAATAATTTAAAGCAGTAGCATGAATTAATAAATAAAGCAAAATAAATCCGTCTTTTGTACAGGGAAGGCCTTGGAAATCAGACGAAGACTCCTTCATCGGCCAATATTGCTAAAAATAATAAAATAAATAAAACCTTCGGATCCGCGCCAAAACAGTAATAGTTTTAAACACGGAGGGCTCAGATATGTAAAAATATAAAGTAGGATACCTTAAACAAGCGCACATGAATTCGCCACTGCATGTTGGTTATCCTGTAAGTGGAAGAAATCATCCTTGCCCGTAAAGCTTCATTTATTTTATTTTCCGTCTTTGCAATCATGGAGGCCTCAAAATCGATTGATAACTTTTTCATTGGCCGCATAAGTGTAGCATCTTGTTCAAAATCAAGACATACCAACAAAGGTAGTATTTGTTCTAAATCGCTTAAATAAAATAATAAAAGGCCAAAATCACCATCATGAACAAAGGAACAAAGAAACTGCATAAAGGACCAAAAATGGTATGCGACAAATGAGCATTAACGGACGATGAACAAGCAAAAATAACTCATAGAAATTTCGAACCGCACCGATGTCGCTTTTTATCGCTAGTTAAAATCACCCCACAATCCAAAATAAGCAAAACCACCCAAAATAACCCGACAGAATCGCCGGAGTTGTGAAAAACTCCGCCAGATAACCAAATCCCAAAATCACCCCATAAAATAGCAAATCAGAGCGACGCAATGGCAACATCACAAAGATAGCCAAAAATACCCACGATAACAAAGAGCAAAATAACCAAGAGAAATAGCGACAAACTATTAGCGCTACTGAATTCACAAACTCCGCCAAGTTCAAAATCGCGAGAATCACCCCACAAGACAAAGCATACCGACGAACATCGCGGAGTTTTGCAAACTCCGCCAAATATCAAAACTTCGTAAATCAGCCCAACAATAAAATAAACAATGCTTATATATGAAAATACAAAGCAATGGAGGCCGCTTGAGTTTAAAGACTCGCCGCTTATCCTAGTGCGGAAATCACCATAATCGACAACATACCGAACAAGATATAAACCGAACTAACGGGAAATGGGCGCATCACTTCCACGCTTATCGTCGGAGCGACGCCACAATGGTGGTGGTACGGCCGACGGATTAGGGCGACGGAACAATGGGGTTCGACGGTGGTGTTGTGTGAGATTTGAGAGTCTTGGTGGTACTCAAACGGGATTAGAGGCGACGAACAGCGGGTTCGATGGTGTTGTGTGTGAGATTTGAGAGAGTCGTGGGTTGCGGAGTTATAGTGTAGGTCTGTGGAGGTGTTCGACGGAGATGGAACTCCGTGAAGGCGGCGCGATGAAGGAGGAAGAAAGGAGGAAGATGGGTTTTTCCTTAAAAAAATGAGAGAGCTCTTACGCTGGCTGATTCGTGGGTTAATAGGGTAGGGTCCCAGCGGTTGATCTCCTATGTGAAGCGCGGTGGATGAGGCGGCGCGACGGAGCGAGGAGGAGAGGGTGGTCGATCGTCAAGGTTTAAAGAGGTGAGGTGATAAATGCGCTGGCTTGAAAGTTGAGGTCGAGGTAAATGTAATGAGGGTAATGTAGGTAGGTTTTAATAGAGAGGCGAGGCGCTAGGGTAAATAGGTAGGTTTTTAGTTTGTGGGTAAGGTTTTATTTATGCGGGTATTTAGGTTTAGGGTTTTGGGTATTGAGTTTTGGGTATTGGGTATTGGAGGGAAAAGATGAAAGGTGTATTGGGCTTCGGTTTTTTTGCGGATTGGACTGGTCCAGATTGGCTCGATCGGATCGTTTGGCAAAATGCAAATGGGTTAATTATTTAATAGAAAAATTATTTAAAAAGATACAAGATTATCAAAATAAAATGTCGACGCTTATAATAATAAAATACAATATTTAAGAAATGTTTAATGCCTAATTAAAAAAAATGCAGTGTCAATTAATTATTCAAAGAGATGCAAACATTATTAAAATAAAACGATGGTGTAATAATAATAGAAACATAATATTAACAAAAATATCATGCTTAATTTAAAATAAAAGATGCAATGCCATTTTGTGAAGAAATAAACATAGAATATTATGTAAAAAATGCAAAAAATGATGATTAAAATGCGGTGTCCTAAAATGCTTAAAATTGCAAGAAATGACTAAAAGATGGGTCAAAATTGGATGTCAACAGCTTGTCCTCTTGACCAAGATGATGAAAGAGTTTTCGGACAAAGACGTTGACTTGTAGCCAATTTTGTTCCCATCGTCAGAATAAAAGCAAAGATCAAGAAAAAGAATGGACAAAAGCTGATGCAGATTCAAAAATTTTGTCCCAGTGTCGAATTATGATGACGCTGGGCTGCTGGGATGCTGCAAAATTAAAGACAATGCCGACGCAAATTCAAAAATTTTGTCCCAGTGTCGAATTATGATGACGCTGGGCTGCTGCGATGCTGCAAAATTAAAGACAATGCAGATGCAAATTCAAAATTTGTCCCGGTCGGCATGATTAACACCGGTGATGGGTGCCGAAAAGGCATGGTGTTTGTAGACGCCGATGGCGCCATCGCGATAGACGCTGATGCAGATGTTCGCCGCTGCATAGACGGCATAAATAAAGTCGCCAGATAAAGCTTATACGAGACGACGCCGCTGCATAGACGCCGATGTCACGACGCCGCGTCGAACGTATTGCCGATGGCGCCGCTGCAGACGCACGCCGACGCCGCGTTCGGACGTGCGTACCGGCGCCGCTGCGCAGACGCACGCCGATGACGCCGCCGCTCGGACGATTGCCGCTAACGCCGCTGCAGACGCACGCCACGACGCCGCCGCCGGACGATTGCCGCCGGGCCGCTGGCGCAGACGCACGCCGACGACGCCGCCGTTCGGACGATTGCCGCTAACGCCGCTGCGCAGACGCACGCCGACGACGCCGCTGCTGGACGTATTGCCGCCGGGCGCCGCCGCTGCAGACGCACGCCGGCGACGCCGCCGTTCGGACGATTGCCGCTAACGCCGCTGGCAGACGCACGCCGACGCCGCCGTTCGGACGTATTGCCGCCGGGCGCCGCTGCAGACGCACGCCGGCGACGCCGCCGTAACCGACGTATTGCCGCCGGGCGCCGCAGACGCACGCCGATGACGCCGCTGTTCGGACGTATTGCCGCCGCTAACGCCGCTGCGCAGACGCACGCCGGCGACGCCGCCGCTCGACGTATTGCCGCCGGGCGCCGCTGCAGACGCACGCCGGCGACGCCGCCGTCGGACGTATTGCCGCTAACGCCGCTGCATAGACGCACGCCGACGACGCCGCCGCTCGGACGTATTGGCCGCCGGGCGCCGCTGCGCAGACGCACGCCGGCGACGCCGCCGCCGGACGTTGGCCGCTAACGCCGCGCAGACGCACGCCGGCGACGCCGCGTTCGGACGTATTGCCGGGCGCCGCCGCAGACGCACGCCGGCGACGCCGCCGCTCGGACGATGCCGGCGATGTCGCTACCGACGTAATGCTGCCGCCTCCCGTAATAAATGCTCGCCAGCTTTGTCGCGACGCGTGGGTTGCAAATTTGACTCTATGCTCGAATCGACGCGCTAGACTTTGTTGTGGATTTTGAACTTTGATTGCTGATCGTTGATGTCCCTTTCTCGCTTCGTGGCGTTCTTCTCGCCTCGCTAATATGAAGAAACTCGTGCTCAAAGAAAATTTGTGAGTTTTGGGAAATGAGTGGTTGATTCGCGCCAACTTTGTAGCTTTTCTTGCCAGATGCTCGCATTTCAAAGAAAAGGTTAGTGCATAACTGTTAAGCCAAAAATGATAACGCATGAATTTATAAGCAATGTAATAGCATGAGTAGAAATGTTATCCTGTAAAATGTGATGGCGGTTGTATTGATGTGATGCTGCAAATGCCGAAGTTTCGATCTTGCAGGCGTGTTGAATGTTGTGAAAGCTTGTTGAATCTGCGAGTCGCGTCACGATCTTCGCGGACTTCTGATCTTTGGCATGCCGCGAACGCTTCGAATGCTTTGCGCGGGCTTCTTTGGATCCGCGAATATTGGTGAACGCCGCGATTCCGATGTAGTCGTACGCGGACTTCCGGACGCCGTGAATGCTTGCTGAATGTTGCGAATCTGCGATTGCTGATGTAGTCTCTGCACGGACTTGCTGGGTGCTGTGAATGTTGATTGCTTTTGTAATCCTTATTATGATCTCTTCACGGTGCATTTCCCAAAATTGTCCCAGTTTTCATTATGCGGGGCGCGTGGACAAGACTTAACTCTGGCGGAAATTGCTCATATCTCTTTTCGGAATAATCAAACGCGATCGCCACGCGAGCCAATGGAAAGATTTCTAATGGTGTGACCGAAGCCGATTTAGGCCGCCTACGTATCCTCATGAGGGAATCAGGTCATGACGTAGTTCGTGATGCAAAAAAGATTGTACAATTTTTTTTTTTTTTTTTTTTTTTGAAAAGTGGGAAGGCAGCGTCACGTTCTGACTTCAGTTGATACCAACAATTAGTATTGTGCTTAGGAATTCCGTTATTCACTTTCAATCTAACCAAGACTGACTTCTGGGTAATTCCTAGAGTTTCAAATGGTACCTCAGACACCTAAGTATCGACACACTTGCTTGCAGCCAAGGTTTCGAACTACACGTAATCTCACGTTTCAAATGCCCTCACTGAAATAAAGTCTCATTTCTCACATATATTCCAGTATTTTGAATTTTGGGACATTTTAGAGAAGTACGCTCACACTCAAAAGGATGTTCAATGCATGCAATTGTGATACCATAGGTTTGGCCGTCATGTAAGTATCCACTAATGTGAGAACTCTCAGTATAAGATAGGGCTGGCCAGTGGCCAGCCGACTCACCCCGACTCGACGACCCGTTATAAAAAAACGGGATCGCGGCTCGAAGGCGGGGCGGTATGGTCCCGGCGACCGACCCGCCAGCCGATCCCGCCCGATCCCGCCCGACCCGCCCCAATCCCGCCTCGACCGCTTTGCACAAAATAGCCGTTGTCCAACGGCCATTTTATTTAGGCTGTTGACAACGGCCATTTTAGGCCTCCCCCCACCCCCAACCCCCTTTATATTTATTTTTAACCCCTATAAATACCTCATTCCTCTTCTTATTATTTTCACAAATCTTTCTAATCTATCAATCAATCTCTAATTCTCTATACAACAATGTCTACATATTCAATATATTTATTAATTTGAGAATCGGGAGTGAAGTTGGCAACTAGCTTGAGGATTATCTATCGAGCAAAGTTTCAATTTTCAACTCTCGATTACACGCCGACTTACGTCGGCGTTTGGTACATTCGTTCTCTCATTAAATTATTATTTTGTCTTTATTTCATTTAGCACATTTAATTTCATTATCTTTAACTATTTATTAGCATAATTAAAATGAAAGGACTAAGAGGCATGTTGGGTAAGGGTAAGGGTCAGGCTTCTTCTAGTAGGGGTGGTAACAAGGGCAAAGTACTTCTAGTATTCCTGTTCCAGCTATTCCTAGACAAGATGATTTTATAGATCCTGAAATACCATATGATCTTGACACAAATGATTATCCTGAAATTGAAGAAGATTTTAATTTAGATGACACTCTAGTTGATGATACACCTACTAATGAAGATGATGATACACCCACTAGTGAAATGCCTCCTATCCCCCCTACTATGAGACGAGGTCCGGCAAAACGACCATTAAAATCAGTTGTATGGAAATATTTTGACAGGGACGTAGCTAATCAAGTAGTATGTAAAACTTGTAAAAATATTTATTCTTTTAAAACTGGACAAGGTCATGGTGGGACGGGGGGTTTAGGAAGACACATATTGCAAAAACACAAAGCCTTGCATGCTCAATACATGATTGAAAAAGAAGGTGAGAAGACGTCCTCTCAATCGGGACAAGGTTCACATACTCTTGTCCCGGAGAAAGTGTGGTCAAATTAACCCTATGACGGGAGTTGTAGGCCTAAATACGATAAACATAAAGATAGGAAGCACTAGCAAAATTAGTTGTTGTGGAGGGTTTGCCTTTTTCATTTCTGAATCTCTGGTTTTATTCATTATATTAGAGATATGTATAATCCTCGCTTATAAAGGTTTTCCTAGATCAATCTGTTAAAAGAGATGTATTTAAATTTGCACATGAATATCAACAGATTTACGTTATGCATTATATCATTTAAATTGCAAAGTCGCTTAACTTCGATATAGGTCGTAGTACTAACGCCATGATTATTTAACAGAACTTTGTCATCGGATAGATTATAAATGGTCTATGCAAAAACGTATTTTAGCATATAGATATATAGATAGTAGGCATCGTGAGTTTATTTCAAAATATTTATTCAATTGTGATTATTACTAATAACCGATAAAGTTATGAGTATTACATTAGATAATGCATATTCTAACAATTACGCTATTAGTATTTTAAGAGATGTTTTAACTCCGTCTTTTCCAAAACATTTTCATATCAAATGTATGCCATATTTATAACTTAGTTGTAAAGGATGGTCTTTCACTTTTTCAAGATATTCTTGAAAAAATACAATTTGCTATACACTTTATTTTTAAAAATAATAGAATTCAACAGAGAAAAGAATATAAATAAACTTGCCACGATTGTGGACTATCTTACAGAAAAATTCAGAAGAAGTACCAACTAGGTGGAATTCTTTATATGACCAACTAGTTGTTGCTTATGACTATAGAAAACCTATTACTTTATTTTTAACGCCCATAATCAAAATCCAAATGATATGATTGTGGATACTGATTGGGAGAAAATTAGAGAACTTATTGTATTTTTAGAAAATTTTCAACGAGCAACAAAAGAATTTTCTACTTTATATTATCCTACTATTTCAACTATGTTGTTTTATATAGCTATAATATTTTTACTTCTTAAAGAATATATGGAAAAACTCCTTATCTATGACTATTAAAAAAATTTTTATTAAATTAAAGAAATATTTTATTCATATTCCCCCTATTTATATTATTGGTGCTGTATTAAACCCGACTATTAAAGTAGACGGTTGTAAAAGTCTTATTCAAAATATTTATACTGTATGGACGCACTACCACCTCCAACTCCCAAAAATTTAAATGTTGAGCCACCTATTGAACTAACACTAGAAGAAGTGTTGAATAGCGTAGAGGATGAATGCAAAAAGTATATCGGCATTACAGAAGAAAGTGCTAGTAACCAACCGACTTTTGTACCATCTTCTTCTTCAACACAACCTAAAAAAGACAAGCGCTTCGTGGCTAGGCCTAGTATTAGTTCTATTGAAAGCCTCAGAAATAGAATGTGCGGTGGTACCAGTACTAACCAAATTAGCGAGTTCGATGTTTTTGTTTTGCAGGGTAATTTACCTTACCAAGCAGTTATCAATGAAGAAGGAAATGAAGACTTGCTGAAATATTGAAGCCAGAATGAGAAGACATTTCCGACACTTTCAATGATGGCCCGAGATATTTTGAACATTCAAGCGTCATCAATCGCTTCTGAAAGCGTTTTTTCTGCAGGCAGATTTCAAATAGGAGAGCACAGACACTCATTAGCGGAGACACTGAGATGGCGGTACTATTCAGAGATTGGATACGAGCGGAGCGAAGGAGGTGCGGTCAACCATAGATTAATGAAGAAGAAGACGACAACTACAACGACATTTTATCTGAAGGCATGAGTAGCGACGTGGAACAATTTGATCAAGATATACCAATTCCAACGGAAGAACCACAAGAAATTATAAAGAAATTAGAAAAAATATTTTCAAATTGGTAATTTATTTCATTGCAATTTTTAATTTTTTCTATGTCTTTCACTCTTTTGCAATTTTTTTCAACAACAGTACACTACAATGTAATTTTGAATCTTGTATATTTGATATTTCAATGAAATTAATAATATAAGAGGCACAAAAACAACCTTGGGATGTTTTTTTTACACTATTCTTGTCTTTGTTTAATTATTTAGTTTATAACTTTATACTTTATAGTTTATACTTTATAATTTATTAGTTTATAAATATATTATATATATAGTATAATACTATAATACTATAATTATAAATTATAATACTATAAGTCTATAATATTATAGTATATGACTATGTATATGACATTATGACTATATGACAAGTATATGTTAATGCTACTTTGTTAGTACTTAGTAATTTAGTATTTTTAATTTAGTGAAAAAATTTAAAAAAAAAACACACAAAACTCGCCAACCCGTCCCGTCCGGCCCGACTCCGTCCCGGCCGTCCGGCCCCTACTAACGGGACCGGACGGACACGTATGGTCCCGCCCGACCCGACCCGCCAGTTCGCCTAGCTCGACCCCGCCCATTTTCCCCCCCCCCCCCCCCTCCCGCGCCCCCCAAAACCCACCCCCGTGGGCCCGGACCGGCCCACAGGCCAGCCCTAGTATAAGATCATGTAGGGCTTGTCATGGACTTGTAATGTAGGCTTGGAGAAAGGGATGGATATCATTTGGGTAAAAGTGACTAATCCCTCCTCGAGCGTTGGACTACGTCCGTGCTTGATATTTGTGTGCTTTAATGCTGACCTGCTTTCTTTTTCTTTTCCTCTTTTTTTGTCCCAGTTTTTCTGTACTGACTTCTATTGAATCTTTCGTTTGGAGCCCGCTTTTTTCCAAATTTATTCTTGCATTCTTTTCTTCGGGGTTTTTGATTTCTTCTTTTGTGAGTCATCATTTGTGCTTTCTTTTTCCTTTTGGGACTTTGACAGTTTTTGTCTTTGCAACCTTTGACGCAAAATTTTGTCAGCCACTTGCACATTTACAAAGCGCTCAAGGAGGTCGGGCCAAAAGAGGGATAGTGCGTACGCACTCAGAAAGGGTATAGGTGTAATATGCGGTTGTCAAAAGAATAGGTTTTAGGCTCAAAAGGGGTGTACTACGGATAATGTTATTTGGTAGGCTGAAAAAGGCTCAAACGGGTCAAAGAAAGCCTACGATCATTTTCCACACCGAGTGTTACTCAGGATTTCGCCTCAACAAACATTCGGGCCAAGTTCTAGATCACAATGCAATGCAATTGAACTGATTCTAAAAACTCACCACACAATGCACATGAAACGATGAGGTTGGTTTCGTTCTTATCTTAGAAGCATGTAAGGCAATGTCATTTACGGGTGAATAAGAGGTACCAAAAGAATCTACGGTTTACCACGAAGTCAGCCCATATTGATTATTACACGTTCTTTCTTATGCACACTCCCAACTGTGTTGGTATCAACTAAGTCAAACAATGATGCTAAAAAATGTTTTTGTATTTTTGGATAACATTTTTTGTATTTATGAACAAGATATTTTTTTGTATTTTTTGAATAAATGGTACCGAACCCGAGTAGGGCCGCCTACGTATCTCATCTTTGACGAGAATCAGGTGTGCGTAGTTCGTTCAGATGTGTTATAAAACGTATGATTTAAAAGAATTTATTCATGAAAGAAATGCAAAAATAAAGCTGTACAAAACAAATGATTGTTCACTATAAGACTAATGAAAAGTAAAAGAATGTAATGAAAAAAAATGAATGGCTGTGATAGAATGCATGAATGAATGTGATAGAATGATTGAAATGCAATAATGAATGTCCGTGATTGGATAAATGCAATGAATGGGTGAACCAAATATGTCTCCCTTTTTTTTTTTTTTTTAAAAATTTTATGTGGTGGTGTCGAACCCTAGATGGGTTGCCTACGTATCACACCGTATGGTGAGAATCAGACACGCGTAGTTCGGAATAATTATGTCGTAAAATGCATGATAAAGAATTGTGTAATCAATACTAGACATATTAATTGGACTTGCAAATATGTATAAAATGCAAAATGTAAGACCCAGAGCGATGCTTTGTTGAATCTGGTATAAGCTGACTTCTTTCCGTCAACATAACTCAACTCATTCTTGGGATGATTTTTTTTTTCTTTTCTTTTTCTTTCTCTTTTTTGTTGTTGTCCGCCCTCGACTATTTGCGAGGACGGTTTTCCTGCAAAAAAATATGACAAATGGGTGAGAGTAGGCAAGCCACAAAAAAAATAGTAAAATGTAAGGGTGTGACAATATAGTCAAAGACTCCCCTGATTGGTTCGACCGGACTTGTGGTTGATGTTTCACAAAGTCCAAATCGTGATGTTCAAGAGCGATTTACGCAGTAAAAGTCCTGATTGCAATGTGACAACAAAAGTGCAAAAATGCAAATGCTAATGACCAGAATTATAAGCATGACATGTACAGGGGTTAAAAGGGTAATTATTGCATTAAATAATATGTACAGAATTGTTAGCGACAACAATAGTAAACAAAAACATGCAAATAAAGTGCGCGCCTAATATGCATGGGACCTCTCTTATGCCAGAGGTAGGCCTAAACGCCAAATATGCGAGATTATGATAAATAGGTCCAAGCCGTTAAACTGCAATGTTTTGTCGGAAATGGCGACCAAATGACGATGCACTTTTTCCAATTTCAGTGTGTTATAACCAGGCTTGGATCCGTCTATCATCATCACGCTACACATAGTATGCTAATGTGTCGTTGGGTTGTGAAACCCGTCGACAAGTTTTGGTGGATTTCTAATTGTGGCGTTAATACCAAGGATTAACCCACCTAAGGTTTATGCATGTATGACTTAACAAAAAAGATGGTATAGCTCTGTCCTAAGTTTCTAAGATTTAGCTTACTAGACGCAAGGTTCCCGAGCGGACTACTCGAGTGAGAAGGCTACGCGACCACCGGTTGGACCGGATTCTCCGCGCAAAACGTCAACTCTCTTAAATTTGGGTGTTTGAAAGAAATTTGCAGGTGCGCAAAGCACACCCGCGTGTTGTGTGTGACAATGTGAATTTCCAGAGTGGAAGAAGTATGAGCGGAATGTCAATTTAAGGAAAGCAGTAAAAGCAAATAGCAATTAAAACAGTTAAGCATACAAAATAAAAATAAGCAATTTTAAGGCATTTAAAACAAATAAAAGCAAATAAAGCCAAGCAACAATAAACCTAGGTTTGCTATGGTTAAGAACCTGATTATCCCCAGCGGAGTCGCCATCTGTAACACCCCATTTTAACCGGAGTCGAAACGGGAGTGTCACGTATGGTTGATTCCTAAATGTATTTTAAGGAGTCGCCACCTAATTATTATAGTGAATTAGGACACTTATTAAATAGCATAAAAATGCTATAAATGATCTCCATTTAAAGGTCTGCAAAAGTTGTGTGAGATTCTGGATCAGGGTTCTTTATTATCCTAAAGGGAAGGGGTTAGGCATCCTCTAAGATCCGCTAACTTGCGGTTATCCGTTCAAACCTAGGTTAATTATATTGGCTTTTATTCTACCTATTCTAAGCATTTTTACATAATTTACAATTAAAATAAAATACAATGCAAAATAATAAAACTGAAATTAAATGCGGCACGAAATAAACTCCGGGACATTCTTTTGAAATGCATCTCCGACTACCTGCATAAACACTTAATAAAATTGTTAGTAATAGAATAAAATAATTTAAAGCAGTAGCATGAATTAATAAATAAAGCAAAATAAATCTGTCTTTTGTACAGGGAAGGCCTTGGAAATCAGACGGAGACTCCTTCATCGGCCAATATTGCTAAAAATAATAAAATAAATAAAACCTTCGGATCCGCGCCAAAACAGTAATAGTTTTAAACACGGAGGGCTCAGATATGTAAAAATATAAAGTAGGACAGCCTAAACAAGTGCGGCTGCGAGAATTCGCCTTGCTGTTGGTTATCCGGTGTAAGTGGAAGAAATCATCCTTGCCCAGAAAGCTTCATTTATTTTATTTTCCGTCTTTGCAACTGTGGAGGCCTCAAAAATCGACGGATAACTTTTTCATTGGCCAGACAAGTGTAGCATCTTGTTCAAAATCAGTACATACCAACAGTGTAGTATTTGTTCTAAATCAGTTAAATAAAATAATAAAAGGCCAAAATCAGTCATCATGAACAGTGAACAAAGAAACTGCATAAATGACCAAAAATGGTATGCGGACAGTGAGCATTAACGGGACAGTGATGAACAAGCAAAAAATAACTTGCAGGAAATTTCAGAACCGCACCGATGTCGCTTTTTTTATCAGCAAGTTAAAATCAGTCCCACAATCCAAAATAGGCAAAACCAGTCCAAAATAACCCGACAGAATCGCCGGAGTTGTGAAAAACTCCAGCCAGATAACCAAATCCCAAAATCAGTCCCATAAAATAGCAAATCGGTAGCGACGCAATGGCAACATCACAGCAGTCGCCAAAAAATACCCACGATAACAGTAGCAAAATAACCAAGAGAAATAGCGACAAACTATTAGCGTCACCAGAATTCACAAACTCCGGCCAAGTTCAAAATCGCGAGAATCAGTCCCACAAGACAAAGCATACCGACGAACATCGCCGGAGTTTTGCAAACTCCGGCCAAATATCAAAACTTCAGAAATCAGCCCAACAATAAAATAAACAACAGTTATATATGAAAATACAAAGCAATGGAGGCCGTCGGAGTTTAAAGACTCCGGCCAGTTATCCGGAAAAGGGGAAATCAGTCCATAATCGACAACATACCGAACAAGATATAAACCGAACTAACGGGGAAATGGGCGGCATCACTTCCACGGCTATCGCCGGAGCGACGCCGCCACAGTGGTGGTGGTACTCAGCGACGGGATTAGGGCGACGGGAACAGCGGGGGTTCGACGGTGGTGTTGTGTGTGAGATTTGAGAGAGTGCTGGTGGTACTCAGCGATGGGATTAGGGCGACGGGAACAGCGGGGGTTCGACTGTGGTGTTGTGTGTGAGATTTGAGAGAGTGCTGGTGGGGTTGCCGGAGTTATAGTGTAGGGCTGTTGTGGAGGGTGTTCGACGGAGATGGAACTCCGGCGAAGGGCGGCGGCGATGAAGGAGGGGAAGAAAGGAGGAAGATGGGTTTTTCCTTAAAAAAAAAATGAGAGAGAGCTCTTATGCGGCTGGGCTGATTCTGTGTGGGTTAATAGGGTAGGGTCCTTAAAGGGCTGATCTCCTATTGTGAAGTGTGCGGCTGGATGAGGGTGGCGGCGGCGACGGGAGCAGGAGGGGAGAGGGTGGTCGACTGTTGAAGGTTTAAAGAGGGTGAGGGTGATAAATGTGTGGGCTGGCTTGAAAGTTGAGGCTGAGGTAAATGTAGGGCTGAGGGTAATGTAGGGTAGGTTTTAATAGAGAGGGTGAGGGCGGCTAGGGTAGAAATAGGTAGGGTTTTTAGTTTAGGGGGTAAGGTTTTATTTATAGGGGGTATTTAGGTTTAGGGTTTTGGGTATTGAGTTTTGGGTATTGGGTATTGGAGGGAAAAGATGAAAGGTGTATTGGGCTTCGGTTTTTTTGCGGATTGGACTGGTCCAGATTGTGCCTTGGACTGGACTGGTTTGGCAAAAATGCAAAATGGGTTAATTATTTAATAGAAAAATTATTTAAAAAGATACAAGATTATCAAAATAAAAATGTCGACGCTATAATAATAAAATACAATATTTAAGAAATGTTTAATGCCTAATTAAAAGAAAAATGCAGTGTCAATTAATTATTCAAAGAGATGCAAACATTATTAAAATAAAACGATGGTGTAATAATAATAGAAACATAATATTAACAAAAATATCATGCTTAATTTAAAATAAAAGATGCAATGCCATTTTGTGAAGAAATAAACATAGAATATTATGTAAAAAATGCAAAAAATGATGATTAAAATGCGGTGTCCTAAAATGCTTAAAATTGCAAGAAATGACTAAAAGATGGGTCAAAATTGGGTGTCAACACATGAAATCTTTAATCACTAAGATGACAAGATTGTTACCTTGATAAGCCCCAAATATAACATCAAGATTCAAAGTCGCTCCTTAGCAACTAAGCTCCTTTCCTTCACACTCCAATCCACTATTTGAAGCCCTTAGAAGTTCATAAACAACTTCCCTTCAATTTTCAACCAAAACTTATGAAAACAACTTAGGTTTTCATCTTGCGACTAACGTAAAAACGTAGTTTTTCGGGATTTTTGTATTGAGATATCCTTCTAATACCTCTAGGAACCTTGGGTTTAAGTATTGTGAATTATGAACAACAAACGATTTTTTTTATGTGGAATAGTGCTAATGCCGAGAGCTCTAAAGAGCAAGAACAATTGTGAAATTTTTCTAAGTGTAGTGAGCTTGTCTTGCTACTAGTGTAGTAATATACTACTTTCAAGGGCCAAGATTAATACACTTCTGTGGCTTGGATGAAGAAAATTAAATATCTTGTGTCAACTTGACTAGTTGACTTGGTCAATTATCTCAAGCTTGATCATCTACACTTGACTACTTAACCTTGGTCACTTGACCACTTAACCTTGGTCAATAAATCGACCAAGCCCATGTGGGGGTGACACGTGTCACCCTCACATTCGTCATAATATTTTGTTTCCCGACATTTCCATAATTCCGATAAATTCTACAAGTCTCAAATCTTAAAGTCCTGTTTTCTTACGTACGTTCTTATATACATGCCCTGGAATTACGGGGTGTAACAGACTTGTCCTTCCGTGCCCTTTTGCTTTGCCTTTGTTCCATCTATGAATCTTCCAAGTCCTGAGAATCTGAAAAACTAAATTCCGGATCATCAGCTACTTCAGAATATACTAGATCTGAACCGTTTCGATCTACATAGTCAGTGACTCCAGTTCATCAGAGGTTTGCTCATAACTTCTTTTGCGAGAGGTTATGTTATTTTCCTTATATGGAAATGTGTCTTCAAAGAACCATGCGTTCTTTGATTCCATGATCGTATCTTCATAAATGTCCAGATGATCCGACTTGTGCACTATGAAGCGATAAGCACTACTGTTATTGGCATATCCGATAAATATGCAATCCACATTCTTAGGTCCAATCTGGACCTGCTTTGGCATAGGTACTTTTACCTTGGCCAGACAACCCTATACCTTTAAATACTTGTCGGTAGGTTTCTTTCCTTTCCATAGCTCGTATGGAGTCTTGTCTTTACCCTTGTGTGGGACTCTATTAAGAATATTGTTTGCGGTAATGACAGCTTCTCCCCACATGGTTTGATGAAGGCCCGAATTGATGAGTAGAGCATTCATCATTTCCTTTAGTGTTCGGTTCTTGCGTTCAGCAACCCCGTTTGATTGAGGTGAGTAAGGAGTCGTTGTTTGATGAACTATACCCGATTGAGTACAAAGTTCTTCAAAAGGCGCTACATATTCTCCCCATCTATCGCTACAGATAGTTTTAATCCGCCCGCCTAGTTGATTCTCAACTTCTGCTTTGTAGCGTTTGAATGCTTCAAAGGTTTCATCTTTACTTTTTAGTAAGTAAATGTAACAAAACCTTGTGTCATCATCTATGAAAGTCACAAAGTACTTATTCCCCCCTCTAGTTTGAGCGAACTTTAAATCACATATATCAGTGTGTATAAGTTCTAGAGAAACGGTATCTCTTTCGACGGATCTAAAAGGACTCTTGAAAAGTTTTGCCTCTATGCACACCTCACACTTACGTTGAGGGTTTATGTCAATAGACGACAATAATTCCAGCTTTACCAATCTTTGGATAGATTGATAGTTTACATGTCCTAATCTATGATGCCATAGATTAGATGACTCAATCAAGTAAGTAGAAGGTGCAATTTTATTGATAGTTGAAACAGAAGGCATTACAGGTGCAACATTGAACTTAAAGAGGCCTTCACAGACGAAGTCCCTTCCTACAAAAGTTCTATTTTTAGTGATTACAAACTTGTTAGCCTCTAACACTAGCTTAAAACCAGCATTTACTAACAAAGGTCCAAAAATTAAATTTCTTCGAATTTCTGGGACATGCATCACTTCCTTCAGAATCAGCTCATTTCCGAACGTCATCTTTAGGGTCACCTTTCCTACCCCCAGCACTTCTGAATAAGAATTATTTCCCATGAACATTTTCTTATCTGTGACTGGTGTATATGTGGAGAAGGCATCTTTATTGGAACAAATGTGATGGGTAGCACCCGTGTCTAGCCACCATTGCACCGGATTCTCAACGAGGTTAGCTTCAAGAACTATGCTGAGAACTCCTCAATCATATC
The DNA here is from genome assembly GCA_029844215.1 of Przewalskia tangutica. NCBI lineage: Eukaryota > Viridiplantae > Streptophyta > Magnoliopsida > Solanales > Solanaceae > Przewalskia > Przewalskia tangutica. The sequence continues at coordinate 13,581,465 of CM056738.1, forward strand.
GTTGACGAGCGTGTCTTCAACGATGTTAGCCTTGGCCTTGCCTTTGGCCTTATTCTCACGTTTGAGCTTGCGACAGTCTTTGGCCATGTGACCAACTATACCACAGTGGTTACAATTTCCCTTGAACTTTTCAGTTGTTTGGGCCTTGCCTTCCTTCTGGAACTTCTGTTTCTTGCTTGAGTTCTCTTTGACTTCCATCAGGTTTGCCTTAGCCTTAGAGGGTTGTTTTCCCTTTGGCATGGCCTTCTTATTGTCTTCCTGAATCTGGAGTTTGACAATAAGTTCATCTAGGTTCATCTCTTTCGTTTTGAGTTTTAGATAGTTCATAAACTCAGTCCACGAGGGAGGCAACTTCTCGATTAATGCCCCAACCAAGAATTGTTCGTTGGGCTTTAATCCTTCCAAATCCAGGTGATGTAGAATCATTTGGAATTTCTGGACTTGGGATGTCACACTTTTGTTGTCCACCATTTGAAATTTCAGGAACTTCTCAATGATGAACTTCTTACTACCCGCATCTTGGGTGTTGTACTTTTTCTGAACTTTGTCCCATAACTGCTTGGCAGTTTCAACGGTGCAATATACCGTGTATAGTGGATCGGACACACTGTTTAGAATATAGTTCCTACATATGAAATCACTATATTTCCATGCTTCGCGAACCATCCTAATGTCGTCAGCGACATGGTTACCTTGGCCCCCTCCCGCCAAATTATTTGGCTGAGAGTCCACGTCTTCCCCAACTAGTGGAGGATCTTCGGTTAGGAAACGTGACATTCCCATAACCATCATGAAAAATAATATCTTTTGCTGCCATCTCTTAAAGTGAGCACCCATGAACTTTTCAGGACGTTCATGATGAAAACCAACAGGTGTTGGGGCAGTAGCGCCCCCTTGAGGAGTTGCAAAGGCATTGTCAATGCCTCCAACATGAGTATAGTTGTTGTTGATGCCTTGGGTAGGAGCAAAGGCACTATAAGTGTCCGGAGCAGCAGTGGAGGCATTGGTTGTGCCAAAGGCAGCGGCGGTGGCACTTGACATACCAAAAGTGGCACTTTGTTATACCCCGTAGTTCTGGCCACATGTGTGAGAGCGTGCGAAGAAGAGTAAGACTTAAAAAAATTCGAAAGAAAGTTGACGGATTGATCGGACGGGTTTTAGTCAACTTTGAGGCAAGTTATGACCCGATACGTTGAGAGTTCCTAAGTGTTTCAAAGGTCTAGAGCGTAGTTCGTTGAGTATAGTTTCCAACGCAATCAACCGTTCGTCGATAGGACGTCGGAGTAGAAAGTTATGGGAGTTACAAGTTCAGTGCGCAGACGGACAGAAATGTGTTTCAGGCAAAGCGAGGGCGCGGCGCCGGATGCGAGCAGCGGCGCGGATATACTAAGGGTCTGAAGTTGCAGCGGCCAGCTGAGGCAGCGCGCGGAAGTTCAAGAGTCCGCAGAGGTTTCAGCGCCATGGCCAGTGTGGCGCTGGCGGGATTCTGGCAGAAAAACTTAGGAAAATCAGATTTCTTTTAAAAGACCTTGGGAGGTGAAAAGTGTCCCCATCTGATTTCTTGCATGCCTTATATTGACCAAGTCTTGAAGACTTGGTCATCTTTCAAATCCTTATCTCTCTCTAAGCTTAAGCTCCCACTTCTCTCTAAAATTCCAAGAGGAATTCAAGCCTAAGAAAAATCTGAAAAGTTAAGAACAAGAAGGAAGCTTGTGGCTAGCTTGTTGGTGTTATTGTGGTGGTGTTCTTGGAAAGGAGGCTAGCAAAGTTGTTGGAATAAGTTTGGCTAAAGTTTTAAGGTAACATTTCTTCTCTTGTGGTTAGTTATTAATGTTGCATGTGAAGAAGAAGGGATGTGTAGTAGTAAATAATGCACTTAGAGTCCTTGCATGTAAGAAATGTGGTTTGGATATGAAGGAATTGGTTAAGAAGATATTATGAGCATGTTGTAGCCTAAAAACTACCTTAGAATTGTTAGGTGAATTGTTGTACCTTATGGGGCAGAATTTTACACACCCAAGTTTAGGTGTGTAATCCCCTTTGAAATGTTTGGATTGTTGAGCCTTAAATGTGGCGTTTGGATGTTGAATTCGGCCTTGAGAAAGGTGGCAAAGTATGTAGAAACAAAGGAAATGCTGCCCAATTTTCCATAGAATTTAGTGACTTTGAACTTGGATTATTCTACATTGAAATTAGAGGTTAATAAACGTATCATGGTTATTTTAGGTTGACATATTACTTGCGGTAGTTTGGACTTAGCAAGTGGATTGATCAAAGAGGTATGTGGAGCTTTCCTATCTCTTGAGCATGAATAGATGTAACTATGTAGTACGGTGAGCGTCAAGATTTGGTATTCTTACTTGTTTTAAGTATATAAAGACTTGTTTCGTTTTAAGAATGTATAAGTCCCTTGGTTAGGGGAAAAATGTAATTTTACTAAAGCGTAGGGTTAATATAACAACTTTATGGTAAGTTGGTTTATTAGCTTTATAAAAGGTTAATGAGAAGAGGTTTACTCTAAGTAAGACAAGTAAGGACAAATGATTTGATTTATGAAAGACAAATTGATTTTAAGGCATCAATTGCCCAAAGATTTTATGTATGAAAAGAGTCACTTTTAAAAGAGTTGAAGTATGTAGTACTTGGGTTAAATTCCCGGTTTTCTTTTATTAAAGATATGATTAAGTGCCTTAAGTAAACTAAAATGAGAGGGTATATGAACAAGACTAATAAGAAGTTATAAGTTTTCTTAACTTATTTATGATTATGATATGATGACAGTTTGAGCTAGGGTAAGAGTATATCTGAGGGGCAAGCCCCAAGATCGTTATACCACCTTCTCCAGGGTAAGAGTATGTCTGAGGGGCAAGCGCCAAGATCGTCATACCACCTTCTCCAGTGTAAGAGTATATCTGAGGGGTAAGTCCCCAAGATCGTTATACCATCCTTGGTGTAAGGGTATATCCGAGGTAAGTCCCCAAGATCGTTATACCATCCGCCGTGGTAAGAGTATATCCGAGGGTAAGTCCCCAGATCGTTATACCACATGTTAGTGGATTTGCTACCCACGATCACGAGGAATACCTCACGAGTCTTTATGGGCTTATGCGGGTGAAATAGTCTCACGCGGTAGTCTGACCTATCACGAGAATACCTCATGCGGGTCCACAGGACCTATGCGGGTGAAATAGTCTCAGGAGTAGGGGTGCTTATTGATACTACGGGCGAGGTACCCTGTTTTGATCATGAGGCCCCTATTTTATGCAATATTATATATATATTTGTCACTCTCATTGTTAGTAAGGCACAGTAAAAGGTATTTTGATTGTCTTCCATGACTCCAGCTTACTTTTAGACTTATGATATCATTATTACAGTATTTTCCAGCTTTACATACTTGGTACATGTCAGGTAATCGACCCCTTCCTCGGGGGCTGCGTTCATGCCGCAGGTAAGGGTAAGCAGAGTGGATCCTCGTTCTTAGGATCACTGTTCCGGTGTCAGAAGCTACATTCCTCCGGAAGCTTGTTTGTTGGTACGGATATTCCCTGATGTTATAGGTATTTTGTACATTCAGGGGTATGGCGGTGCCCTGTCATCCACGATTGTTATCCTTAAGTGCAGGTCACACGTGTTTTGGGCTATAAGAACAAGTTGTACTTCTATACTTTTGATTAAGTATGTTTTATGGAAAGCGGCCTTATCGGTGGCGATGATATTACCTTTTATAAGTTATGTATTACGTATGTTCATTGCTATTCTCTCGATGTATACTGCGGGTACCGGTGAGTACGATCGCGGCCCGGGTCGGGTCGTGACAAAAGTGGTATCGAAGCGATTAGTCCTCGGAAAGTGTCTGAGCCGTGTCTAGTAGAGTCTTGATTATCGGTGTGTCGTGCACCACATCTATAATCAGGAGGTTGCAGGACATTTAGGATTGGTTTCCATTCTTTCACTCTAAGATCGTGCAATAGAGCTGTGTTATAGGTTGAACCTCCTCTGATGTTTTCCGTTATGTATCAGTTATGCCTCGCGCAAATGCGCGGCCCGAGAAGGCAAGCGGTGAGAGTCTTTGCTAGTGGGACGCGGAGAGTCACGAGCCTGAGCCCAGTCTTTACCAGAGATGTTGTTTAGGGCGGCGAGTTCCACGTCGTCGCCCGACCTCAGCAATTCCGAGCGGCGGAGGCGGCATCGAGACATGATGCCGAGACTCGATCCCGATCGGTCGAGTATAGGGATTATGAGCAATTCGATTATTGACCGATATAGTGGCGAGCGGCAAAGCGAGCGACGGCCAACCAAGCGATTTACGGATTCGGGATTTCTGAGTTGTCACCCACGAGTTCTATGGTTCGAGATTTGAGGAGGATCGCATGAGTTTGTCCGGCGATTCTGACGGACCATACAGTGCTTAGGGGCATCGGAGGCCGAGTCTGTTATACTAGCTTTCAGGTTACGCGATATTGCGTTGAACTGGTTTGAGTCATGGGTATTGTCGAGAGGTGAGATGCTCTTCCGGTGTTTGGGAGGAGTTCAGAGGCCTTCTGGATCATTGCTTACCTCACGAGATGAGAGAGCCGCGTAGATAGGTTCTTGACCTTGAGGCGGGGCGGGAGGACTATCGAGTCTGACACTGAGTTTGACTCCTTGGCGGTATCGCACCATTGTAGCGGACATGGCCGGCGGGGTTCATCGATATGTGATGGGGTTAGAGTCATATGATTACGCATGCTTGGGGTAGCTCTTGGCCGAGGATGTATATTGTCGAGATGCAGCGTCTGCGCGAGGATTGAGGCGAGAGCGGATCGGCTAGATTTGAAGCGGCCCGAAGGCGGGGCAGCGAGTCTCGAGGCGATTTTGGCGGCGGCCTCGGACGAGTCCACATTCCGGCCCGGCCTGAGTGCTCCTTCCGTTTTCCGGCAGAAGGTCGTCGTAGGGTTATTGAGAAGCGATTCGAGGGCTCGCGACTTGAGGTTTCGCGAGGCGGCCGTCACTAATCGAGACCACCTACCTCCGGTGCGTTCGTCACGGTAGGTCTCATCCGGCGAAGTGCCGTATGGGTTGAGGCGTGTTACTCTTGTGGCCAGCGAGGCCATCCGAAGAGATTGCCGTCCTTAGGCGGCGGGGCGATCTGATTCAGCCGGCGGTCGATTCTTGGATCTTCGTCTTGATGGTCGACGCCGGGCGAGGGTACTTATGGGCGAGCGCGGCGAAGGTCGTGGTAGGGGTCCCGATTCTAGCGGTCCTCGAACGCATCTATGTTATGTCGGTAAGCGGGACGGGGCGTCGCGGATGTCGTCACAGGTACATTATTGGTTTCTTGTTGTGATGTATATGCTTTGATAGATCCAGGTTCTACCTTGTCCTATATATCTCCTCATATTTCCAGTAGAATAGGGATAGAGCCCGAGTCCATAAGACCTTTTGAGGTGGATACGCGATGGTGATTGATGGTAGGCGGCGGGCATATAAGGCTTGCCCAGTGACTATAGACAGTCGTCAGACTCTAGCTGACTTGATAGAGTTGGATATGACAGACTTTGATGTGATTATGGGTATGGATTGGCTAGCGTCTTGCTATGCCAATGTAGACTATAGAGAGAGATTAGTTCGGTTCCAGTTTCCTGGTGAGCCGGTTATCGAGTGGAAGGGGAATACTGCATCGCCGAGGGGTAGGTTTATTTCTTACATCAAGGCTAGGAAGATGGTGCGGAAAGGGTATATCTACCATATGGTTCGAGTATTCGATCGAGGTGAGATAGGACCTTGATCGATTCGGTCGTTAGAGAGTTTCGGACATATTCGGGCAGTGTCGGGTATCCTCGGAGGAGATTGAGTTTTGTATTGATTTGGCGCCAGATACTCGACCGATATCTATTCCGCCATACAGGATGGCACCTGCCGAGTTGAAAGAATTGAAGGACCAGCTGAAGGACTTGCTGGAGAAGGGCTTTATTAGGCCAAGTGTTTCTCCTTGGGGAGCGCCAGTGTTATTTGTAAAGAAGAAGGATGGGGCCGCGCGTGTGTATTGATTCTGAGCGGTGAACAAGGTAACTATCAAACAGATATCCTCCCGGGATTGTGATTTGTTTGACGATTTGCGGGTGCAAGGTGTTTTCAAGATAGACATGCGATGCGGTTATCATCAGTGCGAGTTAGAGATTGATATCCCAAAGCGCATTCGGGACCGGTATGGGCACTATGAGTTGGTGATGTCTTTCGGGTTGACAACGCCCAGCGATATTCATGGATTTGATGAATAGGGTGTTGAGCCATTCTTGGATATGTTCGTTATAGTTTTCATTGATGATATCTTGGTTTATTCGCTTGAGCATGAGCATACTGAGCATTTGAGGCGGTATTGGGAGTCCTCCGAGGCCGCGATTGTATGCCAAGTTCTCAAAGTCACGAGTTAGTTAGCGTCGGTGGCTTTCTTAGGACATGTTATCGGGGCGATGGTATTCGGGTTGATCTGGCGAAGATTGAGGCGATCAGACTTGGCGGACCAGCTACAAGCGGAGTGCGCGGCTTTGGGCCTTGCGAGGTTATTATCGGAGGTTTGTGGAGAAGTTTGCTTCTATTTGGCACCATTGACTAAAGTGACTCGGAAAGCGGTGTGTTCGATGGGCGGACATTTGTGAGAGAGTTTCCGGTTGCTAAAGGAGAAGTTGGCGGCCGCGATTCTTACTCTTCCGGAAGGTTTAGATGGATCGTGGTTTATTGTGACGCGTCAGTGTCGGGCTTGGATGCGTCTTTGATGCGGACGCAAGGTTATAGCTACGCGTCTCGGCGGCTTAGGAAGGCGTAGAAGAACTATCCAGCACATGACTTGGAGTTAGCGTGATGATTCGTGCCTTGAAGATGCGGAGACATTATTTATATGGAGTTCATGTGGACATTTACAGACCACGAAGTCTCGGTATATCTTCGGCCAGGAGTCTGAACTTGCGGCGAGAGATGGTGGTTAGAGCTACTTAAGGATTACGATGTTGATATTCTATACCACCGGGGAAGGCGATGTAGTTGCAGATGCCGCCAGTCGCAGATCGATGGGTAGTGCATGCGATGTACAGCGAGAAGATGGATATAGTCAGAGTTACATCGGTAGCGAGCCTTGGGGTTCGTTTGGTTGGTCGATAGTGATGGAGTTCGGATTCGAGAGGTTGCCGAGTCTTCCATCGTCGAGGAGGTGAAGAGGCGACAGTATGAGGATCCGATTTTGGTACGGTATCGAGATGAAGCTCTCCATAAGGAGAAGAGTCTATTTGAGGTAGCGCCTGATGGGGTGCTAAGATTCGAGGGCCGGTTGTGTGTTCCCGATGTAGCGGGACTTCGTCGGTCCAGGGAGGCACACAGTGCTCGTTATTCTATTCATCCGGGGTCGACTAAGATGTATCATGACCTCAGATGCTTGTATTGGTGGGATGGCCTTAAGAGGGGCGTTGCGGAGTTCGTGGCGTAGTGCCCGATTTGTCGGCCAGTCAAGTTGAGCACGAAGCCGGTGGTACATTGCGGCTATTGATATTCGACTTGGAAGTGGGAGGTGGTAAATATGGATTTTATTACGAGTTACCTTCCACTCGGAGAAGCATGATTCTATTTGGGTTATTGTCGGCGGAGTTGTGAAATCGCCCATTTTCTTCCAGTCGGGGCGACTTTTTCGCCGAGATTATGCTAGGCGTATATCGGGAGATTGTGAGGCTGCGGAGTTCTATATCGATTATCTCGAGCAGGAGCACGGTTCTGACTAATTTACGGAGGTTTTTGAAGGATTAGGGACCCGGTGAGTCTCGATGCGGCGTTTCATCCTCGAGACCAAGCGGGCGGTCGGCGCACTATCCGAACAACGAGGATATCTTTGCGGGCTTGTGTTATTGATTTCGGGGTAGTGGGAGGATCATTTACCTCTTGTGAGTTTGCTTACAACATGGCTACCATTCCGGTATTGGATGGCGCGCATGAGGCCTTATATGGGAGGAAGTGCAGGTCACCGATAGGTTGGTTTGAGGTGGGAGAAGTTCAGTTAGTCGGGCAAGACTTGGTTCAGCAGGCAGTGGATAAGGTAAAGCTTATCCAGGAGCGGTTGTTGGCAGCTCAGAGTCGGCAGAAGTCGTTTGCAGATCATCGGCGTCGACACTTGGAATTTGAGATAGATGATTGGGTTTTCCTAAAGGTATCGCCCATGAAGGGCGTGATGAGATTTGGAAAGAAGGGGAAACTTAGCCCAAGGTACATTGGGTCTTATCAGATTGTCTGCAAGGTAGGCAAGGTTGCTTATGAGTTAGATCTGCCGTCCGATTTGGAGACGGTACATCCAGTTTTCCATGTGTCCATGTTACGGAAATGTATTGGAGATCCATCTAGAGTGCACCCGATTCATGATGTCCAGGTGACAGAGGAGTTATCGTATGAGGAGAGTCCCATAGCGATACTCGATCGTCAGGTTAGGCGACTTCGGACGAAGGACGTGGCTTCCGTCAAAGTCTTATGGCGAAGCGAGCGAGGAGGAGATGACGTGGGAGGCAGAGGATGACATGATGAAGAAGTATCCTCACTTATTTCCTATACCTCCAGGTAACCTACTTTCTTGCTTGATAGCTTTAATTGGAAATTTTTCTTGAGTATTGTTGTGGCTCGTGGAGCATCTTTTATTGCAAAAAGAATAGTTAAGAGGGTCTATATCGATATTATGATTTGAGTAAGCCTAGAAGGAACATTCGGGATGAATGTTTCTAAGGGGGGAGAATGTTATACCCCGTAGTTCTGGCCACACGTGTGAGAGCGTGCGAAGGAGAGTAAGACTTAAAATTTTTCGAAAGATAAGTTGACGGATTGATCGGACGGGTTTTAGTCAACTTTGAGGCGGGTTATGACCCGGTACGTTTAGAGTTCCTAAGTGTTTCAAAGGCCTAGGGCGTAGTTCGTTGAGTCTAGTTTCCAACACAATCAACCGTTCGTCGATAGGACGTCGGAGTAGAAAGTTATGGGAGTTACAAGTTCAGTGCGCAGACGGACAGAAATGCGTTTTGAGGCAAAGCGGCAGGGGCAGCGGCGCGTATGCGAGGCATGGCGCGGATATCTTGAGGGTCGCTGAAGTTGCAGCGCCCGCGACACCAGACAGCAGGGCATGGCGCGGAAGTTCCGAGTCCGAGAGGTTTAGCGCCTTGGCCAGTGTCGAACTGGCGCGGCGGGATTGCTGGCGGAAAAACGTAGGAAAAATTAGATTTCTCTTTTCAAAGGCCTTGGGAGGGTGACAAGTGCCCCCACATCTGATTGCTTGCATGCCTTATATTGACCAAGTCTTGAAGACTTGGTCATCTTTCAAATCCCTCTCTCTCTCTAAGCTTAAGCTCCCACTTCTCTCTAAAATTCCAAGAGGAATTCAAGCCTAAGAAAAATCTGAAAAGTTAAGAACAAGAAGGAAGCTTGTGTCTAGCTTGTTGGTGTTATTGTGGTGGTGTTCTTGGAAAGGAGGCTAGCAAAGTTGTTGGAATAAGTTTGGCTAAAGTTTTAAGGTAACATTTCTTCTCTTGTGGTTAGTTATTAATGTTGCATGTGAAGAAGAAGGGATGTGTAGTAGTAAATAATGCACTTAGAGTCCTTGCATGTAAGAAATGTGGTTTGGATATGAAGGAATTGGTTAAGAAGATATTATGAGCATGTTGTAGCCTAAAAACTACCTTAGAATTGTTAGGTGAATTGTTGTACCTTATGGGGCAGAATTTTACACACCCAAGTTTAGGTGTGTAATCCCCTTTGAAATGTTTGGATTGTTGAGCCTTAAATGTGGCGTTTGGATGTTGAATTCGGCCTTGAGAAAGGTGGCAAAGTATGTAGAAACAAAGGAAATGCTGCGATTTTTTCCATAGAATTTAGTGACTTTGAACTTGGATTATTCTACATTGAAATTAGAGGCTAATAAACGTATCATGGTTATTTTAGGTTGATATATTACTTGCGGTAGTTTGGACTTAGCAAGTGGATTGATCAAAGAGGTATGTGGAGCTTTCCTATCTCTTGAGCATGAATAGATGTAACTATGTAGTACGGTGAGCGTCTGAGATTTGGTATTCTTACTTGTTTTAAGTATATAAAGACTTGTTTCGTTTTAAGAATGTATAAGTCTCTTGGTTAGGGGAAAAGTGTAATTTTACTAAAGCGTAGGGTTAATATAACAACTTTATGGGAAGTTGGTTTATTAGCTTTATAAAAGGTTAATGAGAAGAGGTTTACTCTAAGTAAGACAAGTAAGGACAAATGATTTGATTTATGAAAGGAAAATTGATTTTAAGTCATTAATTGCCCAAAGATTTTATGTATGAAAAAGAGTCACTTTTAAAAGAGTTGAAGTATGTAGTACTTGGGTTAAATTCCCGGTTTTCTTTTATTAAAGATATGATTAAGTGCCTTAAGTAAACTAAAATGAGAGGGTATATGAACAAGACTAATAAGAAGTTATAAGTTTTCATAACTTATTTATGATTATGATATGATGACAGTTTGAGCTAGGGTAAGAGTATATCGAGCGCAAGCCCAGATCGTTATACCACTTTCTCCAGGGTAAGAGTATGTCTGAGGGGCAAGCCCCAAGATCGTCATACCACCTTCTCCAGTGTAAGAGTATATCTGAGGGGCAAGCCCCAAGATCGTCATACCACCTTCTCGGTCTGAAGTATATCCGGAGGTAAGTCCCAAGATCGTTATACCATCCGCTTGGTGTAAGGGTATATCGAGGGTAAGTCCCAAGATCGTTATACCATCTCCGGGGTAAGAGTATATCGAGGTAAGTCCCCAAGATCGTTATACCACATTAGTGGATTTGCTACCCACGATGCGAGAATACCTCATGCGAGTCCTTATGGGTTTATGCGGGTGAAATAGTCCCGTGCGGTGGTCTGACCTATCACGAGGAATACCTCGTGCGGGTCCACGGGACTATGCGGGTGAAATAGTCCCGGAGTAGGGGTGCTTATTGATACTACAGGCGAGGTACCTGTTTTGATCATGAGGCCCTATTTTATGCGATATTATATATATACTTGTCACTCTCATTGTTAGTAAGGCACTGATAAAAGGTATTTTGATTGTCTTCCATGACTCGACTTACTTTTAGACTTATGATATCATTATTACGGTATTTTCGACTTTACATACTTGGTACATATTGTATCACGACCCGCCGAAATTCTGCGTTAAATCTGCGGTAAGGTAGCGATTGTGGATCCTCGTTCTTAGGATCATTGTTCGGTGTCGAAGCTCCATTCCTACGGAAGCTTGTTTGTTGATACGGATATTCCACGATCTTATAGGTATTTTGTACATTCGGGGTATGGCGGGGCCTGTCCATACGGTTATTATCGCCCAGAGTGCATATGGGCTATAAGAACAAGTTGTACTTCATACTTTTGATTAAGTATGTTTTATGGAAAGCGACCTTATCTCGGTGGCGATGATGTTACCTTTTATAAGTTATGTGTTACGTATGTTCATTGCTATTCTCGACGATATACGGCGGTACTCCGGTAAGTACGATCGCGATCCCGGGGTCGGGTCGTGACACACTTGACGTGCCAAAATCAGTAGTTGGGAAGGCATTAGAAATGCCATGATCAGTGGTGACTAGGAGTGTCAAAAACAGTGGAGTTGAAGGCAGCGTTAGTGCCTTAAGTAGTGGGATTGAAGGCAATGGGATTGCCTTGAGCATCGGTGGAATTTTCAGTGTTGAAATTGATCTTGTCCAGTCATGTTGTTGTTGAAATAGCCATAATTATCTTAATCTTGTGAGTAGTAATGTGTAGAACGAGAATATAACAACAACTATTTATTAGAAATCTGGAAATGATCAAGTATGAGGTCTTGCTGAGTCGACTAAATTCTTGATCTATCATTAAGATAATATTGCCCAGTATATCCTTTCAACGGTTGTAATGACAACTTATCTCCCAAGATAAAACAGCAATCAAACAAATGAGCAAAGGGAACTCAAGTGTTTGCTTTGGAAGAAAGATCTTTGAGTGTTTTGTGATCGCAAGAGAGAAGACAATTTCAGAGAATTGTTGAGTGTAAGATGTCAAGTGTGTTTTCAAATGAGCATTGTGTCTCATTTTATAGTGTGTAGATGATGACCCTCCAAATGGCTAAGTAATGGCCATGAATGCCATGTTAATGCCTTGAATTTGGAGTTACAATTCAGCCAAGTAATGGCTGAATTCATAAGTAAAATAATGGAGAGTAAATACTCCAAAGTCAGTCCAAGAATCAGTTTTTAATTCACCTCCAACGAATTGAAACGGAGTCAAGGCCTTCGCCCAGTAACTCACCTGAACCGAACGTCGATGGAGTTGCGGCCCTTACTTGGAGGAGCCGCGGGCCTTCTCGGTTTCGAGGTGATTTCTGATTCATTTCATTTTTACAAATTATACACTTCTTCCTTCATTTACCAACGTGAAATCATTCGTCATTTGGCCAATAACCGTCTATTACCTTACGTCTCAAACAATTCATATACGTACCAATATCTCTTCCATTAAAGAAATTTTGATCCTTAGCACTGCGTGTGCACGTGTGTGGAAACAAGGTTTCCTACGTGCGGGGCCCAAATTATTCGATTTATAATTAATAGGATTTACTTTATTTCACGTTTAATAAATATTTTCAACACAATATTTTACTATTTGATAAGTAAATTGTGTTTGACCAATTATTTAAAAAAGTAATTGTCAAATTACACGAAAAAACAATTAACAAGACACGTTTTACCATTATGATTATTTAAACAAAGAAGTTGTTTAAATATTTATTGTGGAAGACATTAAAATTATGAAAAAATAATATTCTGGTTTTGCTTCTTGAAAAAAAAAATCGAAATTTATAGCTTCTTAGCAACAACTAAAAAATTATTTCTATTGCTACTCAACAACACTTATTTAATTGGACAACGCCTCAAATTTCAAATAAGTGTATGTTTGGATTAGTTTTTGGATAACCAAAATAAATTTTGGGTACCTATTTTCGTAAAAATTAGAAAATTGACATGTTTGGCTGGCCAAATTCAATTCTGCCATTAATTTCAATTTGAATTTTACTCTTTCCTTTATTACCCTATTTAATTTTCATCAACAACTCTATCCACTTTCATTACTCTCTTTAAATATCTAGAAATAATTAATAAAAAAATTAAATATACAACTTTAATTATCCTCTTTAAATATCTAGAAATAATTACTAAAATATATTCAAATATACAACTTTCATTACCCTCTTTAAATATCTAAAAATAATTACTAAAAAAATCAAATATACTACTCATGTTCTATTTTGAGTATGCTATTGTTACTTTTAGGGTCTTTCTCGCACTTAGGATTGAGAATAGTGCAACTCATTTGGATTATCCTTCTCCTTTTTCTATTGTCTTCTTTCAAATACTCCGAATATTATTAATATTTTAAATGCGGTAAAATGTGCTCTACAATTTTAACTGAAAACCGATTTCAAGATACTTTTTAAAATAACTATTAAGTATAATATTATTCCTTTTTCTATAATGTATTATTAATATAAATGAAGCTAATCCAATAATTTTAAATGAAGTTAGTCCCGAGAAATGCGGAAAAATGTGCTCTACAATTTTAACTAAAAACCGATTCCAATGTACTTTTTAAAATAACTATTAAGTATAATATTATTCATTTTTCTATAATGTATTATTAATATAATGCATTATATAGTACATGCAAAATTAGTATTGTAATAATATTTAAATATTATTTGCACTTTAAATTAGTATTGTAATAATATTCTACTAATATTTAAGTACTATATTGCACTTTAAATTCTATTATCTGTTTGTAATTTTTATTTACATACTTCCATCTATTTATATGTATATTTTTATTTATATGTATGTCCATTTTGATAATTCTACATTCAAAAGCAATTTTGATCAAAACTATTCAAACATAAATCAATTATAAGAATCACTTTTACATTGTTACATCCAAACATAAATCACTTCTGCCAGAATCAATTCTGCCAGAAGTTAATCCAAACACACCCTAAGTAATTTTTTCAAAAGTGTTTTTAGTCATCAATAAGCTTGGCCAACATGCTAGCAATGTTGTTCATTTCGAACGCAACTAGTCTTCACTTCTCTTGTAGATTACGTGTGTTTTTGGTATGAACGAAAATATTTTCCATGAAATATTTTTTGAAAAATAAGTTTTTTGCTTATTTTTTGTGTTTAGTAAGTAAGAAAAAATATTGATTGAATAATATTTATATATGTATATATAATCTAAAAAGAACTGTGGGGTGGGAGTGAGAGTTGGCGTAGGGTCGGGGGTCGAGGACAAGTGAGGGATCTGGGAATGGGACGTGGGTGAAAGGAGATAATTAATGTGGAATGATACTTATGAAATTTATTTTTCCTACTTCCATCAATAATGTCATTTTCCTGATTTTTAACGAACTTATTTTTCAAAAATAAATATATTTTTAAAAACATTTTAACCAATCAAATATAAAAAATTAAAAATATTTTTCTTTCATACCAAACACACCCTACATATATCACCTTGTTATTACTTGGGAGCAAAAGGCGAAATCCCTCGCCCACGTGGCCGGCTCCGTCCGACCGGTGGTGGATGAGGTAAATCGTACTCAGGCGAACTGGGTGGAGACAATGGTCGATGCCCACAAGGTCATCCTCACAAGGCGAAAATGAACTTCCAGCGGGCCGCTGCAGCTCGAACTCGCGATCTCGAGCATTCTGGACCAACTGAGCTACACCCATGCGGGTTCACCTTGTTATTACTAGTTAGACGATTTGGTCACTAACCTATAATGAGAGTCATATTTAAAATAGTCCATTATATTTGTCAAGGTAATAACTTATGTAATGTTTCTATACACGAGTGTCTTTTCTTCTCCACAATATGTATTTTTTGTGGGAGAAATGATCCATATATACAGCTCACACATCTAGTTTACATGTAACTCAATGTATCATTGGTTTATAGATTGCTCAACTTTTTTTATAACTTTACATATACATTTTTGTACACTATTATACATTACATATATATTCGTATACACTATATATGATATATAAATATATATATGTTGTGTATAATAATATATAAACATTATATAAAAATGTATAAATAATATATTCCTTTGGGTTTCAAAAATTCCTCTCAAATTTCAGAAAAATAATAAGTCAAGTTACTATTTACATTTACAAGCACAAAAGTATATAGCAAAATTCAATCTTGGATCTCACTCTTCTGTGAGGAAGAGCAATATGAGGATTCTTTCCCTCAAGTCAGATAACTTCTTCGTTTCATCTTCAATATTTTCAAATGTTTTCCTCATTTCTAGTTGTAAGATGATATTAATCTCTCTTGGGGAGTCTTTCATTAATATCAAAGTATATATAGAGTACAATGTTCATCCCTTATACAATAGGAATCCTAAACCTATACAAAAGAGGAATCCTAGTCTTACCATAATTATATTTACACAATATATGGAAATATTCTAATTATGGGTAGGGATATAATTATTTCTATGATATACATGCTTACACACACCCTCAGTCGGAGCGGGAGAAGGCCGGATGCTGAGACTGCATCTAAAGTCAAGAAATAACTGTCTGGGAAGTCATTTGGTAAATATATCTGCATACTGATAGGATGATGGAACATGTAACAACATGGCCTAGTGCAACTTTCTCACGAACAAAGTGTAGGTCTATCTCAATGTGTTTGGTTCGCTGATGTTGAACCGGATTATGAGACAGATAGATGACAGAGATGTTATCACAGTACACAATGGATGCACAACGCAGCGACACCGGAAGTTCTAATAAGAAATTTCCGAGCCAACAAATATGAGCTACTACATTTGCAACGCTCAGACTTCAAATTTCAGATCGAGCGAGACAGTAGCACGCCGCGTACTCAAGAAATCATATTATTTCCTAAAAAAACACAAAAGTCGAAGGTGGAGCGTCGCGTGTCCGAACACCCTGCCCAATCTGCATTCGTATATGAAAGCAACCTGTTTGGTGCAGAGGGGTATAGGTGCAAACCATAATCAAGAGTGCCCTTAATATATCGAATGATACGCTTAAGAGCGGCGAAATGAGACTCCCTGAGGGCATGCATGAATAAGCACACCTGCTGAACATCATAAGCTATGTCTGGTAAATGTGAGATATTGAAGTTCACCTGCAAGGCTCCTATACAGAGTAGGATCAGAGACTGGAGCATCATCCATAGCACTGAGCTTAGATTTCGAAATGACTGGAGTAGGCATAACTTTGCAATTCGCCATCTTAGCCCTGTACACTATCTCCTCTGCATACTTACGCTGACACAAGAACATGTGATTGGCAGACCTGGTCACTGATATCCCCAAGAAATAACTTAGCTTTCCCAAACCAGTCATTGCAAATTCGGACTTAAGGAAGACAATAATCTCATTTTTCAATCTATCTGAGAAGGCAGTTAGAACAATATCATCCACGTACAATAATAAGTAAGCAGTGCTACTACCTCGATGAAAAATGAGGAGTGATATATCACTCTTGCTGCATACAAACCCAATCTGCAAGATATACCTGGCAAAGTGATCATACCACGCACGGGGGGCCTGTTTCAGGCCATATAGTGACTTACGGAGATGGCACACATAGTGAGGGACTGTTGGATGGGTGAACCTGCGGTGACGATATACACCGCTTTCTCGTGTCCCCATGTAAGAATGAATTCTTCACATCAAGTTGATGGATCAGTCAGTGTTTGCCCATGGCAATGCTCAAAACTGTGCGAATAGTAGCCGGTTTGACAACCGGGTTGAAGGTCTCTCCACAATCAATGTCCTTCTGCTGATTTGTGTCATTAGCCACAAGACTGGTCTTATACCTCTCAAGATCCCCATTGTCTCTGAACTTGTGATGAAAAAGCCACATACAACGAATTACATTCACCCCATCAGGTCTAGGTACTAGATCCCACGTGTACTGTTTAGTCAAAACATTGAATTCCTCATACATAGCCGCATTCTAATTAGGGTCTTGTTTGGCCAATTTTGGGTTCTTTGGAAGTGGAGAGATGGTTTGGGCAGACAAGTTGAAATGGGCCTTGGGTTTGAAGATTCCATGCTTTGAACGTGTTTCCATTGGATGAGTAGGGACAGTGGGTGGCGGAGTGGTGTCTGAGACGGGGGTAAAGTCGGATAAGGAGAAGGTGCGGCGGCGCCGCCGCGTCTCTCGGATCAGCGCCAGGCTGAAGGTTGACAGTTTCTCGAAGTTTGACGCCGCAAAGACTCAAAGACAGGTCGCGGCGATCGCCGGTGCTCCTGAAGATTGCTCACTGGAAATCAGGCGTTGTGGCGCCTCCCCTTGGGGCCGCGGCACTGACGAAGGAACCGGGGATGTGAGCTGTTCGAGGATGAGGGGAGAGATAGCAGGCTCGTCAAGAAATGAGTAGTCCGATTTTTGGAATTTTGGAAGATTCGAAAACGGGAATGTGGTCTCGTCGAATGTGACATGACGAGATATGTGGATTTTATGAGTCGACAAGTCATAGCATAGATAGCCTCTATGGTTCGGCGGGAATACTAGGAAGACACATGGAGTGGACCTAGGAGCAAGCTTGTGGGGGGCGGCATAGCTAAGGTTGGGATAGCACAGACAATCGTAAATCCGTAGATGATCATAGGAGGGGACTCTATGGTAGAGGATTTCGGTAGGGGTCATATTGTGAAGAGTGCTAGTAGGGAGAATATTTAGAATGTATTCTGACATTTTAGCAGCATAGACCCAGAAGGGTGGATGGAGGTAGGCATGAATCAATATAGTGCGAATCATATTGTTAATGGTGCGGATGATTCTTTCAGCTTTACCATTTTGTGGTGATGTATGAGGGCAGGAGAAGCGAAAGACCATGACATTATTGGTACAAAAGTGGTGAAACATAGAGTTATTGAATTCACGACCATTATCGCACTGAAATGATTTTATACCTTTTCCAAATTGTGTTTGAATGAACTGGCGAAACTCAAGAAATTTGGCGAACACTTCCGATTTAAATTTAAGAGGATATAACCAAACGTAGTGTGAAAATATCAAGCAACACAAGATAGTATTTATGACCGAGAGAACTAGAGATAGGAGATGTCCATAAATCAGCATGTATAATATCAAAGGGAGCAAATGTAACATTAATAGATGATTTAAACGGAAGACGAATATGTTTGCCTAAGAAGCAAAAAATACAATTTTGGACAAGTTTCCCATTACAAGCAATGAAATTGTTGCCTCTAAGAAAGTTAAAAACTGGGGTTCCTGGGTGACCAAGCCTATTATGCCATGTTGAGGAAGAAATAGCCGCTAAAGTGACGGGAGAGCAAGATCTGACAGCGGGGGTGGAAGTGAATGGATAAAGATCCCCCGTGCTATTGCATCTCGTAAGAGGTGTCCCCGTATGAAGATCCTTCACAGTAAAACCAAAAGGGTCAAAATCCACAGAGACAGAATTATTACGAATAAATTGGCGGACAGATATGAGGTTTTTAATCATGTGTGAGGCATATAGGGTGTTTTTGAGGGAGAAGGGTGGATGTGGAGGTTGTGTGTATGAGGTACCATAACCTTTAAATGGAATGCGTTGTCCACTACCAACTGTAACATATTGAGGATGCTTTAAACTAAACTGTTTACGAATAGTACCTACAGACTGAGTGACGTGAGATGTGGCGCCTGAGTCCATATACCAAGTATTGTCATGTTATTGTATAGAGAGGGTGTTGAACGCCTGACCCAACTCAGTGGGTGTCATGCCGGAGAGGCTGCGGACGACCTTGCGTAAGTGGGCTGCTGCGAGGCCGAGCGGGTCCTAACAAACCGGTAAGAATACGGATTGTAGGTTGCTGTTCTGGAATGGACTTGGCGCCGAGGCTCGAATCGGGTGCCGCGCTCAGACTTGAAGCCGCGCACAGACGGAGGCGTCGCAGTCAGACGTAATCGCTGGCGAGCCGCGGCCGCTTGTTCTGCGATCCCTGTTGTTGTTGCTGATGTTGGTTCTGTTGACCGCGACCCTTGCCACGACCACGGCCTCCGCTGCCGCGGCCCCTGCCACCATTTCCACCGCGTCCCTGCTGCGGTTGAGAGATTTCTAGCGGCGTTGGATCTTGAGGGCGCGTTTCGACAGCTAATGTCTTCTGTCTGTGCTCATCCTGCTTAGCACGTCGAGTCTCTTCGAGCAACAACTGCGAGCAAGCTTTGTTAAAGCTGGGTAACGGATCTGTATGTTGAATCATGGTGGCCAAAGTATCATATTCTCCTTTAGGAAGGCCAACAATCAATTGTAACACGGTTGGTGTCGAATAAAGTAGTCGACGGTTAGTTGATCGTCAAGAGCTTTAATCGCTTGCGACTCGATACATTGGAAAAGTTTTTAAGACGTGTATTGTTAAATTGCTCCTCTAAATACACAGCACGGGTGTGCTTATTGTCCTGAAAAATTTCCTCCAAACGATTCCACAAGTCACGGGTTGTGGAGTCAGATTTCATGATAGTAAGAAGTAGATCCTGAGAAATATTATCATATATCCATTGTTTGAGGCCGCCTGCACGACGCCAAGTAATCATCAACCTCACGAGGCGCGGAATGGTGTCATCAATATGATCAAGCACGTTGTAGAGACACGCATGATTTCAAACGATTCAACACAAGAAGAATCGATCGCTTTCTTGATCAAGAAGGATGGGGATATGGTTCTTGATGTTGGAAACAGTTAGGGCGGGATGAAAAGAGAGTGACGACTTGGTGGTGGAATTTGTGGAGGTAGAAGCGTCAAGAATAGTGGGAGAATCCTGATCATCCATTTAGAGAAGAGGGGAAAGAAAAAGAAAAACCTAGAAATTTTAGAGGGAGGAGGGAGAGGCGCCGCAACAACCGAGAGGGGGGGTGGGGGGCCGACGGTAGCTCAAACTTAAAAACTAGGGTTTTTGTTTTAGACTCTTGATACCATGTAAGATGATATTAATCTTCCTTGGGGAGTCTTTCATTAATATCAAAGTATATATAGAGTACAATGTTCATCCCTTATACAATAGGAATCTTAAACCTATACAAAAGAGGAATCCTAGTCTTACTATAATTATATTTACACAATATATGGAAATATTCTAATTATGGATAGGGATACAATTGTTTCTATAATATACATGTTTACACTGGTTGTCGTAGAATTGAAGTTTGTATCTTTTAGTTATTTTGTTGTTAGCTGACTGAATTAAACAGCTTTTGTTTCATATGATTTGTGTTTTTAATTTTGCAGAAGCCATCCAACATATATATCATCGATTCTGGTCAATGTGAAAAGGACCACTGATGTTCGATTAAAAATGCATATATTTATCTATTGTTGTCTCATATTTTAATATTTTTAATTGTAATTTGAATATTAATTATAGTAATTTGTGCTTAATATTATATTTTATTATGTAGACATAAAGCAGTGTAAAGATAAAAAAAAAATTGAAGCAAAATTGAATAAAAGCGGATGAAAGAGAAATTTGAAAAAAATAAGGGAGACAACAAATAGTGGTATAATTAAAAGCTCATGATATACACAAGGATGGTGTAATGATTAGAATCAAGTAAGTATGAGAAGTTACCAACTTACCATTGAAACTGGGAGAAACCACTATGCATCTCTTTGGTGAGAGTCAAATTGCTAATCAAGTTCGGTCTTACTTCTGGTGAGAGTCATATTATACAAATTGTTATGTCTTGGTGGCTTGTCAAAACCAAGAATAAGATTCACAAAGCTTTCATACAATGTGTGTATCTTGGACCTAAACCTCAAAAGCTAGTTTTTGGGTTTGAGTTATGCCTAAAATTCATTCTTTACATGGTATCAGGGTCACTCATTCTAATTCTTTGTTCACCGATGTTAGACCCTCAAATTATATTGTCCACGCTCCAGTTAACAAGATTTAGCTATGCGGGGAGTGTTAATAGTTCCACATCGAAAATGGAATGGAAACATGGACTTTGAGTTTGAGTTAGACCCTAGATCAAAATTTTATAGTCTGCCTACTATTATTAGCTGTCAAATCTGGAAGAACAGATGTAGTGCTAGATTTGATAATATTAAAATGTCTTCAAACTTTATTATTAAACAGGTGACTAAGACAATGAATATGCTCATCAATTGCCCAATTCCTGTCATTACCACTCCTCTTGAATGACATGAACTCTGTAGCACTGTTGAAAGAGCTAAGCAGGTGATCAACAACAAGATGGTTATATGAAAGAAACCAGATAGTGGTTGGCACAAACTCAATACAGGTAGTGCAGGAGGAGGTGGAATCATCAGAAGCAATGATGGAAGTTTCATGCTTGTCTATGATGAAACTTATGGAGTGTGTAGCAATAACATAGCTGAAGCTAATGCTATTCTTCAGCTAAATAGCCGAAAGTTAATTATTGGGCTAATTTTGGCAAATTAGATGATTCAATGGACACACAGCTTAATTTTTCCTTTTTTGTGCCACTCGTTGAGTAAACTTTCTTCCTTATAATGCATCATGATTTAAATTAATATCTTCTCTATTGATGTTTCTATTTAATACTATGGTACGCTGTTAATTCTTAGTTATTTCCACAAAGAGACTTGAGGAAAAGGTCTTCTATGGCCAATTATAATTTGAAAAGAAAAAAATGCTTGTTTTAAGATCTGATGTTTGTACAACAACATACCTAGTGAAATCCACAATATGCGATCTGGGGAGGGTAGAATGTACACAGACATCACCTCCGCCTTGATAGGTAGAGCGGCTGTTTCCGGGAGACCCTCGGCTCAAGACATCTTCATATCTTTATGTGTAAAAATAAAGATGTAGTTCCACTAGTAAGGTTTGATATATCTGGTAAAAAAGATATGAAAATAAAAACCAATTTATAAAAAACTACAAACCAATGGATCCTTTTTTTGTTTCTCATTCGGTGTTCGATTGAAACCTGACTAATTTGAATTCGCGCCGCGTAGGACTCATTCAGGGAATCACTCCCTAGCAAAAGATTTTTTCATACTAAGGACTCGAATCCGAGAGGTTAAGGAAGGAGCAGCCCCATCTGATGCATCACATCCTTTGGTGGTTAAAACCAAATTTATCTGACTTGAGGATTGGTCAACTATATCAACCATTTACCTATTGTAAATAACCTTTTAACGGATGCGATCCAAGATATACTTACACAAATAAGGAAAATATATCAATCCTTCACTTTCTCTTTTCAATTGCACTAAACATAAATATTGTACCAAAATGGAACAATTTTAGTTTAAAAAAAAAAAACTCCCCTATGCTTAGGTCAGTTCCTTCAGTCAACTTATTTGGTAAGCCAAAAGTGAACTTTAGGTAAGTAAGTAGTCCCGTATGAAATTAAGAAAACATTCATATCTGGCACTCCTCTTTCAAAACAGATAACAATGGAGCAACCATTGACAAACTTTAGCTGTCGAATGACACCATTTTAATGACCCTAGAAAATAAAAACTACTTTCTCTCCCTCATTAAGCTATTGAGCCAATTCTAAAATGCTTTTGGCCGGAATTTGAGGGACTAAAGATCGTCATTCCAATGGGTTGATGGTACCATCACAAGCTCTACGCGACCTGTCCATTCCTTTCCCGGCTTCAAAGTGATGGGTTTTTCTATTGCTGCACCATCAACACAAAGCATCTTCTTGTACTCTTCGTCGCCAAGATCCACCATTGCTTTGGATTTCTTTTGCCAGGGATTCCATAACACTGAAGAAGAGAGAAGACGCGACAGGTACACTAGGTTTAGTCATAGGCATAAAACCAATTCATTTTATACATATAAAAATTATTGAATCCCCTTGATGTAGGGAAAACTCCTGACTTTTATTGACTTCCCTTGACATAAAGGTGGCTCAGAAATTGGTCAAGTTCAAAACCCAAGTATGGCCTTCTAGCATTTTTTTGAATCCCTTGTTAGGATTCCTAGTCCTCCACTAGACACATAGGTGGTATACTATCATGCTTCCACGAGGCCAACTTCTAGGATCATGATAGAATACAAAAAAGTTTCTCGAGCACTAGAAATAAATGGTGAAAGACTGAAGTCAAGTCACAATTACACTTTGTTCCTTGCCGAGTTTCCAATTTTTTTTTGTTTTTTTACAACCGTGGTGTTCGGGTCAGCTTGTGCGCACCTCGTCTAATTTCATGGGATACATGTCACCTTCCACACCAGGTAACTCTATCCAGCAAGGCTAGGACAGACGGAAAGAAATTACCTAGTGACACCCTTGGGTTCCCGAGTTTTCAATAATTAAATAATGTCATTCCAGATAAATCGAACATTTCCAGGTATGTTAAGAGAAAAATCATGAGATATAGATGCTAAAGCAAAATACAGAAACGTTCCTCTCCTTCTAGTCCCTGAGGTAGCAATTAAGCCTTACTAAGGGCAGACTTGATGTCAATTTGATACTCCCCAGCCGTTGATTTATCACCCCCCCCCCCCCCACACCTAATCAAAATACTTTTAAAGAATGGTCTTGAACAGAAGCAACTTACCAATATCTGGTAGCCCTTCCTTTTTTATCAGATATGTTCGCTTCTTTTCATGATCAAGAACAGCAATGCAATTAGGAGAACGATGGTAGACGCGGTCCATCTGAAAGAAATAGAAATGATTTTCTAAGCGCAAACTAAATAAACAGACGGATTATCACTCAACCAATTTACTAAAGTAGACCTAAAGGCTTGATCAAAAAACACATATATATGATGTTCCTGATCAAAAACCATATATATGATGCACTTGATCAAAAATCACATATATGATGATGTTCTTGCTCAAAACACACATATATGATGATGTTCGTGATAAAAAAACACATCTATGATTATGTTCTTGATAAAAAAACACATCTATGATGATGTACTTGATCAAAACACACATATGTATAATGTTCTTGATATAAAAAACACATATATATGATGTTAAATGTCATTGCCCCAAAAAATGAGAAATCAAGGGTTCTACTAAATTTGAGATTTTAACTAATTGAACATCTATACCTCAGCCTCAAATGTTATGGCATCTCCTTGTTCGGTAAAGAGTTCTTTCTGGCACAGGTTGTCACGATAGTCCAGTGTTTCTAAACCTTCTAGCCGCACTTCACTGAGGATAAGATTCATGTTAAGTTTTAAAAGAAATTAAAAGGAATAAAATCATCACTCTCTTAAGCAATGTTAAGAACATTTAAATGAACAATAATGTATAAAGAAACTGCTTCCTCTTCTTTCTTCTCTAGATTTTAACAAAATTGCTGATAGCAATAAGTAAGAAAATTCATGAATATGAAAATGAGTAGGAACCCACATATAGAAATAGCATACCTTATGTTAGAAACAGAAAAATATGTTTGGTAAGCAAAGGAGAATTTGAACGGCTTGCCATTGATGTTTCTTATACGAGATATCAGGGACAAGCTTCCATCTGATGCAAGAGAAACCCGAAGGCGAAACTCAAAGCTGAAACAATTAAAAGAAAGGTATTTACTATCATGCAAGTTAAACCCATGGAAAAATTTGCTAAACCAAATTAAGTGTTCTTAATTCAGAGTGACCTAAACTTGTAAGAAAATCAAGTAGAATTTGCTACAAAGTGAAGGTCATACACATGAGGCCAGAACTTCAGATCATCTTCAGACGGTTTGAGCAGCAAGTCAATGAAAGATTTTCCTTGGGTATCAAATGATTTTAGAGATGGAGGGTTGTCTTCAATGGCCCAAATTTTGTTTCTGGAAAATCCATGTTGCTCAACTGATCCACCGTTTCCATACTGTAGCATAAGTAGGATAATCACGTGATCTGTTCTAAAGTACTCGACAGGAATAATTTATTAAATATGTGTACCGCTAATCATACCTGGGGAAAGAAAACAGAAATTCCTCCTCGTGTAGATTTCAAAGATTTGGAGATGGCCTAAAATGTAAACGCAAATGTATGTCAAAGATATTTAATTATAATGCCCACTACAATGACATATTTAGATTTACAGTCGTTTTTACATAACTAAAAGTATCTCTAATGCTGCCAAAATAATTTAGATGCATCATTTTTACTAATTTTATCATCAAATGCCAACTGTTTAGACAAGTTAGTACAGTTCTTAAAATCTTTTTAAGTGAAAAGGTTTTAAGACCTCTACCCCAACTTCAACCATAAAATTCCTCATATGTCCCACCATTGCAATTGAGATATATCGAAGAAGGTTATTGATTTTCAAGGGGTAAAGCTCCATGATTTGAATTGTCCAGTTAGACGAAGAAAAAAAAAGAAACTAAAATTCTAACTTCAAGTCATCTAAAATTCTAGAACACAGTTATAAGAGAAACTTTGTTTAAACAAGAAATGGGCAACTTTTAGTAAGTAATTTTCAATTCAACTTCAAATCTAGCAGTCATCCAGTTCTATTCTGATGGACTCACTTTGACTTAGACAGATTATGCACAAATTTTTTGCATAGATTGTTAAGATGAACTTGGTCAATAAGTGTCTCAAGTATTTATTTTGTAATGACAAGAATTGAAGAAGTGTTCAAAAGAAGTCATATAAAATTTGTAAAATAGTAGTAATAGTTTTTGGTATTACTTAAATTGTTGGATGGGAAAAGGATTTACCATCTTGCAAAAGATATCTTTATGGGACCGGCTAAAATAGAAAGTACACTGATAAAAATGGACAGAGGAGTGCAAATGGACAAATAAAATGTGTTTCCATCAGCTTTTGGGAGTGCAAAATTAAGAGAAATTATTGTCATCTTTTAGCAATTGCAATAGCTAGAACAATGTCCAAGCTTAAATGCAGCAAGTTCCTGAAAGAACCTCCAAGCAATAAACTATGTGAAGTAACTAAGTTTAGGGCTGTAAGGTTGTGCCATTTGCTCCATCAGCATCCCTCCGAGATTTTAAACTAGACAATGAGGCACACTTCCAGTTTGTGCTGAACTAAAACAACTTTTATCATTCATCCTTTTCTTATAAAAAGCGGGACATGAAAGAAATTGAAAAGAACGAAAGACCTAGGATGCAAGGTGGTCGGGTAGAGTTGTAGAGAGTGGGTGAGTGGAGTATAAAAAGAAGAGAAAGCTATTTCAAGTTCAATATGATGATACCCTTTTCCTTTTCTTGCTACTAAGGTGATTATGAGAGTACTATGACAAAAAAAAAAAAAAAGATACGACAAGTTCGGAAAATGGTTCACATGAGCAACCCTCACTCTCCACCAATCAAATAACATAGATTTATAAAAAGAAAGAAAAAAATTATCAAAAAAAGGAATTTTTTTTCTTTCTTTTTATAAACCTATGTTACTTGATTCTTTCATCTGTCTAAGCCTAGGTGGATAGAGTTACCTGTTGTTGGTGGGAAGTAGCTGAAATTGGTCTAGGTGTGCGCAAGCTGACCCGAACACCACGGTTATTATAAAAAAGGAAAAATAAGGTCTCTCCGTTATCTACCCATTGGAGTGACCACCTCATATACAAGGAATTCACCTCGACATTTGGAATCTCTAAAGAAATGTGAACTAGTGATTCCACTACCAGTTCACTTTACCTCTAATCTACAAGAAAATAATCACTGAAATTCACTAATTAGCATTTCATATCTGCACGGAGATGATTGACTTGCACAGCTAAGCGCATCTGAAAGAGTAAATTTTGCAAAATTTTTGCCAAATCTTCTACTATGATATTAGAGATCTTTAATCCAAATTTCGATTTTCAATTCACATGATATCAACCGTACAACAAAAAAGATCTGAATCGACAGGCAAGACACTCGTATCATTTGTCAGATTAGCCAATGTAAGAATTAACTAGTATTGAAACGGAAACCTATACCTTACTGCTGCTGAACAGGAGCTCTTCACCTCGATCATTCCGCCAAGAAGTAACTTGTCCTCCATGCAAACTAACCTGAATTTGAGAAAAGGGGTAAAATAGCCATACAAGGAAATTCTCTTCATTCACAACACAAGTTAAGTAATAACATCAATGACAGTCCCTTTAATCTATCGGAGATCTAACAGACGATTTAGAACCATTAATTCATTACATTTCTAATTAAACGAACAGATCGGTTTAGAGATTCTAACCTTCACAGAGGCACCCTGAGGGTTGCGAAGCGTGACCTGATTCGTCCCACTCATATCTTTTGTTACTTTGACCGACGCTCTATGATCCCAGACAGGTGCATACTCCCATTGGCTCTCAATAACCCTTATATATGCTATTTGAACCCGAGAACCGTAAATGCCGGTAAATTGGATGGGGACAAAAGCCTCACTTTATTTGGTTTGTATCTACTACCTCAAAACACAATCCTCTCTGGAAAAAACTTGTAATCTAGTGAACTCAAAATAAACCTTTAAAATGTAATCCAAAACTCTTATACTATACCTTATCACTATCCCTCAAATTCAATGTACTACATTTTTACTCAAATCAGACTTATAATTTGTAACAATAACATAAAAGCAACATCAGCAACAAAAGAAGCAAAACATACAAAATATGACATTTGGCAAAAATACTCAAAAGTACTCTATAGTCCAAGCCTAAATTCAAGGGAAGAGAATGTGACATTTACCTAAGAAAAAGCCAGCTAAAAATCTTGCAAACAAATATAGAAGGGAACTTTAACTGCACTACAATTCTACAAACAAACTTCTATGACTTCCTAATATACTATAAATTACAACAACATACCTAGTGTAACCCAACAAGTGGGGTCTGGGGAGGGTAGGATGTACCTCTACCGGGGTAGAGAAATTATTTTCGATAAACCCTCGGCTAATATAGTATAAATTAAGCTAATAAATTTCAAGATTTTCATGTCCCAATTCAAATCTTGAATTTCAAAAATGGTCAAGCAATGTCTTCCTTATTACTCCATAATACCTCAAATTTTAGGAAACCCCATTTGAGAAAATGTGTAAATATACCTATAAATTCCAGAAATTTCAGTAAGCAATTAGCTTTCAAGAATACCCCAGTTCAAGAAAGCAAGAAAACATTATAAATATAAAGAGGAAGAAGAAAAATATGAACTTTATGCAATGCATTCAAAGTGGAAGTGTAGAAACTGGAGTGTAATGCAAACAAACTAGAAAAAAAGAAGTTAATGTTGCATTAATTAGTGGTAACAAAGATTAATTGTTTTTAACAAGAATTGAAAAATAAAACCTGGGTTTTGCAGGGAAAATGGTGCAGAATAATATTCACTTAAATGTAATGTGGAAAAATTAAATCTTTTTTTATTATTTGTTGGATAGAGGAAGTATAATTTGATTCAAGATTTGGTAGAAAGGGATATTTGGGGATTGTGACACTTCAGTTTTAAATTCTTCAGACTGCTTGATGTTGAGAGAAGTGGCACTGGCAGGAGGTGTGTGTTGTGTTTTTTTTCTTTCTTTTTCTCCGACGTTTATTTTTTATTATTATTTTTTATAATTCAAGTCTGGGTGAGCTTTAAGATTCATATCGCTAAGACTGCACAAGACTCAGATTAGGCTCTGGAGGCGATGAAACCCGTCCTTAGCCGCCACCGCCGGGTAAATCGCGGAATGTGCACCCCGCATTCAGTGTCTGATCGCTACTAATGGATCAATGCTACAAGGTCTGACCCCCTAACAGGACTTGTCTGGAGGGAATCAAACCCACACTACAACTTGCCCGCGCGGTGAAGCTATCAGGCTTTAATACGAGGCATATGCCCCAGAAAACGTATCCGCCGAGAATTGAACTTGTGATCCTAAGGCCACAAATTTGACTAATGGCCACTGGGCCACTATCAGCGGATGACGTTTATTGATGATTTGTATAGAAATTTGTTGTGCTAAATTATTATTACAAAAAAAAAAAAAAAAATAAAGCATGTTGCATTAAACTCTCATTATGTGCGGGGTCCAGCGAAGAGCTTGATCACAAGGGTATATTGAACCCAATGTCGCAGTCTTATCATATATTTTTGTAAGAGGCTGTTCCACGGTTTGAACCATGATCGTCTGGTCACATGACATCAATTTTACTAGTTACGCCAAATCACTATTACTTTTGAGGGAAAAAATAGGAAAAGTACGCGGTGTGGTAAATATTTTAATTGTATTTACTAAATATAGCTATAGTTTCAAAATATTGTAAAATGTAGCTATCATTGTTGATATAGTATGCTATGTTTGATACCCACATGATACCTAGCTGATATCTAGCTCTTTCGTTGATATAGGCATGAAACAACTCTTTTGTCGGATATATTTTATAAATACACAAATAATAGTTACATTTCGGTATTACACACTAAACTATAGCTATTTATGAAATTTTCTCCAAACAAAAATAGTACCACATTGAATGTAGGCCCCAAGGCCCGGGGCGGGGCCCAGCAAGTCGAGCTCACTACAATGTTGAGTTTGAGTGGAGTTCAACTGAGTTTGATATAATATTGAGCAAAAGCGGCACTCAACTGGCTGAAGAGAAATGACAGGTCCAGAGGGCCCAAGTCGTCGTACCAGTGGTAAGAAAAGGAGGGAGGGGAAAACAAATATACAAGTTAGAACTAGGGGTGTCACAACTGTTTTAAAAATCGATCGAACCGAACTTAATTGAACCTGTATTAAAAAAATTAAAATAAAATCGAGGTTCCTGATATTAACTTATAACCATACCGAATAATTATGTTGATTTTTTATTTTATAAAAAATACCGAACCAAACCGAATATATATATAACATATTTCATATGTTAAGTTTAAAATTACAATTTACAAAGCATTAAATTTTTTACTTTAGGCCTTGGGCTTTTGTGTGGATTACAAGTAAGATGAAAACCTACACTACCACTCTAAAGCAAATGAGTTACACGTTATTTGTGTTTGCTCCTTAAAATTCGAGATTATGCATTTTTTTAAATCTCAATTATATTTGTTTAGTTTTTCCTATTAACATACTTGGAGCAATCTGTCACCCTGGAACCAACTGAGCTACACTCATGCGGGTTTCTTATTAACATACTTGTTTTGTCAAGAAGAAGGTAAATGTACGAAGATAAAAAAAAATCTTTTTCCGTTTCTTCTCTTTTATATTTTGTGATATTTAGTCAAATCCTAATCTTATACTCTCCCTTCAATATAATCATATTTCAAATCATATTTTATTTACAATCACACTATTTGATTTTTCATTAATTAATTTTCTCTATATAAAATAATGGCAACTTCCTTTTTTTTTGTTCTTTAGAGATGTAGAATATAATGCAGTTTTCATAATTTTATGGCGTAAAGTATAACTATTGTTGATTTGTCATTTGTTGTTGTGGTGCCTTTCTACCTTCTAGTTGCTAGTTATATTTGTATCCCATTAATTTATATAGCATTTAATAATTTTATGCTAAGTATATTTTTTTAGAAGAAACAAAAAGGATTACGTAGAGCTTAAGGATCGAAATCTGAGGCCAAAAAATTAGATTACTCGTTCTATTATATATGAATTAGTAATTTTTTTATAATATTATAAAGTTGATGTTTTATAAATAAATTACCGAAAATTAAATGAACTGTACTGTAAGATGATATTAATCTCCCTTGGGGAGTCTTCTCATTAATATCAAAGTATATATCGAGTACACTATGCATCCCTTATACAATAGGAATCCTAAGTCTATACAAAAGAGGAATCCTAGTCTTACCATAATTATATTTACACAATATATGAAAATATTCTAATTATGGGTAGGGAATATTATGTTTTCTATATACATGTTTACTCACCCCCTCAGTCGGAGCGGGAGGAGGTCGGACGCTGAGACTGGATCTGAAGTCAATAAATAACTGTCTGGAAAGTCCTTTGGTAAATATGTCTGCATACTGATAGGATGATGGAACATGTAACACTCTAACATGGTCTAGCACAACTTTCTCACGAACAAATTGTAGGTCTATCTCAATATGCTTGCTTCGCTGATTTTGATCCGAATTATGAGAAAAATAGATGGCAGAGATGTTATCACAATACACAATAGATACGACGCAAAGGACACTGAAGTTCTACCAGTAAATTTCTGAGCCAACAAATCTCAGCTACCACATTTGCAACGCCTCTGTACTCAGCTTCGGCGCTGGATTGAGATAGGGTATCATGTCGCTTGACAGACCAAGAAATCAGATTATCCTCTAAAAAAACACAAAAGCCGGAGGTGGAGCGTCGCGTGTCCGGACACTCTGCCCAATCTGCATCCGTATATGAAAGTAACCTATTTGGTGCAGAGGGGTATAGGTGTAAACCATAATCAAGAGTGCCCTTAATATATCGAATGATACGCTTAAGAGCAGTGAAATGAGACTCCTTGGGGCATGCACGAATAAGCACACCTGCTGAACAGCATAAGCTATGTCTGGCCTGGTAAAGGTGAGATACTGGAGTGCACCTGCAAGGCTCCTATACATAGTAGGATCAGAGACTGGAGCATCATTCATGGCACTGAGCTTAGATTTAGAATCAACTGGAGTAGGCACCTCTTTGCAGTTCGTCATCTTAGCTCTGTACAAAATCACATCTGTATACTTACGCTAACATAAGAACATATGATTGACAGACCTGGTCACTGATATCCCCAAAAAGTAACTCAGCTTCCCTAAATCAGTCATTGCAAATTCGGACTTAAGCAAGACAATAATCTCATTTTTCAATCCGTCGGAGGAGGCAGTAAGAACAATATCATCCACTAAATTAATAAGTAAGCAGTGTTACTACCTCGATGAAAAATGAAGAGTGATGTATCACCCTTGCTGCATACAAACCCAATCTGCAAG
The DNA here is from genome assembly GCA_029844215.1 of Przewalskia tangutica. Classification (NCBI taxonomy): domain Eukaryota; kingdom Viridiplantae; phylum Streptophyta; class Magnoliopsida; order Solanales; family Solanaceae; genus Przewalskia; species Przewalskia tangutica. The sequence goes on from CM056738.1 coordinate 13,613,390, forward strand.
ATATACCTGGAAAAGCGATCATACCACGCACAGGAGGCCTGTTTCAAGCCATATAGTGACTTACGGAGACGGTACACATAGTAAGGAACTGCTGGATGGGTGAACCCTGGCGGCTGATGCATGTAGATTGTCTCTCTCAGATCCCCATGTAATGCATTCTTCAGATCAAGCTGATGGATCGGCCAGTGTTTGTCCATGGCAATGCTCAAAATTGTGTGAATGGTAGCCGGTTTGACAACCGGGCTGAAAGTCTCACCACAATCAATACCCTCCTGCTGATTTGTGTCATTAGCCACTAGACGTGCCTTATTCCTCTAAAGAACTCCACTGTCTCTGAAAGAGCTACAGACAACGAATCACATTCACCCCCTCAGGTCTAGGTATTAGATCTCATGTGCGTTGTTTAGTTAAAGCATTGAATTTCTTAGACATAGCCGCATTTCAATTAGGATCTTGTTTAGCCAATATAGGGTTCTTAGGAATTGGTGAAATGGTTTGGACAGACAAGTTAAATTGGACTTTGGGTTGAAAATTCCATGTTATTTAGTCTGCGATTATTACGGAATAACTGATAAAGTTATGAGTATTACATTAGATAATGCAGTTTCTAACAATCCTGTTATTTATGTTTTTAAAGAAGTTTTAACTCCGTCTTTTCCAAAATATTTTCATATCAAATGTGCGTGCCATATTTATAACTTAGTTGTAAAGGATGATCTTTCACTTTTTCAAGATATTCTTGAAAAAATACAATTTGTTATAAACTTTACTTTTAAAAATAATAGAATTCAACAGAGAAAATAATATAAAAAAAACTTGTCACGATTGTGGACTATCTTACAGAAAAATTCCCGAAGAAGTATCAACTAGGTGGAATTCTTTATATGACCAACTAGTTGTTGCTTATGACTATAGAAAACCTATCACTTTATTTTTTAACGCCCATAATCAAAATCCAAATGATATGATTGTGGATAATGATTGAAACAAAATTAAAGAACTTCTTGTATTTCTAGAGAATTTTCAACGAGCAACAAAAGAATTTTCTACTTTATATTATCCTACTATTTCAACTATGTTGTTGTATATAGCTATAATATTTTTACTTCTTAAAGAATATATGAAAAAACCTGCTTATAAGGTAGTTATTAAAAAAATGTTTATAAAATTAAAGAAATATTTTATTCTTATTCCCCCTATTTATATTATTGGTGTTGTATTAAACCCGACTATTAAAGTAGACGGTTGTAAAAGTCTTATTGAAAATATTTATAACTGTATGCACGTACTACCACCTCCAACTCCCAAAAATTTAAATGTTGAGCCACCTATTGAACAAACGCTAGAAGAAGTGTTGGATAGCGTAGAAGATGAATGCAAAAAAAAATATCGGCATTACCAGCAAGAAAGTGCTAGTAACCAACCGGCCATCTTCTTCTCGCTTCAACACAACCTCAAAAAGACATCTTCATGACGATTGAAAGCCTCAGAAATAGAATGTGCGGTGGTAGCACTGCTAACCAAATTAGCGAGTTCGATGTTTTTGTTTTGCAGGCACTTTACCTTACCAAGTAGTTGTCAATGAAGACGGAAATGAAGACTTGCTGAAATATTGGATGCAGAATGAGAAAACATTTCCGACACTTTCAATGATGGCGAGATATTTTGAACATTCAGCCATCAATCGCTTCGAAGCGCTTTTCTGCAGCGATTTCAAATAGAGAGCACAAACACTCATTAGCGGGAGGCTGAGAGATGGTACTATTCAGAGATTGGATACGAGCGGAGCGAAGAAGGTGCGGTCACCCAGAGATTAACGAAGAAGAAGACGAAAACTACAACGACATCTTATCTGAAGGCATGAGTAGCGACGTGGAACAATTTGACCCAGTAATCCCACAAGATGACATTGAGTGTACGCAAATATGAGCTAAACCAAGTAACAAACTCAAAATATAGGCTCTGTGACATAAATATTCCAAAAAAACAAAATAATCTCTCATCCGAAAATGGAATGAGCATGGACTCGCTTGTACTGGGATCGATGATATCTCCTTAATTGTGATGATGTTTTAAGTTAGGTAAGATTACATTCTTTATTAAAAGCTCAGATTATTCTTTTTCGTGGTATCGAATCGTCGTCGATAATTTATTATTTGTTGTTCGCGATGCAGTACTCTTAACAATCACGAAGACCAACAAGGACAATATCACCAGCAGCAATCCAAACTTTTTTATGCATCTTACCATCAATACACGTGGCTTCACATCTACCATTACCTAACATACGTTGTACTTGTGCGTATTCTTTGAATATTAACTTTCTTTTCTCATCATCAGCTTCGTTCTTAGGCATGATGTTTGATTAATCCGAGATTTGGTTGTAATTGTTTTGATGGAAGAGAAAGAGACAGAAATGAAACCATAGAAGAAAGGGACCGGTTTTTGTTTTAGGAAGGAGTGGTTGATTTCTTTTTCATGCCACAAAACAATTACAACTAGTTGATCGAAAAGAGCAGAGATCAAATCTTGCGTTGCAACTTCGACGTTGTGATAATAATACTAAATTTTAATTTCTTACATAATCCAGACGAAAAAGCCCTATAACACTTGTATTTGCTTTTACACCAAGCATACGAGAAAGGAGTTGCATTGTTTTACAAAGTTAATCTAAAACCTGTGAAAGAAACTAATTTGAAATGTTGAATGAGTACTAGGTAACTGAGCGTTTGATTATTGTTCTCGTATTTCTTATCTTTAGTTTTCTACTACTTGTTCTTTTTTTCTGCTTCGATTTTCGTACTATCTTGCTATTGTTACTGTTTATGATTTGCTTAAGCCGAGGGTCCCTCCTCCGACTCCACCAGTTGAATTTATTGTAATGAGTCGCTAAAAAGCTTAGCAACCGTAACATTTACCATACCACACCTCACTGGCTTCACCTCCTGCACATTGCTACGGAATTCATTAATTAGCAGAAATTTTTTGCTACCATGCTTGATACACAGCTACATATATATTATATATTTATCACACCTATTCACACTGTTCAGAATAACTGGAGAACCTCCATGCTTGTATTGCATTAAAACAGGTCAGAACAATCGACATCTCACTCCCTGAATTCCATTTACATACTCTCCCTTGTTTTGAGAGCACAAAGATGAACTATGGTCAAAATGATAACATTACAAAATGTTTCAATACCTATGACAAGTTAGTACTGACACCTAAACCTTACTTCTTTGCTTGATCAAAGCCAAGAAAAGACAGGGATTTCGGCTCAGCTAATAAGCAAAACAACGGTAGTAATTGACATGGAGATGAGAAAATCAGTGCCTGATAGTAAGTTCAGCCCTGAGATGGAGTACGCTGTTAATGAAATAGAGACTATCATCGGCCATGAAAGAAGTCCAGGGTATGGCAAATAAATTGCGATAGCCAACTGCCTTACCCCCAGTAAAAGTGTAGTTCCCCTTGTATTTGCTGACATACTCCTCTGCTGGTTTTGTCCTTGCAGCAAATTCATAATCGACTGCAAATGTCACTGAACCCTTTTCCTGCATTCCCAGAAAGAGACCAAAACAATGGAAAGAGCTTTGCTGATCCATGTTGCAATGTGCAGACAGGAAAAACCCTTGCCCACCCAAATGAAAAGCTTGAGAATATACTCTCCCAGATGGAAACAGATTAGCACATTCGTCCCGCTTAAGATCTAAGTAGACTACACATTGTTTTCGTGGAAGTTCAAACTCAACCACCTTAACAGGTCGATACTTGTATGCACGCTCCACAAAACGACGACTGGTCGAGACTGATTCTTCTGCAGCTTGAGTTCGTTGGCGGTGCGGAGCCTCAGCTTTAAAAAAGAGGGCCTCAAGCACAAGCTTGGATGCAAACTCATGTTCGAAGTCATTACATGTGAGAACCTTCCGAAGCTTTCGGCAGCTCATGAAAGGAAAACGGATGCAACAACCGAGTCTCGAGCTAAGAATTTCTCGGCGTTCCTCTATCAGGGGATAATGAGCCCTTGTCCACTTCAAGACAAAGTCATATACTGCATCTTCTGATGCCACCTGGAGGTCATCACTGGACAAAATTGCCTCAATACCAGCAAGAGGCAACTTCATGACCTCTTCTTGAAACCTGTGCAAAGATGAATGAGCTGATTAACAAGCACAGGCAAGTACCAGATGCTTCAATAAAACCTTTCACTAACAATCCTTCACACAAGATGAAAAGGCAACATGGTATAAAATTCATGATATATTACTCTTATCAAATTGTAGTGACTTGCTGCTTTAACGGTTATCCATTATGCAATTTATTTTATTGACAACCTTCTGATGTTGAAAATTAAATGATTTTTATGCATAAGTTCATCTATGGTGTGGGTCTTGGAATATTCTTCTTTATAATTGCTTATGTCGAATTCTTATGTTACAACTTTTAGGTTTTAAGAAATTCCAAAGTTCCCAATATGTTTCCCAAATGTTATAGAAAAGTTTCCAGTTTTACTTATCAGAAACTAATTATTGAAACAAATATTTGAACCATCTGCTGAAATTGACCGAAATAAATTCTGGTAGCAGAAATTATCCTCAAAAGAAAGAAAAACAAAACATACTAAACAATGGTTCTATGGATTTAAAAGTAATTGCTGCACTTACAGCTGTTTTGGATAAAAGAACAAACAAAAACAAAAGAAAAAGGAAAAAGGGTAGACAAATGGAACTAACTTGGTTATATCTTTGTATCTTGCAGCTAGGAATTGTTTTGCTGCATCAATCAACGACTGAACTGCATAGGCCATCAAGACACTAGAAGGAAGCTCCAAATACAGCAAAGCTGACTCCGGAGTCATAGGCAAATTACGCAGCAGCCGGCTGCAATACCTCATGCAAGAAGCAACCTCAAACTTGTCAGCAGCCATGAGCACATCCAGCAAAGCAGGCGCTGTATTTGTAGTCAATGTATTGCTATACATGAAATTCAGGAGCTCCATCAACGCAGCTTCCTCTGCTCCATGGAACAAATATAGAGAAATCACTTTCATGATAAAAGGATACTGACTCTCAAGCCACTTCAGATGAAGTAACATTATCTTTCCACAATTTTCAAACCCATACATCCGGTGGTAGATCGATACTATAAAACACTTAAAATATGACAGAACAAGCATTTCAATTCCGTATAGTTTGCAAATTCCTCACATTCATGATGAATGGGAAACTGCATTCATACTTGGACCTTGTCCACGTTAATTTCAACTAAAGTTCATTGATCATAATGTAATCAAAGTCGATCTACAGCACAAATATGACAATACCTGAAGCATTAATCCGTAGAGTTACTTGTCTTTGCTCAGACTCCCTCATCCCGTTTGAGAAGAGCTGCATAAATTGTATGATAAAGCATGCTCAAACTTCAAAAACCGATTCTAGACAGTGCATAAGCAGCTCACACATGAAAAAAAAATGTTTACCTTGTAGAAGAATGGACTCTTTGCTGCTAAAATGGGGGAGCTAATATGTAGTGTTTTAACTTTTACAACCCTTGGAGAATCACAATTCCAAGTTGAATCGTCACTACTAGCAGCTTCATCTCCTGCAAAAAAAATACATAACATGGTTTATCTTTTTCAGCCCGTGTCACACTACCTTTCTTCACGACTGCAATGAGGGCAGAGGATGATAAAACTGCATTCTGTAACCACGAGGCACTAATACGAAGACCATTACCGAAATATTCTTTAGGTTTACTCTTTTGTCTTTCTTCCCTTTCATGCTGGCGCAGAGGGAAATTCCATCAAGAAATTAAGGCTCATACGCGATAAAAGAAATCTGAGCACAAAAGCAAGACATTAACAACAACAACATACCTGGTGAAATCCCACAACGTGGGGTTTGGGGAGGGTAGAGTGTATGCAGACCTTACCTCTACCTTGGTAGGTAGAGAGGCTGTTTACGAAAGAACCTCGGCTCAAGACAAAGCATAAGCACAAGCAAAGCAAGAGAAACGGTCAAACCCGGATAAGAAGTTTAAACCAGTATGAAAATGATGGTAACAAAAGAATACAACAACATACCCAGTGAAGTCCCACAACGTGGGGTCTGGGGAGGGTAGAGTGTACGCAGACTTTACCTTTACCTTGATAAGTAGAGAGGCTGTTTCCGAAAGACCCTCAGCTCAAAACAAAGCATAAGCACAAGCAAAGCAAGAAAAACAGCTAGAACCGGACAAGAAATTTAAAGCAGTATGAAAATGATGATAACAAAAACAAATAAGCCATGAAAAATATTATGAAAAAGAAGCAGTAACTAACGCATGTAAATAAGATAAAATAGACGAAAGAACATACAACAACAGAAATAAACTGACAGAGGGCTATAAAACAATATTGCGCCTACTAGTATAATAGACTAAGCAGGGCTACAATAATAACACTACAACTACCAGTATGTAAGCGTAAGTAAGACTATGTTCAACTACCTACTACCCTAATCCATGTCCTCCACAACCCCTATCTAAGGTCATGTCTTCAGTAAGTTGCATTTGCGCCATATCCCGTCTAATCACCTCTCCCCAATACTTTTTCGACCTACCTCTACCCCTCTTGAGCTCGTCCATAGCCAACCTCTCACACCTCCGCACTGGAGCATTTGTGCCTCTTCTCTGCACATGCTCAAACCATCTCAACCTCACTTCCCGCATCTTATCCTCTACCGAGGTCACTCTACTCTGTCTCGATATTATCATTTCTAATCATATCCCTCCTTGTATGCCCCCACATTCATCTCAGCATCCTCATCTATGTAACTTTTATCTTTGTGCGAAGTTTTGACTGGCCAACACTCCGCCCCATACAATATAGTCGGTCTAACCACTACTTTATAGAACTTATTTTTATGTTATGGTGACACCTTTTTATCGCACAAGACTCCCGATGCAAGCCTTCATTTCATCCACCCTGCACCAATATGATGTGAGACATCGTCATTAATCTCTCAATTCTCCTGGATAATAGACCGATATACTTGAAGTTTCCTTTCTTTGAAATGACCTGAGTATCAAGTCTCACCTCCACGCATGTTTCATGGTCGCTCCCGTTACTGAACTTGCACTCAAAGTAATCTATCCTGGTCCTACTCAGCTTGAACATCTGTCTCCAAGCCTCCAGCTTCGTGTTCACTTCGCTGCGAGTCTCAACAATCAGGACTATGTCATCTATGAATAACATACACCATGACACCTTTCCTTGAATTCATCGCATCAGTTCATCCATCACCAAAGCAAATATGAATAGGCTAAGAGTTGATCTCTGGTGCAGTCTCATCATCACTGGAAAGTGCTCTGAGTCTCCTTTTATTATCCATACCTTGGTTTTGTCTCCATCATACATATCCTTGATCGCCCTAGTGTACGCACAGGTACACCTCTAACCTTCAAACATCTCCATAGAACCTCCCTAGGGACTTTGTCGTATGACTTCTCGAGATCGATGAAAACCATATGTAAGTCTCTTCTCTCCCTATACTGTTCCACCAACCTCCTAATAAGATGAATGACTTCTATAGTCGAATGCCCCAACAAGAATCCAAACTGGTTCCCGGAAATAGACATGCCTCTTCTCACCCTACAATATCCAAAATCCCGGTACCTTCCGGATTGTTCCAGATCTCCCAGCACACGCCTCTTCTCACCCTACAATATCCAAAATCCCGGTACCTTCCGGATTGTTTTAGATCTCCCAGCACAATGTCTTTATCCCCTTCTTCGTTAAAGAGTTTATGAAAGTAAGATTGTCACCTCCGTCTAATACGCACGTCCTCCATCAGTACTTTGTCGTCCTCGTCCTTGATGCACCTCACGTGATCCAAGTTACGGGTCCTCCTCTCCCTCTCCTTGGTTAGTCTGTACAACTTCTTCTTTTTTGAAAAGTAGTATGTACAACTTCTTATCCCCGCCTCTTTCCTCTAATTCCACGTACAAGCGTTCAAAATCGTCTTTTTCGCCGCCGTAACCGCTAGCTTTGCCTCCTTCCTTGCCATCTTATAGAATTTCCTAGTTCTAACATACAACTCAAATAACTGGGTTTTGGTTTATCATATCCTTATGCAGGCTAGAATAAACGGTTTTAAATCTCGTGCTTAAATTCCCTCTAAATGGAAGTTGCCTTAGCATGATAAAGACTATATACATGATGGGAACAAAGTCCCTTTTAAACCTATCACCTTAAGAGCCAAACCGATCCATGAAAATTGGGCAAGGCACCCAGACCCAGTTTGGGGTGATATTTCTTGAGAGGTTAGCCATCGCCAAGCCTTCTATATCTCACGAAATTGCAATCATATTTCATATTTTGTACTCTTTCTATTTTGAAAATTTATCAGAATAGCATTTGGGAGTCATACAGAATTACAACAACCACATACGCAGATAGTCCCACATTTGGGAGTCATACAAATTCAAGAATATAAAAGAGCATTTAAGAAACATAAGAGTTTTCAAGGAAAAAGGGTCTAAGGAAAATAAATCTAGAAAGCAGCTGTATTATAATACCTGAGTTCGGCTCTTTAATCATTGCAACAACTGATTCGTCTTGATTTTCGGTATCAGCATCTTCACTATCAATTTGGTTACAGCTAATTATCTGTTCTTCAGGGCATTCTGTGATATCCAAAGCTGCAAACGAGTGGTACATGTCTGGTTATCATCAGAAAAACCCATACCAGCATAAGAAAGAGCAAAAGTCTAATCACTATGCATAACATTTATAGCAAGGGAAGAAAGTGCATATTGTTCATCCCTTGCAGCCAGCAACCAACCTCCCCTAAAATAAAATGAATATGGAAGGAAAATAGTAGCAGCTGAAGTTTCATTGTAAGAATAGGCAGCAAGTGTTATTTTTAACTCCGCCACGGTTTCAAACCAGAAATGAAGAATTTGTGAAAACATTCTTCTTCTTTTTTGAGTAAATGAGAATTTGTAGTACTATGAATGTAGTACTACAAACATTTGAAACATGTAGAAGTCAATGCAATATGATGTTCATGTCGTTTAACCAAAATCTCCCGTATAAAGTTTTAACTATAAAGTTGATAATATCATAAGGAAAAGTTGAGCAACTAATTCCCATAGAAAAAAACATTTTCCAAATAGTTGTGTGTTCAATGCCAGCTTGCCCACAACTTGACCAATACGGACAACCTACAACAGCCCACGACTCACGAGTATTGCCATGATAAACCTACTGACCATCGTGGGAGTATATGGGCTCACATTGAGTGTTGTATAGAGGATTCAAACCCGGTATCACTCAGGCACCCCCTCGGGGACTTCCCATATAAAAACAGTAAATATCTCATTTTTTAGAAAGAGTAATGTCCGAACCAGCTTACACACACCTCGATTATTCCACCGGTACCATCTCCCACCACCTTTTCCCGTTTTCACTTCATTTCTTCCCCTTGTTTCCCAGCGAAACCACAACCTAAGAAAATAACCTAACATCATAGTGTCAAATCCCTAAACCCTAACTCTCTTCGCAATATCAATCCATTCAGCAAACTCAATGTCTTCCAATCTCAAAACTAATCCCCCAATCTCAAAACTAATCCCCCAAAAATAGCTAACACATAAATCGCAGAACATAAAAACCACAAATAGCACAACACTAGCCTTATTGACAAAATAGACGCTTAAAGTCCAATTACAACTAATTATCCAAAAATAGCTGACATATAAATCACAGAATATAAAAACCACAATAACACAACATTAACCAAAATAAACGCTTAAAAATTCAATTACAGCTACAACAGACGGGAAAAAACTAATTCCCCAAAATTGCTAACAGATAAATCGCGGAACATAAAAACCACAATAGCACAACACTAGCCCTATTGACAAAATTAGACACTTAAAAATCCAATTACAGCTACCATGGATTTAAAAACTAACCATTTTCCTTCCTAAAATCTTCACAATAGCACCACATTGACCAAATTAGACACTTAAGAAGCCAATTGCAACTAATTACCCAAAAATAGCTGGCATATAAAAACCACAATAACACAACATTAACCAAATTAGAAACTTAAGACAAATACAAGACAGATAAATCACAGGATATAAAAACCACAATATCACAAAATTACAAAAATAACCAACTAGAGATGCCATGGATTTTAAAAACTAACCATTTTCCTTCCTAAAATCTTCACGACGGCGTTTACGATTACGCGCCCAATCAGCGAGGCTATTACAATCGTTGGATTCAGAACCACTGTTGATTAAATTGCCGAGAATCTCGATCTTTAGAACACGATCGGAGAAGTTGCTATCGTTAAAGGCGAAAGCGAAATCGGGTTCTCGGGTACGGGTTGGGGAGTATTCCGGGTCCATTATAGCTGTTCTCGGGTCGAATAGGTCTAAATTCTGGTCCTTCATAATGGAAAACAAAACCTTAAGGTTGTTTGAATATTGTTTGGAGATAAGATATTTGGTATTCGAGTCGTTGAAGATGAATTTAATTTAATTTAAACTATGGTGGGTTCATGATTATATCGTCAAGGAAGAAGAGATATTTAAGTATTTATTAAAGCATAGGACCTTTTTTTTTTCTTGATTGTCTTAAAATAGATTATGTGTGTTTTAAGCAAATGCAATTTTTTTAAGGTAAGTTAATTGCTAATAAGACTTACACATCCTCTCTACGCCATAAACATGGAGATAAAATATGCGTAAATTTTATTATTTTCACACCTTACTATGTAGGATTACACTAATAGTTATTGTTGTTAATAAGACTTACATGTTGATAATTTATTTTGTTGATTTTTCATTGGGTATTCGATATCTTTATTGAAGTCTTGGTAATTCAGATTTACGTTATTTAAGTCTTATTTAATACGAAATGACTCCTTAATAATATATTTTTTCATTATATTCGACATTCATATTAGAGCTCCAATTAATTCGAATTTATATAGACTCTTTTAAGAGGAAAGCGCTCTATAACGAGATTATTCACATACGACTATAAAATCCCTCAGAGTGAGGTACCCTATCCATCTCACCACAATCCTTATTTGTACTTACGTGATAGTTTATTTCTATTCTACTGGTTCTATTTGTTCAGATCACCCTTTTATAGTGGGATATTTTGAAATTACAAACAACTAGCGAAAAGTACAATGAACCAAAGAGGAAAATGGGTGTCTGAGATTAGGAAAGAGATCGGATGATTTAGTGGCACGAGAAACTTGCAGGAAAACAGAAGTAGGAGGGGGCAAAGAGCAATGTTGGCAGATAGATAGAATCTACTCCATTCAGAAGGTGCAGTCTGTGGTATAGTGAGCCTAAGGAGCATTGAGACAGGAAGTTCCCAGATTTGTGAGACTTGTCAAATAAAGAAAAGCTAGAATGTCAAAATGAAGATATTATAATAGCTACTTACTGATAGGAAAAATAAAAGCAACAAACGAAAAATAGCAAACACCTATTATAAGAACTAGAAAAATTAAAAAACACAAGATTACAATAAAAGAAATAATCTTAACAAACAACTGAAAACTAGAACCAAACACTTGATCTGAAATCTTGTTGAGTCAAGTGATGACACTCTGTTTTTAAGATAAGATTGCCCCGTATATCTTTTTTTACGTTGCTAGGCAATAGTCTTCCAAGATAAAACAACTACTAATACACTTGAGCAAAGGAAACTCAAATGTTTCTCTTGAAGAACTTTGAGTATTGAAAGGATGCTAGAGAGGAAGAAGATTTTCTGAACTGTTTAACAATTGAGCCAAAGGCCTCAATTTATAGTGTAATAATTGTTTCTTCAAGTGTCAAGTAATGGCATTGAATCATCAATATAATGACAATGAATTGCCCAAGTAATGACACTCACTTATCAGCCAAATAATGTGTGACTAATGCTGGAATGAATGTCATTGAGGCAAGCCCAAAAGTCTCCAAAAATATGATTTTCCGTTTCAGACTTTCTGCCAGGATAGCGTCGCGGCCCAGCCTCTGAGGCGCCTCGGCTCCAGAAACTTTCTGCCGAATTAGCGTCGCGGCCGAGCCTCGGAGGCGTCGCGACGCTCCCCGGCCCTTCTCGGCTCCGCGGCCCTTTCCGAACCGTTTCATCTTTACACTATACACACTCCTTCCTCCGTTTACCAACGTGGAACACTCGTCATTTGGTCAATGACCGTTTATCATTCTATATCTCAAACACTTTACTCACGTACCAATATCTCTTTCACTAATGAAATTTATGATCTTTGGTACAATGTGTGCACGTGTGTGGAAACGACATTTCCGACATGCGGGGCCTCAATTGTTCGAGTCATAAATAATGGAATAAACTTTATTTCACATTAATAAATTTGCAACAATCCCCTTTTGAAAGAGATTTTGGTGCACTCACAAGGTGTCTATTTCTAGCACTTTCAGCGGATCGATGTTGCATTAGAAGAGGTAGTTTTCGCTTTGAACCTTCCTTAGTTGAATACTATCAAACTTACTTACTGCGCGGTGAACATGATGTCTTGAATTGTCATTGTTTAGTGTAAGCCAAGTCAACGACACTAACACAACAACTTCCCCTACTCTGTTCTTCTTAATGTTTTGGCTGTTGTGGTCGTGGACACTCTTGGATTCTTAAAGTGCGTTTATTTGAGGCAGCATGTCCTCGCACTTAAATAGGTGATCTCCTACAAGGTATCCTTCTATACCCCACTTCACAAGTGTTAGGAACCATTAAAAATTTCTCAAACCTAACCTCAACCGTTGAGGATCATTAAAGATTTTAGAAACTTAACCTCTACCCACACTGCAGATATCACTTAATGTCTATCGCGGGAACGACTTTGGGTTTATGTTCCTTAGATAAATCATAATCCGAAGTGTTCTTGCTTTCACTGAAGCACTCAATTGAACCTTTACAGCTTAGTTTTCTCATTGAAGCTAATTCATGGGATCTCCAGTCAGTAAGGTTGGGTTACCCCCATATCAGCCCTTATTGTTTGTGTTTTAAGCCCATTCTCCTAGACATATAGAACATCTGATCTCTGGGTATGTCCTTAGTCAAATGGTATGTTATGTTATTCTTTGACTTTACATAATCAATGGAAATAATACATGCGGTGATCAGTTTTCTAACGGTCTTATGTCTCCGTCGAATATGACGAGACTTGCCGTTATACATAAAACTTTGTGCCCTTTCTAGAGCCGACTGGCTATCGCAGTGGATCATTACAGAAGGTACGGGCTTGTCCCAATTTGGGACGTCCTCTAAGAAGTCATGCAGTCACTCAGATTCTTCTCCTGTTTTGTCTAAAGCAATAAACTCCGACTCCATTGTGGATCGGGCGATACAAGTTTGCTTAGAGGATTTTCAAGACACAACCCTACCACCAATTGTAAATATATACCCATGGGTGGACTTGGTGTTCTCAATATTAGATATCCAGTTTGCATCATTGTACCCCTCTAGTACAGCTGGATATCTCGAATAATACAACCCATAAGTTAGCATGTATTTCAGGTACCGTAGTACCCGATTCAACGCTTTCCAATGATCATTACTCAGATTATGGGTAAACTCAACCAACTTGTTGACTGCATAAGCGATATCAGGTTGGGTACAATTTGTTATGTACATCAAACTCCCAATCACCTGAGCATATCGCTCTTGGCATACGGAGACACCACAATTTTTATCAATTTTCTTATTCATATCCAGTGGTGACTTCATCGGTGAACTGTCGAACATCTCAAAATTTCTCAATACATCCTCGATGTAGTGAGACTGAGATAAGACTAGTCTGTCATACGTCTTAGAGACATTAATCCCTAAGATGACATATGCAATACCCATATGCTTCATGTCGAAACATTATTTCAACATATTTTTAGTCTCATGGATCAAATTAGGACTACTCCCTGTGATCAACATGTCATCTACGTAAAGACATATCATGACGAACGAGTCAGAATTACCTTTTATGTAGACATATTTGTCACACTCATTAATGGAGAAACCCTTCGATAGTAGAGTACTATCAAATTTTCCGTGACATTGCCTCAAGGCATGTTTCAGTCCGTACAGATATTTGACAAGTCGACAGACTTTCCTCTCTTGCCCTAAAACCACATAGCCCTCGGGTTGTTCCATATAAATTGCTTCTTCTAAATCATCATTTAGAAAGACTATTTTGACATACATTTGATGTATCTCAAGGTCACGCAATGCTGTGATCGCAATGAATACTCGTATGGACGTCATTCTAGACACCGGGGAGTACGTGTCAAAATAGTCAACGCCTTCCTTATGTCGATATCCCTTGACTACCAACCTGTCTTTGTACTTCTCTATATACCCATTTGCTTGATACTTCCATTTGAGTATCCATTTACAACCCAACGGTTTGTTTCTCGAAGGAAGATCAACCAACTCCCAAGTATGGTTTTGTAAGATGGAGTCTATTTTACTCTCAATAGCAGTGCTTCTGGAGTTAACACCGCTTCAGCAATTGTCCGTGGTTCGTTATGAAAGGAAGATCAACCAACTCCCAAGTATCGTTTTGTAAGATCAACCAACTTCCATAGCAGTGCTTCTGGAGTTAACACCGCTTCAGCAATTGTCCGTGGTTCGTTATGAACCATATAATCTACAACGTCATGATCGAAGGATTTATCCTTCCTGGCCCTTTTACTTTGTGCAAACTTCAAATCACATATATCTGTATGAATAAGTTCTAGAGGAGTGGTATCCCTTTCGACAGATCTAAAGGAAGTCTTTATGAGTTTTGCCTCTACGCACACCTCACACTTATGTTGAGGGTTTACGTCGATAGACGACAATAATTCCAACTTTAATAGCCTTTGGATGAATTTGTAGTTAACATGTTCTAATCTATGATGCCATAAATTAAAAGACTCAAGCAAGTAAGAAAAAACTTCACTTTTATTGCTTGAATGCATGACTCACATGGCGTTAACCTTGAAGAGGCCTTCACAGACAAAACTCCTTCCCACAAAGGTTTCATTTTTTGTGATTATAAAATTATTGGACTCAAATACTAGACTAAAACTAGCATTAACCAATACAGAACCTGAAATTAAATTCTTCCTAATCTCAGGGACATGCATCACCTCCTTCAGAGTGAACTCCTTGCCAAAAGTCATCTTAAGGACTACTTTTTCTATCTCCAGCACGTCAGAGGAAGCGTTGTTACCCATGAACAACTTATTGTCTGTAACTGGTGTATACGTGGAGAAGGCATCTCTATCGGAATAGATGTGACGGGTAGAACCCGTGTCCATCCACCATTGCTTGGGATTCTCTGCAAGGTTTGCTTCTAGCACCACCACAGAAAACTCCTCAATTATGTCGTCAAGAAGCGTGTCCTCGATGACATTGGACTTTTCTTTGGCCTTCTGACTGTGCTCCATCTTGAGTATGTGGAAGTTATTGATCATATGACCATCTTTTCCATAGTAGTGACAGTTTCCCTTGAACTTCACCGCTATCTGGGTTGTTACACCCCGTATTTACAGGACATGTTTTAAGAACGTACGTAAGAACTCGCAAGTGTAAAAAAAATTTGAGACTTGTAAAGTTGTCGGAAAATGTACTATTGTGACGAATGGGAGGGCGACACGTGTCACCCCCCTTAGAAGATGCCTTGGACGAAATCTTGCAAGGGCAAGAGGGTCATTGGACCTTGGTTAGCAAGACAAGTCTTGCAAGTAGTAGCTTGACAACATTGACCAAGTCAATGACCCCACTTAGCTTGATATTTAAATGAATCTCATCCAAACCACACAAGTGTCTTAATCTTAACCCTTCCTTGTGTAATATAAGCTTACTAGTAGTGCAAGACTTTGCCTTTCTCCACACTTAGAAAATATTTTGAAATCTTGTTCTTGTGCTAAGTGAAGCTCACGGTTTTGCTAAGGGTTTGAAGAGAAAATTTTCAATTTTTGTCCAATAGTCTCCCCACTTTAAACCAAGGTACCTAAGGGTATAGTAAGCATATCTCAATAGAAAAATTCCGGAAAAAGAGAGTTTTCGTATTAGTGAAAGTGAAAACCTAGTGGCTTTCTAGGTTTTGAATTGGAAGTTTGAAGGAAAATTGTTGGTATTGTTCTAAGGGTCTCAACAAGCAGATTGAAGTGTCTTGGAGAGGCTACAAACTACTAGGAGCGACTTCGGATTTGGAATTGGATTAAAAATCGTTAAGGTATAATCTTGTCTTTTAAAGGTGTTACAAGATTATATATTTATATTGTTGTTGTTAGCTTTACTTGTTGCTAGCATGAAGTTGATATGTAGAAGTTAAGTATTATGGATTGCTTGTAGCTAAATCCGAAATGTTATGCAAGCCACTTGAAAATTGGATTACTAATTGGTCGTTTTTAGAAATCGTCGCATGTTACTTACTTAAAGATTATGGTTATTATAATCAAATGCGACTTGATATCATATTATGCTACCAATTTGGATTGAAATGGAAATTGGATAAGAATTGGTATGGTTGAACTCAAGGTGGCCGAATTTGGACTTGTAGTTTGTTATTCATTTGTATTTGACTACCTTCTAAATTGTGAGCCAATTGGGGCTGTTTAGTTATTCATTTGTATTGGACTACCTTCTATATTGTTGTGAGCCAATTGGGGCTGTTTGGTTATTGTATTTGGCCTTGAAAAGGTGGCAAAGTAAGTAGAAACAAAGGAGGTCTTTGTCAGATTTTCCGTAGAATTTAGTGACTTAGCACTTAGAATATTCTACGTTTGAAATAAGAGGTTAATGGATGTATGGTGACCATTATAGGTTGAAGTACTAAGTATAGTGTATCCTACTTGAAGAATGGAATAGCTCAAGGTTGAAGTACTTTGGAGCATTTTGCTCTTGTCGACAATCGTCGCGAGGTATGTGAACCTCTTCCTTCCTTGGCATGATTCTATGTATGGAATATACGTGGTATCATTTCATGTTTCTGTTACTCTTAGAAGTTAAGAGGTAGTTGTGTGATCTACTCATGTAGAACTTTTCCTATCTTTGAGCATGACTAGTTGCACGATGTAGTACGGTGAGCGTCTGACACCTTGATATCCTTTACTAGTAGTGTGAATAGCCAGTCGGGTGAGTTGGAGATTTACTCACTTCTTTGAAAGTATAAAGGATGTCTTAAGTTTTATTTAAGTTAAGGGACTTGAAGAGTTTTAAAGTATGTGATACTTGTTCCGTTTTAAACGTATAAGTCCCTTGGATAGGAAATTGTTTTTGGCTAAGGTATAAGGTGAATATAACGGCTTTATGGGACGTTAGTTATATTTGCTTTATGGAAAGATAAATGACTTGATTTTAGTGAAGAGGCAACTTGTTTTTAAGGCATCAATTGCCTAAGGTTTTATAATAAAAGGAGTCACTTGTTTTCTAAAGGTTTAGAGACTAATTGTATTTTTATTGAAAGTTATGAGAATTGATTTGAAAGTATATAATACTTGGTTTCAAAAAGTAGAAGTCTCTTGGTTATAAAAGGAACGTGTTGGTCTAAACCATAAAAGGTTATAACGGCTTTATGGGAAGTTGGTTATAACGGCTTTATGGAAGGTTAAGAGAATGGTTTTCTCTAATGAAGTAATCAAAGAAATAACTTGTATTAAGGAAGGGCAAATTGGTTTAAAGGTACCAATTGCTTAAGGTTTTTAATAAAGAAGTCACTTGATTTAGGTAGGTAATTGTAGTTCTAAAAAGGTATTGTGACTTGTCTTGAAAGGTGAATAGGACTTGATGCTACGGTTGTTAGTATCGGGGAAGTTTTATTTGGAAAGGAGTCTTTTGAAAAGAATGTACGTACGTAGTACTTTGGCTTGTTAAATGAGAATTATTCTATTTGTGCCTTGATTAGTACTTTGGCTTGATTAATGGAGAATTAGTCTAAGTATGCCTTGATAAGTACTTTGGCTTGTTAAATGAGAATTATTCTAAGTATGCCTTGATAAGTACTTTGGCTTGTTAAATGAGAATTATTCTATGTGATGCCTTGATTAGTACTTTGGCTTGTTAAATGAGAATTATTCTATTTGTGCCTTGATTAGTACTTTGGCTTGATTAATTGAGAATTAGTCTAAGTATGCCTTGATAAGTACTTTGGCTTGTTAAATGAGAATTTTTCTATGTGATGCCTTGATTAGTACTTTGACTTGATTAATTGAGAATTAGTCTAAGTATGCCTTGATAAGTACTTTGGCTTGTTAAATGAGAATTATTCTATGTGATGCCTTGAGTAGTACTTTGGCTTGATTGATTGAGAATTAGTCTAAGTGTGCCTTGATAAGTACTTTGGCTTGTTAATTGAGAATTAGCCTATGTGTGCTGGTGATAGCCTTTGAGTGCAAGTATTATGTTTTATTACGTTGCCGCGACTCTCGGTTGGAGGGTCACCGTCTTGTTGTAAGTACTTGGACATACCAAGCGGTGATGTGGGATTCCACGGGTATGCTTAGTTAATTGTAGTACTTGGGTTAAATTCCCAGATTTTATAGAAGACATGGTAGTGCTTACATTTTTGTATAAGGGTCGTTTGAGAAAGGGTAAGAGTATAAATGAGCAAGACCCTAAGACGTTATACCACCTTCTCGGGGTAAGAGTATAAGTGAGGGTAAACCCCAGACATTATACCACCTTGCTTTGTATAATGGTCGTTTGAGATAGGGTAAGAGTATAAATGAGGGGCAAGCCCCAAGACGTTATACCACCTTCTCCAGGATAAGAGTACAAGTGAGGGGTAGACCCCCAAGATGCTATACCACCTGCTTTACCAACTTCTCCAGGGTAAGAGTATAAGTGAGGGGTAGACCCCCAAGATGCTATACCACCTGCTTTACCAACTTCTCCAGGGTAAGAGTATAAGTGAGGGTAGACCCCAGACGCTATACCACCGCTTTACCAACTTCTCCAGGGTAAGAGTATAAGTGAGGGGTAGACCCCCAAGACGCTATACCACCGATGGGACTTGGTGTTCATGTATGCCTATTGGTGTATTATTATATCACGGGTATCGGCGGTGATGTGGGATTCCACGGGCGGGAGATATATATATGTGTTGTGAATGTACGCCGACAGTGAGGTGGGATGCCACGGGCGCGACACCTGATTATATTTTACACTTGTAGCTGTCGGCAGTGATGGGGGATTCTATGGACACGCTTGATATTAGTGTGACTTGATCGCGTCCCAGATTGGTCCGGGTAGTAAATGTGCCCTCCTTTAAGGCGGATTATACTTATGAAAGATAAGTAGGTTATATAGAAATGAACTTAATGATTTTTCCTAATCATGTGCGTAAGAATGTGGCTATAACCTTTATTGAAAATGGGAAAAGATATTGATGTGAAATTAAGTTCATAAGTGGTAATGACACGGCAGGATCTGGTATGTATTTTTATACTTGTCCCTGTCATTCTTTTGTCTGATTATGATCATTTCTTCATGCGTTATTTACATTCCATATTAAATTGTTGTTATCGACCCCTTTGCGTTAAATGCCGCGAGTTTTAGGTACCAGGTTGGTGATCCTCTTAGGATCTCGGTCCAGTTTTTGAGAGAAAGCTCCATTTGCTCCGGAGGCTTATCTCTTGGTACGGTTTCCCTGAGGTAGTAGATTCATGTATATTCAGGGGTATGGCGGGGCCCTGTCCATACGATTGTTCGATTATTATTCACAAGTGCAGTATTCACATACGTGGTTGGTGTAAGCGAGTTGTACTTTTGATTATGTTTATATTATAGAAAGCGATGCGATCGGCTAGCTCGTGACGTTTTTATTTACACGTGTGTTTATGTTGTGTATGTTCATTGCTATTCTCGATGTATACAGGCAGGGTGCGGGTAGGGCACCGATCGCGCCAGGTCGGGTCGTGACATGGGTCTTGTCATCTTTGTGGAACTTGCGCTTCTTACTTGGGTTCCTTTTGTTAGGAAAAATAAAAGCAACAAACGGGAAATAACAAACACCTATTACAAGAACTAGCAAAATTGAAGAACACAAGATTATAATAAAAGAAATAATCTTAACAAACAACTGAAAACTATAACCAACACTTGATCTGAAACCTTGTTGAGTCGAGTGATGGCACAATGTCTTTAAGACAAGATTGTCCGGTATATATCTTTTTACGTTGCTAGGCAATAGTCTTTCAAGATAAAACAACTACTAACACACTTGAGCAAAGAAAACTGTTACACCCCGTAGTCCGGGGCATTAAAGGAGAACGTAAGTAAGGAAATATGATTTGAATGTTGGAAGGATAGTGTATTTACATTTTCGATAAGTAAATTTTTTGGATACAATAAAGGTGACGACGAGAAGTAGTACTAGAAATTGAGTTCTTCCCAATAGAGTGGACAGAAAAGGAGCTCCCGAAACATAAAGGACAAAAGTTGGCAGATGAGGGGCGAAAGACTGCAGCACCGCGGTTCCACTCTTGGGAGTGCGGAGACTTCGGCATTGCGGTCGGAAAGCGATCTGCGGTGCCTATGCGGAATTTTCCAATCCGAAGATATTTTGTGACAAGTGGACTAGTGGGGTTTGTGGGTCCCCTTACACTTGTGCTACATACACCACATTAGGCAAGTCTTGCAAGACTTGGATCACAAACACCTTAATCCTTCAAACCCTCTCCCCCTTCCCTTGTTCTTGAAGTTTTCGAAATCCCCTGGCCAAGTGAAGATCAAGGACAACTTATTTTCCAATATTTAGCCCTCTACCTAAGTGCTAAGCCAAGTTAACTCTCCAAGAACTTTAAACCACGGTTTGGCCAAAAAGTGTCTTGAAACCCTAGGCTTGGAAATGAACTTTTTAGAAGGAAAACATGAAAGGAAGATGGCTACAAGCTTGTAGAGGATACGTGTGCGTGATTATAATGCGAAGAGGTGGTGTAAAAGGAAGCAGTTTGGCCGAGAACTTGTGGACGGTTTTGGGGACTGTTTTGTGGCATTAGAATACTGAAAATTCAGCCACAGTTATGCATGTTTAAATGTGGTAAAAACTAATGTAAATCCTAAAGGCATAAGGGTGTAGAAAGGTGTAGAAATGCCTCACTTTTTATCCTCATTGTTGTTGGATTGTGGACTA
The DNA here is from genome assembly GCA_029844215.1 of Przewalskia tangutica. Lineage (NCBI taxonomy): Eukaryota > Viridiplantae > Streptophyta > Magnoliopsida > Solanales > Solanaceae > Przewalskia > Przewalskia tangutica. Next base: position 13,634,545 of record CM056738.1, read on the forward strand.
TTTTTATGGACTGTTTTTATACGGATTATGAGGTTGTTCTTCTTGAGAAATAGGTGTGTGAATCACCTTGGTTAACTGGTTGGTTGTGCCCTTAATTGGTGCTTGGTTGTTGACGAAGTTGGCCTTATTGAAAGGTGGAAAAGTACGTATAAATAAGGGAGGTGTTGTCCAAATTTTTATAAGAAAAGAGAATCATTACTTGGTATATAACCTACTCTAGTGAGCATGGAGTTGATATACGTGTTATGATATTTATAGGTTGAAGTACTACTTGAGGCGGATTCTAATTATCAAGTTGGTTAGTTCGTCAATAAGGTATGTGAACCTCTTCCTTCTCTCTTTTGGCATGTTCTACGTATAAACTATACCTATGGTATTGTTTCAAAAGTTATTCTACTATTAGAAGTTAAGAAGTATTCATGTTATTGATTCTATGCTAAAGGCATGTCTAAATTATTCCTAAGTCCGTACCAAGTCTTATGGGAGATATTGGTAAGAGTTTTTATTAAGCATTGTAGTCGATGTAATCTTGCTAAGTTACAGCACAAATGAGAAAAGGTATCGAATAAGCCACTGCAGCTTTAAATGAAAAGATATAGACAATCAATTATATTGAAATGAGTAGAATTTCCATCTGCATAGAAGCTAAGATATAACCAGTTCGTTTTATATTTTCTAGGTTCACAACTGATTATATAAGATCATTATTAAATATATTATCTGCTAATGGCTCATAAAATGAATTAATCTGGCAATTCAGATCAGTTATCACTATGCAAATATTTTCATAATGTTAGCCAGAGGAGCGAGACAAATTTAGATTATACGTACGGCGGACGTACGTAATTCTATTGAACCCTTTGTTATACATGATATGTAAGTGTCTTGATTTTCCAAAGGATGGTTTAAAAGGAAGGAATGATATTGCCTTGGTATTTCTAAAAAGGAAGGCATGGTATTGCCTTGGTATTTCTAAAAATGAAGGCATGGTATTGTCTTGGTATTTCCGAAAATGAAAGGCATGGTATGGACTTGATTTGAAAAGTATAAGTTACTTGATTTGAAAAGTGTAAGTGACTTGATTTTAAAAGTGGAAGTTCCTTGATTTATACAAGAAGTGACGGTGTTTTCTAAAATGAATGTACGGTGGACGTACATAGTACTTTTGGGTTCAAGTCCCTAATATTACATGACATGATAAGTGCCTTGATTTTCCAAATGAGTATCTAAAATGAAAGTTGAGTTTATAAAGTGAGTGTACGGCGGACGTACATAGTTTAATTGGATCTTAACCCTTAATGGTACATGAGATGTTGGTACCTAGGTTTGTTTAAAATGAAAGTTCATTATATGTGTATGGTACACGAGATGTTGGTACCTAGGTTTGTTTAAAATGAAAGATTTTATATGTGTTTGGTACATGATATGTTGGTACCTTCGCATAGCTAAAATGAAGGATTTTATATGTGTTTGGTACATAAAGTTTTGGTGCCTTGACATAGCTAAAATGAAAGATTTTATATGTGTTTGATACATGATGTTTTGGTACCTTGGCATAGCTAAAATGAAAGATTTTATATGTGTTTGGTACATGATATGTTGGTACCTTGACATAGCTAAAGTGAAAAGTTTGTATATGTGATTGGTACATGAGATGTTGGTACCTTGGGTTTTATTCCTTTGAGATTCAAAAGATGAGTTAAATTGCACAAGGTTGCTTATGATAGTTATTCGTGCAAGTGTTATTATAGTGAGTTCGCCGAGTCCCTCACTAAAGGGTCGGGATACGTTATATGAAAACAGATGCAATGACTCTCATTTTTATAAGGTACAGTGGTACAATGGTACAGTGATACAAGGTACGGTTGACTTTTATTTTATATGGCACGGTACGATCTGATATTTGATTTTCATACTTGTCTCTGTCATTCTTTTGTACAGTTATGATCTTGAAATGTACTTCATGTTTGCTTACTTGGTACCTTGTTGTATTGACCCCCTCCGGGGGGCTGCGTTCATGCCCGCAGGTATAGATACTCAATTTGGTGATCCTCGAGCTTAGGATCTTTGCTCAGCTATTTGAGATAGCTCCACTGTTCTGGAGCTTGTCATTTTGGTACAGGTTTTCCATTATGGCTATGTATATTTAGGGGTACGACGGGGCCTTGTCCCATCATAGTTGTTATGATACTCTTAGAGGTCTGTAGTCATGTGTGGGTTGGACATATGTAAAGTTGTAACTCTTTTTGGGATATCTTTATGTACAGTGGTGGCCTTATCGGCTTGCCTGTTTTTTTTATAACATGCGGTTTTCTTAAAGCTTCCGCTGGTTATGTGGCATGTGTGGGTATAAGGGTGCCCAGGTAGGGCATCAGTCACGGGTTCGGGTCGTTACAGAAACTCAAATGTTTCTCTTGAAGAACTTTGAGTATTGAAAGGATGCTAGAGAGGAAGAAGATTTTCTGAAGTGTTTAACCATTTAGCCAAAGACCTCAATTTATAGTGTAAGAATTGTCTCTTCAAGTGCCAAGTAATGACATTGAATCACCCATGTAATGGATATGAAATTCCCAAGTAATGACACTCATTTATCAGCCAAATAATGGTTGACTAATGCTGGAATGAATGTCATTGAGGGCAGCCCAAAAGTATCCAAAAATCTGATTTTTCGTTTCAGACTTTCTGTCAGGATAGCGTCGCGACCCAGGACTTTACATCAGCCCTGAGGGAGTGTTTTTTTTTTTTTGAGACTTTACATCAGCCTTCACCTGCTGACAATTCAAACACTTAGCAACAAAGTTAGAGATATCTACCTTAATGCTCTCCACCAGTAGTGTTCCTTCAAAGTCTTGTACATCTTGGTGGTTCCCGGGTGCACGAAATACTTGGAACTATGCGCCTCCACCATCATTTTTTGTCGGAGAGCATTAACATCCGGAACGCATAGGCGTTCTTGCAACCTCAGGACATTACTATCGACGTCAATGGTGAATGAAGTATAATCACCTCGTTTCACCCCATCTCGCAGCTTTGATAGAAGTTCATCCTCATTTTGTTTTGACTTAATTTTCTCCACAACATCATATCACTCTTGAGTAATTTCCACTAACTCTCCATTCTCCGTTTCATCGAGTCGGACCCCAAAACTAGCAAGTCTTTCAATTTCTCTGCTCATTGGCATCTCATGTGCACACAAATAGGCTAAAGTGCCCAAAGACTTTCGGCTCAAAGCGTAACTCTTAAATTACCTCGACTAATGATCATCGAAATTGGGATATCGATGATATGTGATACGTCGACATGTGGTCGGTCTGCATCATATCCTTAGGGGATGTAGTATGTCTCACTTGCTACGAGTTATGGCAACTCGTGATGGACACATGGATACTTGTAGAAGTATTGGTATGCCCTGCTGATGTATTGTTTTGTTATATGTCTATAATATCATCGGCGTGTGGGAGATAAAAGTCCTTAGACTTGAGGTCAATACCATCTTATTTACGGACTAATGTACTTTGATCCTGTCCTAAGCTCAAATGCCTTATAGGTTGAGACACGGCTTGTTTTGGGTGCATTACGAAGTAGATTAAAGGTGATATGTGAACCAAGAAAGGATTCATTCCTTGAAATTTATATTCGAGTGAACACTCAGGTACTCATATGGTATTAGGTTGACTAAGTCATTGGCCAATGCAATGGACATGTGTGTGATATGGTCCTGTTGCCAACTAATATAGATGAGTTATAATAATTAAGTCATTTGGATAGACATTTGACATATCCTAAGCTTGATTGAGTGTGTCATGAATGAAAGAATTTTATCTTCCCGCATAAATGTTCAGTTCACAAGTTTCGTGTAACTAGACTTCACATATTGAGTTCGTCTTCCGGCGTAGTCTAGGAGTTCCGTGTAGACCCTAATAATATTAGTGTCAGTATGTGAAGGCCTGAAGGGTAACACTAAGTCAATTGTTCCGTCGATTCAAATGATGTAATCGGAGAGTTAATCAATTAATGTTCGGTTGATGATCGAGACATTAAAATAAAATAGAAATAAAGCAGAAATGGAGCAAGGGTCGTAGCCCAAGTGAGCCAGGGCCGCGACGCCTCACTTCCAGTGGGTCCAAGTTGACCCAAATCTGCCTCGTTTTCTGGGCCTGGCCCACGAGGGAAATCCTAGCTGATTTATTCAGCTATATATACAGGGTTTAACCTCATATTTTATATACTATCTTTTCATAAGATTAAACTCTACTGAAACTCTGCCGGATTTCCTAGCTTTCCGAAAGAAAGTTATATCTCAGTCTCTGACTTGCGAATCGAGGGACGATTGCGTGCGCACCCTCAGAATACACAATCCAAGATTGAAGATTTGAAAGTTGCTCTAACTATAAGTGTTCTCATCGACGCATTACAGTTCTTATATGTTGTACATTATTGTAATCATCCTACAGTTCTGCCGAAGTCGAGTTTGAAATATAAATTTTCAAATTCCGATGCATGTACGAACCCGACAAAACACCTACAATGGTATCAGAGTCTGGGTTGTTTTGTGTGATTATAACAATGAATATTAATGATAATATGGGTTAGGATTTGTCTAGATCTAAATTTTGTCTTTTAAAAGTTTTTAAAACCTTAAAATCTCAAGAAAGCATAATCTTTGTCTCTGGAACTGTTGAACAATGATGTAATTGAGGAAGTTATTCCAATCTAACTCTCATCGAGTCGACGTATAAACCGGTTCGATTTCGAACATGGTGCACCGAGACGAAGAACGAGAAGGGATTGGATAATGTCGATGAATGTGTTGTTTGATAATGAAAGGGAACAAGGATGGATCTGAAGATCTGACCCTGATCTAGTTTTAGGGCTTCGGAAATTCGAATTTGCGTTCTAGGGTCGAGGCGCCGCGGCTCTTGTCTCGAGGGACGCGACTCTAATTAAATTTTGTTCCAGATCCATCGCCAGCGTCAGCGCGCTCGAGCCCAGGTCATACGACGGTAATTTAAAAAGAAATAATAATAAAATTATGGGATCAGAAACTGAAGTTTTAAATATTCAGATTCTAATTCTAATATTTTAAATATTAAGAATCAGGAGGATTAAAACTTTTAATTAAACAGATTTGATCCTTTCGGGCAATTTTGTAATTAAATAAAGTTTTGGAAATTTGAAATTTTCAAATCTAGAAATTTCAAACTGGTCCCTGAAACCTGAAAGTATTTTCTGAGAGTTAAAATTGAATTTTCTGAATTTTTAGGGCTCAAAATTGAAACTTTAAATTTTTGAGGGACTAAACTACAAATTTTGAAAAGTTTACAGAATTTCAGAAAATCAGAATTTTAAATCAAAAATTATTTAGGGACTGTTTGACATAGACATAGAGTTTAGACAAATAGACACATGATTATCATTAATGGTATATTATTTATAATATACAAATGTGTTAAGTGATTGAATGTGATGCATTTAAATTATTAGCATAGCGTCCGCAATTATTGTCTGGGTAGGCGACGCTCTATAATTGTTTAATTTCAAATGACCACTATAACTGTCTGGGTAGACGACACTTAGTATGTGATTAAAACCATCTTTTATCATGCCTATTGGGTTTGATGTGTTTCCATCTAATTGTGTTTAAAAATTGCATGATAGGATGTCATATGATGTATGACTTGATAGTTGATCTTGAATGAATCCCCGGAAACTAAAATGTTCCCCAAAAATTAAATACAAGTCTAATTATAACGCGTCGTCTATTATAATTGTTAGGGTGCTAAGTCATTTTCAGCGATAAATGTATTTATGTCAAAACATTTGCTCTAAGTCTAAGAGGACCGAGACCCTTTCATAGATGTGTTAAAATAAAAGTAGATAATAAACTTTTGTTGGTATTTACACCAAAGTGTTTGCTTGCAAAGGCTAAATTTACTTAGGCATTTAAACGCAGTCGTGTAATGGGGTTGACTTGTTTAGATGAATCTTGACGCTAAAGTGTCGGACTAGTCTAAAGACGTAAGATTAAAATGAAAGATATTTAATCAAACCAAGAGTTGTAGAGTTGTTTTACAATTGGTTGATGACCTATCAAAGTGTGCTATTGAAGTTATCAGCCAAAACAAACACAGATATAGCATATGTTTGGATCTTGGCCCATTATGACTTTTATATTGATTTAGGTCTGTATTCTACCTTGGGGTCGTAGAAGTATGCAAAATAGTGAGAGCTAATTTAAAACAAAAGGTCATGTTGAAATTAGCAAATTATGAATGTGTATAAATTAATGGAAAAATGAATTGTTGATTGCATTTTTCCTATTATATCTATTATCTTCAGATCTTCAGAAATGTCAAACTTTTCGTTGAAAATGCTCATGGAGTCAAACAGACTCACCGGAGCCAACTTCATTGACTGGCTAAGAAGTGTTGAATTGTTCTTAGACAAGAAGAAATTGAGTATACATTAGACAAAGTGTTCCCACAGCTCCGGCGGAGGACACTGCAGAGTATGCAACTTTTGACCAGGTTGCCTACAAGAAACATTATAAAGATGACACCGCTGCTCAATGCTTAATATTGTCTTCTATGTCTCCTACATTGCAAAGGCAGCACGAAAATATGGGGCCCAACAAAATGTTAGCCCATTTGAGGAGTTTTTATGATTCGCAGAGTCAGACAATGGAGTATGACATGCTCATAGAACTTTTCAAGTGTAAGCTAAATGAAGGGGGCTAAGTTTCACCTGTGTTAAGGATGATTGAGTTGATTGAGAGGTTAGCTTCTATAGAGATAAGGTTTCATGAAAGAGTCGCCACCACCCTCATATTTGCCTCACTTCCTAAGTCGTTTGAGAGTTTCATTGTCAATTATAATATGAATGAGACTAAAGCGACATTGTCGGAGTTACATAATATGTTAAAAACTTTTGAATCTTCGACCTCTAAGACCAAGCCTATTCTAATGGTTGACTCCTCTAGTCGCCCCAAACCGAAAGGTAAGGGACAACAGAAGGGGAAGGGCAAAATTATTGCTTCGACAACAGCAATGAAGCCCAAGGGAGGGGCGAAGAAGAAGAAACTGTCGGCATTGGATGTTTGCATGAATTGCAACAGGAAGGGGCATTGGAGAAATGATTGACCTTGCTCAGCGGAGGAATGGCACCAGTGCTAATGTGCAAGGTATGTTTGTAATTGAAATTAATCTATCTATAAATGATTCTCATTCCCGGTACTTGATACCACAGTGGCTCACACATTTGTACAAATGTGCGCGGCTAACCGATAGCAGGAAGGTCGGCCTCGCGAGTGGACTGTGGCGTCGGAAATGAGCACGAGTTAGCTTTGCGAGCGTGAGAACTTATAGGATAGATTTACCTTTTGACAAAGTTTTAATGTTGAACAATTGTTTTTATGTTTCTTCTTTGACAAGAAATATTATTTCCATTCCTGTACTTGATTCAGAGGGTTTTTCCTCAAACACATCTAATGACAATATGGTTTTGACTTTAGATAATGTTGTGTATGAAATTGCGCCTCTTGTGAATGGATTATATACATTAAACTGCCACAGAAAATTTTTCAATGTACAAAATAAAAAGGGCTAAGTTAAATGAAAGAAATTCTACCTACTTATGGCATTGCAGACTTGGTCATATCAATCAAACAAGGATAGAACGGTTGAGAAAATTAAATTACCTCGAACCATTTGACTTACAATCTTATGATAACTGTGAATCATGTTTGAAAGGTAAGATGACCATTAAACCTCTTTCTGGAAAGGGGATCCATGCCAAGGAGGTGCTTGAGTTGGTACATACGGATGTATGTGAACCATTTCAGACTCAAGCTAGAGAAGGTTTCTCGTACTTCATCAATTTCACAGACGACTTATCAATGTTTGAATATGTATATCTTATGAGACATAAATCTGAGGCTTTTGAGAAGTTTAAGGAGTTTAAGTGTGAAGTTGAGAACAACTCTCAATGAGTATCAAGACTATCCGATCTGATCGTGGGGGTGAATACTTAAACAAAGAATTTCTTGACTACTTAAAACTTCATGGAGTTCATTCCGAATGGACACCTCCTGGAACACCACAGATGAATTGTGTTGCCGAGAGGAGAAATCGAACATTGCTTGACATAGTTCGTTCCATGATGAGCTTTTTCAGCTCTTCCTACATACCTTTGGGGATATGCTATTTTGACCTCAATATATGTTCTAAACAGAGTTCCATCTAAATCAGTCGAGAAGACACCATATGAGGTATGGTGTGACAAGAAACCATCACTTAGACACATGAGGCACTGGGGGTGTCCTGCATATGTCAAGAAGTTGATCACTCATAAGTTGAAATCTAAAAGTGAGAAATGTTATATCCGAAGGAAACTAAGGGATACTATTTCTATCTTTCTGTAGAACATAAGATATTTGTTTCTAGGAACGCAACTTTCCTTAAAGATGAATATGTCTACAAGGATGAGAGTTGCACGGAGATAGAACTTGAAGAAATTCAAGAACAAAGTAAAATAGAGGTTGAATCCTTGTCTGATGATAAAGGCAAGAATTCAGTGGGATCTTCTGGCGAAGATTGGGTATTTAGGTACCCTTCTTCGATGGGAGTGCTATGAGTAATGCGTAAATGCAAGATCTTCCTAAGATGCACTTGGGAGCAAGTGCACCAGTTGCATTTCCTCCCATTCATGAAAGGCATGAAAATGATATTCCTGAAAGCTCTAATGTTGGTGGTTCGACCAGCGCACAAGAACCTACTCACAGTCAGAACATACTTGTAACTGAACTGCAAGACAATCAACTCTGTAGGTCTACTAGATCTCATCGTCCTCCGGAAAGACTAAATCTGCTTATGGAAACACAAAATGAGATAGATATTCCAGATGATGACGAGCCTAGAACCTATAACGAAGCAATGCTAGACATTGATTTGAAGATATGACAAAAAGCCATGAAATCTGAAATGAAATCTATGTATATCAATCAAGTGTGGAACTTGGTCGATTTGTCAAATGGGGTTAAACCCATAGGATGCAAATGAGTCTTCAAGAAGAAGATTGATGCATCCGGCAAGGTTCAGACTTATAAAGCTAGACTAGTGGCTAAAGGTTTTACTCAGCGTCCTGGTGTGGATTATGATGAAACCTTTTCACCGGTGGCTAAGATAAAGTCTATTCGAATTTTGCTTGCGATAGCTGCACATTATGATTATGACATTTGACAGATGGATGTCAAAACTGCATTCCTCAATGGTAATCTAATTGAGGAAGTGTATATGAAACAACCCGATGGTTTTTCATGTGAGTCCAGACCAAATGATGTGTGCAAGCTACAGAAGTCCATTTATGGACTTAAGAAGCCTCTAGGAGTTGGAATATTTGTTTTGACAATGCTATCAAATCTTTTAATTTTGTCAGAAGCAAAGAGGATCATTGTGTTTATTCCAAACGCAAGGATGAGGGTATTGTCTTCATTATAATATATGTTGATGACATATTAATAATGAGAGATAATAAGACACTCATGCAGTCAGTTAAGGATTGGTTGTCCAAGACCTTCATGATGAGGATTTAAGTGAAGCCTGCTACATTCTGCGAATTAAGATCTATAGAGATAGACCTAATAAATTTTTGGGGCTGTCACAGTCAGTCTACATAGACAAAGTGCTTAGACGTTTTTCAATGGAGAAATCCAAGAAAGGTGGCCTTCCGATGGGTCAAGGCATCAAGTTATCAAAGAATGACTGCCCTTCTATTGCTATTGAACTTGAGCGCATGAAGAGGATTCCATATGCTTCGGCTATAGAATCGATCATGTATGCCATGACATGTACTAGGCCAGATGTGTCCTTTGCACTTAGTATGACTTGCAAGTTCCAGACTCGCGAGGAACACCGAAAGCGACAAGAGTATTCTCAAGTACCTCAGACGTACTAAAAATTACTTCTTAGTCTATGGTGGAGTTGGTGAGCTGGTTGTCACTGGGTATACCGATGCTAGTTTCCAGACAGATGTTGATGATTTCAAATCTCAGTCTGGTTACACATTCATTTTCAATGGAGGAGCAGTGAGTTGGAAGAGTTCCAAATAGACTACTACCGCACTGATCATCAAGCGGAGTATCTTTGGATCGGAAGCTGCTAAAGAAGCTGTCGCGATTTCTGAGTTCCTGAATGAACTAGGGGTTGTTCCGAGTGCTAGTTGTCCAATAATCATTTATTGTGACAACACTGGTGCCATTGCACAGGCAATGAACCAAGATCAACAAACATAAACAAACATGTACCGATGAAGTACCACATCCTGAGATGGTGGAAGCTGAAGATATCAAGATAGATTATATTCCACAGACAATAATCTAGCAGACCCATTTACTAAACCATTAAGCTTGGTGAAGCATAATGATCATTTTGAGAACATGGGTATTAGATACGTTGGTGATTGGCTCTAGGCCAAGTGGGAGATTGAAAATATATGTATGTCCTAGAGACAATTTGTATTAAGACACAATGTACTTTATACAAATTCATATTTATATTAATGATGATTAATATTATGACATTTTGCATTTGTTGAATTATTAATTGATTGTTTATAATATTCTATAAATGCATCCCTAGAGGTTACGTGTTTATTAATGATGTGAGAATTAATGTTATAACGTAACTCTTAAATTACCTCGACTAATGATTATCGAAATTGGGATATCAATGATATGTGATACGTCGATACGTGTCCGCATCATATCCTGTGGGATGTAGTATGTCTCACTTGCTACGAGTTATGACAACTCGTGATGGACACATGGATACTTGTAGAAGTATCGTATGCCCGCCGATGTCTTGTTTTGTTATATGTCTATAATGTCATCGGCGTGTGGGAGATAAAAGTCCTTAGACTTGAGGTCAATACCATCTTGTTTACAGAGTAATGTACTTTGATCCTGTCCTAAGCTCAAATGACTTATATGTTGAGACGCGACTTGTTTTGGGTGCATTACGAAGTAGATTAAAGGTGATATGTGAGCCAAGAAATGATTCATTCCTTGAATTTATATTCGAGTGAACACTCAGGTACTCATATGGTATTATGTTGACTAAGTCATTGGCCAATGCAATGGACATGTCTGTGATATGATCCCGTTGTCAACTAATATAGATGAGTTATAATAATTAAGTCATTTGGATAGACACTTGACAGATCCTAAGCTTGATTGGGTGTTGTTATACCCCGTATTTCCAGAGTATGTACGTAGGGACGTACGTAGAAAATTCGAACTTCAAATAGGCTTGGACGAATTATTTTTTGTTCACAACACCCGGTTAGAGTCGTTTTCGAAACGCGTTTTCTGCTTCGTAGGAAAATTCGCTATGTCATTTCCAATTTTTGCGATTTTTCCGAGAGACGAAACATTTTGGACCAACAAGAGGCGACACTTGTCACCCTCTCATTGTATAGGCTAGGCGGTCAGGTGGACGAATTGGGTGAGTTTTTGTCAAGTAGTAGGTAGGATATTTTGGTGGTAGATGGATAAGGTGCACTTGGCATGATCTTGCCCTACACTTGCATGCACTTGCATGATCTTGGCCGCCATTGTCGCCTTTGCTAGACCTATAAATACCCTTGGAAGACTTCTTCATCCATTCCAAATATTTCCTAAGTGTTAAAATCCTCCTCCCTCCTTTGTGTTGAGTTCGTGAGAGCCCTCTCCCCTCGCCGAGAGTACCCCCAGTGGCAGCCGGCGGGTATACACCCCTCCTTGTGGTGCTAGCCAGGTACCCACAGCCTAGTTGTTTCGTATAAATACCATCCTCTTGGTAGAAATACTCTCAAAAGTATTGTTACTATACCCAAATTACCTTAGCAGATACCTTGTAGTATTCTAAGGTTATACTTATCTAAAAGCCGAAATACTATTTTACTTCCTTCCACACAAAACCTAAACCCAAGGAAAATCTCCATAGTTGGTTGGAGTATTAAGTAGAAGTTGGTTAGAACTTCAAGGGTTGTCATGGAGCGCCTCGAGCGCACTGAGTAGGAGCTAAACTGCTCAGGATCGACATTTAAACTCGGATAATTATGGGCTTATCGAGGTAAATATCTTGTCCCTCTATTGTAATTGGAAATTACATGATTGTTAGACTATATAGTTGAAGTATACTATATTTAGAATGGAACGTAGTTGTTCGGCAATGTCTTTGGACTTAAGCCTGAATAATACTTACGGCAATGTCTTGCGACTTAAGCCTGAATGTAGAAGATCTTCGAATCAGAATTACATGGGATCAGATACAGACTTGTGTAGCTTTTCGTGAGGTAGAATTGTGCACGTCCGATTAGACGTAACCCCCTCGTTGGCTTGGTAGCGGCCCGATAGAGAGAGATTTACGCTGTTGCGGAGTCTTTGCGAATTTTCGTAGAATGTTCTACGAAGAGACCTAAATGTTAATAAGCGCCTTGTGGCCTTATAGGTTGAAGATCGCGTGTGGCGCGATCTACTTGGCTTGGAGTAGCCGACGGTTGGAAGTACTGAGCGTTTGCTATTAGTCGATACTCGTCGAGGTATGTGAACCTCTTCCTATCTCTTCTAGCATGATATGTGTGTAACTATGTAGTGCGGTAGACGATACGTGTAAAATGTATTTGTTTGGTTTAAACATAAAGTGTTATAACGGCTTTATGGGAAGTTGGTTATAACAGCTTTATGTATGTAAGAAAATACTTATGGTTTTTAAAAAGGTAACTGATTTGAACTATAACTGGCTGGTTATGTGATAATAAAGAACTTGAAGTATTTCAAAAGATTTTTGAATCATTTTGAAAGAAGAGTAATACTTAGTTTTTGAAAACTTAAGAGTTATACTAGCTTTATGGGAAGTTAGGTATAACGGCTTAAGAATGTTTTACTGAGTTAGGAAATCAGAATGTGTATCGAACAAACCACAGCAGCGCTAATAAAGGGAAATGTTTTGACTAATAATGTATTAGTAAAACCAGTAGAAACTTCCATCTGCATAGAAACTAAGATGAGACAAAATGATATTTCCTAGATCATGGCTGCTGTAATAAGATTGTTATAAACAAGAATATCCTACTCACATATAAGGCTTATGTTTTCTCAGATGGTTTAAAAGAGAATTATATTCTTAAATGAATAAGATTATGAACTACGAAACCTTTCTAAAATAAAGAACCGTGAACATTTGAAATTAGGCAAACTTGGACGTTTGGAAAATAATGTTGTTACTTGATTTTACAAAGGTAAGTGTTTTGATTTACTTCAAAAGATAATCACTCTATTTTCATATACTACGGGTATCGTGTGACTTTTGTAAACGTAGCGTATCTTTTAAAAAGATGATATATGAAGTACTTTGGGAATAGATACCCGATCTTGTTAATCATATATTAGAATGTACCTTGTGTGTATAACTTGATTGTGTTGGTTTGTGATAGCCCTGTAATACTTTCTTGTTGATTTGATAAGTAAACATGCTAGGATGCTATGTGTGTTAGTATCTTGTGATGTTTTGTAAAGGGTTTTCCTCGATCGCGCTTTTGTTTGCTCGACTTCACCGTTATGTTGGTATTGTACCACTCACCTGACTTGTCTCGGAGGTTGTCGCCTCCACGCGGTAGACTCAGCGGTCCGGACCATGATTCGAGAATACCACGCGGTCCAAGGGATCCATGCGAACTACGGAGTTCCGGTTAGTTTCGCGGCCGCGTGGTCACGCGGTCTTTGTGGCTACGCGATCGCGAGTCGGGGCGATGTCGAGAAAGCTACCCTCGATGCGAGGAATACCTCATGCGGCCTATGAGGTTGCTATCGCGAGCTACGAGAGTTCTGTGGCTAGACGCGCACATTTGATATCGCGCGAGTGACGGCTTTGATCATGCGACGATGCAGACAGATATCATGATACGATTTATGACCGCATTAATCGCAGGTGTTAGTAGTCGGTTATGCGCCATTTACCTGATCTTGTTTTATTAGGACACAGTGGACTGTGTTCATATGTATTTCTTGGTGCTTTTATATCATAATCTGCGGTGGGAAGGTATTCCACGCATGATTGATGTTATGGGCGTGAGACCCATAGTTACATTTGAGTGATGACTTTGGCGTGAGTCCCCGACTTGACATACGATCGCCTATTTATTGTGAATCGTAGTTTGGTTATCATACATGTCTCGCTTTATAGACTATTATGATTTCATTTACGATTTTCAGTTTCACATACTTGCAATTGTATTGACCTCGACTTGCGTTCGCTCACGCCGCAGTTGAGGTACACGATCGTTGATCCTAGTTCTCGGTCACGATTCAGTATGGGAAGCTCCGCTTTCTCGGAGGCTTATCAGTGGTATAGTCCCATCGTTGTAGGTATTTACATTCGGGTATGGCGGGCCCGCCCCGCCATTGTTGTCGTATCATTCTTGAGGTCCGTAGTAATCTTGCAGAGTTGTAATGGGATGTAATCGTTCGGTTTAAAATTGATTTATATATACGCCGTAAGACAAGTTTTCTCCGACATCTTTCTTACTTCATAATATTTTCATGTCTTGTTTTATGTTCCGCTGATTACTCTGATGTTGTATCACTAGGGTGCCCGGGGTAAGGCACCAGTCACGGGCCCGGGTTCGGGTCGTGACAGGTGTGTCATGAATGAAAGGATTTTATCTTCCCACATAAAGGTTCAAGTAACAGATTGGATTAGAAATCTGTTACTTGAGCTTCATTGCCCAATTCCAACAGCCACACTAGTATACTGTGATAATGTTAGTGCTATCTATCTCTCAGGGAACCCAATCAATCATCAACGCACTAAACATATTGAGTTAGATATCTATTTTGTTCGTGAAAAGGTGACTCACGGATAAGTGCGAGTGTTACATGTCCCAACACGTTATAAAATCACATATATTTTCACAAAAGGACTTCCGCTGGTATTATTTGAAGATTTTCAGGACAGTCTCAGCATTCGCCGCACTCCAGCTTTGACTGCGGTGGAGTATTAGAAAATTATTATTATGTATATTAATGTAGTATCATTTTATCTATGGTAAGTAGTAAGATGATTGATTAGGAAGATTATTAGGATTATTGATTAGGAAGAATATTAGGGATATTGATATTGATTAGGAAGATTAGAGACTTGATTTCCTCTTCTCATTAAATGTATATTGTGTATATATCTTGCCCTTTATGGAAGAAAACAATTGAGGAAAATATTTTCAAAGTCTTACAGAATCCACAAATGAGAAACTCTAATATGAAATCAATAGATAAAGGTTCAATAGCCATCAATGAAATCTAACAATGATGAACTATCATAATTACTACAATAACACTAAACTAAGCTATCAAGGTAATCACTTTTCAAGAGTATTCTTTCATCATCCAAAAAATGAATAATAATGTAATATTTATACTACTTATGCTAATAAGACTACTAAGCTATTACAATTACATCTTTAAGGAAGTAAAGACCTTGTTTGATGGTCTTCTCAAGGAATGATGGCTTTGTCTATATAGAATAACCTCTTTGCATAGCTAATCACCATATTCTACGCTATATCATATAGCCTCTTTGCATCACTAACCATCATCTTCCACGCTATCTCCCATATCTTGATCATCTTCACATGTGGGTCTTCAATGGCCTCCAAAGGTTCTATCTCCATCATCAAAGAGTGTGTCACGTGAAGATACACACTTGAGACTTCTTGAAGTGCCT
The DNA here is from genome assembly GCA_029844215.1 of Przewalskia tangutica. Classification (NCBI taxonomy): domain Eukaryota; kingdom Viridiplantae; phylum Streptophyta; class Magnoliopsida; order Solanales; family Solanaceae; genus Przewalskia; species Przewalskia tangutica. The sequence continues at coordinate 13,650,300 of CM056738.1, forward strand.
CATATAATGTGAATGTGTTCCATGGACCATCATTGTTTGAGATCAAGATCCACCTCGAATCCTAGAACCCATAATCACCTTCGAGATTCCTAGGGTCATATCATCCTCCCCTTCTTGAAAATGATTCGTCCTCAAATCTAAACCTTGCAAGACCATAAGAAGGACATACAACAACAAGGGTCTCAAAGCATGAGTGTTAGTGTAAGAATAAACGCAATCAACATGTCAAGGATGCACAAACTTGCGATATAACCAAACATCGACCATTCTTAGTAAGAACAATTTTTCACATGAAAGCATTAAGAGTTTGATTAATCCAAGTATCATGCAATGGGGAGAAAATAAAGGAATCAAGAATTTCAACATCACAATCATGCACTTCGTTTAAGTCCTTCCCAACATAAGATATGCTCCCCACACAAGTACGAGTATCGTCAAATGCAAATAGATAGTAGAGAAAGGTATCATACAAAACAACTTCTTCTAGGGTGTCTTCAAATGTAGAATCACTATTAATTTCAAGGACACGATCAAGCATACTACTACAAGTTGGGACACACAAAGAAGAATTGTCAATATGCAAGCAAGTGTCACCCCCTTTCCTACAACAATCTTCCCCAACAAACATGCTATATCCCCCTACGAGGAGAGTCCCATCACAAGGGAAAGGGTTGTTGACATCTAATTTTTATCCTCCAATAATATTTTTTAATTATTCAATGTTCTCGGGTAACAGACGGAGTGAAATATACTTTCACAAAGCGAATATAATTTTACAAAATTATTGCGGGGTGTATTTTGTCATTTTGACAAAATATCACTTTATATATATATATATATATATATATATATATATATATTGTATATCATATCCTAATTTTACACAGATTTGATCATTAATCATAATTTTGGAATTCTAAAATAACAATTATAAATGTAATTATTTTAAAATAATTCTCAATACTGAAGGATTAATGTTTCGGTCTGTCAAAATTGTATGTACCACAAAAATAACTTAAATCGAGTATAAGTGCATTTCTGCCAAATAAGGAACATCCACGTTTGTTTTTCCTTTAATAAAGACAACAATTTTTTTTTAAAATTACTATGTGCTTCACAAACTGATATTATTTGTGCAATTTTTTTTTGTGAGATAAAAAAATAGACTCATATCTTACACTTTTGGGTCCACAAATTTTAAGTCTTTTTTTTTTGTCTCAACACGTGTTTAAGACTTTAAGCCATACAAACCTTCTTTTCTTATACACTTCACAGTCGTATTCTATTAAAAAATCCGTAAATAAAATCTCTCTCTTCTCTGCGAATCATTTTTTGAACAACGGACTCCATAACATAAAGATCAGTCATTCACGACCACTGATGAAGGATTCCTCGAAAAGTTAAGGATTAGTAATCCTTTTTAGAAATCGAATGGATTCGGTCTTATACATACGCGAGGAAGGTAATCAAAAAAGAAAGAAAATGAGTTCTTTCTTTTATCACTTAGGGTACTTCTCGACAAATATAATATGTTTTATTATTTTAAGCGGATATTCAATTTTGCGTAATGAAAAACTTGTTATTCTTAACTCTTGGGCTCAGAAATTCCTATATAACTTAAGTGACACATTAAAATCTTTTTCTATTCTTTTAACTCATAATAAAGAATATCACACAACTAAGGGTCTAAGTGCCCGTTTGGTTGAGCTTTTCTAAAGGTCAGAGCCAAAAACACTTCTGACCTTTAATTGAAGTGTTTGGTTGACAAATCCAAAAGTGTTTTTGAAACTTCTTGAGTAAAAGTAATTTTGGCTTATAACTTTTTTGTCTTTTATACAAAAACATTTTTTATTGACAACCAAACACCTAATCAGTTTTTAATAAAAAACTTTACTTGAAAAACTCTAATCCTAAAAACTCTATTTCTAAAAGTTCTTTTTAATAAGTTGTACCAGCACTATGAGTGTATTTTAAGGCTCCAGGAGGCCCACTACAGACAAGATAATCTAAGTCTGAATGAGTGGGGACTGGGGAGTGCTGAAAGCGAGTCAGCAAGTGGTGACAGACAACTAACATGTGAATATGAGTGTATATGTTCTTGACACCTCCTCCCTTCTTTTTCTCCTTTAATTTAGGGCCCACTCACATAATTGAAATTAAGTGTAATTGTATAATTTAATTTATTTGTTTGATTAAGTAATTACATATGGAAATTTAACGTATTTAGAATGATGTAATTAATTCTCCAATTCTCAAATGGGATTAAAAATTAGGTGTAATTACGATGTTACTTTTTAGTTTATTTCTTTTTTGTTTTATTTAATTAATTTTCTTTATTTATTTATTTTTTATTTCTATTATTTTCATTTATTTTTAATTTTTACTTTTTAATTATTTTTATTTTTTAAAATATATTTTCTTTTTATATTATTTATAATTCATTTCCTTTCTTCTCATTCCCTGGTTCCATGTAATCTCGTATTTTTTTATTTTCTTTATTTTATTCATTTATCGTAATCGTGTTATTATTCTAATTTTTAAAATTACACTTCTTAATATTAAAAAAAATGAGTGTATATGTTCTTGACACCTCCTCCCTTCTTTTTCTCCTTTAATTTAGGGCCCACTCACATAATTGAAATTAAGTGTAATTGTATAATTTAATTTATTTGTTTGATTAAGTAATTACATATGGAAATTTAACGTATTTAGAATGATGTAATTAATTCTCCAATTCTCAAATGGGATTAAAAATTAGGTGTAATTACATTTTGTAATTACGATGTTACTTTTTAGTTTATTTCTTTTTAGTTTTATTTAATTAATTTTCTTTATTTATTTATTTTTTATTTCTATTATTTTCATTTATTTTTAATTTTTACTTTTTAATTATTTTTATTTTTTAAAATATATTTTCTTTTTATATTATTTATAATTCATTTCCTTTCTTCTCATTCCCTGGTTCCATGTAATCTCGTATTTTTTTATTTTCTTTATTTTATTCATTTATCGTAATCGTGTTATTATTCTAATTTTTAAAATTACACTTCTTAATATTAAAAAAAATGAGTGTATATGTTCTTGACACCTCCTCCCTTCTTTTTCTCCTTTAATTTAGGGCCCACTCACATAATTGAAATTAAGTGTAATTGTATAATTTAATTTATTTGTTTGATTAAGTAATTACATATGGAAATTTAACGTATTTAGAATGATGTAATTAATTCTCCAATTCTCAAATGGGATTAAAAATTAGGTGTAATTACGATGTTACTTTTTAGTTTATTTCTTTTTAGTTTTATTTAATTAATTTTCTTTATTTATTTATTTTTTATTTCTATTATTTTCATTTATTTTTAATTTTTACTTTTTAATTATTTTTATTTTTTAAAATATATTTTCTTTTTATATTATTTATAATTCATTTCCTTTCTTCTCATTCCCTGGTTCCATGTAATCTCGTATTTTTTTATTTTCTTTATTTTATTCATTTATCGTAATCGTGTTATTATTCTAATTTTTAAAATTACACTTCTTAATATTAAAAAAAATGAGTGTATATGTTCTTGACACCTCCTCCCTTCTTTTTCTCCTTTAATTTAGGGCCCACTCACATAATTGAAATTAAGTGTAATTGTATAACTTAATTTATTTGTTTGATTAAGTAATTACATATGAAAATTTAACGTATTTAGAATGATGTAATTAATTCTCCAATTCTCAAATGGGATAAAAAATTAGGTGTAATTACATTTTGTAATTACGATGTTACTTTTTAGTTTATTTCTTTTTAGTTTTATTTAATTAATTTTCTTTATTTATTTATTTTTTATTTCTATTATTTTCATTTATTTTTAATTTTTACTTTTTAATTATTTTTATTTTTTAAAATATATTTTCTTTTTATATTATTTATAATTCATTTCCTTTCTTCTCATTCCCTGGTTCCATGTAATCTCGTATTTTTTTATTTTCTTTATTTTATTCATTTATCGTAATCGTGTTATTATTCTAATTTTTAAAATTACACTTCTTAATATTAAAAAAAATGAGTGTATATGTTCTTGACACCTCCTCCCTTCTTTTTCTCCTTTAATTTAGGGCCCACTCACATAATTGAAATTAAGTGTAATTGTATAATTTAATTTATTTGTTTGATTAAGTAATTACATATGGAAATTTAACGTATTTAGAATGATGTAATTAATTCTCCAATTCTCAAATGGGATTAAAAATTAGGTGTAATTACATTTTGTAATTACGATGTTACTTTTTAGTTTATTTCTTTTTAGTTTTATTTAATTAATTTTCTTTATTTATTTATTTTTTATTTTTATTATTTTCATTTATTTTTAATTTTTACTTTTTAATTATTTTTATTTTTTAAAATATATTTTCTTTTTATATTATTTATAATTCATTTCCTTTCTTCTCATTCCCTGGTTCCATGTAATCTCGTATTTTTTTATTTTCTTTATTTTATTCATTTATGTGTTATTATTCTAATTTTTAAAATTACACTTCTTAATATTAAAAAAAATGAGTCATTAACAAACTTGATATATAATGAGTGACGTTATTAAAGTAGAATTTCATTGTGAACGAGGTTATAAACTTATATTTTCCCTTTCTTTTGAATTATCTACTTAAGTTACGTTGGAACTTAATTATGTAATGTTAGAGTTTATCATAAGAGTATTATGTTAAACTTTTTATTTTTCTTTTGAATTTAGGTTATATTTTCAATTTCAATTTATTTGATTTAGTACTATTGATTTGTTATTTCACATTACATGTTCTTTATTTTTCAAATACAGTTGATAGTTACTTTTTTTTGTGAAACATTTTAATAATGTTATAGAATTATATTTATAAATATTATTTTTTAGTCAAACATCCAATTCATGATGTTCTCACAAAAAGTTTGCTTTTAAGTTTTATAAATAATTAAAATAAAAATATTATTAATTTGAAATATCTTATCACCGCATCGAGAGTAACTCCAAGACCCTAAAGTTAAATCTTTTCTTAGTTCTTTGACTTCTTTCCATTCAGAAATACAGCATATTCACAAACAGTTGTATAAAGAGTACCCATTCTTGTACTTTTGTTTCTTAAATACATTGATGAGGTTGGTTAGATGTTGATGGTTAGATTTATAGTTTGGTTGTTTTGTTTATATATATAAGGAAAGAAAGATTCATAACTTGGTGGGTGTTTTGTTGTTACACAATGGATGTTTCAAAGAAGTATATAACGGCTGAGGAGTTAAAGAAGCATAACAAAAGAGATGATTTATGGATCTCTGTACAGGGGAAAGTTTATAATGTGAGTGATTGGATTAAGAAACACCCTGGTGGAGATATTCCTATTCTTAATCTTGCTGGTCAAGAAGCAACTGATGCATTCATTGCTTTCCATCCAGGTACTGCTTGGAAACATATTGATCAGTTCTTTACTGGATATTATTTGGAAGATTATGAGGTTTCTGAGGTATCCAGAGATTATAGAAAGTTATGTGTAGAGTTTGCTAAAGCTGGATTATTTGAAAAGAAAGGTCATGGTGTGATTTATTCATTTTGTTTCATAGCTTTGTTGCTTTTCTTGACTTTCTATGGTGTACTTTTTAGTGATAGTTTCTTGATTCATATGCTTTCTGGGGCGTTGTTGGGGTTATCTTGGATGCAGATTTCTTATTTAGGTCATGATTCTGGTCATTATTTAATCATGACAACTCGGGGTTTCAACAAAATGGTACAAATTATGTCTGGAAATTGCCTAACTGGGATTAGTATTGCTTGGTGGAAATGGACTCATAATGCTCATCATGTGGCCTGTAATAGTCTTGATTATGACCCTGATCTCCAGCACTTGCCGGTTTTCGCAGTCTCTCCCAGTCTGTTTAAGTCATTGCAGTCCACTTTCTACGGAAGAGAGCTCACATTCGATTCCCTAGCTAAATTCTTTGTCAGCTATCAGCATTTTACGTTCTATCCGATCGTATGTGTTTCCAGGGTGAATCTATTTGTCCAGACCTTGTTGCTATTGTTCTCAAAAAGAAAAGTGCCTGATAGGTTTTTGAACATATTGGGGATCTTTGTTTTCTGGACTTGGTTTCCGCTTCTTGTTTCCACCTTGCCTAATTGGACAGAGAGGGTGTTATTTGTCCTCACAGCCTTTGCTGTGACCGGGATTCAGCACGTTCAATTCTGTCTGAACCATTTTGCTGCCGTTGTCTATGTTGGACAGCCCAAGGGGAACGATTGGTTCCAAAAACAAACTGCTGGGACTATTGACATTGATTGTTCTCCTCAGATGGATTGGTTCTTTGGAGGATTGCAGTTCCAACTTGAGCATCATCTGTTTCCAAGGCTGCCTAGGTCCCAACTGAGGAATATTTCTCCTATTGTACAGGAGCTTTGCAAAAAGCACAATTTGCCCTACAAGAGTTTGTCCTTCTTTGAGGCCAATAGGTGGACGATAAGGACACTCAGGACTGCGGCAATGCAGGCTAGGGGTCTGCTCTGGGAAGCTGTTAACACTCATGGCTAATGTTTTTTTATGCAAAATGTTGAAGCATTTCGCAAGTCTTTATTGTCATTACAATTGAATAATGTCTATTTACGATTGTGTTGCTGAATTGGAACAGAGAGGCAATGTTTATGCTGTCTCAGCAGCTTGCACAATTCGGGATTTTATTCAGGAACATGCTTAAGATTGCTTCAGCGTACTTTTAATGTTAAAGATTATGTGCACATATTTTTCTTTGATGAGGAGGTTATGTGCATATATTTTTGTTTTGAAATTGAAAACCTGAAATATATAACGGGTTATGTGCATATATTATCTGGGCTTATTTAGTTATATCGGTGTATTTATAGTTTTGTTATGTTAATTGTTGCATCTCATGTTATTCCTAGTTAGTTTGTTCTGATTTCGTTTGGTCAAGGGATGATTGAGGAAAACTTTGAAAATTTAGCAAGCCAGATTGGTGTGATGGTTGCGCTTTTTGTTATAGCTATAATCCCACACGTGCTTCGTTTTTCTCTTGTTCTTTTGGTATGTGCTTAATCACGTAATTTCTATCTGTTGCCTGCTAGGAAATAGATTGGTATGATTTAATGTAGTTGTAGCATGGAAATAATTAGAGCTCTGAGACTAATTTCGAGTGTGCACATACATAGTTTATTTAGAAAAGGAGAACATTTCTTGACATTGATCTCCGTGGGAGAATTATAGCCAGTTTGATCATCACAATTTTTTGGATCATAGCATAATGCCTCCTTATTATTGCTTGGTACTTGTGAAGTTAAGTGTTGCACATGACAAAGCAACTCTGATGCAGCTGTTGGAATCATGGGAGTTCCTCTTAGAAGGAATAGATATGAATTTCCATCGCTTGCAAGAATCTTAGAGTTTGACAGAAATCTTAGAAGTGCTGTAGAATAGTGTGTGAGCCAGAAAAGCGTGGTAACAAGGAAATGGTAATTTGAACAACAACAGCAAAGAGATTAACAATCTGGACATAAACAAATAAGATGGCTTGTTGAGTCGATTGATATTCAATCTTTCCTTAAGATAATATTGCCCGTATATTCTTTAACGGTTGTATGACAACTTATCTCCCAAGATAAAATAGCAATCAAACAAGTGAGCAAATGAGACTCAAGTGTTCGCTAGGAAAGAAAGATCTTTGAGTGTGTGGAGATTGCTAGAAAGGAAGACAATTTTCTGAATTGTTGAGTGTGTTCTTGCAAACGAGCCTAAGGCCTCATTTTATAGTGTTGAGAAGATGACCCTCCAAATGGCCAAGTAATGGCCTTGACTGACCATGTAATGGCCTTGATTATGGAGGTTTAATTCAGCCAAATAATGGCTGAATTCATTTGGGAAGTAATGGAGACTTAATGCCTCAAAACCAGTCCAAGAGTCATGTCTTTTCGTCTTCCGTCGCAGCTTCTGGAACGCCGTCGCGTCGCAGGTGGCGCCCGGCACCAAAACTCAGAGTCGCGCGGCCAAAACCAGAGAGGTCAGGCCTCATCGCCGCATGCCCTTCCGAGACAATCGCGACTCGAGGCTCGCGCGATTTCATGACTCGTTTCTTCTTTTAACACATTATACATTCTTCCATCATTTACCAACGTGAAACCATCGTCATTCCAATAACCGTCTATTAAATTACGTCTCAAACATTTTGTATACGTACCAATATCTCTTTCACGAAATTTATGATCATTGATACAACGTGTGCACATGTGTGGAAACGAAGTTTCCGACGTGCGGAGCCCCAATTGTTCGAGTCATAATTAATAAGATTAACTTTATTTCACGTTTAATAAATTTTCCAACATAGTGTCCACAGTTAAACACTTCTCTTTTTAAGGCACCCCCAACCCAAGCATCAAGAAATGGGCAATTGTAGGGTTAGCTGCAGTTATGTAAAACCTTCTCGACTCTCTTTCTAGTATATGGTGAAGATACCTGCAAGATCAACCTTTTTATTGGTTTGTCCCCCTTTCAAATCGACTCACCAGGGGATGCACTGGGTTTTGGGGGAGGGGGTGGGGGGAAGACCTTGTTCCTCGCAAGGAATTGTAGCCGCGATAAGTTGAGACTTGTCTGAGGGACATTTGAGGAAGTAGGGAGATCACTCGGGTCCTCCTCCATTCTCTGTCATTAACTTCACTTCTTGGCAAGATTTTAGATCAGAAGCTGAGACTTGTGTATCAGTGCAAGGGGTGTCCTTTGCTGGAAAATTACTGTGTAGATAGGTACTAATTATATTTTATGTATATATATAAGATATGTACTATGTAGTAATTGGTAAAGTTGTCTCCATGTGACCAGGAGGTCATGGGTTCAAGCCGAGAAACAGCATCGTGCAGGAATGTGAGGTAAGTCTGCCTACAATAAACCCTTGTGGTCCGGCTCTTTCCCGGACCCCGCGCATAGCGGAAGCTTAGTGCACAGACTGTCTTTTTTGTTGAATTCTCTTGATTTCTGATTGTTTACTTCTTTATATTTTGATTTTCCTTGGTGAAAATCCTTGCTCATAACACGGATGTGCATCCATTTGGACAAATGGATCACAAAGATCTTGTTAGTCTTAGGATGCTGACAGAAATGCTAGTGTAGTTGAATCGTATTTTCTCACACAACTGATAGTTATTCCTGCTGCAGCAAAAACCAATCACTAGCATTTTCTATTGGCCAAACCAGAAACATGTCACTACTTTTTTATTCTTTAGTTAGATGTTAGCTGGTTAGATTAGATATCTATTCTATTGTACTGGAGCAGAGTTTACCCTATGTGCTCGAAGGGTAGCGGGTGTTGGTTCCCTTGTTATCAAAAAGATTTCTATCCTATTAGTTGTAGTGTACTTTTTTTTTTGTTTTCCATCCGGTGTACGGTACCCGCATTGGGGTCCGATTAAATCCGAATTCGCGTCGGAAAGTCTCAATGTGGGGGTAAAGTGTTCCCTAATAAAGGCGATTCCGTATCCAGGGAAACTCAAACCTGTTTTTTTTCTTTTTTTGTTACTAAACCCCGGATTCTTTTTATTTTTTTGGTACTAAACCCCGGTTTCTTTTCATTTTCACTGTAGTCCCATCCATGATGTCTGTTTAGACTAGGGTTGGCCAGTGGGCTGGACCGGGTCCATTGGGATCGGGATAGGTGGGCTCGGGACGGGGTCGGGACGGAGAGGAGGGGTGAGATCGGGCTGGGGCGGGCCAGGCGGGATCGGTACTAGCGGGATGATACCGTATCCCGTCCCAGTACCGGTCCCGGTGGGCAGTCGATCGGGTCGGGACGGGCGTTTTTTTTTTGTTTTTTTAAAATTTTTTCCACTAAATTAAAAATACTAAATTACTAACAAAGTAACATATAGTCATATAGTGATAGTCATATACTCATATTATACTATTATAATATTATACTCATATATATTTATAAACTAAATAATTAAACAAAGACAAGTAGAGTGTAAAAAAAACATCCCAAAGCTGTTTTTGTGCCTCTTATATTATTAATTATTTCATTGAAATATACAAGATTCAGAATTACAACATTGTAGTGTACTGTTGTTGAAAAAATTTGCAAAAGACATAAAAAATGTAAAATGGCCGTTATTGCAACAACTATTTTTGGCAAGTGACGGGACTGGGGCGGGACCGGGACGGGTAGGGTCCTAGCGGGACCGGATCGGGTGGGACCATACCATGTCCCGTCCCGGTTCGATCCCCGGACCCGCTAAATTATTTTTTTTAAATTTAAACAAAGTGATGCAGACGGATCGGGGCCGGGTCGGCCGGCCATCGCCACCTTAGTTTAGACGGTGGTTTGTACATTGTCAATACTCAATACTACCTAATGTGGAATTAGTATGGGCCAAGTATTGATTTCTTAGGTGGTGTTCGGACACGAAAAATATTGTTTTGTGAAATTAAGAGCTTGTTTGGATTGATTTATTTTAAGTGTTTTTAAGTCAAAATAACTTTTAAGCACTTTTGTAGTAATTGGGTAAAATAAAAATAAAAGTGTTTTTAAGCATTGGTTTTTAAGCCAAAATAACAAAAATAAGTCAAAAGTAATATGTTAAAATTTCTAACTTATGGCTTTCGGCTTATAAGTCAAAGGCCATAAGCCCATCCAAACTTGGGCGCACCTTACTTTTCTTTTTTAAATAAGCTCGTTATGCACCCTTTGCAGGGCTGTCCTTAGGGCGGTCAAGGCGGCGCCACCGCACAGGGCCCCCGGGCCGGCGGGGCCTCCCTCCTCCGCCTCAATTTTTTTTGCTTTCAAATATTAAGATATGTATTAAACATGTCTCTATTCTTATCAGTGAGAGTTGTAGCCTAGCGGTTGAAGACTTTCTTCAAAATTCATTATCTAGTGAGAGGTCGCGTGTTCAAATCCTATGAGTAGTAGAGGTTTTATTTTAAAACACAAAAAAAAATTGAGCCAAAGTTTAGCCCCTACCTAAGACAAATTTGGGCCCAAAGTTCAATTCTCAGCCCAGCCCCCGCCCAAAACAAATTCGAGCTCAAGTTTATTGGCCCAATCGTCCACTCTCCATCTTTAAACAAAAAAACAGGTCCTTTCACTCTTTAAACAAAAAAAAAACATCCATTAGGTTCACCACAAATACAATCCAAAAAAAAAGTTTTCCCATTAATTATTGTAGAAATCTCAACTTGTAAAGATTTTTTTGGTAAGTTATTGTTTTGAGAATTATTTTGCTCTAATTCACCATTAGCATGGATTGATTGCATCAATGTTTATTCCATTTTGCTTAGGGTTTCAAAATTTTCAAATCTCAATATTAAGGGTTCTCAATATAGAAGTGATATATAATAATAAAAATACTTAATATCTTCATTTTAAATGGTTAAACTGATTATTTGATTTGGTGCAACTTTCACCATGATATTGCAACAGTGACACAAGAAAGATAAAAAACAATGTTTCCACAAATTGAATTATTTTCATTTGTTATTATGCTATCTTTTGGTTTTATTAGACCAAGTATTCTAAGTTCGATATTTTGGCAAGGCAAATTCTGAATTTAAAGCTAATGGAATCACAACAAGTATGAATATGTCTTGCTTTGTTATTGCTTTATTTTGAGTCGAGAGTTTATCGAAACAACCTCTCTACCTCTCAAGATTGAGGTAATGTTTGCGTACACTCTATCATCTCCAGATGCCATTGAATATGTTGTTGTCATTGTGTGTGTATATATATATATATATATATATATATAAACAAAACTAATAAATTTAGTTGATGAACTTAAGGAACTTGACCTAAATTCGCCTTTGAAATAGAGGAAAGGAGAAAGTGAGGACGTGAAATTATAATTCATCTTATATTGTCTTTCTATTGAATTAACAATTCGTTGTTATCATGAAATTCTTGACGTGGATGTATATATATATATATATCTCTTCAAACCAAATTTGGAAAAGAAAATAGTTGCAATCAAATGACATATAATTTCTATATTAGTAATGAAAAAATAATTACAAAATATTCAAAATGATGCAATGCTTAGTAAGGTGATAGACCATAACCTCATGTAGCAATTCTTACGACAAGTAACGTTACTTATAACAAAACATCAAAACTTTACTTAGGCAAGAAGGACAACCTATACCCGCATGGGTGTAGCTCAGTTCCAGGGTGGCAGATTGCTCTCGCATGCGTGTTCGGCGCAGCGTGCGATGTGGAGTTCATTTCTTTTTTGTGAGAGATGACTCATGCACTGTAGACCGCGCTCCCATCTAGTGATCCCCAGACTGTGATTTATTCCACCAATCTGCAGCCGGGTTGGAGGGGTGGGGGCCCTGTGGACGAGAGATTTCGCCTTTTGCTCCCAAGAAGGACAACCTATAATTTGTGTCCTTATCAATATTTGGACATGTCACATGACGCGCAATGCATTCTTAATTGGTGAGTCAATTAATGGTGACAACCACTTTTTTTCTCTCCCAAAACGAGTCAGACTTTTTGCTTTTTGCCATTTTAGTGCCACAACTTATCAAATAATAATTCAATTTGTAAAGAGTGTTTGAAACTTTAGAAGTTTCAAATTTTAAATAACTTTTTGCATGTATTTTTATTCGTCTATTGGGTAATAAATTAATTACATAAAATAAGTCATCTTCTTTAATTATATGTAAACTCCAAGCATTTTCTACTTACGGTTGATGCGTATAATTAAAGGAGATGACATATTTTATGTGATTAACTTAACTACCTAATAACAAATGAAAATACATACAATATTTTTACAAAATTTGAATCAGAAGTGTCTAATTGAAATACTTTATCAGGAGTTGAGGTGTTCAATTAGAACATGACTTAATTAGATTATCTAAATGAAATATCATGACAAGTTTAAGGGGTTGATTATATATTAAGCCAACTTTAAAAGTAGGAACAATACACAAAACTCTAATATTTTTCTTAGGTAATTCCATTCAGTCATAAATTACTTTGTTTAAATCCTGAATTATCCAAAGTTGTAGTGAGCTTTATATTCCTTTATCCTGAGGTCTACCTAAATCCATAAAAACACTTAAGTAACCTGCAAACATGTGATTCTCCGACTGAGTTATTAAAATTTTGAGGTATCTTCAAGTGCACCTCTTCAATTTTTTTCGATTCGGTCTATTTTTCTACAAAACAGTTCGCTATGTTTTGATTCGGTCTATTTTTCAATTTTTGACACCCCTAACTATTCTCGTACATCTATTGTTGTCACATAATAAGATTGGCTTCCTATATTAGTAATTTAAAAACAATGCCAAAAATTTATGGGAAAATGCCAATCACCACATGTTGCTACTTACGACTATGTACTTTGAAGTTTACATGAGCAACTTAATTTGCTTTCAATATTTTGCAATTGGAAAGTGGGGCATGTAGTATCAAAGCACCTTCTAATGACGAAAAAGTCTCGAAATTTAATCTTCTCAGCTCATTTCTCTATCTTAAAATATCTTCTCTAGGCATCTAAACTTCTTTTCTAAGCAACAAGCATTCAGACTAAGAGTGTGTTTTGTACGAAGAAAATACTAAAATATGTCCGTTTTTATATGTTATTTGGTGATTGATAAGTAAGTATAAAATATTATTTCAAAAAATATTTATATATATTTAGGCATGCTATGAAGGTGGGTAAGAATGTCGGGATGGTGGAAGTGGGTCTTAGAGATGGGGGGTTGAGTGTGTTGGAGGATGGAGAGGAATAAAATGCCGTTTATATAATTTTCTAATTTTATTACGGAAAACATTTTTCTCATTTAATTACACGTTATTTTCCTATAATGATGTGCCGACCAATACATGTGACAGCAAGTTAAGTTAAAACTATTTGCTTTCAACGTTTTGCAAATGGCAAGTAGTATCATCAAACTGCCTCTTAATTAATCCAAAAGTCTCATAACGTGTACTGAATTAATCTTAATTTATGAGAAACTGAGTCAATAGGTGGTGAGTTTTTTTCTCAGGAAGGAGTCAAACTATTACTAAAACAAAATCAAACTATATTACTTAGTAGCAATATTTTAGACCGTCCATTCTAGGCAACATTTCCCTACCCTAAAATATCTTCTCTAAGGGGTAGTTTGGTATAGAGATAAGTTATGCAGGGATCACCGGTCGGATAATTTCGGATTGGATTCGAATCTGAATATTTCGGATATTCAAAAAATTGGATATTCGAATATCCGAAATATTCAGATCCGAATATTTCGGATATCCGAAAATCGGATGTCCAAAAATTTCGGATCGGTAAAATTATGATCCGAAAATTTCGGATATCCGATTTTTTTGGATATCCGTCCAAAATATTCGGATCGGATCACCGGATATCCGAAATTTTCATATTTTAAATCATATTTTAATTTATTTTAAAATATTTTAAATCCTACTAGTTAAACTCATCTTTAATTTTAAATTTTATAGAGAGGTCACAAAATCAAGTATTGTCTAAATTCTAATTAAGAGGATTAATTTCAACTTTAACCAATCCATTTTTTTTGTGGGACTCAAGGAGGGCGAGTGAAAATATATCGTCCTATTTGGTGAAATAAAAAAGGGCGACTTTATGTGTCACCCTATTTGGTGAAATAAAAAAGGACGACTTTATGTGTCGCCCTTTTTGCATTTTCAACCACGGTGAAATATTTTAGTCGCCCTAATTGATAAAATTAAAATGGGCGGCTATATGTCGCCTTTTTTGTACTAACTACTAGGGCATTTTTTAATCGCTCTTTTTGGTATAAATCAGTCGCCCTCTTTGAGGTGATTTGTTGTAGTGGATATTCAAACACCTTATTTATGAATTATGTTTGCTCATTTGCTAAAATTGTATAAGAGTTGAAGTTTTTATAGCATTCACAAATTGTGTGATTTCATGTTTATAAGAAAGAATACAACTTGTTGATGTTAGATGAGTGTTGTTACAACACGAGTAATCGTTCAGGACAACATCGCTTATGAACATAAGAATGTTGCCTACAGTGTTGTGACAACATCACATACAATATCTCTATAAACGATTTTGCCTATTCTTCCGACCAAAATAGTGATTGTTACTGTGAGGTAAAAATGACCTAGGCAGGCTAACCAGGAAGATATGTTTAAAATGTGGGAAAAGAAAAATTCAAGCTTGGAAAGAAAGAGACGTGAAAATCAAGAATATTGTTGAGGTTTTCATGGAGGAAGAATCGGTCCAAGTTGCTACCTACTTTCTCTCAACTCGGCAACCAACCAGTGATAGTTTCAAGGAAGTTTTACACTATAAATAAAGGAGGAACTTCAGAGTATCGACATTCAGATCAAACACCATTGCCTAAAGTAGTATAACAACATCTAGTCCAACATTACTATTGTTGCGCAGATTCTAGATTAAGCGTATTGTTGAAACAATTGTAATTAAGATGTTGTATGTTTCTTTATAGATGTTTTATCTTTAGACTGAAGTTATCTGCGATTTCGTTTTTTGTAATTTCTTTTTATTTTATTTCTACAAATTGTAAAAAGAAATTCAATTGTAACTGTATATAAAATATACATAACTTCGCTTATTGACCATCAAGGTCTATATTAATATATACCATTGAAAATATAAATCTTGTGTCTTTTACTTTTTCCGATGCATTTACTCTTTAAGGTTTATTACTGTTTTTATCTAGTGTTGCCTCAATTGTTGACACAACATTGAAGGCAACATAAAGAAACTGTTTTCCTATTCAGCTTTCGAATTTTTATTTTATCTTACGTTCACTTGCTTATCCGTAGCATCGGACCTAACAAGTGGTACCAGAGCCAACACTTAACACAATAAGTGTTTGGTCCTATATCTAAAGGCTATGGACTCAGCCATTCAAAATGTTGGTAGACTTCCGATTCTTGATGGAATAAATTATGTCTATTGGAAGATCCGACTACGTTCGCATATCAAATCCATTGATGTTCGAGCATTGAGATCTATCACTGAAGGATATGTTGTTCCTATCCAGCGGATGAGGATGGTGATATACTTACCAAACCCGAATCCGAATGGACCGCGGAAGAAATCAATAATGCTAGCTTTAACGAAAAAGCCTTCAATGACATTTTCGAATGGGTAGATCTGTACATGTTCAAACTCATTCAGAATTGTACATCGGCTAAGGACGCTTGGGAGAGACCCTGTAAACTCATTGTGAGGGTACCTCAAGTGTACGACGAACAAAGCTACGCATGCTTTTGAGCCAATATGAGCGCTTAAGGATGGAAGAATCTGAGGATATAGGGCTCGTTTGGTACGTCGCACTGGACTGTATATATTTATATTGAACTATATTGTATTGTAATGGACTGGACTATATTAATATATAATGGACAATATTAGAGTATTAATATATAATGTACTGTATTTTTATTTTTATTTTTTAGGTTTAGTACAGTCCAGGGGAGACCCATATACTAGATGGGTCTAAAAAATGGCAGTTGGAGTGTACAATTTTTAGAAATAGTACAGTCCAGTCCGGTTGAAAACGTCCACCAAATGATGTATTATTTTTTTATCCAGTGCAGTCCAGCGTAATACAACGTACCAAACGTGCCCATAAAGTCCTATTTTGAAAAGTTAATTGACATTGCAAATCAGTGTCAAGTACTTGGTTCTCATTTGACCAACACACAACTTGTGGACAAAATTCTCAGATCTCTTCTTGGAAGATTTAACACAAAGATTTGTGCTATTGAAGAGACCCATAATCTTGCCACAATGGATCTACATGCCTTGATGAGCATCTTTCAAACTTATGAGATGAACATCAAGAGCCAAAGGAATTTGTATAGGGACAAGACGATGACACTCCAAGGACAAATCTCTGAAACAAATATTGAAGACGAGGATGAAAACCTTGAGGAACTAGGTGATAGTGCAATTGTTGCCTTACTCACTCGATGATTTAATTCGATGATGAAGAAGATCAACAATGATCAAAGTAAAGCTAAATATAAGCAGCACCAAAACCCACTTTTCAATAAACAACCAATAAGAATAACTTCAGGGCAAAGAAGTGATAATCCACTGAGGAAAACAAACTCAGACAATACCAATTTTAATCCCAAACAACTCGAGGGAGTGCAATATCATGCATGCTCAGGTTAAGGACATTATGCTAATGAGTGTGCAAACACCCTTAGAAAAGTTGGTAAAAGTATGTGGGTGTCTCTCAGTGATGATGAAAACGATGAAGAGGGAGGAGATCGAGAAGAAGAATCACAGGCGATGTTGATAGGATTGTTCGAACATTCACTGTCTGACAATGAAGATGTTATTGGCAATGCTGTTACAACATCTGTGACAACATTGGATACAACATCTGAAATTCCAGCAACATAGAAAAAGTATGTATATTTTGACTATTCTGATGTTAATTGTTTTAGTGGTTTAATCTCTTCATGTGAAACTCTAGACCTGGATCTAGTTGACCTTAAAGATGAAGTGATAAAGGAATTACAAGATCTTTGTAAAGCTTTGATCACATAATCTGAGCAATTAGACTCAAAAGCAAAATATTTGACTCTTGAAAACATCAATCTGAAAGGCACTGTTAACCGATTAGAGGTAGCATTTACCAAGAAGGACCTAAAACTTGGTAAGATTCGTGCAAGATTGAATTTAGCTGAGACCACCTTCCAAAGGCTCAACACGGGGACCTCCAAGTTGGACGAAATCTTAAACTTCAGCAAACCTACACAGTCTGGGCTTGGGTATCAATCACCAGTAAAACGAAGTCTTTTAAGATCCATAATAAAAGCGAGAAGATAAAATTTGTTAAAGAAAATGCTAATAATAACTCTCATAACACTAATGATAGATTGAAGTTTGGATGCAGCTACCGTAAGAAGTTAGGACATCTAATGCGCCATCGCTACAAACTTCAAATTCTCAGACTTCGATCATCAGAAGATGTCGTCACCAATGTTGTCCAACATTCGAAGCAATCAGCCTGAGAACAGAAAGAAGAATTTTTTTGAAGTGTGGGTACCTAAACTAAATCTGAGGTGTAATGTATGCATAACTGCTTTACGTACTAACATTACAGGGTCTTGGTATTTCGATAGTGGTTGTTCACGACACATGACAGGTACCAAAAGGGTACTGAAGGATTATGATGCATTCAACGAAAGATACGTGACCTTTGGTGGGGGGAAGCAAGAGTAAGATAATTGGTAGAGGGACTCTCAGTGTTCCTGACGTACCAGCCTTGAAGAATGTTCTTCATGTAGAAGATTTAGTGGCTAACCTACTTAGCATAAGACAACTATGTGACGACGATCTCGAGGTAAAATTCAACAAGCGTGAATGTAAAGTTACAGATTCTGCCAATAAGTGTGTTATGTGCAATTCGAACCGATACAATTGCTATTTCGGTGGACAAGAATTCGCACTGCGAGGTGTTTACACAACATCGTGGCATCGTAAGTCGATATGTCAACTATCACAACTTGGAGAAATTAATCTCTTTTGAAGTTGTTAGAAGCATTCCCAAGCTGATTTCAAATTAATCTCTACTGGTAGTAGTGTTGAGGGACCGGTACTACTACCTCCAGGACTAGTCTGACGCAAACCGGGAACCTGAATATATAAAAAAATTAAGTTAAAACTATTTGCTTTCAACGTTTTGCAAATGGCAAGTAGTAGCATCAAACTGCCTCTTAATTAATCCAAAAGTAGACGGAAAAAGTCTCATAACGTGTACTTACTGAATTAATCTTAATTTATGTGAAACTGAGTCAACAGGTGGTGAGTTTTTTCCCCTCAGGAACGAGTCAAACTATTACTAAAACAAAATCAAACTATATTACTTAGTCGCAATATTTTAGACCCTCCATTCTCGGCAACATTTCCCTCCCATAAAATATCTTCTCTAACTATCGAAACTTCTTCTCTAAGGGGTAGTTTGGTATAGAGATAAGTTATGAAGGGATCACCGGTTCGTTTGAGAATTATATTAAAGAATAATTAGTTATTACTATTGTTGATTTACAGGACCAATGTCTTTATAAAATTATGTAAATTTAAAAGTTTGTAATAGAATGTAACCACGAATATTTATTTATAAAAAGAACATGGAAATCATATGTGATGTATTAGTATTGTGTCTTAAGATATTCAAACACCTTATTTATGAATTATGTTTTCTCATTTGCTAAAATTGTATAAGTGGCCGACTGCACAACAACAACAATGATGTAATGCCGATCGACAACAACAATAAAGAAGAAAATACGCATCGCTTTAGCAAGACATCGCCGATCGACAACAAAGATGGCACCAAAGATTCTCGGTCTAGCACCAGCAAGCCCATCTCCTCAACAGGCCCATCTGATGTCGGCTCAGCAGATGCAACCCACTGATTTAGGCCAAGCTTTCAACACTCTCACTCTGCAACCGTCCGACAATAATTGGTATATGGACTCCGGAGCCACATCACATCTGACCAACTCTTCAGGTAATTTTTTCCAACTGTTTCGGTTAAAGTATCCTCAATACATTACTGTTGGCAATGGTCACCACATTCCAATTGCAGGTTATGGCAATACACACATTAAAAATACCCATCCTCCCTTCTCACTTAACCATGTCCTCTACGCCCCTCAAATTATTAAAAAGTTGAAATATGTTAGGAAATTCACTCGTAATAATTGGGTGTCTGTAGATTTTGACCATTTTGGTTTCTCTGTGAAAGATCTCAATACGGGGAGAATTCTTACGCGATGTAATAATGTGGGAGACCTATACCCTTTCACAAACTCTTCCGCTGTCAGAACTCAACAACCAGTCTCCCTTACTGCATTGTCTCCATCCACCTGACATAATAGGCTCGGACATCCAGGAGATCATATTTTTTCTTTTCTTAGAAATAATCAGCGTATTAAATGTAATAATGGGAAACTTGTCCAAAACTGTTTTTCTTGTCCGTTTGGCAAGCATACTCATCTTCATTTTCTGCCTTCAATGAGTATTACAGTTTTACCACTTGACATTGTTCATGCTGACTTGTGGACCTCTCCTGTCGTTAGCTCTCTAGGTCACACATTCTATCTTGTTTTATTAGATGATTTTTCATATTTTGTATGGATTTATCCACTCAAATTCAAATCTGAGATTTTTGCTAAATTTCTTGAGTTTCACAAATTTATTAAAACACAGTTTGAGAAATCAATAAAACCCTTTCAATGTGATAACGGGCGTGAATTTAATAATTCGACTTTCCATAATTTTTGCTCCTAACAAGGCATGGTGTTCCGATTTTTTTGTCCTCACACCTCCCCTCAAAATGGTAAAGCTGAACGAATTATTCGCACTGTTAATAACATGGTCCGTACTCTCATCTTTCATGCATGTCATTATCATCTTTACGCTCTATCTTGTCACAAAATGGTAGAATACCTCTTAAATATTTTACCTACTAGCACCTTACAAAACAAGACCCCCACAGACATTCTATATCGTAGGACTCTATCTTATGACCACCTACGGATCTTCGGTTGTCTGTGTTATTCCAATATTACCTCCACCACCCCTCATATGTTGGCTCCTAGAACTACACCATGTGTATTCCTCGGTTTCCCACCCAACCATATGGGTTATATGTGCTATGACTTGTCCACTCGTCAGATTCACATTTCTCGTCATGTCACGTTCAACGAGATGATATTTCCATTTTTGGACCCTCAGAGATACCGAAAACCTGACTATTCATTTCTTGATAAACCAGTCATATCTCCCAGAATTCTAAGTCAGCTCACTCATATCTCGACTTCAGCGCCGCAGCCCCTAGGAGATGTGCCACAAAGCCAGTCTTCTAGTGAGCAAGTTGAACTTTCACCATCATCAGTCCTCTCTAGTCCTCTAACGGAAAATCAACCATCTTCCCCATCTACAGCTGTCTCGGACCCTACTACTCAACCAATGCAGCCACCCACTGTACTCAGTCACCAAATAGAAACTCGTGCCAAACAAGGGATTTTCAAACCTAAAATCCAGTTTAACCTGTCTGCCCAAACCATTTCTCCACTTCCAAAGAACCCTAAATTGGCTAAACTTGACCCTAATTGGAATGCGGCCATGTCTGAGGAATATAATACTTTAACTAAGCAGCATACTTGGGATCTAGTACCTAGACTAAAGGGGGGTGAATGTGATCAGATGCTTGTGGCTTTTTCGTCACAAATTCAGAGACAGTGGTATTTTGGAACGCTACAAGGCTAGACTTGTGGCAAATGACACTAATCAGCAGGAGGACATTGACTGTGGTGATACTTTTATCCCGGTTGTTAAACCGGCTACGATTCGTACTGTTCTTAGTATTGCTATGAGTAAAAAGTGGCTGATTCATCAACTGGATGTCAAGAACGCATTTCTTCATGGGGATTTGAAAGAAACTGTGTACATGCATCAGCCACCTGATTTACTTCATTCTGCCATTCCCCAGTATGTCTATCATCTCAGGAAGTCACTCTATGGTCTAAAACAGGCACCTTGTGCTTGGTATGACCGTTTTGCCAAGTATATTATGCAGATTGGGTCTATTTGCAGTAGGTGTGACACCTCTCTGTTCATTTTTCATCATGGTAGTGACATTTCTTACTTGTTATTATATGTTGATGACATTGTTCTCACGGCCTCATCTGACAAATTGAAAAATGACATTATTGCTCTTCTCAAAACTGAATTTGCTATGACTGATTTGGGGTCGAGTTACTTCTTTGGTATATCGATTACTAGATCTGCAGATACTATGTTCTGAGTCGGCGTAAGTATGCGAAGAAATTGTGTTGAGCTAAGATGTCGAATTGCAAGCGTGCTACTCGCTGATTCAAATCCAAGCTCGATTCTTCCGGTGATCCGTGTCCGATCCTACTTCATCAAGTCTTGCGAGTGCTCTTCAAGACTACATTTACTGCACCGACATTACATATGCCGCTCAAGAGTGTGTCTATTCACGCACGCCCGGAGAACCCCATTTTTGCTCTTAGCGTATTATCGACATCGATACATTGGTACTCCTGACTATGGGTTGCAACTCTACCCCTCCGCTCCGAACATGTTGCTCTCTTACACAGATGCCGATTGGGCAGGGTGTCCGGACACGCGACGCTCTACTTCAGGCTATTGTGTGTTTGTAGGGGATAATTTTATCTCTTGGTCTTCCAAGCGACAAGCCACGTTATCCTGCTCCAGTGCCGAAGCAAAGTATAAGGGTGTTGCTAATGTAGTTGCTGAGATCTGTTGGCTCCGGAATCTTCTCTTGAAGCTCAGTTGTCCATTGCGTAAGACATTTATAGTCTATTGTGATAACATATCTGCTATCTATGTCTCATAATCTGGTCCAACATCAACGGACCAAACATATTGAGATGGATATCCATTTTGTCCGTGCAAAGGTCGCACGTGGTCTAGTCAAAATTCTACATGTACCATCCTCCTATCAGTATGCAGACATCTTCACAAAGGGACTACCTGCATAACCGCTCACGACTTCGATCGGTCCGAGCATTCGACCTCCTCCCGCTCCGTCTGAGGGGGAGTATTAGCGAATATTCTTCAAATATTCACAGTATATATTGTATTTATTAGTATCATATATTTAAGGTAACTTAAAATTCCTATTGTATTAGGAATCACATTTGTACAACTATATATATTGTGATTAATGAAAAAAATCTGGAAGGGAAATTATTTCTAACATCTTACATAAAATAATCTACTGTGTAATAATTTATTTTATTAAATATAAAAATATTTTTAAATTTAACGAGATATCACTATTTCTTTGGAACAAAGTATTGATAAAATTGACCGGAACGTATGGATGACTGAGTCAACAAAGTGGTGACACCCACTTTTTTCCCTTAAAAACGAGTCAAATTATCCAAATATTCCACCATTTTAGAGTCCTTTGACCCCACATTTCTCCTTCCTAAAATATCTCCTCCAAAGACATCGAAACTTCTTCTCCTAGGCTTGTTTGGCATTGAATTAGTTATATTGATATTAGTTATTTTAAAATTATTTTTATGATTATTTGTATATTATATTAAAAATAATATATATTAAATTATTACTAAAAAGAAGTTTCGTTACAATTTTGGGATAACTTATTCTTACCATATGAGATGTATAAGTTATTTCAGTATCATTTTTATTCATGAAATAAGGAATTATTCCCTCCGAATAAAAAAGAGTGTACACTCAGTCATTTACACACTTTTTAAGAAAATATTAACTTCTGATAAAAATAAATAATTTGATTAAAATACCTCTAATTAAATATGTATTAGAATGTGGTGAACACTCTAATACCCTTAATAAAGACATATTTGAAAAAATAAGAATAATTGTTTTTTAATTTAAAAAAACAAAAGATAAGTGAACACTCTTTTTAACCGGAAGAAAATACTTAATTCTTATCCGAGAATCATTTTTTGCTTATCGTTATAAAACTAAAACCCAAACACGACTTTCGGCACCAACTTCAAAACTTCTCTTTAGTAGTTTACTGAACTCCATTTACACACAGTACGTTACAGTACAAACCAGATCGAAAAAACAACCTTATAAAGAACAACCCCATCTCATACTTTTTTTTCAATAATACATTAAGGGGTTATTTTATTGTTAATGCTTAGATCTGTTCTGCATTTGTCAATAGATTCATAGTCTGGTTGTTTGTGTTTACTTGTAAAAAAGATTCAAACTTTAGTGTTTTCTTGTTACACAATGGATGTTTCAAAGAAGTATATAACGGCTGAGGAGTTAAAGAAGCATAACAAAAGAGATGATTTATGGATCTCTGTACAGGGGAAAGTTTATAATGTGACTGATTGGATTAAGAAACACCCTGGTGGAGATATTCCTATACTTAATCTTGCTGGTCAAGAAGCAACTGATGCATTCATTGCTTTCCATCCAGGTACTGTTTGGAAACATCTTGATCAGTTCTTTACTGGATATTATTTGGAAGATTATGAGGTTTCTGAGGTATCCAGAGATTATAGAAAGTTATGTGTTGAGTTTGCTAAAGCTGGA
This sequence comes from Przewalskia tangutica, assembly GCA_029844215.1. Lineage (NCBI taxonomy): Eukaryota > Viridiplantae > Streptophyta > Magnoliopsida > Solanales > Solanaceae > Przewalskia > Przewalskia tangutica. The sequence goes on from CM056738.1 coordinate 13,674,407, forward strand.
TTATTTGAAAAGAAAGGTCATGGTGTGATTTATTCATTTTGTTTCATAGCTTTGTTGCTTTTCTTTACTTTCTATGGTGTACTTTTTAGTGATAGTTTCTTGATTCATATGCTTTCTGGGGCGTTGTTGGGGTTATCTTGGATGCAGATTTCTTATTTAGGTCATGATTCTGGTCATTATTTAATCATGACAACTCGGGGTTTCAACAAAATGGTACAAATTATGTCTGGAAATTGCCTAACTGGGATTAGTATTGCTTGGTGGAAATGGACTCATAATGCTCATCATGTGGCCTGTAATAGTCTTGATTATGACCCTGATCTCCAGCACCTGCCTGTTTTCGCGGTCTCTTCCAGTCTGTTTAAGTCATTGCAGTCCACGTTCTACGGAAGAGAGCTCACATTCGATTCCCTAGCTAAATTCTTTGTCAGCTATCAGCATTTTACGTTCTATCCGATCGTATGTGTTTCCAGGGTGAATCTATTTGTCCAGACCTTGTTGCTATTGTTCTCAAAAAGAAAAGTGCCTGATAGGTTTTTGAACATATTGGGGATCTTTGTTTTCTGGACTTGGTTTCCGCTTCTTGTTTTCACCTTGCCTAATTGGACAGAGAGGGTATTATTTGTCCTCACAGCCTTTGCTGTGACCGGGATTCAGCACGTTCAATTCTGTCTGAACCATTTTGCTGCCGATGTCTATGTTGGACAGCCCAAGGGGAACGATTGGTTCCAAAAACAAACTGCTGGGACTATTGACATTGATTGTTCTCCTCAGATGGATTGGTTTTTTGGAGGATTGCAGTTCCAACTTGAGCATCATCTGTTTCCAAGGTTGCCTAGGTCCCAACTGAGGAATATTTCTCCTATTGTACAGGAGCTATGCAAAAAGCACAATTTGCCCTACAAGAGTTTGTCCTTCTTTGAGGCCAATAGGTGGACGATAAGGACACTCAGGACTGCAGCAATGCAGGCTAGAGGTCTGCTCTGGGAAGCTGTTAACACTCATGGCTAATATATTTTTTTGCACAATATTGGAGATTTTTGTAAGTTAATTATTTGTTTTCATTGCAATTGGATAATGTCTATTTTAATTCCTGAATTGGTTGGAACAAAGAGGAAATGGTTCTCTGCTTTCTCAGCTACTTGCAATACGATTTGTGATTTTATCCAGGAACATCCTTAACATTGGTTCAGCAATAATTTTATTGCAAAAACTACTTAATCGATATATGCATATATTTCTGCAGTTGTATAATTAATCTCGTTATGTCTATAGATAATCTCCCTCTTTCTATGATTTGTCATGTCATTAGTTATTCAATTATGTTCGATCTGGTTAATTATCTGTCAGATGAGGCTTTTGGGGGGTTAGCGGGTCCGGGTACCCTATTATTTTTGAACTACCCGGACCCTACTCTGTAAAAGACCGATTCCTAAATTTACTACCTAACCTACCCAGAAGAATCATTCGAACCTACCCGACTCGCGGTTCCGGGTAGGTTCCCGGATACCCTATAACGGAAAACACATTTCAACTTACAGTATGCATCCAAAGCAATCAGAATATTTAGGCACCATAATTAGAACTTATGACCAATCAAACGTTATATGAAAAGAGAAACAACATATTTCCATATAATTAGCTTGAGAAGAGAAGCAATCTTCCGCTTATCTAATGTACAAGAATTTACTGCTTTCTTAATTCATCATCAGTTCTCACAGTGGGGATCAAAGTGACGGGAGATCCAACAGAAGATATAATTTGATTAAGCTCTTACATAAATTAATAAAAAAATAGGACTCTCAAATCTCAATTATGCAGAAATCAACCCAAACGCCCAAAGCTCAAAACTAAATGATAATATCAACAACTAAATAATTTAAACGGGGTCATAGGGTCCGGGTATCGGTTCCGGGTCCGGATACCCGGTCTCTATTTTCTGGAATCGGAATCGAACCCGACATCTATCGGTTTCTAATTTTACTATCCGAAATCTACCCATTATTTTAATATATCTACCAGGAATCTGCCCGTTAATATCGGTTTCGGTCAGATATATGAGTACCCTGTACCCGTGCTCACCCCTAGCTATAACATCATGATTCAGGTCAAACTTGATGGGCAGATTGAACCAAATTTTTATGTGGTTTCTACCATCATTGACTCACATTTTGACTTCATTATTTCTTCTTCCTTTCATATAAGTTTTTTCTGATTGCATTATCATACATTTTGCGATGGCGAGGGTGGAACAGAAGATTAACCCTCCCCATGGAAATGTTAGGCAATGAGTAATCATTCTAATGCTGCCTTGCTTCCTCGGTCGAACTCAAATGGTGCAAGTGTATGCACGCAACAGTGTCTCTAAGTGTGTTTAATGACTTACTCTTTAATCGCGAGCTAGGTAATGCATTGGAAAGTTTCTAATGCTAGGTAATAAGGGTTGTTTGGTAGGATGCATTAGATAAAATAATGCATGCATTAGTTTTGTGTATAATGATATCTTGTTTGGAGCATTGGTTATACACTCTATTTGATATTATCATATGCATAACTAATGCATAGGAAACCATTGTATTAACAATGCAATGGATTTTAATGCATGAATAAGCATGGTTAAAGACACAATAGCCCGTGAAGTCCCTTAGATAGTATAGTATGAAGGGTATTTTGTAAATAATCAATTTTTTTTTTTAAAATTATGCAATACATGTTATTTATAATACACCAAACCAAATAGTGGATACAAAATAATCTCCACATAACTAATATCAGCATTAATAATACCAACATTACTAATACACTCTATTCAATATTATTCTTATACACTCTACCAAACGACCCTTACTCTTTAATCGCGAGCTAGGTAATGCATTGGAAAGTTTCAGCTTACTACTAAAATAACTTGGTGATATGCTAGCACAGGATGAATATGAGTACACTAATTTGGAGTGGCTTTCTGCAGAGTGTGCTTGTTTACAACCAAAATGACGTAATGATATGTTAGCACAGAATGAAATGGAGTGAGACTTTTGTGGACTGTCATCATTAAGATCAAATATAATTGAGTGGACAATTGTTGGAAATTTAAGGAATTGAGTTTATCCCGTTCTTAATGACTTGAATATATGGGGTTCCGTATGTCGGAAATACAATTTTCATATACATGCATACGTCGTACAACATCTAGCTAAATTTCACGTAGTGAAAGAGATGTTAGTACACATGTTAAGTGTTCTTAAGTTATGTAAGGATGGACGATTAATTGGCCAAATTGATGTATCTCCCACGACGGTATAAGAAAAGAAGAAATGTGCAAAATATGGAAAATGGAGAAGAGTCGCGGCGTCGTAACAGGGCCGCGACACCGAGCCACGAAAGGCCAGCACCGCGACGCTTGTCATCCAGTGGCTCGAAGTCGAATACTGCCTATTTAACGTCGCGACGCTCGACATACAGTGAATCCAAAAATCAGAAAGTTTTTTTCTGAATGTGCACTCATCGGAAAGGCTAAAGTTCAGCCAACCCTTGGCATGACCAAGGTGACTTTTGATGAGTTCAATGCAACTCATTTAAAGTATTCACATGGCATGTGAATCACAATTTTGCAACTATAAATAGAGGTCTCAAAATTCAGATTTAGAACATCCATTACAATCCTAAATTCTGAAATTATTGAGAGCTTTTATCCTTATTCTAGCAATCTAGAGTTCATGCTTCTTCTATAAGGATTCTCAAGTATTGGCTTGTGCTTGAGAAAATATTGATGTTTTATCTTGGGAGGCTATTACCCACTTACCGTAAGCCATTATATACGGGGTAATTTTGCCTTAAAGAGGAGTGTCATCACTCGACTCGGCAAACATTGCACTGAACTACTTTTGTTTATCCTTTCAGTTCTTCCATCCCTGTTCACACCTATTTTTTTACTACAGTTTAAGGCAAAATTATATATTGTGAAGAACTAAAGATGGTGAATGAAAGAGATCCAGTCTCTGCTTCTATTCTTGCCACTTCCTGCATCATACTCAGGAAACACTATCGCCTTGGCCGTGGTTTCAATTTTGGAACCATTGAAAACGCCATGATTCCTCCCAATCTTTCAAGCTGAATGACCCGAGAAGTTTTCGGGTGAGTGTTGGGTATGACTAGATACCTAACTGAAGATCCTCCTGCTAATGGAGATAATATGGACACAAGAGCCGATAACACGATTGAGGTGGGCCAAAGTACCCAGACTATCAATGGCCTGATGATGAAGTTTGACACTTGGAGTCGAAATAACTTCATGTGCAGGAATTACATCCTGAATTGTCTATGTGATCCGCTCTGTGTTCAAAACACGACGAGAAAAGTGCCGCAAGGAGATTCGCGCGTCAGACTACATCAACACATAAGACTACATGTGTCTTGTCACGCCCCGACTTTTCCTAAGTCTTTACTTAGGGCGTGATGGCACCTGGACAATTATTTTCCACCAGGAGCACCATTTAATTCTCTTTATTTAGAAATTTAAACTTATATTCAAATACGGAGCTATTAATAAAATAACAATAAAGAAATTTATTTATGACTTTATTAAAAATACAACGCGAGCCCATGCTCGTGCAAATATTGTTTCTACATAGACATACTGACAAATATTATTCTAAGTTGAAAGGGAGACCATTCCACACGGGCATTTCCCGAGACATTGGAACTGACATTCTGAACCTGACGAGTACCAAGCCCGAAATAATGGACTTGGTATGACAAGAGGCTGCGGGACGATCGCTAGCCTTGGCGTGGAGCCTTTCCTCTATCACGCTTTCCTGAAACATGTTAAATAAAGAGTCAGCCCTACCATCCAATGGTGAGAACCTTACCCTGCAATTCATAGTAACACCACAATATTCCAAGCGCAATCACATTATAACGTAATAAGCATATTGCAAAACATATCAGGTTACAACAATTTTAAATATGCAACAACTCCTCATAGGAAATTCTCGCTTTAACTAACACTTCATTTTATCTCGTATACGTTAAGACATTCCCCTGCATTTCCACATGTTTATTACATTTATATATTTGTGAACGCGTATTCACTTTTCATATTTATATATAGGTGAACATGTATTCATCTTTCATATTTGTTGCGGCGTGCAACCCGATCCATTATATATTTATATATTTATGTGAACACGTATTCACTTTTCATATTTTTCAGAAGATCAAATAAATACTATTCTCTTTTCTAACATTCTGTCATTCATACTTGTAACGATTATAACTTTTTAACCATAACTCCAACTAAGGTGTTTCTCAAGCGGAAACTAAGGTAAGACGGGGATATTTCACTGTCCCAAATTTCATTTAAAACAACTTTGGGTAACTAACACAAATTTATCCTCAAAACAGCCACATGAAATTTGTTTCGGCAGAATTTTTATTAAACATCACCCAATCTTATAATAGTCATAACTCCTAATCTGTAAACCCGTTCAAGCCCCATAAATTCTCAAAACGACAAGAACAGAGAGCTACACGTCTCCATGTGAACCATCCTTTCATATTCTGTACCGTTTGGTACAGTTTTACACTTTTATTAGCTGCAGAAACTTTAAACAACGATAACTCTCAATCCGTAAGTCGGATAGACCCCCGTAAGGTCTCAAAATGTCCAAAATAGAGAGATCTAGAACTTTCATTTAACAACAATTTTCATATTCCCCACGGATTAGTACAGTTTTACGTTTCGACGTCCTGCCCTTCTGGATTCCGATGAATCTGATGCAGCAACTTCAAACTACAATAACTCTCACCTCGTAAGTCCGTTTTAATAAATCTTTATCTATATCTGTCCGTAACAGATATATTTACAACCATGTAAATTTTCATATAATTCTAATAAGTAAAACTCAATAAAAACAGTCCGTAATTATGCCTTTCCGAAGTTCGACCAAATCTAAGGCATGAACTTTGAACTATGATAACTTTCAAACCGTATGTCCATTTTACCTCATTTTTGGTTCTATATGATCATAATAGATATGTGTACCAGTTTCCGAATTTCATCAAATTCTAACAACTATAACTCAGTGAGAACAGTTCGTAAAGTTCATGACGCAACTAGTTGTCTAAACAATCAAAAGTTCAATATTTCTTTTCAACACTCAATTCTTATTCTAACATGTATTGAATTTAAAATAAAGGATGTTACCAAGAATTTCTGAGTGAGAAAATTCACCTTGTAAGTGTGAAGATTATTGTTGTGTGGTTGCTAAAATTATCTTACTCCCTAGTATTTTGATTCTTGTTCTTCTTGCCCTCTTGGTATTTTTTCCTCTTCTTTTCACTTGTTTTTTTTTCCTGATTTTCTAACCTTTATGTTATGTACTTTGTTTGTGTGTAAATACAATGTATAAGTGGAGAGTTTTCTATAACCTATGGGAGGTGGAATGACAAGAGTTGGAGGGGAAATGAAAAAGGGGGGAGAGGGAAAGGGGTGGACGTATGCATGTTGAATATTTTTTTTTCTTTTGTTTTTGTTTTCTTATTTTCATTTCATCTATCTATTTATCCAACTTTAACACTAACTCTATCCCATGCAATTTATTCTTTGTTTTCTTATATATATATATTTTTATTAACCCAACCCCAACTATATATATATATATATATATATATATATATATATATATATATATATATATATATATATATATTTTCCTGATTTCACATTCTCTCCTCTTTAAGCAACATTCGCCCTCGAATGTGAATAAGGCCAGAACATAATCACATAGACACAATAATGTTTATTGTTATTGTAACAAATTTAGGGCTTCACATTCTCCCTTCCTTAAGAAGCATTCGTCCTCGAATGAGAATAAGGTTGTAACACATGCATATAGACACGCAAATGACACACATATGAAGTACTATGTAACAATTTTTTTTTATTACCTTAGTCAAATAGGAATGGATATTTGACTTTCATCGCTCTTCACTTCCTGTGGCTTCCTCGTGGAGTGATTCCTCCATAGACCTTCACTAAGCAATATCTTTATTCCTAAGGCGCTTAACCTTCCTATCAAGTATTTCCACCTAACTTCTTCATATCAAGCTCCTTATTAAGAATTATCTCTGGGAAGGATGACGTGACTTGGATCGTGGAAGTATTTTCGTAACATTGACACATGAAATACCGGATGATCGCTTCCACTTGTGGAAGTGCTAATTGTAAGCCACATTCCCACTCTTCGCAAAATCTCATATGGCCCAATAAACCTTGGGCTCAATTTCCTTTCTTACCAAAACGCATCACTCCTTCATTGGGGACACTTTTAAAAATACTTTCTCCTCTTGAATTCAAGATCTCTTTCCGATGATCCGCATAGGACTTATGACGGCTATGAATCGTTTTGATCCGCTCCGAATCATCTGTACCTTATCATTTGTTTCTGAATGACTTGGTCCGAACAATCGCTCACCCACCTCGAACCATCCAAGTGGAGACCTGCATTTCGTCCATATAATCGCTTCAAACGGGTCCATCCAGTATGCTAGAGTGAAAACTATTGTCAGGCGAACTCAATTAGACATAGATGGTCCAACCGGCTTCCCGAAATCTAACACACAAGATCGCAACATGTTCTCAGTGTTTGAATTGTTCGCCACCGCCATCTGCTTCATGGGTGGAAAGTCGTGCTTAACTTAACTTTTGTCCCGAGACCGCTGAAACTTTGCCAAAAGTGTGAGGTGAATCGAGAACCTCTATCCGAAATAATTTGTAAAGGAATCCTGTAACCGCACAATCTCCTTCAAATAAATTTATGCGTCGTGGTGCGCGTCGTAGTCTTGACCGGTAAGAAATGGGATGACTTTGTGGCCATCAACAATCACCCAAATAGAATCATACCCTTCTCGAGTTTTCTGAGACTGGGCGATTCTGAAATCCATATGAATCGTCTCCCATTTCCACATGGGGACTCCAATGTCCTGAAGTAATCCGCCAGGTTTTTGATGTTCAGCTTTCACCTGCTGACATATAAGACACCTCCCGACAAACACCGCAACGTCTTTCTTCATCCCGTCCCACCAGTAATTTGCCTTGAGGTCCTGATACATTTTTGTTGATCCTGGATGAATTGAATATCTTGTGTTGTGATCCTCATCTAAGATCTTTCTCCTTAGATCCTTTACCTTAGGAACACATAACCCACCCTTATACCGAAGGGTTCCGTCATTATCTCCCAATGTAAACTGTGAAGGTTTTCCCTGTTGGATCCTCTCCCGAAATTCAACAAACTCCGTATCCTCAAACTGACTTTCTTTTATTTCTGAAGCTAAGACAAACTGCGAGGTATCATGTACCACCACCCTACCTTCACAGATCTCAGTTAAGCTAACCCCGAGGTTTCCCAATCTTTGTACCTCACAAACAATATCCCTATTTTGTATTGCCAAATGGGCCAAGCTGCCCATTGATCTCCTACTGAGTGCGTCAGCCACCACGTTGGCTTTCCCAGGATGGTAAAGAATACTAAGGTCATAATCCTTAAACAACTCTAACCATCTTCTTTGTCAGAGATTCAGATCCTTCTGTGTGGTTATGTACTACAAACTCTTATGATTTGTAAATATGTCCACATGCACACCATACAAATAATGTCTCCATATTCGTAAGGCAAACACCACCGCAGCTAATTCCAAGTCATGAGTTGGGTAATTCTTCTCATGTATCTTCAACTGTCTAGATGCATACGCAATAACCTTTCCAAACTGCATCAAGACACATCCTAACCTAACTCTAGAGGCATCGCAATAGACTGTGAATCCTTCTTGTCCCGATGGTAAGGTTAGGACTGATGCAGTAGTCAACAATTCCTTTAGTTTCTGAAAACTTGCTTCACATGCTTCTGACCACTGGTACTTAACCGCTTTTTGAGTCAATCGGGTTAAAGAAGCAGCATGACTAGAAAAACCTTTTACGAATCTTCTATAATACCCAACCAAACCCAAGAAACTTCTAACCTCCGCTGAGTGGTCGGTTTGGCGATTCTTCACCGCTTCTATCTTACGGGGTCTACCATAATTCCATCCTCGACACAACATGACCCAAAAAGGCTACCTTTTCCAACCAAAATTCACACTTTGAAAATTTAGCATATAGTTTATCCTGTTTCAATACTTGAATAACTACCCTAATATTCTCTTCATGTTCTTCAACACTCTTACTGTAAATTAGGATATCATCTATGAACACGATCACAAACAAATCTAGGAATGGTTTGAAGATTCTGTTCATTAAATCCATAAAAGCTGTTGGGTCATTGGTTAACCCAAAAGACATGACCAAGAACTCATAATGGCCGTATCGGGTTCTAAAGACTGTTTTGGATATATCATCTGGATTTATTTTCAGCTGGTGATATCCCGAACGGAGATCAATCTTGAAAAAATAGCTAGCTCCCTGAAGTTGGTCAAAATTATCATCGATTCTTGGTAATGGGTATCGGTTCTTGATCGTGACCTTATTGAGCTGCCGATAATCGATGCACATTCGGAGCGATCCGTCTTTCTTTTTCACAAACAGGACTGGTGCACCCCAAGGGGAAACACTAGGCCTTATAAAGCCTTTATCCAGAAGATCCTTCAATTGTTCTTTTAACTCCCTCAATTCAGCTGGGGCCATTTGATATGGAGGGATAGAGATGGGTCTTGTACCCGGAATTAACTCTATAGCAAACTCCACTTCTCGATCCGGAGGAAGACCTGGAAGATCTTCAGGAAAAACCTTCGGAAAATTTCGGACAATAGGGACATCATTCACTGCTGGGGAATCTTTTTGGGTATCCACTATATTAGCCAGATATGCATACTCCACTTTGTGACTTCTCAATAACTTTTGAGCCCCAAGGTAGGAAATAAACTGACCTGAGGATATTCCAACCCTACCCCTTATAACAACTTCTGGTTCTCCGGGAAAAGTTAATCTCACTATCTTTCGTCGACAATCTAACATGGCATAACATGCCGACAACCAATCCATACCCAAAATGACGTCGAAGTCTACCATATCAAGTAGTACTAGGTTCACCATTGTTCCCTCGCCATTCACTTCTAATGGAAATTATTTACCACCCGAGAGGCCCAAATTGAGGCCCCATGGTGTCATAACCTCAACAGTTCACTTAAATAAGAAGGTTCTACATGTAAATTCTTAGCAAAGCCCATTGACACATATGAAAATGTAGAGCAGGGATCGTATAATACAAATGCAGGAATACTCGAGACTAGCAAAATACCTGTGACCACCGTATTAGATGCTTCTGCCTCATTCCTCTGGGGCACAGCGTAGAGCCGATTAAATTGTTGGGTTGTTGACCTCCCGACCGCGGGTTGGTTTCGATTTCCCAGAGTACCGTGGTTGCTTCCGACCTCCCATGAATAGATTGAGTTTGGGTCCTCTTCGCAATCCCCGGCATAGTGGCGGACTCTCCACGCTTATAACATGTCTTCGTTAAGAGCCGACATTCTCCAAAGGTGTTTTCTTTGACAAATCTTACAAATCGGTTTGTCGCCTCCCGTGTTGGGTTGGTGGCCTTGTCCTGCTACCTTGGTAATTAGACCAACTGTGCCCTTAGGCTTGAAATAAGACCGACCACGATTGGTTCGGTCCCAAGATCCCTTACTAAACTCCCCGCTCGATTTTGACTCTGGTTAAATGATCCTGACGTCCGAAATCTCTTCTGCGAATATTCTCTTTTTGCTTTAGCGAAACCTTCTACCCTCAAAGCCATATCGACAATCTGAACATAAGTTCGATCGTTGGCTAACGCCACCACCTTCTCTGCTATGTTCGGGTTTAAACCCTCAACAAATCACTTGACTCTATCCATTTCTGTAGGGACGACATGTGTGTTGTATGCCGATAACCTCACGAACTGTGTATCATATTCTTGTACACTGCGGTCACTTTGTTTCAATTGTTCAAACTCCCGTCTGAGCGCATACTTGCGCGTATAGGCATAAATTTCTCAATGAATGCCGCTCTGAACCCTCCCAAAGTCATTGGTGGTGACATCGGGGGACGATTTTTCCTAAAATTCCTCCACCACACCCCTGCATCATCCACTAGTCGCGGCGCTACCAAGTTGACGCCTGCGTCTCCACGCATCCCAATGTGAACATTAAGTCTTCAACTTCATCGAGAATACCATCTGCCCGGCCTGGGTCCTTCCCCGAGTACATGGTTCTCTTCTTCTCATAAAATTTGCCCATAGCCTATCGTCATCGCTGAGATTCTACACTCGTCCGTGTAGCGCAATGCACCGGTCCTCGGGCCGTCTGTTCAGTTCTGGCTATGACAGACACTAGGTGCGCGAACCATGTGGAATCTGCTGTCATTAACTCTATGAGTCTATCTAGTTTTTGTCCCACCGCTTGGGGCCATTTGACTCTCGTTCTCCAACATTTTCTCCGACATTTTCTCCGCTCCTTCGCATACACCACTACGCCAACTAGAGGTACATGAGCTTCGTGATGAACCTCCTCGAGCCCCGGATTTGTGAATTCACCATTTTCTGTGAAGAAAAACACACTCATATTTTAGAACACGGAATGTCTACTCTAGCTCCTAAAATTTTCTTATAGTTCATAAGCATGCAACACCACAATATGCCAACAAGAAAAATAATTTAATAAAACATATCCTTTCTTTCTTGTATTCATAGCACTTCATTCATCATATTTTAAAATAACAATGTCATGACTACAATACATCACAAAGAGTCAACTCGCCAATCGCGCAACCCGCTATAGCCCTCAGATCAAACAGACACCTACTATCACGCTGCTCTAAAGGGCTTAACCGCATGATTCGCCTATTCTGCAGTTGGCATTCAACTCCTGTGAACCTTCCTTTTGCTTTTCTTTCCATATAGTTCATTCTATACCTTACTCTCGCACGATGCAAATTGGTGCAATGAATTTTCTGTCATATCTTCTCTTAGCATCCTTGCCTTTCCGAATGCGAATGAAACCTTTCGACTGGAATTGACTATTATCCGTAGTATGACTCCAATTGGAAAGTTGAAGAAGGTCGGGTCGTATGAACGCCTTTTCCTTCTAGTCCTAAGCAAATATGTACATAGTACGATTGTGTCATCAATGTAATCATCAAAATCACCTTCTGAGTCCATCTTACGACGTATGAACTTCATCTGAGCTCTCATTCCCTTTGCCTGTTCCATGAGTACTTCCCTCTTTGTTGGAACTCGCCTTATAATCGCCATCTACACAAATCATATTAGTCAATATAACGTTGTACAATCCTCTTTTCTAACCCGTGTGAAGGAGGTAGTACGAGAAATCTAGTCTTTGAAAAGACTCAAGGTAGGCACGAAAAGAGTACGAAAGAAGGGAAACTTTAGGATGTTATTCCGTTCACTTATTACTAAGGTGGCGCGCACACCGTCGCAATAAGTAACCATTCAAACACTCAACTCGAAGAAAACTTCCTAGAATCTCTTAACCTGGTTTAGCTCTGATACCAACTTGTCACGCCTCGACTTTTCCTAAGTCTTTACTTAGGGCGTGATGGCACCTGGACAATTATTTTCCACCAGGAGCACCATTTAATTCTCTTTATTTAGAAATTTAAACTTATATTCAAATACGGAGCTATTAATAAAATAACAATAAAGAAATTTATTTATGACTTTATTAAAAATACAACGCGAGCCCATGCTCGTGCAAATATTGTTTCTACATAGACATACTGACAAATATTATTCTAAGTTGAAAGGGAGACTATTCCACACGCATTTCGAGACATTGAACCGACATTACGAACTCGACGAGTACCAAGCCCAAACAATGGACTTGTATGACAAGAGGTCATGGACGATCGCTAGCCTCGCGCGAGCCTTTCCTCTATCACGCTTTCTCAAACATGTTAAATAAAGAGTCACTACCATCCAAATGAGTGAGAACCTTACCCGCAATTCAAAGTAACACCACAATATTCCAAGCGCAATCACATTATAACGTAATAAGCATATTGCAAAACATATCAAAGTTACAACAATTTTAAATACGCAACAACTCCTCATAGAAATTCTCGCTTAACTAACACTTCATTTTATCTCGTATTATACGTTAAGACATTCCTGCATTTCCACATGTTTATTACATTTATATATTTGTGAACGCGTATTCACTTTTCATATTTATATATAGGTGAACATGTATTCATCTTTCATATTTGTTGCGCGCAACCCGATCCATTATATTTACGTATTTGTGAACACGTATTCACTTTACGCTTTGTTGCGCGCAACCCGATCCATTATGTTTACGTATTTGTGAACGCGTATTCACTTTACGCTTTGTTGCGCGCAACCCGATCCATTATATTTACGTATTTGTGAACATATTCACTTTACGTTTTGTTGCGCGGCAACCCGATCCATTATATTTACGTATTTGTGAACGCGTATTCACTTTACGCTTTGTTGCGCGTGCAACCCGATCCATTATATATTTATATATTTATGTGAACACGTATTCACTTTTCATATTTTTCAGAAGATCGAATAAATACTATTCTCTTTTCTAACATTCTGTCATTCATACTTGTAACGATTATAACGTTTTAACCATAACTCCAACTAGGGTGTTTCTCAAGCGGAAACTAAGGTAAGACGGGGATCTTTCACTGTCCCAAATTTCATTTAAAACAACTTTGGGTAACTAACACAAATTTATCCTCAAAACAGCCACATGAAATTTGTTTCGGCAGAATTTTTATTAAACATCACCCAATCTTATAATAGTCATAACTCCTAATCTGTAAACCCGTTCAAGCCCCATAAATTCTCAAAACGACGAGAACAGAGAGCTACACGTCTCCATGTGAACCATCCTTTCATATTCTGTACCGTTTGGTACAGTTTTACACTTTTATTCGCTGCAGAAACTTTAAACAGCGATAACTCTCAATCCGTAAGTCGGATAGACCCCCGTAAGGTTTCAAAATGTCCAAAATAGAGAGATCTAGAACTTTCATTTAACAACAATTTTCATATTCCCCACGGATTAGTACAGTTTTACGTTTCAACGTCCTGCCCTTCTGGATTCCGATGAATCCGAGGCAACAACTTCAAACTATAATAATTCTCACCTCGTAAGTCCGTTTTAATAAATCTTTATCTATATCTGTCCGTAACAGAGAGATTTACAACCATGTAAATTTTCATATAATTCTAATAAGTAAAACTCAATAAAAACAGTCTGTAATTATGCCTTTCCGAATTTCGATCAAATCTAAGGCATGAACTTTGAACTATGATAACTTTCAAACCGTATGTCCATTTTACCTCATTTTTGGTTCTATATGATCATAATAGAGATGTGTACCATTTTTCCGAATTTCATCAAATTCTAACAACTATAACTCAGTGAGAACAGTTCGTAAATTTCATGACGCAACTAGTTGTCTAAACAATCAAAAGTTCAATATTTCTTTTCAACACTCAATTCTTATTCTAACATGTATTGAACTTAAAATAAAGGATGTTACCAAGAATTTATGAGTGAGAAAACTCACCTTGTAAGTGTGAAGATTATTGTTGTGTGGTTGCTAAAATTATCCTTACTCCCTAGTATTTTGATTCTTGTTCTTCTTGCCCTCTTGGTATTTTTTCCTCTTCTTTTCACTTGTTTTTTTTTCCTGATTTTCTAACCTTTATGTTATGTACTTTGTTTGTGTGTAAATACAATGTATAAGTGGAGAGTTTTCTATAACCTATGGGAGGTGGAATGACAAGAGTTGAGGGAAATGAAGTGAGGGAAAGGGGTGGACGTATGCATGTTGAATATTTTTTTTTCTTTTGTTTTTGTTTTCTTATTTTCATTTCATCTATCTATTTATCCAACTTTAACACTAACTCTATCCCATGCAATTTATTCTTTGTTTTCTTATATATATATATTTTTATTAACCCAACCACAACTATATATATATATATATATATATTTTTCCGGATTTCACATTCTCTCCTCCTTAAGCAACATTCGTCCTCGAATGTGAATAAGGCCGTAACATAATCACATAGACACAATAATGTTTATTGTTATTGTAACAAATTTGGGGCTTCATATGTCTAGGCTACAGATCCGGAAGATCTGGATTATGATGGGCTGGAAGAAACAATGTTGTATTAAGGTGAGCATTTCTTTTTTGTCAATTATGAATTTAAAAGGTTTCTGATTAAAGGCAAGAAATGAATTATGAAAAGGTTTATTAAAAAGCATACTCCATGAGTCTTTGAAATCGGAATTTTAACTTCATACCCTTTCCACCTAGTGATTGAATTATAGAAATCAATTCTATATGATCCGATCTAATGGTATAAGGGGAAGAAGATTAAAAACGATTTAAACTTGTCACCGTTTCTGACAGAATATCCTTCGTCTGATAGGATGGTAAGAGATGAATCTGTCACACTATCAGGCAGAAGATCCTTCATAGGGTATAATTGGACACCCGATGAGGTGGGCCAAAATAGACACTCAGTCATACAAAACCTACGAGCGACTGGAGTGGGCCAGAATATTTAAGTCCTAAATGGCCGGAAGGTTAAGGCTATCATTGAGCAAGACAAGGATAAAACCTTGGGATCTTGACAATAAGGTTGTGGATAAAAAAGACTTTTTAAGATTCATCTCAAATGAAGGATAAAACGAACCTCATCCAACGATATTTGTTGATAAACAGTAATAAGACGAGAGAAAGAATCCAAAAAATCACAAAATCATTATAACCCGATAAAGAAATAGTAGGAGAAAGCCCGTACATCAGAGTGAACTAACTCAAATAGTACACTACAATGACTCTCACTATAGGAATATTACTTTAGAATATGCTTAGCCCTCTTACATACATAAGACTGCAACTCAGACACACCTGATTCAGATAAACTAGGAACTAAGACTCGCATCTTTGACACATGAAGATGCCCTAATCTACGATGTCATAACTCGACTTCATTATAAGAAGAAGCATTCAAGGCCTGTGTGGAGGACATAAGACTAGAAGTCTCAAGGATGTTTTGTAGAGCCCCTTGTCCTCACGTCCACTCCCAAGGATCCAATACATCGGCGTGCAAAACGTCCAAAATGGGCTGATTTCGAGAAGGGGCCGCGACGCCTGAACTAGGGCCACGACGCTCCCCGACCAGAGAGGCAACATAAGCTACTACCACCTTAGCACCGCGGTGCCTCCTTTGACGGTGTGGAGTCGCGGCGGCAGTCTGACTGAGCTGCGGCGCTAAGTCCCATAATCAGGAGACAGAAAACCTAGAGTTCCGGTTTTGAGATCCAAGAGTGTTGTGACTTTTGAGATGGCCTTTTGGTGAGTTAAACTAGCATTCAATCTCCATTACACAGGTTGAAGTACTAATTCTCCATTAACCAGAAGCATTCTCTGATTGCGCCCTATTCACGGGCAAAAAATTGTTCATATGAACTGACGTAGTATACACTTGTAATCTGTACGTCATTGTTATCATAGATCAAGACACAATTGATCAAGTTGAGATTGTTGCCGTCTGTCGACATAAACCCTCAAAAGAAATGTGAGGTAGTCGAAGAGGCAAAATCACATTTCCATTCCGTCAACGGAATTGCGATAGAAGTACTTCTCCTCTAGAACTTGGCTACAACTATGTGGTTGGTACAGAGTTGTACAAACTAGAGGGGGAATACGATTACATATGGCTTTGTAACGTTACAAAGCAAATATGAACTGGTTAAAATAGATAAGCTCTACTAAGTCTACGGATTGAGAAATTCGTAGAGACAGAGCGGGAAAAATGAAGCATCGTTCGCTGAACGTCCACTCCCTACTTACCTTAGTATGAATGGTATTTTCAAGCGCAAAGCAATCCTTACCGCAAATGCAATTCTTGATAAGAACTCCGCATAAGGATAAGGTTCACATTGTAAGTGAAGAAGCACATTCACATTACAAGTGAAGAATCATGCAAGTGAAGAGGCATGTTCCCACTACAAGTGAAGAGGCATATTCACATTGTAAGTGAAGAGTCACATTCACATTGTAAGTGAAGAGGCACATTCACATTATAAGTGAAGAAGAACATTCACATTACAAGTGAAGAGTCATGCAAGTGAGGAGGCATGTTCCCACTACAAGTGAAGAGGCACATTCACATTGTAAGTGAAGAAGTACGTTCACATTGCAAGTGAAGAGGCACATTCACATTGCAATTGAAGAGTCACGCTCAATACTGACTGGAGGTTGAACCAAAACAGGTCAAGTTGGACCTAAGATCGTAGATTGCATATCCACTGGATATGCAAATAACAGTAGTGATTATTGTCTCTTGGTGTCAAAGAATTCCGAATTCTTTGAAGGTATCTTCCCTTGAGAAGGGAAAAGAAGTACTTGCTCCAGGTTAACAAGAACCCGTGAGGGCCTGATAATCCGGAACCAGTGTTCCAGATCCACATGACTCGAGGCTCTAGAGGTTGAACCGATACGGAGCAAAGAGGGGGCTAAACTTGGCCTAGTCCTACTAGCCTATTTGGTTAAGAATTTGTCTATTCCAGAAGCACAACTCTGGAAAGGAAAATAATGAATCCATATTACAGAACCATACTAATGGTTGACCTTCCTCCGGGAAAAGAAATTTTTGGTTGTAAAAGTGGATACTCAAATTGAGTACGAAGTAGATGGATTTATTGACAAGTATAAAGCCTCCTATGTGAGTAGCTTAACCTCCAGGGTCACCACATCATTGCGTGACATGGATGTCGAGTCAGCCTTCCTAACCGGAGAGTTGGTTTTTATAGAACTGTTGGGCTCTTTCCTGAAGTTCCTTACAGTCCCTGAAATGTTTACATTTTGGCCCTGGAAGTTTCAGGTAAAAATGAAACAATGAATCTGACTACAGAAACATTGACTCTGAAGCTAGAAAGTCAACAGTTGGAAAACCAAAAGTCCAAAAGTCAAAGACGAAATTAATACGGAACAACCCGAGGGGTTTATGGTTCCAGGAAAGAGAAGAAAGTCTGTCGACTTGTCAAAACTCTGTGTGGGCTAAAACAAGCCCCAAAGCAATGGTGCCAAAACTTTGATAGTACTCAACTATCGAAGGGTTTCTCCATTAATAAGTATGACAAATGTGTCTACATGAAAGGTAATTCTGACTCGTTCGTCATGATGTGCCTTTACGTAGACGACATGTTGTTCACAGGGAGAAGTCCTGGGTTGACCTTAGAGACTAAGAGTATGTTGAAACGATGTTTCGATATGAAGGATATGAGTATTACAGATGACTTCTTAGGAATTGAGATTTCTAAGACATCTAACAGACTGGTCTAAATTACAAACTCATCAGTGAGGTGTTTGACAGTATCGTTGAAGTCACCAATGGATAGAAGTCATAAAATTGACTAGAATCATGGTTCACCCATATACCAGGAGAGATATGCGTAGGTCACATGTAGTTCAATGTATTTTACACACTACAACTGACCTGACATCGACTCATAAAGAAGACCAGTTGAACCAGGTTCACTCGTGATCTTGGAAATAATCACTGGTTGTCACTAATACAGATATGACTATATTTGAGATGTTTCCTAATCTACGGATTAAGGTGTTCCGGATGTCCGACCGTTCTAGGAGAACACAACGATGCAAACCGGACATCGGATATGAAAAACGTCATAGCCACAAGAGAATGTGTATGGTGTATTTTATACAAACCTCTAAGCAAACTTGCATCAGTCGATTTGTAAAGGAATAAGAGTCTTCCGCTTTATACACGGGTGTGAAAAGAAGTTGAGTAACTTCACTACATCTTAGAGGAAGTCCCCTATCGGGAGAAACCCGTGCCTTCGACAGTTTCACACTGTGGCTATCCAGTCGGCTTCTGGAAGGACACGGATGACGGCGTCTCGACTTAATCGTCAGAGATATAAGACCATTAGACAGTTGATCACCACGGGTATCATCTCCATCGATTACATAAAATCAAAGGAGAATATAACAGACCCGCTAACTAAGGGCCTACCCAAAATATCAATGAACTGCCTGTCTAGGGGAATGTGTTGAAAACCCAATACATTCAAAACTTTGCGGTGGTAACCCAACCATACTGACTGGAGATCCAAATAATTTAGTTCAATGGGAAAACTAAGCTGTAAAGGTTCAGTTGAGCGCTTCGGTGAAAGCAAGAACACTTCGGATTATAATTCCTATACGGAAATATATATCCAGAGCCTTCTTATGATAGACATTAAAGTGCTACCTGCATGATGGGTACATGTTAAGTATCAAAGTCTTGACATAACCCTCGAGAGTCGAGGTTAAGATGAAAATACTTTTAATGATTCCTAACACTAGTGTGGTGGGGCACTGCAGGGTACCTTGTAGGAGATCACCTATTTAAGTGCGAGGACAGACCGCCTCAATTGCACGCACTTAAGAATCTAATTGTGTCCACGGCCACAACGGATAAAACAATAAAGAAGAAACAAGGGATTGGGCAGTTATTGTGTCTTTATCATTGTCTTCGCATATACTAAACACTGACGGTTCAAGACATCACGTTACCGCGCAGTAAATATGTCCGATGGTATTTGACTAGGGAAGGTTCATGGCCATTGGCTACCTATCCCGATGCAATACACTTTCGCTACTAGATTGCTAATGGTTGGCACATCGCATGCACCAACACCTCTTTCAATAGGTGATTGTTGGAAATTTACCTAGTGGGATTGAGTTTATCCCGTTATTAATGACTTGAACACATGGGGCCCCGCATGTCGGAAATACGATTTTCATAGACATGCATACGTCGTACAACGTCTAGCTAAATTTCACGTAGAGAAAGAGATGTTGGTACACATGTTAAGTGTTCTTAAGTTATATAAGGATGGACGATTAATTGGCCAAATTGCTGTATCTCCCACGACGGTATAAGAAAAGAAGAAATGTGCAAAATATGAAAAATGGGGAAGAGCCGCGACGCCGTAACAGGGCCGCGGCACCGAGCCACGAAGGGCCAGCACCGAGACGCTACTTGGCCAAGGGTCGCGGCGTTTGTCATCCAGTGGCTCGAAGTCGGATACTGCCTATTTAGCGCTGCATCGCCACCAGTTAAGGGCCGCGACGCTCGACATACAGTGAACCCGAAAATCAGAAAGGTTTTTTCTGAATGTGCACTCATTGGAAAGGCCAAAGTTCAGTCAACTCTTGGCATGACCAATGTGACTTTTGATGAGTTCAATGCAACCCATTTAAAACATTCACATGGCATGTGAATCACAATTTTGCAACTATAAATAGAGGTCTCAAAATTCAGATTTAGAACATCCATTACAATCCTAAATTCTGAAATTATTGAGAGCCTTTATCCTTCTTCTAGCAATCTAGAGTTCTTGCTTCTTCTATAAGGATTCTCAAGTATTGTCTTGTGCTTGAAAAAGTATTGATGTTTTATCTTGGGAGGCTATTACCCACTGGCGGATCCATGTATATACATGGTGGTGCAGTTGCACCACCAGATTTTTAAATAAAAATTGCTTCTAGGCATAATTAAAAAAAAATTGCTATGCAAAATATTATTATTTCATATGTTTGCACCACCAAAATTTATCGCCTGGATTCGCCACTGCTATTACCCACTTACCGTAAGCCATTATATACGGGGTAATTTTGCCTTAAAGAGAGAGTGTCATCACTCGACTCGACAAACATTGCACTGAACTACTTTTGTTTATCCTTTCAGTTCTTTCATTCCTATTTTTTACTACACTAACATGGCTTTCAATGCAGAATTAAAGCCGTTTTGATCATCATAAGTCATGGACCCTAGCATGATGCATCTGTACTGCTAGAATCAGAATAGCTGGTAGTACGTTTGAAGTTAAATCACCCACAGCAGTAAATCAACTTCCAACGGGAAATCCATAGAAATTTTGGTCAGCAGTAGTAGGTGGACTTATTTTTTTTCCTACCTTCAAGATTGACAGGAACTGTTTGTAGTATCGACATGGATGATTATTGTAGAACTGTATTTATAGTAAAAAGGGCCTGTTTTAAGGCACCTCCAACCCCAAGCATAAAAAAATGGCCATTGTGAGACTGCACTAAAAAAATCTTCTTTCCCCCTTGCTGTTTGCCTGGCAAGATCAACTCAATATTGAATTTTTTCCGTTCCTTGATGTCGAAGTCAACTCCATCCAAAATAAACTCATCGCGAGGGCAAGTGGACAATTCAGGTCCTTTTCCATTCGTGATCATAACTTCACTCCATCTCGTGGCAAGATTTATAGGGAAGTTTTAGGACTAACTGATATGTATTATGACTATCTAGGTTGATCAAAGGACTCTGACCATTGCAAAATGTTTGAGGAAATGCTATGTTCACATGGTCATTTATTGGTAGCAATAAGGCTCAGCTAGTGTCAATAATTGCCTTTCTGTCTCCAGTAGAAATATCTTCCTGCTTCATAACCAATCACCAGTATTTAGCATTGACTGTCAAAGAAAAGTTAGTGCAACCAATTTCTAAATTTCCATTTCGGTTTTCTTTGAGATAATATCTTGTTTAAACTTAAGATTAAGCTAAGGCTCCTACTGGGATGATGAGAATGAAAATACCAGTAAGTGAGCTGAAGTTATATTTACTAGGTAAAAACAGTATCTCATGTGACATTGTATTTTCTTTTTATCGATTGCACTGATGTTGTCATCGACTGAGCTATCCATAAAAAAATTAAGAAGTTCAGATTTCCTTTATTAGTTATATCAAACACCAATCTGAGTTACCTATATCAACACAAATTTGAGTACATTATAATAGTAATGAAATTATATATGTTTTGCATCTGTAAAATAAATGGCTCAGCACAACAAAGAACCAAAGAAGAACAGTAAAATTCACAAGTTGGGCGAAAAGAAACGAGACTAGAAACTTAGAAGAGAAGCTTTTTCCTAGACTATAGTGGCAAGTCTATTGTTGTGTTTCGGAATTAGGGGGAAGAAAAACATCGTCTAGGAGTTCGGAGCGGAAAGAAGAACTGCTAGGTAATGCTCTTGGTCTGCCTTCAATCAGTTTATCAGCCTACACAGCCTTAATTAATATTAATAATAATATAGAGGAGCGAAAGCCACTCGACTATAAGGAGAGAGCAGTTCGAAGTTTATAGTAAAGTGAAAGTCTCCTTTCAGTCTCGTGGCGTAACTCTTCCACTCCGTTCCGTCCTCCAAGGCCTGTTAGAGCTCTCTTCAACCTGCTCATGGCTAGATCGATCGGTTTCGGGTCCAACGAGTTGGCATACCTCTTAGCAGTCCCCTAAAACCGGGATGCCGTGGGGCGATAAGTTTGGAAGACCACGACTGATCCTGAAAGGGTATTATTGAACCAGACAAAACAACAAGCAATGAAACTTTCTGTACCAGCTCGGCTAGATCAAAGACTGCCGTAAGTTGCATCTTGAGTCTTAAGAATTGGGTCCCTTAGCCCCTGGATTGGTGCGCAAGCAAAAGAAGAACAAAAAAGAGGGGCCTCTGGCTTATGTCAACACTTATATAATAGCCAGTCATCAATTGGAGGCGGGCAAAATGGTGATGAATTGCGGCTTTCTAACTTAACTTCTTTTTCTGGTCGTTCCGCTCTGTCGATCGATGGTAGTATAAGAGATCTGTAACCCCCCGAAATTTTCCGTATATAATAAGTTGGGCTCTATCCTTCCCGCCCACCTCAAACATATCTAAGATGCAAATAAGATGAAGATGGTACCATGTTTATATTTAAGTGGTTCTTCTTTCCAGCAACAACAAAAACAACAACAACAACATACTCAGTAAAATCTACAACGTGGGGTCTGGAGAGGGTAGAGTGTACACAGACTTTACCTCTACCTACCTCGGCTCAGGCAACACAAAACAGAAGCAAAAACAGAAAACAGAAAAATAGAAAAATAGAAACACAGAAAAATAAGGTCAGACCCAGACCCAGTCCAAAACCTAAAGCTTTAAAGCAATAATTCTTTCCAGCAATGGGAATTTTTCTTAGCAGGACCAGATGAAGCTCAATGCTCCAATGCATCTTGGAGATTGATAGGGCTTCTTAGGAATGTATTGACATGGAGGATTGTTATAGAATCGTATCCTTCGCGAGTTGACCTGTTTTTAAGGCACCTCCAACCAAAACATTAGGAAATATGCAATGTGGGGCTGCAGATTGTCAAGAATTCTACTGAAAATGTATTGACAGGGAGGATTACTGTATGATTGTATCTTAGTTAAAGTAACATGTTTTTAATACACCTACAACCCCTGCACTGGATCAAATCATTAGCAATTGGATAAGAAAGGTTAGTGCAACCAATTTCTTAAGAATGATTACTAAGCTATATTTCATTTTAGGACACCCCGTGTTAAAGATTGCAAGGCTTTTAATAGGGAAATAAAGCTACAAATATAAATCATCCATAAAGAGAGTTCTGTTTTTGAGCATTCAGCTAACAATTAGCAATTCTCTTTTGCTTTATTCTTACTCTCTGTAAGCTATACCTTTAAAAATTTGACATTTTGGAACTTTCCCCATTAATTTATATCAGTTGCCAAGCCAAATTTTACCTGAATCAACACAATTTGCTAGGTAGATTATGATTAGTTTGATGTCATACATGTTTTTGCATCCATCTAGCAGGTGGGTCTCCCTGGACTGTACTAAAAATAAAAAAATAAAAAAATAAAAAATACAATCCATTATATATTAATACTCTAATACCGTCCATTATATATTAATACAGTTCAGTCCAGTACAGTCCAGTACAGTCCAGTGCGACGTACCAAACGAGTCCTATGAGCATCCATCGATTTTAATCTTTCAGCCTTTAATGGAAGCACTGTATCCAGTTTGATCATCATAGTACTTAGACTAAAGCATACACTACCATATTTAGCAGATCCCTTAATCTCAGGAAGAACTTGCTTGGTTAAATCATCTGAGAAATGAAGCCACTTTCTGCTGCAGCAGCAGGCAACCCTAAAAACAATCCTCTTGGCTGGAATTGAAGTCCATTGCTTGCATGCACTTTCAAGGCTCCTGAGATCCCCTGAACTGTACTGGCAAGGAGGGTTATTGTAAAATTGCATTCCAACATATAACCTGTTTGGCCAAATTTCCAAAATCTGCTTACTTTGAAAAATGTTTTTTATCAGAAGTGTTTTCGAAAAAATATATTTTTTCACGTACTATGCATTTAGCAAGTGCATATTAGATTTTTTCACGTACTATGCATTTAGTAAGTGCATAATAGATTTTTCTATGTACTATGCATTTAACAAGTGGATTTTTTTTTTTTTACGTACTATGTATTTAGCAAGTGCATAATCGATTTTTCTACGTGGTATGTATTTAACAAGTGCATAATAGATTTTTCTACGTACTTGCAAAATATATTTTTTCGCGTACTATGCATTTAGCAAGTGCATAATAGATTTTTCTATATAGTATGCATTTAGCAAGTGAAAAATAGATTTTTTCACGTACTATGCACGAATTAAAGTGCTAATTAATTCTATGTACTCCCTCAATTTTGTGGCTTTATTTGAGGTATGAAGGTTAAACTAATAAACTAACTAACGTTTGGTGTGAACTCGGACAAAGAATTTTCAATTAATTTGAAATAAAATTTACATATATAGAAACTAAATAAAAAGTACACATATTTAGAAAGTATTTAAAAAAATTATAATCAAAGATTTTTTTAACTGTCCAAATTGTAATTAAGACAAACAAATTGAAATTGTGGAGTACTATATTATTGAGCAGTTATTTCTCTCTCTCTATATAAAATTCTTTATGAACACTTCTATGAATATGAGAAACAAAATAACAAAATCAATATCTCTACTACTCCCTTTGTATCAATTTATGTGGATATTATTTGACTAGATAAAATTTTAAAAATAAAGGAAGATTTTTTAAATTTGCAGTCTAAACAAATCTTAGATGTAGACATTTTTATGGCTATAAATAATTTAATTAAGAATAAAAGGAGAATTTTAATTATAGAAATGTGATATTTTTTTTTTTGATAAATTAAAACAAAATGTAACACATATATTGGAATGGAGGGAGTAATACCTCTTCTCCGTTTGCTGGACTATCACGAATTTTCAAGCCAGGTTTCATCATTAAATGCGCAATGCTTTGTGCCAACCCAACAAGTCCCTTATGCTCATACTTGACCTACTGTCTATTCAGGTAACGAGATACATACTCTACCACATCTTTCTTAATCCCTTTTCACCGATACAATTCTCTATGGTCTTAGATGCATCTTTGTGGAGCCTATGCACCTCATCAGGTAACTAGCGCTTCAAACTATCAACATTAGGAACATAAAGTCGATCATCACATCAAGGGAAAAATCAGTCAATCTTCCTTACAAAACACTCTCTCGGAGCTCAGCTAAATGAGGATCCTCATACTGTCTCTCCTTAATCTACATGACTAAAATAGTCATAGATCTCCATTCAACCTCCAATCTAGCAAAATTATTTATAGATTCGCGACTTAAAGCATCCGCTATCTCATTAACTTTAACTAGATGATACAAAATAGTGATATCATAATCTTTCAACAACTCAAAGCCATCTATACTGCCTCAGATTCAAGTTATTTGATTGAATGTGTACTACAAACTTTTATGATTGATTTTCATATGGCTCATCTTATAGGTAGTGCCGCCATACCTTCAAAGCAAAAACCACCGCATCCAACTCCAAATCATGTAAAGAGTAGTTCTTTTTATGGTTTCTCAACTGTCGTGAAGCATAGGCTATCACTTTGTTGTTTTGCAACAATATACAACCAAAATCAATGTGTGAAGCATTACAATATACCACATAATATCATGGCCCTATAAGAAGTTTTTAAAAATGGAGTTGTGGTCAAGGTTAACCTTAAGCTTCTAAAAGCTCGTCTCACAATTATCAGAACACTAAAGCAGGACTCCTTTTGAGTAAATCTTGTCAATGTCACTATCAAAAATAAAAATATTCTGTAAACCACATGTAATAGCCTATTAAGTCTAAGAAATTGCAGATCTCGGTAAGAGAAATAGGTCTTGGTCAATTCTAAACTACCTCATTCTTATTTGAGTCTACTAAATCTATCTCCAGTAACCACATGACCCAAAATGGATATTATGTCAATCCAAAGCTCACACTTGGAGAACTTGATATAAGATTCCGTCCCCTAAGTGTTTGTAAAATAACCCTCCAGCGTTGCTCGTGTTTCGCCTCACTGTGAGAATAGACTAACATGTTATCAATGAACACGTCAAGATACCGCTTGAACACTAATTCATCATATCTATAAAATAAGTTGGGGAATTTGTAAGCCCGAAAGACATGATCAGAAACTCATAACTACCTACTATCTAGTATGTACTGCAGTCTTTGAGATATCCTCATTCCCGACTGGTGATACCTCGACCTCAAGTCAACATTAGAAAAATAAATGACACCCTGTAACTAGTTAACCAAGTCATTACTGTGATGTAGAGGATACTTGTTTCTTGATTATCACATTGTTCAAATGTCTATATTCAATGCACATGTGTATAATACCATCCTTCTTCAAATACAATACAAGAGTACGCAAAGCACTAGGATGGATAAAGCTTTTGTATCACCTCGTATCATTAGGCTAAGTAATTTCATGATTCATGGATTTAAGACCTAGTGGGAAGGTTAGAATAAGACATTTGATGAAAACAACGTTCTTCAGTTTTATGCCCTAAAATACGAACCGTAAAATATTTTACGGACTGTCAAATCACTGTAAAATGGACCCCAGAAATACAAGTCATTGTTAAGAATTACAATAAGCACGGGTTGTGAAAGTTTTACGAGGCATAAAGCCCACCATAATTCTTTTACAGACCGTAAAGTCATCTTAAAAGGACCCGACGACTGAACAATATAAATACGCACACTTAGTCCCAAAAATCAGATTTTCCACTTTTTCCAAGCCCTAGAACGAAGACTCTCTCTTCCCCATCATCTCCTACATCAAGGTAAGTCCTTTTCACGTATTTTCATGCGATTCTAGCGTAGTATAATCAATTCCTAAGCGAAATTCACTACTCTAAATCTACATTTTTCAAGATAAACCAAATTCAAGGTTTTAGGGTGCAATCTTTGGTGTTCTTCTTCAAAGTGTGAATTTTTATACAAGTTTGGGAGTAAGGTATGTAGAGATTTTATCTACGTGTGGGGATATCCATGTTCCTCCCCCACACCATATTTCTATGAAATTTTGAAAATTTCATAACTTGATGTTTTTTGTTCTAATATCATGATAACCCTAACTATATGAATATTATGTCATGTTTATATTATTATTCATCAATTGTATTCATGATTGATCAATTGTGATTGTCATGAATATGTCTGTAATCCATGAATCCATGTCTTGATTTCTGTAATTTCTTAAAAATAAGTTATGATCATTATTATGCAGTTCCATGAGGTCATATATGTTTTCATGATTTATATAAGTTATATTATATATTTCTTCACATGTTAAAACTATGAATTTACAAGATTATGTTTACAAGCTATTTCATGAATTTCATGGGCTTATAAGCCACTATTTTCAAGACCATATTTTTGGGAGTTGCATAGTTTATCGAGAAGGCTCTAGTAGCCTGAAACTACGCATGCCACCATAGGATACGGGTCGCTCCGCCCAGAGGATGATACCTTCAAATTTGCAGATTAGATCATTTCTTGTCATGTTAATATCTCATACCCCGACAAGGTATGGTAAAACTCTGCTGATCTGGCCAGGTACCAGACTTCATGTATCCACATAGTGATTTATGTTGTCGGTTATGATACTGCTCTCCCCGCAGATATACAAGTTTATAGATATACATATTTAATAATTGATTTATACTCATGTCAGATCATGGTCATACTCATGTTTGGTTTCAGTTTCATATCCTATTATTTCATGTGTCTGCTTATTTCTTTCATTGTTTTACATACAACACAATTCAAATGTACTAACGTCCCTTTGCATGAGGCATGCACTTAATGGTACAGATGTTGAGTTTCAGGTAGATGGACCTGCTCAATAGGATTGCCTTAGTATCAGCTTTTGGTGAGCCCCTCTCATTCGGAGCGCTAATCATTTATTTTTACATGTTATGATTATTAGTAGAGATATGTCAGTGCCTTGTCTTGGTAAATAGTTTTGCAATCTCAGGTTGTCAGAGGTTTCATAGACTAGTCTAGTATCATGTCATGTCAGTTTTTCAGTTATTCATACTTATGATATTTTCAGACTATTTCTGCAATATATTTTTAGACCATGTTTCCAACATATGTTTTGCATGTTTAAAAGTTATTATGTTAGTATGTTTTGATGCACATGTTGACAAGCAAGCTATATGGTTTTCTCGGTCACATGCAGTTAGGCACCGAGTGCCGTGTTTTACTCAGGCCATGGTTCGGGGTGTGACAAAGCTTGATATTAGAGCACTAGGTTCAAGTGTCTTAGGGAGTCTATGAAACCATATCCAATCTAACTTCTTTCATATTCTAGATCGTGTTGTTAGAGCTATACTTCAGGATATTCTTCTAACTCATGCGTATTACATATTGTAGAAAATGCTTGTAAAAAGAAGGTACACCAAGAGGGCTTCAGCCAATATCCAGAGAACTACGGATAATGTTGCTCGCAAGGAGAATGCTCAAGCTAAGAGAGCTATTCTGCACAACACCCCAATGATACTCTGAGACTGCATAGATCGATTCGCGCCCGATTCTACTGACTCATATGTTAGGGGAGCTATTTAGCTTCTCACCCAGGTTGTGGCTTCCCAAGCCCAATAATAAGGAACGAATTCAAGTATGGGAACTAATGGAGGTCATCCAGCTTCAAGACTCAGTAATTTCTACGAATGGACCCTCTGGTATTCACAGGGTCAAGCAATATAGAGGATCCACATAATTTTATAGATAGGCTCCAGAAAATCTTCCGTGTTAAGCATGCTAATGAGATAGAGGCAACATAGTTGGGAGCTTATCAGTTGCATGATGTTACCAACATTTGATATGAGTCATGGTAATAGTCTTGCGGGGTAGATGTATCTCCAGCAACTTGGGATGAGTTTGTTGATGCTTTGATTAAGCAGAATGGAAGGACTGTACTGGAATAATATCTTTAGTTTGTCTCTTTGACAAAGTATGCTCCACATATGGTCCCAGACACGAGAGTCAGAGTTAGACACGAGAGTCAGAGTTAGACACGAGAGTCAGAGTTAGACACTTCGTGTATGGTCTTAATTCCTATTTGTACAATGTAGCCAATATTACAGCCCAGAACAGGGAGATGACTACTACAAAGATGGTTATATTCATGTAGGGTAATGAGAATAGGTTAAATGAAAAGAAGCCTTGCGAAAAAGAAGGATAAGGAATTTAATAAGAGATTCAAGTCTTCAGGTCACTTTAGTCATGGAGATGGTGGAGGCAGGCAGTTCTTTAAAAACAGTTCATCATGACATGATCCATCTTCTGCTAGTGCTCTAGCCCCAAAGTGCAGGAATGATAACATGTTCAATTGTCATTTACTTCATCTAATTCATGCACTTTATTACCATTTGACATTATACATTGTGATATTTGGACTTCACACGTTTTGAGCTCTTCAGATGAATCAGTATTACTCGCTATTATTAGATGATTACTCAAATTTTTTGTGGACTTTTCTCATATCTAAAAAATTACAAGTCTTTTTCATATTTCTAAAATTTAGAGCATTCATCCGAACTCAATTTGAACGGGAAATAAAAAATATCCAATGTGATAATGGTAGGGAGTTTGATAATCGACATTTTTGGGATTTTTATAACTCTTACGGTTTGAATTTTCGACTTTCATGTCCACACACCTCTTCTCAAAACGGAAAGACCGAATGTAAAATCCAAACCATAAATAACATTGTTCGAACTTCCCTTTCCCATGCATCATTACCCCTCTCTTTTTGGCATCATGCACTTCATATGACTACATATTTATTGAACATACTCCATCACAAAAATCTATCCTATCAGGCTCCCCTCAAAATACTCTATTTACGGGACCTTCATATAAATATTTACGGGTATTCAGGTATTTATGATATCTTCTTTTTTCATCCACAACAATCAATAAACTCCAACCTCGATCCGCACCTTGTGTTTTTTGGGATATCCATATAATCATCGGGGATACTTGTGTTATGACCTCTCCTCAAATAAAATAATTGTGAGTCATTATGTCTTTTTTTATGAAACAAATTTTCCGTTTGGTAAAATTCACAAGTCCAGACCCTCCACCTATGCATTTTTAGATAATGGATTGCCCCGTATTTGTCCCATATTTTTTTGTCCCATGCCGAGCCCACTACTTCGTCCAACCCACAAAATTTAGACCACGAAATAGTGGCCCAGTCGCAGGACACTATTGCCCAGCGTACTGGGCCGCCTGTTTTGGGCCTAAATATTTCTAGGACAATACCAGTGGCCCAGCCGTATCCCAATGTCAACCAACTGGGCCTACTTCCCAGTACCGTTTCTGTTCCTGACAGTAGCTTGGTCCAAAGCCCAGCCAACTACAAACTGCCAGTCCGTGTTTTCCAACCCACCAGCCCACTTGAAAATTTAACCCTTCGCCCGATCACCCGTAGTCAACATGACATTGTCAAACCCAACACCAAATAGACACACCAAGTCTCAAAATTACCTTTACATCACAATTATGTGTCTGCACTCAGTGACTCGAATAGAAAAATGACTATGAAATATGAATTTAATTCTCTTATTAAAAATAGGACGTCGGAGTTAGTACCTCGTCCTCCTAATGCTAATATAATTCGTCTATGTAGATTTTCAGTCATAAGGAAAATCGGATGGTACTTTTGAGAGGCATAAATCCCGTCTTGTAGGTGATGGAAAGACACAACATGTTGATGTAGATTGCGGAGAGACGTTCAATTTGGTGGTGAAACCAACAACTATAAGAACGGTTCTCCGTTTGACTCTCTCAAAGTCATGGCCACTCCATCAATTAGATGTCAAAAATATTTTTCTTTATGGCCAACTAAATGAAATGGTATACATACATCAACCACGGGGATATCGGGACTCCAAATATTCAAATTATGTATGTCTTCTCAAGAAATCACTTTATGGGCTTAAATAAATTTTGTTCGCACATCAGGTTTTCATTTATTTAATAATATTGCTTATCTTGTTATATGTGGATGATATAATCTTAACAGGATTATTTTATCCCAAAGTGCATCAAAGATTATTGAATGCGCTTGAATGTCCTCTTACAAACCATCATAATCAAAAAACAAATTGTGAGATATATTCAGAAACTGAAATATGGGTCGCACTTATACCTAAACATATCGAACTAGATATTCACTTTGTTCGTGAAAGATATTATTTTCAAGATGCGGAGGAATGATAGAATCATAATTAATTATTCCGATTAATTATGATTATTGTGATTATTGTAATATCTTATGTATATGGTAATACAATTAAAATAGATTAGGGTAGATTTTGATGCATTTGAAGCCATCAGATTTTACTTCGGACCACTAGCTCTTAAAGAAAAATATGTCAATCGAAGAGTTTCATCTGGAAATGCAATGATCCTCGTGTGATTGCTAAAAATACAAAGAAGTTAATTTACTAAAATCTTAAAGTGTTCAACGGTTTTATAGATTGTCACTCAATTTTTATTTTATTGTACCCAAAATCACTTAACTGATTTTTATAACAAAAAAATAGCTCAATTTGTATACCAAGGAGTCACGATCTAAATTTATATTAGGTGTGCTAGGTCAGCTAAGTAATTTTTATTTGTGAAACTATTATAAGTGATTCCTAGTAATAATTTAAGATACTAATTTAAGCAGAGGAAGGCGTTACCTCTTGTCTAGTATAAACATGATAATTGATCTAGTCTATTTTTATTTATTTTCCAAGACTACTATAGTCATTCTAAGGCGACACAACTTTCTAAATGCGGTGTTAAGAGTCCTACATCGGTTATGGAACGGTAACCATTCTATTATCGATGTAAGATTATTCCATTACCGATGTGGGACTCTTAACATGCAGGAAGATGTAAAGAAATTAAAACGAAAGTATCACAATTCTGTTTATGGCATAGCTTAGCCCACTTTAGCTATTTTAACAAACTTTCCTATATGGTGTAGCCTCCAAATCCATCTACTTCTTCTCATTATCATTATCGATTAGAAGATGCTATTATCAACCAAAAGGGTACTAATGTTTATTTATACTAATTTGGTGTAAAGTTTGACATTCTAAATGAAAAAACTAAAGGTACTATGTTGATGACTCACCAACTGTGATTTTCGCCTTACACCCAGTGAAATATCATACCGTGGGGTCTGAGGAGAGTAAAGTATACACACACCTTACATCCACCTTAATAAGTAGAGCGCGACTGTTTCCGGGAGAGCCTCGGTTCAAGACAAAGCATAATCACAAGCAAAACAATCAAAACAAATCAAGAATAAAAAGTAACGCAAGAGAAACGGTCAGACTCATATAAAAAATTAAAAAGGTTATACTTGAGGGGAGAGATGACAGTGTACTGGATGGATTTTGAGGGGAGGAAGAGGTATATCTCTATGTGTACCCTTCCTATATATCTGTGTATATCTCATGTATATCCTTATATATCCATTCTCTGTGCAGTGTAGAAGTGGCAATTTTCATCTCGATTTTATATCTAAATCTTGACTTAACCTACCGATTGCAAGTTTAATTTTAGGATTAATTTTGGGAATGAAAGGGAGAGAGAGAGAAAAGAGGAGTGGGCCAATTGGAGTAATAAGTTGATAGTTGGGCTAATATTTGCAAATTAGATGTCTCAGTGAACACCCAACTTAATTTCCCCTATAAAAATTAGACCATGTGGGCCTTTGGCTGGATAATGGGCGGCGGCCCAACACAAATTACAGTATTTTACAATGGACAATTCGCACGAATGTCCCAGTCTTGGGTGGTCTTTAATTTCGCTGCTATTTAATTTTACCCTTTCGTCACTTTTAGTAACAAATAAGTGGCCGAAAATATCTTTACCATCAATTTTTTTTTTAAAAAAAGAAATTCGGTCTACCTTTATCTGTGACCTGATTTCCCAAGGTAAAGTTTCATTTTCGAGCTAAGTTACATAGAAAATTTCTTTATCCGGAATAAGTTCGGTAGGAACTAAGTTATCCGGCATTACTTTATTTCTACATAATTTATATCGGACAAGGCAAAGTGTCTATAAACTTATGCCGAGCGAATTAGTTACTACACACTTATGCCAGATAACTTCATTTATATAGAACTTATGTCGGACAAGGTAAAATTTCAAGTAAAATTTCTTGCGATTTTTTTTCCGATTCTGCTAGGGATCGAACTCAAAATCTATGATTTCGTAGACCATCGAATAAGGGTAGTTTGACCCACAAATTTTTATTAAATGAAATGTAGGGGCAAAAATTAAAGACCACCGATTTGAGGGGGAAAATTAAAGACCAGTCCATATGAAGGTCAATCTACACAAAAAAATTGTATTACATTCGGTTGTCATGAAAAAGACATAAGGACAGTGTTAGTGTGCTACCATATGAGACATGACTGTCAAAGTTAATTAGCTTAACAAATTAACAGTAGCTTACTAATATTTTGCCAATAACTGTTGCTTTCATTGCTTTCTGTTGTCTGAATAAGTTCTAGCAATTAAGACAAGAACAATGCATTAATTTCAGCTCTATTAAAATGTCGAAAGGCAAAGAATGTCACTGTCTGAAGCATGAAGCATGGTCGTCTGTATGGTTTACATGCTAGTGGAATTATAAGGAAGTGATAATTCATGGAGTCAATAATAATGAAAGGATTTTAATGCGGTGATTAATAACTACAAAAGATTCTTTGAATAGGGATTAGTTTAAGATTTTCTTTTAAAGATGGATTAAGGTTAATAAACACTTTTACTTCGTATTATATCGTGCAGGGATTAAGGAAAGATTGAATATCAATCGACTCAGCAAACCATCTTATGTGTTTATTTTCAGATTGTTAACCTCTTTGTTGTTGTTGTTCAAATTCCATTTTCTTGTTACCACACTTTATTACTCACACAAACATACAAAGTAATATTTTTTTTACGTAGCAAAAAAATAATAATTTGCGAGGCAATGTGGGTAGAGTACAAAACGACGTCATTTTATAGCTATTGAGAACAAAACGATATTGTTTTATATAAAAAAAAAAAAATTGCATCACCTTGCTTATATATAGCTCCGCCACTGATGTTATTTCATTAGAGATTTTATGTTGAAATTAATTATACTAACAAAATCAACCAAATGATCGACCCTCAAAGTTTCCTCTTGAAACTTGTTACGATAACAATTACATCTGAATCTCAAACAAATCGGGCATGTTATATGAATTTTATTCACGGTCAACATTATTTTTATAAGCTCATTTCATGCTAATATTATGCAAAAGTAAAAGTGCTAACATGACTATATTTCAATTAATATGTATTGTCTAACTAGATTTTTTTTCTTCTAATGTATCCTATCTTTCGCTAAATTGCATTAATTTCAAGAGATTGTAGGTATTTGAAGAAAATTTTCTTTCAAAGTGGTTTTAGGTCTACTTCATTCCATTTAAGTGACATATTTTGAATTTTGAGAGTCAAATAATTTTTTTTACTGGGATCTTTTTATATTCTTTTTATATTTTTTGAGTTGTTAATTATTGTGACTTATAATAATTCTTTTAAAGTTTTCAAATATATACTTCATTCATTTCAAAATGTTTGTCAGATTTTGACTTGACACAGGGTTTAAAAAGTAAATAAGACTTTTGAATCTTGTGGTTTTAACCTAAAAATTACGTAAAATGTACCAAAATGTCCTTTGTTCTTGTGGTCATAAACATGTCATGTGAAAAAGTTGAAACTAAATAATTGTCAAAAAGAAAGAGACATTTTTTAAACAGATTAAAAGGAAACATAAGACAAAATTTGAAATGGATGGAGTAATTGTTTTTAAGAAATCTTAAAGATTCTATGTCTGAATTCACAATCAACGATGTCGGCTCTGCTTGTTGGCGGAGGATGAAAAGATTTGCGCCTTTCTAACATTAAAAAATTTAATTCTCAAAATTCGTATTGTGCCATATAAATTGAAACTGAGAGAATAACATTTAAAGACCGGAGCATCTTGCAGTCGATGTAGACACATAACCACACTATCTCAAGCGACCTTCTCTCGTTTTATTCTCGATATCTGCATTACTTGACGAACTTGTTGTTAAGAATCCCACATCCAAAATGAAATGTGAATATGGACTCCTTATATAGACTTGGACAATTTTCACCCTACAAGCTAGCTTTTGGGGTTGAGGTAGACCCAAGATCCATTATTTACATGGTATCAGAGTCAGACTCATTCCAATTATATGTTTATCGATGTTGGGTCCCCAAATTATGTCATCCACACTGCAGTTAATGGGATCTGGGCGGGAGAGGAGTGTTAAGAGTCCCACAGCAAAAACGGAATGAGAACATGAACTCCTTATATGGACTTGGACAATTCTCACCCTACAAGTTAACTTTCGAGGTTCAATTAGGCCTGATATACATTCTTCTGAAACTTGTTGAAATTAAAAATCCATGGTGTCTTGTATTTCTGATCCAAGAAATTGAGGTCACGTGTAAAATACTAATGTAAGGAGTGTGCCTTTCTTTCCTTGCTCAGTATATATAACCACATTTCTTTTATCTTTTCTTCCATCTCCCATTATACAATTGACCAATATGGAAAACTCCCTGCAGTACCTTGCTAGTGAGAGTTTTTCATATAGTTGGTTGTTGAATGAAAATCCTTCTTCTCTTGATGGCCTTAGATTCTCCAATACTATTGATGATCATAATGAAGACATAACATTTTTGTCTTATTCAAAGAGATTCTTGGAATTAGAAGCCCAAAATTTCAACTTTGATATCAATCCTTCTTTTGACTCTACTTTTACTCTTGTTCATGCTGATGAAATATTTGCAAATGGACATATCATGCCCTTGTGTGTAGACACATCAAAGATTGAAGATTTTCAAGAAACATTATGTAACTTTGGCACTTGTTCAATTTCTTCAACTCCTCTCACACCCTTTACTCCATTTTCTGCTAGAAACAGAGAAAAACAGAGGAACCCATGTAGCAAAATCTTGTTCAAGAGGTTAAAATTCCTCTGGATGTTTGGCAAAAGTTTAGGTAGTTCAAGAAAAAGTTCAAAAGTTGATGACCTTGAAATAAAAGTTTTGGAAATTGATTGGGCTGGAAATGCAAATAAGAAAAGAAGTGGTAGTAGATATAACAGTTTGGGAGAAGTGAAAAAATGGAGAAACTCACCAGAGGCTTCCCCTATGAGAAGTCCATCTCATTGTATAGATGTTTCACTTAGATATGGAGAATCAATTTCTGAGGCAATTCTCCATTGTAAAAGATCATTTGGTATGTTAACAGAACCTGAGCTTTCAAAAATAAGTTCTGTATGATTTCTTCTAACAGAAAGCTATGTTGTTCCGTGTTTGGACTTGTTGCCGCACCATGTCGGATCCTCAAAAAATGCACTACACTACTTTTGAAGGCATATTTTAAGATTCCGAACAATATAGACAGAATGTATTGTGGAAATATCTCAAATTCCAAACCAGAAAGTTTTTCGTGTGACCTATATGTCACGAGTTCGAGTCGTGGAAGCAACCACTAATAGAGTGTAAATCTTACCTCGACCTTGCTAACGCGGGATGCTTTGTACACGAAACTTCCATTTTCAAGCCAAAGAGCTCAACATATATAATGCTTCAGCATTTGTGTATATCAAGATTTCATTCATATTTTTCGATAATTTGTACATTCCAAGGTGAAATAAAGTGATAGGTAGGATTTACTGTTGGAAATTTACTAAATGTGAAATAAATTAATTCTATTAATTATGACTCGAACAATTGGGGTCCAGCACATCAGAAACATGGTTTCCACACACGTGCACATAAAGTGTCAAGGGTCGTAATTTCCTTAAATGGAAGAGATATTGATACGTATACGAATTGTTTGAGACGTAAGAGAATAAGCGGTTATAGGCCAAATAACAAATGATTTTACGTTGGTAAATGAAAGGAAGAAATGTGTAAGAGATGAAACGAATCAGAAACCTCCACGGAAATACGGAGAGGCACCGCGGTGCCACAAGGATAGGACCGCGGTGCCTCCACCTAGGACCGCGGTACAAATTCGATTTTCAGGTTCCAGTGACTTACTGAAATTTAGGCACCGCGGTGCTTCGACGTTTTGATGCGTTGAAGCGAATTAAAGGTGATTCTTGGTGACTTTGGAGCAATTAATCTCCATTATTTGGCTATTGATTTCAGCCATTACTAGGCTGAATTAACCTCAATATCAATGGTCAGTACTTGACATTGATGGACATTCATTTGGTTAATTGAGAAGACAAATTCATCTATCTACAAATATCACCTTTGACATAATTGCAAAACACATTCACTAAGCAATTCTCTAAAGTTGTCTTTCTCTCTTGCAATCACAAAACACTCAAAGATCTTTCTTCCTAAGCAAACATTTGAGTTCCCTTTGCTCATTTGTTTGATTGTTGTTTTATCTTGGGAGATAAGTTGTCATTACAACCGTTGAAAGAATATACGGGACAATATTATCTTAAGGATAGATCAAGAATTTGGCCGACTCAACAAACTCTCTTATTTGATCATTTTCAGATTTCTAACATACTAGTTGTTGTTGTTATATTTTCATTTACTTTATTTCTACACTTTGTTCCCACAAGCTTAAGATAATATCCGTTATTTCAACAATATGACTGGACAAGATCAATTCAACCAATTCAACACTGAAAATTCCACCGAAGCTCAAGGCAATCCCACTACTCAAGGCACTAACGTTTCCTTCAAATCCACTGTTCTTGACACTACTAGTGTCACCACTGATCATGGCATTCCTAATGTCTTTCAAACACTGTTTTTGGTACTTCTAGTGCTACCACTGCGTTTGGTACTTCAAGTGCCACCACTACTTTTGGCACAACGAGTGTCGACACTGGTTTGGTCCAACCAATGCCTCCACTTCTGCTCCGGGCACTTATAGTGCCTATGCTCATGCCCAAGGCGTCAACAACATCTATGATCCTGTTAGAGGTATTCCCAACGCCTTTGCAACTGCTCAAGGGGGCGCCACTGCCCCGACACCCGCTGATTTTCACCATGAACGTCCTGAAAAGTTCATGGGTGCTCACTTTAAGAGATGACAACAAAAGATGCTATTTTTCCCGACGGTTATGAAAATGTCACGTTTCCTAACCGAAGACCCTCCACTAGTTGGGGAAGATGTGGACCCTCAACCAAATGATTTGGCGGGAGGGGGCCAAGGTAATCATGTCGCTGACGACATGAGGATGGTTCGTGAAGCATGAAAACATAGTGATTTCATGTGTAGGAACTATATTCTAAACAGTTTGTCCGATCCTCGCTACACGGTATATTGTACCGTTGAAACTGCCAAGTAGTTATGGAACAAACTTCAGAAGAAATACAACACCCAAGATGCGGGTAGCAAGAAGTTCATCATTGAGAAATTCCTGAAATTTCAAATGGTGGATAACAAAAGTGTGTCATCTCAAGTCCAGGAATTTCAAATGATTCTACATCACCTGAATTTGGAAGGATTGAAGCCCAACGAACAATTCTTGGTTGGGGCGTTGATCGAGAAGATGTCTCCCTCGTGGACTGAGTTTATGAACTATCTAAAACTCAAAACGAAGGAGATGACTTTAGATGAACTTATTGTCAAACTCCAGATTCAGGAGTACAATAAGAAGGCCATGCCAAAGGGGAAACAACCCGCTGAGGCTAAGGCAAACCTGACGGAAGTCAAAAGGAACTCATGCAAGAAGCGGAAGTTCCAGAAGGAAGGAAAGCCCTAAACAACTGAAAAGTTCAAGGGAAATTGTAATCATTGTGGTATAGTTGGTCACATGGCCAAAGACTGCCACATGCTCAAACGTGAGAATAAAGAAAAGGCCAAAGGCAAGGCCAAGACTAACATCGTCGAAGACACGCTCGTAGATGATATGATTCAGGAGTTCTTAGCGATGGTTCTTGAAGCTAACCTCATTGAGAATCCGGTGTAATGGTGGCTAGACACGGGTGCTACCCGTCACATATGTTCCAATAAATAATCCTTCTCCACTTATACACCAGTCTCAAACAAGAAGTTGTTCATGGGTAACAATTCTTCTTCAGAGGTACTGGGGTAGGAAAGGTGATCCTAAAGATGACGTCTGGGAAAGAGCTGACTCTGAAAGAAGTGATGCATGTCCCAGAAATTCGAAGAAATTTAATTTCTGGACCTTTGTTAGTAAATGCTGATTTTAGGCTAGTATTAGAGACTAACAAGTTTGTAATCACTAAGAATGGAACCTTTGTAGGAAGGGGCTTCGTCTGTGAAGGTCTCTTTAAGTTTAATGCTGCACCTGTAATGCCTTCTGTTTCAACTATCAATAAAATTGAGTCTTCTACTTACTTGATTGAGTCATCTAATTTATGACATCATAGATTAGGACATGTTAACTATCAATCTATCCAAATATTGGTAAAGCTGAAATTATTGTCGTCTATCGACATAAACCCTCAATGTAAGTGAGGTGTGCGTAGAGGCAAAACTTTCCAAGAGTCCCTTTAGATCCGTCGAAAGGGAAACCGCTCCTCTAGAACTTATACACACTGATATATGTGATTTGAAGTTCGCTCAAACTAGAGGGGGAACAAGTACTTTGTGACTTTCATAAATGATGGCACAAGGTTTTGTTACCTTTACTTACTAAAAAGTAAAGATGAAGCATTCAAACTCTACAAAACAAAAGTTGAGAATCAACTAAGCGGACAGATTAAAATAATCCGTAGCGATAGAAGGGGTGAATATATAGTGCCTTTTGAAGAATTATGTACCCAATCTGGTATAGTTCATCAAACAACGACTCCTTACTCACCTCAATCAAACGATGTTACTGAATGCAAGAATCGAACACTAAAGGAAATGATGAATGCTTTAATCATTAATTCGGGCCTCCCTCAAACCATGTGGGGAGAAGCTGTTCTTACCGAAAATAGGATTCTTAACAGAGTTTCACACAAGGGTAAAGACAAGACTCCATACGAGCTATGGAAAGGAAAGAAACTCACCTACAAGTATTTGAAGGTATGTCGTTGTCTGGCCAAGGTAAAAGTACCTATGCCAAAACAGGTCAAGATTGGACATAAGATTGTGGATTGCATATTCATCGGATATGCTAATAACAGTAGTGCTTATCGATTCATAGTGCATAAGTCAGATGTACCGGACATTTATGAAGGTACGATCATGGAATCAAGGAACGCATGGTTCTTTGAAGACACATTCCCATACAAGGAAAACATCATAACCTCTTGCAAACGAAGTTATGATCAAAACTCTGAGGATCAAGGAGTCGATGACTACCTAGATCTAAACGGTTCAGATATAGTGAGCTCTGAAGTGGCTGATTATCCAGATTTCAATATTCCAGATTGGAAGATTCAGAGATGGAACCAAGGAGAAGCAAAAGGGCCTGGAAGGACAAGTCATTCGGTCCAGACTTTGAAGCTTATTTGGTTCAGGATGAACCACGGACAATCATCGAAGCATTGTCAACTCCAGAAGCACCGCTCTGGAAGGAAGCTTTAGAAAGTGAGATATAATCCATTCTGCATAACCACACCTGAGAGTTGGTTGATCTTCCCCCAGGACACAAACCGTTGGGTTGTAAGTGGATCCTTAAATGGAAGTTAAAGGCAGATGGATTTATCGACATACAAAGCTAGGTTAGTAGTCAAGGGCTATAGCCAAAATGAGGGCTTTGATTACTTCGACACCTACGTCCGGTGTCTAGAATAACATCCATACGTATGTTCATAGCTATCGCCGCTGATCGGTGTATTTTATATACACCTTTTGAGTCAGTTTTAGTTAGTCTTTTGTCCCATTTTGCACATATAAGTGTCGTATTAGGATAGTTTTTCTTTCTTTTGAGTCAAAGTGGTTAAAATGGCCAAATGGCGGAAAAGGAGCAAAAAGAGGGCAAAAGAGGAGATGCAGAGTAGCAGAGAAAGTGGCGAACGAGGCTAAAATCAGACCGGTAGCCGCGGCCTCCTGCGATCAGCGGGGCGGCGCCCGTCATTCGCAGAAGGTGCGAAGATCCAGCGCGCGGCTAAAAGCAGGCGCGGCTCCCATTATCGAGAGGGCGAAGACTGGCGCGGCTCGAAGACGAAGCGGGCGCGGCGCTAAACATCCGAAAGCCACGGGAGTTGCGGCGCGCGGCTACCGAGCAGCGAGATATCGGGCGCGGCGCCAAAACACCGACGGATTGCAGAACTTGTGGCCGTGGCGCCAAAAAAATAGGTTTTAGGCGGATTTTGGGCACGGCTGCGAGGAAAAGTTGAGGCGGTTTTCAGCTATAAAGGAGAACCCTAGCGGTTTTGAGGGTCCCCCTTCTTGCACCACACAAGACTTTTTGCTTGGAGATTGGACACCATTAGTTTAGTAATTTCTTTTCCCTTTCTTGTTCTTTATTTCAGTTTTGCATGATTAACATGGAATTAGTTTTTGTCATCTTTATGGCTAGGAACTAATTCTCTTATAGGGCTTTCTATGTTGAATTTCTTGAAACTTATGTTATAAATTAATGCATGCTTATGGTTATTTTTCTTATTGAGAGATCTATCCAATAATTGAGTTGAATTCTTGGTAATTAATTGACAACTAATTATCACTATATGATTTCTAATCAGTTACGAAAAGGGGATTGTGAATATCTTTGTAAGTTGGGTAGACATTCTTGGATTGGGGATGAAAATACCTCAATTATTTATGTAGCGTTGATGAGAGGCTTAACAACCCTAATTTTGCGCGTTGTGCGTGTGATCAACTAGGTTTTGTTCTTAATCCTCCTATAAATTTATCCTTATCGTGAAAGTTAGGTAAGGTGCGATACTGGGGTTGAGTGTTTATATAACCCTAACGGGAGTATAAAACGATTTCGTAAACCTGCTTTCTCCTAAAGAAGAATACCATGAGTTAATGCATTAGTAAGTAGCATAAGCGGATAGCAAGGATACATGGAAGCCCTATTCTCATCACAACTGAAGTAAACCTTTATAGTTAAATAGCTTTTATAATTCGTAGTTATAAACAACCAATCAATCATAAACTCACCAAATAGATACTAGAAAATAGATAGTTGGTAATTGGACCCTAATCCCAGAGGACGATATTCGGTCTTATCAAAGACTATACTACTTGTCACGATAACGTGCACTTGCGTTTAAAGTGTGTGCATCTTACTGCGCATCAGCCGCCTTGCGGGATCTTGAAATACATCAAGTGGATGTCAAGTTTGCCTTCCTAAATGGTGATTTGGAAGAAGAAATATATATGGATCAACCCGAGGGGTATGTGGTTCCAAGACAAGAGACAAAAGTGTGTCGTCTTGTCAAATCGTTGTATGGGCTGAAACAGGCCCCTAAAAAATGACACAAAAAGTTTGATAGTACTCTACTATCAAAAGGGTTTGCCATTAATGGAGGTGACAAATGTGTCTACATGAAAGGAAATATCGAATCCTTCATCATGATATGCCTATATGTAGACAACTTGTTGATCACTGGAAGCAGTCCTGGAATAATCCTAGAGACTAAAAACATGTTAAAACAATATTTTGACATGAAAGATATGGGCATTGCAGATGTCATCTTAGGGATCAAGATCTCTAAGACATCTAATGGACTGATCTTGTCTCAATCTCACTACATCGAGGATGTACTGAAGAAATTTGGGATGTTCGACAGTTCACCGGTATCGACACCATTGGATATAAGTCAAAAGATTGAAAAACATCTTGGTAAGCCTGTACGCCAGGAGCGATATACGCGGGTGATTGGTAGTCTGATATATATCACAAACTGCACTCAACCTGATATCGCTCATGCAGTTAATAAATTGGCTAGGTTCATGTCACGACCCGACCCGACGGGCCGCGACTAACGTCCTAATTGGACGTCATTACTGACCTGTCACTCTTAATCCATTTAATACAGATATCTACAGAAATTTCGGCAGCACAACGCTGCTTTTACAACATATCCCTAAAACGGGCGAGCCGACAAGGCTGCCAAAACAACAACAAAACAACAGTCATAATAGGCTAGCCGACTAGGCTGCCACCAACCAACATCACGTGCACAAAGGCATAACTCAAAATAAGCAAGCCGGCAAGGCTGCCACTAGATAACAACATCAAAACCCAAAACAAGGTACAAACGTCCAACCCACAACTGTCTACAGACCTC
Source organism: Przewalskia tangutica (assembly GCA_029844215.1). Classification (NCBI taxonomy): domain Eukaryota; kingdom Viridiplantae; phylum Streptophyta; class Magnoliopsida; order Solanales; family Solanaceae; genus Przewalskia; species Przewalskia tangutica. The sequence continues at coordinate 13,718,004 of CM056738.1, forward strand.
TAAGAGTGTAATACTGACATATGACGGGACAGGACCCCGTCGTGCCCAAAATATGCATAAGTCTGAAAAATAAAGGTCTGTACCAAAAATAGCTGGCTCCGGAACAAAGGAGCTCCAACTACGTATGCAAATCCTAGACGGAGGTCACCTATATGAACACTGAACTGCGGCATGAACACAAATTTCTAAAAAGGGGTCGACGATAGATGTATCAAGTATGTGGAATTGGAAAATACTGTACTAGAAATCATTACAGTTCAATATAAAACAAGAAACGCAGTAAGAATTCAACTTAATCGTATAAGCGTCTATCAAATGAGTAATGAAAATCGGTTCTTCTCTTTTCAAAATATGCAAGTCAGGCCAAAATCATGATCTTCTATCCTCAGGATATAATAGCACGGGACTCGAACCCGTCTAGGTACAAATATATCATGGGACTCGAACCCAAGTAAGCATGTATATCGTGGGACTCGAACCCACGTAAATATATGGAATAATATAATGTCATGGGACTCGAACCTGCATCATGGAGAGCTAATCCATGGAATAATAATAAATCGGGAGTTAAACCCGCTTGAGACTCGAACCCAAGTAATATAATAATAATAGCCGGGACTCGAACCCGGAACATACTATATAGTGTCGGCCCTCTATGTGAGAGACGCGGTGAATGTGTAATAGGACTCGACACGAGTAGATATTATGAGCAACTATATGCAATTTTGAAATCATCTTTGACTTTTGATAATATCATCATAATATACTCTTTACTGAAATCATAGACACTTGTCATAACAATTTTCCTTTCAAATTAACTCTGTAGAAAATCATGTACGTCCGCCGTACTTTTATAAAAATCATGTCAAATGAAAGTTTGTTTCACAAAATCATGCCAAAAGAAAGAAGGATAGTCTCACATACCTTTTAGGCGAACTAATCAACTCGATATCAAGGTATTCCTCGTCTAGTACTTCAACTTATAATAAGGAATAACATGCTCGTCAATTCTATGATTTCTAATGTAAGTTATATGATTAAAGGCTCCCTTATTCCTATAAAAATTTGGGCAACATTTCCTTTGTTTATGTGCGTATCCACAATTTTTTCAATAATCCAAATCAACTAACAATTCAACTCCAACTAACAATCCAATTCAAACCAACAATCAAACCAACCAATAATCCACATTATTCCAGAATATAATTTAAGTTAAGCCCAACATACGTCATACAAGCTATCCTATAATCTTCCTTCTCTTTATATCCATGGAAGACAACAACTTCAACAACCAAGGCAACTACTACGTTTACTTCTCATGTTAGTCAATCATTTAGTCACGTTAGAATTATCATGGGGCAATCCAATCTCTTAACGACATCGCCAATTCAAGAATGTGAATTTAGCACTTTTCTATACTTTAATCATTTCAAGGCATGTATAGATAATTGCCTCAATAAATATGTGTCACGACCCGACCCCGGGGCCGCAACTGGTGCCCTACCGGGATACCCCGTCAGGTATACATCAGAAAATAGCAGCGGAACATACGTAACACATAACCTATATAAAGTAAACATCACTGGCAAGCCGATAAGGCTGCCTTCCATAAAAGTATACCTAATCAAAAGTAAAACAGTACAACTTGCTTTCACAGCCCAAACCACAAATGTGACTACAAACCTCTAGGAATAACAACTGTGACGGGACAGGGCCCCGCCATACCCCTGAATGTACAAAAGTCTACAACCTCAGGGAATCGTACCAAAAGACAAAGCCTCCGGAGAAATGGAGCTTTCAAGATCAGTGATCCTAAGAGTGCGGATCGCCAGCTATGTACCTCAACACGTGGCATGAACGCAGAAGGCGAGGTCGATAACAGTACCAAGTATCTGGCCGTAAATACTGAAAATACCTCAAGTATAAAATAACTGAAGACATATATAAAAATCAGTTTACAGAACACTGTGCCTTACCAATAATGAGAATATCAACATATACCATACTGCATAAAATAGGAAGCTCATGGTCAAAGCAAGGTCATCCGCCCCGCAGTATCATTAAGCACTCCTACTCCTGGGACTATATCACCCGTATGGGTCCTGTGGACCTGCATGAGGTATTCCTCGCATAGGCTGTACTCACCCGCATGAGACTATTTCACCCGCATAAGCCTCAACGGACTCGCATGAGGTATTTGTCACGCCCTTTTTCGACCGCGACATTTTTTAGCGAACTTCCTGCTTAAATAAAATGTTAGAAAATAAAATAAAATGCTACAAATGCAAAAGAATGCTAAATGTTAAAGAGTGTTTTAAAAGGTGTTAAAATGCTAAAAGTGCAAAAGGTGCTAAAATGCTAAGGGGTGCTTAAAAAGTGCTAGCATATTAAAAGTGCTAAAAGGTGCTAAGTGCTAGAAATGCTAAAGGATTCGCGGAGTCGCCACCTAATTAATTGGGTGAATTAGGACACCTAAATGTTAATTAGTTTAAAGTAAACATTAACTCCATTTTAATGGTCTGCTAAACTTAATGAAATTCTGGGTAAGGGTTCTTTATTAATCTAGAGGGAAGGAGTTAGACACCCTCTAAGATCCGCTAACTTGCGGTTGTCCTACCAAACCTAGGGTTAATTATTATGTTTAAAAATGCTTGTTTTGAAAATATAAGGATGCTTCAAAATATTTTATAAAAGGAGGCATGTTGATAAAAATGCTATAAAGTTTTAAAGTGTGCATTTATATTGTTTATGGTGCAAACGGTGCCGATTTATGGACTATAGATATGCATTTATCTGCGAAATCAAAAAATGGTGCGTTAGTTTTAGATATGCAATTTTAAGGATTAGGCAAAAGATTAGATATAAAATGACAAGCCTAAGATAAATGATTAGAAATGCATGTAATTCTAAATCATCTTCCCACCTTTTATGTTCAAAGACTAATTGAACTAGCTGTCCTATTAATTAGAAAGTTAAATAATAAAATTGCAATAAACAAATAAAGGCATAAAATGAGACAATTAGATTTAAAGAGTAAGAGGAGTTGAGACGGATGACAACGTCATCTTGTCCTATTTTTTGTTTAGGAATTTCTGAAGCGGGAATGCGAATGCGGATGTACATAGACGCGGGTTGCCATTTGAAGTAGCTCGTGATGAGTCTCGCCGTGAGACTCTTCATTTTTTTTGCTCCGATGCATGCCATGTAAAAGAGAAAAAAAAAGAAAAAAAAAGATAAAGATTAGTATTTGTCCAATTGTATCAAAGACAACAGTGAACAAAAATGATCTTGAGAGGCTGAACATACGCATGATCCACTGATTCTATATTTTACGTGCACTGTTGGGCCCAGGGGAATGGAAAACAGTAAGGCAAACAGAAGAAACAAATATGCTGGCCCAAATGTAGTAATTATCAGGAGAGGCAGAACAGACCGGGCATTAGGCCTTAGGTACAAACATAATGCAGAGAAACACAAGACAAGCCTAAATGTGAAATTTCAGATTTTCAGGGAGGCAGAATACAGAGAAGACAGATAAGTAACACAACAAACAGGATGTATGCAGAGGCAGTCCAATAACTGCATTAGACTTATGGAGTTGCTGGGCAGTGGAAAGCGTAATTAGACTGAGATTAGGACAGCTCATAGGCAACTTACATCAGGCAGTAAATGATCAAAATAAGCCATTCTAAATAACATTTTAAACAGGCTCAACACATCCAACTCTAACTGCAAGCATAATGATAAGATTCAACAAGTGTAATTCAACAGATAGGGACCAGGGTACATGATAAATGGGAGGTCTTATAAGAGCATTTTGACACTTAACACAGACAAGGCAAGCATACTATAAATCTGGATTAACATGAGAGCACTTGAGTGAACAAATTGTGAAACCAAAAATAGTCTAGCATATGCAGGGGATCCCAACAGGCTGCGTTGCCGATCTTAAATGACAGTTGGAACCAATACAAGGACCACAGGGATAGTATGGATGCGTATATATGGCTAAAAGGAATACAAAGGTATTTCCCAATCCTAAATAAAACATGTTCAGATCACGCACGAGGCCAGTTTTACTCGTTAAATACCTTATAGGGTTAGATTACACTCTAATATGCTCACAACATGATATGGGGTTACAAACCAAAGATTAAAATGCAAGCGGGGAATATAATTCGATGTGACGCAGATTGTTCATAATACAGTATGCTAGTGCCAACATCATTTAATGACTCAATGACAAGACTTAAAACAGCTATATAGACTTCCCTGCCGACGCGGCGACAAACGCAACCAAACCAGTAATCACATAAGCATCAAACTCTGATTAATATTACAGTCCCTTTTATAAGCACATATCAAGCAACGTGATGAGGTTAATAAACATCGATCCTAATCAATAACTTCAAATCGACACCTGCTTAGATAAGCTACGACATATCAAACATGATATGATAATGTCAACAAATACAGTCGAAGCATACATAACAGGAAAAACAGACACATTCACCTAAAGAAACGAAATTTGAAAGGGAGATGAGTTTACCTTCTCCGGACAGAGAACCGAGGCAGCGTATCAAGTCGTCGACTCGCTCGGATTTTGGGTTTGCGATGCGAATAAAAGGGCAAGGTTTGTTTGCTGATTTCTTGGCTGGAATTGAAAGAAAGGGATTCGAACTTCCTATTCTTGCGATGCTAATGGTCTGGGTGCTGAGCCCCCTAACTCCCGATGCTCTGCTGTTCTCGATTCTTCTCCCGACTGAGCTCTGCTGCTCTCGATGTCCTCTCGACTGAGCTCTGTTGCCGAATGCATGCACTGGTTTTGCCCTCCATGCCTCTGCCTTTCTGGGTTTTCTATTGGGTGTATATGATGTGTCTACTACTGGATTTTTCCATTGACGGGGGGCTGCCTTTTGCATGTGTAGTTGGTTGACTTATATAGTTTCCATTTGACTCTAAACTTGGTAAACTACTGGTATGATTTGAAGGATATTTTGTGCGATTCGTTACTGATTTTGAAGTAAGATTTGGGTGATGGTTATGGTAAGAAGAGCTGGATGGGTGTGCGTGGTAAGGAAAGTCGCCGGATTCTCAGGCGAGAATCTCGGCAGGGAAGGTGCGGCGATGGGGGGTGCGAGGTAAGGGAGGTGCGACGAAGGGATAAAGGCTTCGTTAGGTTTGTTTGAGGGAGAGACGAGGGAGATAAAGTGAGGGCTGCGTGGGCTCTGGACTGATAAGGGGAAAAGATAAAGGCTGTGGGGGATTGGGCCTGCGGGTCGCGTGGGTAACTAGGTGGCAATTGGCGGGTTTATGAAATTAAGGTGTGGGCTGGACTAATTAATTAGGGTATTAGTTTTAAGAGTTAATTTTAGGTATTAGTTTTAGGTATTTAATTAGTGGTAAATTAAATTAATAAATTGTGATTAAGTTATTTAGGTGCTTTATTAGTCTGAGTTTGTTTTTAAAATTATTGCAAAATGCGAGTGTGCTATTTAATTAGTGCTTAATATTTATAATGCGATGCCGTTACTAACTTATTTATTATGCGTATTTTATTGTTATTTAAGCTAAGATTAAACTATCTTAATATGACTTTAGGCGCTACAATAATTATGAAATTGCTTTTCGTATTAATAAATGCGACTATGCTATTTAACACGACGTCATTGTCAAATTATTTATTTTATGTATTTATTTATTTTATTATCGTTTAAGAATTATGACAGGGCTTAAAATTAATCAATGCGGCGCGGGACTCTAAGTGCTTAATACTCTACGTAAAATGCGGTGTTATTATTAAATTGCTTATTTATGCATGTATTAATGTTTTATCGCTGCATTTTATTATAAAAAATTATAAGAAATTATTTTGCAAAATTAGTGTAATTTTATAGCTAATGACTGCACGAGAGGGTCAAAATTGGGTGTCAACAACTTGTCCCTCTTTGTATGGAGATGATGGAATAATCTTCGGACAAAGACGTTGACTTATAGCCAATTTTATCTCGATCCTTAGAATTGAAAAAAAATGTTGGGTAATTAAGACAAGGCTGACGCAGACTCAAAACTGTCCCAGTGTCGAGTTAAGACGGCACTGGGCTACCATGGTCAAACACCAAGGCGGGCTAATGCGGACTCAAAATTTGTCCCAGTGTCGAGTTATGACGACACTGGGCTACCATGGTCAAAACACCAAGGTGGGCTAACGCGAACTTAACGCTTGTCCCAGTGTCGAGTTATGACGACACTGGGCTACCATAGTCAAAACACCAAGGCGGGCTAACGCGGACTCAAAGCTTGTCCCAGTGTCGAGTTATGACGACACTGGGCTGTGGTGCTAAAAATAAGGTAAAAAATAAAAATAACTAGCTTGAACCTGGGGTGTACTGCTATCGGCTTATGATGCTGGGTTTTAGGGTGATGTGGAGCGAGTGGACCGACGCTTGAGGCCGCTTCTGCCATTCATTGGGAAGGTTGGCCCCCCAACAAATTGCCGGTCATTGTAAGAGAAAATCCACGCCAGGCTCCTCGCTTCCTGCATGCTAAGACTTAAACAAATGGTTAGTGCATAACTGTTACGGCAAAATGATGATGCATAATTTTTTAAAAGCAATGCAACTGTGAGTAGAAAATATTATCCCGCAAAAATGTGATGCCTGTTGTGTTGATGCGATGCTGCAAATGTTGTGATTTCGCCCTTGCACGGACGTGTTGCGATTGTGAATGCGGATATGTTGTCCTTGCTGCAGCTGCCCCTGTAGACTAAAGCTTAAGAAAGAGTTAGTGCATAACTGCTAAGACATAATAATAAAACATGAATAAGAAATGCAATTTTGAGAGCAGAGAAATTGTCCCTGCATAGATGTGATATGCTGATGATAGCGTCATTTTCGGACTTGCGTCATGGCGTCATTTTCAGACTTGTTGTGCTGATAACGTCGTTGCCTGGACGTGTTGCTGCTGGCGTCATTGCGTAGACATAATGCTGATCACGTCGTTGTCTGGACACGCCGGGCCGCTTTCGGACTTCTGCGGCCGATAACGCCGTTGTCGGACATGTTCTGCCGGCGTCGTTGCAGACATACGCCGATCACGCCGTTGTCCGGACGTGTTGCCGGGCGTCGCCGAACTTCTGCGGCCGATAACGCCATTACCGGACGTGTCGCTTTGGCGTCGTTGCGTAGACATACGCCGATCACGCCGTTGTTCGGGCGTGTTGCCGCCGACGCCATTTTCGGACTTCTGGCCGATAACGCCGCTTTCTGGACGTGTCGCCTTTGGCGTCGTTGGCGTAGACATAACGCCGATCACGCCGTTGTGCGGACGTGCCGCTGGCGTCGTTTCCGGACTTCTGCGGCCGATAACGTCGTTGCTCGACGCGCCAGCGATTCTCCTGTAGAATAAATGCTCCTGCAAGCTAAGTTTGAGAAAAATTAGTGTATACCTGTTTAAATGAAATGATAAATACATATGAGACATGCAATTCTATGGGTAGAGATGTCGCCCCGATACGCTGATGAATCTCGATGTTGTCTTGCGGACATGCTAAATGCTGCAACTGACGAAATGCCATGATGCCTTTGTTGTGTGCTATGCGTGGGTTGCAAATTTAACTTTATGCCCGAGTTGATGCGCTAGGCTTTGTTGCGGAACTTTGAACTTTGATGGCCACGGCCCTTCGCCACGCTTCTAGTGCGAACTTTGAACTTTGGATTGTTGTCATATCCTGCGCTCGCCGCTTCTTTCGCTTTGCGAAGAAAACGCTTTTGCCGTATTTTCTCGCTTTACCGTTGCATTTTCTCGCTCATAATATGAAAGACCTGCGCTCAAAGAAAATTTGTGAGTTTGGGGGGGGTCGATTCGCATTTGACTTCGCCTTGTTCGACATCTTCGTGCCTGGAATGTTTGGACCTGCAACCCTTGTCTGGTTTCCTACCTTGTCCCAGTTTTGAAAAGGGCGTTTGGCCTAAGGTGGGTCTCAATGGAGTTGCTTGTGTATTCTCGTTATTTTCAAAACGAAGGGAAAGTTTCCTAATGGTGTGACCGAAGCCGATTTAGGCCGCCTACGTATCCCCATGAGGGAATCAGGTCATGACGTAGTTCATTACAAGCGAATATTGGGTAAAATTCTAAAGGTGGGACCGAGGCCGATGTGGCCGCCTACGTATCCGCCAAGGGAATCAGGCCGAACGTAGTTCCAATGCAAGAAAAACAAAAGAAAACTTATTAAAGCTTAAATACGAGTTCTTCTTTTTATTAATCTGCTAAGCTAAATTGCTCTTTCTTATCCGGGCTCTAGGCGAACCATAACAAGGGTGCAAATCCAATCTATACGCCTTCTTGCTCTGCATCATGGCTGGCTGGGTCTTCATGCTCGCTATCGATTCTCCTTCTTCGCTTCTGCGTAGTGCATGCTTGGATAAATGACTGATTCAGGCGGAGCGGGTTCTGGCCAGGGAACACCTCTCTTCCTTTGGTGTTCATTGTACTTATTGGGGAAGGCATCCTCCACCTGAATGACTCCCTCCTTGATCAGCTCCCTTACTTTGTCTCTGAGTGTATAACATCTTCCCATGTCGTGTCCGATGGCTCCAGAATGGTATGCACAACTTTTGTTCCCATCATGAGCTTTGGACTTGGGATTGGGCACATTCTTTGGAATTGGCTGGAGTATCCCTGCAATCCTCAACCTCTCGTACAACTGCGACAAAGGCACGGCTAAATGGGTGTATACTTTGGCTGGCCTTTCTGTGGCATTTAGGCGGGGTGCGAAGATGTTTAGTGGACGAGCTTTTGACTGTGGCGTATACACGTGTGGGTATCGCAAGGGGCTGCCGTATGTATTGCGAAAGTAGGTTTGTGGTGGCCTTTGGTTTGTGTTTAGCTGGAGTATATTAGGCATTTGGTTTTGTGCGGGATATATGGGTGCATTGTATATTGGCTGAGTGTGATAAATGGGATATGTAGTAAGCGGGTACTGGTAATAATTTGGAGGGTTTTGATTGTTTTGGTTATTTGCAGTGACGAGTGCTCTGGTGAGGTTTCGGAGCCTTTTAATTTCAGTCTGTAGGGTTGCCATTTGCTGTGGTAACTGGGCGAGGTGCTCGATCGGATCTATGCTGCTTTTCTTTTCTGAGACCCCTGTTTTGCCTATAGGAACCAAGACAGGTTCCGACTCGTTCTGCTCAAATGCCTTTGAATCGATCATATCGCTGGACCGTGCCTTTGATCTTGTGAAATATCGATGCTCTGTCATTGCTTAGTCAAATACAAATCGACCTTTGGGGGAGATGATAAATCCTTTATACAACATGTAGCAAACTGCGTTAGTGTAAAGCATGTGATTTTGCAAAAGTGTAAAAACATTTAGCAAGTACATGTTGCACATAAATTGTCGCATTGCAAGCGAGTCCTAACATGCATGGGGACCCCTTTATGCCAGAGGTAGGCCTAAACGTCATTTATGCGAGGCTGTGAAAGATTTGTCCAAGTCGTCCAACTGTAATGCTTTTGTTGGAAGTGGCGACCAAATGACAGTGCACTTTTTCCAATTTCAGCATGACATGATTAGACTTGGATTTGTCTATCATTGTCACACTACACATAATATGCTGGTTGGCCGTTGGGTTGAGAAACCCGTCGACAAGTTTGGTGTCTTCCTAATTGTGGTGTCGATACCAAGGACCGACCCACCTAAGGTAAATGCATGCATGCCTTAAAATAAAGGGTGGTATAGCTCTATTCTGAGTTGCTAAGATTTGGCTTTACTAGACGCAAGGTTCCCGAGCGGACAACTCGAGTGAGAAGGCTACGCGGCTGATCAGACGAACCGATCTAACTCCGCGCAGGCGCCAACTCTCCTAAAATTTGGATTTTTTTGAAAGAAATTTGCGGGTGCGCGAAGCACACCAGCGCGTGAGTGTGTGATTGTGTGAATTTTCCAGAGTGGAAGAAATATGAGCGTAATGCCAGTTTAAGGAAAGCAGTAAAGCATGTAGCAATTAAAATAAATAAAACAAAATACAGCACATAAAATTAAATGCAAAAAGTAATGCCAAATGATAACCCTAGGTCTGTTGTGGTTAAGAACCTAAAATCCCCAGCGGAGTCGCCATTTCTGTCACGCCCTTTTTCGACCGCGACATTTTTTAGCGAACTTCCTGCTTAAATAAAATGTTAGAAAATAAAATAAAATGCTACAAATGCAAAAGAATGCTAAATGTTAAAGAGTGCTTTAAAAGATGTTAAAATGCTAAAAGTGCAAAAGGTGCTAAAATGCTAAGGGGTGCTTAAAAAGTGCTAGCATATTAAAAGTGCTAAAAGGTGCTAAGTGCTAGAAATGCTAAAGGGTTCGCGGAGTCGCCACCTAATTAATTGGGTGAATTAGGACACCTAAATGTTAACTAGTTTAAAGTAAACATTAACTCCATTTTAATGGTCTGCTAAACTTAATGAGATTCTGGGTAAGAGTTCTTTATTAATCTAGAGGGAAGGGGTTAGGCACCCTCTAAGATCCGCTAACTTGCGGTTGTCCTGCCAAACCTAGGGTTAATTATTATGTTTAAAAATGCTTGTTTTGAAAATATAAGGATGCTTCAAAATATTTTATAAAAGGAGGCATGTTGATAAAAATGCTATAAAGTTTTAAAGTGTGCATTTATATTGTTTATGGTGCAAACGGTGCCGATTTATGGACTATAGATATGCATTTATCTGCGAAATCAAAAAATGGTGCGTTAGTTTTAGATATGCAATTTTAAGGATTAGGCAAAGATTAGATATAAAATGACAAGCCTAAGATAAATGATTAGAAATGCATTTAATTCTAAATCATCTTCCCACCTTTTATGTTCAAAGACTAATTGAACTAGCTGTCCTATTAATTACAAAGTTAAATAATAAAATTGCAATAAACAAATAAAGGCATAAAATGAGGCAATTAAATTTAAAGAGTAAGAGGAGTTGAGACGGATGACAACGTCATCTTGTCCTATTTTTTGTTTAGGAATTTCTGAAGCGGGAATGCGAATGCGGATGTACATAGACGCGGGTTGCCATTTGAAGTAGCTCGTGACGAGTCTCACCGTGAGACTCTTCATTTTTTTTGCTCCGATGCATGCCATGTAAAAGAGAAAAAAAAAGAAAAAAAAAGATAAAGATTAGTATCTGTCCAATTGTATCAAAGACAGTAGTAAACAAAAATGATCTTGAGAGGCTGAACATACGCATGATCCACTGATTCTATATTTTACGTGCACTGTTGGGCCCAGGGGAATGGAAAACAGTAAGGCAAACAGTAAGGCAAACAGAAGAAACAAATATGCTGACCCAAATGTAGTAATTATCAGGAGAGGCAGAACAGACCAGGCATTAGGCCTTAGGTACAAACAGAATGCAGAGAAACACAAGACAAGCCTAAATGTGAAATTTCAGATTTTTAGGGAGGCAGAATACAAAGAAGACAGATAAGTAACACAACAAACAGGATGTATGCAGAGGCAGTCCAATAACTGTATTAGACTTATGGAGTTGCTGGGCAGTGGAAAGCGTAATTAGACTGAGATTAGGACAGCTCATAGGCAACTTACATCAGGCAGTAAATGATCAAAATAAGCCATTCTAAATAACATTTTAAACAGGCTCAACACATCCAACTCTAACTGCAAGCATAATGATAAGATTCAACAAGTGTAATTCAACAGATAGGGACCAGGGTACATGATAAATGGGAGGTCTTATAAGAGCATTTTGACACTTAACACAGACAAGGCAAGCATACTATAAATCTGGATTAACATGAGAGCACTTGAGTGAACAAATTGTGAAACCAAAAATAGTCTAGCATATGCAGGGGATCCCAACAGGCTGCGTTGCCGATCTTAAATGCATACTGAACCAATACAAGGACCACAGGGATAGTATGGATGCGTATATATGGCTAAAAGGAATACAAAGGTATTTTCCAATCCTAAATAAAACATGTTCAGATCACGTACGAGGCCAGTTTTACTCGTTAAATACCTTATAGGGTTAGATTACACTCTAATATGCTCACAACATGATATGGGGGTTACAAACCAAATATTAAAATGCAAGCGGGGAATATAATTCGACGTGACGCAGATTGGTCATAATACAGTATGCTAGTGCCAACATCATTTAATGACTCAATGACAAGACTTAAAACAGCTATATAGACTTCCCTGCCGACGCGGCAACAAACGCAACCAAACCAGTAATCACATAAGCATCAAACTCTGATTAATATTACAGTCCCTTTTATAAGCACATATCAAGCAACGTGATGGGGTTAATAAACATCGATCCTAATCAATAACTTCAAATCGACACCTGCTTAGATAAGCTACAACATATCAAACATGATATGATAATGTCAACAAATACAGTCGAAGCATACATAACAGGAAAAACAGATACATTCACCTAAAGAAACGAAATTTGAAAGGGAGATGAGTTTACCTTCTCCGGACAGCGAACCGAGGCAGCGTATCAAGTCGTCGACTCGCTCGGGTTTTGGGTTTGCGATGCGAATAAATGGGCAAGGTTTGTTTGCTGATTTCTTGGCTGGAATTGAAAGAATGGGATTCGAACTTCCTATTCTTGCGATGCTAATGGTCTGGGTGTTGAGCCCCCTAACTCCCGATGCTCTGTTGTTCTCGATTCTTCTCCCGACTGAGCTCTGCTGCTCTCGATGTCCTCTCGACTGAGCTCTGCGAACGACGATCGGGTTTTGCCCTCCAAGCCTCTGCCTTTCTGGGTTTTCTATTGGGTGTATATGATGTGTCTACTACTGGATTTTTCCATTGACGGGGGGCTGCCTTTTGCATGTGTAGTTGGTTGACTTATATATTTTCCATTTGACTCTAAACTTGGTAAACTACTTGTTATACCCCGTGGTCCGACTGCGGACCGTGGCCTCAGGCACGCGCCAAGGCGGGTGATTGTAGGTCGCGCACACGAAGATCCGGCGGGTCGCCGGTTTCAGCGGCCATGCGCCGAAAAGTCCTAAGGCGACAGAGTTTCAGCTGGCCGCCGATCGCAGGGCCGCGCCGAGGCGGATCTGCGAGTTAGTGGAAATTTCTGCAGACCGCTTTGTTTTAAAAGAGGTAATGGGTGGGTGACAAGTGTCCCCATATGAAATGTCAGATGTTTTATATGGACCAAGTCTTGAAGACTTGGTCATCTTTCATCTTTCATCTCTCTCTCTCTCTCTCTAAGCTAAAAAGTTCTCCCTTCTCTCTAGAAAATCAAGAGAAACTCCAAGCTTAAGGAAAATCTGAAAAGGGTGTTAAGAAGGAAAGTTATTTGCAAGCTTGTGGAGGTTATTGTGGTGGTATTCTTGAAAAGGAGGCTAGCAACAATAGTTGGAATAGTTTTGGCTAAAGCTCTAAGGTAATGATTCTTCCTTTATAATTAGTTTTTAGTGTTGCATGTTAAGAAGAAAGATCTTGTGGTAGTAAATAATGCTCTTAGAGTCATTGCATGCAAGAAATGTGGATTGGATATGAAGGATTTGGCTAAAGAGGTTATGTGAGCATGTTGTAGCCTAAAAATTACCTTAAACTTGTTAAGATTAATTGTTATAACTTTTGGGGCAGAATTTTACACACCCAAGTTTATGTGTGTAATCCCCTTTGTGTTGGTTTGGATGTTGGGCCTTAAATGTGGCGTTTGAGTGTTAAAAATCGGCCTTTGAAAAGGTGGCAAAGTGAGTAGAAACAAAGGAAATGCTGCCCAATTTTCCATAGGAATTAGTAACCTTGAACTTGGAAATATTCTACTTTGAAACTAGAAGTTAATAAACGTATCATGGTCATTATAGGTTGACGTATTACGTGCGATAGTTGGAATTAACAAGTGGATTGACCGAAGAGGTATGTAGAGCTTTCCTATCTTTTGAGCATGAGTAGTTGTATCTATGTAGTACGGTATACGTACAAGATTTGATAATCTTCACTTGTTTTGAAGTATTGATACTTGTTTTGTTTTAAAAGTATAAGTCCCTTGGACATAGGGAAATGTGTTTGACTAACGTAAAATGTTAATATAACGGCTTTATGGGAAGTTGGTTATATTAGTTTGGGAAAAAGGTAAATAAAGAAGGGTTTACTTTACATAAAATAAGCAAGGGGAAAATGAGTTGAATTTGTGGAAGGGAAATTGTTTTAAGGCATTAATGGCCTAAGGTTTTAAAGGAAATGAAGTCACTTGATTTAGAAGCTTGGGATATTTATCTAAATGAAAAATTGTGACTTGTTTTGAAAATGGTTGTGACATGATACTATGGGTATTAGTATCTTGGAAGTTTTATATCAAAAGGAGTCATTTCGAAAAATGTTTACGGTATGTGATACTTGGGTTAAATTCCCGGATTTCTCTTAAAAAGACATGTAGTGCCTTAATAAGCTAAAATGAGAGGATTTATATTAATAATGTTCATAAGAAGTTAGAAGATTTCTTATCTTGTTTATGTTATGATGTTCGTGTAGCGCTTATGTTATACTAGCGGCCAGGCTTGATTTATGTATTATTATTGTTATCACTGAGTATTCTGATAAGCCGGTAGCGCTTATGTTATGTATACTAGCCGGTTGTGCTTATTTATGTATTATCATTGTTATTATTGCGTATTCCATGGATTTGCTACCCATGATGCGAGTGCGGCGCTTGTACTCATGCGGGCCCATCGGGTCCATGCGGGTGAAATAGTCTCATGCGGGTGAAATAGTCCCATGCGGGTGAAATAGTCCCATGCGGGTGAAATAGTCTCATGCGAGGCGGATGGACTTATGCGGATCCATAGGATCCATGCGGGTGAAATAAATTCTGCGAGTAGGATTGCTTAATGATACTACGGGCGAGAGATCCTGTTTTGATCATGAGCCTCCTATTTTTATGCAGTATTATACTTATACTTGTTACTCTCATTGTTAGTAAGGCACAATGCAACCTAATTTGATTTTTATCTATAACTTCGGTGTATTTTGGACTTATGATATTACTACAGTATTTTCAAGTTTTACATACTTCACGTCACAGTGCGTTCTTCCTGGGCCGCGTTCATCACGCCGCAGTAAGGAAAGCAGGTGGTAGATCCTCATTCCTTGGATCTTTTACTCAGGTGTCAGGAGCTCCATTTCTTCGGAGGCTCGACTTTTGGTATGGTTCTCCCTGGTGTTGTTGATGTTTTGTACATTCAGGGGCATGACGGGGCCATGTCCCGTTATAGTGTTACTCCTTCTTAGAGGCCTGTAGTCTTGTCATAACTTGGTTCGTTTAAGGATGTAACTGTTCGGTTTTATGTACTTTTGGGATAGCCATTTTGGGCTAGAATATTTATATCATTATGGTTGTTTATTGTGAGTTTATATTCCGCTGGTTTTCTCCGATGTTGTGGTCACAAGCGGTGCCCGGTTAAGGCACCGGCCACGATCCGGGTGGTCGTGACAAAAGTGGTATCGAGCGATTAATCCTCGGAAAGTGGTCTACAAGTCGTATCTAGTAGTCTTGATTATCTGTGTCAGGCACCACATCTATAATCGTGAGGTCAGTAGGATACTAGATTGGTTTCATTCTTTCACTCTAAGATCGTGCAATAGAGCCGTGTTATAGGTTGAATTTCTCCGACGTATTTTTCCTGTGACGCTTATGCCTCCACGCAAGACAACCGCGCCCGTATGCGGCAAGGCAGAGGGAACTACTAGTGTGGCACCGAGGGTTAGCAGGCACGTGCCCGCCTTACCAGATGAGGTGTTTCAGACGACGAGTTCTACAACGTCGCCAACCCCAAAGCAGAGTCCGAGGGCGCAGCAGCTGCCATCGAGACCGCGCAGACCGAGCCTCCACCCAAACCTGCGGCGCAGGATATGGGCTATGAGACGGGCCCGCCATCGCGAGATCGTGGCATACGAGGATAGCCGGAGATGCAGCCCGGCTGCATTCGTAGTTCAAAGACAGAGTCGCTAGCGAGACCGAGGGACTTTTTGAGCCGCAGCCACCGAGTTTTATGGGTCGAGGCCCGAGGATGATCTCGGAGTTTATCCGACGATTCTGGATCGCGAGGTGACGGGCTCGAGACCGAGTCGGTGGTATTAGGTTCGTGATCGGCCGCGGACACCGCAGCTGATCGATATGATTCATGGAACTGCCCCGGGAGCATGCGCTCACTATTTGGGATGAGTTCTCGAGGTGTTACTTGGCCATTTCTTGCCTCCGCAGATGGCGAGGGCTCGCCGATAGATTTTTGACATGAGACAGAGCCGGACGGTTCGAGTACAATATGGAGTTTGACTCATTGGCTCGGTATGTGCCGCTGGTAGCGTACATGGAGGACAGTGTGCACCGCTATGTCACAGACTCGATGATCACTTGGCCGAGTTGCACGGAGTGGCTCTTCACCGCATGGACATTGCCCGACGCAGCATATACACTGCGAGGAACGCAGGGCCGACGGATCGGCAGTATCGCCAGAAGAGGCTGTGACAGCAGGTCCTCTGGTAGTTTTAGGTAGACAACCCAAAGAAGCACAGATTTGCACCACGCGGTCCAGAGCACCCTCCCATCTTCGGACGTCTGAGTATTCAGAGCAGGACAGTGGTTCGAGTGGCTTCGTTCTGCAGGACGAGTTCCGGCCGATAAGGCCACCTATACCTCGGTGTGGTCGATGGCGATTGCCATTATGGGGGCCGTGTTACTCCGTGAGCTTGTTATTGCGGCGGCAGGCCATTTGAGGAGAGATTGTCCACCAGAGGCGCGGAATATGATGGCTCACCGAAGTGGTCGGTCGGATCTTCGCCTTCGCAATGCGCGCCCGAGGGCGTGGTGTTCACGCCAGCAGTCACGGCAGGGTTCCAGCGCGTGGGTCCTCGAATCGCATTTATGCTATGTCCAGCCGCCAGGACCAGGAGGCGTCACCTGATGTCGTCACAGGTACACTGTTGGTTTCTTGCTGTGATGTTTATGCTTTGATAGACCCAGGTTCTACCTTGTCCTATATATCTCCTCATATTGCTGGTAGAATATGGATAGAGCCCGCGTCCATAGAATCTTTTGAGGTGGCTACGCCGGTAGGTGCTTCGGTGGTAGCTGAGCGGATATATAAGGCTTTCCCAGTGACTGTAGATAGTCGTCGGACTCTAGCTGACTTGATAGAGTTGGATATGACAGACTTTGATGTGATTATGGGTATGGATTGGCTAGCGTCTTGCTATGCCAATGTGGACTGTAGAGAGAGGTTAGTTCGGTTCCAGCTTCTGCGAGCCGTGATCGAGTGGAGGGAATACCGTGACGCCGGTGGGTAGGTTTATTTCTTACCTCAAGGCTAGGAAGATGGTGCGGAAGGGTATATTTACCATTTAATTCGTATTCGACATCGAGGTCGAGATACCGACCTTGATCGATTTCGGTTGTTAGAGAGTTTCAGACGTATTCCCGCACGAGCTTAGGTATCCTCCAGAGGAGATTGAGTTTTGCATCGATTTGGTGTCGACACTGACCGATATCTATTCCGCCATACATGATGACACCGCCGAGTTGAAGGAATCAAGGACCGGTGAAAGATTTCTTTGGAGAAAGGCTTTATCAGCCAAGTGTTTCTCCCGGGAGCGCCGGTTATTTGTAAAGAAGAAGGATGGGACGCCGCGTATGTGTATTGATTACGAGCAAATGAACAAGGTAACTATCAAGAACAAATATCCTCCCGGGATTGATGATTTGTTTGACCATTGCAGGTGCGAGATGCTTTTCAAGATAGACTGCGTCCGTTACCATCGTGCACGATTTATAGAGGCGATATCCCAAAGATCGCATTCGTGACCCATGGGCACTATGAGTTCAGTGATGTCTTTCGATTGACCAACGCCCAAATGGTATTCATGGATTTGATGAATGGTGTTCGTGCCATTATTGATATGTTCGTTATAGTGTTCATTGATGATATTGGTGTATTCGCGCACGAGCAGAGCATACTGCATCATTTGAGGACGATATCGAGTCCTCGTGACCGACAACAGATGCCAAGTTCTAAACGCGAGTTTTGGTCGGGCTTCATGGCTTTCTTAGGCATGTTATCGGGCCGATGGTATTCGGTTGATCTGACTAAGATCGAGGCAATAAGACTTGGCCTAGACCCACTACACCGGCTGCAGTGCGCAGCCTTCGGGCCTTGCAGTTATTATCTGAGGTTCAGGAGAAGTTTGCCTCCATGTCGGCGCCTTTGACTAGCCGACTCGGAGCAACTATATTTCAGTGGACGGATGCTCAGGAGAGTTTCCATTACTAAAGGAGAAATTGACGATCGCCCGATCCTTACTCTTCCAGAGGGCTTAGATGGATATGTGGTTTATCATACGCGTCGGTGTCGGGCTTGGAAGGCCGACGCAAAGACTACAGAGTTATAGCTTATGCGTCTCGACGGCCTTAGGAAGCATGAGAAGAACTATCCCACACATGATTTGGAGTCGCGCAGATGATTCATGCCTTAAAGATCCGGAGACATTATTTGTATGGGTTCATGTGGATATTTACACGCACCACAAGAGCCTCCAAGATATCTTCACCGTAGGAGTCGAACTCAGGATGAGACGGTGGTTGAGCCGCCAAGGATTATGATGTTGATATTCTATACCACCCAGGGAAGGCCAATGTAGTTGCAGATGCCCTTAGTCGCAGATCGATGGGTAGTCTATCCGATGTACAGCCGAGGAAAAAGGATATGGTCCGAGAGATTCGTCAGCTAGCGAGCCTTGGGGTTCGTTTGTTTGATTCTGATAGTGATGGAGTTCGGGTTCGAGAGGTTGTCGAGGCTTCCATCGTCGGCGAGGTGAAGAGGCGGCGATGAGGATCCGATTATGCGCGGTATCGAGACGCCGCTCTTGAAGAGAGAGTCTATTTGAGGTCGCGCCTGATGGGGTGCTAAGGTTTGAGGGCCGATTGTGTGTTCCCGATGTGACAGGACTTTGTCAGCAGATTTTGGGGGAGGCACACAGTGCTCGTTATTCTATTCACCCGGGGTCGATTAAGATGTACCATGACCTCAGGTGTGTGTATTGGTGGGATGGCCTGAAGAGGGACGTGGCAGGTTTTGTTGCACAGTGTCCTAATTGTCAGCAGGTCAAGGTTGAGCACCAAAAGCCCGATGGGCTATTGCAGGCTATTGATATTCCGACTTGGAAGTGAGAGGTGATAAATATGGATTTTATTACAGGGCTACCTACCACTCAGAGGAAGCATGATTCCATTTGGGTGATTGTCGACAGGCTGACAAAATCAGCCCATTTTCTTCCGGTCAGGACGACGTTCTCAGTTGAGGACTATGCCAGATTATATATTAGAGATATTGTGAGACTGCACGGAGTCCCGGTGTCGATTATATCAGATAGAGGAGCCCAGTTCTCGGCTAACTTCTGAAGGTCTTTTCAGAAGGGATTAGGGACACAGGTGAGTCTCGATCGCATTTCACCCTCGATCGACGGAAGGCCGAGCGCACTATCCGAACACGAGGATATCTTTGCGGGCTTGTGTTATTGATTTCAGGGGTAGCTGGGAGGATCATTTACCTCTTGTGGAGTTTGCTTATAACAACAACTACCATTCTAGTATTCAGATGGCACCTTATGAGGCCTTATACGGGAGGAAGTGCAGGTCACCGATAGGCTGGTTCGAGGTAGGAGAAGTTCAGTTAGTCGGGCCAGACTTGGTTCAGCAGGCAGTGGATAAGGTGAAGCTTATCCAGGAGCGGTTATTGGTAGCCCAGAGTCGGCATAAGTCGTATGCAGATCAGCGGCGTCGACACTTGGAGTTTGAGGTACATGATTGGGTTTTCCTGAAGGTGTCACCCATGAAGGGCGTGATGAGATTTGGGAAGAAGGGAAAACTTAGCCCAATGTACATTGGGCCTTACCAGATTGTCCGGAGGGTAGGCAAGGTTTCCTATGAGTTGGATCTGCCGTCCGATCTAGAGGCAGTACATCCAGTATTTCATGTGTCAATGTTGCGTAAATGTATTGGAGACCCATCTAGAGTACATCCGATTCATGAGGTTCAGGTAACAGAGGAGTTATCGTATGAGGAGAGTCCCATAGCGATACTCGATCGTCAGGTTAGACGATTACGGACAAAGGATGTGGCTTCCGTCAAGGTCTTATGGCGGAACGAGAACAGGGAAGAGATGACGTGGGAAGCGGAGGAGGACATGATGAAGAAATATCCTCACTTATTCCCTACACCTGTGTAACCCACTTTCTCGCTTGTTAGTTTTGATTTAGCAATTGTGCTTAAGTATTGTTGTGCTAGGAGCGTCTTTATTTGCAAAAGAGTAGTTAAGAGCGCTACGTCGATTTGTGATTCGAGTAAGTTTAGCGGAACATTCGGGACGAATGTTTCTAAGGGAGAATGTTATACCCGTGGTTCGCTCGATCGCGGTGTGGCTCAGCGCGCTCCTGCAGGGCGCGCGCCAAGGCGTGATTGTAGGCCGCGCCGGAAGATCCGAGGGGTGGCTGAAGTTTCAGCGGCCGCGCCGAAAGCGTGGCCGCGCGCCGAAATTCCTAAGAAGCGGCAGAGTTTCAGGCCGCGGCCGATCGCAGTGGCCGCGCCGAGGCGGATCTGCGAGAGTTAGTGGAAATTTCTGCACTGTTTTGTTTTAAAAGAGGTCATGGGTGGGTGACAAATGTCCCCCCCCCCCATCTGAAATGTTGCATGCCTTATATTGACCAAGTCTTCAAAGACTTGGTCATCTTTCATCTTTCATCTCTCTTTCTCTCTCTCTAAGCTAAAAAGCTCTCCCTTCTCTCTAGAAAATCAAGAGAAACTCCAAGCTTAAGGAAAATCTGAAAAGGGTGTTAAGAAGGAAAGTTATTTGCAAGCTTGTGGAGGTTATTGTGGTGGTATTCTTTAAAAGGAGGCTAGCAACAATAGTTGGAATAGTTTTGGCTAAAGCTCTAAGGTAATGATTCTTCCTTTATAATTAGTTTTTAGTGTTGCATGTTAAGAAGAAAGAACTTGTGGTAGTAAATAATGCTCTTAGAGTCATTGCATGCAAGAAATGTGGATTGGATATGAAGGATTTGGCTAAAGAGGTTATGTGAGCATGTTGTAGCCTAAAAAT
The DNA here is from genome assembly GCA_029844215.1 of Przewalskia tangutica. NCBI lineage: Eukaryota > Viridiplantae > Streptophyta > Magnoliopsida > Solanales > Solanaceae > Przewalskia > Przewalskia tangutica. Next base: position 13,739,131 of record CM056738.1, read on the forward strand.
TACCTTAAACTTGTTAAGATTAATTGTTATAACTTTTGGAGCAGAATTTTACACACCCAAGTTTAGGTGTGTAATCCCCTTTGTGTTGGTTTGGATATTGGGCCTTAAATGTGGCGTTTGAGTGTTAAAAACCGGCCTTTGAAAAGGTGGCAAAGTGAGTAGAAACAAAGGAAATGCTGCCCAATTTTCCATAGGAATTAGTAACCTTGAACTTGGAAATATTCTACTTTGAAACTAGAAGTTAATAAACGTATCATGGTCATTATAGGTTGACGACACGTGCGATAGTTGGAATTAACAAGTGGATTGACCGAAGAGGTATGTAGAGCTTTCCTATCTTTTGAGCATGAGTAGTTGTATCTATGTAGTACGGTATACGTACAAGATTTGATAATCTTCACTTGTTTTGAAGTATATGATACTTGTTTTGTTTTAAAGGTATAAGTCCCTTGGACATAAGGAAATGTGTTTGACTAACGTAAAATGTTAATATAACGGCTTTATGGGAAGTTGGTTATATTAGTTTGGGAAAAAGGTAAATAAAGAAGGGTTTACTTTACATAAAATAAGCAAGGGAAAAATGAGTTGAATTTGTGGAAGGGAAATTGTTTTAAGGCATTAATGGCCTAAGGTTTTAAAGGAAATGAAGTCACTTGATTTAGAAGCTTGGGATATTTATCTAAATGAAAAATTGTGACTTGTTTTGAAAATGGTTGTGACATGATACTATGGGTATTAGTATCTTGGAAGTTTTATATCAAAATGAGTCATTTCGAAAAAGGTTTACGGTATGTGATACTTGGGTTAAATTCCCGGATTTCTCTTAAAAAGACATGTAGTGCCTTAATAAGCTAAAATGAGAGGATTTATATTAATAATGTTCATAAGAAGTTAGAAGATTTCTTATCTTGTTTATGTTATGATAAGCCGGTAGCGCTTATGTTATGTATACTAGCCATTGTCTTGATTTATGTATTATTATCATATCATCGAGTATTCGATGTTTAAGCGCTTATGTTATGTATACTAGCTGTGCCGATTTATGTATTATCATTGTTATTATCACGTATTCCATGGATTTGCTACACATGATGCGAAGCGGCGCTTGTACTCACGCGGCCCATCGGGTCCACGCGGTGAAATAGTTCCACGCGGGTGAAATAGTCCCACGCGAGTCCACAGGATCCGTGCGGGTGAAATAGTCCCACGCGGGTGAAATAGTCCCACGCGAGCGGATGGCCTTATGCGGATCCACATGATCCATGCGGGTGAAAGCGATCCCACGAGTAGGATTGCTTAATGATACTACGGGCGAGATCTGCTTTGATCATGAGCCTCCTATTTTTATGCAGTATTATACTTATACTTGTTACTCTCATTGTTAGTAAGGCACAGTGCAACCTACTTTGATTTTTATCTATAACTTCGGTGTATTTTGGACTTATGATATCAGTATTTTCCAGTTTTACATACTTGGTACGTTGTGTACTGACCCCCTTCCTCGGGGGCTGCGTTCATGCCACGTAGGAAAGGTGGTAGATCCTCATTCCTAGGATCTTTTACTCAGGTGTCAGGAGCTCCATTTCTTCGGAGGCTCGACTTTTGGTATGGTTCTCCCTGGTGTTGTTGATGTTTTGTACATTTAGGGGCATGACGGGGCCCTGTCCCGTCATAGTGTTACTCCTTCTTAGAGGCCTGTAGTCTTGTCATAACTTGGTTCGTTTAAGGATGTAACTGTTCGGTTTTATGTACTTTTGGGATAGCCATTTTGGGCTAGACTATTTATATCATTATGGTTGTTTATTGTGAGTTTATATTCCGCTGGTTTTCTCTGATGTTGTGTCACAAGGGTGCCCGGGTTAAGGCACCGATCACGGATCCGGGGTCGGGTCGTGACACTACTGGTATGATTTGAAGGATATTTTGTGCGATTCATTACTGATTTTGAAGTAAGATTTGGGTGCTGGTTATGGTAAGAAGAGTTGGATGGGTGTGCGTGGTAAGGAAAGTCGCCGGATTCTCAGGCGAGAATCTCGACATGGAAGGTGCGGCGATGGGGGGTGCGAGGTAAGGGAGGTGCATCGAAGGGATAAAGGCTTCGTTAGGTTTGTTTGAGGGAGAGACGAGAGAGATAAAGTGAGGGCTGCGTGGGCTCTGGACTGATAAGGGGAAAAGATAAAGGCTGTGGGGGATTGGGCCTGCGGGTCGCGTGGGTAACTGGGCTGGGTAGCGGGCTAGGCGGGTTTATGAAATTAAGGTGTGGGCTGGACTAATTAATTAGGGTATTAGTTTTAAGAGTTAATTTTAGGTATTAGTTTTAGGTATTTAATTAGTGGTAAATTAAATTAATAAATTGTGATTAAGTTATTTAGGTGCTTTATTAGTCTGAGTTTTTTTTAAAATTATTGCAAAATGCGAGTGTGCTATTTAATTAGTGTTTAATATTTATAATGCGATGCCGTTACTAACTTATTTATTATGCGTATTTTATTGTTATTTAAGCTAAGATTAAACTATCTTAATATGACTTTAGGCGCTACAATAATTATGAAATTGCGTTGCGTATTAATAAACGCGACTATGCTATTTAACACGACGTCATTGTCGAATTATTTATTTTATGTATTTATTTATTTTATTATCGTTTAAGAATTATGACAGGGCTTAAAATTAATCAATGCGGCGCGGGACTCTAAGTGCTTAATACTCTACGTAAAATGCGGTGTTATTATTAAATTGCTTATTTATGCCTGTATTAATGTTTTATCGCTGCATTTTATTATAAAAAATTATAAGAAATTATTTTGCAAAATTAGTGTAATTTTATAGCTAATGACTGCACGAGAGGGTCAAAATTGGGTGTCAGCAGTATTCCTCGCATCGTGGGTAGCAAATCCACGGAACAGGTGGTATAACGATCTTGGGGATTTACCCCTCATTTATACTCTTACCATGAAGAAGGTGGTATAACGATCTTGGGGACTTACCCCTCATTTATACTCTTACCCTTCATACCGCATGCCTCGGAATCCCTCATCGTAAGCATGTCCAAGGTGCATACCCGTGGAATCCCACATCACTGACGGTATGTCCAAGTAAACTCATACTAAGACAATGGAAGCATACCCGTGGAATCCTCCATCACTGACGGGTATGTCCACGTAAACTCATACTAAGACAATGGAAGCATACCCGTGGAATCCTCCATCACTGACGGTATGTCCATGTAAACTCATACTAAGACAATGGAAGCATACCCGTGGAATCCTCCATCACTGACGGTACGTCCACGTAAACTCATAACTTCATTAGACTTTCACTTCTATGTTTATCTTATTCAAGAAAACCGACTCTTTAACCTTTCATAAAGCTATTATAACCAACTCCCCATAAAGCCGTTATACTAACTTTATGCTTTAAAACTTTAGACATTCTTATCCTTTCATAAGGCCGTTATAACTAACCTCCCATAAGGCCGTTATAACTCTTTATGTTTCATAAGACTTCGTTCTTTTATTAACCAAGAGACTTATACTTCAAATCAAATTTACACAATTTTCAAAATACTTCAAGTCTCTTATTCTTAGAATAATTCAATACTCCATACTTTCACACCAAGTACTCTATACTTCTTCATGTCAAGAAATCTTTGTCTACCTTATTTAGGATAAACCATTCCTCAAGAACAAGTGGGTTAACTCCTTAACCCAACCAACTTAGACAATTTCTTAAAACAAGTCAAGTATAACAAATAGATTTACTTCATTTAAAACACGTACGTCTACCGTACTATATAGTTATAACTACTCATGCTCAAGAGATAAGAAAGTTTCCACATACCTCTCCGGTTAATCCACTTGCTAAGTCCAAAATACCGCACGTAGTATGTCAACCTAAAATGACCATAATACGCTTATTAACCTCTAATTGCAATGTAGCACATTCCAAGTTCAAAGTCACTAAATCCTATGGAAAATTGGGCAGCATTTCCTTTGTTTCTACATACTTTGCCACCCTTTTCAAGGCTGAATTCAACATCCAAACACCACATTTAAGGCCCAACAATCCAAACATTTCAAAGGGGATTACACACCTAAACTTGGGTGTGTAAAATTCTGCCCCACAATGTAAAACAACTAACTTAACAAGTTCAAGGTAGTTTTTAGGCTACAACATGCTCACATAACCTTCTTAACCAATCATTTCATATCCAAACCATATTTCTTACATGCAATGAATCTAAGAGCATTATTTACTACTACAAGTTCTTTCTTTCTCACATGCAACACCAAAAACTAGCTACAAAAGAAGAATTGTTACCTTAGAGTTTTAGCCAAATTAATCCAACAAATTTGCTAGCCTCCTTTCCACAATCACCACCACGACAACTCCTACAAGCTTGCCAACAAGTTTCCTTCTTGCCACATTTTCAGATTTTTCTCAAGCCTTGCTTTCTTCTTAATTTTCTAGAGAGAAGGGAGAGCTTAATTTTCTAGAGAGAGGGATGAACTTGAATAATGACCAAGTCTTGGTCAATAAGTAGTGCATGCAAAATCAGATGGGGGAGGACACTTGTCACCCACCCATGGCCTCTTTAAAATAAAATATCAGATTTCCTCAGTTTTCCAGAAACCCGCCAGCGCCTGCGGCGCGGCGCTGAAACTCCCGCAACCCCTCAGCACTTCCGGCGCCGCGGCCCTGCTTCCCGGCGCCGCGGCCCTGTGGCTCCTGTCCGAATTTTTCCTGCCCGACTGCACACTGAACTTGTAACTTCCATAACTTTCTACTCCGATGTCCTATCGACAAACGGTTGGTTGCGTTGGAAACTAAACTCAACGAACTACATACTAGGCCTTTGAAACACCTACAAACTCTCAAGGTAACTGGACATACACCAACTCAAAATTGATTAAAAACCCGTCCGAAACAATCCGTCAACTTATCTTTCGAAAATTTTAAGTCTTACTCCCTTTCGTACGCTCTCATACGCATGACCTGAACTACGGGGTGTAACAATATGCATGTAGTAACTTATATTCACACGCTAATTCAGTCCGTAATACATTATCGAAATTTTCAACAATTTCTATCAACTTTCCGGTCATATCAACATTTTACAATTTCAAAGCTTTTCCAAAATTCCTTACTTTCCAATTAATCTTCCAACAACTTCAATTAACATCTTTAAATTTAAACATCAAGGTTTCATCTAAATTTTCACATGCAATTAGTAATAACATACCAACACAATTACTCAATTACAACGTACACCAAGAATAGGTTCTAAATCGGCGTATATATCCTTAATACAATCACATGCATTTCATATTTCCAATTCCATCTTAACACCAATTCATATCTTCAACTACAACAACATGCAATGTCATTAAACTATAAAAGAAGAATTTTATACCTCGAATTCGTCCAAAACGATCCGAAAAAGCGCCAATGCCCAGCCGATTTGCTCACTGTTTTGGGCCAATTTTGGCTTCAATTTCACACTTCTTCAACTCTAATTCAACATGCAACACCTCCACTATGATAACCCATTATTCTAATATGTTTTTCTTTCCAAAAATCTAAAAATTTCAGGCCTAAAAATCTGTCAGGCTGCTCGATGAACCCACTGTTTGGGTTTTAAATTTTTTACTTCTAATTTTTAGGATGATTAATCATGGAATGGAGGTGGATTGAACCTTAAGTTTGCTAAAGGAATGATATGTTTTTCGTTTGAGGGGAAGGGAGTGTTTCCTCTTGAATTTCTAAGTGAGGAAGACAAAATGAAGAGTTTTGAAAAGGGTTTTAAGGAGTAAAATCTGAAAATGTAAAACAACACTTTGGTCCCTTAATAATACACTTTGGTCCCTAGTTTTATAATTAACTAAATCAATCCCACTTCTTTTAATCTAGACTCTCATTGCCTTAATTTCTTATCATCGTATCTTATATACTTTACTAACTCATAATGGAGAAATATATATTTGTTTATACCACCATTTCTAAGGAGATTTTCCGGTGCCACATTCGTCATTGCTAAAAAATTAATCTGTGCTAGCACGTAAAATATATGTGTAATTTTGAAAATTGGAAATCCCAATCCTTAATGAAGTTCTAAACCCCTGTCTTAACTTACGAGGTGTAACAGTTCACTCGAAATCCAAGTGAGGATCACTGGAAAGCGTTGAACAGGGTACTACGGTTCCTAAAGTTCACGATAATTTTCGGGTTACACTATTTGAGGTATCCAACGGTACTAGAGGGGTACATCGATGCAAACTGGATATTTGATAGCGATGACATCAAATCCACCAGCGGATATATTTTTACAATCGGTGGTGGAGCTGTGTCTTGGAAATCCTCTAGGAAAACTCTTATTGTCCGATCCACGATGGAGTCGGAATTTATCGCTTTAGATAAAGCGGGAGATGAAGCTGAGTGGCTTCATGGTTTTCTAGAGGATGTCCCATGTTGGGATAAACTCGTGTCTTCTGTAATGATCCACTGCGATAGTCAGTCGGCTCTAGGAAGGGCACAAAGTTAATATATAACGGTAAGTATCGTCATATTCGACGGAGACTTGAGTCCGTTAGGCAGTTGATCACATCGGGTATTATTTCCATTGATTACATAAAATCTAAGCAAAATATCGCAGATCCCTTAACGAAGGGAATACGCAAAGATCAGTTGTTCTGCCTGTCTAGGGGAATGAGCTTAAAACCCGAACAATAAGAACCGATATAGTGGACACCCAACCTTACAGACTGGAGATCACATGAATAAGGTTCAATGAGAAAACTAAACTGTAAAGGTTTCGTGAGCGCTTCGGTGGAAGCAAGAGCACTTCGGATAATATTTCTTTCTTAAGAAACATAATCCAAGGTCATTCCCGCGATAGACAAAAAGTACTACTTGTAAGAGGGGTAAAGGATAAATTTCCAAACCTTTAATGATCCTCAATAGTTGAGGTTAGGTTGGAGAAATTTTTAATGGTTCCTAACACTTGTGTAGCGGGGTATTGCAGAATATCTTGTAGGAGACCACCTATTTAAGTGCAAGGACAGACCGCCTCAAATGAACGCACTTAAGAATCCAAGGGTGTCCACGGCCCATGACGGACAAAACATTAGAAAGATTGAGTAGGAAAGGTATTGTGTTGGTACCATTGTCTTGGCATATACTAAACACTGACGGTTCAAGACATCACGTTCACCACGCAGTAAATGTCTGATGATATTCTACTATGGAAGGTTCAAAGCTCCGGCTACCTCTCCAGATGCGACATCGATCCGTCGAGTGATTGCTGGAAAGGCACCATGTGCGTGCGCCAAAATCTCTTCCAAGAGGGGATTGTTGGAAATTTACTAAATGTGAAATAAATTAAATCTATTAATTATGACTCGAACAATTAGGGCCCCGCACGTCGGAAACATGGTTTCTACACACGTGCACATAAAGTGCCAAAGATCGTAATTTTCTTAAATGGAAGAGATATTGGTACGTATACGAATTGTTTGAGACGTAAGAGAATAGACGGTTATTGGTCAAATGACAAATGACTTCACGTTGGTAAATGAAAGGAAGAAATGTGTAAGAGATTAAACGAATCAAAAACCGCCACAGAAGTACGGAGAGGCACCACTGTGCCACAAGGATAGGACCGCGGTGCCTCCACCTAGGACCGCGGTGCAAATTCGGTTTTCAGGTTCCAGTGACTTACTAAAATTTAGACACCGCGGTGCCCTCCCGAGGGACTACGGTGCTTCGACGTTTTTCAGTAACGTTGAAGACGAATTAAGGCTGATTCTTGAGCTGACTTTGGAGCAATTAATCTCCATTATTTGACTATTGATTTCAGCCATTACTAGGCTGAATTAACTCACAATATCAATGGTCATTACTTGAATTGATGATCATTCATTTGGTTAATTGAGAAGACAAATTCATCTACCTATAAATTAATGACTTTGACATAATTGCAAAACACATTCACTTAGCAATTCTCTAAAGTTGTCTTCCTCTCTTGCAATCACAAAACACTCAAAGATCTTTCTTCCTAAGCAAACACTTGAGTTCCCTTTGCTCATTTGTTTGATTGCTGTTTTATCTTGGGAGATAAGTTGTCATTACAACCGTTGAAAGGATATACAAGGCAATATTATCTTAAGTATAGATCAAGAATTTGATCGACTCATCAAACTTTCTTATTTGATCATTTCCAATTTCTAACATACTAGTTGTTGTTGTTATATTCCCATTTTCTTTATTTCTACCCTTTGTTCCCACACTTACTATGTACTAGGATATCTTCTTTTATGATGAAAATTTATGTGTAATTTTTTTGTGTTATACCATTTTGAAGCCACTTTTATCATATTACCATATTGTCAGTTCATGGGGGATCCAAATATTCTAGAGAGAACAAGTTCTTGGGGATATTGCAAAATGAAGAGTGGTGGCAGCATAATTGGGGTTTAAGAGGTTCTATATACAATAATCTCAGTTTCTTTTTTTTGTACCTTTTTGGCATTTTTGTGCCATTGTGAGCAGTAAATATAATGTTTGAGTTATAGAAAACGTTTTTGGCGGAAAATTTTGATAATGAAGGATGCCACTGAATTGAATTGGTTCTACTCGACATGAATTCCATGATAATCAAACTTTTTACATAAATCTTTCATAATTTTTTTAACTAATACTAAATACATCATTATTGTATACTCTTTCATATATATAGCGCAATCTAAATTTTATTTTTTATCTTTTAAAAAAAAATGAAACTATCTAGCTAACCTAAATAATAAGAATTTTTCCCTTAACAGTGGTATATGTTGTATATGTATACGGTAATATCAAAATAAATTGGATAAAATCACCACAATTTCGTGGACACTTATTATATATTACTCCATCTGTTCCAAAAAAGATTGTCATATTTTTCTTATTAGTTTATTTTAAAAAGATTAACATCTTTTTATATTTAAAAATAATTTAACTTTATAAAATGATTTACAATCACACAAATAACTAATGCTTGTATTGGAGCATATATTTTAAAAATCTTTTTTTATTTTTTAAATTACGTATCAAGTCAAAATAAAATAATTTTTTTTTGAGAGGGAGGAAATACCAATTATTATCTAAATTTTGTCAGTGACGTCTTACCCTTTTATGATAAGCGCGCTCTCTCTCTATACCAATTCTTTTTCTTGGCAAGAAAATAAAGTTTTAAGAATCTCTCTCCCAGGCCAGTTGTATAATTGAGACAGGAAATAATTTATTATACCAACACATACCATAATTAACATTAACAGTAAAACTAATAAATTAGAAAATTGCACAAATTAAGAAAGAAGTTGAAGAAGATGATAGAAGGATTGGATCAGAAGAACTACGTCCTCCGTCTCAATTTATGTGATATAGTTTGACTCGGCACATAGTTTAAAAAATAAAGAAGATTTTTGAATTTTGTGGTCTAAAACAAGTCACAGATATTTGTGTGGTTATAAAGCATCTCGTTATGCGTATGTTTACCCGTAAAATGGTACAGTTGAATTTGTATATGTAGTCAAGGACACATGGATCTCAAGTGACACATTTGATAATAATTCTAGATAAAATACACCGTAGTTAAGAAATAATAAAATAATAAAATAAAAAATAATAATGATTAGCATGAGCCTTGTGATAGCTTCTGGGCAGAGTTGTGATAATTTGTATATAGCACAAAGATTGAGAGAATATGAGTAAGTGTATTTTAATAACTAGAATGTGATGCTTTACAATGAAATAATGTGTACTATTTATACATGAGATACACGAGTACACAACCCACGAAATATGCTCTCATTAATACAGGAGAATAAATGTTGTAATACTTTAACAATTAGTGTCTCAATAAATATCATTAATGCTCTATTGGAAGACGTATGACCGATTCAGTAACGTCCATCCACTGCAATCCAAACGACTCCCTCGACTTTCTGCATTACAGGTACCAACTATGTACCAGCTATGTGTATAATGTTCATCGTACCGCTTGCATTTAATCGGTAGTGCCTCCGAATGACATGGACTTGACTCAGCACCATATTTCACGTATCATACTATAATTCGTACAACTGTCTTATATGAATATTTTCCTATACAAATAGTCCCCGCACTTTTCGAGCGCAAATCTTACACGCTCGGGAAGTGGATTTGAACCCTGACCGAGCGAATCTTATAATTCGACGAGAAATTTGAAATGTAATGATTACAAGACATGTCAAACGTCACATCTATTCAATGCTACTGAAACGACGACAACTAAACCATCGCTATGATCGATATGGAATATAGCAATGATGGTGCACATCTTTTCACCTCCAAAGGTTATATGTTTATACCATAAATAGGAGGCCGAATCTCCCCACAAAAGGTAACTACAAACTTTACAACATCTATTTTCCTTCCTTCATTCTTGAAATCTTCTTCCACAATCTCTTGTTTATTGCCAATGAATAATAATGAAAGTACATATATTTTTTTTTCAAAAGCTAAATATCCAATTGATAAAAAAGGAAGAAAGATGACACGATCCATCCACCAAATCTTCTCCTTCTCGTTCTTCTAAGAACAATGTCGACCTTCCAAGCCGTCGTGATGGAAAAAAACCTATTTTCCCTATGACTCAGAAAATCGACTTACACTCCACTGCTGCTGATATCCTTCCTTCGAATTTTGATTTCTCAGGAGACCTTCGTGTTCAAAACAACTATGAACACGTCGAGCACCTTGAATCTAAGATAACTATCAAGATTCTTCATGAGGTTATAGAAGATTGTGGTTTTTTCTCCGATATAGTTGTCAGAACAGTTGACCCTGTCGACCGAGTGCACCAATATGTTGAAGGGTTTTCCATGACTTATGCTTACCCATTCACCATTGGGTTCAAACTCTCATTCCAAAGATTATCGAAGACATTTGTTGCCGGTATAGAATCTTCTTGGGCCAAGTTGCTCTATAGATTTGGATATTAGTCTGCATATAAATGTTAGCCAATAATGCCAATTCTCCATTTATTATCGATCATCTTTTCATCCCTTATTACCCTAGGTTTTTTCGAGGTGAAATTATCCATCTATACCACCGAGAAATCTGTATCCTTATTAACTCTGAAGACGACTTCGACCGTGGTTGGCGAACCTGCGTTATTTTAATTAAGACCGACCAAATCCATCAATCTTCTTCAAATCCTTTCCCAGAAGAGTGAAATCTTTATCGTGAGTATTCTTTACTGCAATCTTTACTTATTTGTATTTCGAATAAAGGAAAATCCCCTTTTTATGCCAATATTGTAACATTTTAGTCGTTTTAGTTGAGCCACAACTGATTGAAGGGATTTTCGAGTGTGTGGTTAGTCTTCTTCGTTCCTCTCCCGAAATCACCTGATCATGGAAGAGTTTTAACTCCGAATGGTGGAAGGGAAAATACCATAATAATCTTAATCCTAACTCCATGTTTTATATATGCTTCTCCCGAATTTCCCGAGATTCCTTTTCATTCAATTTTCTCCATTTGTAGGGCTCCCAAGAGAATATGTAGCTCAGAAAGTGCCATCTCGTGTAGTCGCTTTGTCTAATCAGCTTCATTGGGGCATATGCACCGGGCTAGAGGACCATAAAAACACCTACGGTAAAGTTTTCCATCTACGATGTAATATCGGGCATCTTTGGTCCTCAGAGCTCTGGATGCTTTCGGGTCCTCCGGGAGCTTTCTGTTCACGAGATAGTCCAAGAATTCATTTCTCCAATCATAAGTTAGGCTGGTTGAATTTACCTCATTGTATCTGACGGGATCTAGTGCTGAATGCAACAGCTGAACAACCGACCCAGTTTTGAAACTATCGGCTTTCGTGCTGGAACCTAAGTTAGCGAGTGCATCTGCCTATATATTTTATTCCTGGGGTATATGTACCACCGTGCTTTTCTTAAAAATGAGACTAAAGCTTCAGGGCTTTTTAAGGTATCTTGACATACACTCTTTTTTGGATTAGAACACTCCAAGGATTTGGTTCACTACCAAGAATGAGTCACACTTGACTTCAATGATTTGTGAGCCTAGACCTCGGCCAGTTCCAAACCTGCATCCAAAGCTTCATACTCTGCTTCATTGTTAGTCAACAGAGTGCTATGTATTACTTGCCTTAAAATTTCATCGGTGGGAGTTCGTAATTCCACTCCCAGACCGGTCCCATTGACATTGGAGGCACCATTAGTATATAATGTCCATATCATGGGTGCAGTTCCTGAGACCAATATAGCATTCTTTCCGCCTGTGGGGTTACTCCAAGACTAAAATTGACCATATAGTCTACAAGAACTTGCGACTTTATCGCATTCCGGTGCCTATATTCAATATCAAACTCACTTAATTCTACCACTCATTTAGCCAAGCACCCAGAAAGTTCGGGTTTATGCAACACATTTTTAAGAGGAAATGTAGTTACTACAGCAAGTGGGTGGCATTAAAAATATAGTCGAAGCATTTGCGGCGACATTACTAAGGCAAAAGCCAATTTTTTGAGTAATGAGTATCGGGTATCAGCCCCTGGCATTACTCTACTTATGTAATAGACAGGAAAATGTGTATCGTTTTCCTCCCGTACTAGAACTACACCTACCGCTACCTCCGAGACCGCCAGATATATAAGTAGCCGCTCTCCGTCCTTTGACTTTGACATGAGAGGAGAATTGTATAGGTAAGTTTTCAGGTCATGTAGGGCTTGCTCACATTCGTGCGTCCATACAAAATCGTTCTTCTTCTTTAAAAGTGAAAAGAACTTGTGACATTTTTATGATGACCGAGAGATAAACATGTTAGGGCCGCCACTCGCCAGGTCAGCCACTGTACCGCTTTCACATATTCAAGCATGTTCGGTATATCTTTGATAGCCTTTATTTTATCAGAGTTTATATCGATCTCTCTTTGGGAAATCGAAAAACCTAAAAACATTCTGGAGTCCACCCCGAAGCACATTTTTTGGGATTTAGCTTCATATTGTACTTCTTCAGCACCTCAAAGGTTTCCTACAAATGATTTAAATGGTCTTTTGCACGAAGACTCTTAACAAGCATATCATCTTTATATACTTTCATTATTTTTCCTATTTGTTTGTCAAATATTTTATTTACTAACAGTTAATATGTAGCCTCAATAAGTTTTTAATCCAAAAGACATAATGTTATAACAGTAAGTACCAAAAGTAGTTAATTGGTTTTCCAGGTGCATCCTTACTTAGTTATATCCAGAATATGCATCGAGGAAACTCATTATCTCATGTAAGACCATATCATCAATTATCTGATCTATGTTTGACAACGAAAATGAGTCTTTCGGACATGCTTTGATCAAATCAATACATATTCTAAATTTATTTCCCTTTTTTTGTACTATGACTATGTTTGCTAACCAGTTCGGGTACTTTACTTCCTGGATTGATCTTATATTAAGCAATCTAGCTACCTCTTCTTTAACAAACCTGTTGTGGAGTTCGGCAATTTGTCATTTTTTTTGCCGGACGGGAGGAAAACTGAGATCCAGACCAACTTATGAATTTTTACTTCTGGAGTAACACATGTCATATCTTCATAAGACCATGAAAATCAATCATCGTTAGATATAAGATATTTAAGGTTTAAATTCCTGAGCTCTAGAGTTAATCTCGTGCCCATGTATACCTTTCTATCGGCAATTTCCTAGTGTAGAGCAATCTGTTCAAGTTCTTCTACTATGGATTTGGTGGCATCAAACCCATCCGGTGCCTGAAAGTATCTAGGCACTTGGTACTGATCGAAAAACTCCTCATTCGGATAGGCTGATTCCAATTTTGTCGGTGGAACCTGGTGAGCATCCACCGGTACCGACTCTGCCTCCTATAATTGCTATTTAGGAATTTTTTCCACCTCTGGTTCTTCTATGGAAAACATTTCTCTAGCAGAGGGTTGTTCACCTCAGATTCGTTGAATCTCTTCTAGTGTAGGGAATTTAACCAATAAATGTAGTGTCAAAAGGAGTGCATTCATATCATGTATCCACGACCTTCCAAATATTGCATTATATCCCATGTCACCATCGATGACATAAAATTTTGTTATTTTAATAACTCCTATTGCGTCCACCGATATATCTACTTCCCCCTTTGTAATATCGCTTGAAATATTAGAAATTGAGAAGGTTCTGGCAGCCGGAACTATCTTTTCTACCATATTCATTTCCTCTACCTCTTTCAGCCAGATTATATTAGACGAGCTTTTGGGATTGATCAAGACTCTCTTCACATGGAAGAAATCGATCGGCACCGTGACCACTAGTGTGTCATTATAAGGGAAGATTACATCGACATCATCTTCTTCAGTGAATGTGATAGTATGTTCATTAGGTATCTCGCAGAACATCTTCTCCCGGGTCACCCAGATTTTCTCTTTTTAACCGCGGTAAAAGATGCAACGGTAATCATTGATCCACCATAGATCATATTTATAACATGAGGTGGTTAAGTCAGATTTGATTTATTTTCAACAGGTGGTCCATGTTCATAATTGTTGTGAGGTCTCTTGCTCAAATATTCTCGGAGGTGGCTCCGATGGTGCTGCGCCGCGGCCCTTCGCGGCTCCGCGACTATTTCCGAATCATTTTATATTTTACACATCGTACACTTCTTCCTTCATTTACCAACTTGAAACACTCATCGTTTGGCCAATGATCGTCCATAATTTCATGTCTCAAATATTTACTCACGTACCAATATCTCTTTCACTAATGAAATTTATGATACTTGGCATTACGATTGCATGTGTGTGAAAACAACATTTCTGACGTGCGAGACCTCAATTTTTCGAGTCATAAAAAATGGGTTAAACTTAATTCCACATTAGGAAATTTTCAACAATCCCCTCTTGAAACTGATTTTGGCGCACTCACAAGGTGCATTTCTAGCAATCTTTCTGTGGACCGATGTTGAATCTGGATAGGTAGTTGTAGCTTTGAACCTTTCATAGTTTAATACCATCGGACTTACTTATTGTGCGGTGAACTTGATGTCTTGAAATGTCAGTATTTAGTATTTTAGTGTAAGCCAAGATAACGATACCAACACAAAAACTTTCCTTACTCTATTTTTCTTAAAATTTTGTCTGTTGTGGTCGTGGACACACTTAGATTATTAAGTGCGTTCATCTGAGGCAGTCAGTCCTCGCACTTAAATTGGTGGTCTCCTATAAGGTATCCTACTATACCTCACTTCAAAAGTGTTAGAAATCATTAAAAGTTTCTTCAAACCTATTCTCAACCGGTGAGGATCCCGAAAGGTTTTGGAAATTAACCTTTATCCTCCATGCAGGTAGCACATTAAGGTCTATCACGGAAACGACTTTGGACTCATGTTTATTTACAGAAATCATCATCCAAAATGCTCTTGCTTCCACCGAAGCGCTCAACTGAACTTTTACGATTTAGTTTTCTCATTGAACCAAATTCTTGGGATCTTCAGTCAGTATGGTTGGGTTTCTACCATATAAGTTCTTATAGTTTGGGTTTTACGCCAATTCCCCTAGATCGACAGAACTCTTGATCTTCGAGTAGTCCTTTAGTTAAAGAGTCCGCTATATCCTTTGATTAGTAATCAAAGAAGTGTCACCCGTGATGATCAACTTCCATACTGTCTTATATCTACGATAGATATGTCCAGACACCGTTATCCATGCCCTTACAGTGTATAACTGATGAAGGTAAGACTTACTCCCCATGAGTGACATCCTCTAAGAGGTCGTGAAGTTACTCAACTTCTCATCATGCTTTATACAAATCGATAAACTCTGATTCTATCACGAATCGGCCGATGCAAGTTTGCTCAGAGGAATTTCAAAAGACACACCATACACATCCACTTCTGGATTTTAGTGTTCTTCAAATCTGATGTCCAGTTTGCATCACTATGTTCTCCCAGAACCGCTGGACATCCAGAATACCATAATCCATAGATAAGCGAACATTTCAAATATCATCATTTCCAATTTAACGCTTTCTATTAATTATTTCTAGAATCACGAGTGAATCTTAGTTCTACTTTGTAAGCCGATATTGGGTCAGGTGTAGTGTGTAAAATATATTGAACTATACGTGATATGTGCATATCGCTCTTGATATATGGGTGCCCATGATTCTAATCAGTTTTATGATTCATATACATTGGTGTCTTTCAGCGAGATTGTCAAACACCTCACAAATGAGTTTGGATCTAGACCAGTCCATTAAATGTCTTAGAAATTTCAGTTCCTAAGATGTCATCTTCAATACCCATATCATTCATATTGAAATATTATTTCAACATACTCTTAGTCTCTAGGGTCAACCCAGGACTTCTCTATGTGATCAACATGTCATCTACGTAAAGGCACATCATGACGAATGAGACATAATTACCTCTCATATAGACACATTTGTCATACTCATTAATGGAGAAGCCATTCGATAGTAGAGTACTATCAAGGTTTTCGTGTCATTGCTTCGGGGCCTGTTACATCCCGCACAGAGATTTGACAAGTCAACAGACTTTCTTCTCTAGCCCTGGAACCACATACCCATCGGGTTGTTCCATATAAATTTCTTCTTCTACACTCAGAATGTTGGTTTTCCAACTGTTGGCTTTCCAATCTCAGAGTCAATGTTTCTGTAGTCAGATTCATTGTTTCTATTTTATCTGAAACTTCCACGACCAAAATGTACACATTTTAGGGACCAACAAGAAAGTTCAAGAAGAAGCCCAATAGTCCACTAAACCAACTCTCCGGTTAGGAAGGTTGTCTCAATCATCCATGTCACGCAAGACTGTAATGACCCTGGATGTTAAGCTATTCACATTGGAGCACATGTCCAAGTAGCCTAGGCCTTATACTCGTCAGTAGATCCATCTAATTTTTACTCGATTTGAGTATCTATTTTTACAACCCAAAGCTTCTTTTCTCGGAGGCTTTATCCCCTATTTTGCTCCGGTTTGGTTCAACATCTAGAATCCCTGAGTTCTATAGATCTGGAACATTGAGTTCCGAATAGTTAGCAACTTCTGAGTCCTGTAGATCTGGAACGTCTAGTTCCGTACAACCAAACACTCGCGGGTTCTTGTTAACCTCAAGCAATTACTTCTTTTTCATTCTTAAGGAATCTTCAAAGAATTTAGCATTTTTTGGCACCAAGATACGATAAGCACTACTGTCCTTTGCAGATCCAGTGGATATACAATCTACAGTCTTAGGCCCAATCTTGACCCGTTTTGTCTTTGGTATGTTAACACTTGTCACACTACCCAATATCACAATATTTGTGGATGTGATCCTCTCCATGTTTCACATCGGGGTTATCTTTATTATTATGTGGAGTTCTCGTTAAGAATCACATTAGTGGTAAAGATCGCCTTACCCCACATATTTTGGGTATTTAGCTTTGTACTTGGCTAACACTGTTAGACTGAGGTGAGTAAGGAGCAGTCATTTAATGAACGATGCTTCACATTCTCCCTCTCTATCACTATGAATTCCTCAATTTGTAGACTTAGTCGTTTTTCAACTTCTGCTTTGTAGCGCTCATCCGCTTCAACAGATGTATCTTTGTTCTTCAACAAATGATGCAATACGTTGTACTACCGTCAATGAAGATCACAACTTACTTGTCTCCCTCTCTATTTGTACAGGCTTCAAATCACCCACGTATGTGTGACTATGTTATAGAGGAGAGGTGCTTATTTTGTTATTCCTTAGACGGAATGGAAAGGTGATTTTGCCTCTTCGGCTACCTCACATTCATTTTGAGGGTTTATGTCGACAGAAGGCAACAATCTCAACTTAGTTAGTTGTTGAATGACTTTCTATTTAACGTGTCTTAATCTATGATGACATAGATGCACTGATTACAAATATATCATTCATTTGGCTACAGTCATATTGTACCATTCTTGGTTATTATAGACCTGTTGGACTACACTTAACCAGTTTGACCAACATCGTTCCTGAAACCAAGTTTGGGACATGTATCACCTCTTTAGAGTGATTTCATTCTCTGAAGTCCTTTGAGGACAACCTATTCAACTCCTTCTTCTTTGAAGGTGTTGTTGCTTCACATGAACAACCTCTTGCCCGTGGTTAGAGCGTCACCGACTCATATGTGATCTAGATGTTCTGGCCCACTCTAGTTGCCTTGGCAAACTGAGTGTCTAATTTTTTTTCTGCCTTTCTTTTGGCCTTTAGATCGTTTAAGATCTGGAAAACTCTGGCCCACTCCAGACGCCCGTAGGCTTTGTATGACTTAGTGTCCAATACTATCCTGTCAAAAGACGGATCTTCTGTCGGAAACGATGACAGGTTTGTCTCTAGTCCTCTTCCCTTACTTAGATTGTCCATAAATCTAATTTATTACAACCTAAGTCTATATCTTTTAGGCCATTGGCCAACGATAGTCCAACATTTCATGTCTCAAATATTTACTCACGTACTTATATCTCTTTCACTAATGAAATTTACGATACTTGGCATCACGATGCAGGTGTGTGGAAACAACGTTTCCGACATGCGAGGCCTCAATTGTTCGAGTCATAAACAATGGATTAAACTTAATTTCACATTAGTAAATTTCCAACAAAAATTAGAAATTTCAATCGTGTTCGTCTTGAAGTTTGTCCTGAAATGAGTAAATTTGCAAAATTTTATGCGCTGCCAATATACTAACTGAAATGACGGTCCTAAAATGGGGTATATCTGCACTTCCCCGACAAAGTTCCCTTGTCTGTCTTGGGTTCATTTGTTTCTATACTAGAAGAAACACCACACAAGGTGTTTTATCGCAATTGAAATTTGAAAGTATCACTTAATTCGCTGCATTTGGGTTTTTAAGGGTCCAACCCCTTTTAGACATTTCACTTGTCCCGCTGACTGTTTTGTTCCGATCTTTGTCTCAATTACCAACTTATTCGCTCACTTCCAACGGTTCACCTTAAAACACCATTATTTTTTTCTCGTGGAGGATAAGGTACTATTTATCAGATAAAGTTCTCATGTCATGACTAACTAATTATTATATTGTCTTTAAACATTGATTGGATATAAAGTATGTTATTTTTTATTTTTTACGAAAGAACCCGCAGCCGCTATTCTTTCGAGTGCGCACAGGGTAAACCCCGAGCTAACGCAATAGCCTGCAAACCACGTCAGCCGATATAAAGTTTGTTATGCACCAGAGTAATCTTGATCGTACTATAGAAATGAATAAAATATGGAACACATAAAAAACACATGCTGCTTCGGTGCTAGAATCACATAAAATTTTGAAGAGAAGAATCAAGACACGCATAGGATTGTGTCCATATTATTTATTAATTTTTTTTATATATTTATTTTATGATTGCAGCTTAATTTTAATTATAAAATAAAGGGAAAAGAGTCATATTTGTCATCAACGTTTAGAAAAAAGTTTGTATTTGCCCTCCGTTAACGTTTGGGGTCAAATATGCCCTCCGTTAGTCCAAACCTTTTAAATTCATTCATTTTTAACGGATCAGCCACGTGCCAGATACATGGACGACACATTGAAATTTACGGCCAAACCACGGTAGCTCCGGCCAACTCCGACATCCATCGGGGACGAGACATAGTCCAATAGCTTCGTCTCGTCAAGCCCGTTAATTCCATACCAACCACCACCGTTGATTCTTCCTAAATCGCCGACAATTTCAGATAAAAAAATACCCTATTTTCTAATTCGGATTTTCGCATTTTCCGGCGATCTCCGGCAAATGCGAGGTCCGTAGGTGGAACCAACAGACTCCCTATATCCTCCCCGTCATTTTGACACACCCTACGTTGATCGATTCTCACTAAATCGCAGTAACACTCAAATCGAAATCCTTGAAACCCTAAACGCCGTCGCTCGTTTTCCTACGACCTGAGGTACATTCAAGGTTCGTGGTTGGTATCAGTAGACTCGCCGTCTCAAGGCCGACGTCCTACACCCAACCACGACATTCAATTCTTACCCAATTCGCCGGTCGACTAAATCAAAAAATCCGACTGGTTTTTGTCTTTTTTCATCAGCTATGGTAGAGTCGAGGATCGTGGGTGGTATCACTGAGTTCGTCATTTCATTCTCTACAACATACACTAATTCTCGAAGCTCAACTCTCAATTTTGGAATTTTCACCATTTTTTCCGGCGATGGCAGGAAGTATTGTCGCAGCGGTGCCTGGACAGCCGCCCACCGATGATGTCCAACAACTCCAGCAACACTCAACTGACTTTTCACGTATCTGCCACGTGGCAGATCCGTTAAAAATGGGTAAATGCAAAAGGATTGGACTAACGGAGGGCATATTTGACCCCAAATGTTAACAGAGGGCAAATACAAACCGTTTTTTAAACGTTGATGGAAAATATGACCCTTTTCCCTAAAATAAATTTATAGCAAGTTGTAACATAAAAAATAGGTCAAACACATCGGCGAGCCCTTGTGATCGTCCAGATTTTTCACTTGAAATCTCAATTAAATCTTGTTTCATTTAGACACTCGAACTACATTAAATTTCTTCCAACACTTTTTTGACAATCACCTAAACTTACAAAGTGTTTATATTACACTTGCGGGTAACGTAGCATGATGACTATTTAAAAGAGGACATGTGTCATTTGGATGCAAAATAATAATTTAAAAATAAATTATAAGACAAAAGAAAAAGAATCAGCAAACAATATATAAAATACCTATTTTCTCCCACCAACCCCACCCATCCTTCCCCCTTATGCCAGAACTTAGTGGACAAGCCACCTAAGCTCCGGCCAGTCACAAATAACCGAACAATTAACTAAATCATAACAACTATTTTGGAAAACTTAAGTGCATATGATGCTTTGATAGAGGAATCTCGATGATGATGTTTGTGGGGTTCGTTGAAAGTGTAAATGTGTATAGTAGTATAATAAAATTTCTATCCATAATTAGAATATATTCCATATATTGTGTAAATATAATATGGTAAGACTAGGATTCCTCTTGTAATTAGGACTACGATTCCTCTTGTATAAGGGATGAATATTGTACACTATATATATATTGATATTAATAAGAAAGACTCCTCAAGGGAGATTAATATCATCTTACATGGTTCAGAGCCAAAACTGTGTCTCTTGTTCATTAGGCAAACATACTCGTCTTCCATTTAAATCATCTACTAGTGTTACCTTTGCACTATTTGATATTATACATGTCGATTTATGGACATAACCTATTGCTAGTTCTCTCGGTCATAAATATTATCTTGTATTACTAGATGATTTTTCCCACTATGTTTGATTATATCCTCTCAAATTTAAATCGGAAGTGTTTGTCAAATTTCTTGAGTTTCAAAAGTTCATTCAAACACAATTTGAAAAAGGTATAAAATCATTTCAGTGCGATAATAGTTGTGAATTCAACAACTCTATGTTTCACCACTTTTATACTAATAATGACATGATCTTTCGCTTCTCCTGCCCCTACACTTTCCCACAAAATGGTAAAGCTGAACGAATCATTTGCACCATTAACAATATGATTCACACTCTATTGATTCATGCCTCCATCCCTCCGTCCTTCTGGGTATATGATGCTAATATGTCAGAATACATTCTAAATTTATTCTCCCAAATAGCACTCTTCACAATATAGTCCCTACCGAAATCCTCTATCACAGAGTAGCCTCCTACGATTATTTACGGATAATCGGTTGTCTATGTTACCCCAACATTTCCTCTACCGCCCCTCACAAACTAGCCCCCTCATACACTCCATGTGTCTACCTAGGCTTCCCGTTGAAATCATAGGGGTTATCTCTGCTATGACTTGTCCACTCTTCAAATCCATATTTCTCGTCACGTCACATTTGACGAGACCATATTCCCGTTCTGGAATCCTCCGAAATTCCAGAAACTGAATTACTCATTTCTTGACGAGCCTGTCATCTCTCCTCTCATTTTCAGTCAACTAGATCATAGCACCGCTGAAAAATCACCTTCTCTGCCCAGTGATCCATCATCAGCGTCGCGACCCTAAGGGGAGGCACCGCGGCGCCAACCTTTCAGTGAGCAAAACAAATTTTCACCGTCGTCAGCGCCGCGACACCAAAACTTCAGAGAGCATTGTACCTCAGGCGCCGCGGCCCTTGATCACGGTGTCGCGACGCCTTCGATGACACTTCCTCCACCCTCTCCTTATCTAACCTTACTCTCTATATCGGATCCCACCACTCAGCCACCACAGACACCCACTGTCCCCACTCACCATATGGAAACTCGTGCCAAACACGGAATCTTTAATCCAAAGTCCAATTTAACCTCTCTGTCCAAACCATCTCTCCACTTCACAAAAACCCCAAATTGGCCAAACAAGACCCTAATTGGAATGTGGCAATGTATGAAGAGTTCAATGCTTTAATTAAGCAGCACACGTGGGATCTAGTACCTAGGCTGCAGGGGGTGAATGTGATCTGTTGTATATGATTTTTCCGTCACAAATTCAGAGACAGTTGAGATCTTGAGAGGTATAAGACACGACTTGTGGCTAATGGCACAAATCAGCAGGAGGGCATTGATTGTGGTGAGACATTCAGCCCGATTGTCAAACCGGCTACCATTCGCACAGTTCTGAGCATAGCCATTAGCAAACATTGGACGATACATCAACTTGATGTGAATAATGCATTTTTATATGGGGACCTAAGAGAAACAGTCTATATGCATCAGCCGTTTGGGTTCACCCATTCAGCAGTCCCTCACTATATGTGTCATCTCCGTAAGTTACTATATGGCCTAAAACAGGGCCCCCGTGCGTGGTATGATCGCTTTGCCATATATATTTTGCAGATTGGGTTTGTATACAAAAAAAGTGATACATCACTCTTCATTTTTCATTAAGGTAGTAGCATTGCTTACTTATTACTGTATGTGGATGATATTGTTCTTACTGCCTCCTCCGATGGGTTGAAAAATGAGATTATTGTTTTGCTTAAGACCGAATATGCAATGATTGATTTGGGCAAGTTGAGTTATTTCTTGAAGATATATCAGTTACCAGGTCTGTCAACCACATGTTCTTGTGTCAGCGTAAGTATGTAGAGGAGATTGTGTACAGGGCTAAGATGACGAATTGCAAAGTTATGCCTACTCCAGGTGATTCAAAATCTAAGATCAGTGCTATGGATGATGCTCCAGTCTCCGATCCTACTCTGTATAGGAGTCTTGCAGGTGCACTTCAGTAACTCACATTTACAAGGTCAGACATTGCTTATGTTGTTCAGCAGGTATGCCTATTTATGCATCCCCTAGTGAGTCTCATTTCACTGCCCTTAAGCGTATCATCTGATACATTAATGACATACTTGATTATGGTTTGCACCTTTTACCCCTCTGGACCAAACAAGTTGCTCTCATATACGGATGCAGATTGGGCAGGGTGTCCGGACACGCGACGTTTCACCTCCGGCTTTTGTATTTTTTTAGGGGATAATCTGATGTCATGGTCTGCCAAGAGACATGCCACTCTATCTCATTCCAATGTCGAGGCTGAGTACAGAGGCGTTGCAAATGTGGTAGCTGAGATTTATCGCTCGTAAATTTATCGTTAGAACTTCATGTCTCATACAAGCATCTATTGCATACTGTGATAACATCTCTGCAATCTATCTTTCTCACAACCCGGTTCAACATCAGCAAATCAAGCACGTTGAGATAGACATACATTTCATTCGTGAGAAAATTGCTCTAGGCCATGTCAGAGTGTTACATGTTCCGTCATCATATCAGTATGAAAATATATTTACCAAAGGACTTCCCATACAGTTATTTCTTGACTTCAGATCCAGTCTCAGCGTCCGGCTTCCTCCCACTCTGATTGAGGAGATGTGTAAACGTGTATAGTAGTATAATAAAATCTCTACCCATAATTAGAATATGATTCATATATTATGTGAATATAATTATGGTAAGACTATGATTCCTGTTGTAATTAGGACTAGGATTCCTCTTGTATAAGGGATTAATGTTGTACAATATATATATTGATATTAATGAGAAAGACTACTCAATGGAGATTAATATCATCTTACAGAAAGTAATATCATCAGAATGGTAAACGGGCTTTACGGGTCGTCGACAAATGTTCGTTTTGAAATTTTTCGGCACCTGAATTACAGAGGAGATGAGGGGATTTGAGAAGTATTGTTAGTACTAAATAAGGGTAAGGAGTATTCTTAGTGTTAAACCTAAAGGGAATGAGAATTTTTGAGCTCATTTGGGCTGTTACAATCGCAATTTTATCAAAATACGGTGAGATTTCAGATTTGGCCCTTGTTCATGACAGTTTAGCGAGTTAGTTTGGTCGAATTTTGTTTTTTGGCGTCGCCCTGGCGTTCTCCGTTGAAGTGAAGCTGTCCCCTATCCCTGCTATGTTTATCAGTGTTATGTCGGAAAAACTTGTCCGGTGGTGGTGTTGCGATGGCAAGGTGATGGTTTATGGTGGAGGAAGTGTTGAAAGGAAAGAGAAGGAAGAAAATATAAAAATATTGTAAAATTAAGTCCTTCACGTGCCTATTTTGTGTGAAGATCACATAATTTGTCAACTCAGGGAAAAATGTCTAAATGACACAGTCTAGCCCTACGATAGGTGTCTAAATAGAAACATTTAGTTGTGGTGTCTAATTGAAAAATCTGAACGACCACGAGGGGTCGCCGATTGGTTTGGCCTAAAAAATATAGTAAAAAGTTCATATAACCAGTTAAAATACAGTAATAATGAAGTTTTTCTTATATTGTCAGTAGATATAAGTTAAACATTTTAATTATGTGAACGTATTTGATGATAAGGAGTTTACGAGAAGAAAGAATACTCTTGAAACTTGTGATCTTAAACTTGTCATGAGATTTTTCAGTTATAAAATTATGTAATTAAGGTTAAAATATGAAGTTTAACCTTAAATTTCTATATAAAAAGACTATTCATTAATTTAATTGATTAAAAAGAAAAGAGTGTATAATATTGGGTTATGTTAGATTTGATAATTAACAAATTTAAATGTACTTGTGAGTAACCTTATTCTGCTTATAATCTAGAAGCACTTTTTAAGGAATTCTTTTGAAAAATTATGGCTTCAATTAGAGTTAACTTGAAGGGGCCGGGTTGGCAATAGTTGAATAGTTGTTGGAGTTTGAAAGGATCAGAGTTAATATCTTAGGATAACTGAATTGTATTTAAAATTTTGGCTCATTTTTGTTATACATAACATTGTTCTAAGAACTCTTCTGGTCTTATCAATGGTCATTTTGAAGCATGGGGACATTGTTTCGTTTTGCTAGTTGTGCTATACATGCACTTGTGATCATGTACTTTCCATTGTAAAAAAAAAGTGTCATCGTGTATTATTTGTTAGAATATTCTAGAATTAATATCATTAATATGGTAATATTATATATTATCTTGTATTATTGTAGTATTCATTCTATATGGTAATTAGTTTAATGTATAGAAATATTCTTAGGATTATACTAGGCAAGACTTATTCTTACTAGTTATTGTAAAAGATGTATATATTCTTACCTAATAGAACAAAGTCATTTGAGGAAAATAATCTCAAAGTCTTACATGATATCAAGAGTTTAAGGAAAGATTCATATTTTCTCCAAATTTTCGACCAAGTCTTCTTCTTGGATGAATTGTTCATCATTTTTTTTAATTTTGTGTTTTATCCCTCCATTGTTGAACAACCTTCATCTCAACCAAATATATCTGAATCTAAATCATCTTTTCATCCCGCCCTAACCATCTCAAATATTATAACACATGTTTCTGTTAAACGGGAGATGGAAACCGTGCATTATGCTACATGGGCGGAATTATTTAAAATATGTTATAGGACTCACAAAGTCCTTCATCATATCATTCCACCAAAAAATGGGAAGGGGGAGGAATTATGGGATACGCTTGATGCCACAGTCCTTGGTTGAATTTATGCAACAATTTCCACTGACTTGTTGCACACCATAATGGAGTCGGATTCAACAGCCATGGCGGCGTGGGAATGATTTAGAGATATCTTTCAAGATAATCAAAACTCTCGCGCTGTTACACTGGAACAAGTTTTGTCCACCATTGACATGGCGGATTTTCCCAATGTTTCGGCATATTGTCAACGCCTCAAAGTTGGCGGATCGATTTAACGTTTGGTTCACCTACATTAATAACCGGTTAGTCTTGCAATTGTTCGCTGATCTCACTGATGCATATAGCGGAGTGGGACTCTACTCCGTCAAAGTAACCATTTACCACAATTCTATCAAGCAAGATCCATGCTTGTACTTGAAGAGTCGGGCTTGATAAAAAAGGCCTCAACTACTTCAAATTCCGCCTTCATTTCCACTCCTTCAAATGATGGTAATTCTTTTGATCCCTCACCAAAATAAGAGACAAAAAGGACGTAATAATAATAAAAATAAGGGTGGAAATCGCGAAAATAACAAAGGTGGAGGGCATCGAAATTTCGGTGACGGCGGAAATAGCGGCACCACCAACTCCGGTGGGGGACAGTGGCAGCAGGGCGATGGCAGAACCGGCGGAGGTGGCGGACGGTGGCAGCAGGGCAGTGGTCTAGCGAACTCCTATTCAATCGATCCCTACTGGAATTCCTCTATGAGAGACCTACAATAGAACAGAACGACCTACAACTACTTGGGGGGCTTAGCCCGCCCGCCTACCAATCAAAGAGGCTGAGAGTAAGCATAAGCTCACCCAGAAGCTTGAAGAGCTTCCCTTCATTCGCTTCGCGGGAGCCGTCACGACATCCCTTGCTTCTCGCAAGAACGGCTCCTCGGTGGAGGAGTAGAAGCACTGATTCTATTCTTCTGGATGCGCTCTACATTCATCAAGCTCGTAAACTCGCAATTGACTCCAAAATCATTGTTGATTGTTGTTGACACCCAATTTTGACCCTCCCGTTCAGTCATTAACTATAAAATTACACTAATTTTCAACAATAATTTTTAAATAATAAAATGCAACAATAATACATTAATACATGCATAAATAAGCAATTTAATGATAGAACCGCATCTCACGTAGAAAATTATGTACTTATAGTTTCGCGCCCATATTTATTAATTTTAAGCCCTGTCATAATTCTTAATAATAAATAATAAATACATAAAATAATAATCTAACACACGCGTTTTAATAATAGCATTCATAAAAGAATTAAGAAGTCCTATCTACATGTAGCATTTAAATAATTCAATCTTAGCTTAAATAATAATAAGATATGCATAATAAATAAGTTTTAATAACAACATCGCATTATAAACATTAAACACTAATTAAATAGCACACCCGCATTTATTATTATAATTCAAACTTAGACTAATAATACACCTAAAACTAACACTTAAAACTAATAACCTAATTAAAATAACACCCATAAAACGCAGCCCACAACACAATAATACTACCCACCCAACAGACTGCACTGCTAGCCCACTCCCAAATTTTTATCTTTTCCCCACTTCAGCCCATCGTCCCTCTCCCCCTTCCTATTAGACGAACAACCCTAAAAAACGCTAAAGAACCCTAGAATCCTAAGCCACCACACCTTTAACCCACGCCTCAACGCGCTCCACAACAAGATTACCCTTAAAACACCCTTCAAGCTTACCAAAATCATCCCTAAAATCTCGTCCCAAGGTCCTCAAGAATATCCCCATATTCTCGTCCAAAACAAATCCCCCAAAATAAAACTTACCATAACCCGAAAATCTTGCCATAAAATCGTCCAAAACCTTACCAAAAAAAGGAGTACCAAAAGCATATCAAATCACCTCCAAATCACCCCTAAAATTATAATCAAATCAGCCCCAAGAATCGAGTTACTTTACCATAAAATCCCTACTAACTTTGGTAGAAAAGGACCACACGAAAATCTGGAGGAAATGATGAGGATTTCGTACTGATGTTAAACGCAAAATGGGGCTATAAATGGTTCCAATAGGCACATGCAAAAGGGAGGAGAGTCAATAATCTCTGGAATATCGATTTTGGGGGGCAAAAACCAAGATACGATCCGCATCAATGGAGCTCTCCATCGAAAATCAATCGATCCAGAACGGGGGGGAGGGGACAGATACTTGTTAGAAACACAAGGAGGATCGAGAACCCTTTCAGCAATCGATGGTATAGAACAAACCCCCTCAGAATAGCAAGGCAACCTTCAAACTCAAGGGAACCCCTTTTCTTTTCGTTCGAAACAACAGTCGAAATACCTAAGCCATCACTTTTCTAAATCGCATCGCAATAAACCCCGAGTGAGTCGACGACTTGATACGCTGCCTCGGGTCGCTGCCCGGAGAAGGAAATGCATCGGAGTAAAACGAAGAGTCTCGCGGCGAGACTCATCACGAGCTGCTTCAAATGTTTATATGCATCCATCTCGCATAGGAAAATTCCAAACCGCGGCGATAGGACATCGCCATTATTCGAGTCATCCTTATTAATTCATATCCTTTCCCCATTTATTTGTTGTAATTACTTGTCTAACATTACTCTAACATTAATATATTTAGAATAGCCTAAGCTTTAAGTCGCTATTAAAAAATAAGTTCAACACTAGAAATTTGCTTCTCATTAAGTTAATTATTCTAGCTTGCTTAACTTATTTTTGAACATCTAATCATGAGACTAATGCATTTTAAAAGAATTAATAACTCTTTCATTAATACTATATAATTTATTATCCACAGACTTTGCAAACAAAGGCCTACCTTTAATCACTAAGTCAACTTTGCACAGTTATATTTTTAAACTTCTCATGTATAACACTTTATATGATCTCTTTCGAAATTAACTTTATAAACAAACATTATAAACATTTTTTTGGAATGCATCTCTTTTACTTTTTTTTTAAAATTTGCAGGCACCTCTTCACTTAAACTTTTCAAAATATGCAGTGCTAGCATAAATAAATAACCCTATGTTTGAACGGACAACCGCAAGTTAGCGGATCCTTTAGGGTGCCTAACCCCTTCCCTTTAGGATAATAAAGAACCCTTACCCAGAATCTCATTAAAGTCTAGCAGACCATTAAAATGGAGTTAATGTTTACTTTAAACTAGTTAACATTTAGGTGTCCTAATTCACCCAAATTAATTAGGTGGCGACTCCGTGAACCCTAGCACCCTTTAGCATTTCTAACATTTTAATATTCTAGCACTTTAAAACACCTTTTTAACACTTTAGCAACCCTTTTAAATTTTAGTATTCTTTTAACATTTAACACTTTTATTTATTTTTCTAACACTTTTTTCATTAAGCAGGGTTCGCTTTAGGAAAATGTCGCGGTCGAAAATGGGCGCGACAGAATGGCGACTCCACTGGGGACTTAAGGTTCTTAACCACAACAGACCTAGGGTTATTATTTGACAATTATTTTGCATTTTATATTTTTGTGTGTTGTATTTTGTTTTATTTATTTTTAATTGCTACTTGCTTTACTGCTTTCCTTAAACTGGCATTCCGCTCATATTTCTTCCACTCTGGAAAATTCACACTATCACACACAACACGCGGGTGTGGTTCGCGCACCTGCAAATTTCTTTCAAACACCCAAATTTAAGAGAGTTGGTGTTTTGCGCGGAGAATCCGGTCCAACCGGTAGTCGCGTAGCCTTCTCACTCGAGTAGTCCGCCTGAACTCAAGGCCTAGAAAAGCCAAATCTTAGAAACTTAAGATAGAGCTATACCACCCTTTATTTTAGTGTACGCATGCATTTACCTTAGTGGCCTGGCCCCGCATCGACACCACAATTAGGAAGACACCAAACTTGTCGACGGGTTTCTCAACCCAACGACCAACCAGCATATTATGTGTAGCGTGTCGATGATAGACAAATCCAAACCTAATCATGTCATGCTGAAATTGGGAAAAGTGCACCATCATTTGGTCGCCATTTCCAACAAAAGCATTACAGTTGGGCGACTTGGACAAATCCATCATAACCTCGCATATTTGACGTTTAGGCCTACCTCTGGCATAAAGAGGTCCCAAACATGTTAGAACACGCACTTGATTTGCAATTTGCTTATTAGTATATATTGGCTGCAACTTTTTGCATATTATACTAACTTGATTTGCTTCATTTGTTAAAGGTCTATTTTTGTCTAGCTTATCCCCAAAAGGTTGATTCGCGTTGACTGGCAGAAGCACAATCATCCAATAAATGACTAATCCAGAAGCACCAGAACGAAACAACTTAGACTCGGCCCCTGCTCCCGCAGGATGCAGAGGCGTTGGAAAGGAGAAACACCAATGATCAAAACTCGCCACACTATCGCAAATAATGGAAATCACGCAAGCCTAAATAGAAAGGCTCCAAATATCACAAACCCGTCTATTAGTTTGAATGCACCACCCCAGAGCAAAGGACAAATGCAATCGTGTCACAAGCCCTCGAGCCTCCACTTCCCCAAAGCTCTCGCAGAGGCCGCAACATACCACCACACCAAATGTCACTCGCCTGGCCAATTTGCAAGCCGACTCCAAAATGATCCGCTCACTACATACACATCTCAACCTCCACCTACTGATATCTCCCCACTCAACCCAAATTGCCAAGCCACCCAATACGAACAGATGACACACAAACAATATGAGGGATTAGCACATTCGATCGAAAGCCAACCATTTATTATGCATACATCCTCACAAGAGACAGATCAATACAAGGAAATGGAGCGTAGACTTGAGCCGAGTCGATGAAAATATGGCAAAAGAAACTGTAGTTTGAAAGAGGCATTAAAAAGCATTCGATGAACAAGGGGGAAGAAGGTTTGAATATGAAAACTTACGCACTCGACGTTGAATTACCCGTGGGTACAAGGTGCCCAAATTTGACATGTTCGATGGAAAAGGAAATCCTCGAGCTCATCTAAGGTCATATTGCGATAAATTGATTGGAGTTGGTAAAAATCAAGCAATCATCATGAAGTTATTCATCAGGAGTCTAACCGGCGAGGCGCTGGACTGGTACACATGCCAAGACCCTCGAAAATGGGACAGTTGGAATGCCATGGCACAAGATTTCATGGATAGATTTAGATTCAACATCGACAATCGCCCCGATAGATTTTATCTTATGAAGCTTGAAAAGAAATCCACGTAAACTTTCGTGAATACGCCCGGCGTGGCGGTCGTAAAGGTCCAAATTCTCCAACGGCAGAGAGCGAAATGACCACTTTGTTCGTGCGCGTTGAAAGACGCGACATATTATGAAAGGATGATCGTGTAATTGGGCGAAGCCATAAGTCGTAAGAACGGGCGACTTCGTGGAATAAGGCATTAAGACAGCATTACAAACTTGACAAATTTCTACAAGCAACTAGCGTGGCAATGCGCCATGATTCCATGTGAGGTACCTCACAGAGGAGAAGAGATGCATCACCCTCTATCACGGTCATTCGTGAGCATAGCCGTAACAACATCCAAAGTATCACACCACCGCCTCCTTACTATAACCAAAACACTCAAAATCCACATTATCAAGATCGCGCTTCCATATCCTCGCTTACCATACCCAAACAGCATATCCAAAATACTCACCACAATCACGAACCCGCACACCAAACGGACCCAAACCCCGCATAGATGCCGAAAGAAAACCAACAAAAACCTATACACATTTAGGCGAACCCATAGCCCAAGTGTATGAGAAGCTGAAAGCCGCAGGAATACTCCACCCAATTCCCAGAAATACCCCTGTGCCTACCTCCCGGTGGCACGATAAAACTAAACATCAGGCATACCACTCCGGCAAGTGCAGGACACGACACCAAAATTGTTACACCTCAAAGACAAAATCGAGGAATTGATCAAAGATGGAGTCATCCAACTTAAAGTTCCCCAATATAAACAACAACCACTTACTGCACTCGATGATGCTTATGCGAATACGATCATTGAACAAAACAGCCAGCGGATCGTTGAATCATCAATCAATCTCCAAAGGAAGAGAATGCTCTCGCTGGAGCTCGCTGCACTGAATCACCATTCATCAAAACATGCACTTCGCAGTAAATCAAAAGCAAGATACAAAACTGGCGTGGAAGCGGCTCTAAAGTCCGCCGTTCTTGAAAAGGAAACATAAATACAATGTGATCCAGATGATCCCGTCAAGACTTCGCCTCTAAGACACAAAGCAAGAAGAAGTGGACTCATGCCCCTGCTTTGGCCCGCCGAGTCCTAAAATAGTTAGTTTAATATATTTTGCCCTTCATATGTAATAATTTGGAACTACGTTTGACCTGATTCCCTTGACGGATACGTAGGCGGCCATATCGGCTTCGGTCCCACCTTTTAGAAAATCCCCATTTTTTTTCTCTTGCTTGTAATGAACTACGCCATGACTCGATTCTCTCACTGGGATACGTAGCGCCTAAATCGGCTTCGGTCACACCATTAGGAAACTTTCCCTTCGTTTTGAAAATAACAAAAATACACGTAATATACAAGCAACCCCATTAAGATCCACTTTAGGCCAAAACGCCCTTTGCATATTCAAAACTGGGACAAGGTAGGAAACCAGGCAGGGGTTATGAGTCCCAAACAAGGCAGACGTCCGACATCAAGAGTCAAAACTACAAAGTCTACGCGAATCAACCGCCCCAAACTCACAAATTTTTCTTCGAGCGCAGTCCTTCATATTAGCGTATGTACAACAAAGTTCTTCATACTAGTAGTAAGATATAACAAAATTCTTCGTAAGCAGGCATGCATGACATCAACAATCGTAGTTCAAATCCCGCAACAAATTATACAAGCGCATCGCCTGTAGTCAAATTGTAACTCATGCAAAGGCACAAACGCACAACAAAGACATCACGGCAATCCATACGGTTCACAAACGATCACAACAAAGGCATCACGGCAATTCCGCTGGCAAAGATCTAGTACGGACAACATCTCAAAGATTCACAACACCCCACATATCATACAAGTAAGACATCCTTATTCACATAATTGCATTTCTCATATATTTATCATCTTGTTTTACCGCTTATACACTAATTTTTCTGCTTAGCTTGCGAGCATTTATTATACAGAGCATCAAGAACACGCCCGCATAACGACGTTATAAGCACAACACGCCCAAAACGACGCCACGTCCAAAACGACGCCGGCCGGAAACGACGCCGAGTCCAAACGACTCAGTCCGGAACGACTCGGTCCAAAACGACGCCACGCCCAAAACGACGCCATCTAAATGACGCCGAGTCCAAACGACTTCAGTCCGAAACGACTCGCCCAAAACGACGCCACCAAAACGACGCCACCAAAACGACGATCACCAAAACGACGCCACCGAAATGACTCGCCCAAAACGACGCCACGCCCAAAACGACGCCGAGTCCAAAACGACTCAAGGCCCAAAACGACGCCACGCCCAAAACGACGCCGAGTCCAAAACGACTCGAGTCCAAAACGACTCGCCCAAAACGACTCGAGTCCGGAAACGACTCAAGGCCCAAAACGACGCCAAGGCAAAACGACGCCAAGTCCAAAACGACGCCGCTCAAAACGACGCCAGCCCAAAACGACGCCATTCAAAACGACGCCGAGTCCAAAACGACCGAAGTCGAAGTCCAAATGACGCCCAAAACGACGCCCCAAAACGACGCCACGTCCAAAACGACGCCAGCCCAAAACGACGCCACGCCCAAAACGACGCCGAGTCCAAACGACGCCGAGTCCGAAACGACTCGCGCCCAAAACGACGCCACGCCCAAAAACGACGCCACCAAAACGACGCCGAGTCCAAAACGACTCCAGTCCAAAACGACGCCACGCCCAAAACGACTTCTACCCAAAACGACGCATCACCCAAAACGACGCCACCAAAACGGTTGAGACCAAACGACTCAGTCCGAAACGACCAAGGCCCAAAACGACGCCACGCCCAAAACGACGCCGAGTCCGAAACGACTCCCAAAACGACGCCACGCCCAAAACGACGCCACGCCCGAAAACGACGCCGAGTCCAAAACGACTCAGTCCAAACGACTGGCCCAAAACGACGCTAAGTCCAAAACGACGCTTAAGTCCAAAACGACGCCACGCCCAAAACGACGCCACGTCCAAAAACGACGCCGAGTCCAAAACGACTCGAGTCCAAAACGACGCCACGTCCGAAAACGACGCCACGTCCGAAAACGACGTCGAGTCCGAAAATGACTAACGACGCCACGTCCGAAAACGACGTCGAGTCCGAAAACGACTCCGAGTCCGAAAACGACGCCACGTCCGAAAACGACGCCACATCCGAAAACGACGCCACGTCCGAAAACGACGTCGAGTCCGAAAACGACTCCGAGTCCGAAAACGACTCGCCCAAATGACGCCACGCCCAAAACGACGCCACCAAAACGACGCCACCAAAACGACGCCACCAAAACGACGCCGAGTCCAAATGACTCAGTCCGAAACGACTCGCCCAAAACGACGCCACGCCCAAAACGACGCCGAGTCCAAACGACTCAGTCCAAAACGACGCCATTCAATACGACGTCGAGTCCGAAAATGACTCCGAGTCCGAAAACGACGCCACATCCGAAAACGACGCTAAGTCCGAAAACGACGCCACTTCCGAAAACGACGACAAGTCTGAAAACGACGCCAAGTCCGAAAACGACGCCATCATCAACATATCACATCGACGCAGGGACGATTTTCTCTGTTCTCAAAATTGCATTTTTTCTCATTCATGCTTTATTATTCTGTCTTAGCAGTTATGCACTAACTCTTTCTTGAGCTTTAGTCTACAGGGGCAGCAACAACACGTCCAGACAACAACGTCATCAACACAACAAGTCCAAAAACGACGTCAAGTCCGAAAACGACGCCAATAGCAACATTCCAATACAACAGATTCGCTCACAAAGTCAAACTGCAACAAGTCTACATCAAATACATCTTGCAAAAAACCACAGGCTACATCATTTACACTTTAATTATTTCATCTAGTTTTGAGTACACATGAATTACGACACAACTCCATATATAGAACAATTTTTATCTATGCCCTAGGAGGCGTCATTTGCATCTCGTCCATACAACGACGAACATTTGCATTTCGTATATACAACGACGACAACGCCATACAAGGCGCCATTTGCATTTCGTTTACACAACGATTTAACATTTGCATTTCGCCCATACAGCAGGATAACGCCATACAAGGCGCTATTTGCATTTCGCCCATACAGCATTTATAACGCCATACAAGGCGCCATTTGCATTTCGGCCCATACAAGCATTTATATCGCCATACAAGGCGCCATTTGCATTTCGTCCATACAAGACGATAACGCCCATACAAGGCGTCATTTGCATCTCGTCCATACAAGACGTCAATTGCATTACGTCCATACAAGACGATTCCGACCATACAAGGCGACATATGCAAATCGACCATACAAGACGATAACGCCACACAAGGCCATCCGCATCTCGCCTATACAAGACGCGATCTTCACACCATTTCATTATATAGTATATACGATTTGACTACAACCACAACACAAAACTTACATTCTTACATTATTTTGTTTTGACAGTTATGCACTAATGCTTCTATCTTAGCTTCAATCTACAGGAACTGCACAACATGGAGCACAACGTGGATTTTCTCTTATAATAACCGGCAATTTGTCAGGGCCAACCTTCCCAACAAATGGCGTAAATGGCCAGCGCCGGTCCACTGCTCCACATCACCATAAAACCCAAAGACCATAAGCCATAGCGTACACCCTGTGTTCAAGCCGCCATTTCTATTTTTATTTTTAGCACATAGCCTGATGTCATCATAACTCGACATCGACAAATTTTGAGTCCGCGTAGCCCGCTTGGTGTTTTGACTGATGGTAGCCCAAAGGTCATCATAACTCGACACCGATAAATTTTGAATCCGCTGCTAGCCCGCCTCGTGTTTGACTGATGTAGCCCAAAGGTCGCCATAACTCGACACTGGAACAATTTTTTTTAAATTTTTTTTTCGTCAGCCTTGTCTATTTGCCCAAAACTTTCAATTCGAGGGTCGAGACAAAATTACATGTAGTCAACGTCTTTGTCCGAAGATTCTTCCATCATCTCCATACAAAGAGGGACAACTGTTGACACCCAATTTTGACCCTCCCGTTCAGTCATTAACTATAAAATTACACTAATTTTCAACAATAATTTTTAAATAATAAAATGCAACAATAATACATTAATACATGCATAAATAAGCAATTTAATGATAGAACCGCATCTCACGTAGAAAATTACGTACTTAGAGTTTCGCGCCCATATTTATTAATTTTAAGCCCTGTCATAATTCTTAATAATAAATAATAAATACATAAAATAATAATCTAACACACGCGTTTTAATAATAGCATTCATAAAAGAATTAAGAAGTTCTATCTACATGTAGCATTTAAATAATTCAATCTTAGCTTAAATAATAATAAGATATGCATAATAAATAAGTTTTAATAACAACATCGCATTATAAACATTAAACACTAATTAAATAGCACACCCGCATTTATTATTATAATTCAAACTTAGACTAATAATACACCTAAAACTAACACTTAAAACTAATAACCTAATTAAAATAACACCCATAAAACGCAGCCCACAACACAATAATACTACCCAGTCCAGCAGACCCGCAGCCCGTTAGCCCACTCCCCCAGCCTTTATCTTTTTTCCCCACTTCAGCCCATCGTCCCTCTCCCCTTTCCTATTAGACGAAAAACCCTAAAAAACGCTAAAGAACCCTAGAATCCTAAGCCGCCACACCTTTAACCCACGCCTCAACGCGCCCCACAACAAGATTACCCTTAAAACACCCTTCAAGCTTACCAAAATCATCCCTAAAATCTCGTCCCAAGGTCCTCAAGAATATCCCCATATTCTCGTCCAAAACAAATCCCCCAAAATAAAACTTACCATAACCCGAAAATCTTGCCATAAAATCGTCCAAAACCTTACCAAAAAAAGGAGTACCAAAAGCATATCAAATCACCTCCAAATCACCCCTAAAATTATAATCAAATCAGCCCCAAGAATTGAGTTACTTTACCATAAAATCCCTACTAACTTTGGTAGAAAAGGACCACACGAAAATCTGGAGGAAATGATGAGGATTTCGTACTGATTTTAAACGCAAAATGGGGCTATAAATGGTTCCAATGGGCACATGCAAAAGGGAGGAGAGTCAATAATCTCTGGAATATCGATTTTGGGGGGCAAAAACCAAGATACGATCCGCACAATGAGCTCTCCATCGAAAATCAATCGATCCGTAACGGGGACAGATACTTGTTAAAACACGCGAGGATCGAGAACCCTTTCAGCAATCGATGGTATAGAACAAACCCCCTCAGAATAGCAAGGCAACCTTCAAACTCAAGGGAACCCCTTTTCTTTTCGTTCGAAACAACAGTCGAAATAACTAAGCCATCACTTTTCTAAATCGCATCGCAATAAACCCCGAGTGAGTCGACGACTTGATACGCTGCCTCGGGTCGCTGCCCGGAGAAGGAAATGCATCGGAGTAAAACGAAGAGTCTCGCGGCGAGACTCATCACGAGCTGCTTCAAATGTTTATATGCATCCATCTCGCATAAGAAAATTCCAAACCGCGGCGATAGGACATCGCCATTATTCGAGTCATCCTTATTAATTCATATCCTTTCCCCATTTATTTGTTGTAATTACTTGTCTAACATTACTCTAACATTAATATATTTAGAATAGCCTAAGCTTTAAGTCGCTATTAAAAAATAAGTTCAACACTAGAAATTTGCTTCTCATTAAGTTAATTATTCTAGCTTGCTTAACTTATTTTTGAACATCTAATCATGAGACTAATGCATTTTAAAAGAATTAATAACTCTTTCATTAATACTATATAATTTATTATCCACAGACTTTGCAAACAAAGGCCTACCTTTAATCACTAAGTCAACTTTGCACAGTTATATTTTTAAACTTCTCATGTATAACACTTTATATGATCTCTTTCGAAATTAACTTTATAAACAAACATTATAAACATTTTTTTGGAATGCATCTCTTTTACTTTTTTTTTAAAATTTGCAGGCAGCTCTTCACTTAAACTTTTCAAAATATGCAGTGCTAGCATAAATAAATAACCCTATGTTTGAACGGACAACCGCAAGTTAGCGGATCCTTTAGGGTGCCTAACCCCTTCCCTTTAGGATAATAAAGAACCCTTACCTAATCTCATTAAAGTCTAGCACTCATTAAAATGGAGTTAATGTTTACTTTAAACTAGTTAACATTTAGGTGTCCTAATTCACCCAAATTAATTAGGTGGCGACTCCGTGAACCCTAGCACCCTTTAGCATTTCTAACATTTTAATATTCTAGCACTTTAAAACACCTTTTTAACACTTTAGCAACCCTTTTAAATTTTAGTATTCTTTTAACATTTAACACTTTTATTTATTTTTCTAACACTTTTTTCATTAAGCAGGGTTCGCTTTAGGAAAATGTCGCGGTCGAAAATGGGCGCGACAATTGCTTCAATGAAAATAAAGAAGCTCCTAACTACATTACGCAAGCTCCACCAATACCTATACCTACCTATAAAATAGAGTCACAATAGTACCAGTGACGGTCTACGGATTTTCTAGAGCGCGAGCCCCACGTTGCTCCCAATCGCCATCCGTATCCATAAAGAAGCTAGCCAGAAAGAAGGTAGGCAGGCGAGCGACTCAAGTGAAATAAATAACAATAACATTCAGTTGTCTTCACAACGGGGCAACCTGCGGATCATGGCCTTACCACTCGGTCCCCGATGGCCAGCGGGGGATTCGGTATAGCAGCATCTTCATCTATATTAGTCGCATATGAGTAGTTTTCGTTCCCTTGAATGAGGATTGAGAAGTTGGAGCAGTTCCCGCCCTCTAAACCTAGTAGCTAATGAGCTACTTCTGATCCGATTCGTAGTTTCCCTTCGCCAAAGAACACCAACTGGATCCTGGTGAACAATGTTCCATTGATTAAAGTGACAAAATTAACTCAGAATCTTCGTGCCTTCACTACCGAGATACCTAAACCCCAGAGCTGGTGCCTTCGCCTCCTCCGAGCATGGTGGCAATTCAAGTAGTACGCTTGGTTCACCAGGTTCTACCACTTCGCTTTTTTCGTTTTTCACTTCTTGTTAGAAACGGTCTACTGCGCAGAAAAGAATTCGGGTGGGGGAGACATTTTCTTCTCTGGACTGAGTTTTCCCCGGTGCCATTGATTTTTCCGTACCGTCGTAATAGACGAGGTCTTCTGAGCTCTGGTCCTGGCAGTGGCCTGGTCGCACTCGCCAAACACAGAAATCGGGCCAGATAGACGCAATGACACACCGCCGCATCAAAGAGCGTCAACAAACTCAACAATATGGGCCTCAATTTAGACATGCCCAATAGGCCTATGTTGTTTCACCAGTCACGCCAAGCAGTGGTTTTGGGCCTCCACTGACCCAGTGGCATGAATCCCACTCAACCATGGTCCACCCAACGGATATTGAGTCCGTCATGCACACTCTTGGACTCAACCCACCGGATTCAAACTGGTATACGGACTCCGGGGCAACGTGTCACATGATGTCCTCCCAAGATAATCTCACCTCCATTTTTAATTTGAGCAATAATAGTGGTATAATTGTCGGAAATGGTCATTCAATTCCAATTAAAGGGTATGGTTCTACTAAATTGTCACCACCAAAACCACCACTGTCTTTAAATAATGTCCTACATGCTCCAAAGTTAATCAAAAACTTGGTATCTGTTAGAAAGTTTACAACAGATAATTGGGTATATGTTCGTTTTGACCCATTTGGTTTTTCCGTGCATGATTTCCAGACGGGGAAGCTTCTCATGAGATGTGATAGCAAGGGAGAGCTCTACCCAATAAGTTTACCTTATCATCTATCCAAGTTTCAGTCTACTTTTGCAGCTTTGGCACCATCTTTATGGCACCAACGTTTGGGGCATCCGGGGGAGGCTGTTTTGGCCTCCCTTAAACAAAATAAATTTATTTCTTGTCCCCAAACTCGGACGTTAAATAAGTGTCATTCTTGTGTGCTTGGTAAACATGTTAAACTGTTATTTATTGCTTCTACTTCATGCAGCCTTATGCCATTTGATATTTTGCATTGTGACATTTGGACATCACCCGTTTTGAGTTCTTCTGGTCATAGATATTATTTGCTTATCCTTGATGATTACTATAATTATTTGTGGACATTTCCTTTGTCAAAGAAATCACAAGTGTTTTCCACTCTTTTCACTTTTAGAGCATTCATCAAAACTCAATTTGAACGGGATTAAGTGTCTACAATGTGATAATGGGGAGGGAATTTGACAATAATTAGTTTTGGAATTTTTTGCAAAACAAATGGTTTGAGTTTTCGTCTGTCTTGTCCTTCACTTCATCACAAAATGGGAAGGAGGAATGCAAAATTAGAACTATAAACAACATGGTTAGGACATCCCTTGCTCATGCATCCCTACCTCCCATATTTTGGCACCATGCACTTCAAATGACCACATACATGTTGAACATTCTTCCTCATAAGAACATGTCCTACCAAGATCCACTAAAAATGTTTTATTTACGAGAGCCATCATATCTTCATTTAAGGGTGTTTGGTTGTATGTGCTACCCCCTCTTTCCATCCACCACAATCACCAAACTCCAATCCCGGTCCACTCTTTGTGACTTCTTGGGTTATCCTGCAAATCAACGTGGTTACAAATGCTATGACATTTCTTCAAATAGAATAATTGTCAGTCGTCACGTAATTTTTGATGAAGCGGTTTTCCCTTTGTTAAGATTCATGAAACTGTGACTCATACTTATAAATTTTTAGATGATGATAAGCTCTCGTATTTAACACATTTTCTTCACTATCCGGCGCGCACAAACGATGCCCCATCGATCATGATCAATACTCAACCATCGATCAAAATGTCCAATGACCGGGCCTTTACTTCTACCAAAGGAACACAATTCCTCCAACGGACATCGCCCAGCCATCACACATCGCTTCTCCCGCCCAATATCCGGCCACGCAGCCTACCCACACTCACGGAAAGAATAATTTGGACGATGGCGTTTCACCATCGCTAGCCTCGCCGATGCATCCAATCCATCAAGCATGCTCTCGTCCACACCAGAGTCAACATGGAATTGTTAAACCCAATACCAAATACAGACATCACACACAGGTTTCCAAATCACCTTTGCCTCGTAACCCAGTGTCTACTCTCAAAGACCCGAATTGGAAAATGGCCATGGATGATGAATATCATGCTCTAATTAAAAATAGGACATGGGATTTAGTACCTCATCCATATAATGCTAATATTATTCGGTCTATGTGAATTTTTATCCATAAAGAAAAATTCGATGAATCTTTTGAGCTGCATAAGACCCGTCTTGTAGGTGATGGGAAGACCTAGCAAGTTGACATCGATTGTTGGGAGACGTCAGTCCAGTGGTCAAACCAGTTATCATCAGAACGGTTTTAAGTCTGTCACTCTCAAAAGGATGGTCACTTCATCAACTGGATGTCAAAAATGCATTTCTTCATGGTAACCTGAATGAGACTGCTTACATACACCAACCTTTGAGATATAAAGATCCTATGTATCCCAATCATGTGTGTTTGCTGAACAAATCATTATATGACGTCAAACAAGCGCCTAGGGCTTGGTATAAGCGGTTTGCAGATTGTGTCACAAATGGATTTTACTCGCAACTGTTCTGACAATTCTCTGTTTATTTATCGTCAGGGTAATAATACTTCTTATCTTCTTTTATATGTGGATGATATCATTCTTACAACATATTCAAACTCCCTCCGTAAGAGTATCATGTCTCGGCTTGGTTTCGAATTTTCTATGAAGGATCTTGGTCCATTGCACTATTTTCTAGGTATTGCTGTGACATGACATGCATGTGGGTTATTTCTCTCCCAAAAGAAGTATGCATTTGAAATTGTGGAACGGGATGGTATGTCCTCATGCAAATCTTCGGCAACTCGGGTGGACACCAAATCGAAGTTGAGTGTTATCTCTAGCAAACCTTTTGCTGATCCTATATTATACCGCAGCCTGGCTGGAGTTTTGCAGTACCTCACATTCACCAGGACTGATATTACCTACACAGTACAACAAATGTGTCTATTCAAGCATAATCTGATGGAAGAACATATGCATGCCCTCAAACGCATTGTGCGGTATATTCAGGGCACTATGGAGTATGGATTATATCTTTACCCATCTTCCATCACCAAATTTGTCACTTACACAGATGCAGACTGGGCAAGCTGTCCGGATACCAGACGCTCCACCTCCGGTTATTGCATCTTCCTCGATGATAATTTGATCTCATGTTCTTCTAAAAGGCAACCCACAATATCACTCTCGAGTGTTGAGCACCGCGGTTGCTGCGATGTTGTATCCGACTACGCCTTTGGATTCGTAATCTTTTACTTGAGCTTCATTGCCCCATTCCGACGGCTACTATGGTGTACTGTGATAACATTAGTGCAATCTAACTATCAGGGAATCCAATCCATCATCAACGCACTAAACATATTGAGTTAGATATTTATTTTGTCCGTGAAAAGGTGACTCGCGGACAAGACAATATTATCTTGTATTAATGGTATTAATTCTAGAATATTCTAACATTATTAAATACATCAAGCTGATAAAGATTTGAATATAATTTAAAATATGGAATAATTATAATTAAAGGATTTAACTTTTATACACTGACATATTATATATCGTCTACAGAATCTTTAGACATTCGTAGTTCAGAATAAAACAACTAGGTTATTTGGCGGAGTCAAAATTTTCATTAAAGAGATTTAAATATAAAAAATAAAGAGACGAAAGAAATGGATTCAACATCTATCCATGTATAAATAAAATATAATTTTGACCTTATATATATAGTGTAATCACTACTAAAAATCTCTATTTTTCCATTGTATTTCTCACTGAAAAGTATTCGGTGACTATTTTCCACTAAATATCGGTGAGAAAAATCTAAATAGTAGTGTTTTCATATGAAAAAATTAAGAAGTTTCTCAGCGTTTCAATGAGAATCTGTTTTCCACCATGCGTTTTCTCGGTGAGCTGGT
The DNA here is from genome assembly GCA_029844215.1 of Przewalskia tangutica. Classification (NCBI taxonomy): domain Eukaryota; kingdom Viridiplantae; phylum Streptophyta; class Magnoliopsida; order Solanales; family Solanaceae; genus Przewalskia; species Przewalskia tangutica. Next base: position 13,782,437 of record CM056738.1, read on the forward strand.
TCGGTGAGAATGAGGTGGGAAAATCATATTTTACAGCACAAAAATTCCACTGAATATCGGTGAAAAAAACTCTCTATTTCTAGTAGTGAATTTTTCGACGAAAGGGACTCGGATGAGCTCCTTCCGGTACTCTAGCTCCGTTGTCTGTAGCTAGGCAACTGTAGCGTGGGTGTTCACAACAGCAAAATCCAGTTCTAACTTCTAAGCACTTCCCCTAAGCAAAAGTTCAAGCAATGAGTTAAATTCCAACTTAGGTGAGGGTAGGGGACCAAGACATATATGTTTTGTTGATGTTGCAAATGTCTGGTTTAGTCGCTGTTCACGCAGACATACAACGTTGCTCTTCACCTTTCTAAAATGGCATATGGTTTGTCCAAATTGCAAGAGATATGAATAATTTAGCTTCGTATGAACAAAAAGAGAAGATAGAGTTGTGCTGAAGAAGTACATTTCATTCAAGACAAAATGCCTCTTATCTTCTAAATGGATAATTTTACATGTTTAACAAACGGCGGAATATATCGATAACTCTTTAAATTTATCATTAAATTTTATTTAAACACTCAAATTGTTTCGAGTGATCATTTAAACATATGATAAAGTTTTTCTACTAGACACTTTTGGCTCAAATGTTAGAAGTTTTTAGGCGTGTTCTCTAACGCCAATCATAAAATATGTCACATCTTTTAATTATACGCATTAGCCTCAATAAGTCGTGAAACTTCAGACATGTTTAAGTTGAGGTTGATGCGCATAATTAAAGGAGGTATCGTATTTTATGTGATTAACTTATCTACGTAATAAGTGCTTGAGAACACGCGCAACAACTTTTCAAAAATGTGAGAGAAAGTATGTAATAGAATTTTTTTTATCATGTATTCAAATGTTGAATTGAAAAACACCGTAATTTGATTGTCTAAATAAATAATTTTAGCTAGTAAATTTAAGAAGTTGTCGATGGACTCTGCCTTAGCAAAACTACAAAAGACTAGCAAGATTCTTGGTAGTGGAGGGGACCAATAATGATTCATTCAATTTAGCTTGCTAAAGTCACATCAGCTTACGTACCCCATACATAAATATGGCTACAGCAATGGTTAAGACAAAAGTTTCAGCTCTTCAAGCTTCGTGTTATTCCAAAAATCTTGTTAAGTACCGGCCAGCAACGAAAACGAAACTGAATTCGTTACATTGCATCTGACTAGCAAAAATGTAATGTTAACATCGGTTGGTCATCCAATTTTTGTAATGGGAAGGCTTAATACATTCCTTAATCCTTGCCATGTTTCCAGTAAGCTCCAGTTATTTCGTGAGGAATTAGCACCGCGGTGCTAGGAAGAGGCACTGCGGTGTCGACGCGTATTTTTCAGGTTTCCTGGGCCGAATTGGACAGAGTTTTTTATGGTCCGAAAGGCAACTTTTCCCAGCTAAAAAATCTCTAAACCCTGCTCATTATTCTAGACCATATACCATAACCTAAAATCATTCTTTGGGAGAAGAGAACGACGGCTACAAGCTACAATTGGAGACATCTTATTGTTCAAGTTATTTTCTTTCCCTGACTTTATTTCAGTTTATGTTGGATTGTAATTTAGTTCTTGACATGACAATGTTTAGGAGCTAATTACTTTAGTAGGGTTTCCATCGAATCTTCTTGAAGCTTTTTCATATAGTTAATGCATAGATTTTGAATTCTTCTTCAGCATATTAAGATCTATTCAATATTGTTTTGATTGTTTGATGATTAACTAGCTATTAATTGTCATAACTTATATAATTTTGAATCGAGATCCGAGAGGGGAGATTTGAATATGTTGTAATTGTCTAGACATAGATTAAAATTGTGGACGAAAGTACCCCGATACTTGTGTAGTATTTAAGGTTATTGTTCTTAATCCTCCTGTGTGGTAAAATCTATCATAGAAATATAGAAGGTTTCTACACAAGGTTGAGCTCTTGTATGTCCTAATCGGAATATAATGATAGATTAGTTAACCTGCTATCTTAATAAGAAGAAGAATCATTAGCATTGCATTAACACGTGAAAGAGTGGATAGTTGAGGAGATTGGAACCCTATTTCCTTCATAACTGTTATAAACCCAAAGTATTAGTCTTTAATTTATTTTCTGTACTTAGTCATAATTCGTAGTTTATAATCCTCAAACTAAAAGAACGTCAACCAAATAGATATCATAGGATAGATAATTGGTAATTAATAAACCAGTCTATGTGGATGATAAACTCGGTCTAACAGATCTTTATTACTTGAACGATACGTACACTTGCGTAAGCACTTAGAAATATCGCAACAAGTTTTTGGCGTGCACGGATCGCGCATCGTTAATATCGATTTATTTATTCTTATTTCTAATTTGGTCTTTATTTTCAGTTTTTTTTAATTTTTATTTTTATTTTGGTTTGGTGCTGTTTGTCGTGATCTGTTTGCTGTTTTTTATTAGTCTCAGGAACTTAGTTTATGCGAAGTAGGAGAGGAGCTGACATTCCTATCGCTCTGAACCCTGAGATTGAGAGATTGTGTAGACAGAACAGAAAAGAGAAAAGAGCAGTTGATTTGTTAGCAATGGGAGACCAGCGAAACAATAATTTGGTGGATGATGAGTTACCGTCTGTCATAAGACAAGTCCCTGTAGAAAGAAGCTTGGGGGACTCTGTGATGCCAACTATTACAGGGGTGCAGACTTACATCAAAGCTTACCGCTTGCCAATAATTTTGAGATCAAATCACCATATCGCATACGGTTCAAAGCTCGATTGGGGGATTGCCGTCTGAAGATCCTCATTTGCATCTAGCAAATTTTCTGGAGTTGTGTGCAACGTTTAAATATAATGGTGTTACTGATGATGTCATTCGGTTGAGACTCTTCCCATTCTCACTCAGGGATAAAGCAAAGTGCTGGTTGAACTCATTACAGACGAACTCCATCACTACATGGCAAGATTTAGCCCAGAAGTTTCTTGTCAAATTCTTCCCCCAGCTAAGGCAGCGAAACTCAGAGGTGAGTTGAATAACTTTTATCAGCTGGAGGGAGAACCATTATATAATGCATGGGAGAGGTTTAAAGACTTGCAGAGAAAGTGCCCACATCATGGGATTGAGAAATAAATGCTAGTCCACATATTTTACAATGGGCGGTGTGGTACAACTCGTACCATCATTGATGCTGCAGCAGGAGGTGCGTTCATGAGAAAGAGTGTCAATGAGGCACATGATTTGCTAGAGGATATATCCACAAATAACCATCAGGGGGCCGATGAGAGAGTGATCGGTGTATTTTATATACACCTTTTGAGTCTGTTTTAGTTAGTCTTTTGTCCCATTTTGCACATATAAGTGTCGTATTAGGATAGTTTTTCTTTCTATTGAGTCAAAGTGGTTGAAATGGCCAAATGGCGGAAAAGGAGTAAAAAGAGGGCAAAAGAGAGACGCCAGAGTCAAAAGCAGAAAGTGGCGAACGAGTCTAAAATCGGACCAGCGCGCTCCCGCAGCCAGTTAGGCCGCGACGCCATTATTCGTAGAGGCGAAGACTGGCGCGCGCGCTTCGCATGCCAGATGCAGGCGCGCTTAAACATCCGAGAGCTACGAAGATACGGCCGCGCGCCTCGCATGCCAGATATCGGCCGCGGCGCCAAAACACCCGGACGGATCGCATCTTCCGCGCCGCGCGCTGTCGCAGGCGCGCGCCGACGCGTAAAAATTAGGGTCTTTTGACGGATTTTTGGGCCAGCCCGCAGAGGAAAAGAATGAGGCGTTTTAAACCTATAAAAGGAGAACCCTAGGCGGTTTTGAGGTTCCCTTCGCACAACTCAAGATTCTTGCTTGGAGATTGATACCATTTATTTTAGTAATTTCTTTTCCCTTTCTTTACTTTAATTCGGTTTGTATGATGAACATGGAATTAGTTCTTGTCATATTTATGGCTAGGAACTAATTCTCTTATAGGCTTTCTATGTTGAATTTCTTGAACCTTATGTTATAAATTAATGCATGCTTATGGTAATTATTCTTATTGAGAGATCTATCCAATAATTGAGTTGAATTCTTGGTAGCTAATTGACAACTAGTTATCACTATATGATTTCTAATCGATTCTCAAAGGGATTGTGAATATCTTTGTAAGTTGGGTACCGATCTTGAATCGGGGATGAGAATACCTCAATTAGATTTGTAAGCGTTGATGCAGGCTTAACAACCCTAATTTTGCGCATCAGGCGCGTGACGGCCAACTAGGTTTTGTTCTTAATCCTCCCATAGAGTTACCCTTATCACCGAAAGGTAGGTAAGGAACAATACTGGGTTGAGTGTTTATATAACCTAACGGAGTATAAAACGATTTCAGAAACCCGCTTTCTCCAAAAGAAGAATACCATAAGTTAATGTATTAGTAGCAGTATGCGGATAGTAAGGATACATAGAAGCCCTATTCTCATCACATCTGAATTAAATCTTTATATTTAATTAGCTTTCATAACTCTTAGTTACAAACCAAACAATCAATCATTAATTCACCAAATAGATACTAGAAAATAGATAACTGATACTTGGACCCTAATCCTAGAGGACGATATTCGGTCTTATCCAAGACTATACTACTTAATACGATAACGTGCACTTGCGTTTAAAAGTGTGTGCATCTTTACGCGCATCAAGTTTTTGGCGCCGTTGCCGGGGATTAGGCAATAGTTCAATATCAAATTATCTATTTTTAATTTCTAATTTGGTTTTAATTTTTTTTTATTTTTATTTTTAGTTTTTACGAAAATTCAGGTTGCCGTGATTTGTTTTCTGTTTTTGATCTATTTCAGGCAATCAGTTTATGCGAAGGAGAAGAGGAGCAGACACTCTTGTTCCCTTCAATCCTGAGATTGAGAAAACCTGCAAACAGAACAGAAAGAATCAACGAATTGCAACTTTGATAGAGATGGACGGTAATCTAAACAATAACAGGATGAGAGAAGGGTTAGGTGAAAATCAATTTAACCCAGGAGATCCTCAGCAAGTGCCAATAGATGTGGAGGATGTAGTCCGAATCCAAAGAGAAAGAAGTTTGGGAGATTATGTGCTACCAAGAGTGAATGGAGCACAGACTTGCATTAGGCTCCCTGCAACAGGAGCCAACAATTTTGAGATAAAGCCAAAGAATTCGAGCATACGGTAGACACCGCAATTCGAGGATCGCCATCGGAGGATCCACACGCACATAGCTAATTTCTTGGAGCTATGTGCCACTTTCGGATATAACGGCGTTCACGATGATGTCGAGTTGAGGCTCTTTCCTTTCACTCGAGGATAGAGCAAAAGTATGGTTGAATTCGCCACCGATTCAATATTCACACGGCACGGTGGCAGAAATTTCTAGCTAAGTTCTTTCCGCTTGTAGCAAAGAAAATTGAGAGGAGTTGAACAACTTCTACCAAGCTGATGGAGAGTCTTTATATGAAGCATGGAAAAGGTTCAAGGATCTACAGAGGAAGTGTCCACACCATTGCATTGAGTTGTGGAACTTGGTCCACATCTTCTACAACGGGCTGAGCAGTACAACCAGAACCATCATAGATGCAGCAGCAGGTGGAGCATTCATGAGGAAAACAGCCCACGACGCCATGAAGTTATTAGAAGATATGGCCACTAACAACCATGTCATGAAGAGAGGCGACTAGTGGAAGAAGAAGCGCGGGTCCACGTAGATGCTATCACGCCTTGAATGCCCAAGTGGCTCTTCTAAACAAATACAGCAAAGATACAAATGTCGATGAATGTCAGATAGATGCCCAAAAGCTGTGAGATATGTGGTGGCCCACATACATTTGATAGGTGTCCTTCAGCGGATCCCAACAATGTATCAATGGAGCAGGCAGAGTGTCAGGCAGTAGGTAATTATCAGAGGCAACAGAACAACCCCTACTCCAACACTTATAATCCAGGGTGGAGGAATCACCCAAATTTCTCATGGAAAGGAGATCAGGCCGAACCAGGCATCGGGGCCAGTAACCAATATCGTGGGCGCAGACCGTGATAGGCGATCGTAACCAAGCAGCACTGAATCAACACCTTCACTAAGCCCCACACTCAGCACGCAATGCGCCGCAAAGCAAGCATGCATGACGATCCGAAAGTAGTCAGAATAAAGATCGCCAACGCCAGACGCAGCTTTTGATGTGGCTAGAGCCTGCTCGTAAATTTGGAAACACAAGTAGGACAAACTAGCAAAGCGCATAAACATCAAAGCCAGGACATTGCCAAACAATACAGAGGTAAATCCGGCGGAGCGGTGTAAGAAGGCGATTGAGAAGTTGGAAAACAGTTGGAGCAGCACTTCACCAAAAGAGTTGAGGAGAAAGTAGAATTAGAAAAGAAGGTCGCTCTAGCCTGGTGATAGAAAACTCGGCAGGAGTATACAAAAGATTCCTTTTCCCTGCAGGTTACTGAGGAAGGTGGTGGATAAACAATTCTCCAAATTTTTGGAAGTATTCAAGTGACATCAACATACCCTTCATAAGCATTAGAGCGTATGCCATCCTATTTCAAGTTTATGAAGAAGATATTGGGAAAAAGAAGAAGGCGGAATATGAGGTAGTAGCACTAGAGGAGTGTAGTGCTATTCGCAAAGAAGTTGCCACCAAAGCTTAAGGACTCGAAGCTTCACTACCTTGCACGCAGAGGTGGTGACTTGCAATAGAGCTCTATGCGATTTGGGGGCGAGTATAAATCTGATGCCCCTATCAGTTTTTAAAAGGTTGGAGTTGGGAGAGGCCAAACCAACCACTGTGAGTCTGCAACTAGCCGACAGGACAGTGGTTCATCCACGAGGCAAGATTGAGGACGTGATTGTGAAGGTAGGAAAATTTTTCTTTCCTGCAGATTTCCTCATTCTTGATATGGAAGAAGATGCAGACATCCCTATCATATTAGGGAGGCCATTCCTAGCAACAGGGAGAGCTTTGATTGATGTTGAAAAAGGGGAATTGACATTAAGGGTGGAGAATGAAGAAATGGTGTTTAAAGTGTTTAAACATGTCATCGAACCACCACCCATGAGTAGGTGTTTTGCAATCAACACCATCAAACCCCACGAGCCCTTACGGCAACCAAAGAGTGATGAGCCCAAGAAAGGGCATGATTTCTTTGGTCAAATGACACTAAATGAGGTAAATGTCGGAACTCCTACTACCGATAATGCTAAAAAGAAAAGAAGAAAAGGAAACGCCAAATGTGGCGGAAATGGATCGTTGGGGACTTAATCCACCCTGGGCTATTAAGTCTAAGAACTTGCGTCCGCTAAAAGACGTTAAAGACAAAGCTACTGGGAGGCAACCCAATGTTTTCAATTACGTTATTTTAATTTCTATCATTAGTTTAATTTTATTTTGTCTAAGAACGCCTCACTGTTGGATCTTGTTGTTTGTGTGATTGATGTACAGAAATTAAACCGGGACGAAAAGCCGAACGAAAGCCGTGGATTTCGAAAAAGCGGGTAAGCGCGCGCCAGTGAGCGAACGCGCCAAAAGATCTGAACAGCTCGGAAGTTTAAGAGCCGCGCGCCCGAGCAGGGGCATGGCGACAAAATTCGAAAAAGTTGCTAGTTTAGCGCCATGGCCAAGCGAGTGGCCGCGACGCAGAAATCCCGGGCGAGCGCAGATGAGTGGCCGCGCGCTAAAAGGTCACACGCTGGCCGGAAATCCGTAACTTAAAACGCCCAAAATCGACCTTCCCAATTCCAACTTCAAAACCTAACCTTCCTCCAAAACCCACGAAATTTGAAACTCTCCCACAAATCCTCCACAAATCCAACCCAACCACAACCTAAACTCTTAAATTCCCAAAACCCCAACTATCTCAAACAACAAAGCTCCATTCCATAGCCTCAACCCACCAATCAAAACAAGAACAAGCTTGAATCTTCTCATCAAAAGGTAATCCCTATCTTTGTTCTTGAATCCTTTCACTTTGAAGTCATAGGAGGTAGTAGTTGGGAAGAGTATTGTAGTTGGAGTAGTTTGTACCAAAAGTTGGTTGTGAAGTTGAGAAAAGAGTAGAAAAGGAGGTTGTGGGCATTATTGAAGTTTGGGCGCCACACCGCTAGTTGTTGAGTGTAGGAGACATTTGTGCCACTAAATTGAAAGCTCCAAACCGTTCTAACCATGGCCACTAGAAAGAAGAGGCTCCACATCCGCCCCAACCCCACAATATGACGAAAGTAGGTTTGTAAGCTACGAAGCCTCTCAAAGATACAAAAGCGATACTGCACTTTAATACCGAAGTGGAATGGACTACCAGAGGCGTCATTTGGAGAAGGAGATGTTTATGAGCCCATTCGCGATGATTGAAAGGGAGTGGAGAAAATTTGTGAACCGGAGAAGATAACACCGAAACACAACAACGGTGCGAGAATTTTATGCCAACTTTCCTAGGAGAAGGTGGAAAGCGGTTGCTTTGTAAGGGAAGCTATGTGCTGTGACGGCAGAAAATATTAATATACAATTGAAGCTTGATGTCGAAGAAAGAAGTGATTGGAATCACTTTAGAACACGGTCTAGAAGCGTTGACCACATCGACCGGAATACCGCTGCAGACACCGTGAGCTACCGCGAGCCGCTGAGATTGGAAGAAATGGATCGAGAGCACCGAAGAAAGCAACAAGGTAGCCAAGGCTTGGTGTATTTTGTCGATCGCGTGATTCCATCCACGCACTTCACCAGAGTGCGGAAGATATGATTAAATTGATTTATGGAATTATGGGTGACAATTGATGTGGGAAAGAAATAGTGCGAGCATTGAAGAAATCAGCGGTTGGTGACAACAGTGGATTGGGACACGACTCGCTTATTACCGCCTATGCCACGTGAGTGCGGTCCCACAACTACCCACGATACTCATGAAAGAAACCAACCGCCGGTGTCCATGGGATAGTGCACTCTTTCCTGCACTTAGCCCCGTGTGACGAGAGTACAACCAGTAGCAGCAGCAACAGTAGAGGCCGCCATGGATGAAGATGAGCCTGAAACAGGGGCTCAATATGAGGCAGGACCCAGCCACCGGCCAACCACAAGAGCAGAACCTTCAGAGCCCACAATGGGGCAATTGTACCAACACCAGAGGAAATGATGCAGACCTTGCAAGCAAGAGTACAAGGACAGAAGAAACAAAGCAACAAATCAACGAAATGAGTGCCTTGTTCAACCAACGGTCGATCGTTACCCGCCACCACCACCATTTTAGCCAAAGTCTGTAAGTGTCTTTTTCTTTTATTTTCTTTGAGTCTTGCACACATTGGGGACAATGTGTGATTTAAGTTTGGGGGTGTTGTTGTTGTATTTGTGTGTCATGTTATGTTTTAATTAAGTTTTTTTTTTTATTTGTTTTATGTTTATTTTGAGTCACCAATTTTTTTTTTTTTTTGAGTCACAATTGCCTATCAAAGATCATGTATGCTGTAGTTGCTAGAAACACCTAGTGAAGTAAGTTGGAATAATGTAACGGAATAGAAGCAACTATCTAAACACCTAGGTTAGATATGCCAAAAACTCACAAAATCTGTCTATTTGGAGTTTCTTGCTTGAATTATGCATGCTAAATGATGAAAACCTATGTGTTATGATTGCTTGCTATTTGAGGCGAAATAAGTAGGATATGCATGTTAGGGAGATGACTCAGACATTTCTTTGATAGCCAATTCTTACCATTCTTTTCTATCCCGTACTTTAAAAATATCCCTAGTCAAATTTATCGAGCCTAAATTTGAAACTTCTTCTTTGACACCCTATATTCCCACAAATTGTGCCATAAGTGAAAATATGAAATAGTGGAGTACATTGTGTTAAAAAGAAGAAGCAAAAAGAGTGAACAAGTTTGATGCACCCCAATAGAAAAGTAATAAGAAAGAGGCAAAAACCTAAGTTTGGGGGTGCCTATTAGTATAATACACTTCACTCTCCCAAAACAAAAGAGGGGAAGGATAGAATTGAAGTGAAGGAAAGAATCAAAAGAAAAAGGGAAAAATTGAAAAGCCAAAGAGCTTATGGTACAGAAAAATGAGCCTAAATGTCTATCTTTACCAACCCCCACCTAAGCCTACATTACAACCCTTAAAGTCCTGAAGATCTCTTTTATGCATATCTAGAATTAGTGGAGAATAGCAAGTAAGCATGCCATAGGAATTCTTGAATTTATATGCATGATTTAGTATATTGACTTCCATTAAGCATGATGAATATGAGTTTGCGAAATATTTAGCTTCGTGTGTTTAGTGTCTTTGAAAATTTCATGCTATATGTTCTGCATATTATTCTCGCTAACCTTCATGTTTTTCTAGTTAACATCTATGCAAAGAAAAGTGATTAATGACAGGAGTCCTTTATTTTTCATTCTTTTGAGTCTTTTATTGTATTTCTTTCTATCTTTGCTCGAGGCGAGCAAAGGTTAAGTTTGGGAGTATTTGATCTGTATTTTATATACACCTTTTAGTCTGTTTAGTTAGTCTTTTGTCCCATTTTGCACATATAAGTGTATTAGGATAGTTTTTCTTTCTATTGAGTCAAAGTGGTTGAAATGGCCAAATGGCGGAAAAGGAGCAAAAGAGGGCAAAAGAGGAGATGCGAGTGAAAACAGAGAAAGTGGCGAACGAGGCTAAAATCCAGACCAGCACATGGCGCCATTATTCAGAGCGAAGACTGGTACGCCGCGCCGCATGCCAGATCTGGGTCGCGGCGCCTAAACATCCGAGAGCTACGAAGATACTGCGCGCATGCCAGAGCATCGGCTCGCGCGCCAAAACACCCGACGGATCGCAGAACTTGGCGCGCGCACTGTCAGGCCGCGACGCCACGCAAAAATTAGGTCTTTGACTGATTTTTGGGCCAGCTGCGAGGAAAAGAAGGGAGGCGATTTAAACCTATAAACGGAGAACCCTAGACAGTTTTTGACGGTTCCCCTTCTTGCACAACTCAAGATTCTTTCTTGGAGATTGGATACCATTTATTTTAGTAATTTCTTTTCCCTTTCTTTACTTTAATTCAGTTTTTGTATGATGAACATGGAATTAGTTCTTGTCATATTTATGGCTAGGAACTAATTCTCTTATGGCTTTCTATGTTGAATTTCTTGAACCTTATGTTATAAATTAATGCATGCTTATGGTAATTATTCTTATTGAGAGATCTATCCAATAATTGAGTTGAATTCTTGGTAGCTAATTGACAACTAGTTATCACTATATGATTTCTAATCGATTAAAAGGGGATTGTGAATATCTTTGTAAGTTGGGTAGACATCTTGAATTGGGGATGAGAATACCTCAATTAGATTTGTAGCGTTGATGAGAGGCTTAACAACCCTAATTTTGCGCATTGTGCGTGACGGCCAACTAGGTTTTTGTTCTTAATCCTCCTATAGAGTTACCCTTATCACCGAAAGGTAGGTAAGGAACAATACTGGGGTTGAGTGTTTATATAACCCTAACGGGAGTATAAAACGATTTCGTAAACCTGCTTTCTCCAAAAGAAGAATACCATAAGTTAATGTATTAGTAAGTAGCATAAGCGGATAGTAAGGATACATAGAAGCCCTATTCTCATCACATCTGAATTAAATCTTTATATTTAATTAGCTTTCATAACTCTTAGTTACAAACCAAACAATCAATCATTAATTCACCAAATAGATACTAGAAAATAGATAACTGATACTTGGACCCTAATCCTAGAGGACGATATTCGGTCTTATCCAAGACTATACTACTTGATACGATAACGTGCACTTGCGTTTAAAAGTGTGTGCATCTATACGCGCATCAGAGAGCAATGAACAGTAGGAAAGTGGTTGGGGTTCATGAGCTAGATGTTATCACTGCATTGACTGCGCAGGTAGCCACTTTGACAAAGCAGATGCAACAGAGTACCATGACAGTTAAAGCGATTCAGACACCAGTGGGTTGTGAGATCTGTGGGGGTCCCCATAATTTTGATAAATACACAGCAGTGGACCCAAATAATGTGCTCATAGAGCAAGTTCAAGCAGTGGGGAATTTTCAGAGATCCTACAACAACCCTTACTCCAATACGTACAATCAGGGGTGGAGAAATCACCCAAACTTTTCTTGGAGGAATGAACAAGGCCAGCAAGCACAGTTTCAGGGCCAACACCAGAACCAACAGCCACCAGAGAAGCCTGATGAGCTAAAAGCAGCACTGCTAACACTCACAAATTCGCAGACCATTCATGACAGAAACTAGGTCATCTATCCAAAATTTAGAGGCACATGTTGGACAGCTGTCGAGCATGCTGAATAATAGAGAAAAAGGAAACCTTTCTAGCGATATTGTAGTGAATCCAAGGGAGCAGTGTCAGGCAATAAGCCTGAGGAGCAGAAAACAGTTAGAACAGGTTGCACCTAAATCAGTGGCTGGAAAAGAGAGAGAGTTGGAGAAAGCAGCTGAGGCAGAGAATGAGGGGGTTACTGATGACCGCCCTATTTTAGAGAAGGCTCCACCCGCAGTGATGAGGGAGTATACTGACAAAATTCCTTACCCTCAAAGACTGCAAAAGAAGTCCTTAGACAATCAATTTTTCAAATTTTTAGAGGTCTTCAAAAAGCTTCATATCAATCTCCCATTCATCGAAGTTTTAGAGCATATGCCAGCTTATGTGAGATTCATGAAAGATATTCTGTATAAGAAGAGAAATCTGGCGGACTATGAGACAATAGCGCTGACAGAGGAGTGCAGTGCTATCTTGCAGATGAGACTTCCCCCTAAGTTGAAAAATCCATGGAGTTTCACCCTACATTGCACCATAGGGAATGTGACATGCAAGCAAGCCTTGTGTGACTTGGGGGCAAGTGTCAACCTAATGCCCCTCTCTGTGTTCAAAAGGCTTGGTTTGGGAGAAGCAAGGCCAACAACAGTCACCGTGCAGCTAGCTGATCGTTCAGTTGTGCATCCCCAGGGAATTATTGAAGATGTATTGGTACAAGTGGGTAAATTCATCCTTTCTGTTGATTTCCTCATTTTAGACATGGATGAAGATGAAAATATGTCCATGATCCTTGGGAGACCATTCCTAGACACAGGGAGAGCCCTCATTGATGTTGAAAAGGGGGAGTTAAAGCTCAGAGTCCAAGGTGAAGAAATGGTATTCAAAGTTTTCAAGCAGCCCACTGAACCTCAAGTCGATGCTAGATGCTTTGTTGTTGGTGTAGTTGATAAAAAAACTCCTCATGAAAGTTCCAAGGGTACTGATGCCCTTGATGGTAAGAATTCTGCACCCGTAAATGATGTGGTGGATAAGAACAAGAGAATGAACCCTCCTGAAATGAGCCCTGTGAAAAAGAAAAGGAGAAGGAGGAGGAAAATGGTGCTAAAGTGGATATGTGGAGGGGACATTATACCCCATTGATTTAGTAAGTAACCTCCGTCCGGCTAAAAGACGTTAAAGACAGCGCTACTTGGGAGGCAACCCAATATTTTTATTTCAATTTTTGTTTTAGTTTATTTTATTTTGTCTTGAACAGTCTCACGATCTGGTATGTTAGTGTTTTTGGACCAGATAAAGCGGGGACTCACTCCGGCGGTGAAGGCTTCATAATGCGTAAAACCGGAGGACACGAAATTTTTTCGAATTAGCACGCGTGCAGGTCGAGGACCGTGGTCCTCCTTCGCAATGTGATGCAATTTGTCCTTCATCCCAAACCTCCGTTATGACTGTTGTGTTGTGTCAGTAAGTTGTCCCTTTATTTTTTTTTAGTCTTCATACATTGGGAAAATGTGTCGATTAAGTTGGGGGGGGGGTCTTATTTTGTCTTATTATTTTTGAGTCTTTTTTATTTGTCTTGGTGTTGTTTTATTTGTTTTTGAGTCATAATTTTTTTATGGATCATGCATGTTGTAGTTGCTAACGATATTGAGTGGATAAAGTGGAATAATATAATGAAATTGAAAGCAAAAATTTGTGTGCTTAAGTTAGATATGCCAAAGATTCATGACATCTAATTATTTGAGATATATGTGCTTAGTCTATGTGTGTCAGTTATGGAAAGAAATGTTGAAAAATGTCTAGAAAATTTGTTTGCTTGTTATTTGAGGCGAAATAGTTAAGATGTACATGTTTAGGGAGATGATTCAGACATTTCTTTGATAGCCCTTCTGACAATTCATTATCTATCCTCACATAAATTGTATCACTAGTCAGCCCCTTTTGAACCTAAAATAAGATCTTTCTTGACACCCTATGATTCCCGATTTGTGCCATAAGTAATAATTGAAAGTTAGTGGATGAAAGTGTTGAAAAAGAAATAAGAAGAGAGTGAAAATTTGATGCACCCCAATGTAAAATATGCAAAAGCCTAAGTTTGGGGGTGCTTGTTATTTATAATGTACTTCATTCTCTCAAAAGAAAAGAGGAGAAAAATAGGTATGAGATTAAAAAGAAAGTCAAAAAGAAGGAAAAATAGTTGAATGAAAAAATGTTTATGGTACGTAATTGAGCCTAAATGCCTACTTTTACCTACCCCAGCCTAAGTCTATATTACAACCTTTGAAAGTCCTGATGATTTCTAATATGTATGTCTATGATTAGTGGAGAATAGCAAGTAGACAGATCTATAGCGTTTTAGGAAAGATGGAATGAAATTGACATGCATAGGTTAGGTGTTTGTATTTCCATTGATCATGATCTAAGTGAATTTGCGAAATATCTAACTTGAAACCCTAGATTGCTAAATGTTCATGCTATGTATGTTCTAACCTATTATCCCAATGTTCATCCATGATTTTGAAGAAGCATTGCTATAGCTACTTGATCCAGTTCAGTGAGTCTTTTGTTTCTATTTTTTTAGTGCTTTACTTGAGGGCGAGTAAAGTGTAAGTTTGGGGGTGTTTGTTGAGTGTATTTTATACACTCTTTTGAGTTTTTTTTAGTTAGTATTTTACTCTTTTATTTTGCGTTTAGTATAGTGTTACGTGTGTTTTTCTTTCTTTTATGTCACAGCAGTTATAAAGGAGAGAATACTACTTTTGAGAACGAAATAAGCTTAATTGAAATGCAAATTGCACAAGCACAGCCAAGGAATGAAGCCTATAAAGTGTCACGAAGAATAGAACAAATCAGGCGGAACCGGATAGGAATCAGAGAGGCACCGCGGTGCCTGATCAAGTAGCACCGCGGTGCCAGAGGAACCGCGGTCAAGTGAATTAGCGTCGCGACGTAAAATTTCCAGAAAGTCCGAAACTGAAACACCGTCGAAGGCACCGCGGTCCAAGCTCTAGGCACCGCGGTGTCATGTTTCCAGTAAGCTCCAGTTATTTCGTGAGGAATTAGCACCGCGGTGCTAGGCAGAGGCACCGCGGTGCCGACGCGTATTTTTCAGGTTTCCTGGGCCGAATTGGACAGAGTTTTTTATGGTCCGAAAGACAACTTTTCCCAGCTAAAAAATCTCTAAACCCTGCTCATTATTCTAGACCATATACCATAACCTAAAATCATTCTTTGGGAGAAGAGAACGACAGCTACAAGCTACAATTGGAGACATCTTATTATTCAAGTTATTTTCTTTCCCTGACTTTATTTCAGTTTATGTTGGATTGTAATTTAGTTCTTGACATGACAATGTTTAGGAGTTAATTACTTTAGTAGGGTTTCCATCGAATCTTCTTGAAGCTCTTTCATATAGTTAATGCATAGTTTTTGAATTCTTCTTCAGCATATTAAGATCTATTCAATATTGCTTTGATTGTTTGATGATTAACTAACTATTAATTGTCATAACTTATATAATTTCTAATCGAGATCCGAGAGGGGAGATTTGAATATGTTGTAATTGTCTAGACATAGGTTAAAATCGTGGACGAAAGTACCCCGATACTTGTGTAGTATTTAAGGTTATTGTTCTTAATCCTCTTGTGTGGTAAAATCTATCATAGAAATATAAAAGGTTTCTACACAAGGTTGAGCTCTTGTATGTCCTAACTGAAATATACTGACAGATTAGGTAACCTGCTATCTTAATAAGAAGAAGAATCATTAGCATTGCATTAACACGTGAAAGAGTGGATAGTTGAGGAGATTGGAACCTTATTTCCTTCATAACTGTTATAAACCCAAAGTAATATAGTCTTTAGTTTATTTTCTGCACTTAATCATAATTCGTAGTTTATAATCCTCAAACTAAAAGAACGTCAACCAAATAGATACCATAGGATAGATAATCGATACTTAATAAACCAGTCTCTGTGGACGATAAACTCGGTCTTACAGATCATTATTACTTGAACAATACGTACACTTGCGTAAGCACTTAGAAATATCGCAACAAGGATATGCATATAGAACCCGGTCTCCATCGTAGCATCCTCAACATGATGATTCTTCCATTGAACCTTCACGGAAGTTATCTCCTTAGTCCTCAACTTCTTAACTCGCTTATCTAAGATCGTTATAGGCTCCTCCTCATATGATAGATTCTCATCAAGCAACACTAAATCCCAATGAATTATATAAGACCCATATGAATGGTACTTCTTCAACATGGAAACGTGGAAAACCGGATGAACACCCCACAACCCTAATGGCAAAACCAACTCATAAGCAGCAACACCAACACGATGGGGGATCTCAAATGGACCAATGTATCTCGGGCTCAGCTTGCCCCTTTTCCCAAATTGCATCACACCATTCATGGGTGATATCTTCAGAAGAACCTACTCACCCTCTATAAACTCTAAGTCTCGGACCTTCCGGTCCGCATACATCTTCTGTCAACTCTGAGTTGCCAAAAGCTTGTCTTGAATAAGTTTTACTTTGTCCAAAGACTCCTTCAGCAAATATGTACCCCATGGTCGAACCTAAAAAGCATCAAACCATCCAATAGGAGAACGACACCTCATACTATACAAAGTCTCAAACAACGCCATATTAATGCTGGAATGGTAGTTATTGTTGTACGTGAACTCAACCAAGGGTACAAATTGGTCCCAATGATCACCAAAATCAATCACAGATGTTCTCAACATATCCTCGAGCAACTGAATAGTTCTCCCGGATGTCCGTCGGTCTGGGGATAAAAAGTAGTACTAAGATCCAACTGAGTACCCAACTCTGCCTATAATATCCGCCAGAAATGGAAAGTAAACTGAGGGTCTTGATCGAAGATAATGGATATAGGAACACCATGCAACCGCACAATCACACGAATGTAAATTCTAGATAACTTCTCTGCATTGTAAGTAATCTGAACCGAAATGAAGTGCGCGGAATTAATCAGCCTATCCACAGTGACCCAAACTGAACCAAATTTGCCCAAGGTCTTCAAAAGACCTACAACAAAATCTATGGTGATCCTCTCCCACTTTCGCTCGGGAATGGGCATCCTCTAAAGCACACCACCGGAACTCTGATGCTCATACTTCACCTGCTGTCAATTTCCACATCGGACCATAAAATTTATAATATCTCTCTTCATCCGACCCACCAGTAGTGTTGTCTCAAATCGTGGTACATCTTGATAGCACTCAGATAAATGGAATAACGGGAGTTGTGGGCCTCCTCCAATTTCACGTGAATAAAATCGCTAACACAAGGAACACATAACCGTCCATTGATCCTCAAAATCCCCTCACTATCAAACATGGCCTTTTTGGCCTCACCATGCAACACCTTGCCATGAATCTTTCATAATTGAGGATCCTCAAATTGTCGAGCCCTAATATTCTATAAGAGAGATGACCTCGCCTCAACACATGCTAAAACTCAGCCCGAATATGAAATATCCAACCGTACAAAAATGTTAGCCAGAGTCTGAATCTCAATGGCTAAGGGACGCTCAGAAGCAACCAACCTAGCTAAACTACCCATACTCACTGCATTGCGAACATTCGCCTTACCCGGATGGTAAAGTATGGGCGTTATCATAATTCTTCAGAAGTTCCATCCATCTATGCTACCTAAAATTTACATCTCTCTGAGTGAATACATGTTGTAGGCTTCGATGATCGGTAAACACATCACAGTGGACCCTATAAATATAATGCCTCAAAATCTTCAAAGTGAAGACAACCACTAACAACTCCAAGTCATGCGTATGGTAGTTCTTCTCACGAATCTTCAATTTTCTGGAAGCAATAACCTTGCCCTCCTACATCAACACCGCGCCCAAATCAATACAGGACACATCACAATAAACAAAAAAAATCCTTACCCTCAACGAGTAATGCCAAGATCGGAGTCGTAGTCAACAGTCTTAAGCTTTTGAAAGTTCTCCTCACAAGCATTGGACTACTGAAAAGAACCTTCTTCTGAGTCAATCTAGTCATATGCGACGCAATAGAAGCAAATCCTTTCACGAACCAATGATAATAACTTGTCAATCCCACAAAGCTATGAATCTTAGTCTCGGTAGTGGGCCTCGTCCAATCCCTAACAGCCTCAATCTTCTTGGGATCAACAATAATTCCATCATTTGACACCACGTGGCCCAAGAATGCCACAGAATCAAGCCAAAACTCACATTTTTGAAAACATGGCATAAATATCCTTCTCTCTCAACAACCCAACAAAAATCCCCAATGTTGCTCATGTTTTTCCTTGCTCTTCGAATATATCAAGATATCATCGATGAAAATAATACCGAAGGAATCCAAGTATGGCTTGAAAATATCATTCATCAAAGTCATAAAAGTTATCGGGGCATATATAAGCCCAAAAGACATCACAAGGAACTCGTAGTGACCATAACGAGTCCTAAAGGTTGTCTTCGGAATATCTTCGGCTCGAATCTTCAACAAGTGATAGCCTAACCTTAAGTCAACTTTGAATATACAAAAGCACCCGGAAGCTAGTCGAATAAGTTATTGATACGAGGAATAGGGTACTTGTTACTAAAGGTGACTTTTTTACGGTAGTCTATGCACATCCTCATCGTAGTGTCTTTCTTCTTCACAAATAACACTGGAGCACCCCAAGGGGAATGAACCTCTTATTCAGAAGATCCTGCAACTGCTCCTTCAACTCCCTAAAGTCAGTCGGTATTCTCCTATAAGGTGCAATAGAAATAGGGTGAGTGTCCGTCTCCAAATCAATGCAGAAATTAATATCACGATCGGGTGGAATACCCAGCAAATCGATAGAAAATACCTCCGCAAACTCACAGACAACAGGCACATACTCAAGGAATGGGAAATAAACATGGGTATCACGAACATGAGCCTTGTAATCCAAACATCCCTTGTTAATAAGTTTCTTCGCATGGAGGTAAGAAATAAACTTCTCCGGAGCGAGACTAGGAGTACCCCTCCACTTAAGTCTAGGATCCCAGGCAACGCTAAAGTAATTGTCTTGGCATGACAGTCTAAGATCACGTGGTACAGAGACAACCAACTCATGCCCAATAAAATGTCAAAATCTAACATATCCAGGATCATCAAGTCTACCCATGTGTCGTACCCCATAAAAAGTAACGAAATAGGACTGATAGACTCCATCAACCAATATTGAATCCCCAACCGGAGTAGATACATTAATTGGCAAGTCAAGACGGTCGCAAGTCAAATCCCAACCAACCGCATGATAAGAAGATACATATGAATAAGTAGACCCTAGATCAAACAAGATCGTAGTCGGCCGATGACGAACAAAAATGTTACCTGGGATCACATCATCAGAAGACTCTACTTTTGGCCTACCCATATATACATAACACTATGAACCACCACATACACTCTGTTCCGACTCTGCTCCTCCTCTGGTGAACTGAGAACCACCTCTACCGGACTGTTGTCCACCCTTAGAAATCTGAGAACCATCGCGACCTGACTGAGCACTGTCCCTCACTAAAGAATCACCCCGGCTACCAGAAGATGCCAGAGTCATAGGGGTCTGGAACCTGAAACCCTATTGAGTCTCTCTCTATCTAGATTGAGAACAATCTCTCTTGAAATGATCTGCTTCACCACAATCATAACAAACTCTAGGTGCTGGAGGATGATACACGAAGGTGTTAGGCGTATTCTGTATACGCTTTTTGAGTCATTTTTAGTTAGTATTTTACTCGTTTTTGTTGTGTTTAGTATAGTATTAGGTTTGTTTTTCTTTCTTTTGAGTCACAACGGTTCCAAAAGGCAAAATGACGAAAAGGAGCGAGAATTAGGCAGAAAAGGTGCTCCCGAGGCAAAAATGACGAAAGTTGGCATATCAGGACGAAGGATTTTCAGCACCGCAGTGCCACTATGCAGAACCGCGGTGCCATTTTTGCTGAGAAGGTGCAGGAGTTTTGGCACCACGGTGCCGTTATGCAGAACCGCGGTGCCGGTGCGGAAATCTTAGTTCCGAAGAAGAATTGGCTAAGGGCAGATTGGTTCATAGGGCACAAAATTTGGAACATATTTAAGCCCTAGGGATTAATGCTATGAGCGGATGGTCATTCTACAACATAGCACAACACAAGACAACAAGGGAGGCTACAATTGGAGACTTAGTTCGCAGTAATTTCTTTTCTTTCGTTTTTAATTCAGTTTATGTATGGATTTTGTGTTAGTTCTTAGCGTGACTATGGCTAATAGCTAAACACTTTATTAGGGCTTTCCTTATGAATCACTTGAAACTTCTATTCATGAATTAATGCAGTAGTTTGATTTCTTCTTCACTTGATTAAGATTTAGTCAATAATTGGTATGAATGTTTGATAATTAATTGATCACTAATTATCATAATATATATGATTTCGAATCAAGAACCGAGAGGAGAAATTTGGATATGCTGTAATTGACTAGACATAGGTTAAAATCGCGGACGACAATACCCCGATACTTGTGTAACATTATAAGTTACTGTTCTTAATCCTCCTATGTGGTAAATCCTATCATAGAAATATAGAAGGGTTCTGCACTGGGGTTGAGTGATTATATGTCCTAACCGGAATATAAGACAGTTTAGTTAACCGCTATCTTAACGTAGAAGAAGAATTCATTCTAGTTGCATTAAGGATTGAATAGAGTGGATAGTCGAGGATTTTGAAAGCCATAATTCATTCATAACTGATTACAACTTAAATAGTTCAGTAATTCTTGCAATTATTCTAGTAGTTAAACAAAACCCCAACTCAAATATCGATTGTCAAATAGATACCATAAAGTAGATGAACGGTAATTAGAAATCAGTCTCTGAAGACGATATTCGGTATTATCAGACTATAGTACTTGTCAACGATGTGTACGCTTGCGTGAGCATTCAAAATATCGCTAACAGAAGGCTGAAAATCAGATGGACTACCTCGGTCCATTTGCCGAGAGAAAGAACCTCCATGAGATTGTCCAACCCCATATAAACTCTGTGTAGAAGAGCCACCTAAAGAGATCTACAATATGGACTGAACCGGATGGCTGGGGCCTGAATTATAGGTCATGGAAGACTGATCCCCACCTCGGTGACTGGAAGAACCACTAAATTGACCATGCTAACAGGGCCTCTTCTCACTAGACCCTCTAAAAGCCCAAATCGTGGCAGCCTCAACAGTCATAGCATGATCCACAACCATCTGAAAGGAATATCACATAGCCACATGCTGAAGACAGGGAACATGAAGTGAAATCCCAAGTCCATTAACGAACCTACGGACCCTCTCTGCCTCTGTCGGAAAAAAATGTGTCTCATACTGAGCCGAGGATAAGAATATGGCCTCATACTCAGCCACCGACATACCCATCTGCCTTAGATGAGTGAACTCATCCCCGCGTTGATCTCTCAAAGTATGAGGCACGTACTTCTCTAGGAGGAACTGGTGAAACTTAACTCACGTAAGTAGAGGTGAACCAGATGACCTACTCCCAATGAAATACCTCCACCAAGTCTTCACATCATCGCGAAGCTAAAAAAAATATGTAGTCCATGCCATGGAACTCAACAATTCGCATCTTATACAACCTCTTATGCATGTCAATGATAAACTCATATATATCATCACTGCGGGTACCATGAAACCTGGGTGACTCCATCTTTCTCAACCTACCAATGAGCTCATAATCTCTAAGTGTCAAAACCTGAGCGACTAATGACTGAGGAATGCCCTCAAGGGCTGGAAAATCATCAATACGTGAGGCCATGGCAGCCGCAGGATGCATCCCCTATGTCTATCCCTACTCTGGAATATGCAACCCCCCCTCCCCCGGTATGAGATCCACCAGGAGTGACACAACTCGTTTCATGATGGGCATCAAGATTAAGAAGTATGCAGGCCAGTATGTCCTGAAGTGATGGGTCGTACATAGCCTCAGGGTGCGTACGGGTTGGCCCGAACCTCCCCCAGCTCTACCTCAGACTCACGCTCTAGAGAAACTGAGTGTGCCCATCTATGTCCAGCCGCAGGAGCACTACCCCTGGCTGGTGCTGCACCACAACCTCTATCTCGGTCGCGACCTCTCGCCCGTCCTCGTTCTCGAGCGCCAGTCCCAATAGTGGGCTCGGGCTGACCGTACCTCGTGAGATCAGCTCGTGTCATCACCATCTATGAGAGAATAGAAAAGAATCAGATACCAATTTGAATAAAGTAGCACGAAAGAATGAAGAAAAGTAAAGCTTCTTAAATGTCCCATAGTCTCTCACAGATAAGTACGAAGCTTTTTGTACCCATCTGCCAGACTCTACTAGACATGCTCTTGTACTTATAGATCGGGTAACGTAGGGCTCTGATACTAACTTCTCACGACCCAAAACCGCTAAGTCGTGCGGGCACCTACAATTTCCAACCTCGGTAGGAGAAACATTTCATTAATCAATAATCCATCAACAAATAAGTAAATATAGAAGAATAATTATAAGTCTAACTAATGTCATAAATACTAAATGTGTAAATATGAATACTAGTACAACCTAAGAATAGTGGTCTGAAATAGTACAAGAGTCACTAATCAATATGTGTGAATAATACATAAGTCTCGAAAGCGAGAATACTGTCTAGAAATCAAAATAAGACAAATAGTAGAGAATGAGTCTTTGGGCAGCGGATCCGTCCAGTATACTCACCCTAGAAGATTCATCAAATAGCCTCGGGATCATCCTCGAGGTGCAAAATTAGTACCAGTCTCGTACTCTACACTAAAAAAATGCAACAAGGTGATATCACTAGAAACATTATGTACTAGTAGGTATCATAGGTCGACAACAGTTAGCTAACATATGCATAAGAAAGAAATTGAAAGATAGACATGCTCACAATCAAGTACATGTAATATCACATTCGAAGAATAAGCAGTCCAAGTGTAGATCAAAGTATGATAATGTAATGATGAATAAATATGCAATGGCCAATGTAATCTCCGTACACATATGCTCCGGGTGAAATATATCATCGTCCCAACAGTCATGACTCATTGAGGACCCGCGAAGTCCATGCACTAGTCGCTTTGTATCACTCAGCCTAGAGACGACTCTTCCACCGAACACCCCGCTAGACATTTTATATCACTCAGCATAGAATGACTACGCAATCAATATTTAATAAGAATCACTGTTATTTTTTTCTCATTTATCACCATCATGCCAGTCACATGTAGTATCAATGTATTATGGAAATGAGTATGAACGCAATGCAGTGACAATGGCAAATCCCCAATCGTGCCACGCAAGGACACTTTATCATAATATCAGTATCACATTAAGTCATTTCCTCTAACCATGAACATGTCAAGATAAATTGAAAACAAACTATATCACGAGCACGATAAGGCACTACGAACAAGTCCAGTAATCACAAAGAGGCAACAAAACATAATCAGTAAATAGTAACCAACCTAAGTAATCCATCATAACTTCATACCCGAACACGTAAATGCTTCATCCAGCTGAATCTAATTACACATATGCTTCCCTTACTGAAGTCTAACCAAAAGGTAAGTCATAACCTACCTGGATGTCAAGCAGAAGCCACACACGATCACAAAGAAGTCTTGCCTCTTTGCGAGCCTCGGTAATACTCGAAGTCTAATCATTATAGAAATCTAAGTTAGAACAGAAACGGACAACACCCATAACACTAGATTGTTCCTCGAATCCAACCAACTATGGAAACAATAATAGGTTAATTACCTTATTCAAGTCAAGAAACCCCAATTAGTATAAATCCTATAATTCTCCCCGAATCTCGAAAAGGTTTAAACATGAAATTGATCAATAAATTAACATCTACTAGTCCATTACAACATTAATATATAATACCCATAGTCATGAACCAATTCACAACCCCCCAATTTCCCCAATTAAAGTCATCTTATTCTCCACAAGCCAAATCCTCTTTCTCTCTCCCCAAAACATGTATTAAAGCTTAAAATAAAGGAATATATTACTAGAATTAACTAGGTTTAGGGTTTAGAAATTACCTATGAGAAGGACCTTGAAGAAACACCTTGAATCTCTCAAAATCGAGCTAAGAACTTGGAAAATCGAAATGGGGACAAATGAAAGCGTACAATGATTTTATCACTATCTGTTGTAGTGTCTCATTAGCGTTCGCGAGACCCTCTCGCGATCGCGAAGGGCTAACCTGACCAGGCCCAAAAATACATTTCGTGATCGCGAGAGATACTACGTGATCGCGAAGCATCGCAACTCGCCCTTCCTCAGGCGTGTGTCCACGCGATCGCATCCAATACCACCGCGATCGCGAGAGCCTGATTTCATCAATGCTCACGATGACACCCTCTTCCTTGCGATAGCGAAGAAGGAAACCAGAACAACAACACTAGATTTTTTTTGTTTTCTCCCTAACTTCGACTCAACCCTCGGAAGCCAAATAACACAAACCAAATATGCAAACACACATAAAAACACGCTACGAACTCACTCGTGGTCTTGAAATTTTCATCGGAGGTCTATTTTACCGAATCAACCCCCAACGGCCAAAACTAACTTTTCAACCCAATACAAAAATGCTCTTGAGTGTCCCGTGATCCGAACCTCATAGAATTGACAGAATTTTGAAAAAGGTTCGTTTACACAAACATCAACTATTGGTCAACACTTACACTATTTAAGGTTCTAATTTCTCAACTTCTACTAGAATCGTCCGATATCTTGGGGAATCGAGTTGATAAAGTTACCTCATAACGACGGAACAAGTCGTTACAACAATGCCCATTTCTTCAAACAAGTCTGGTCAACCATTGAAGATGATATGTGTGCTTTATAAATGGGAAAATAGTGAGAGCAGTGAATTGTACTTTAGTCACCCTAATCCCCAAAGTGAGAAATCCAGACACAGTAAAAGACTTAAGGCCCATTGCATGTTGTACAGTGTTGTACAAAGTCATATCCAAGATCCTCACCTCAAGACTGCAACAGATCATAGCAAGTGTAATAAGTGAAGCCCAAACTGGTTTTATACATAAAAAGAGGATTGCAGACAATGTTATTCTAGCACATGAACTGGTTAGCTTATGGTAGAAAACACTTATCCCCAAGATGTATGTTCAAGATGGACTTGAGAAATACTTATAATTCAGTGGAATGAGTCTTTCTACAACAAGTACTTGAAGAACTGGGATTCCCTCAAAGTTCAGTTCTTGGGTTATGGAATGTGTTTAGTCTGTCAACTATACAATCCTTGTGAATGGAGAGCCTACTGAACCATTCAATGCAACCAACAGATTAAGACAAGAAGAACCACTATCTCCCTTCCTTTTTGCAATAACTATAGAATATCTAAGTAGAAGTCTGAATGAGCTTACTATAAGCTAAAACTAACCCACCTTTGTTTTTCCGACGATTTACTAATGTTCTCCAGAGGTGACATAAAATCTGTAGAGACTATACATAGCTGTTATCAACAATTCTCCTTAGCTTCTGGCTTGCATGCAAATAAAGTTCTCTATATGTTGGTGGTGTGGATCAAAATACTCAGAACTTGATCCTGCAGCAGCTAAGATTCTCTCTTAGGGGACTTCCTTTCAAGTACTTAGGCATACCTCTTTTAACCAAGAAGTTAACCATTCTACAATGTCCACCCCTTATTGAGAAATTGTGGCAAGGATCTCTTCATGGACAATGAATGAAGTTGTCCTATGCTGGTAGGGTATAATTAGTCCAATTTGTGTTGTTTGAGGTGCAGGTCTACTGGTCTCAATTGTTCTTACTTCATGTATAAGTTATGAAGGTCATTGAAGCTTATTGTAGAAGTTATATTTGGTCCGAAGCAAACGAGATCACTAGAAAGGATCTAGTATCATGGGAAAATGTTTCTTCCCAAATCATCTAGGGGATTAAATCTTATCAATATGCAGATCTGAAACAAGGTTGCTCTTGTTAAAACTTATTGGGATCTTACACATAAGCAAGACAAATTGTGGATTCACAATTATTATATAAATAATCAACCCCTTGCCACTCTAGTAACCCCTAAACATGTTTGTTGGATGGTAAGGAAAGTATTTGAGGCAAGAGTATGGTGGAACAGCTGCAGAAGCCAATCAATCCAAGAAGAAGTATCATTCGACAAATCTACCTGCAGAAAATTGGTTCGGCACGTAGGGCACCATGGAAATGTTATACGTTTGGAAACCAAGCAAGACCAAAAGCCATGTTCATTATGTGGTTGCACTTCCAGGATAGGTTACTCACAGTTGATCGATTGACTAAGTGGGGAATGAATGTTTACCCTATATGTGTGCTCTGTCAGACCTGTCCAGAAACTAGAGATCACCGGTTTCTACTGTACAATGAAAGTAGGAAGCTATGGAGCAGAATTATTCACTGGACAATGGGACAACTCTGCACCTCATGAATTGGGAACAATACATGAGGTGGAGTATTCAGAATGCAAAAGGCAAAACTCAGGGTGCTGAAATGTTCAAAATGGTGTATGCTGAGGTTGTACATGCTATCCTGTTTGATCATAGATTTTGAAGTTGGAATTTAAAATTTAAAAATTTAAGTTTTTGAAATTGAAATTTTGTTTGGACATGCATTTTACTTCAAAAATATTTGAGTTTTGTGAGTGAAAGTCCCAAAAACCCAAAAACTGATCTTTGGAACTTGAAAATGTTTTGAAGACAGATTTTCAAAATATGCTTCAAAATCTATCGCCAAATAGATATTTGAAGATAAATTTTCAAAATCTTATCCAAAATCTATGGTCAAACGCTAGTTAAGTATTTTGTGATTTTCAATAAGTGGATCATGTGTTTTCGATCACTGTGTATGTTGCAATTGTTATATTAAGTAACACGCTAAGACTAGTAAGAATTGAAAATAAATAAATTTGTGATCCTTGAGTGTACCAATAATTTCGTCTACATGAGTTTGCTCACATCTCCACCTCCAGACTCGAATAAAGGAGGGTTGTTGTAGGATTACAACCAACATTAAACTAGCCAACTCATAATGTATCCTCACAATAGTCAATTCAATTAAAAACACTTAAGTGGGATTCATAAGGACCCATGACTGAAGTACAATTGTTTAGTCTTGACTGTACCGCTCATTTAGTTTAGGCTTTACATTAATAAGTATCATATCATGCAATTGGATGAATATAATGACTATCAAAAATAAATCTTGAATATGTCATAAAATAGTGCATAATTTAATACAATAAAATTGAGCAACTACAAAGTTAAGGGCAGTATGTCATTCAAAAAAATAACTACCTTAATATGTTGAGAAAAATGCAGCTAACAATGCAATGATACAAGGTCCATAAACTAATCCTGCCGGCTTTCAATAGAAACCCCAGAAGGCATTAAAAAGTTCCAAAAGCAAATAAGTGAGATGCCTAAAGGCCTATTGTAAACACAAGAAATAGTATAGTAAAATTCTGAAAACTCACAGCAGCCAGAATATTCATACCAGACAAGTAGCTCAGCACAATTACACTTTTTTCTTATCTTTTAATGGTCCTATGGGAATTTTACTCAAAACCTTGGCATCAAAGACAGCGTATTGTTTCTTGATCTCCTGCATTGCTTTCTCAGCTAATGGATCCACTTTATCTTCATACTTATCGTACAGAACCGGAACTGTATGGAGGAGTACGAATGCTGGTGCATTCAGAGGAAAGATACAATCACTATCAGTTTAGAACAGATAGCAAATACAAAAGGGCCAATGTTCATTTAGAAAATTTGCACTTACATATGTAGAACAATGTCAGAAAGTTGCAGCAATTGCCGATAACTGAGAGGACCCATAAACCAGCAACGACCTGATAAAGTGAGTAATTTATGTAAACAAAAGATGATTCCTGTGAATTAACAGAAATAGAGCACCATAGTGCCATTACTTAATCACATTTCACAAGCACTTCTGCACCTATTTAAAAAACCTAAAAATACTTGGTGATTCCAAGGACCTATTATAATTGGAAAAGAAAGATAAACTTCAGCAAAGAGGATAGCTCAGCCAATTTTAATGGACATAGATAATTCAAAAGACAAAAGATGATCACTCGCAGGAAATATTTAGTAGACATTGGCCACAGGTTCCAATTATTTTTCACTTTATTTGGGATTTATGAAGTTGGAGTTGGAGTTGATGATGAAGTTGTGTTTGGTTATACTTTTTGCAAAGGAGAGGAGTGCACTTTATTTTGAATTTATAAAGATGGGGTTGGAAAACAGGTTTGGAGCACTTTTACAAATATGAATCCAAATCCCAGTTGGATTTGGAAATTTAATAACCAAACATTGATTTTGAAATAAAGTGAAAAATTATTCCGGAAAAGTGAATAATTTTCATGGCCAAACGGCTAGGAAGGCGCAAACAATAAGTTAATAAGCAGCCAATTTGAGTTGCGGTACGGCAATTATTTTCATTACCTATAAAAGAAAGCCTACTCTTTAATGAGCCGACATCAGTGAAAGGAGCAAGGACTTTTAAGTACACACATGACTTGAAATCTCATATGGATGAACAAGACAGTCACTGGTATTTTCTTTTTTAGCAAGGCTGATGGCAAAGGAGGAACAACAGAGTCTCAAAGGTAAATTTTAAACACGGAAAGTACAGTGACTAAGCAACTTACAGCAAGGAACTTCTTCATATCTCTCCCAGATGCGACTTCTCGCAACACACTAAAAGCACGGTTAATTTCAATACTCAGAGCAGAAGCAATCTCAAGGATCGGCTCCTCTGGAAGGTGAATTTGTGGGATGTGTGGACGTTTCCTGTCAAACAACAGGCAGAAAAATGTTTTTAACAAGTGGTTAAGAAAATTGAAGCTTTAGTTAATGCAAAAAGACAGAAGCTCACTTGTTAATAAAGGTTGTCGCATTGGACCACAAGAATAAGATTGCAAGGGTGAAGATCAAAAGGTGACAGACTAGACCAAGCAGGTAGTACTCGAGCAATTCAAAAAGAACCCATATTGCAGTTGCTCCACCAAGTACACTAGCAGACATCTTCTTGTTCCTCCACAAGAATACATCAGCAGCTACATAAAACCAGAGATAAATCAAACAGACCTTTTCTCTTCTCAAAAAACAAACTCATAGTAAACCTTCATATAACCTAGATTACTAGTTAGATGCCTCACTTAACTCTAAGGGGTCGTTTGGTTGCTGGTTAGAAAGTGAATTATTCATGTATTAAAACCATCATACTAGTAATATGTTTGGTAGCATGTTAGTTGTTATATATAAAATTCAACACAAGTACGTAGAGTGATTGGTTTTCGATTTACAATCACGCATAACTAAAACATGTATATGTATGAGGCAATTTATGTATTGTTTTATTCAAGGCTAAAATGAAATTACTAATACATGAATTAGTCACTAAACCCTGCATAACTCTAACGAGCAACCAAACGACCTCTAACAACCCCAAAAGCAACCAAACATCAGTTTGCAATAGCCTAAAGCACTTATCACTTCACTCTTACAAGTAGATGCAAAAAATCCAAAATTAGCCTCATCCAAGTCCTAAAACACTTGGAAAGCACCCGCTTCGACTCAACATTACTGTTTTCAGCTTCCAAACGCAATAGATAATAGCCCCATCCCCCTAACCTTCTCAACTTAAATATTAATCTTCACTTAAATACTAGACTTGATTTACTAGAACTAAGTAATATAAGCCTACCACAAATGATATACCAAAGTCCCGGTGACAGACACGGGCAGACCCAATGTGTTGGTTACGAGTTCAGCAGAACCGGTAACTTTGGTCCAAACTTTATATTTTTGTTAATAAATTCATTGAATGTGTACAAATCATTAAATTAAAACCCACTAACCCATAAGCTTCAAATTGACTCCACCTTTAGAGGCAAATGTTTTAAGATACTTCAAAACCCTAAACCCCAATCCCATTATACTAACAAGCAATCAATTAACCAAAACTTTGAACTATTGCACAAATAAATACACAAAATTGAAGCAGATAACAAAGTAAAGTACAAGACTGTACGTTTGCCTCCACCAAAAACATGGTGAACCGGCTTTTCTCTTCCGAAAAGCCGCCAAATATTCGGCTTGACCGACAGCTGCGCCGCATCCGGCGCAGCCGCAGACTTCGTATCAGAGTCGGAATCTGATGACGACGACGAGGAATGGTCGAAGTGAATCTTGTCAGCTATTTTCTCCATCAACGACTCTTCTTTGTGTTCAACTTGCTCTGCCATTTTCAAGTATGCAGCTCCGATTCGTTTACTAAACAAACCCAAATCGAAACAGTGAAGACTAAAGTGGGGGGTATATTTTTTGTTTATATATACATTCTATCGTCAGCACGTGTAATATGGTTATTGTTAGGGGTGTTCACCGGTCCAGAACCGGACCGGACCGGAACCGGAATGGACCGGAACCGGAATCTGGAAATTTTCCGGACCGAGGACCGGAATATTCCAGTCCCGGTTTTGGACCGGTTGGACCGGTTTTTTTGTTAAATGCAATTTATAAATTATAAATTTTTAAGAATGTGTTCGTTTATCAATCTCATTAAATATGTTTGTTTTTTTCCTTATCCTTCAATACACTTTATTTCATTAATATGACTAACTTAAAGAAAATCACCAAATGTACTTGGTTCGTATACTAACTCTTGAACTACTCATTAATTAAAGTTACACAGCATTTATATTTTTATTTTCTATTTGAAATTTGGACATTCTGAAACTAGGGTGCCTAAAAGGTTAAAGCAGACCTGACCAAGACCAAATTACAGGTTACTCGGACCGAATGATTTGCCCCAGTCCCACCACCACCCTCCCCCAACCAACCCCAGCCCCGGGCCCTCCTCATGCCCCACCCCCACTGACCCCGCCGCCGGACATATGAAATATAGGTTGTAAATTGATCAAACTTTATCTGATGCGTAACTGCGTTCGGACGTTCGTTTACCTAAATTTTTTTGATTTCGTATTTTTCGTCTGAGGGTGGACAAACTCATGTCGGTTTGATTCGTCCAATTTCTCCAAAAACGTCCATCTTGCCCCTCAATTTCTCTTTTCCCCCAAATCGTTACGTTTTTCCCATTTTCAAATCTAAATATCTCGCGATGTACAATAGATTTCAACGTAAAAATTTTGTGGCACCGCGTCCGAGAATGTCAATTTCAGTATTGGAAATTCAATTTTAAAAAAAAAAAATCCGGTCCATTCAGGTTTTACGACCGAGCGGAATCCTTGATTTTGTGACCGAGACGGGCCGGAATCAACCGGTCGGACCGGTCCGATCCATTCGTCGATTCGTCCGATTTCGATCGGTCTATTTTGTACACCCCTAGTTATTGTTACGTCTTTTGTTGACGAAGAACCCGCAATCGCTGCTCTTTCGAGCGCGCACAGGGTAAACCCCGGATTGACGCAATAGCCTGCAAACCACGTCAACCAGTTAAACCACACTTGGCAAGCCAGGCGTTACCCTGGGGTTTCGAACTTGTGACCAAGCTCTCTCACACCACCCAATGAGGATACCCTCTGCCTTCAAGACCAACTAGTCTAGGGCTTCGGATGGTTATTGTTACGTCTGAGCATACGACGAGCTGCTAAAAAATATGTTTTATCATCGTCTATTTTTAAATATCCCTATTTATTATTATTATTATTATTTTTATTCACGTTTTTTACTATCGAGATATTTTTATCACAATCAAGATTCTTATTCTAATATTCTATGGCATTGCATTTTATATTAAACATCAAATATTTCTTAAATATTATATTATCACATTGATATTTTTATCTTTATAATTTATAGTTATGCACAACATATTTTAATAATAAATCTCAAGCCCCACCTATTATTTCCTAATTCCCTTACCAGCCCATACCTTTCTATTCCCTTAAATCATGGCCCAAAATCATTTCCCTCTCTCAATTTCCAGCCAACCCAGTTCGTCCGGCCCAATTTTCCCATAACCGGCCCACATCCAATTCCCCAACAGAAATTAAACCAAACAATCCCTCGTCCATTCCCAACAGGACCAGCAATTCCCCAAACCAGCCGACACTCGTCCAAACCAAACCAACGGAACCCTTATACCCACCGGATTCCCCCATCATCGTCAAGCTCTTTACCCACCAAACAAACGCCGTCGACCCATCACTTTTGCTACCTGACACCACCCCTATTTAGGATCCATCATTTCGTCCCTGCAACACCCCGAAAACCCGCATCTGCAATATCCCAAAAACTCGCGTCTGCAACATCCCGAAAATCCTCACCCGTCACATTTTTTAGACGTTAAACATCAGCCTATCCCTCAACAACTCTCAAACGGCTCCATTCCATCAAATCCAACTCTTAAAAGGTGAAAGCCTATCACCTCTTGTCAGATTTCTTTCAGAAACTTGCCTCTATGTATTTCAAAATTCGAATTTGGGGTGGGTGGTGAGCAAGGAGAGTTTCTTTGGACATGGGTTGTGTTTAAGGGATCGAAAATCTTATGTTTTCAAAGCCAAGAACAAAAACTTATATCTTTACTACTTGGAAAGTTGTCAAAAATCAGTAAAAATCCCCTCTTTCAGGATTAAAAAATCAAAAGAAATCCCCTTTTACTTTCGATTCTGTTTCGGAAAATCTACAAAATCCTTAAATTTTTGCCCTTTTTCAAATCGCATAGTACAAAAACATGAGCGGAGACGACCTCGAATGAAGAATCTTTCCGAGGAGGAAGAGGAACGGAGGCGTGAAAGAAGAACAGCGTGGAAAGCAACTAATAACGAATGTGAGAGGAGTGCGCTTAGCGAGGAAGGCGAAGGGCGAATGGCGCTACGCGACTCTAATAGAAAGAAAGCCCTCTTTCTAACTAGAACTAGGAAAACAGGACCACTGCCGTCCCATTCTTGAGTGAGCCTCGGTTTGCTGGCGGAGAAGGTCAGTAAACTCACTTTCTTTCTAATAATTTTGCTATTTATTCGTATCATGTGTTTTGCATGATGTGATTATGTGTCTTTATTAAGTGTGTTCAGTTTAGTGTAGTTGTTGTTCGAGTTTGTTAATCAAATTATAGCATGTTAGTTATGGATTTTTACATTATGTTTGGTGTTGATTCATTTCTCAAATGGTAAACAACTTTAGCATGTATTAATGACTACTTTAGAACATTTAATTAGCTGTCAAATATGATTAAGAAACTGCTGGTTCCTTTTGTTGTCCATTGAGCATTTGTTTATTTGTGGTTTGAACCTATTTCATATTAGTCATTAACAATGTCATCGTCTAATGACTATAGGGATCTGTTAGTAGAAATTAGTGATAAGTTCATGATTAATATGCTTCAATCGAGATTAGAATAATAATGGGCTTCTTGTTATAGATGTTTAACACTGCTGCACACTGAAATTGTGTTAAAATAATAATAGATCTATTGTTGCTTTGTAAGCCTATCTATATATGAATTTTTATGTTTTATTTGGTTTAAGGGTAGTATAGGTTCATTTGGTCTTGAATGTCTACTGATAGGATGATTAATTCGAATATAAGAGTTTGAGGATAGTTAATGTAGAACTCTGTATGTGTTTGGATGTGCTTGGGCATTTGGTATCCCAACCATGGGTCAAATGTATGAACTTTGTTCATTTTTTGTTTTGTTTTGTTGATGGTCTCACTGCTATATCTTGTATTTGATCATCACATGTTAGTACGAAATGTGGTTGTGATAACCCTCTTTACCATATTATGTCCCTCTGGTGTTCTGGGTGTACTTACTGAACAATGTCGCCATAATTTGCATTCTTTTTTTATTTGTGTAGTGATCATGTTTTATATCATGTTTATTTATTGTTGATAAGTTTTTGGAATATCTTCTAATTCGTTTTTTTTCTTTTATTTACATGAGAGCCATGAAGAGTCTCGTTATGAGACTCATCATGATTTTGTCAAAGCGAAGATCCGCATCCGCATTCATTAGCATCTTTCCTGCCTCAGGACTTCTAAACCAATGGGGCGGGATAATATCGACATCCGTCCTAGAGTTGCTGCTTTTTAATTCTTTAATTATGCTCATTTTATGTTGTTGTAATTATTTATGTAACCTTGTACAAATTATTAGAATGCTTAGAATAATTAGGTCGAAATAGGCAAATTAGGAGAGTAGTTTAAAAATTGGAAATCCCTTCGTTAGTCTATTTTAGGCTCGTCACATATATTTTTGCCATATAAATGCATATCTTTATCAAAAACCAATTTTATATACAACATATGCTTTCCCAACAAAACCACTTTTTATGATTTTATAAATAACTTCGTGTAAATTTGTCAAACAATATATCTTTCAAATAGTTATTTGCAACATCCTTTTCTTAACTCTATGCTTTCAAAATATGCATTTTTAACACAATATTAAGCCTAAGTTTGATCGGATAACTGCATGTTAGCGGATCTTAAAGGATGTCTAACTCTTTCCCTTTAGAATAATAGAGAACTCTTACCTAGAATCTCATAATCTTCGTAGACCATTAAATGGAGATTATTTGTAGCATTTTTATGTTATTTAAAAGTGTCCTAATTCACTATAATAATTAGGTGACGATTCTTTAAAAATTGTGATTTAATTCAGAAATTACCGACATACGTCGAGCCATCGGTCAAAAGCGGACGCGACAAGATACATAATATTTTATTATTTATTTTGATATTTTATTACATTATATGAATTATAGTATATATATAATTATATACTACATATTTATGATAAATTATTTTTGAGGATGAAATAATTGAATTGAACTTTAATAAAACCGAATTAAACGTACCAATAAATACCCTAATATTATTGGCAGAGAGTTATTCCGTTACGGCCAAGTCCAAATAAGTCTGGCCATTTTCGAATAATTAAAAGAAGAATTTTGAAAATATTCTAACATTTGATTTTTAGGTAACGGAGGGGGGCGATTGATCTGAGTACTGTTTTGTGGGTACAGTGAGTCACCGACCGTGATACGTGAGGACAATTTGTTCATAGAAAAGTGTTGTGAGTTGTGGCAATAGGGAAAAAAAGTAGTAGTATAAGTTTTATACGTTTATTTTTTTAAAGATTTTTATGAATTTTATCAAATTTTTAAAGTTATGAAAAAATATCTTCTACAATTAGACTCCTCTATAACACCATCCACATATAACATTTCTCTATAATAACTAAAAAATCGAAATCAATTTTTGATGTTAAATTTTACTTCTCTATAACAACATTTTACCTATAACAGCAACAACTAACTTTATAACATTACATTCTTTGTAAAATTACCCTCATATAATTACTATCTTATTCTTTTGGTAATATAATAATTAGTCATCTTTATAAAACTAGAATATCTATGATTACCAATAATAAGTGTATTGAACTTGATCAAATATTTAATTTGATACTTTAATATTGTACACGGTGAAATCCGACATAACACGTGGCAAGGTCGGACTGAGAAGTTCGAGGTAGATGGCTAAAGTTCTGAGCCTGATACGATTTAGCGTCGAGGTGGTGTAGTAGTTGAGACAAGTCCGGATACTGTCGAGCTCGTTGGAACCAGGTGAAGTTTCAGAGGCATCCGTAATAAATCCATTTCGGATATGCGTCAACCGTTACTCTGTATTCATTA
Organism: Przewalskia tangutica; assembly: GCA_029844215.1. Taxonomy (NCBI): domain Eukaryota; kingdom Viridiplantae; phylum Streptophyta; class Magnoliopsida; order Solanales; family Solanaceae; genus Przewalskia; species Przewalskia tangutica. The sequence goes on from CM056738.1 coordinate 13,818,464, forward strand.
AGAGGTTTTAATTTGCATTTTACGGCACTTGATTGTAAAGAGATTCACGGGCATCAATGCCCTACTTCATTACTTTCAACTTTCATATTGGAAGAGCATCCAATTCTCATGATTTGTACTTTTATGCTTAAATTTAAATACATTGTCTTGCTCTCATTTTGGGTTATAACCGAAATTGTTTAACTGAGACTCATACCAACCTAGCTCAGAGAATTCATTCGAGTTCAGAGGTAGTCCAGGCTAATTTCTTACTTATTTTTTCATTTTCTTACTTAATATTAACGGATTATCATCTTATAGTACGAACCAATCCATGTATCCTACCACTTACAAATTCACTTGTACTTTTTTTTGGGGTAAACAGTTTGACACCCACAGTGGGGCTAAGGATAATTGTGTTGATTTGTTCAATTTTCACTTGTTTCTTTTGAGATTTTGTGAATAGGTTAAAAACTATACAATAGCAAGATGAGTCAAGTTGGTGTTAACAATAACAATAACAACATCGGTCACAACAATCACGGCAATAGTGGAAACATCAATAACAACAACAGCAATAACAACATCAATAACGATGACAATGTCGGTAACAACAACAACAACACTATGTCAGTTGACCCAATGGCTGGCGAGCTTCAGAATCATCATTTGGTTTCGCCCCAGGGATCTAGGAGATCCAGTAAAAGACTCCAAATGATGATAACGAAGCGAATAACGGAGTGCGAGTAACCGGGGCAGATTTGACTTGAATTTTTACCATGTTGGAGAAATAACAGGAGACAATTACTCAGTTACAGAAAAAGAGACTAGAGCAAGCGCATCGGATGAAACACATCCTGTCCGTGAGGAAGATCAAGTCTGTGGTGAAGAACCTGCCGAAGGAAATGGCAATGATTCGGGGGCTAATGAGTCCTCAGAAGGTTTGACGTTGATCCATGCTCTGAAAAAATGCATGGATAGCAATGAAAAGAAGGTTGACACCTTCAATTCACAAATATATTAAATTGCTGGAGCGCCTCAAATCCTGGAGGGTCCGGACTCGAAGAGATACATCCAATTATTTCCACTAAGCGCGGCTTCGAAGCTGATACTAAAAAGGTTCAAAATGACGAATCTCCCGAAGTACGATGGAACCACGGATCCACAGGAGCATGTGACGTCATACACTTGTGCGGTGAAGGACAACGACATACATCCGGATGAGATAGAATCGGTTTTGTTGAAAAATATTAGCAAAACATTATCCAAAGGGGAAATGGCATGGTATTCTTTATTACTCAAACACTCTATTAACTCTTTTGAAATGCTTGTATATGCATTTATAAAGGCACATGCCAGAGCAACGAAGGTCCAAACAAGAAAAGAGAACATATTCAAGATCGCTCAGAAGGATACAGAGTTGTTGCGAGAGTTCATGATGAGATTTCAAAAGGAACGGATGTTCATTCCATGGTTACTGGATGAATGGCCAGCTAAAGCTTTCACTAAGGGGTTAAATCCTAGGAGATCCAGTGCATATTTGATATTAAAAGATAACTTTTTAAAATTCCTAGCGGTAATATGGACAGACGTACATAGTTGGTATGAATCAAAAATTCGGGTAGAAGACGATCAGTTCGAACTAACACCAGGATCGGCAGGACGGAATAAAGGTCTTGATAAGTAAAAAATGGTAGTTGAATCAGAGCTAAGGTCTCCATTCCCTTGGATAATGTAACATCCCGCATTTACAAGTAATGGTTTGAGCGCATAAACGCAGGCAAGTAGATCGGACCCCGGGAAGTATATGTTGTATTTACATATGCTAATAAGAAAATTAGTATATAGAAGGATGTGATCCCATAATAATTTTAGATATAACAAGTATGACGACGGTGATTGAGAATAAATTTAGGGAGCGCATAAAAAAGTTATGGACTAGTGTCATATTAAAAAAAATTATGACATTGAGTATAAGAAAGTTTTATAAGTCATAGGGATTTAAGTGAATTGAGATCACAAATTAATTATGTGTGTAATTGATTAATTACGGGGTGGATTAATCTTGGTTAGGGACAACATTTAGAGAATTAGTCTTAATGACTAGCCTAAATTACTAAATAGGTGGCAATATATTATGGTTTGCATATTAAGTAGTGGCGGTATTAGGAATAGTAAGCGACTTGAGGGTGATTAAAATGGGGAGGGGCAAAGTTGTGATCAACTTATCATATATATCTCCCTCCGAATTACTTTTATATATGACATTATGTTGCCTCCACATTTTATACTTCTGATCATATCAATATAGGAGGAGTGGAGGTTCTAAACAACAAAAGGGTTAAGTAACTCTATGTGGAAGTGGTTTCCAACCCTTTTGTATGTTTACTGTTACATTGCAGAGTAGTATTAGAGTTGGTAGCACGTTATCTAGAAGTAACGAAGATAGGCTCTTCTCGAGTTATTAAGTGTAATCGACGTATGTTAAGAAAAAATATTTCATTCTTTTGGCATGTTCCATGTAACGAAACGTAATCGTGATATTGTTCCATAAGTTATTCTACTCATAGTAGTTAAGAAATATTCATGTTATTGATTCCTATGCTAAAAATATGTCTAAATATATTTCTATGTTCTTATTGAAAAATACAGAAAAAATGTTAATACACAGTGTTAGTTGAATTAAGGATGTTATGTCACTCCGGGTAATTTATTGTCATTCATGCATTTTTATTTGTATTGCATTCATATATTATCCTGGACCACTTGTGATATGCACACTACTATATGGTAAATATTATATATATGTAGGGGATATGAGAAAAGGGAAATGCATTATATACGCACACCACCTGCAACTGGTACATACTATCACAAAAGAGCCCCACGAGGCCAAAATGATTCAATGCCTGTGTGACCAATATTAAAGCATGTGTGGCTCATATGATATAACTGGATGCATGTGTGGCGGTTATGGGTAGGATTCTTATGTGAACATTAGTATACCACATTTGCATCAAGCATACATTCATTAACCATTATAAGGTATGATGCCCACAGAGGCTGTTATGAAAAGGAATATGCATGTGTGGTCAATATTATACCACATTTGCATTACATAATATGTAGGCATATGTATTAGGGTCTCAGAGGAGGTCAACTATTTCTGTTTCAGTTGTTGATTCCCTGATATGTTATTAGTCATGCTTGACATACTCAGTACATTAGTCGTACTGACATCCCTTTTGTCGGAGGACACTACATTTCATGCTCGCAGTTTCATGTAGGCAAGGTGATGGTCCACGTTAGTAGGTTGTTGATTCAGTGGATTTTGGAGTACTCCTTTGTTTCGGAGTGTCGGTCTATCTTGGTACGGTTATTTTTGCATGTGTATATGGGTATGGCGGTACCCTGTCCTGACTTTTTGATGTTATGTAGTCTTTAGAGGCTTGTAGATGGTCTCATGTGGGTGTAGTAGACTATATGGCCTTGTCGGCCTTAGTATGAGTATATATATATATATATATATATATATATATATATATATATATATATAAGTTGGATTTTTAGTAAGATTTTGTATAATTCTTTTCGGCTTAGTTGGTATTTAATTACAACTAGATGTTAAATGTACGAATGGCGATACCCGATGGGTGGAATATGGGTGTCCATCGCGACCCTCTGGTTTGGATCGTGACAAATTTGGTATCAGAGCATGTCTGTCCTAGGGAGTCTACAAGTCTTGTTTATGGGTATGTTATGCAACATACTTATAAACATGAGGCTATTTGACATTTAGGGATGGTTTCTGTTCTTTCATAAATCGCGCAGTAGAGTTGAGTTATAAGAATTTTATCCCTAATTCGTCTCGCGTTTATAACTCATGCGATGCTTACAACAAGAAAGAAGTTCAAGAGTGTGAGGGCTACGTAACAGAGATTAGATAAGATATATCACACCAAAATTCAAGGACGAATATTTCTAAGGGGGAGAGAATGTAACATCCCACGTTTCTGGATAATGGTTTGAGTGCATAAACGCAGGCAAGTAGACCCGAACCCCAGGAAGTGTATATTGTATTTACATATGCTAATAAGGAAATTAGTATATAGAAGGATGTGATCCTGAAATAATTTTGGATATAACAAGTATGACGACAGAGATCGGGAATAAATTTGGGGTGCCCTAAAAAGGTTAAGGACTAGTGTCATATTTAAAATAATATGACATTGAGTATAAGAAGGTTTTATAAGTCATGGGAATTTAAGTGAATTGGGATCATGAATTAGTTATGTGTGTAATTGATTAATTACGGGGTGAATTAATCTTGGTTGGGGACAACATTTAGTGGGGTAATATTACGTGTAGCCTTAAGATAATTACTCCTAACGACTAGCCTAAATTACTAAATAGGTGGCAATATATTATGGTTTGCATGTTAAGTAGTGGCGGTATTAAGAATATTAGGCGACTTGGGGTGATTAAAATGGGGAGGGGCAAAGTCATGGTCAACTTATCATATATAATTCCATCTGAATTACTTTTATATATGACATTATATTGCCTGCACGTTTTATACTTCTTATCATATTAATATGGGAGGAGTGGAGGTTTCAAACAATAAAAGGGTTGAGTAACTATGTGGAAGTGGTTTCCAACCCTTTTCTATGTTTATTCTTATGTTGCACAGAAGTATTAGAGTTGGTAGCACGTTCTCTTGCATTTAATTGCAAATGACATATTTATGGCTAACAGTGATGAAGAAGTAACGAAGATAGGCTCTTTTCGAGTTATTAAGTGAAATCGAGGTATGTTAAGATAAATTATTTCTTTTTTTTGGCATTTTTCATGTAACGAAATGTAACCGTGATATTGTTCCATAAGTTATTCTACTCCTAGTATTTAAGAAATATTCATGTTATTGATTTCTATGCTAAAAGCATGTCTAAATATATTTCTAGGTCCTTATTGAGGCATAAAGAAAAGATGTTAATATTCACAGTGTTAGTTGAAGGTACAAGAATGTTATGTCACTCCGGGTATTTTATTGTCATCTATGCATTTTCATTTGCATTGCATTCATATATTATCCTGGACCACTTGTGTTATGCACACTACTATATGATAAATATTATATATATGTAGGGGAAAGGAAAAAACGTTATATACGCAGACCACCTGCAGCTGGTATATACTATCACAGAAGAACCCTAAGAGGCCAAAATGATTCAATGCATGTGTGGCCAATATTAAAGCTTGTGTGTCTCATATGATATAATTGGATGCCTGTATGGCAGTTATGGGTAGGATTCTTGTGTGGACATTAGTATACCGCAGTTGCATCATGTATACATTCATTAACCATTATAAGGTATGATGCCCACAAAGGCTGTTATGAAAAAAAAGATGCATGTGTGGCCAATATTATACCGCATTTGCATTGCATAACATGCAGACATATGTATTAGGGTCTCAGAGGTATTAACTGTTGGTCAGTTGTTGATGTTTCAATTGTTGATTTCCTCATATGTTATTATTCATGCCTGACATACTCAGTATATCAGTCGTACTAACATCTCTTTTGTCGGGGGACGCTGCGTTTCATGCCCGCATATTCATGTAGGTAAGGTGACGGTCCACGTTAGTATGTTACTGATTCAGTGGATTTTGGAGTACTTCCTTTGGAGTGTCGGTCTATCTTGGTACGGTTATTTTTGCATGTGTATATAGGTATGACGGGCCCTGTCCCGACCTATTGATGTCATGTACTTTTTAAAGGCTTGTAGATGGTGTCATGTGGGTGTAGTAGACTGTATGGCCTTGTCGGCCTTGGTATGGATATATATATATATATATAAGTTGGGTTTTAGTAAGATTTTCTATAACACTTTTCGGCTTAGTTGGTATTTAATTACGATTAGATGTTAAATGTATGAATAACGGTACCCGGCGGGTGGGATTCGGGTGCCCGTGGCGGCCCTCTGGTTTGGGTCGTGACATATAATAAACTAGAGGTACTTGAAGCTTCCTTATTCAAATTAGGAATGAAAAAGTAATCTGATGTTACATTGGGGCATGATGTATATGAAACCTAGAAAAAAGCTAGTTCAGAGGTCGGTCGAGCCGTCAGTCAAAATAACATTTCATTATAAAATGATTTTTGAGACTGAAGTGTTAACTTTTAATGGTAAGAGATCACAGTTCTCAGAAGTGTTTCAAATAAAGAGTAACGGCATAAGGGGCTAGTATAAAGTGAATTAAAAGGTGAAGGGATATGAAGCACAAAAATAAAGGTGAATAGTTAAAGATTGTACTTAGAGTTGGTATTGTCATAATGGAAGTGGGAATGAGAATAAGAAGGATAACCACATGTAATTAAAGGTACACAAAACCCTATAGGGATATATGCCGATGAGATTACAGTTTTTTTTTTGTGTAACGGTAAAAAATTATAAAGTAACTTGCACCAACCGAAGGCGAACCTACGGACAAAAGATATGGATGACGCTTTGAGTATCGTGCATGTCCCACAAGTCGGGTCGTCACAATATTCATAACATCATGCATATTACTCTAGCTGATCCCACAGGTCGGGTAGTCAAGAGCACATATATAGGCAAAATGATGCTAGGTATCAAAATACACATCCCACAAATCGGGTGATCATTTTATTCTTTTGCGTCATAACCAAAACTCGAGCAAGTCCCACAAGTCAGGAAGTCAAGAAGGCCTATATAGGTCGGCCTTAGTCAATCTCTTATGTCAAAGATATCGACATACGGTTGAAGCCGTAGTCTCCGTAAACCCTTATCATGGTAAACCCAACGGGACAAACTCATGATAAGGGAAGAGCGCCTAGTGTTAATGCTGCTGGAGTGGTTATTTCCAAGAGCCAACTGTTCAAAACAAGAAGTAAAATGCGGAAATAAAGAAAACACAATAGAATAGACCACAGTTTTGATTTTGAAGACGAGATCCTCCTTATCAAGTCTGGATCTGTCGAAAGTCACTTTGTTGTGTTCCATCCAGATGTGGTAGACAGTGGTTGCAAGCGCTGATCTTTTAGCTTTGGCATGTCAACCCGTACCACGCCCCTCCTTTCTAATATACTTCATCGCACTATCAATAGTGCTCATAGTTCAGTGATGCCCGGCCCGATTCGATCATTGCGGATGAAGGTGGAAGAGGTGAAAGTGAAGAACAAATGAGCTATGGACTCGTCGTCCCTACCGCACAGCCAACACACCCGGGAGGTGTCGATGTAGGTAATTCTGTCTTTGGTATGCAAGTTTTTGGTGATGCATAACTAATCTAGAAATTCATTTCGGCCAATTGAACCTTCTCGAACTGTTTCTTTTTAAGAACCAAAAAGATTTGTGCCAAAATAACATAAAAGATGAAGGAATGTTTAGGCAAAATGCAAGGGTTCCAAACGTCCTTGACGAAGAACTCCCCAGGTCTGAATAACTCATAAGCGCGCAGTATGCGTATCACGAGCTTTTCCTAAGTCTTTACTTAGGGCGTGATGGCACCTGGACAATTATTTCCCACCAGGAGCACCATTTAATTCTCTTTATTTAGAAATTTAAACTTATATTCAAATACGGAGCTATTAAAAAAAATAAAAATAAAGAAATTTGTTTATGACTTTATTAAAAATATAACGCGAGCTCATGCTCGTGCAAATATTATTTTAACATAGACATACTGACAAATATTATTCTAAGTTGGAAGGGAGATCATTCCACACGGGCATATCCCGAGACATTGAACGACATTACGAACTGGCGAGTACCAAGCGAAACAATGGACTTGGTATGACAAGAGGCTGCGGGACGATCGCTAGCCTTGACGTGGAGCCTTTCCTCTATCACACTATCCTGAAACATCATAAATAAAGAGTCAGCCCTACCATCCAGTGAGTGAAAACTTACTGCAATTCAAAGTAACACCACAATATTCCAAGTGCAATCACATTATAACGTAATAAGCATATTGCAAAAACATATCAGGTTACAAACATTTTTAAATATACAACAACTCCTCATAGAAAATTCTCGGTTTAACTAACACTTCATTTTATCTCGTATTATATGTTAAGACATTCCCCTGCATTTCCACATGTTTATTACATTTATATATTTGTGAACGTGTATTCACTTTTCATATTTATATATAGGTGAATATGTATTCATCTTTCATTTTTGTTGCGGCGTGCAACCCGATCCATTATGTTTACGTATTTGTGAACGTGTATTCACTTTACGTTTTGTTGCGGCGTGCAACCCGATCCATTATATTTACGTATTTGTGAATGCGTATTCACTTTACGTTTTGTTGCGGCGTGCAACCCGATCCATTATGTTTACGTATTTGTGAACGCGTATTCACTTTACGTTTTGTTGCGGCGTGCAACACGATCCATTATATTTACGTATTTGTGAACATATATTCACTTTACGTTTTGTTGCGGCGTGCAACCCGATCCATTATGTTTACGTATTTGTGAACGCGTATTCACTTTACGTTTTGTTGCGGCGTGCAACCCGACCCATTATATTTACGTATTTGTGAACGCGTATTCACTTTACGTTTTGTTGCGGCGTGCAACCCGACCCATTATATTTACGTAATTGTGAACACGTATTCACTTTACGTTTTGTTGCGGCGTGCAACCCGATCCATTATGTTTACGTATTTGTGAACACATATTCACTTTACGTTTTGTTGCGGCGAGCAACCCGATCCATTATGTTTACGTATTTGTGAACGCGTATTCACTTTACGTTTTGTTGCGGCGTGCAACCCGATCCATTATATATTTATATATTTATGTGAACATGTATTCACTTTTCATATTTTTCAGAAGATCGAATAAACACTATTCTCTTTTCTAACATTCTGTCATTCATACTTGTAACAATTATAACTTTTTAACCATAACTCCAATTAAGGTGTTTCTCAAGCGGAAACTAAGGTAAGACAGGGATATTTCACTGTACCAAATTTCATTTAAAACTACTTTGGATAACTAACACAAATTTATCCTCAAAACAGCCACATGAAATTTGTTTCGGCAGAATTTTTATTAAACAACACCCAATCTTAGAATAGTCATAACTCCTAATCTGTAAACCCGTTCAAGCCCCATAAAATCTCAAAACGATGAGAACAGAGAGATACACGTCTCCATGTGAACTATACTTTCATATTCTGTACCATTTGGTACAGTTTTACCCTTTTATTCGCTGCCCTTCCTGGATCTCGATAGATCCGAGGCAGAAACGTTAAACAGCGATAACTCTCAATCCGTAAGTCGGATAGACCCCCGTAAGGTCTCAAAATGTCCAAAACAGAGAGATCTAGAACTTTCATTTAGCAACAATTTTCATATTCCCCACATATTAGTACAGTTTTATGTTTCAACGTCCTGCCCTTCTGGATTCCGATGAATCCGAGACAGCAACTTCAAACTACAATAACTCTCAACTCGTAAGTCCGTTTTAATAACTATTTATCTATATCTGTCCGTAACATTGAAATTTACAACCATGTAAATTTTCATATAATTCTAATAAGTAAAACTCAATAAAAACAGTCTGTAATTATGTCTTTCCGAATTTCGGCCAAATCTAAGGCAGTAACTTTGAACTATGATAACTTTCAAACCGTATGTCCATTTTACCTCATTTTTGGTTCTATATGATCATATTAGAGAGGTGTACCACTACTCCGAATTTCATCAAATTCTAACAATTATAACTCAGTGAGAACAGTTCGTAAAGTTCATGACGCAACTAGTTGTCTAAACAATCAAAAGTTCAATATTTCTTTTCAACACTCAATTCTTATTCTAACATGTATTGAACTTAAAATAAAGGATGTTACCAAGAATTTCTGAGTGAGAAAACTCACCTTGTAAGTGTGAAGATTATTGTTGTGTGGTTGCTAAAATTATCCTTACTCTCTAGTATTTTGATTCTTGTTCTTCTTGCCCTCTTGGTATTTTTTCCAGATTTTTTCATCTTCTTTTCACTTGTTTTTTTCTGATTTTCTAACCTTTATGTTATGTACTTTGTTTGTGTGTAAATACAATGTATAAGTGGAGAGTTTTCTATAACCTATGGGAGGTGAAATGACAAGAGTTGGAGGGGAAATGAAAAGGGGGGGAAGGGGTAAAGGGAAGGGGACGTGCAACACTTCTGCATGTGTTCTTTTTTTTTTTTTTCTTTTGTTTTTTTTGTTTTCTTATTTTCATTTCATCTATCTATTTATCCAACTTTAACACTAACTCTATCCCATGCAATTTATTCTTTGTTTTCTTATATATATATATTTTTATTAACTCAACCACAACTATATATATATATTTTTTTTCCGGATTTCACATTCTCTCCTCCTTAAGCAACATTCGTCCTCGAATGTGAATAAGGTTGTAACACATGCATAAAGACACGCAAATGACACACATATGAAGTACTATGTAATGCATTATTTATTACCTTAGTCAAATAGGAACAGATATTTGACTTTCATCGCCTCCTCCGCTTCCCAGGTGGCTTTCTCGGTGGAGTGGTTCCTCCATAGGACCTTCACGGAAGCAATATCTTTATTCCTAAGGCGCTTAACCTTCCTATCAAGTATTTCCACCGGAACTTCTTCATATTGAAGCTCCTCATTAAGAATTATCTCCTGGGGAAGGATGACGTGACTTGGATCGTGCAAGTATTTTCGTAACATTGACACATGAAATACCGGATGCACTGCTTCCATCTCTTGTGGAAGTGCTAATTCGTTAGCCACATTCCCCACTCTTCGCAAGATCTCATATGGCCCAATAAACCTTGGGCTCAATTTCCTTTTCTTACCAAAGCGCATCACTCCCTTTATTGGGGACACTTTTAAAAATACTTTCTCCCCCTCTTGAAATTCAAGATCTCTTTTTCGATGATCCGCATAGGACTTATGACGGCTATGAGCTGTTTTGATCCTCTCCCGAATCATATGTACCTTATCATTTGTTTCCTGAATGACTTGGTCGAACGATTCGTCTCACCCACCTCGAACCATCCAAGTGGAGACCTATATTTTCGTCCATATAATGCTTCAAACGGGGCCATTTGTATGCTAGAGTGAAAACTATTGTTGTAGACGAACTCAATTAGACATAGATGTTCCAACCAGCTTCCCTGAAAATCTAACACACAAGATCGCAACATGTCCTCAAGTGTTTGAATTGTTCGCTCAGCTTGCCCATCTGTTTGCGGGTGGAAAGCCGTGCTTAACTTAACTTTTGTCGAGACCTGCTGGAAACTTTGCCAAAAGTGTGAGGTGAATCGGGAATCCTATCTGAAATAATTTGTAAGGGAATCCGTGTAACCGCACAATCTCCTCAAATAAATATGTGTGTCTTGTGGTGCGCGTACGTAGTCTTGGCCGTAGAAATGGGCTGACTTTGTGCCGATCAACAATCACCCAAATAGAATCGTACCCTCGCCGAGTTTTGGTGGGCCGATTTGAAATCCATATGAATCGCCTCCCATTTGCACATGGGGACTCGATGTCTGAAGTAATCCGAGTTCTTGATGTTGACTTTCACTGGCGACATATAAGACACCTCGACAAACTCATGGCGTCTTTCTTCATCCCGTCCCACGATTTGCCTTGAGGTCTGATACATTTTGTTGACCCTGGATGAATGGAATATCTTGTGTTGTGACCCTCATCTAAGATCTTCCTCCTTAGATCCTTTACCTTAGGAACACATAACCTACCCTTATACCGAAGGGTTCCGTCATTATCTCCCAATGTAAAACTGTGAAGGTTTTCCCTGTTGGATCCTCTCCCGAAATCCAACAAACTCCGTATCCTCAAACTGACTTTCTTTTATTTCTGAAGCTAAGGCAGACTGCGAGGTATCATGTACCACCACCCTACCTTCACCGATCTCAGTTAAGCTAACCCCGAGGTTTCCCAATCTTTGTACCTCCCGAACAATACCCCTCTTTTGTATTGCCAAATGGGCCAAGCTGCCCATTGATCTCCTACTGAGTGTGTCAGCCACCACGTTGGCTTTTCCAGGATGGTAAAGAATACTAAGGTCATAATCCTTAAGCAACTCTAACCATCTTCTTTGTCGGAGATTCAAATCCTTCTGCGTGGTTATGTACTGCAAACTCTTATGATCTGTAAATATTCCACATGCACACTATACAAATAATGTCTCCATATTCGTAAGGCAAACACCACCGCAGCTAATTCCAAGTCATGAGTTGGGTAATTCTTCTCATGTATCTTCAATTGTCTAGATGCATACGCAATAACCTTTTCAAACTGCATCAAGACACATCCTAACCCAATTCTAGAGGCATGATAGGCGTGAACCCTTGTCCCGATGGTAAGGTTAGGACTGGTGAAGTAGTCAACAATTCCTTTAGTTTCTGAAAACTTGTTTCACATGCTTCTGACCACTGATAATTAACTGCTTTTTGAGTCAACCGGGTCAAAGGAGCAGCAAGACTAGAAAAACCTTTTACGAATCTTCTATAATACCCAGCCAAACCCAAGAAACTTCTAACCTCTGTCGGAGTGGTCGGTTTTGGCCAGTTCTTCACTACTTCTATCTTCTGGGGGTCTACCATAATTCCATCCCTTAACATGGCCCAAAAAGGCTACTTTTCCAACCAAAATTCACACTTTGAAAATTTAGCATATAGTCTCTCCTGTTTCAAGACTTGAAGCACTACCCTCAGATGCTCTTCATGTTCTTCAACACTCTTACTGTAAATTAGGATATCATCTATGAACACGATCACGAACAAATCTAGGAATGGTTTGAAGATTCTGTTCATTAAATCCATAAAAGCTGCTGGGGCATTGGTTAACCCAAAAGACATGACCAAGAACTCATAATGGTCGTATCGGATTCTAAAGGTTGTTTTGGATATATCATCTGGATTTATTTTCAGCTGGTGATATCCCGAAAGGAGATCAATCTTGGAAAAATAGCTAGCTCCCTGAAGTTGGTCAAAAAGATCATCGATTCTTGGTAATGAGTATCGGTTCTTGATCGTGACCTTATTAAGCTGCCGATAATCGATGCACATTCGGAGCGATCCGTCTTTCTTTTTCACAAACAGGACTGGTGCACCCCAAGGGGAAACACTAGGCCTTATAAAGCCTTTATCCAGAAGATCCTTCAATTGTTCTTTTAACTCCCTCAATTCAGCTGGGGCCATTCGATATGGAGGAATAGAAATGGGTCTTGTACCCGGAATTAACTCTATAGCAAACTCCACTTCTCTATCCGGAGGAAGGCCTGGAAGATCTTCAGGAAAAACCTCCGGAAAATTTCGAACAATAGGAACATCATTCACCGCTGAGGATTCTTTTTGGGTATCCACTATATTAGCCAGATATGCATACTCCACTCTGTGACTTCTCAATAACTTTTGAGCCCCAAGGTAGGAAATAAACTGACCTGAGGATATTCCAATCCTACCCCTTATAACAACTTCTGGTTCTCCGGGAAAAGTTAATCTCACTATCTTTCGCCGACAATCTAACATGGCATAACATGCCGACAACCAATCCATACCCAAAATGACGTCGAAGTCTACCATATCAAGTAGTACTAGGTTCACCATTGTTCCCCTGCCATTCACTTCAATGGGAAATTATTTACCACGAGAGGCCCAATTGAGGCCCTGCGGTGTCATAACCTCAACAGGTTCACTTAAATAAGAAGGTTCTACATGTAAATTCTTAGCAAAGCTCATTGACACATATGAGAATGTAGAGCCGGGATCGTATAATACAAATGCAGGAATACTCGAGACTAGCAAAATACACGTGACCGCGTTAGATGCTTACGCCTCATTCCTGCGGGCAAAGCGTAGAGCCGATTATAATTGTTGGGTTGTTGACCTCCCTGACTCTGGCGGGGTTGGTTTCCGATTTCCCACATGGCGGTGTGGTTGCTTGACCTCCCTGAATATATTGAGTTTGGGTCCTCTTCGCAATCCTCGGCATAGTGGTGCGACTCTCCACATTATAACATGTCTTCGTTAAGAGACATTCTCGGTGTGTTTTCTTTGACAAATCTTACAAATCGGTTTGTCGCCTCGTGTTAGGGTTGGTGGCCTTGTCCTTGCTACCTTGGTAATTAGACCAGTGCCCCTTAGGCTTGAAATAAGACGACCAGCATTGGTTCGGTCCTGAAGATCCCTTACTAAACTCCTGCTTCTGATTTTGACTCTGGTTAAACGATCCTGATGTCCGAAATCTCTTCTGCGAATATTCTCTTTTTGCTTTAGCGAAACCTTCTACCCTCAAAGCCATATCGGCAATCTGAAGATAAGTTCGATCGTTGGCTAACGCCACCACCTTCTCGCTATGTTCGGGTTTAAACGCCTACAAATCGCTTGACTCTATCCATTTTTGTAGGGACGACATGTGTCTTTGTATCCGATAACCTCACGAATCGTATCATATTCTTGTACATTGCGGTCACCTTGCTTCAATTGTTCAAACTCCGTCGGCGCGTCTGCGCGTATTAGGCATAAACTTCTCGATGAATGCCGCTCAACCCTCTCCAAGTCATTGGTGGTGACATCGGGGACGATTTTCCTAAAATTCCTCCACCACACCTGCGTCATCCACTAGTCGTGCGCTACCAAGTTGGCGCCTGCGTCTCCACGCATCCCAATGTGAACATTAAGTCTTCAACTTCGTGAGAATACCATCGGGTCGGCCTTGGGGTCCTTCGCGAAATCTGATGGTTCTCTTCTCCTCATAAAATTTGCCCATAGCCTTTGTCAGTGCTTGGGATTATACACTCCCGATGCGTAGTGCGATCATGATCGGTCCGTGGGCGTGCAGTTCAGTTACGGTTCGGGCTATGAGAGACACTAGTGCGGGCGGAACCATGTGTGGAAACTGGTATCATTAACTCTATGAGTCTATCTAGTTTTTGTCCACCGTTTCTTGGGCCATTTGACTCTCGTTCTCTCAACATTTTCTCAGACATTTTCTCCGCTCCTTCGGACACCACGTCAGCTGAGGTACATGAGCTTCGTGATGAACCTCCTCTTGAGCCCGGGATTTGTGAATTCACCATTTTCTGTGAAGACAAACACACTCATATTTTAGAAGACGGAATGTCTATTCTAGCTCCTAAATTTTCTTATAGTTCATAAGCATGCAACACCACAATATGCCAACAAGGAAAATAATTTAATAAAACATATCCTTTCTTTCTTGTATTCATAACACTTCATTCATCATATTTTAAAATAACAATGTCATGACTACAATACATCACATCAGGTCAACTCTGCCATTGTGCAACCCGCTATAGCCCTTGTACTGGAACAGACACCTACTATCACGCGTTCTAAAGGGCTTAACCGCATGATTCGTCTATTCTGCAGGTTGGCATTCAACTCCCTGTGAACCTTCCTTTTTGCTTCTCTTTCCATATAGTTCATTTTATACCTTACTCCTCTTACCTGATGCAGAAATTGGTGCAATGAATTTTCTGTAATATCTTCTCTTAGCATCCTTGCCTTTCTGAATGCGGAATGAAACTTTTCTGGGACGGAATTGACTATTATCTGTAGTATGACTCCAATTGGAAAGTTGAAGAAGGTCGGGTCGTATGAACGCCTTTTCCTTCTAGTCCTAAGCAAATATGTACATGAATGCGATTGTGTCATCAATGTACTCATCAAAATCACCTTCGAGTCCATCTTGCGACGCATGAACTGCCTGTGAGCTCTCATTTCCTTTGCCTGTTCCATGAGTACTTCCCTTTTTGTTGGAACTCGCCTTATAATCGCCATCTACACAAATCATATTAGTCAGTATAACGTTGTACAATCCCCTTTTCTAACCCGTGTGAAGGAGGTAGTACGAGAAATCAAGTCTTTGAAAAGACTCAAGGTAGGCACGAGAAGAGTACGAAAGAAGGGAAACTTTAGGATGTTATTCCGTTCACTTATTACTAAGGTGGCGCGCACACCGTCGCAATAAGTAACCGTTCAAACACCCAACTCGAAGGAAACTTCCTAGAATCTCTTAACCTGGTTTAGCTCTGATACCAACTTGTCACGCCCCGACTTTTCCTAAGTCTTTACTTAGGGCGTGATGGCACCTGGACAATTATTTCCCACCAGGAGCACCATTTAATTCTCTTTATTTTGAAATTTAAACTTATATTCAAATACGGAGCTATTAAAAAAAATAAAAATAAAGAAATTTGTTTATGACTTTATTTAAATATAACGCGAGCCCATGCTCGTGCAAATATTGTTTCAACATAGACATACTGACAAATATTATTCTAAGTTGGAAGGGAGATCATTCCACACGGGAATATCCCGAGACATTGGAACTGACATTCGAACTCGAGTACCAAGCGAAACAATGGACTTGGTATGACAAGAGGCATGGACGATCGCTAGCCTTGACGTGGAGCCTTTCCTCTATCACCCTTTCCGAAACATGTTAAATAAAAGTCACCTACCATCCAATGAGTGAGAACCTTACCCTGCAATTCAAAGTAACACCACAATATTCCAAGTGCAATCACATTATAACGTAATAAGCATATTGCAAAAACATATCAGGTTACAACATTTTTAAATATGCAACAACTCCTCATAGGAAATTCTCGGTTTAATTAACACTTCATTTTATCTCGTATTATACGTTAAGACATTCCCCTGCATTTCCACATGTTTATTACATTTATATATTTGTGAACGCGTATTCACTTTTCATATTTATATATAAGTGAACATGTATTCATCTTTCATTTTTGTTGCGGCGTGCAACCCGATCCATTATGTTTACGTATTTGTGAACGTGTATTCACTTTACGTTTTGTTGCGGCGTGCAACCCGATCCATTATATTTACGTATTTGTGAACGCGTATTCACTTTACGTTTTGTTGCGGCGTGCAACTCGATCCATTATGTTTACGTATTTGTGAACACGTATTCACTTTACGTTTTGTTGCGGCGTGCAACACGATCCATTATATTTACGTATTTGTGAACATATATTCACTTTACGTTTTGTTGCGGCGTGCAACCCGATCCATTATGTTTACGTATTTGTGAACGCGTATTCACTTTACGTTTTGTTGCGGCGTGCAACCCGACCCATTATATTTATGTATTTGTGAACGCGTATTCACTTTACGTTTTGTTGCGGCGTGCAACCCGACCCATTATATTTACGTAATTGTGAACACGTATTCACTTTACGTTTTGTTGCGGCGTGCAACCCGATCCATTATGTTTACGTATTTGTGAACACATATTCACTTTATGTTTTGTTGCGGCGTGCAACCCGATCCATTATGTTTACGTATTTGTGAACGCGTATTCACTTTACATTTTGTTGCGGCGTGCAACCCGATCCATTATATATTTATATATTTATGTGAACACGTATTCACTTTTTATATTTTTCAGAAGATCGAATAAACACTATTCTGTTTTCTAACATTCTGCCATTCATACTTGTAACGATTATAACTTTTTAATCATAACTCCAACTAAGGTGTTTCTCAAGCGGAAACTAAGGTAAGACAGGGATATTTCACTGTATCAAATTTCATTTAAAACTACTTTGGATAACTAACACAAATTTATCCTCAAAACAGCCACATGAAATTTGTTTCGGCAGAATTTTTATTAAACAACACCCAATCTTAGAATAGTCATAACTCCTAATCTGTAAACCCGTTCAAGCCCCATAAAATCTCAAAACGACGAGAACAGAGAGATACACGTCTCCATGTGAACCATCCTTTCATATTCTGTACCATTTGGTACAGTTTTACCCTTTTATTCGCTGCCCTTCCTGGATCTCGATAGATCCGAGGCAGAAACTTTAAACAACGATAACTCTCAATCCGTAAGTCGGATAGACCCCCGTAAGGTCTCAAAATTTCCACAACAGAGAGATATAGAACTTTTATTTAGCAACAATTTTCATATTCCCCACATATTAGTACAGTTATACATTTCAACGTCCTGCCCTTCTGGATTCCGATGAATCCGAGGCAGCAACTTCAAACTACAATAACTCTCAACTCGTAAGTCCGTTTTAATAACTATTTATCTATATCTGTCCGTAACAGAGAGATTTACAACCATGTAAATTTTCATATAATTCTAATAAGTAAAACTTAATAAAAACAGTCTGTAATTATGCCTTTCCGAATTTTGGCCAAATCTAAGGCAAGAACTTTGAACTATGATAACTTTCAAACCGTATGTCCATTTTACCTCATTTTTGGTTCTATATGATCATATTAGAGAGGTGTACCACTCCTCTGAATTTCATCAAATTCTAACAATTATAACTCAGTGAGAACAGTTCGTAAAGTTCATGACGCAACTAGTTGTCTAAACAATCAAAAGTTCAATATTTCTTTTCAACACTCAATTCTTATTCTAACATGTATTGAACTTAAAATAAAGGATGTTACCAAGAATTTCTGAGTGAGAAAACTCACCTTGTAAGTGTGAAGATTATTGTTGTGTGGTTGCTAAAATTATCCTTACTCTCTAGTATTTTGATTCTTGTTCTTCTTTCCCTCTTGGTATTTTTTCCAGATTTTTTCCTCTTCTTTTCACTTGTTTTTTTCTGATTTTCTAACCTTTATGTTATGTACTTTTTTTGTGTGTAAATACAATGTATAAGTGGAGAGTTTTCTATAACCTATGGGAGGTGAAATGACAAGAGTTGGAGGGGAAATGAAAAGGGGGGGAAGGGGTAAAGGGAAGGGGACGTGCAACACTTCTGCATGTGTTTTTTTTTTTTTTTCTTTTGTTTTTTTTCTTTTCTTATTTTCATTTCATCTATCTATATATCCAACTTTAACACTAACTCTATCCCATGCAATTTATTCTTAGTTTTCTTATATATATATTTTTTTATTAACCCAACCACAACTATATATATATATATTTTTTTTTCGGATTTCACAGTACAACTTTTACCATTGTTATCCCGTTGACAACCAGTGAAGGTATCGACGGCTAGAGCAAGAGACCCAGTTCGATGAATAAACTGGTCATGGATGCGTATAAGGTTCTTAATAAGGGCGGAATCGCCCTTTTTCATCTCCCAGGATCAAATACCACAGTTAGTTAAATATTTTTGATGAATCCAATGAACCCAAAACGTGTCTTTTTTCTCATGAATGTTCCAAAGACACTTGGTCAATAAAGAATGATTCCAAGCACGAACGTCCATGAAGCCGAGGCCACCTTCAGCCTTAGGGAGACAACAGGTTTTCCAAGAGACCGGTGGGTGACCCTGACGCCAGAGGAAGACACTACAAAGCCTAATAATTTTATCGCAAATAGTGGACGGAATGCGTATGATAGAGAGCCAAAAGCATTCAACGCCTTGCATAACAGATTTGATGAGCTCCATTCTACCCGCATAGGAGAGAGTGGCTCTGGTCCAGACATTTATGTAGGAGGTTACTTTATCAATGAGGGGCTCGCAATGGATGACCTTAAGAGTACTACCATTCAAGGGAATACCTAAGTAACGAAATGGCAAGGAGTCGATCTGAAAGTTAGTTATCCTCTTGATATCGTTCAACTCCTCCTCCGGGATACTAGAAGAGTGCATGTTGGACTTTAAAGCATTGGAGTTGAGGCCAGAGCAATTACCGAAAGTGTCCAAACAATTCTTGATGCTGCGGACTGAGTGGGAATCACCCCTAGAGAGGAGAAGCAAGTCATCAACAAACGTTATGTGAGTGATCTTTAAGCCGCCACATTTCGGATGGTAATTAAATTCCATATCATGTGTGGACTTCTTGATCAATCTAGAGAAATATTCGAGGCAAATGACAAACAGAGAAGGAGAAAGTGGATCTCCCTGTCTTAAACTTTTCTGACCTTTGAAGTGGCCATAGATACTACCATTGATCGAAACTGAATAAGACGTAGTAGAGATACATTCCATAATGAGGTCGACGAAGCGTTCTGGGAAATTGAGCCCAAGTAATACATCCTTAAAAACGACCCAGTCTATCGAATCAAAGGCTTTCCTAAGGTCAACCTTCATCATGCACCGGGGAGAAATCCTCTTACGATTATAGCTACGTCAGAGTTTTTGGGCAAGGTGAATGTTCTCAATCATGCTCCTGCCCTGGACGAAAGCTGATTGAGCTTGATCAATAATGAAGGTAAGAACAGTCCTAACCCTTGCGGCAATAATCTTGATGATGACCTTGTAAACGATATTGCAACACGATATTGGCCTGTAATCACCTACCGTTGAGCAGTGGGATGATTTGGGGATAAGGGCGATAATGGTATGGTTAATCTGCTTGAGAAGTTGGCCAGAACAGAAGAACTCTTTAACCACATCACAAAAGTGCTTACCTACAATGTCCCAAGATTTCTTGTAAAAAGCCGATGTGAAGCCATTCGACCCCGGAGCCTTATCGTCCCCCATACCAAATAGAGCTCCTTTGATCTCAGCATTTGTAATAGGACGGATTAGATCATCCCCTTGTTCACGGGAGAGGCAGTAACCCGACGAGACAACCCCGTGGTTAATAGGGACACAGTTTCCACTAGTACCAAGAAGCTCCTTGTAGTAACTGACGAATTCATTAGCGACCTGCTCGACGGAAGTAGTAAGGGAGCCATCATTCTTGGTAATGACTGCAATGAAATTCCTGGCTCTGTTCCGTTTGATCCTAGAATGGTGGTACAACGATCGCTATTCTTGAGGTATTCACACTTGGCCAATTGCCTAAGGAAGCTCCTCTCGGCATCCCCTAGTTGAATACAAGAATGCCTAAGGGAAACAATCAGGTTCTGTTTGTCGATGTCATGCGGATGAGCAAGACCATCTGCTTGAGCCACAGTCAGTTCCTCCTTGGCCCTCTTAACACGAGACGATATATTGGAGTAATTTTGGTCATTGAACCTTTTAAGGGGCCATTTTAGTCCAGATTGTTTCCGACATAGGATGTACGGGGCAGAACCCCAACAATTACGGGACTAGTTGTCCGAAATGATATTGCCGAAAGCAGTATGCGATGTTCACATGTTGAAGAATCTGAAAGGACAGTTGCGGGCACCAAGTTGCTCAAATAAAGAGACAATGCAGGGTGAGTGGTCCGGACAGGATCCTGGCAGCATGAATTTGGCGTGGCCCAACCAGCCAACGTCCAGCCAAATAGTGTTAATTATTGCCCTGTCAAGTTTGCTCATTTTATTGTTGACAAAATAAGTGAAGTCGCAACCAAACGACGGAAGGTACGTGAGTCCGATGTCACTACAGCACTCAGCAATGTCCTTGATGTCGTAATTTGTGATTTGTGCCATGTTGCATCTTTTACTACCCTTCATAACGGTATTAAAGTCGCCTAAAATTAGCCAAGGCTGGTTCAAGTACCGCCCGTAGTTTCGCATAAAAAGCCACAACGGACGTCTAGCAGTAATGGAATGAAGACTATAGATAGACTAGACATGGAAGGATTTGTGGGAGATCCTGCATGTCACACTGCAGTGAATAGATTGGGGGCCAAGATCATCCGTAGTGAGAGTTACCTTGGCTGGATTCCAAATGATGAAGATTCTACCATCCGGGTGCATGTCAAAGTTATGAGTGAATTCCCAACCACGAAATCTAGCATAATTCATAAGACGCTCGAGTTTTAAAGCATTAAGCTTTGACTCAAGGATACCAAGAAGATCGATGTTCTCATTACGGACGAGATCGCAAATCTCGTCCTTTTTAGAGGGGTTATGGAGGCCCCTAATATTCCAAGAGGCAATAATCATTGCAATGAACCTAAGGGGGCAGGCCCCTTTGGGTTATCAAATTGTTTATATTGTTTGCTCTTTCCCCCTTTGTTTTTGTTGGGTTTACGATCATTAGGGTTCATAACCTTGCTTAGGGGCATAGCCACAGATTTTGTATTGGGGATAGCTTTGCCATTTTCCCAATAGTGGTAAAACCATCATCCAAAAGGTCGCCGGGTTATACCACTAGGGGGAAATCGGTAGAGGTAAAGGAGCCAAATTACTAAGGCAAGGTAAAACAGTACCAAATTACGATGAGATTACATTTATTACTATACAATGTTAACTAAGAGACAAAGGAAAATAATTTACTTTAATTATGGTGGATGAGTATAGACTACCGAAAGATTTACTTGTAGTATGAATCCTTTTAGAATATGGGTATGTATTCAATAATGAGATACACCATCAACTTATCGTTAATTGTGCTGGTTTACTAAAGAACTAAGATTGGACTCAGAGCGGAATTTAAAGCTAGATATATAAGAAACTCCCAGATAATGAAATTTGAGATAAGTTAATGCATTGTAATGCACATGTTTGGATTAGGGAATGAGGTCGTTTACGCATAAAGAGTGGTTGGGAAAGCCAAGAAGGATTTTGGATCTATGACTTAGAACTGTTAGCAAAGAGCATGCATTAAGAACGTGACGTGATATCCCTAATAATCAGAAGAATTTCAACAACACATTTAGATGACAACAATCGAATTTGAAGATGAGCTCATCTTCTTAGTAGTAACACCGTCCTCCAGAACGAGTCAATATGATACAGAGATCTATGAGTCCCCTTGAAGAAACTAACAGTTCAGGTATTAAAAGGTGGATAAAGGCGAGCTTAGACAATATAGTGGATTATGGTCCTTTTCAAGAGGAAAATAGTCTAGAAGCTAGAATTCTACGTAAAGCTATTAATCAGAACTTAGTGGCAGCACCTTTAGTAACCGAAATATTACCATTTAAAGAAGAAGTTCAACAGAAAAATAAAAAATGTAACAACTTTCAGGATAGCGTAAGATGGGACATGCCTATCTATAGGTCATGGGAAAAAAAAGCTAACCAAGGAATGTCATCAATCAGCAAGTTTAAGGGTCTAATTTCATGACTCTAGTGACAGTAAAGTAATAGCATAAAAGATATTAGCGCCGCCTGTGGCAAGGTAAAACAGTACCAATATAAGAATCCAGAGTTAGAAGATTGGAAAGAAAAAGTTACATAGTAAAGGAAGACAATATTTGGATATGAGGGAGACGTAGTTCTCTGATACTCAGGTCAATTGTAGGCCCCGGATCTGGCTAGTTTCTGAAACAAGATTAGGAAAAATATACTATGGTACTTGAGGCGGGTGTTGATATAATAATGTGAAAAGGAGCATTGGCGAGTTGGCGTAGTTCCCCAATGGTTAACCGATAAGGCTAAGAGCATCACAGGTTTAGAATGGCGAACATGGGAGATAGAAAATCCTGAATGGAGTGGAACAATGGTTCAAGGATAAAGTTTGTTATAGAATTTTCCCATCCTCATCAGAAGAATATTACTATAAATGGTTCATGATAGAAAAGTTAAAAAACTGGTCCGTTTTGGTCAGATAATATTATATGCATAACCGAGGATTATACAAGAAAAATAATGAGTAGACCGTATGCTTTCAGAAACATTCTAATGTCTATCACCTTGGATAGAGAAACTCTGTTGCAACAAACTTCTAAAGATTCATTCAAACGCTCGTCGGTATTGTTTTGGACAAGGATGCTAGTTTTCAAAGAAGAGTGGGATGATTACTCCCCCCCCCCCCATAATGAGTGTGTATTATAGCAATTATCATCCTATTATTATTTAAACATATCCTTATGAGATTTTGTATGGCTAGGAATACATACTCTTTATCAGTTAATTCGACATGAAAAGAAAGGAGTTGATTGGGCCGGTGTTAGTCCTGTAGGAGGAGGAGGAAGTAAATATATTAAACAACTGAAGGTTAATCCAATTAATGAAGGGAGAAACTAAAAACGAAAGGGCGTTGTTCCCCAGAATAAGGTGAGATGGTTAAGTTAGCAAAAGATTGGTAGAAAAAGTGATGTGACAATAATAAATCAGAAAAACGACTAAATCCTATACGGCTGAGTATAACAGTATAATAAGAATTGTGGTTAAGTAGAAGAAAAAGGCAAGAGGAAGCAAGTGTTTGGAATATAAAGGGATACAAGTATAATCTTACTTTATAATTTCCAGGGATCATATGCGAAAAGTGTTACGACAATTTAAAGGATAACATTCACGATTGGGTACTTTTGAAGGTATTCCCCCTAAGAAATGTAGTGAGAGTTGATTGGGAAAATAAACCTAGCTCCAGATACATCGAGCCGTATAAAATTACTCAGGTACCAGGTGACCTATGAATTTAAGATATCTCTAGAGATTAAATGAAGTTCATTCAGCTTTCCACGAAGCGATTACAAAAATATATAGGAGCCTTCTCTTGTATGTCACTAATCGACAATATTTAGAGGTGTAGATTATGGAAATATTTCAATTACTATCCAAGATCATCAGATCTGAGAGTTGCAGATTAAGAGATAATCTTTGATTAAGGTATTATGAAATAACAATAAGATAAAAGAGATTATTTGAAAACTAAAGGAAAATATGAAATCTAGACACACTTATCCAGTTAGAACGTTTATGCTAATACTCGTGCGATACGATTTCCTTATTCCCCTCTTATATATCAAGCTTATCTTGTGTGCCTTGTATAGGCAATGTTATTGATACAGATGTGTCAGATGCAGCCCAAGTTTCAGAAGTGGAAAGTTGAGGTGAGTTATGGCTAGCTGTTTTGATTTCTGGATAAATAGACGATCGTGTGGCGATTATATTGTTATATTAAGATATTTTATGGCCCTATAATGCATTGTATATATATATTACGCTGCTTGATAGTTTATGTATAGTCCTGTTTCACTACTACATTTCAGACCTAATGCGACGCCTCAAAATCGTTGCATTAGGGTCTTCTAGCCGTTGCATTAGACCTAATGCAACGACGAGGAGTCGTTGCATCCGCTGGCGTTGCATTAGGTCTAATGCAATGGCCAGAAGGCCCTAATGCGACAGCAGTGTGTAGCTATTGCATTAGATATGTATCTAATGCAACGGCCCTATTTTGGCCGTCGCATTAGGTTCATGTCTAATATGACGGTTGTACCAGGCCGTCGCATTAGATATGCCCCTGGTTTAAGAAGCCAATTTTCACCTAATGCAACGGCTTATCGATCTAATGTGACGGCATTGTACAGCTGTCGCATTAGATATGCACCTGTTTTGAAGAATCCTAGAGTTACCTAATGCAACGGCTATAGAAAAAAATAATGACAAAATAAATAATAAAAAGAGAAAGATAATAATAAAAAAGGATTGTCTTACTAATTGTTCACAAAAGTACGATATTACAATATAAGACCCCATAGGACATATTACAAAATAATTGTTCACAAAAGTATCTCCATATATATAATAAATTTAACAAGAGTACTAGAAACAAAAAATTGACGAAAAAAACAAACGCGCGATAAGCCTCCACCCACCATTTGTTAGATTGCTAGATTTCTTCTTCATTTAGCTCACCACACACCTACAAGTTAACATAATGAATAGTCATAAGTAGAAAA
Source organism: Przewalskia tangutica (assembly GCA_029844215.1). Taxonomy (NCBI): domain Eukaryota; kingdom Viridiplantae; phylum Streptophyta; class Magnoliopsida; order Solanales; family Solanaceae; genus Przewalskia; species Przewalskia tangutica. Next base: position 13,843,965 of record CM056738.1, read on the forward strand.
ATGATAGACTAGCCAAAACATTATAAATAATAACTTCAACGTAGTTTACTCATATAAATTCACGTCGCAAGTAACACATACTCTATAGCATGACAACTATAAGCTTTTTCATCTCATAAAAAAGAATTCAAAGAAATCTTTCTCTTAGTAGAGAAGAACGTCAGGTTCATCCACAACCAAAATAACAATCTTGGTAAGGTCGATGCCAAATATGCTCATATCTTGATACGTTCTGCTCATTTTTAGTAAATAATTATTGGATATCCATGTTACATATTTCAACAGCACTAGTAGCCTAGGAAAAGAAGATAATTTGATATATCAGCATGCCAAATTTGCATCCTAGTATTCTTTTTTGTATTTCACTTGGAATTGACTCATGATTACTCTTTTATAGAAAGTAAAAGATAAGAAATGAAGCAACACAAAACCTAATACAGAGACAAAACAGACTGTCATGTGAGATGAGGACTTACTTGATTGAGTTGTAGAACCAGTTCTACAGTAATGGCTGGAAAAAGCAAAAATAAACAGTAAGATAAGCGAATGGATTATCATGGGCTTCTAATATGAGCAAAAGGATGCACCTAACTAAACAAAAGCAAGGAATCTTCCGAGCAGTAGTAGGACAGTAAAATCTGGCTGAACAAAATAACTCAGGAGTACTCTTAACATCAGCCCAAACATCTGCTCCACCACAACTATGATTTGTCTGCCATGGAGGAGGTTGATAATGGTACCTTCATATTAAGGAAGGAAATATTAGTTGAAGGAACCAATGTCTTGGTATTAAGAAATTCTGAAATGTTATAAAACACTATCTCTTGATAGTAAGCAACTCTGAGATGTTTGAGCACATCTACTTCAGATAGTGGCAATGGTTTCAATGACTATACGCTAATTGTCTGGTAGATACTTACGTATCATGCATGTGAGACCACGAGGACAAAAGAAACCTTCATAACAAGGTTGACAATCAAGAATTCTAGGTGGCATTTTCTTTGCATCTTTAAGATGAACCGGATTGTCTCCAATACTACAAGCCCATGATGATAGATTACAATTCTTGTTAGGTTTCAGGTTACCTCTTCCACCACCTTTCGTTAAAAGTTGAGAATAGAACTTTACCTCCGCTGCTGTACACAAGCGTTTTAGTACGTCACCTATTCAACCACAAAAGACATTGTGAATATAAAAATAAAGACAATAGAACATTTAGTAGATAGCTTCACAGAGTGATCTTACCATGCCATTGTCATTAGAACCAACCAAATCTTAAATGCAGCACTTGTGGAAATTAACTATTGATCACACCAAAAGGAACTTGCTATTCAAATGTTTACCAACCAAAGGAACTCATATTATTATCTTATCATAAAATTTATGCCAACACACTACATCTTCTCACAACAACAACATACCAAGTATAATCTCACCGGGTGTGGTCTGGGGAGGGTAGAGTGACACTACATTTTTCACAAGTTCCTGAACTTTCATGATGCACAACGTATAAAACATTATGAACTAGACCAACAGACTTCCAACTAGAAAAAAATACAATCTCAGAGAATCTTATCCAACAAATTAGCACCTTTTGTCTGTCTAACGCTTGCTGTCAAAAAATTTGTATTGCCAGTGAAATTAAAAGTCGCTTGCCACTCAGAATCTCTACAACAAGATCAGAATTCATTAACTGAAAGTTAGCTTTCAAAGTTCTTTAGATGAATTCTCAAAACCAAACGCTATAACAACCAAAGTGAAATAAGACTTAGGAAAAACTTTGGCGAATTGACTTAATACCAAAGAAATTGAAAAATATGTCCTTTTTAAAAGCAAGATAAGACAGTTTTTGAGACAATTTTTTTATTGTGAAACAATTTAAGATTAAAGTACTACTAAGATAACAACAATACAACCACCAAGACTTACAGTCTAATAGTAACTGTAGGAATTATAATCGACGAAGCAACGATGGTAAAATCTGAGCAAATCTATACACATACAGTAATCTAACCTTGAATTAACAACGATAAAACATGAAAGTGAAAGGTAAAACGATGGTAAAATGTAATCTAACCTTGGAGAAGAGGGAAGAGCGGTTTGACAAAGTGGATGCGACGACGAGTGGAAAAGGGCGACGACGAGCAGTGGGGGAAGGGGATGGCGACGACGATGAGTAGTGGGGGAAGGGGGTGCGACGGCGACAGTGGGGGAAGGGGGGTGCGACGTCTAGAAGTGGGGGAAGGCAAAAATGTTCGCAGGGTTTAGAAGTGGAGGGTACTGAGCGCGGCTAAATGAAAATATAAAATAAGAATTTAAGATTTTAAATCGCTTCCCGTCGCATTAGCCTCTTAAGGTCGTTGCATTACATAGGCTAATGCAACGACCATTCCAGGCTGTTGGTTAGACATTTTTACCCATCGCATTACACAGGATAATGCAACGATGCTGTTATACCATTGCATTAGCCTAAATTTCTAATTTGTTACACTTGAACCCGTCCCATTAGCCATATCTAATGCAACGGTACTACATAGGGCGTTGATGTCACGACGGACCGGGGGCGCGGTGCCTCAGGCACCCTATTCAGTCTGCGTCGAGAGAATAGCAATGAACATACACAACTCATAAACATGTTTAGACAATAAACATCACAGGCTAGCCGACAAGGCCGCCTTCCATAGAATATACCTAATCAAAAGTAAAGCAGTATAACGTCTTGGGAGTTTACCCCTCATTTATACTCTTACCCTGGAGAAGGTGGTATAACGTCTTGGGGGTTTACCCCTCATTTATACTCTTACCCTGGAGAAGGTGGTATAACGTCTTGGGGGTTTACCCCTCATTTATACTCTTACCCTGGAGAAGGTGGTATAACGTCTTGGGGGTTTACCCCTCATTTATACTCTTACCCTAGCTCAACCGGCCATCATACATAACACAAATAAGTTAAGAAAGCCCCTAACTTCTTATTAGTCTTGTTCATATACCCTCTCATTTTAGTATACTTAAGGCACTAACATATCTTAATAAAAGAAATCCGGGAATTTAACCCAAAGTACTACATACTTCTACTCTTAAAAAAAAAAGACTCCTTTTCATATAGAACTTTAGACAATTGATACCTTAAAATCAATTTGCCTTTCATAAATCAAGTCATTTGTCCTTACTTATCTTACTTAGAGTAAATCTCTCCTTTTAACTTTCCATAAAGCTAATATAACCAACTTCCCATAAAGCCGTTATATTAACCTTATACCTTAGTCAATTACATGTTCCTATATCCAATAGACTTATACTTTTAAAACGAAACAAGTATCATATATTTAAAACAAGTAAAGGGTATCAAATCTTGTACGTCTACCGTACTATATAGGTACAACTACTCATGCTCCTATATAGGTACAACTACTCATGCTCAAGAGATAGGAAAGTTCCACATACCTCTTCGGGTCAATCCACTCGCAAGTCCAATATACCACACGTAGTATGTCAACCTATAATGACCATAATACATCTTATTAACTTCTTACTTCAACGTAGAATATTCAAATTGAAACGTTCCTTATTCTACGGAAAATTGGACAGCACTTCCTTTGTTTTTACGTACTTTTCCACCTTTTCAAGGTCCGAATTCAACATCCAACGCCACTTTTAAGGCCCAACAATCCAATCAATACAAAGGGGATGACACACCTAATCTTGGATGTGTAAAATTCTGCCCCACAATACATAACAACTAATTCAATAAGTTTAAGGTAGTATTTTGGCTATAACATGCTCACATATCATTCTTATGCAATCTTTTCAAATCCAAATGGTTTTTCTACATGCAATATACATAACAACTAATTCAATAAGTTTAAGGTAGTATTTTGGCTATAACATGCTCACATATCATTCTTATCCAATACTTTCAAATCCAAATGGTTTTTCTACATGCAATATACCTAAAAGTATTATTGACAATTACAAGTTCTTTCTTCCTCACATGCAACACAATTTACTAGCAAAAAAGGAAAGAATTGTTACCTTAAGGTTTACCCAAATTAGTCCAACAATTTCACTTGCCTTCTTTCCACAATCACTTCCACAAACCTCCTACAAACTTGTCAACATGTTTCCTTCTTGCCACCTTTTTGAATTTTCTCTAAGCCTTGGTTTCTTCTTGAATTTCTAGAGAGAAGGGAGAGAGATGATTTTTTTAGAGAGAAGGGATAGCTTTCAAGAATGACCAAGTCTTCAAGACTTGGTCAATAAATAGGACATGCACAAAATCAGATGGGGGGGACACTTGTCACCCTCCCATGGCCTTTTAAAAAAAAAGTAACTTCTGATTTCCCCCCCAGATTTCGCAAAAACTCCGCCTCGGCGCCGCGGCCTGCGGCCATGCGGCCGCTGAAACCTCTGAACCTTTCAGAACTTCCGCTGACCACGCTTTCGCGCGGCGCTGCAACTTCAACGACTTTTCAGACTATCCGGCGCTGCGGCCCTGCATCCGGCGTCGCGGCGCTGTGGCCCCTGACCGAGAATACTTTTCTGCTCAACAGCGCACTGAACTTGTAACTTCCATAACTTTCTACTCCGATGTCCTATCGACGAACGGTTTGTTGCGTTGGGAACTAGACTCAACGAACTACATACTAGGCCTTTGAAACACCTAGGAACTCTTAATACAACTGGACATAAACCGCTTCAAAGTTGACTAAAACCCGTCCGAAATATTCTGTCAACCTATCCTTCTACAATTTAAATCTTAATTCCCTTCGTACGTTCTCATAAGCATGACCTGAATTACGGGGTATAACAGTTGCATTAGCCTTCTATGAGTCGTTGCATTAGGTCGGAAATGTAGTAGTGTTTACAGAGAAAACTCTGACGAAATTTCTAGAAAATCCTTAAAGGTTAAGGTCCTAATAATATTTTACTCCAACATTCAAGGATGAATGTTCTTAAGGGGGGTGGGGGGGGGGGGGGAGGATGTTACACCTTGTAGTTTTACGTCAAGTTGTGTCGTTGACTAACCTAAGTACTCTGAGAAGGTATAGTACCATAAAAAGATTAATTATGGTTCAAGACTTGTTTATAGAGGTGTCGGGAAGTATGGAAGTTAAGCGAGTCAAAGAAGATACATTTCATCGAAGTTCGATAAGCTTTTGTTGGGTGTGTGTGAAGTACTGATTGTACATATGGTCGTATAATTTTTACGGGTCATACATATGGACATACAATTTGTAGGCCATATATGTACAATTTGTTTTACGGGCCGTACTTTCGGCCGTACATTGAGTCGGTGGAAAAATTTCAGCTTCTTTATATTACGTTTTGGTCGACCCTAATGTCATTTTATCTCATTTTTACAACCCTATTAGCTCCTAAACACTCTCTAAGAAGTATATTATGATCCAAGGTGAACCAAGACAAATTCAATGAATTCAGCATAAGAAATCGCGTGATTATCGTCTTTCACTTCATTATGGTAATTTTGGAGACTTCTTAGGGTTGAAGTAACCTCTGATTTGAGGCAATTCTTTTGATTTAAGGTAAGTTTCATCTTCTTGGTTTTAGACTTATACAAGTATTTGTAAAGTATTTGTTGGAGGATTATCTTAAAACGAGTTATGAAACCTTGAAGCTAAGATGGTATTAATCTTGGGCTATTTTATATGAAGTAAATGACGGTGTTGATAATCAAACCCTATTTTATATGTTTAGAAGTTAAGAAGGAAGAATTGAATAGGCCTGTAGTGTTGAAATCATGTAAGATAGGATATGGAAGATCATATAAATTCTATGAACGTAAGGTGTTTGATGAAATATCAAAATAAATTTTCTTATAAATTATGAATCAATTGTTGATATCGATCATTTGTATAATATAGGTAATCGCTCGTAGAATGCCCGAGAACTTGTGGAATCGATATAGCTAAGGCAACGAGATATGTAAGGCTCATTTCTTCTTTGGCATGACTTGAAAAAATGTAAATGAACCGAAACATCTTTTAAATGATCCTATTCTTGACAACATGAACTATTATGTCTTCCATTCTTTTAGCATATATGCCCACTGTTTGTCCTTTGTCGAAAGAAATTTACGTATTTTTTACACCATTTCTATATCGACATAAGAATGGTTCTTTGTTGGGATCATGAAAGCTAGAATTGGTGTGTTTTATCTCATCTCACTGATTCATGAAGAAAGGTGAAATGATATGTTTTTCACATAAGGATTATTAGAGGTGTAACGACCTTACATCACTCTGACGGTCTCAGAGAGTATTCTACATTTATTGAGCGATTCTTACATATATATATTATGTACTAATGCTTCCCACAGAGGCCTACGACTTTATATATGTGATATATTATATTGATGATATTTCTCACAGAAGCCTACGATGTTATATACACGATATACTATATTGATAATATTTCCCACAAAGGCTTATGGAGTGATAACACAACTTATATATATATGATATTGATGATAGTGCCAAAGAGGCCTACGGTTTTATATATGCGATTATATCACAGTTATATGTAGTATGATCCACAGCGACACTTCAGAGTTACAGGTTATTTCTTGCGATTTCCATTGCACATTGATTCCCTTATTTACAGTTACTTATACCTTACATATTTAGTACATTCTTTCTTACTGACGTTTCCCTTTTCTGGGGCACTGTTCATGCCCGCAGGTGCAGGTAGATAAACAAATGCATCTCCTCAATAGGCTATCAGATTCAGTTGTGGTTGTCGCACTACATTTTCCCGGAGTTGCTATACAGAGTCGATAGGCATTATTACTTATGTACATGGCTATTTTGGATATAGTGGGGCCCTGTTCCGACCTGATGACGTATGGTAGTACTCTTAGAGGCTTGCAGACTAATGGTTAGTGTATATTTGTTTTATATGGCCTTGTCAGCTTCCTTGTCAGTTGTTGATACACTTGTTATGGCCTTTTTATACACACATATGTTAGTTGGTTGTTTATTGCTACAGGTTGTCTTATTCAAGTCCTTATTGTATTTGTCTTTCTGACCTTGTCGACCCAGACAGTTGTATGCACGGGTCATGATATACAGGTGGTACGCTCGGACCATTGAGGTGTCGGGTACTGGCAGTACCTCCAATGGTTGGGGTGTGACATCTAGTATGAGTACAACACTAGTACCCCGTAAGTATCATATGCCGACAACGAAGAAACACACATAAATAATATAAAAGTTGATGGACCACACACAATGAAGAAAGCTATTTACATCATAATTTTATCACGTTCATATTCAATTCAGGTCATAAAGCTTAGGTATTCCTTCTTAATTTCATCCAAAAGTTCTCTGATCCAAATTAATTTTAAAACTCAAGTCTTTGTCACTTTCAAGCGTAATTATTAAACGTTTTCATAAATTCGAGCATAAATCTTAATTCTTTTAATCAAATCATTTGAATACAGCGTGAAACCAACATAGTCAAATAAGAATGATGTGAATGCAAGTGATATGAAATGCAACTGACCAGTACCAGACTCGGTATACACATGCTAAGTGTTTTTCCACATAGTCATGATCTATGGGGACTCGCAAGGTCCATATACCTGTTGCGGCATGCAACCAGATACCATAATTTGTACATGTTGCAACGTGTAAACCGGTCCCATAAATTATCGCAGATATATAACCTCAATTTTTATCCTGTTTACGCCTCATCGGATGATACCATACCACAATCAACAATTCATCTCAATCATATGTATGTTTAAAAGAATGGAGCATGCACAATGTCATAAGCCCACAATATCAAGGAGTATGAAAATGTGAGCATTTGTTATGTCTTTCCTGATAGGAAATAAGTTCAAGAATGATTATTATCTCATGGTATTATCAATAATGGAGAGATGAATATGAGTCCAAGTCAATTTAAAAATAAGTTCAAACATGGGTAACATAACTCACATAAACAACAACCATACCAACCTAAATGAATTTATGTACCACCTACAATTCCCAAAGGCTTACATGCATACCCCGACAATAATTATATTCTCTATGCGCGCCTCCACTTGGAATCTAAAAAGGTAAGCCATAACCTATCTCGAATGCTGAACAGGAGCCACGAACTCCAAACCAGAGCTTTTCCTTTCGGAGTGCCTCTGAACGTAAAACATATATCAAATATAAATTCTACTTTAACATAAGAGTCCGTAGAAATCCATATCACTATACTAATGTTCCGAGCCCAAAAAGATAATCCCGAACTCTGAAGGTCAAAACTGTAATTTCGTCAAAATATCGTGTTCAAGATAGTTAAAATACTATTCTACAAGGTTAAACGAGTTCAATGATACTCATATTGCCATACTTCAATTTGGAACCCAATAACAAACCCCAAATAGTCAAACCCGAGCCTCAAGGGTGAAACTGGATTTTTTTTCAAAATTAATTTACACATAGCTTAGTTACTCTAAATCCAGAAAATTTATTCAAAGGTTATTATCTTGACCCTAATTTCATGAAAAACCCTCTCTTAAGATTTGGGGCTCAAACCCAGACTTTTCTACCTAACATCATGGATTAGAACGCTAATCAATAGAATAAATTAAGAGAGAACATCAAAATAGGAGTTAGAATATTACCCCTCTTCAAAACGAGTCAATAGCCTCCAAAATCGCCCAAAATCGAGCTCTAGAACACCAACAATGGTGAAAATAACTTAAATTCTCGATTTTGCCCATTTTTATTCACCCGAAGCCCTTTTAGCGCGATCGCGATGAGCCAGCACGATCGCAGTCAACCCGGAAAAATTGCTCTTCACAATCACGATAGTGCTGCCCAATTCCAATCCTTCAATGCAAACGCGCCCCTATAGCACAGTAGCGCAGAACAAAATATGCGTGCCAAATCCTTGTGTGATATTGCGCTGCCACAAAGCGATTCCGCTACCCATCAACATCCCTAAAGGGGCGATCGCGTTGAGGTTGTGCTATAGCGCTGCCTTGCTTGTCCTCCTCTTTCACGATTGCGCTCTTTGTGCGCGATCGCGCTCGCACTAGATATAAGAAAATTCGGCTATGCTACCTTCGATCTAACACCCGAAACTCATCTGGAATCTCACGACACAAACCATATATGCATTTTGATCATAAAATATGCTATGAACTCGCTCGCACACTCAAAATTCCCGAAAAAGGTCTTCTTGACGATGTTGATCGTGGTCAACCCCAAATCCTTAATTTAACTAGTTTCTCAACTAATGACCCTATCACACCCGAATCCCCCAGGATTCGAACAAATGACTGGACTAAGTCATAACATTCCTGAGCTAATGGAATCGACGAAACTTTAAAAGAGACGCATTTACCCCGATATTGACTTTGGTCAAGCATCTTCATTTTCTTTATTTAAATACTTCCAATTTCACTAAATTTGAACCGAAACTCACCCGACCACCTTGGAAAACGTGCCACACATCCCCACAAGTCATGAATGACAATACAAAGCTGAAGAGAAAGTCATTTTTTCGGAAAAAGGCCCTAAAAGCACAAAACGACCAAACGGGTCGTTACACGCTACTTATAACTCCGTCCTGGTGAAAATCATGCTCGAGTTAGATTGTAGGCATGCGCATAACCTTATGGTTCTTGGTTTCTTTCTCAACTAAGCTTCAAGAGAAGGAACATCAAGAAGTTCTCAGCAAATAAGAAGTCGAGAATGCATAACTAAAGTGAAAAGGAGAATTTCTCACTCAAATTGAATTAATCATCAATTTTTAGGTTTTATCATAATCTTAATTGATACTAATATCAAATTACATAAATCAATAGTTTAAATCGAACTTAAGAGGTAGAGCATTTCTTGACTTATTTTTTTGACTGTTGATCTGTTCATTGCTTCTGCTCTTTAATACAAGGAAGCAGTGGATTTTTATTCGATTATATAATCAAATCAATTAAGTTAAAGTGAGAATGTAGACAAACTTTCACATGTCTCTGTATTGTTAGATTGCTTTTCAATTATCCCCTTCCATATATCATTTATCAAAAAAAAAATGATCACAACCAGCTGCAACTTCCAGCATACAATATTCAACAGAATTTCCAGTTTCAAATATAAAGAAAACCAAAAACAAAACAAAAAAAATTCACACTTCCAAAATTCCCTGATTCTACCAACCCATCCATTAGTCATCACCGTTTGGCAAATTCAGGATTTTAATTTTATAGGTTCTAAATTTAATAATTATGCTTATTTAATAATAATTTTCTTAACACAAATGCACTATCTGAATAAAAATGACTGAATTTCGACATTCATATTCGGGCTTCAAACTGTTTGGAACGAAAAAATCAGGGCGTCATGCGAAAGCTAACAATTACAAACCTTGACGGCGATAATGACAAAAAAAGTACTAAAGACGCATAATACTTTGATATGATTTGATCAATTGACCTACATATAAAAAAATTAATATAAAAAAAACTTTAAAACTATTCAGAAAAAATCTTCTCATAAACAAGATATTACGAACTACATTCTTAATACTATTGTGTTATTGAATAAGAAAATAATATTACTATTTATGGAAGTTCAACACTTCTACTCCAAAAAATATATAAATATTTTAGAGTTCTTTTTTACGAAGAAAATTTTTTAACCAAGAAATTATGATTTTCGAACGAAAACACAATTATGATTAACTTCAAATAAGATAGAAAATTCAGGATAAATTCCTAACAAACTTCGTTCCTTCAATGCCTCCTCCGACTATCGGAGTATTGTGAAAGCGGGACCACCTCTGACAACGGCGTAGATAACGGTGTCGGCAGTGGAGAATTCCGGCATACTGTACACGAAGCATTCAGATTCAGCCATGCATCTATACACATCACATGAAACTAATGCTTACAGTCTGGTAACATCCTTAACATCTCCGCATCCTTGTAATCACACAAACATATAGAACATACCACGTCGTTTCCGTTACCGTTCTCGTTTCTCTTCAAGTAAACCAACTTCGGGTACATGTTTATTACGGCTTGATGAAGGCCTAACGCATTGGTATTCTGGGATGAACCGTAATCATTCTCTTCGTCCTCAGCAACGAAGATCACTTGGGGAATATATGCTCCATTATTTTCGGTGTTCGGGCTTTGGGATCGGGCTTGCGCCTGGGCTTGAAGACGACGGGCCGCGGCAGAGCGGCAGCAGAGGTAAGAGGAAAGGAGAAACGTGGAGAGGAGGAAGAGGAAGCCAAGTGCAATCGCAATCGCGTAGCCAAGGCCGACTTTGTGGAGTCTCTCAATGACGGTATTGGTGGTGGGCCGCCGTAGACAGAGGATGAAATGGTGGACATTGGGAGAAGAAGACTAAGAGAAAGTCCATTAGATTAAGGGAAATGAAAGGCAAGAGAAATGGTTTAGAGAAGGAAGAAAAGTGGGTGAGTGGAATGATGCTGCATTAAATAGACTTCAATTTATTTGGAAGAAAAAAGAGAGGTTTAAGTAGGTATTTGGACATGAATTGGTTGAGATTGGCGTATTGGTATATTGGCGCAAAGATTATTTGACTATACACCTGGTAAGTGCAGCAGGAATTCATAGTCAATCCCAAGTCAGCCGGTGACAACCTGGCCAAAGACGGAAGAATCCTTAACCGCGCGAGAACTTAGATCCGAGTCCGATTCGCCTATATTATATAACAATGTTATCGGGAAGGTCCAAAGTACCCAAACCACTAACTTCCCAAAGACCGTCAAACTCCCAGATATCAGAATTCTATCTATCACGTCTAACAATCACGATATTATCTTGTACTTCGTAAGTTCAAAATAAGTGTACACTTGGACATTTAACATACCTTTAAGAAAATAATAACTTTCTAAATAAAAGTAGATATTTTAATTAAATTATCCTTAATTAAACATTACTTCCTCGGGATCAAAAAGAATATTCACTTAGTCATTTGAACACTCCTTAAAAATATATATATTTCTAGATAAAAAAAAAATAATTTGACTAAACTGACCCTAATTAAATATGTATTGAGAATTGATTACCTAGTACTTAATATAAGCAAATCTGAAAAAATAAGATTAATTATTTCTTGATTTGATAAGTGTACAATCTTTTTTACTCAAGAAAAAAAAAAAGCTAAGTTGACACTCTTTTTTATCCGGTGGGAGTACCTAAATCTCCATCCGTCTCAAATTATTTATCATTTTTTCATTTTACACGCCCTTTAAAAAATATTAATTAGGAGGGAGTTTGTCTACTTTACCCTTATTTATGCATAAGTTATAATCTCTATCTGTAAGATGGTATTAATCTCTATTGGGGAGTCTTTCATTAATATCAAGGTATATATAGAGTACAATGTGCATCCCTTATACAATAGGAATCCTAAGCCTATACAAAAGAGGAATCCTAGTCTTACCATAATTATATTTACACAATATATGAAAATATTCTAATTATGGGTAGGGAATCTATTGTTTTCTATATTTACACGTTTACACACCCCTTCAGTCGGAGCGGGAGGAGGCCGGACGCTGAGAGTGGATCTGAAGTCAAGAAACAACTGTCTGAGAAGTCCTTTGGTAAATATGTCTGCATATATACTGATAGGATGATGGAACATGTAACACTCTGACATGGCCTAAAACAACTTTCTCACGAATAAAGTGTAGGTCTATCTCAATGTGCTTGGTTCGCTGATGCTGAACCGGATTATGAGACAAATAGATGACAGAGATGTTATCACATTACACAATAGATGTCTGACGCAAAGGACACTGAAGTTCTAACAGTAAGTTTATGAGCCAACAAATCTCAGCTACTACATTTGAAACGTCTCTGTACTCGGTGACCTTTGGATCTAGATAGGGTAGCACGTCGCAGCGGACCAAGAAATCAGTTATCCCTAAGAAAACAAAAAGCCGAGGTGGGCGTCGGCGTGTCGGACACCCTGCCCAATTTGCATCCGTATATGAGAGCAACCTGTTTGGCGTAGAGGGGTATAGGTGCAAACCATAATCAAGAGTGCCCTTAATGTATCGAATGATACGCTTAAGAGCAGTGAAGTGAGACTCCCTGGGGCATGCATGAATAAGCATACCTGTTGAACAACATGAGCAATGTCTGGCCTGGTAAATGTGAGATACTGAAGTGCACCTGCAAGACTCCTATACAAAGTAGGATCGGAGACTGGAGCACCATCCATAGCACTGAGCTTAGATTTCTAATCGACTGGAATAGACATAACTTTGCAATTCGTCATCTTAGCCCTGTACACTATCTCCTCTGCATACTTACGCTGACACAAGAACATGTGATTGGCAGACCTGGTCACTGATATCCGCAAGAAATAACTCAGTTTTCCCAAATCAGTCATTGTAAATTCGGACTTAAGCAAGACAATAATCTTATTTTTTAATCTATCGGAGGAGGCAGTCAGAACAATATCATCCACGTATAGTAATAAGTAAGCAGTGCTACTATCTCGATGAAAAATGAAGAGTGATGTATCACTCTTGCTGCATACAAACCCAATCTGCAAGATATATCTGGCAAAGCGATCATACCACGCACGGGGGCCTGTTTCAGGCCATATAGTGACTTACGGAGACGACACACATAGTGAGAAACTGCTAGATGGGTGAACCCAGACGGCTGATGCATGTACATTATTTCTCTCAGGTCCCCATATAATAATACATTCTTCACATCAAGTTGATGGATCGGCCAGTGTTTGCCCATATCAATGCTCAAAACTGTGCAAATGGTAGCCGGTTGGACAACCGGGCTGAAGGTCTCTCCACAATCAATGCCCTCATACTGATTTGTGCTATTAGCTACAAGACGGGCCTTATACCTCTCAAGATCCCCATTGTCTCTGAACTCGTGACGAAAAAGCCACATACAATGAATTACATTTACCCCCTCAGGTCTAGGTAATAGATCGCATGTGTGCTGTTTAGTCAAAGCATTGAATTCCTCATACATAACTGCATTCCAATTAGGGTCTTGTTTGGCCAATTTTGGGTTCTTTGGAAGTGAAGAGATGGTTTGGGCAGACAAGTTGAAATGGACTTTGGGTTTGAAGATTTCATGCTTTGAACGAGTTTCCATTGGATGAGTAGGGACAGTGGGTGGCTGAGTGGGGTCTGAGACGGGGGTAAAGTCAGACAAAGAGAGGATGTGGAGAAGTCGTCGAAGGCGCTGCCGCGCTGGGCAGACAGTCTTCTCTGGACATTTGGCGCCGCGGCGCCTCTGTGCAGGGCCGCGGTGCTGACTCGCAGGAATTATGGCGCCACGGCGCCTCAATGCAGGGCCGCGGCGCTGAGGACGGGACAGAAGAAGCGAGTTGTTCGAGGAGGATGGGAGAGATGGCAGGCTCGTCAAGGAATGAGTAATCCGGTTTTTCGAATTTTTGAAGATTCGAAAACGGGAATGTTGTCTCGTCGAATGTGACGTGACAAGAGATGTGGATTTGACGAGTAGACAAGTCATAACATATATAGCCCGTATGGTTCGGCGGGAATATTTGGAAGACACATGAAGTGGACCTAGGAGCGAGCTTGTGAGGGGAGGTAGAGCTAAGGTTGGGATAGCACAGCCAACTGAAAATATCTAGATGATCATAGGAGGGGACTCTATGGTAGAGGATTTCGGCAGGGGTCATATTGTGAAGAGTGCTAGTAGGGAGAATATTTAGAACGTATTCTGACATTTTAGCAGCATAGACCCAAAATGATGGAGGGAGGGAGGCATGAATCAATAGGGTGCGAATCATGTTGCTAATGGTGCGTATGATTCTTTCAGCTTTACCGTTTTGTGGTGAGGTGTGAGGGCAGGAGAAACGAAAAACTATGCCATTATTGGTACAAAAATGGTGAAACATAGAGTTATTGAATTCACGACCATTATCGCACTGAAATGATTTTATATCTTTTTCAAATTGTGTTTGAATGAACTTGCGAAACTCAAGAAATTTGGCAAACAATTTCGATTTAAATTTAAGAGGGTATAACCAAACATAGTGTGAAAAATCATCAATCAATAGTATTTATGACCGAGAGAACTAGAGATAGGAGATGTCCATAAATCGGCATGTATAATATCAAAGGGAGCAAATGTAACACTAGTAGATGATTTAAATGTAAGACGAATATGTTTGCCTAAAGAACAAGAAACACAATTTTGGGCAAGCTTCCCATTACAAGTAATGAAATTGTTGCCTCTAAGAAAATTAAAGACTGGGACTCCTGGATGACCAAGCCTATTGTGCCATGTTGAAGAAGAAATAACCGCTAGAGTGACGGGAGAGCAAGATCTGGCAGCGGAGGTGGAGGTGAATGGATAAAGATCCCCCATGCTATTGCATCTCGTAAGAGGTGTCCCCGTATGAAGACCCTTCACAGTAAAACCAAAAGGGTCAAAGTCCACAAAGACAGAATTGTTACGAGTAAATTGGCGGACATATATGAGGTTCTTAATCATGTGTGGGGTATATAGGGTGTTTTTGAGGGAGAAAGGTAGATGAGGAGGTTGTGTGTATGAGGTACCATAACCTTTAACTGGAATGTGTTGTCCACTACCAACTGTAACATATTGAGGATGCTTTAAACTAAACAGTTTAGGAATAGTACCTGCAGATTGGGTGACGTGAGATGTGGCGCCTGAGTCCATGTACCAAGTATTGTTAGGCTGTTGCATAGAGAGGGTACTGAACGCCTGACCCAACTCAGTGGGTGTCATGCCGGAGGAGGGCTGCAGGACCTGACCCTGCATGAAGTGGGCCTGCTGCGAGGCTGGAGCGGGGCCTAACAAACCAGGGTAAGAATACGGATTTTAGGGCTGCTGGTACTGGAATGGAACTTGCACCGCGGCTCTGGACTGGGGCGCCACGATCTGTCTTGGGCGCGGCTGCAGACGGAGCTGCGGCCTGTAGACAAGCTTTGAGAGCCGTGACCCGCTTATTCTGCGATCCTCATTCTTTATTCTTTATTGGTTACGTTGACCGTGACCCTTGCCACGACCACGACCTCCTCTACCGCCGCGGCCTTTTCCTCCCTTGCTGCCGCTGCCCTGCCGCTGTTGGGAGTTTTTCGGTGGCATCTGATCTTGGGGTTGCGAGTCGACAGGTAACACCTGCTGGGCGTGCTCATCCTGCTTAGCACGACGGGTTTCTTCGAGCAACAATTGTGAGCGAGCTTTGTTAAAACTTGGTAGCGGATCTGTCTGTTGGATCATGGTGGCTAAAATATCATATTCGCCATTATTAAGGCCTGCAATCATTTGGAGCACCATTTTAGCGTCGAATGAGCGCGTGCGCGTTGGAGAGTTGATCGCTAGAAGTTTAAGCCGCTTGCACTCTAAAACATTAGAGAAGTTTTCAAAACGTGTTTTGTTGAATTGTTCTTCCAAATACACGGCACGAGTGTGCTTGTTGTCCTGAAAAAATTCCTCCAAACGATTCCACAAGTCAAGGGCTGTGGAGTCAGATTTCATGATAGTAAGAAACAAATCCTGAGAGATACTACCATATATCAACTGTTTGACGCCAGTGTCTAGACGACGCTAAGTAGTATCATCAACCTCCTGAGGGCGCGGAATTTCGTCATCAATATGATCAAGCACGTTATAGAGACATGCATGATTGTGAAACAGTTCAACCCAGAGAGAATACTGACTGTTTTTTTATCAAGAAGGATAGGGATATGGTTCTTGATGTTGGAAACAGTTAGGGCGGGATGAAAAGAGGGTGATGACTTGGTGGTGGGATTTGTGGAGGAAGATACGTCAAGGACATCAGAAGAATCCTGAGTAACCATTTAGAGAATAGAGGAATGGAGAAGAAAAACCAATAATTTAGGTAGAGGGAGAGGAGGCGCGCATGGATGCCCAGGAGGGGCTGCTTGATAGAAAAATTCTAGGGTTTTTCTTTCTAGGCTCTTGATACCATGTAAGATGATATTAATCTCCTTTGGGGAGTCTTTCATTAATATCAAGGTATATATAGAGTACAATGTTCATCCCTTATACAATAGGAATCCTAAGCCTATACAAAAGAGGAATCATAGTCTTACCATAATTATATTTACACAATATATGAAAATATTCTAATTATGGGTAGGGAATATATTGTTTCCTATATTTACACGCTTATACTATCCATTAATGTTCAATCTATTTTTATGTATCATCTCCACTAATGACAAAATATTGCTAAGGATAAAATGGAAAAGAACTAATTGATTTTGTTTTAAACTTCTAAAACGATAAATAATTTTATACAATTATTTTAGTAACCACGACAAATAATTTAAGATGGAAGGAGTAATATAGTTAAACTTGATTACATAAAAATCACTTATCCAAATAGAGATAAATTTGAAAATAATTAATTAATTACTTCTCGATTACATAAGTGAACACTTATTCTGAACAAAAATTAAAAAGGCTAAATAGACACATATTTTTAACCGTAAAGAGTATAAAAAATGTGTTTTGAATATGGAGAAAAGTCATTTAGTGGCCAGCTTGAAAGAATATATGATAGTGATGACTAGGGCTGTTATCGGTCTGTGTACTCCCGGTAATTACCCGAGAATCGGACCGATACTCGAACCGAAACCTTATCGGTCCGGATACGAGTACCAGAAAATAACCCGGACCGATAAGGAGCATGTTCGGTAACCCGATAATATACCCGATAATTACCCGGTCCCCCAGCCAGCCCCCCCAGCCAGCTCCCCCCATCCCCCTCAGCCAACCCTAATTATATTTAATTGCAATATTCCCTAATGTTGGACTATTTTACATGTTTTAAGAATATATGTGATGTAGACTTTATATTTAATTTGAAGCATAGACATAAAATATAGGTAGGGAGAGAAGAAAGTAAAGTAGTTGTAAATTGGTGAAATTTAAAATGGTCATAACTCTGCGTTCGGACGTCCGTTTCACCTTTTTTTATTTCGCGTATGTTTTCGAGACGAGGCCGGACAAACTATCGTAAGGCAATTTTTCTCAGCCGATTTCTCAAAAAACGTCTGTCTTGCCAATCAATTTCACTTTTTCCCCAAATCAGTTACTAATATTTCCTTTTCTTCACTAAATATCTCACGATATACAATAGATTTCAACGTCCAAATTTCCTGGTAATGTATCAGAGAATGTAAATTTCAGTATTGAAAATTTAATTTTAAAAAAAAATTAAAAAAAAATTCGAGCCTCGAACCCAACCCGGAAATCTTACCAGTCCGGACTCCGGTCCGATAAGGTTTCGATCCGGTCCCGGATCTCAACTCAGGACCAAAACCTTATCGGTCTGGTTCTCGATCCGGATCGGTAACCTTATCGAACCGGTTCGGGTATGTCGATATCCTGATAGGACCAGACCGATAACAGCCCTAGTGATGACTTTGCTCCGGACAAGACATCCTTTAGACTTTAGCTGGGTTGTGGTCTTTAGTCTAAAAATGGTCAAATCAAATCCAAGAAAGTCCAATCAGTAACATGAAGGTATCGTTCTCTGGGAGGATCGACCCTTATCCTATAATGACAAACATAGTTTCAGGCTACTAGAGCCTTTTCGGTAATCTATGCAACTCCCAAAACATGTACTTAAA
Organism: Przewalskia tangutica; assembly: GCA_029844215.1. Taxonomy (NCBI): domain Eukaryota; kingdom Viridiplantae; phylum Streptophyta; class Magnoliopsida; order Solanales; family Solanaceae; genus Przewalskia; species Przewalskia tangutica. Next base: position 13,862,598 of record CM056738.1, read on the forward strand.
AATAGTTAGCTTGTAAGCCCATGAATTTCATAAACATTACATGTAAACATGACCTGTGACAATGTAACATGAACATAAATAGATAATACATTTTGTGAAAAAATATGTATAATTTTATAGGTTAAGTAATAATGATTCATGACTTGATAATTAAGAACTCATGAAATTAAAAAATGTGTTCATAGATTACGGACATGTTAATGACAATCATAATGATCAATCATGAATACAATTGATAAATTACAATAGAGACATGACATAATATTATATATAGTTAGGGTTATCATGATATTAATTAGAATAAAACATTATAGAATTTCACGATTTCATGGAATAATGTGAAGTGGGGGGAAGAACATGGATATTTCCACATGTGGATAGAAACTCTACATATCTTAATTGCTCCAATACTTGTACTAAAAGTCTGAACTTGGTAGAAGGAATCCAAAAACTTGAACTTTAATTCCTTGAATTGAGTTTTCTTGAAAACTCTTGGTTAGAAATAATGAATTATACTTATGAATGGATTATACTTGATTAGAATCGCGTGGAAATACATAGAAAGGACTTAACTTGAGTTATGAGAATGATGTGAGGATAAAACTTCGTTCTAGGGCTTGGAGAAATAAGAAAACTAATTTTTAGAACTAAGTCTCATACTTATATTGTTCCCTATGGATTTTACGGCCAACTTTGATGGACTGTCAAATTTTCTATGGTCTAATAAGGGACCGTATAATAATGTAGGGTATGTATAATCATACCATCACGAACCTGTAAATTTCAAGTGATCTGTAGAAGTTGAGGGACTACGACTATCAAAATCGACGAGCCATATAAATTTATATGGTCGGTAAAATCTATTGGGCTTTCGTAAATTTCGAAAGCAATATCTACGGTTCATTTTAACAGACTGTGAAGTCTCAAATTGTTGTTACAATAATAATAATAATAGTATGGTGTATTAGAAAATTAAGGATTTAAGTTATACTATATTAACATAGTATTAACTTTTTTACACAATCCTATTAAATAAAAGATGGTGACCTCTCATATTACATGATTATGTCAAACACTACAATGGTAAAATCTGCACATCCCTTCCCCCCCCCCCCCTCACTTGCACGTTTTTCCCCCTCCCCCCTCACTTGCACGTTTTCCCCCTCCCCTTAATTCCCCTCAACCCTTGTCCTTACACCTCCCATAGGTTACATACAAACACCTCAATTTAGATATTGTATTTGGCACAAAACAAAGCACCTAGCACAAAGAATAAAGATCAGAAAAATATCAAGTGAACAAGAAGAATAAAAATCAGAAAAATATCAAGAGACCAAGAAGAACAAGAATCAGAAAATACTAGGGAGCAATGATCACCTTTAGCAACCGAACAACAATCCTTTTCGCGCTTACAAGGTGAGTTTTCTCACTCAAGAATTCTTAGTGAAATCTTTTATTTTAAGTTCGATACATGTTAGAATATAAATCGGGTGTTGAAAAGAAATCATGAACTTTTTATTATTTAAACAACTAGTTGAGTCATGAACATTCAAACTATTTTGTACTGGGTTGTACTAGTTAGAATTGAATGAAATTAGGAAGTGCTGTATATCTCTATATTACGATCAGATCGAGCCACAAAGGAGATGAAACGGACTTACCGTTTAAGAGTTATCATAGTTTAAAGTTTCTGCCTTGGATTGATCAGAATCCGGAAAGACAGAACGCATATGTAACACTGTACAAATCGGTAAAGAATATGAAAATTGTGCTTAATAAAAGTTCTATATTTATATGTTGTTGACATTATGAGACCTTACAGAGGTCTATCCGACTTACAATTTGAGAGTTATCGCTGTTTAAAGTTTCTGCCTCGGCTTGACTGAAACTCAGAAAGACAGAATTTTACAACCTGTTTTCACTAAGTTATACTTGTTAGAATTTGGTGAAATTTGAAGGTGTTGTACATAGGTATGTGAAGGTCATATTGAGACAAAGAGGGGATAAAACGGACTCACGGGTGTAGAGTTATTGTAGTTTAAAGTGTCTGCCTCTAATTGATCGGAATCCGGAAATGCAGAACACAAAAATGAAAAACTGTTCCAACTGGTATAAATTCTGAATGGGTGGTTCATATGGGGTCATATAAATCTCTGTTCTCGTCGTTTTGAGATCTTACAGGGCTTGATCGGGCTTACGTCTTAGAAGTTATGACTATTTTAAGATTTGACCCTGTTTTAATAAAATTCTGGCAAGACTAGTTACATGTGACTATTTTACGGATGAATTTGTACTAGTCACCCAAAGTGTTTTCAAATGAAAATTGGTACAGTGAAAGGTCCTTGTGTTACCTTCCTTCATGCGTAAGAAACACCTTAGTTGAAGTTATGGTTGAATAGTTAAGACCATTACAAGTATAAAAGGCAGAATGTTGAAAAAAAGAAATATTATTTATTTGACCTTCTGAAAATACAAAGTGAATATATGTTCACAAATATGTAAATGCATTTGTAAATTCATCGGATCGGGTTACACGCCACAACAAATATGTAAATGCATTTGTAAATGCATCGAATCAGGTTACATGCACAACAAATATGTAAATGCATCGGATCGGGTTGCACGCCGCAACAAATATGTAAATGCATTTGTAAATGCATCAAATCGGGTTGCTCGCCGCAACAAATATGTAAATGCATGGGATCAGATTGCACGCCGCAACAAATATGTAAATGCATTGGATAAGGTTCACGCCGCAACAAATGTAAAAAAAATACAAAGGAATATCTTAATGTGTGATATGGGTTAAAACAGAATATTGGTTAAATTAAAAATTTTCTATAAGGAGTCGAGAGGAGATGTTGCATACTTGTATGATAAAAGTGTTGTAACCTAATATTGTTTTTGCAACATGCTTATTATGTTATAATGTGATTGTACTTAGAATATTGTGAGGTTACTTTGAATTGCAGGGCAAGGTTCTCACTCAGCCCCGGACGGTAGGACTGACTCTTTATTTAACATGTTTCAGGAAAGCGCGATAGAGAAAGACTCCACATCAAGGCTAACGATCGTCCCGCATCCTCATTGTCGTACCAAATCCATTGCTTCAGACTTGGTGCTTGTCGTGCTTAATATATAGTTGAAAGGTTTAGTTTCAGTATCTCGAGAAATGCCCGTGTGAGATTATCTCATTTCAAACATGAAATATCCACTCTCATTAAGTCTAGATAGAAACAAAGTTTTCACGAGCATGGACTCGCACTATGATTAATGAAATTCTTTGAAATATTTCTTTACTTTTAATATTGGTACTATTTTGCATTTAAATACACGTCTGAATTAAGAAAGAAAGAGAGTTAGATGGTGCTCCTGAAAAGAGATAGTTATCCAGGTGTCATCACGCCTTAACTGAAGACTTGAGAAAAGTCGGGGCGTGACAAATTGGTATCAGAGCTAAACCAGGTTAAGAGATTCTAGGAAATTTCTTTGAGTTGGTTGTTTGAACAATTACTTATTGCGACGGTGTGCACGCTACCTTAGTAATAAGTTAACGGAATAACATCCTAAATAGTTTCACTTTATTCATGCTATTCTCGTGCCTATCTTGAGCCTTTTCAAAGACTTGGTTCTCAAACTACCTCCTTCAAAGGATTGTGGAAGAGAATGTGTAACGATAAACTAACCAGATGTGACTCCACCATCGGCCGAAAGGTAGGAGCCCATTCAGTACCAGATAGACTATGGGGCGAATTTTATGAGAAGAAGGGAGCCTATCTACACAGGGAAAGACTCCAAGTTCGACCCAATAGTGCTTCTCGACGAGGTAGAAGACCTACTGTTTACCCTAGGATCTATGGGGACGCATGACATCAATTTGGTAAACACATGTTTAGTGGATGACGCAGGGGTGTGGTGGAGAAATTTTAGTAGAAATCGTCCGCCGATGTCACCAGCAACTGCTGAATTGCACCACTGTTTGGTGCCAAAATTTGGCTCCTAATTTAGGTGAAAAATTCTAGTCTAGAAGGAGGAGATAACTTAAATTTTGGCTATGGGAGAGGTATATTTTCAGCTGAAGTGAGGGGAGAGGGAGGGGAATTTGTGTGTTTTTTTTAATTTGGAATGAAGAAGATGAACATAGGTTTAATAAGTAAAAATCTGAAAATCAATTATTACACTTTGGTCCCTTAAATATTACTCTTTGGTCCACTTCTCACCAATAACTAATCTTATGTCCCAATTCTTTTAAATCTTGAAAAACTTCTTAAGACCTCGTATCCTTGTTGTTATAACTTATATAATACGTTCTAATCCATAACGGAAATATACAACTAACATTAAAATTTCCATTGTCACCCTCGTTGTCATCAAAATTTTATTCCGGAATCACCTTCTTAAGTATATTAATTTCCTTAATTACATTCTCAATTAACGTCCCTAATCCCGAGGTGTAATATCTTTTCCCCATTTAGAAACATTCGTATTCGAATGTTCATCATAGGTCTTATGCTAGAAAAATTTCGGCAGAGTCTCCTTTATAACTATGTCTATCCACATATATTCAGCAAACCGACAGATGTCATACAGGGCCACAATATATCACACATATATAATTCACCAATCACTAACCTGGAACTCTAAGTGTCGACGTCGATTATCAGCATATGACTTCTGTCGACTCTAGGATGCTAATAATCTCTCATATCGTCAACAATACAGTATAAACTATCCCAGAGAACAACCTCCCCAATGCATCACTCTTTGCATATACCATAGTTGTCACCAGATATCTACCTAAATTATGTAATCCTTTCACCCTTGAGTCCTTAAGTTTGTCATGTTGATCACCCCTTAGATTATCTTTGATTAAGTTTCTTTGCTGATCAATATTTAGAATAGACATATCCACTTCCACTGTAATATTCTGCTCCACATTAACTTTTGTTGATACCAAAGCTCCTTCAACCTATTCCTTAGTAGTAAGAGTTGCTTCTGATTCTTTCATCAATTGTGGGTCCTCGATGAGTTGTTCTACTTCTACCACATTACCATTGTTATATTCCTTATTCTATTTATTACCATATTCTTCCCCAGTATCTCTTTGTTCCTCCTTATTCTCATTATTACCATTTGTCTCCTCAAGTGGCATTTGTTCTTATGCTCTTGTTGGACTTACTGACCCAGTTGTATCTTTGGCTGCATCAACAGTTGCCACTTTGACTACATCACACTGAATATCTATTATCACTTTGTTGATTCATCTATATCTTTGTACCTCTCTTATCTGCTTTCCACCCTTCTATTACTGTATGTAGAAATTCAGGATCCAACCTTCACATATTAAAGTTTCTGAACCTGTACTGATTCTCTATGCCTCCTTCTCATCTAATTATTCCCAGAGAATGATCATATAGGCCTGGTTTCATGAAATGCACTTTAGAAGCACGTAGATTATCAACCCATACTTGATTAGTAAGTAAGTACTGCTTAAAATCCCTTATCTCCGTCATAGCGACATGACACTTCACTCTTTCATTTCTCTTTAATATCCAGTTAAAATCACTCATTATTTCCTATGGACCTTGTACCTGACCACGTAACCTTCTAATATCTATCCACAATTCCCTTTTTTTTTTCCAATTTCTGTGCACGGAACACTACTCTTTACGATATTTTAAATGCTTGAAACAACTATACACTAATAAAATGCTCACCGTTCCCAAGTTCTAAGTCATTTGTGAAAGAAACTCAAATAATCCCTATGTCCAATACTTTCCAGAACTCAGTCCAAAAATAAAAAGGCACTTTCATTCGTTTATATCAATCTTATTATTCAAGAAGTAATGACCCCTTCTTATTCTTACATGGGAACAATATTCTTTTACAGTTTCCTACCTTCACATAGTACATCAACATGGTATACCATAAAATAGTCACATATTCTAACAATTAGAGCTCAAAATTTAATTAGAGGTACGAAGGAGAAAAGAGTAGATAAACTTCATTTTCTATCTTTGGAAGGAAAAGTTCAATCTCTGTAACTATAGAGCAGATAACGTGGCATAACGGAGTACCAATTCGTAAGATAGAGAATGTTGTAATACATTTCACAAATTGACACCTCATTCATGGTCTGAGAGGGATCTTTTTTTTTTTTTTCCTTTTTTGTATCTTCTCACTACTCGTAATTATAAACGACTTCATTTCTTTTAACACTTGTTCACCCATTTCTTACTTATCGTACTTTTCATAATTCCAACATATTCTAGTATACATACGTAATCTCAGACATTACTCCTGGTTCCAATCCCTGACAATATTATCCCTTAAGTGATGAATTGTTAACTTATCCCCTTATTCAGTACGTAGAAGATTCTGAAGAGTTACCTTACCTGACGTTAACCTAGTACCTCCAAACGTGGTCATCATACTTCTATTCAAATTCTTCCACTTCCCTTATGGCTTGATGCACTACGTCAAGTCCAAATAACTCTGATTTGCCCTTCCGGGCCACTGTCGCTTTCTTTTGGGACATAGCTGCAACCACAATAATTCGTTAGGGGGGGGGGGGATTATCCTACTGACATAGCTTTATTGCACGATCTATGAGATGAAAGAATAGAAACCAATCCTAAATGTCTGGCAGCCTCCTGCGTATAAGTATGGTGCACAACATACCCATACACAAGACTCTACTAGACACGGTCTGTAGACATTCCGAGGACTAACTGCTCTGATACCACTTTTGTCACGACCCAACCCGACGGGCCGCGACTAAGCGCCCTAATGACGCTATTACACTAACTTGTCACGTAATCAGACTGACACTAAGGACAATAGAAAATCCGGCATCATAACACTACAATCATAACATATGTCCGAATAGGCAAGCCGGCAAGACCGCCTTTACACATGAACAATTCTGTCTCCTGAGGAGTCACATCTAAATTAGATATAACGAATAGGAGAGCCGACAAGGCTGCCACTATATACGGAAATCTCTCCAAAACAGAGTACAACAACACATATAAAAAAATATATTCACAACTCTACATACGTACAATCCACGACCGTCTACAGACCTCTATGAGAAGGATAACGACATATGACGGGACAGGGCCCCTAATATATACATAAGTCTAAAAAGTGGTTCTGTACCAAAATGACCAATCTCTGAATCAAAGGAGCTCTCCAAAACAGCTGAGTGGAATCCTAGACTGGTAGATCACCAAATCGAGTACCTGTACATGCGGGCATGAAACACAGCCCCCCAAAGAAAGGGGGGTCAGTACGAAATAATGTACTGAGTATGTAAAACATGTAGTGCTGTAAAAAAGATATAACTGGCCAACATATAACAGGATACATGTAAGACTATCAAATACCAATTCCAACTGTACCATAGAAAAATCGGGAGTCAACTGTACCTTATCAAGTGAGAGTCATATCAAAAATCATGAATACTCATCATATATATATATGTCTACTGTCATGGCTATCTATACCCGCATCATGGATGCATGTCCATGGAATCATATCTACTGTCATGAGTATCTATACCCGCATCATGGATACATGTCCATGGAATCATATCTACTGTCATGGGTATCTATACCCGCATCATGGATACATGTCCATGGAATCATCATCATATATACGTAAACTGCCCGACCCTCTGGTGAGAGACGCGGTGAGCATATAGGGTATACTGCCCGGCCCATTCTGGGATGCGGTAAGGTCATATAATCATCACTTGACTCTCAAGGGAATAAATGAAAGGCACTATCTTATCATATATCATTTGGAATTACTGTATAGAAATCATGTACATCCGCCGTACGTTCACTTCATATAAATCATATAAAAAAAAGGAAGAGTTTCACATACCGCTTGCCGTTTGTACCAACTCATATCATATCGTCTTGGGTAAAATATGAATGCATGAATGACAATAAACATTCCCTGAATTTATTGGATGACAATAATATCCTTCCTCTTCTATCTAACATTATGGAAATATCTGATTTGTGATAACAGATCCGAATTGCCTAATTAATTCATTATATGAGTCGTTAGGTTATATTTTTATAATGATCATATCTAATCAGCTGTGAACTATAAAATGTAAAATAAATTGGTTATATCTTAGTTTCTATGCAGATGGAATTATAACAATTTTTATATAATTGTTTGTCGATACCTTATTCACTTACGCTGCAATGACTTATTTTAACGCATCCACTGAAAATATACCTTCTTATTTATTAAACCAGTTTCAGCACTTAATACTTATTAGTTACTTTAGATTAGCAGAGTCAAATTGGCTCCAATGCTTACCAAAAACTCTCATGAATACCAACATCTTTCCCATATACCTTAATAAGGACTTAGGAACAACTTAGACATGTTTTTAGAATAGAATCAATAACATGGATATTCCTTAACTACTAAGAGTAGAATAAATTATGAAGCAATACCACAGTTACAGTTCATATGTAGAACATGCCAAGAGAAAGAAAGATTTGTCTTAACATACCTTTTAGTCGAACTAGCCAACTCAATATCAGAATACGTCTCGTCTAGTACTTTCACCTATAATCATAGTAACATGTCCATTAACCTTACGATTACTAGCATACGTTATGACGAACGACGACTCCCTGTTCTAGGAAAATTCGGATAACACTTCCTCTGTTTATATGTACATCCACAACTTTAAAATTAAAGCCAACAACACCAATAACAAGTCATAACTTAAGAATGTAACCAAAATAATCTCAGATATTCCATATACGCTACCAAAATACCTTCTTTCTCTTTCTATTCATGAAGGACAACTATTACAACAATCAAGGGAAATTACGCATTTACTTCTTATGCTAATCCAACCTTTAAATCATGCTAAAATAGCCCATTATAACAATCCAATCCAACCAACAATCAAGAGTGAAGTGTGGAGCTTTTCTACATCTTTTCATACCTTAATTCCTTCAAGACATGTATTAGTAATTACCACAACGTATATACATGTTCATAATCAATTTTCCAACTTTTTAACTCCACAAAATCAGCCCCTAACTCGACGCGACAATATCCAACAATTTCAAAATTGGTAAGATTAATTCCAAAATCGGTCCAACAACATTACAACAATCACATGCATGTTTAAATTCCAATTTTTCCCTTAATCACAAATTTATTTCCTTAATTCTAACAATATGCACTCCAATTATATCATAGAAAGAAAAAAATTATGCCTTAAACAAAGCCAAAGCAGTCCCTACGAACCAGCCACTGTTTCATCGATTTTCTTGCCCAATTTTTCACTTTTTCAACCCCAATTTGACATGCATGAATCCCACAATGTTAACCCATCATTCCCTATGTTTTTCTTCCTAAAACTTGTCTTTAAAATATGGAAATCCTTGGACTCAAATAAGTCCAGCAACTGCCGAATTGCACCACTGTTTGGTGCCAAAATTTAGCTCCTAATTTAGGTGAAGAATTCTAGTCTAGGAGGAGGAGATAAAGCTTAAATTTTGGCTATGAGGGAGGTATATTTTCGGCTGAAGTGAGGGGAGAGGGAGGAGAATTTGTGTTTTTTTTTTGAATTTGGAATGAAGAAGATGAACATCGGTTTAATAAGTAAAAATATGAAAATCAATTATTACACTTTGGTCCCTTAAATATTACATCCACTTCTCACCAATAATTAATCTTATATCCCAATTCTTTTAAATCCTGAAAAACTCCATAAGACCTCGTATCCTTGTTGTCATAACTTATATAATACGTTCTAATCCATAACGGAAATATACATCTAACATTAAAATTTCCATTGTCACCCTCGTTGTCATCAAAATTTTATTCCGGAATCACCTCCTTAAGTATATTAATTCTCTTAATTACATTCTCAATTAATGTCCCTAATCCCGAGGTGTAACAAAATATACCTAAAGGATAATCATATGCTGTATATTACCACTTATATAGACATGGGAAATATATAATCAGCTAGGTTCAACATCTTAAACTCCATAAATATTCTTGCTTAAATGTCCATCCGAGCCGAAGAGATGGGAACAAAGCTTCATTTGATACATAAACAAACAAATGCTAGACATGTATTCTGATTTTTTAGTCTTCTTTTAAACATATCACAGAAAGGTGATTCAAATATGCTTCGACTCATGATCATGAAATGACTATAAAATGAACCGAGTAATATATTGATAAAACAGCTTCAATAAAATGTAGGATATTGATAGGACATGCTATACTTATATGGACATGCTTCGACACTTAAACAGACAGGACAGATGCAATCGACATGATGAACATGCAGACAACCATTCGAGACTGTCATTTAATCGTTCGTAAGTTCCGAAAAGACTCAACCAACACATTCCACTTCATTGTAAAACCAAATTATACCAACCGAAATACAAAAGAAGCTAACATAGTTAAAGACAAGAAAAACTGTAATAAACACACACATCATATAAATAAGTAAGATGAAAGAAGAGTTCGATTTTATCTTTTCCAGGCAGCGAACCGAGGCGTGTTTCGACTCATCGATTCCGCTCGAAGATGTTTTTATGTTATCCGATTGAAGAAAGGGCAAAGTTTAAGGGTTTGTGGTTTTTTTTGAACTCAAACTTCAGGGTAAAAGACTTTCTTTCTGAGTTTTATAAATATTTTCAAGTAAACAAACTGAGTCTTTTTTGTGTTCAAGGCTTTAGGAAACAAATTTTCAATCGATAAACACAACCCAAAGGGGTTGTATTTATAGCCCGAAAATTGAGGGCTTCAACAGCCAAAAATTTGAAATTCGAATGGAAAGGATAAAAGTGATAGTTTTTCCGTGATTCGAAAGGAAGAGATTATGATGAAGGGTCTGAAATCCAGCTTTTCAGAGGAATTGGAAAGGGTGCATGTTGTTGGGGTTGGATTTGCATTGATTATTGCAATTATCCGTCGAATTAGAGAGATAACCGAAGGGTTTTGGGTCTTTCTTTTTATAGCTATTGCTATAGCTCTGTCCGTAGGGGGATGTTATGGCAGTGGTAGGCGTCGGTGGTTTGGTTTATCCGACAGATTTTGGAGTTATCGATGGGTTCATCATATATTATGGGTATTGTTTGATTTGGACGATGTTAAGGTCTAGTTTTGTTGCTGGTTCTGGTTTAGTTTGAGAAAGGGAATGTTGAAGAAATAAGTGTTGGGTCGGGTTGGAGGAATTGGGTTATGGGCTGCGGGAGAGGGAATTAAAGGTGGGCTCAGAGAAATTAAAATGGGGAGAGGGGGGGGGGGGGGGTATGGGCAGCGATTTTCGGGTTGCTGAAAATGGGAATAACATTTAGGTGTTTTAGTTTAGTAAAAGAAAAATTATTTTTGCGGTGTAATTTTTCTTTTAATTTTGTCGATAATAATCGAAGAGGAGGGACAAAATTGAGTGTCAACAGACAAGGCCACCAACCCTAACACAGGAAGGTGACAAACCAGTTTTTAAGGTTTGTCAGAAGAAACACGTTGGAGAATGTTGGCTCTCAACGAAAGCATGTTATAACTGTGGATAAGTAGGCCAATATGCCACAGATTGCAAAATGAGAACCCAAACTCAGCCTATTCAGGAGAGGTCGGAAGCAACCACAACTGCCCATAAGAGAGATCAGGGAAACCAGTTCCGCCAGAGTCAGGGAGGTCAACAACCTAACAATTTTAACCGGCTCTACGCTTTCCCCCCAGAGGAATGAGGCGGAGACATCTAATGCAGTGGTCACAGGTATTTTGTTGGTCTCAAATATTCCTGCATTTGTATTATATGACCCTGACTCTACATGTTCATATGTGTTGATGGGTTTTGCTAAGAATCTGCATGTAGAACCATCTTGTTTAAGTGACCCTTTGAAGTAGTGACACCAGTAGGGACCTCAGTTTAGGCCTCTCGTGTAATGAAACATTTTCCATTAGAATTAAATGGTAGAGGGAAAATAGTAGACTTGGTATTACTTGATATGGTAGATTTTGACATTCTTTTTGGTATGGACTGGCTGTCAACATATTATGCCACGTTGGATTGTCGACAAAAGGTTATAAGGTTATCTTTCCACGGAGAACCGAAATTCGTTATAAGGGGTAGAATTGGAACACCCTCGAGGCGACTTATTTCCTACCTTAGGGCTCAAAAGATATTAAGAAGACACGAGTGCATACTGTCCCTATTGTTCGTAATTTTTTCGAGGTCTTCCCCGAAGACCGTCCAGGCCTTCCTCCGGATAGAGAAGTGGAGTTCGCTATAGAATTAATTTCGGGTACAAGACCCATTTCTTTTCCTCCATACCGAATAGTCCTAACTGAAGTGAGAGAGTTAAAAGAACAGAAAAATGATCGTCTGGATAAAGGATTTTTAAGGCCTAGTATTTCCCCATGGGGTGCACCAGTCCTTTTTGTGAAGAAGAAAAACGGATTGCTCCGAATGTGCATCGATTATCGACAACTCAATAAGGTCACAATTAAGAACTAGTACCCATTACCAAGAATTAATGACCTTTTTGACCAACTTCAAGGAGCTAGCTATTTTTCCAAGATTGACCTCCGTTCGGGATATCATCAGCTGAAAATAAATCCGGATGATATATCCAAAATATCCTTTAGAACCCGATATGGCCATTATGAGTTCTTAGTCATGTCTTTCGGGGTTAACCAATGCCCCAACAACTTTTATGGATCTCATGAACAGGATCTTTAAACCATTTTTAAATTTGTTCGTGATTGTATTCATCGATGATATTCTAATTTACAGCAATAGTGTTGAAGAACATCTTAGAGTAGTGCTTCAAGTCTTAAAACAGAAGAAACTATATGGTAAATTTTTAAAGTGTGAATTTTGGTTGGAAAATGTAGCCTTTTTGGGCCATGTTATGTCAAATGATGGAATTATGGTAGACCCTCAAAAGATAGAAGCCGTGAAGAACTAGCTAAAACCTATCACTCCGACAGAAGTTAGAAGTTTCTTGGGTTTTGCTGGGTATTAGAGAAGATTCATAGAAGGTTTCTCTAGTCTTGCTGCTCCCTTGACCCGATTGACTCAGAAATCGATTAAGTACCAATGGTCAGAAGCATGTGAAACAATTTTTTAGAAACTGAAGGAGTTATTGACTACTGCACTGGTTCTAACCTTACCATCGGAACAAGAAGGGTTCACAATCTATTGTAATGCTTCTAGGGTTAGGTTAGGAAGTGTCCTGATGCCGTTCGGAAAAGTGATTGCGTATGCATCTCGACAATTGAAGATACATGAGAAGAATTATCCAACTCATGACTCTGAATTGGCTGCGGTAGTGTTTGCCTTACGAATATTGAGACACTATTTGTATGGTGTGCATGTAGATATATTTACAGATCATAAGAGTTTACAGTACATAATCATGCAAAATGATTTGAATCTCCGACAAAGAAGAAGGTTAGACTTGTTTAAGGATTATGACCTTAGCATTCTTTACCATCCTGGAAAAGCTAACGTGGTGGATGTCGCACTCAGTAGGAGATCAATGGGCAGCTTGACCCACTTGGCAATACAAAAGAGAGGTATTGTTCGTGAGGTACAAAAATTGGGAAACCTCGGGGTTAGTTTAACTGAGGTCGGTGAAGGCAGGATGGCAGTGCATGATACCTCTCAGTCTGCCTTAGCTTCAGAAATAAAAAAAAGTCAGTTGAGGATACGGAGTTGTTAAGTTTCGAGAGAGGATTCAACAGGGAAAACCTTCACAGTTTACATAAGAGAAAATGACGATACCCTCCGGTATAAGAGTAGGTTATGTGTTCCTAAGGTAAGGGATCTAAAAAGGAAGATCTTAGATGAGGGTCACAACACAAGATATTTCATTCATCCAGGGTCAACAAAAATGTATCAGGACCTCAAGGCAAATTACTGGTGGGACGGAATGAAGAAAGATGTTGCGGAGTTTGTCGGAAGGTGTCTTACATGTCAACACGTGAAGGCTGAACATCAAAAACCTGGTGGATTACTTCAGGACATTGGTGTCCCCATGTGGAAATGGGAGGCGATTCATATGGATTTTGTAACCGATCTACCAAAAACTCGAGAAGGGTATGATTATGTCTGGGTGATTGTAGAACGGCTTACAAAGTCAGCCCATTTCCTACCGGTCAAGACTATGTATCGGGCACCACAATACACGTAGATTTACTTGAAGGAAATTGTGCGGTTACACGGGGTTCCATTACAAATTATTTTGGACAGGGGTTCCCAGTTCACCTCACACTTTTAGCAAACTTTCCAGCAGGGCTCGGGACAAAATTTAAGTTGAGCACGACTTTCCACCTGCAAACAGATGGGCAAGCTGAGCGAACAATTCAAACACTTGAGGACATGTTGCGATCTTGTGTGTTAGCTTTTCAGGGCAGCTGGTTGGACCATCTTTGTCTAATTGAGTTTGCTGACAATAATAGTTTTCACTCTAGTATACAAGTGCCCGTTTGAGGCATTGTATGGACGAAAATGTAGATCTCAACTTAGATGGTTCGAGGTGGGAGAGACGCAACTGTTCAGACCCGAAGTCATTCAAGAAACAAATGATAAGGTGAAAATAATTCGGGAGCGGATAAAAATAGCTCATAGCCGTCATAAGTCTTATGCGGATCATCGCAAAAGAGATCTCAAATTTCAAGAGGGGGAAAAAGTATTTTTAAAAGTGTTCCCAATGAAGGGAGTGATGCGCTTTGGTAAGAAAGGAAATTGAGCCAAAGGTTTATTGGGCCATATGAGTTCTTGCGAAGAGTGGGGAATGTGGCTTACGAACTAGCACTTCCTCAAGAGCTGGAAGCAGTGCACCAGGTATTCCATGTGTCAATGTTACGAAAATACTTCCACGATCCAAGTCACGTCATCTTCCCCCAGGGGATAGTTCTTAATGAAGAGCTTCAATATGAAGAAGTTCCGGTAGAAATACTTGATAGAAGGTTAAGCGCCTTAGAAATAAAGATATTGCTTCCGTGAAGGTCCTATGGAGGAATCACTCCACACAAGAAGCCACCTGGGAAGCTGAAGACGCGATGAAAGTCAATTATCCATTTCTCTTTGAATAAGGTAATAAAAATGTGTTAAATAGTACTTCATATGTGTGCTCTTTGCGTGTCTATATGCATGTGTTACAACCTTATTCACATTCGAGGACGAATGTCATTTAAGGAGGGGGGAATGTAAAATTCCGAAATTTGTTGTGTGTCTATGTGATTATGTTACGACCTTATTCACATTCGAGGATGAATGTTGCTTAAGAAAGGGAGAATGTGAAGTCCCAAATTCTTGTTACAATAACAATAATAATAATAATAATAATAATAATAGTAGAGTGTATTAGAAATTTAAGGATTTAAGTTATACTATATTAACATAGTATTATCTTATTTACACTATCCTATTAAATAAAAGATGGTGACCTCTCATATTACATGATTGTGTTAAACACTACAATGGTAAAATCTGCACATCCCTTCCCTTCCCTTCCCCCCTCACTTGCACATTTTTCCCTCTCCTCTTAATTACCCTCTGTTACACCCCGTAATCGTAGGACATGTTTTAAGAACGTAAGTAAGAGCTCACAAATGTTAAGGATTGGAGACTTGTAAAAATTTATCGGAAATTATGAAATTGTCGGAAAAACATTGTGTGGTGTCGAATGGGAGGGCGACACGTGTCACCCCCCTTAGCTATGCCTTGGACGAAATGGCATGGCCAATATGGTCATTTACCATAAGTCTTCTAAGGCTAAGACTTGCAACTTGTAGCATGAGTTTATTGACTAAAGTCAAAGGTCCCACCTTGGTCTTGATATTTAGCAAGACTACATCTAAACCACCCATGTGTTATTATCATAACCCTCCAAGGTGCTATATATTACTACTAGTAGTGCTAGAGAGAGCCAACACTTAGAAAAAATTGCACAAATTGAAGAACATAGGCAAGGTGCTCTCGGGTTCTTCAAAAAAAAAAAAGAGAAAATCTTTGTTTGTGATCCATTTAGCTCCCCACTTTAAACCAAGGTTCTTATGTGTATTGTAAGCAAGTCTCAATAGAAACATCTTGGAAAAAGATAGTTTTCGGGTTAGTCATGGCGAAAACCTAATGGTCTTTCTAGGTTTTGTTTGGAGATTTGAAGAATAATTGTTGGTGTTGTTCTAAGGGTCTCAACAAGCGGATTGAAGTGTCTTGGAGAGGTTCTAAACTACTAAGGAGCGACTTCGGATTGGAGTTGATTTCATATTCGTGAAGGTATAATCTTGTCTTTTAAAGGTGTTACAAGATTACATATTTATATGGTTGTTGTTAGCTTTGTATGTTGCGAGCATGAAGTTGTTATATTGAAGTTATAAGGATTATGGATTGATTATAGCCTTGGAAATCCGAAATGTAATGTAAGCCATGACTAAGTTGAATTACAATTTAATCATTGTTAGAATCGTCGCATATTACTTACTTAAAGATTATGGTTATTATAATCAAATGCGACTTGATATCATGTTATGCTACCAATATGGTTTGAAATGGAAATTGGATAGAATTGGTATTGTTGAACTCAAGGTGGCCGAATTTGGACTTGTAGTTTGTATTGTTTAGTTAGTCATTTGCATTGGACTACCTACATATAATTGTGAGCCAATTGGGAACATTTAGTTAGTCATTTGCATCGACTACCTTCTATATAATTGTGAGCCAATTGGGGCTGTTTAGTTAGTCATTTGCATTGGACTACCTTCTATATAATTGTGAGCCAATTGGAAATTTGTCTAGTTAGTCATTTGCATTGGACTACCTTACATATAATTGTGAGCCAATTGAAATTTTAGTTAGTCATTTGCATTGACCGCCTTCTATAATTGTGAGCCAATTGGGGCTGTTTGGTTATTGTATTTCGGCCTTGAAAAGGTGGCAAAGTGAGTAAATACAAAGGAGGTCTTTGTCCGATTTTCCGTAGAAATTAGAGACTTAACACTTATAATATTCTACGTTTGAAGTAAGGCTTTAATAGGCGTATTGTGAATATTATAGGTTGACATAGTATGCAGGCGGGACTTCGTACTTGGCAAGGGGTTTGACCGACAAGGTATGTAGAACTTTTCCTATCTTTGAGCATGACTAGTTTCACGTATATAGTGCGGTGAGCGTACAAGACTTCGACATTCTTTACTTGTTTTATGAAATGCCAAGTCGGGTGAGTTAGGAGATTAACTCACTTCTTTGAGAGTATTAAAGATGTCTTAAGTCTTGTTAAAGATAAGGAACTTGAAGAATTTTAAAGTATGTAATACTTGGGTCGTTTTAAAAACGTATAAGTCCCTTGGATAGGAAATTGTACATGACTAAGGTATAAAGTGAATATAACGACTTTATGGGGAGTTGGTTATATTAACTTTATGGAAAGATAAATGACTTGATTTAATGGAAGGCAATTCGATTTTAAGGCATCAATTGCCTAAGGTTTTATAAGACACGAGTCACTTGATTTAGAAGCCATATTTTATTTCTAAAAGTATTGTGACTTGTCTTGAAAAGAAATTGTCACTTGATACTACGACTAGTAGTATCTTGGAAGTTTTATAATGAAATGAGTCATTTTAAAAGAATAGAAGTACGTAGTACTTTGGGTTAAATTCCCGGATTTTCATAAAGACATTTTAGTGCCTTAAGTAAACTAAAATGAGAGTGTACATGAACAAGAATAGTAAGAAGTTAGGGGATTTCTTAACTTGCTTATATATTGTATGATAAGCCGATAGAGCTTATGTTATGTGTGATAGCCGGATTTGGGATAGGGATATATTATTCGTTGCGGGGTCATTCCCCGGGATTGTGGCATTGTATATTTCTGTGGATTTGCTAACCACGATGCGAGGAATACCTCATGCGAGTCCGTAAGGGCTTATGCGGGTGAAATAGTCCCACGCGGGCGGGTCCACCTATCACGAGGAATACCTCATGCGAGTCGTAAGGGCTTATGCGGGTGAAATAGTCCCATGCGAGAATACCTCACGCAGTCCACCGGACCTACGGGTGAAATAGTCCCGCGAGTAGGATTCCAATCCTATTTTTCGTTGTAAGTATACACCTATTTATACTCTCATTGTTAGTAAGGAACTGAGTACTGGAATTTTGTTAGCATACATGTCTCGGCTTTCTTTTAAACTTATGTTGTAATTACAGTACTTTCCAGTTTTGCATACTTAGTACATATTGTGTCTTGACCCCTTCTCGGGGCTGCGTTCATGCCGCAGAAAGGGTAGCGAGTTGCGGATCCACATTCTTAGGATCACTTATCGGACGTCGGAAGCTCCATCCTCCGGAGGCTTGTCTTTCTTTTGGTACAGTCTTGTCCCTGATATTGTAGATTATGTACATTCGGGGTATGGCGGCCCTGTCCATACGATTG
Organism: Przewalskia tangutica; assembly: GCA_029844215.1. Lineage (NCBI taxonomy): Eukaryota > Viridiplantae > Streptophyta > Magnoliopsida > Solanales > Solanaceae > Przewalskia > Przewalskia tangutica. The sequence continues at coordinate 13,881,053 of CM056738.1, forward strand.
TTATTCTAGAGGTGCGTATTCACCTATGTGGTTGGGCTATAAGAACTATGTTGTAAAGTTGTACTTTTGACCTTGTTTATATTATGGAGCGGCCTTATCGGCTAGCTTTGTGTTGTTATATTATTTACACATGTGTTTATGTTGTGTATGTTCATTGCTATTCTCGGCGTATACTGGCGGGGTGCGGGTAGGGCACGATCGCGGCCGGGTGGTCGTGACAAAAGTGGTATCGAGCGATTAGTCCTCGGAAAGTGTCTGAGCCGTGTCTAGTAGAGTCTTGATTATCGGTGTGTTGTGCACCACATCTATAATCGTGAGGCTACGAGACATTTAGGATTGGTTTCCATTCTTCTCTCTGCGAGATCGTGCGGTAGAAATTTGTCTTATTAGGTTGAATCCTCTCGACCTCTTCTTATGAAACGGCTATGCCTCGCGAAAGCTACCAGGCCCGAGAAGGGCAAAGCGGCGAGGCGCTAGCGGTACTCGAGAGGGTTACGGGCTCGAGCACATACTATGCACGAGGTATTAGGCGGGTCGGCGAGTTCACCACGCTGCGATTTTAGAGGCCGAGGCGGCGGTAGCTCGAGAGGTTCGGTACGAGCCTCGATTCCCTGGCCCACTGCGAGTATAAAGACTACGGGAGCATTCGATTGTTGACGATATAGTAGTCGAGCGGCACATGCGAGGAGCGGCCAAGCTTATGGCGGATTAGGGATTTTCCGGGATGTCACCCACTGAGTTTTATGGTTCGAGTGCGATGAGGATCCGCAGGAGTTCGTTCGACGACTCTGACGGACCTGCGCAGTCCTTAGGGCTTGAGAGGCAGTGCATTACACTAGCCTCTTACGGTTGCGTGATATTGCGTTGAACCGGTTTGAGTCGTGGTTGCTTTCGAGAGGTGATGATGCTCTTCCGGTGTTTGGGAGGAGTTCTGAGAGGCCTTTATGGATCACTTTCTACCTCCCGAGATGAGGAGAGCCCGGGTAGACAGATTCTTGACCTTGAGGCAGACGGGAGGACGATTAGGGAGTACAGCTTGGAGTTTGACTCCTTGGCCAGGCATGCTCACACTATTGTAGCTAGCATGGCGGATAGAGTTCATCGTTATGTGATGGGGCTAGACCGTCATATGATTACAGCATGTTTGGGGTGGCTCTTCAGCCCGGTATGGACATTGCTAGGATGCAGGCCTATGCTAAGGGGATAGAGGATAGAGAAAGAGAGGACCAGATTGACGCAGGCCAGCCCGAGGCTGTGACATCAGTCTCGAGGCGCTTATCGAGCGGGCGGCCTCGGCGAACTAGGTCCACTTTCCGGCCAAAGACAGAGTGCTCGTCACGGTTTCGCGGGAGGTCCGATCAGCGGTCGATCGAGGCGGTCGAGCTCAGTCTTGAGGTTTCGGAGGCGAGAGATCTCGCCGTCGAGACCACCCACACTCGGTGTGCTCGACACGGCAGATCTCACGAGCGAGTGTCGTGTTCTGCGCAGGAGGTTGTTACTCTTGTGGCGGTGGGCCATTTGAAGAGAGATTGTCCGTCTCAGAAGCGGATGGGTGGTACAGCCACGGTAAGCGGGATCGATTCTTGGGTCTTCTTCTCCTTACGTGGTTATACGCCCGGAGGCGTGGTACTCACGGACGAGCAGCCGCGGTAGAGGCGTGGTGGTGGTTCGATTCTAGCGGTCCCGAACCGCATATATTCTCTCGGCCGCCAGGATCGTGAGGCTTCCGGCGTCGTCCGGGTACATTGCGATTTCAGGCTGTGATGTTTATGCATTGATAGATCCAGGTTCTACCTTGTCCTACGTGTCCCCTCTTATTGCGGGTAGAATCGGGATAGAGCCGGTGTCGATAGAGCCGTTTGAGGTAGCTACGCTAGTGGGTGATTTGGTGTTAGGCGGCGGGTGTATAGAGGTTGTCGGTATTTATTCTGATCGTCGGACCACTTGCGAACTTGATAGATTTGGAGATGGCGATTTTGATGTCATTATGGGTATGGACTAGTTGGCTTCTTGTTATGCCAACGTTGAATGTAGGGACAGGTTGGTTCGGTTCCAGTTTCCTGGCTAGCCAGTTATCGAGTGGAGGGCAACACGGCGTCGCAGGGTAGGTTTATTTCTTACCTCAAGGCTAGGAAGATGGTGCGAGAAGTACATCTATCATCCGTCCGGTATTCGTACGCAGGTGAGGTTTGATTCTTGATCGATGCGATGGTTAGGGAGTTTCCAGAAGTGTTCCCAGATGCTCTTCCGGGTATCCCTCCTGAGAGGGAGATCGAGTTTTGTATTGACACGTTGCCAGACACTCGACCTATTTCCATTCCGCCTTACAGGATGGCACCTGCGGAGTTGAGGGAGCTGAAGGACCAGCTGAATTATTTGCTGGAGAAAGGCTTTATCAGGCCTAGTGTATCTCCCTGGGGAGCGCCGGTGTTGTTTGTGAAGAAGAAGGATGGGACGCTGCGTATGTGTGTTGACTACAGGTAGCTGAATAAGGTAACCATTAAGAATAGGTACCCCTCCCGGGATTGATGATTTGTTTGACGATTGCGAGTGCGAGGTGTTTCTCAAAGATAGACTGCGATGCAGTTATCATCGAGTTCGAGTTCGAGAGCGAGATATCCCAAAGCGCATTCAGGACCCGGTATGGGCACTATGAGTTCAGGGTTATGTCTTTCGGTTTGACCAACGCTCCAGCGGTATTTATGGATTTGATGAATCGGGTGTTCAAGTCATTCTTGGATACATTTGTGATTGTATTCATTGATGACATCCTGGTTTATTCGCGGACAGAGCAGGAGCACGCGTCACGGTCGGCGAGGCGGTGCCAGGATTCTCGGGCCGGCGCTATTCGCCAAGTTCTCAGTGTGAGTTTTGGTTGGCCTCGATGGCATTCCCGGGCATATTGGGTGATGGTGTTCGCGTGGATCGGCAAAGATTGAGGCGATCAGTCTTGGCGAGACCTCTTACTCCGGCCGAGGTGCGCGATTTCTTAGGGTGGCGGTATTATCGCGAGTTTGTGGAAGCGGTTTGCCGATTTGACACCGCTGACTAGGTGACTCGTAAGGCAACCAAGTTCCGGTGGGCGAGGCTTGCGAGAAGGGTTTCGATTGTTGAAGGAAAGGTTGACTACGGCTCCGGTTCTTACTCTTAGGAGGTTAGATGGTACGTGATCTATTGTGATGCCTCGGGTATCGGGCTAGGGTGTGTTTTGATGCAGCACGGCAAGGTTATAGCCTATGCTTCCCGGCAGTTACGGAAGCATGAGAGGAATTACCCTACCCATGACTTAGAGTTGGCCGCAGTTATTCATGCCTTGAAGATTTGGAGACATTATTTGTATGGAGTTCATGTGGATATTTATACAGACCACAAGAGCCTCAAAGTATATCTTCAGCGAGAGGAGATGAACTTGAGGCGAGAGCGGTGGTTAGAGTTCTTGAAAGATTATGATGTTGATATTCTATACCATCCGGGAAGGCCAACGTAGTTCTTGATGCCTTGAGTCGTAGATCTATGGGAGCCTATCGGAGTACAACCGGAGAGCGAGGACATGGTCGTCGAGATCCATCGATTAGCGAGCCTAGGGGTTCGATTGATCGATACCGACGATAGTGGGTGCGGGTTCGTGAGGTTGCGAGTCTTCCATCGTTGATGAGGTGAAGAGCGGCGATTCGAGGACCCGGTATTGATGCGATCGTGATGCAGCTCTTCGGGAGGAGAAGAGTCTATTCGAGGTAGCGCTGATGAAGTCGAGATTTGAGGGCGGTTGTGTGTTCCCGATGTATCAGACTTCGTCGGCCAGTCTCGGGAGCGCGGCGCTTCGATATTCTATTCATCCGGTCGACCAAGATGTACCATGACCTCGGATGTTTGTATTGGTGGGATGGCACGAAGAGGGGCGTGGCGAGTTTTGTTGCCTGATGTCCTAATTGCCCGGTAGTCAAGTCGAGCACGAGAGGCCCGATGGATTATTGCGATCTATTGAGATTCCGACTTGGAAGTGGGAGATGATCAACATGGACTTTGTTCTGAGGTTACCTCGTACTCAAAGGAAATGCGACTCCATTTGGGTTATTGTTGTGGTGTGAAATCCGCCCATTTCCTTCCGATCGGGACAGCGTTTTGGTGAGACTATGCGGCATGTACATCAGAGAGATAGTGAGGTTTGCGGTGTCGGTGTCGATTATTTACGATAGGGAGCCGGTTCTGACTAACCAGGAGATCTTTCCAGAAGGGTCTTGGGACACATGTGAGTCTCAGCACAGCATTTCATCCTCAGAAAGGAAACTATGTCGCTAATTGTAAGTGTGACTCCGAAAGAACATTCGGGGACGAATGTTTCTAAGGGGGGAAGAATGTTACACCCCGTAATCGCAGGACATGTTTTAAAAACGTAAGTAAGAACTCACAAATGTTAAGGATTGGAGACTTGTAAAAATTTATCGGAAATTATGAAATTGTCGGAAAAACATTGTGTGGTGTCGAATGGGAGGGCGACACGTGTCACCCCCCTTAGCTATGCCTTGGACGAAATGGCATGGCCAATATGGTCATTTACCATAAGTCTTCTAAGGCTAAGACTTGCAACTTGTAGCATGAGTTTATTGACTAAAGTCAAAGGTCCCACCTTGGTCTTGATATTTAGCAAGACTACATCTAAACCACCCATGTGTTATTATCATAACCCTCCAAGGTGCTATATATTACTACTAGTAGTGCTAGAGAGCCAACACTTAGAAAAATTGCACAAATTGAAGAACATAGGCAAGGTGCTCTCGGGTTCCTTAAAAAAAAAAAAAGAGAAAATCTTTGTTTGTGATCCATTTAGCTCCCCACTTTAAACCAAGGTTCTTATGTGTATTGTAAGCAAGTCTCAATAGAAACATCTTGGAAAAAGATAGTTTTAGGGTTAGTCGCAAGCGAAAACCTAATGGTCTTTCTAGGTTTTGTTTGGAGATTTGAAGAATAATTGTTGGTGTTGTTCTAAGGGTCTCAATGCGGATTAAAGTGTCTTGGAGAGGTTCTAAACTACTAAGGAGCGACTTGGATTGGAGTTGATTTCATATTCGTGAAGGTATAATCTTGTCTTTTAAAGGTGTTACAAGATTACATATTTATACGGTTGTTGTTGGCTTTGTATGTTTCGAGCATTAATTTGTTATATTGAAGTTATAAGGATTATGGATTGATTATAGCCTTGGAAATCCGAAATGTAATGTAAGCCATGACTAAGTTGAATTACAATTTAATCGTTGTTAGAATCGTCGCATGTTACTTACTTAAAGATTATGGTTATTATAATCAAATGCGACTTGATATCATGTTATGCTACCAATATGGTTTGAAATGGAAATTGGATAGAATTGGTATTGTTGAACTCAAGGTGGCCGAATTTGGACTTGTAGTTTGTATTGTTTAGTTAGTCATTTGCATTGGACTACCTTCTATATAATTGTGAGCCAATTGGGGCTGTTTAGTTAGTCATTTGCATTGGACTACCTTCTATATAATTGTGAGCCAATTGGGGCTGTTTAGTTAGTCATTTGCATTGGACTACCTTCTATATAATTGTGAGCCAATTGGGGCTGTCTAGTTAGTCATTTGCATTGGACTACCTTCTATATAATTGTGAGCCAATTGGGGCTGTTTAGTTAGTCATTTGCATTGGACTGCCTTCTATAATTGTGAGCCAATTGGGGCTGTTTGATTATTGTATTTTCGGCCTTGAAAAAGGTGGCAAAGTGAGTAAATACAAAGGAGGTGCTGTCCGATTTTCCGTAGAAATTAGAGACTTAACACTTATAATATTCTACGTTTGAAGTAAGGCTTTAATAGACGTATTGTGAATATTATAGGTTGACATAGTACGGGCGGGACTTCGTACTTGGCAAGGGGTTTGACCCGACAAGGTATGTAGAACTTTTCCTATCTTTGAGCATGACTAGTTTCACGTATATAGTACGGTGAGCGTCTGAGACTTGACATTCTGTACTTGTTTTCTGAAATGCCAAGTCGGGTGAGTTAGGAGATTAACTCACTTCTTTGAGAGTATTAAAGATGTCTTAAGTCTTGTTAAAGATAAGAGACTTGACGAATTTTAAAGTATGTAATACTTGGGTCGTTTTAAAACGTATAAGTCCTTGGATAGGAAATTGTACATGACTAAGGTATAAAGTGAATATAACGACTTTATGGGAGTTGGTTATATTTACTTTATGGAAAGATAAATGACTTGATTTAATGGAAGGCAATTCGATTTTAAGGCATCAATTGCCTAAGGTTTTATAAGACACGAGTCACTTGATTTAGAAGCCATATTTTATTTCTAAAAGTATTGTGACTTGTCTTGAAAAGAAATTGTCACTTGATACTACGGCTAGTAGTATCTTGGAAGTTTTCTAATGAAATGAGTCATTTTAAAAGAATAGAAGTCGTAGTACTTTGGGTTAAATTCGGATTTTCATAAAGACATTTTAGTGCCTTAAGTAAACTAAAATGAGAGTGTATGAACAAGAATAGTAAGAAGTTAGGGATTTCTTAACTTGCTTATATATTGTATGATAAGTCGATAGAGCTTATGTTATGTGTGATAGCGGATTTGGGATAGGGATATGTTATTCGTCGGTCATTCCGGGATTGTGGCATTGTATATTTACGTGGATTTGCTATCCACGATGCGAGAATACCTCGTGCGAGTCCGTAAGGGCTTATGCGGGTGAAATAGTCCCGTGCGGGCGGGTCCGACCTATCACGAGGAATACCTCATGCGAGTCCGTAAGGGCTTATGCGGGTGAAATAGTCCCATGCGAGGAATACCTCACGCAGGTCCACTGGACCTATGCGGGTGAAATAGTCCCAGGAGTAGGATTCCAATCCTATTTTTCGTTGTAAGTATACACCTATTTGTTAGTAAGGCACTGAGTACTGGAATTTTGTTAGCATACATGTCTCCGGCTTTCTTTTAAACTTATGTTGTAATTACAGTACTTTCCAGTTTTGCATACTTAGTACATATTGTGTACTGACCCCCTTCCTCGGGGGCTGCGTTCATGCCGCAGGAAAGGGTAAGCAGGTTGCGGATCCACATTCTTAGGATCACTTATCGGACGTCGGAAGCTCCATCCTCCGGAGGCTTGTCTTTCTTTTGGTACAGTCTTGTCCCTGATGTTGTAGATTATGTACATTCAGGGTATGGCGGGGCCCTGTCCCGCCACAATTGTTATCTAGAGTGCTGTATTCACCTATGTGGTTGGGCTATAAGAAGCGTGTTGTAAAGTTGTACTTTGACCTTGTTTATATTATGGAAGACGGCACTTGCTCGGCTAGCTTTGTGTTGTTATATTATTTACACATGTGTTTATGTTGTGTATGTTCCGCTGCTATTCTCTGACGTATACCTGAGCAGGGTGCCCAGGTAGGGCACCAGTCGCGGCCCGGGGTCGGGTCATGACACCCTCAACCCTTGTCCTTCCACCTCCCATAGGTTACATACAAACACCTCAATTTATATATTGTACTTGGCCCAAAACAAAGCACCTAGCACAAAGAATAAAGATCAGAAAAATATCAAGAGAGCAAGAAGAATAAAAATCATAAAAATATCAAGAGAGCAAGAAGAACAAGAATCAGAAAATACTAGGGAGCAAGGATCACCTTTAGCAAATGAACAACAATCCTTTTCACACTTACAAGGTGAGTTTTCTCACTAAAAATTCTTAGTGAAATCCTTTATTTTAAGTTCGATACATGTTAGAATATAAATCGGGTGTTGAAAAGAAATCATAAACTTTTGATTATTTAAACAACTAGTTGAGCCATGAACATTCAAACAGTTTTGTATCGGGTTGTACTAGTTAGAATTGAATGAAATTTGGAAGTGTAGTATAACTCTCTATTTACTATCAGATCGAGCCAAATAGGGGATGAAACAGACTTACGGTTTAAGAGTTATCATAGTTTAAAGTTTCTGCCTCGGATTGACCGGAATCTGGAAAGGCAGAACGCAAAAACGTAAAACTGTATAAATCGGTAAAGAATTTAAAAATTTATGCTAAATAAAAGTTCTAGATTTCTCTATTTTTTGACATTTTGAGACCTTAGGTAGGCCTATCGGACTTACGGGTTGGGAGTTATCGCTGTTTAAAGTTTCTGCCTCGGCTTGACTGAAACTCGGGAAGATAGAACTTTATAACATGTTTTCACTAAGTTATACTTATTAAATTTGGTGGAATTTGAAGGTGTTGTACATCGGTATGTGAAGGTCATATTGAGACAAAGCGGGATAAAACGGACTCACAGGTTGAGAGTTATTGTAGTTTAAAGTTTCTGCCTCGGATTGATCGGAATCCAGAAAGGCAGAACATAAAAATGAAAAATTGAACCAACTAGTACAGAATATGAATGAGTGGTTCAAATGGGGTCATATAACTCGCTGTTCTCGTCGTTTTGAGATCTTACAGGGGTTGATCGGGCTTACATCTTAGAAGTTATGACTATTTTATGATTTGGCCCTGTTTTAATAAAATTCTGGTGAGACTAGTTACATGTGGCTGTTTTGCGGATGAATTTGTACTAGTTACCCAAAGTGTTTTCAAATAAAATTTGGTACAGTGAAATATCCCCGTGTTACCTTCATTTCAGCGTAAGAAACACCTTAGTTGAAGTTACAGTTGAAGAGTTATGACCATTACAAGTATGAAAGGCAGAATTTGAAAAAAAGGAATATTATTTATTTGAAGTTTCTGAAAATACAAAGTGAATATATGTTCACAAATATGTAAATGCATTGGATCGGTTTGCATGCCGTAACAAATATGTAAATGTATTTGTAAATGCATCAGATCGGGTTGTACGCCGCAACAAATATATAAATGCATTGAAAAATGCATCGGATCGGGTTGCACGCTGCAACAAATATGTATATGCATCAGATCGGATTGCACGCCGCAATAAATATGTAAATGCATTGGATCATATTGCACGCCGTAACAAATGTAAAAAAAATATAAAGGAATATCTTAATGTGTGATATGGGTTAAAACAGAATATTGGTTAAATTAAGAATTTCCTATAAGGAGTCGAGAGGAGATGTTGCATACTTGTATGAATAAGGTGTTGTAACCTAATATGTTTTTTGCAATATGCTTATTTTGTTATAATGTGATTGTACTTAGAATATTGTGAGGTTACTTTGAATTGCAGGGCAAAGTTCTCACTCAGCCCCAGATGGTAGAGTTGACTCTTTATTTAACATGTTTCAGGAAAGCGCGATAGAGGAAAGACTCTACATCAAGGCTAGCGATCGTCCCGCAACCTCATTGTCATACCAAATCCATTGCTTCGGACTTGGTGCTTGTCGTGCTTAATATATAGTTGAAAGGTTTAGTTTCAGTATCTCGGGAAATGCCCGTGTGAGATTGTCTCTTTTCAAACTTGAAATATCCACTCTCATTAAGTCTAGATAGAAACAAAGTTTGTACGAGCATGGGCTCGCACTACGATTAATGAAATTCTTAGAAAAATTTCTTTACTTCTAATATTGTTACTATTTTCGCATTTAAATACACGTCTGAATTCAGAAAGAAAGAGAGTTAGATGGTGCTCCTGGAAAGAGATAGTTATCCAGGTGTCATCACACCCTAACTGAATACTTGAGAAAAGTCACAGCGTGACACGTACCGTAATAAATTCTACGATCCGTACAATCCGGCGTAAAATTGGATCTGCAAAACTGAAAATGATTTTCAACCCTGAACTCCCCGTTTTGATTTTCTAAACCCCTGAATCATAAATATGTTCTCTTTCAACAATCTAGCATAAGAGAGCCTTTCATCTTTAGTTGTTATCCTATCTATGCAAATAGGATTGCTAATGAAGCTTGCAATTCGACCCAGGTTTTTAGTAGACCAATAGTGAACTTGAAAATTTGGAAAAGTCACCCATAAGGGCATTTGTCTAATCGACTCTTTCCTCATTTGGAAGCCAGTCGATAGTTGAATGTATAGGGACCATATTCAAATACTGTAGGGTTTTTTCGGGTTCGTACACGCAACGAAATTTGAAAATTTATGTTTCAAACCCGACGGACGGTCAAATTGATGGATGATTATATAATGTAAAACACATAGATAACTGTAATACTTCGAACGAATACTTACAGTTTAGCAAATCTGGAATCTTCAAATTTCAAGTGTGTAATCCGAGGGTGAGCACGCAACTGTTCCTCGATTGCAAGTCTAAGAGTCCGATGTAGTTACTCTTTCGGAAAGCTAGGAAATTCGGTAGAGTTTTAACAGAGAATAATTCAAGTTAATTGAGTATATTAAAATAATGATTGAACCCTCTATTTATAGCTGAAAAAATCAGCTAGGGTTTCCAAGTGGGCTATGCCCAGAAACCGAAGCAGAGTGGGTCATTCGGACCCACTGGACACGTGGCACCGCGATGCTCAATAGGTGGCGCCGCTGAGCGCCAGCGAGGTAGGCGCGGGCGAATCGAGAGGCGCGACCCTTGGTCCTTTGAGCCTTTGTCCTAGTCCAATTCTACCTCATTTCTATTTTCATCAAATTTGAAATATCATCTCAATTTAATTAAGCAATCATTATTTATTCTAATGTCTCGATTATAACCGAACATTTATATTCTCTCTAATTACATCCTTGAATCAACGGAACAATTGAATTAGTGTTACCCTACAGGCCTTCACATATCGACTCTAATAACATTAGGGTCTACACGGAACTCCTAAATGGCGCCGGAAGACGAACACAATATGTGAAGTATAGTTACACGAAACCTGTGAACTGAACCTCTATGTGGGTAGATAAAATCCTTTCATTCACGACACACTCGATCAAGCTTAGGATCTGCCAAGTGTCTATCCAAATAGCTTGATCATTATATCTCATCTATATTAGATGGCAATAAGACCATATCAAAGATATGTCTACTGCATTGGCCAATGACTTAGTCAACCTAATACCATATGAAAATATGAGTGTTCTCTTGAAGATACATTCGAGGAATGAATCCTAATCTTGGCTCAACTACCACCTTTAATCTACGTTGTAAAATACCCATTACAAGTCGCGTCTCAACTTATAAGACATTTAAGCTTAGGACAAGATCAAAGTATATTACTCTATAAACAAGGCGCGTATCGACATCAAGTATAAGGACTTCTATATCCCACACGCTGATGACACTTTAGACATATATAACAAATAATACTTCTACTAGTATCCATGTGTCAATCACGAGTTATCATAACTCGTAGCAGGTGAGACATACTACATCCCTAAGGATATGATGCAGATCACATGTCGACGTATCACATATCATCAATATCTCATTCTCGATGATCATTAGTCGAGACAATTTAAGAGTTACGTTATAATATTAATCTCTCACATTATTAATAACTACGTAACCTCTAGAGATGCATTTATAGAATATTATAAACAATCAACTAATAATTTAATAACTGCAAATGCCATAATATTAATCTCCATTAATATAAATATGAATGTGTATAAAGTACATTTGTTATAATACAGATTATCTCTAGGTCATAAATATACTTTCAATCTCCCACTTAGCCTAGAGCCAATCACCACATGTCTAATACCTATGTTATCAAAATGACCATTATGCTTAACCAAACTTAATGGTTTAGTAAATGGGTCTACTAGATTAATGTCTGCGGGAACATAATCTAATCTAATATCTTCAGTCTCCACCATCTCTATGAGTATGTGGTACTTCTTTGGTACATGTTTGTTTCTGTTTGTTGATCTTGGTTCCTTTGCCTGTGCAATTGCACCAGTATTGTCACAATAAATGGTTATTGAACAACTACCACTTGGAACAATTCCTAGTTCCTTCAGGAACTCAGAATTCGTGACATCCTCTTTATGAGCTTCTGATCCAGCAATGTACTCTGCTTCAGTAGTCGAATCAGTAGTTATAACTTGTTTGAAACTCTTCCAACTCACTGCTCCACCATTGAAAATGAACGTGTATCCAGACTTAGATTTGAACTCATCAACATCTGTCTGAAGCTAGCATCAGTGTATCCTGTAACAACTAGCTTCTCATCTTTACCATAGACTAAGAAGTAATCTTTAGTACGTCTGAGATACTTAAGAATACTTTTGACTGCCTTCCAGTGTTCATCACCAGGATTCTGCTGGAACTTGCAAGTCATATTAAGTGCAAAGGCCACATCTGGCCCAGTACAAGTCATGTCATACATGATTGATCCTATAGCCGAAGCATATGGGACCCTCTTCATGCGCTCAAGTTCTACAACACTAGAATGACAATCCTTCTTAGATAACTTGATGCCTTGACTCATTGGAAGACCGCCTTTCTTGGAATTCTCCATAGAAAAACGTCTAAGAACTTTGTCTATGTAGACCGACTGTGATATCCCCAATAATCTATTAGGTCTATATCTATAGATCCTAATTCCCAGAATGTAGAAGGCTTCACCTAAGTCATTCATCATGAAGGTATTGGACAACCACTCCTTGACTGACTGCATGAGGGTCTTATTATCTCCCATTATCAATATGTCATCAACATATATAACAATGAAAACAATACCCTCATCATTACGTTTGCTATAAACACAAGGATATTCTTTGCTTCTGATGAAATCAAATAACTTGATAGCCTTGTCAAAGCAAATATTCTAACTCCTAGTGGCTTGCTTAAGTCCATAAATAGACTTCTATAGCTTGCACACAATATTTGGTTTGGACTCGGATGAAAAACCTTCAGGTTCTTTCATATACACTTCCTCAATTAGATTACCATTGATAAATGCAGTTTTGACGTCCATCTGCCAAATATTATAGTCATAATGTGCATCTATCGCAAGCAAAATCTGAATAGACTTAATCTTAGCAATAGGTGAAAAGGTTTCATCATAATCGACACCATTCCATTGATTATATCCTTTAGCCACAAGTCTAGCTTTATAAGTCTGAACCTTGCCAAATGCATCAACCTTATTCTTGAAGACCCATTTACATCCTATGAGTTTAACCCCATTTGGCAAATCAACCAAGTTCCACACTTGATTGACAAACATAGATTCTATTTTGAATTTCATGGCTTCTTGCCATATCTTCGAATCAATGTCCACAATTTCTTCTTTGTAGGTTGTAGGCTCATCATCATCTGGAATATCTATCTCACTATATGTTTCCACAAGTAGATTTAGTCTTTCTGGAGGATGATGCGTTCTTACAGACCTACGGAGTTGATTGTTTTGCAGTTCAGTTCTAGGTATGTTCTGACTGTGAGAAGGTTCTTGTGTGTTGGTTGATCCACCAACATGAGAGCTTTCAGGAATATCATTTTCATGTCTTTCCTGAATGGAATGAGGTACAATCACTACACTTGCTCCCAAGGTCTATGTAGGAGGGTCTTGCATTTCTGCATCATTCCTCACAACACTCCCACTGGCCGAAGGGCGTATCCTAAGTACCCAATCTTCGCCAAAAGCTCCCACTAAATTCTTGCCTCTATGTTACTTTGTTGTTCTTGAATTTCTTCAAGTTCTATCTCTGTTCAGCTCTTTTCTTTGTAGACATATTCTTCTTCAAGAAAAGTTGCGTTACTAGAAACAATGATCTTATGTTCGCTAGGAAGATAGAAATAGTATCCCTTAGTTTCCTTTGGATACCCTACAAAGTAATATTTCTCACTCTTAGATTCCAACTTATCAGTGAAAATCTTCTTGATATATGCAGGACACCCTCAGGGCCTTATGTGTCTAAGAGCTGGTATCTTGCCACACCATACTTCATATGACGTCTTTCAACTGATTTGGAAGGAGCCCTGTTCAGAACATATCTCGAGGTTTGTATAGCATATCCCCAAAGGTATGTTGGTAGAGATGTAAAGCTCATCATGGAATGAACAATATCAAGTAGGGTTCTGTTTCTCCTCTCGGCAACACCATTCATTTGTGGTGTTCCAGGAGGCGTCCATTCGGAATGAACTGTATGTAGCTTCAAGTAATATAGAAATTCTTTACTTAAGTACTCCCCTCCTCGATCAGATCGAAGAGTCTTGATACTCTTTGTGAGTTGTTTCTCCACTTCACACTTGTACTCCATAAACTTTTTGAAGGCCTCGGACTTGTGTTTCATAAAATACACATATCCATACCTTGTCAAGTCGTCTGTAAAAGTGATGAAGTAAGGGAAACCTCTTCTAGCTTGAGTTGAAAATGGTCCACATACGTCAGTATGTACCAACTCAAGCATCTCCTTAGCTCGTATCCCCTTTCCACCTTTCCAGAAAGAGGCTTATTGACCATCTTACCTTTCAAACAGGATTCATAGTTACCATAAGATTCTAAGTGAATGGTTCGAGGTAGTTAAATTTCCTCAACTGTTCTATCCTTGTTTGATTGATATGACCAAGCCTACAATGCCACAGGTAGGTAGAATTTCTTTTACTTATTTTATCTCGTTTGTTTTGTTTATTGAAAATTTCTCGACTACTGTTTAGTGTATACAATCCATTCACAAGAGGCACAATTCCAAATACAACATCATTAAAATATAATATCATACTGCCATTAAATATGCTTGAGGAAAAACTGTCACGCCCTTTTCGACCGCGACATATTCACTCCTGCTTAAAGAGATGTTAGGAATAAAATAATAATGCTAAAAAGGTGCTAAAATGTTAAAAGGTTCTAATGCTAAAGGGTTCGCGGAGTCGCCACTAATTAGTTTGGGTGAATTAGGACACCTAAATGTTAACTAGGTTAAAGTCAAAATTAACTCCATTTTTATGGTCTGCGAAACTAGTGGAGATTCCGGGTAAGGGTTCTTTATTAATCTAGAGGGAAGGGGTTAGGCACCCTCTAAGATCCGCTAACTCGCGGTTGTCCGTTCAAACCTAGGGTAATTATTTATGCTAAGATGCAATGTTGAATGGTGTTTTAGTAAAAGAATGTATCTTGGTAAAAGATTTATAAGACCAGTGCTATGGAAATACATGTAAAGTTTAAAAACATGCATTTATAGTATTTAAATAAAAGATGAAAAATATAATGAGCTTTGTTTAAAATATAAAAAATTCAAAAAACAAATGCGTTCATAGAGTAGTTTAAGAATATATGAAAGACTCTATTACCTAAGGCATGTATGTGGTATAGCGTAATGTAGAGGTAATAATGCAAAAAAAAAATCATTATGATAATGTATGTGCTTATAAAATAATATGTGAAAAATGTCTATTATGCAAAGACTAACAAACCTACGATTTAAATAATCTTTCCTATATGAATACTAATAAGGATTTAAAAAATGGATTTATCATGTTAGAAAAACAATATTTTAGCTACCTAAAATGATTATAGGAGTGAAAATTATTTAATGGTTAGTATGATTTAAGTAATGCGTGACAACTAAAGATAATTAACTTAAGGAGAATGAATTTCTAACGTCAAACTACTTTCTAATGGCAATCCAAAGTTTAACTATTTTAAGTGTACTATTAATTAGTGTAGCGTTAGACAATTAATTTACAATAAATGAATGGGGAAAGGATATGAATTAATAAGGATGACTCGAAGAAGTGGCGATGTAATTCCGTCTGTGGTTTGGAATTTCTAATGCGGATAGCAAGATGCACACAAATGCGGGTGAATACAGATCTTCAATTGATGGAAGGCGCGATGAGTCTCACAATGAAACTCTTCATTCGGCTCCGGTGCATTTCATGTAAAAATAAGAAAAAGATAAGGATTAGTACGTGTTCACACTTAATCCAAAGTAACGAATAAGCATTTGGTCTAAATTTTAACACATATGGTTTGCAGCTAAGCATACATGTTGTGACTAACAAGTAATGGAAAGGACAAGCAGTGCACCAGTAGGCTGATTCCAGATTGCACATAGTCTAAACGATTGTACCGAATGAGGGGGTAGGGCTGGAACGAATCCAAGACACTATAGCATGATTCAAGCCTAACCTTGGGTGATACTGATTTCTCTTCTAATGGGCATACTATGACTAATGAAGAACATATGCAAGACCTCAACTTGACATTTAAACGCGGCGTATACCGATTGTAATAATTTTTTGGAGCATGATAAAACAAATAGATTATGGATTCAGTGGAGACATACATAGTCTATACACAATAATTTTTGGGCCATATTAATTATACTAATACTTTGAAGAATAACCCAGATTTGGCCTTAATAACTATATCAAACCCAAACCACAGTCCTGAGATAAAGAACATCATTTTCTAGCATACTGGACTGTAGCTGATCCTACTACCTAGAAATGGGCACTGTTGAGTTCTTCACATTGTCCCAACACTGTGTCAATACTAAGAGAATGATTTCATTGATGGCCAATAGCAGTAGGAAACACTAGAGAAAAGTCACATTACTTCCCCAGACATTCATATGACCCCAAACTAAGAATAAACACATAGACATCAATGCGATAGATGAGGAAGAGATATGGTGGATATCTTTGTATAAACCCAAGACGTGCGGCATGGTCTAAGCTTAAGAGATATTATTTGCTATTACGGGTACATTTCGATGGTTAAATGCCAATAGACTTTGGTTAGCATATATTTCAAGCCCTTTATTCAATTTTAGAAACATACAAGACTTTATCATATAATATGCATATGCTGCTACATGGAATAAAATGGTAATTCAGTAAGCAAACAGAAATGATACAAGGGCCACTAAATGCCAACACCTCAGGTATGCAGGGTCATTTTCTCAAATAAGTACCTAAACTGATTTTCGATGATAGACCATATCCTAAAAATATCTCACTACATGGAAGCCAATAACTATCTAAGTGAAATCCACAGGGTCGCAACTCGACATACGTCAAGGAAACAGTATGATCCTCAATATGAATTTAGCTAGAAAAATTATTGTTTTACGGTTGACATCGCATCTAGTGTATAACAATTCTAGAGGATTCAGCAAAACAAGAACATCCGCCCTTCGTTATTATTTGCAAATAAGTAAAGGAGATGAAGATATCACTGAAATGCGTAATCGAATCTCGACACCCTTATTACAGTTCTACTCGATATCCGGTACAAAAATAAGAAGACCAAACATTGCATATTTAAGATTGAAGTAGCAGTTAGTCATCAAACATCGAATTCATAATATCGTCCGCCATTGTAATTATTCCAGCAAATCAGACCACACATCGATGAATACATTAATCTAATTACACACATTTAATCACGCAAGCACACAATAATACAAAGAAATGAACTGAGAAGAATTTTGGGTTTACTTTCTCCGGACAGCGAACCGAGATAGCGTATCAAGTCGTCGATCCACTCGGAGTTTTGTTGTGATGCGATTAGAAGAGGAATGAAACTTTACCTGGTTCTTGACTGATATTGCGAAAAGAAATGCCTTCGTTTGAACTTTTGTTCTTGCTGCTTCCCTACCGATTTTTAGGATTTTTATTGCTCTTTGCCTGCTAATTTCTCCTTATTTTCGGATGCCTTTAGCCAAGTTTTCTGGATGCCTTTTATGTGTAATTGAACCCATTTATATAGTCTCCAATTAGGGTTCCTAATTAGGTAAATTTTAAGACGATTTTCCTCCTCTTGATTGCAATCTGTTGGTCTGATTTATGGACTGATTTGGGTGTTGTTTTCTTACTGATTTCGTGGATTGATTTGGTAGTTATGGTAAGTTTGTATTTTGGGGGAAATTTGTGTGCGATTTGGTGTTGATTCTGGTCACGGTTTTTGGTAAGTTTCGATCTGATTCTTTAGATTTGATATGGTAAGTGTTGATATCGTAGTGATATGGTAGTAACGCCGGATTTTTCAACCAAGAAATCAGGCGAGATTATCGGGATTGTTGTTGGTCTGCGGCGGTTGCTTGTTTCTTTTAGGGCTCTAGTTATGTTTTAGGTTTTTCTTTTTCCTAGGTTTAGGACGTTTTTTTTGTTCTTAAGGGTGTGGAAGATGATGAATAATAAAGGGATGGTGGGCTCATTACGCTGGGCTCGGGTTTAGTCCAGTTGGGCTTAGGCGAAATGGGCTTGTGGGTGTTATTAAATTTTAGGTATTAATTTAAGTGGTAAATATTATTTTAATATGATTTTAGGTGCTTCATTAGTTTTAGCTTTGGTTAAAATTATTATAATAAAAAATGCGGGCGTGCTATTTAATTAGTTCTTAATATTTATAATGCGAGACCGTTATTAAAATCTTATTTATTATGCATGTCTTGCGATGTTAAATTAAAACTAAATTAATGGGGGTTTAAATTGCAAATAATAATTATGAAATTGTCTTGCGTATTAATAAATGCGAATATGCTATTTAACGCGACGTCATTGCTAAAATATTTATTTATGTATTTATTATTTTTAAAATTATTGGGGAACGCGGTGCCATTATTAAATCGCCTATTTATGCATGTATTAATGTTTTATTATTGCATTTTATTATTATAAAATTGTTAAAATTATAAAAAAATAGTGTAGTTTTATAGTTAATGACTGGACGGGAGAGTCAAAATTGGGTGTCAACAACTTGTCCCTCTTTGTGTGGAGATGATGGAAGAGTCTTCAGACAAAGACGTTGACTTATAGCCAATTTTGTCTCGATCCTCAATTAAAATCACGGCGATTCGACAAAGTGGCGCAAATTTAAAAATTGTCCCAGTGTCGAGTTATGACGACGCTGGGCTACTATGGTCGAACACCAAGGTGGGCTGACGCGGACTCAAAATTTGTCCTAGTGTCGAGTTATGACGACATTGGGCTACCATGGTCAAACACCAAGGCGGGCTAACGCGGACTCAAAATTTGTCCCAGTGTGGAGTTATGACAACACTGGGCTACCATGGTCAAACATCAAGACGGGCTAACGCAGACTCAAAATTTGTCCCAGTGTAGCGTTATGACGACACTGGGTCGACGTGATGTTAAAAATAAAATATAAACTGGCTTGAACTTAGGGGTGTACCGGTATCGACTTATGATGACGCTGAGCTTATTGGTGATGTGGAATGAGCGGACCGACGCTCGAGGTCGCTTCTGCCATTTATTGAGAAGGTTGGTCCCCCAACAAATTGCTCTGGTTCGCTGTAATAGAAAATCCACGTTGTGCTCCTGCTTCTGCATGCTAAGACTTAAGCAAAAGGTTAGTGCGTAACTGTTAAGGCAAAAATGATAACACCTGAATTTATAGGCAATGTAATTGTATGAGTAGAAATGTTATCCTGTAAAACGTGATGACGGTTGTGTTGATGTGATGCTGCAAATGCTGAGATTTTGTCCTTGCACGGACGTGTTGAATATTATGAATGTTTGCTGAATGCTGTAAGTGCTGATGCAGTCTCTGTGCGGACTTGCTGGATGCTGCGAATGCTTGCTAAATATTGCGCGGGCTTGCTGGATACTGCGAATGCTTGCTGAATGCTGCGATTGCTGATGTAGTATCTGCGCGGACTTGCTGGATGCTGTGAATGCTTGCTGAATGATGCGATTGTTGATGTAGTCTCTGCACGAACTTGTTGAATGTTGTGAATGCTTGCTGAATGCTGCGATTGCTGATGTAGTCTCTGCACGAACTTGTTGGATGCTGCGAATGCTTGCTGAATGCTGCGATTGCTATCTGCTGATGTAGTCTCTGCACGGACTGCTTTGGATCTTTGTGAATGCTTTCGAATGCTACGATTCTTGATTCTTGATGTAGTCTCTGCGGACTTGCCGGGGCTGCGAACGCTTCTTTGAATGCTATGATTCTTGCGATTCTTGATGTAGTCTGCGCGACGGACTTCGAATGCTACAAACGCTTGCTGAATGTTGTGATTGTCGATTGCTGATGTAGTCTTTGCACGGACTTACTGGATGCTGCGAACGCTTTCTGAATGTTGCGATTGTCAATTGCTGATGTAGTCTCTGTACGGACTTGCTGGATGCTACGAATGCGGTTGTCGTTTCGCCCAGATTTTGCTGCTGTTTCTCTTTCTTTATCACTGCCAAGTTGTATCGTTGTTGTTTCTCCTGTCTCTGCCTTATTGTTGCATTTTATGCTTCTACTAATGGGAAATACTCTGCACTCAAAGAAAACTTGTGAGATTTGGGGGGGTCGGTTCGTATTGATTTTGCGGCCTTGATCTTTTTTCTGCTAGTACGCCTGATTTGTTTGGACCTGTAACCCCTGCATGATCTCGTTGAGATATTTGGTAGCAAACATTTTGACGTAGCGTGTCCCAAAAGTATTTTCAAAAGAAACATTTTCATGAGGTGTGCACAAAACATCTTTAAAATAAAACATTTAAATGACATGCGTATAAAGTATAAAAGCCTTGTCGAATTTACCGAATATGACACGTAATCTGACCAAACGAACACCTTATCTGGAATCCTTATTGTGAACCCTTCACGGTGCGTTTCCCAAAATTGTCCCAGTTTTAGTTATGCGGGGCGTGTGGGCAAGACTTAACTCTGGCGGGAATCGCTCATATCTCTTTTCGGAATAATCAAACGCATTCTGTTGCACACGAGCCAATGAGAAGATTTCTAATGGTGTGACCGAAGCCGTTATAGGCCGCCTACGTATCCCATGAGGGAATCAGGTCATGACGTAGTTCATTACAAACGAAATTGGATAAAGCTAAAATTTCTAAAGGTGGGACCGAAGCCGATATGGCCGCCTACATATCCGCCAAGAGAATCAGGTCGAACGTAGTTCCAATTACAAGTAAAGGGGCTTTCTAATTTGAAGCGGCGAGACTGATCGGTGTATTTTATATACATTTTTTGAGTCATTTTTAGTTAGTATTTTACTCATTTTGTTGATGTTTAGTATAATATTAGGGTCGTTTTTTCTTCCTTTTATGTCACAGCGGCCAGAAATGGAGAAATGATGAAAAGAAGACGAAATGAGCATAATTGAGATGAAATTGCACACTAAAAGGACCAATAAATGAAGTCTAAGAAGTACCGGAAAGTATAGAGGAGATCAGACGGCTTGATTTAAACGGCGGGCGACGAAACAAAAATCTGCCAAAATACCGTCACCGGCGCCGCCCCTGAATTTTCCGAAAACTTGCAGATTTTTCGGCGCCGTGGCGCCCAATCTCAGGGCCACGGTGCCGACGCGGGATTTTTTGACGTTTTGGGCCGAATTTGACACGTTTTCAGAGTCCAAAAGGGATAACTTTTCCTACCTACCAAACCTATATAATCCCTAAAACCCTGCTCATTATTCATTCCATCCATTGTACATACAACACAACTCTAGGAGGCGAAGATTTGAGACCTAGTTCAAGTATTTTCTTTTCTTTCTCTTTTATTTGTTTATTTCAGTTCATGTATGGAGATTGTATTAGTTCTTAGCATGATTATGGCTAGGAGCTAATTACTTAATTTAGGGCTTTCCATGTCGAATCGCTTGAACCTCGTTCTTATGAATTAATGCATATTTGATTTCTTCTTATTATTGTTGAGGTTTATTCAATAATTGTTTTGA
Organism: Przewalskia tangutica; assembly: GCA_029844215.1. Classification (NCBI taxonomy): domain Eukaryota; kingdom Viridiplantae; phylum Streptophyta; class Magnoliopsida; order Solanales; family Solanaceae; genus Przewalskia; species Przewalskia tangutica. The sequence continues at coordinate 13,902,576 of CM056738.1, forward strand.
TTGCTTGATAATTAATTGATCACTAGTTATCATCACTTATATGAGTTCTAATCGAAATCCGAAAGGGGAGATTGTGAATATGCTATAGTTGAATAAACATAGGTTTAAATCGTGGACGAAAGTACCCCGATACTTGTGTAGCTTAATAGGTTATTGCTCTTAATCCTCCTTTGTAGTCAATCTTGTCATCGAAAGATAGAAGGGTTCTCTATTGGGGTTGAGTGTTTATATTACCTTAACAGGAGTATAAAACAGCTTAGTTAACCTGCTATCTTAACGTAGAAGAAGAAGTCAGTCTAATTGTATTAAGGACTGAATAGAGTGGATAGTTGATGATCTTGGAAGCCTTAATTCTCCGTCATAACTGATTTAAATCTAAGTATTTTCATAATTAGTTTATTTCCTGCATTATTAGTCTAGAATTCCAAACCAATTAACGTTAACCAAATAGAAACTAAAACATAGATAATCGGTACTTGAAAACCAGTCCCTGAGGACGATATTCGGTCTTACCCAGACTATATTACTTGTACGATACGTGCATTTGCGTTAAGCGTGCGGATAAATCGCTAACAGAGGCCCTATATGGGCTCTATGCATATCCCACCGAGGGAACACAACTTTTTTACAATGTAAAGGGAATTACATGGAAAACAAATGCTCCTAAACGTAGTATCTTTTTACCGCATCTGCGTTGATAGCTTTAGGCCATACTTCGCCATCCATCTCAGCTAAGATTAAAGATCCTCCACTCAACACTCGATGAACCATGTAGGGCCCTTGCCAGTTAGGTGCGAATTTCCCTTTAGCCTCATTCTGATGAGGGAATATGCGTTCAAAGACCAATTGCCACAGCGAACGCCCTCGGTCTTACCTTTTGTTGAAAGCCACGCCATCCTGCTCGCAGAGCTGCCCGATGCATTGCATTCATCCGTTTTTCATCAATCAGCATCAACTTCTCGTATCGACTTTGCACCCATTTAGCTTCGCTCAACTCAGCCTCTTGGATAATTCTCAAAGATGGTATCTCCACTTCTGCTGGTAGTACTGCCTCTGTTCCATATACCAAAAGATACGGTGTCGCACCGGTAGAGGTCCTAATAGTAGTGCGGTAACCCAGAAGTGCGAAAGGTAGGTGCTCATGCCAATGTTTGTAGTTGCTAATCATCTTGCGCAAGATCCTCTTGATATTCTTATTAGCTGTTTCGACTACGTCATTCATTTGCGGGCGATATGGGGTGGAATTACGGTGGATAATCTTGAACTTCTCGCATATGTACTGCATTAGACCACTGTTGAGGTTGGCTCCGTTGTCTGTGATGATATACTCGGGAATGCCAAATCTGCAGATGATGTTGTTGCGAAGAAAGTCGACTACTACTTTCTTCGTCACTGATCTGTGTGATGATGCTTCTACCCACTTAGTGAAATAGTCAATTGCTACGAGGATGAATCTGTGTCCATTCGAGGCAGCAGGTTCGATAGGGCCGATGACATGCATGCCCCAAGCTGCGAATGGCCAAGGAGAATTTGTCACATTAAGTTCGTTCGGAGGTACTCGAATCAAATCCCCATAAATCTGGCACTAGTGACATTTCTGCAAAAAGCGGATACAATCTGTTTCCATCGTCATCCAAAAATAACCTGCTCGCAGAATCTTCTTCACCAAAGTGAAGTCGCATATGAGGTCCACATGTCCCTCCGTGTATCTCTTCTACTAGCTTGCTAGCCTCTTGAGCGTCAACACATCTCAATAAGACCAGATCTGGAGTCCTTCGGTATAAAACCTCCCCATTCAAAAAGAAATGGTTTGCTAATCTTCGAAGTGTTTTCTTCTGAATGTTGGTTATGCCTTCCGGATACTCTCCTTCATTGAGGTATCTTTTGATGTCACGGTACCAAGGGTTCCCATCTATTTCTTCATCTACATGAGAGCAATAAACGGGCTGTTCCAGTACACTCACTGTGATCGAATCGATGTAATTCTTGTCCGGATGTTGAATCATGGAAGATAAGGTTGCCAACGCATTAACGAATTCATTCTGGATCCTTGGGACATGCTTAAATTCTATATTACTAAACTTCTTCTGCAATTACTTCACGCAATACAAGTAGGGCAATATCTTCATATTCTTGGTTGCCCATTCACCCTATACTTGATGGATCAGCAAGTCTGAATCACTTTTGACCAGTAACTCTTGTATATTCATATCTACTGCCATTCTGAGTCCCAATATGCAAGCTTCATATTCTTTCATATTGTTGGTGCATGGAAATCTGAGCTTCGCGGAGATCAGGTAGTGCTGACCTGATTCTGAAACCAAAACTGCTCCAATGCCAATTCCCTTAAAGTTTGCCGCTCCATCGAAGAACATTCTCCAACCTGGGTAATCCTCTAAGATATCCTCTCCGACAAATAATACCTCTTCATCAGGGAAATAGGTTCGGGGGGGCTCGTATTCCTCATCGACCGGATTTTCGGCAAGATGGTCAGCTAATGCCTGTCCTTTTAAGGCCTTCTGTGTGACGTATACGACATCAAATCCGCTCAGCAGAATTTGCCATTTTGCTAGTTTTCCAGTGTGCATGGACTTCTGAAGGATATACTTAAGCGGGTCCATCCTCGAAATAAGATAAGTGGTGTATGCTGATAGATAATGCTTGAATTTCTGGGCAACCCAAGTTAATCCGAAACAAGTACGTTCCAGTAGAGTGTAACGAGCTTCATACACTGTGAACTTCTTACTTAGATAATATATGGCCTGCTCCTTTTTCCCTGTTTCATCGTGTTGCCCCAACACACATCCAAAATCATTCTCTAATACGGACAAATAGAGTAACAAAGGTCTCCCAGGTTCTGGTGGTACTAAAACTGGCGGATTAGACAAGTACTCTTTGATTTTATCAAAATCCTGCTGACAATCCGTTGTCCATTTGGTAGCGGCATCCTTCTTCAACAATTTGAATATCGGCTCGCATATCATGGTGGACTGAGCTATGAACCTGCTGATGTAGTTGAGACGACCAAGGAAGCTCATCACGTCTTTTCTGCTTTTCGGAAGAGGTAAATCTTGGATGGCCTTTATTTTCGAAGGGTCCAACTCAATCCCTCTTCTACTCACTATAAAACCCAACAGCTTCCCAGCAGGGACACCGAATGCACTTTGCAGGATTCAGTTTTAGATTATACCATCTTAGCCGCTCAAAGAACTTCTTCAAGTTTGCCAAATGGCCTTCCGCTCTTCGCGACTTGATGATAACATCATCCACATAGACTTCAATTTCCTTATGGATCATGTCATGAAAGATGGTAGTCATGGCTCTCATGTATGTGGCGCCTTCATTCTTGAGACCGAACAACATTACTCGATAATAATACACCCCCCACGGGGTAGTGAATGATGTCTTTTATGCGTCCTCCCCTGCCATAAGGATCTGATGAGAACCAGCAAAGCAATCGACGAACAACTGTAGTTCATGTTTTGCACAATTGTCGATGAGTATATAGATGTTTGGAAGAGGAAAGTCATCCTTCGGGCTAGCTCTGTTGAGGTCTCTATAATCCACACATACTCGGACCCTTCCATCTTTTTTCTTTACCGACACAATATTTGCTAACCAAGTAGGGTACTTTGCGACTCGAATTACATTTGCGTCGAACTGCTTAGACACTTCCTCTTTGACTTTCAAACTCATGTATGGTTTGATCTTTCTTGGCCTTTTTTTTATAAGAAGGTGAGACGGCTCGATAGGCAGCATGTGTGCGACGATATCCGTACTCAACCCTGGCATGTCGTCATACGACCAAGCAAATACGTCGGTGTAGTATTTCAGGAGCTCAATTAACTCTTTATTCTGTATGACACTTAGGTGGACGCTGACCCTAGTCTCTTTTACAATTTCCTCATCGCCTAAGTTTATCAACTCAGTTTCTTCTAAATTTGGTTTAGGCCTATTCTCAAAGTTTTCCAACTCTTGACCAAGCTCTGATTGTGGACATTCTTCCCGTTTCTCAGGGTTATGCTCGCCATTTGGGTTTTGTTCGCTGGTTTCATTACATGTCATATTCGCATTATCGACATGTTTACTAATACGATCGCTGAAAGAAAAATGCATAAAAAATTAATTTAACACAAGCAACTTTAAAGATGCAAAAATATCCTGGAATTTATGATGAAAGCAAAATACGGGATTAAAAACATATTAAAGAAACATAAAGGCAAGCCTGTTTTTTAGTTTAGAATCATATCGCTAGAACTATCATAAACTCTACCAAGCTCATCGGAAGGTCAGGATAGGGGTGCAAGTCCAATTATTTAGGCTGTATCCATGCTCTGCATCCCAAATGGTGGGGTCTTCAACGTGATCCTCTGGAATCACACAACATTCTGCTTCATCTTCACCTACGAAAAGATTCTGGAACCCTGCTGCAAGATCCTCTGGATCATCTTCTTTCAGCATCTGGATGGTGCAGGCTTTGACGAACGACTGACTCAGGGGCGGAATGGGCCTGGGTAAGAGAATGTCTCATTTTTCTAGAAGCTCGCAGCCACCAAATCCTTCGAGGTGGGCTGGTACCCCAAACCAAAAGTGTCCTTCTTCCCAGACAGCTGGATCGGCTTTGTGATCCCCTTCATACCGGATCCAAGACCTTTGTTGGGCTCGAACCTATTTCTTAGCATTTCCTTGGCTACCATTGTGAGAGAACCTGGCAGCTGCAACGGTCTTGCCCTGCTGGCACTCTTGATCTCGTTAACATGGAAGACTGAACCATCCAACTGTCTTATGTCCTCTATGACAGGTACTGTATAATATGTGTTGGTGTTTCTCTTTTCATCCCCATGTACTACCATCTCACGGTGATTCCATATAAACTTTAAGCGCTGATGCAAGGTGGACGGGACTGCACCAGTCTCGTGAATCCATGACCTTCCTATCAAAAGATTGTAACATATGGCAATATCCAATACCTGAAACTCCACGACGAATTTTGCAGGTCCGATCAGCAGTGTGAGATCAATTTCTCCCTCGACACCCCTATGGACTCCGTCGAAACCTTTGACCCTAATATGACTTTTACGATTTCTCCTGCAGTCTATCCCCAATTTCAACAGAGTTGACATGGGACAAATATTGACGACCGAGCCTCCGTCAATCAACACTGTTGAAACAAACTTGTTCGCGATCTGGATGGTGATATTCAATGCAAGATTGTGTTCGACACCCCCAGCAGGCAACTCATCATCATGGAAGACGATTCTGCGGGCCTCTAGCACTTGTCCGACTAAGGCTGTCAAGTTCTCGTCTGTTGTACCCTCTGGAACATATGCATCTTTCAGCACTTCCAATAACGCAACCCTGTGTGGGACCGAATGCATTAACAGTGAAAATAGAGAGATATGTGCTGATGTTTTCTTCAACTGCTCCACGACAGAATATTCCTTAGTGGGCATCTTCCTCCAAAACTCCTCAACCTCAGCCTCTGTCACGGGTTTCTTTTGTGGTACCTCTCTGACTGCCTCTACATGCGTGTAATATCTCCCTGACCTGGTTATACCTGCAGCGGTGACTTCTATGACTTGCTTCCCAATTCTTTTGCGATCTACTCTGATTGGTGGCTCCCAGCCGGGCATCTGAGCAACTATGATTGAACCATTATGTTTTGGCGGTGCCCTTTCCAGCTCAAATACCGCTTTCTTTCGAATATTGGCAACAGGGGTGACAAAAACAGAAGGTTCAACTTTTCTTTCACTTCGAACTGATCGGATAGTCCCCTCCAAGTAGTACTCTTCATCTAAAGTTATCAAGTGCACATTGACATTGAAGTGGTTTGGCAAGGGGTTATCATGCACGTTTGGGGTCGGATCCCTCAGCTGAATTACCCCTTCTTTAATCAATCCTTCGATTCTGTCCCTGAGGGAGTGGCAACTTTCAGTATCGTGTCCAGGGCTATTGGAGTGATATGCGTAGCGCTTATTCTCATCATACCACCTCGGGATAGGGTTAGGAATCTTTCCCAGAATCAATTGGATTAAGCCTGTAGCTCGCAATCTTTCATATACTTAAGGTATGGGTTTGGCCAACGTGGTGCGAACTTTGGGTGGTCTTCCTTCAAAATGTGTGTTTGGTCTGGGTGCATTGGGTGTTCTATTTTGTTGGTAGGCTTGATGGGTGGGTCGATGTGGGGCAGGATAAACGGGTGCTTGGGAAGCGTTATATATAGGCTGTGTGTGGTAGTTGGGGTGTGGAGCATGTGTGTAGTGAGATGTAAAGTTTTGGTTATTTGTGTGATAGTATGGGGTTTGATAAGATGGATTTTGGTATGTTATAAATGTTTCGGGTTTACGTTCTTGTATGAACATGAAAGGGGAAGATGTTTTTTTTTTGTGAAGTACCCCCGATCGTTCCTGACTGAATTGCCTTATTAGTTGCCTGCAACACTGCCAAATTCGTAATCCTACCAGTTTTAATACATTCTTCCACGAAGTCTCCCATTCTGACAACTTCTGCAAAACTCCGTCCGATGACGCTTATCATCCGCTCATAGTAGGTTGCGTCCTTCAAAGATTGTACAAATAGAGTGGTCATCTCACTCTCTACCATGGGTGATTGTACCTTTGCTGCTTCTGAACGCCATCTCATGGCGTACTCTCTGAACATCTCGGTAGACTTCTTTTCTAGCTTCATCAAATAAAACCTGTCTATAACGGTTTCTGTATTGAATCTGAACCGCTCCACAAAGTCTTGGGCCAACGCATTCCAGCTATGTCATTTCTGTCACGACCCGACCGGGGCGGATCGTACCTGCAAGGGCACCTGTCGGTATACATCGAGAATAGCAATGAACATACATAACACATAACTTATAAAAGGTAAACATCGCTGCCACCGATAAAGTGCCTTCCATAAAACATACTTAATCAGTACAACTTATTCTTCTGACCCAAACCACAAACGTGACTACGGACCTCCAGGAATAACAAGCGTGGCGGGACAGGGCCCGCCATACCCCGAATGTACAAAAGTCTATAACCTCGTGGGAATCATACCAAAAGACAAAGCCTCGGAGAGATGGAGCTTTCAAGAACGACGTGATCCTAAGAATGCGAATCGCCAAGCTACGTAACTCGACTGCGACATTTAACGCAGCCCGAAGGAGGTCGATTACAACAGTACAGTATGTGGCGAAAATACTATAATGAAATCATAATAGCATATGTAAAGCAGGAGACATGTATGATAGCCAAACTTCAGTACACAACATATACGCAGCCATGTCAAGTCAGGGACTCACGCCCTCTAAGTCATCACTCAAATATAACCATAGGTCTCATGCCCATAATATCAATCGTGCGGTGGAATTCCTTCCTCACCGCCGATCTATGATATAACAACACTAAAGTACACATGAATACTAGATCCCACTGTATCATAAGAATGCGAGGCAAATGCGAAAGCATAGCTACGAGATCCACCTGCGTCCTCAATCGGCCGGCAGTACGGCCGGCTACGGATCCACCGTGCAACAATACTATACGAATCACGGTCGGCCGGCAAGTGCGATAGCCTCTACGGATCCACCTGCGTCCACATCGGCCAGAGGCAATACGCGAGCTAACCACCAGATCTACCCTGCATCACACCACTTCGCCCTAACCCTGACCGGGGAAAATACGAAAGCCAACTACCAGATCCACCCTGCATCACGTCTCGGTAGGCAAGTACGAGCTAACTATTAGATCCACCGCATCGATGAACCTCGTGGAGAGCTAATCCATGGAATAATCATCAGCGAAACAAACCCTCATCATGGCGCGTACGTGGAATCCTCCATCACCGATTCAGACGCCCAAATAGACTCATAACTACATGCTTTTAATTCGAATTGCAATACCATGTCCTTACATAAACCAAAACAATTACCATGCCTTCCTTTCACATAAACCAAGACAATCCTTATTTAAGCAAGCCAACGTACTTATCAAGGCACACATAGAAAAAGTCTCAATTAAATAAGCCAAAGTACTATCAAGGCACAAATAGAATAATTCTCAATTAAACAAGACAAAGTACTATCAAGGCACAAATAGAATAATTCTCAATTAAACAAGCCAAAGTACTATCAAGGCGTGTCTATTTTTCAAAGTAAGCTACTACACCTTTAGAAAACTCATTTCAAAGCTTGAAACCAAGTAACTTCAATTTTTCACAATCTAGGCAATTTATGCTCATAAATCGAATTAGACAACCTTCTTAACCTTCCATAAAGTCATTATAACCAACTTCCCATAAAGCCGTTATACTAACTTTATGCTTTAGAAATTAAGACATTCTTATCCTTTTATAAGGCCGTTATAACTAACTTCCCATAAAGCCGTTATAACTCCTTATAAACCATTTCGTTCTTGTACTAACCAAGAGACTTATACTTCAAACAAATTTACACAATTTTCAAAAATACTTTAAGCCTCTTATCTTTTTAGAATAATTCAATACTCAATACTTTCACACCAAGTACTCTATACTTCTTTGTGTCAAGAAATACTTGTCTACCTTTTAAGATAAACCACTCCTCAAGAACAAACGGGTTAACTTCTTAACCCAACCACTTAGACATTTTCTTAAAAGAAGTCAAGTATAACAAAAGGATTTACTTCATTTAAAACACGTACGTCTACCGTACTATATAGTTATAACTACTCATGCTCAAGAGGTAAGAAAGTTTCCACACACCTCTTCGGTCAATCCACTTGCTAAGCTCAAACTACCGCAAGTAATATGCCAACCTATAATAACCATGATACGTTTATTAACCTCTAATTTCAATGTAGAAATAATCTAAGTTCAAAGTCACTAAATTCTATGAAAAATTGGGCAGCATTTCCTTTGTTTCTACATACTTTGCCACCTTTCTCAAGGCCGAATTTATCATCCAAACGCCACATTTAAGGCTCAACAATCCAACATTTCAAAGGGGATTACACACCTAAACTTGAGTGTGTAAAATTCTGCCCCAAAAGGTACAATAATTCACTTAACAATTCTAAAGTAGTTTTTAGGCTACAACATGCTCATAATATCTTTTTAGCCAATTCTTTCATATCCAAACCACATTTCTTACATGCAAGGATTCTAAGTGCATTATTTACTACTACACATCCCTTCTTCTTCACATGCCACATTAATAACTAAACCACAAGAGAAGAAATGTTATCTTAAGCCTTAGCCAAACTTATTCCAACAACTTTGCTAGCCTCCTTTGCAAGAACACCACCACAATAACACCAACAAGCTAGCCACAAGCTTCCTTCTTGTTCTTAACTTTTCAGATTTTTCTTAGGCTTGAATTCCTCTTGGAATTTTAGAGAGAAGTGAGAGCTAATTTAGAGAGAGAGAGAGGTTTGAAAGATGACCAAGTCTTCAAGACTTGGTCAATATAAGGCATCTGAAAAATAAGATCGGGGGTACACTTGTCTAGCTCCCATGGCCTTTTTAAAAGAGAAAATCATATTGTCCTAAGTTTTTACGCCCAAAATCCGCCTCGCGCTGTGCTGAAACCTCATGATTCTACGAACTTCCGTGCCCTCGCTTCCCGGCGTCGCGGTGCAGCAACTTCAGCGACCCCTCAGTATATCCGGCGCCGCGGCCCTGCCTCCGGCGCCGCGGCCATGCGGCTTCGTCGAGACACATTTACGCCGTCTCAAGACCGAACTTGTAACTCCCATAACTTCCTACTCTGATGTCCTATCGACGAACGGTTGGTTGCGTTGGAAACTAGACTCAACGAACTACACACTAGGCCTTTGAAATACTTAGGAACTCTCAATGTACCGGGTCATAACCCGCCTCAAAGTTGACTAAAACCCATCCGGAACAATCCGTCAACCTATCTTTTGAAAATTTTAAGTCTTACTCCCTTTCGTACGCTCTCATGCGCATGACCTGAACTACGGGGTGTAACAATTTCCGCGGGTCCTGGCTAGTATACCAATCTAATGCCTCGTCGATCAAGCTTCGAATGAATAATTTCATAACGACTGCTGGGTTCTTTCCCACTCCGATTAGCTTGTCACAATATGACCTCAAATGTGCACGGGGGTTCCCCTTCCCATCGAATAAGTCAAACTTGGGCACCTTGTACCCCTTAGGTAGCTCCACATCTGGGTGCATGCAAAGATCCTCATAATTTAATCCTTCATGACCCTTGTCCGACGCATGCTCCAGACATCTTCTTTTAGGCTATAAATCTCTTTGGCCACGTCCTAGTCCATGTTGGCTCGAGTTTCCCTCTCTATTTCTTCATAATGATCTGTTTCCTGGGGAAGCACATGGATGGTAAAACGCTGGGTTTCTGCTGTGTATGCTGGTGGTCTGGGTTGTTTGTTGTGGCTGGTGATAGGTATGGTGCGTGGGTATTGGGTAGTTTGGCGATTTGGGCTGATTGGGGTGAAGTAAGTAGGCGGGGGCTAATATATATAGGTGGTAAAAGGATCACTTTGAGGGTGGAGTTGTGTCACGCCCCGAACCCCGGGCCCGTGACTGGTGCCCTACCTGGGCACCCTCCTACCTTAATAACACAATTAAACCGCGGAATTAAATAACACCTCGTTTTTTTTAAAACCAACGAACATGCAAGGGCAAAGCCGACAAGGCTGCCATATAACATACATAATCAAAGGCACTACACTGTACACGAGTCCAACCCCACATATGAATACATACCTCTAAGAGTTTTACTGAACTATGACGGGACAAGGCTCCGCCGTACCCATAACAGTACAAAAGCCTGTAATGAAGGATCTATACCAAAATGATAAACTCCTGAACAGATGGAGCTATCCAAAAACTCTGAGCAAGGGTCCTACATATACAGATCACCAAACTGTGTACCTAAACCTGCGGCATGAACGCAGCCCCCCGGAGAAAGGGGGTCAGTACGAAGAATGTACCAAGTATATGAAACAATAAGTACTGTAAAGGAAATCACATATCCATATAACAGAAACAAGTATGATAATTCAAAACAACAAAGACACCGAACTCGCAATCATGAGAGTAATGCAATCATTGTTACCTTTTTAAGTTATGCCTTTAACAATGAGATTAACTGTTTCACTTTTAAGTCATAAACACACTGCACCCTTTCATTATTGAAATCACTACCGTTTCAAAACATGAAGGCCATGCGATGCGTGGTCAACCACCTGCGTGTTATAATGCAACCTATCATAGGACTATTTCACCCGCAAGAGACTATTTCACCCGCATAGGTCATGTGGATCCGCAATGAGTCATCGATACACGATACTCGCATCACGGATAGATAATACATGGCTTATATATCTCGGGAATTTAACCCGCCTGAGTCTATCCGACCCGCCGTGAGTGTGTACCACTGTCACGACCCGACCCCGGGTCACGACTGGTGCCCTACATGGGCACCCTGTTAGGGTATGCATCAGAGAATAGCAGCGGAACATACACAACATAAACCCACGTGTAGACAATAAAACATCACAGGCTAGCCGATAAGGCCGCCTTCTATAATATAATATAATCAAAAGTACAATGCATAACATCGGTTCTTATGACCAACCACCATGTGAATACGGACCTTAGGAATAATAATCGTGGCGGGACGAGTCTCGCCATACCTCGAATGTACATAAATCTACAACACTGTGGAAAAGATCACTAAAAGAGACAAGCCTCCGGATAAATGGAGCTTCTGACGTCTGATAAGTGATCCTAAGAATGAGGATCCACCACCTGCTTACCCTTTCCTGCGGCATGAATGCAGCCCCCGAGGAAGGGGGTCAGTACACAATATGTACTAAGTATGTAAAACTGAAAAGTACTGTAATTACAACATAGGTTTAAAACAAAATCGGAGACATGGATGATAACAAAATTACAGTACACAGTGCCTTACTAACAATGAGAGTAAATCAAGGGAATACGTACAACATCATAATAGGAGACTCCCGATCATATCATGGGTAGCGAACCCATAGAAGCAGGTGGTATAACGTCTTGGGGCTTTTACCCCTCATTTATACTCTTACCCTGAAGCAGGTGGTATAACGTCTTGGGGTTTTCCCCCTCATTTATACTCTTACCCTGAAGATGGTAATAAAGCAGATGGTATAATGTCTTGGGGGCTTACCCCTCACTTATACTCTTATCCTGGAGAAGGTGGTATATCGTCTTGGGGGTCTGCCCCTCACTTATACTCTTACCCTATCTCAAACCGGCCGTCATACAAAGAATAAGCAAGCTAGAACTCCCCCTAACTTCTTATTAGTCTTATTCATCTACACTCTCATTTTAGTTCACTTAAGACACTAATATGTTATAATAAAACCGGGAGTTTAACCCAAAGTACTACGTACTTCTAACCTTTTGAAAATGACTCATTTTCATATCAAACTTCCAAGATACTATAAACCGGAGTATCAAGTCAAAATTTCTTTTCAAGACAAGTCACAATACCTTTAGAAATAAAGTTAGGTTTCTAAATCAAGTGACCCCTTTTATTATAAAACTTTAGGCAATTGATGCCTTAATAATCAAATTGCCTTTTCATTAAAGTTAAGTCATTTATCTTTCCATAAAGCAAATATAACCAACTCGCCATAAAGTCGTTACATTCGCTTTATACCTTAGTCATAAGCAATTTCCTATCCAAGGGACTTATACGTTTAAAACGGAACAAGTATCACATACTTTAAAACTCTTCAAGTCCCTTTACTTTAATAAAACATTAGACATCCTTAATACTTTCAAAGAAGTGAGTTAATCTACTAACTCACCCGGCTTGGCTATTCATAAAACTAGTAAAGGATATCAATGTCTTGTACGTCTACCGTACCATATACGTACAACTAGTCATGCTCAAAAGATAGGAAAAGTTCTACATACCTCGCCGGGTCAAACCACTTGCCAAGTACAAAGTCCCGCCCGTAGTATGTCAACCTATAATATTCACAATACGTCTATTAAAGCCTTTCTACAAACGTAGAATATTATAAGTGTAAAGTCTCTAAATTCTTCGGAAAATTGGACAGCACCTCCTTTGTTTCTACTTACTTTGCCACCTTTTTCAAGGCCGAATACAATAACCAAACATGCCACATTTAAGGCACAATCAAAGCAATTAATCAATAGGGGATTACACGCCTACAAGACGTGTAAAATTCCGCCCCACAAACGATAACAAACTAATACAACTACTAGTCCAATTTCGGCCATAATGAATACAACAATACCAATTCTTATCCAATTTCCATTTCAATCCAATTTCCATTTCAATCCAAATTGGTAGCATGACATGATATCAAGTCGCATTTGATTATAATTACTATAATCTTCAAGTAAGTAACATGCGACGATTCCTAATAAACGACCAATTAGTAATCCAATCTTCAAGTGGCTTGTATAAAATTTCGGATTCTAAGGCTACAAGCAATCCATAATACTTATCAATCCCATAAACATGAGTCCCGTAGTCAAAATCAACTATACGAGCATTATTATTAATTTCCAAGAGAAAAGAGAATCTTTTACCTTTTAGATTTTGCCTTCCAAAGCCCTTTTTCTTCAATCCCTTTTTCCGTCAAACTCGTCCTCGTGAGTTTCCCACAAGTCTATCAACACTTTGCCTTCTTGCCGCCGCTCCCACAATACCCTCTAGGCTAAGCTTTCTTCAAAACCATGAGAGAAAAGAGAGAGAAGCTCATAAGAGTTCTTAAGGTGAAATGACCAAGTCTTTCAAGACTTGGTCCTAAAATAGGGCCCTTTTCTTGGTCAACAAGATGGGAGGGACACTTGTCACCCTCCCAAAGGCCCTTTTTGAAAATATTCCCTGATTTTAGCACTTTCCGCAGAAAAAATCCCGCCTTGGCGCCGCGGCGCCGAAACCTCGGAGGATTTTCAGGATTTATGGCGCCGCGGCGCTTAGACGCCTGCTTCGAAAATCCTTCCTCTGCGCCTGTCCGCTGAACTTCCAACGCCCATACCTCTCCGCTCCGATGTCCCATCGACGAGCGGTTTGTTGCGTTGGAACTAGACTCATCCAACTTTATACTAGGCTTGCTAAAACATCCCTCAATTCTTAAAACTAGGGTACAACACTCCAAAGTAGGCTCAAAATCCGTTCAACACATGTTTGTCAACTTATCTTAAATCTGAATTTACGGGGTGTAACATTCTTCCCCCCTTAGAAACATTCGTCCCCGAATGTTCTTTCGGAGTCAAACTTAAAATTAGTGACACCGTTTCCTTTCACAACCTCGACATACCAATAATGCCACACATGGCCACATAAATGCATTTACACAAAACAAATGCTTCAATTTGAACTTGACAAGTAAGGGAAAAGAATTTACCTGAAGGTGTAGGGAATAAGTGAGGATACTTCCTCAACATGTCCTCTTCCGCTTCCCAAGTCACCTCCTCTCGGTTATCATTCCTCCACAAGACTTTGATGGAAGCCACATCCTTGGTCTGCAGCCGCCTGACCTGGCGATCGAGTATCGCTATGGGACTCTCCTCATACGATAACCCCTCTGTCACCTGGACCTCACTAGTAGGGAAAACTCTCGCTGGATCACCGATACACTTCCGCAACATAGAAACATGGAAGACCGGATGTACCGCCTCTAACTCTGATGGCAGGTCCAACTCGTAGGCAACCTTGCCCACTCTACGGACGATCTGGTAGGGCCCAATGTACCTTGGGTTGAGTTTCCCCTTCTTACCGAATCTCATCACACCCTTCATGGGTGACACCTTCAAGAAGACCCAATCGTCTACCTGAAACTCCAAGTGCCGCCCGATTATCCGCATATGACTTCGCCGACTGGTCGCTGCGGTCTCTCTGGATAAGCTTCACCTTATCCACACCGCTGTACCAAGTGCGCCAACTAACTGCACCTCGCCCACGTCGAACCAACCAATCGGCGATCTACATTTCCGCCCATATAAAGCCTCGTATGGCGCCATCTGTATACTGGAATGGTAGCTGTTGTTATAAGCAAACTCCACGAGAGGCAAATGATCCTCCCAGCTACCCCTAAAATCAATCACGCAGGCTCGCAACATATCCTCAAGTGTCTGGATAGTACGCTCTGCCGCCGTCGATCGAGGATGAAATCTCAGTCGAGACTCACTGTGTCCCTAAACCCTTCTCGAAAGACCTCAGGTTAGCGTAACGGGCTCCCCTATCGGATATATTCTACACCGGGACACCGTGCAGCCTCACAATCTCTCTGATGTACAATCTGGCATAGTCCTCCGCCGAAAACGTCGTCCTGACTGGAAGGAAATGGGCTGATTTCATCAGCCTGTCAACAATAACCCAAATGGAGTCGTACTTCCTCTGAGTACGATGTAACCCTGTAACAAAGTCCATGTTGATCACCTCCCACTTCCAAGTCAGAATCTCAATAGCCTGCAATAAACCACTGGGCCTCTGGTGCTCGACCTTGACCTGCTGGCAATTTGGACATCAGGCAACAAAACTCGCCACGCGTCCTCTTCGTGCCATCCCACCAATACAAACATTCGAGGTCATGGTACATCTTGGTCGACCGGATGAATAGAATAACGAGCACCGTGTGTGCCTCCCGAGAATCTGGCGAAGTCCTGACACATCGGGGACACACAACCGGCCCTCAAATATCAGCACCCCATCAGGCGCTACCTCGAATAGACTCTTCTCCTCCCGTAGAGCTGCATCTCGATACCGTACCAACAATGGGTCCCCAAACTGTCGCCTCCTCACCTCATCAACGATGGAAGACTCGACAACCTCACGAACCCGTACCCCACTATCGTCGGTATCGATCAATCGAACCCCAAGGCTCGCTAACTGGTGGATCTGACGGACCATGTCCTGCCTCTCTAGCTGTACCTCTGACAGGCTCCCCATCGATCTACGACTCAAGGCATCAGTAACTACGTTGGCTTTCCCCGGATGGTATAGAATATCAACATCATAATCTTTCAGCAACTCTAACCACCGTCTCTGTCGCAAGTTCGCCTCCTCGTCGAAGATATCTTGGAGGCTCTTGTGGTGCGTATAAATGTCCACGTGAACCCCATACAAATAATGTCTCCAAATCTTCAAGGCATGAATAATCTGCGCCAACTCTAAGTCATGGGTAGGGTAATTCCTCATGCTTAGAATCGCCGAAGCATAGGCTATAACCTTGTCGTCTTGCATCAAAACACACCTATCCACGATACAGAGGCATCACAATAGATCACGTGCGTCTAACCCCTCGGGAAGAGTAAGAACTGAGTGTAGTCAACCTTTCCTTCAAGCGAAAACCCTTCGCAAGCCTCATCGGCTGGAACTTGGCGCTCCGAGTCGATCTAGTCAGCGGTGCGAAATCGGCAACCGCTCCACAAACCTACTATAATAACCCGCCAGTCCTAAGAAATTGCGTACCTCGGTCGGAGTAGTAGGTCTCGGCCAAGACTTGACTGCCTCAATATTCACCGTATCCACCCGAACACCATCGGCCCCAATAATATGCCCCAGGAATGCCACTGAGGACAACCAAAACTCACACTTGGAGAACTTGGCAAAAAGTTGCCGGCTCCGGAGGACCCCAAGTATCGTCCTCAAGTGATCTGCATGCTCCTGCCCTGTCCGCGAATAAACCAGGATGTCATCAATGAATACTATCACAAATGTATCCAAAAATGGCTTGAACACCCGGTTCATCAAATCCATAAATACCGCTGGAGCGTTGGTCAAACCGAAAGACATAACCCTAAACTCATAGTGCCCATACCGGGTCCTGAATGCAGTCTTTGGGATATCTGCCTCTCGAACTCGAACGATGATAACTGCACCGCAGTCTATCTTGGAGAAACACCTCGCACTCGCAATCGTCAAACAAATCATCAATCCTCGGGAGGGTACCTATTTTTAATGGTTACCTTATTCACTGTAATCAACACGTTCGCAGCTGGCCCCATCCTTCTTCTTCACGACCGGCGCTCCCGAGGGAGATACACTAGGCACGATAAAGCCTTTTTCCAAGAAATCTTTCACCGGTCCTTCACTCCTCAACTCAAAGAGTCTTATTCGTATGGCGGAATGGAAATAGGTCGAGTGTCCGCAACGTGTCAATACAAAACTCAATCTCCTCTCGGGAGGGATACGGAAGATCATGCGGGAACACATCCGGAAACTCCTAAACCGATGCTTGGACCAAGAATCGGCTCCTCGGCCTCTGTATCAAATACGAACGGATGATATATGTACCCTTTCGCACCATCTTCCTAGCCTTGAGGTAAGAAATAAACCTACCTCGCCGGCGGCGTTGTGTTGCCCTTCCACTCGATAATCGCTCGCCAGAAATCGAACCGAACCAACCTGTCCCTACAGTCGACGTTGGCATAACGAGAAACCAACCAGTCCATACCCATAATGACATCAAAATCTGTCATCTCCAGCTCTATCAAGTCTGCAAGGGTCTGACGACTGTAAATATAAACCGGACAACCTCTGTACACCCTCTCAGCTAGCACCGAATCTCCCATTGGCGTAGCTACCTCAAAAGGCTCTATCGACTCCGGCTCTATCCCTATTCTACCCGTAATAAGAGGGGACACATAGGACAAGGTAGACCCTGGATCTATCAAAGCATAAACGTCACAGCATGAAATCAATAATGTACCTGTGACGACGTCAGAGGAAGCCTCCTGATCCTGGCGGCTGGCTAGAGAATATATGCGGTTCTGTGAACCGCTAGAACTGGAACCACCACCACGACCTCTACCGCGGCGTGCGCGTCGAGTACCACGCCTCGGTGCATAACCACGAAGGAGAAGACCCGCCAGCAGATCACTCGCTGCCGTACCACCCACGCCTCTGACGGACAATCTCTCCTCAAATGGCCTGCTGCCATGAGTAACAAGCTCCGGCTCTGCGACACTCGCCACGTGAAACCTACCGCATCGAGTACCGAGGTGTGGGTGGTCCCGATCGGTGACGGTTCGCCTCGCGAAATCCGAAGTCCGGAGCCACGACTGCTCTGAATGACTGGTGATCGGACCTCTTGCGGAAAACCGTGAAGGAGCACTCTGTCTTTGGCGGAAAGTGGACTGGTGCAGTCTTGAGGCCGCCTCGAAAGCGCCTGAGACCACGATGTCACGGCCTCTTGGTGGCTCAGTCGATATGGTCCTCCTCTCTATCCTCTATCCCTGCGCATAGGCTCGCATCCGGCGATGTCCATCGGTGAAGAGCCACCCAAGCATGCGGTAATCATATGTGGTCAAGCCCGTCACATAACGATGAACCTATCCGCCATGTCGCCTACAATAGTATGCGCGTGTCGGCAAGGAGTCAAACTCAGCTATACTCGCGATAGTCCTCGTTGCGCCTCAAGGTCAAGAATCTGTCTACCCGGGCTCTCCTCGTCTCAGGAGGCAAAAAGTGATCCATGAAGGCCTCTGTAAACTCCTCCCAAACAGCTGGAAGAGCATCATCACCTCTCGAAAGCAACCACGACTCAAACCAGTTCAACGCAATATCGTGTAACCGGTAAGAGGCTAGTGTAACAGACTCTGTCTCTGAAGCCCTAAGAACCTGCATGGTCCGTTGTAGCTGCCGAATGAACTCCTGCGGATCCTCCTCAGACCTCGAACCATAAAACTCAGGTGGATGACAACCCAGAAAATCCCTAATCCGCAAACTGTCGGCCCTAGGGTGGGCTGCGTGCTCCTGCCGGCGCTGCCCGGCTACTATACTGGTCAATAACCGGATCTGCTCCCCGTAGTCTCTATACTCAGCCGGTGCAGGCGGAGGCTCTGTGCAGGAACCTCTGGAGCTCGCCGCTCTCGCCTCTCTGTCTGCGGCGTGGTGAACTCGCCGACCGCTTCTTACCTCGGGCATAGTGCGTGCTCGAGTCCGTGTAACTCTCTGAGTACCGCTAGCAGCTCCTGCTGCTGCCTTACCCTTCTGGGCCCTGGTCGCCTTCCGTGGAGGCATAACTGTTTCATGAGAAGAGGTCAGAGAGGATTCAACCTAATAAGACAGCTCTACTGCACGATCTCAGAGAGAGAAGAATGGAAACCAAATCCTAAATGTCCTGCAGCCTCCTGATTATAGATGTGGTGCACAACACACCGATAATCAAGACTCTACTAGACACGGTCTGTAGACACTTTCCGAGGACTAACTGCTCTGATACCACTTTTGTCACGATGCATCAGAGAATAGCAGCGGAACATACACAACATAAACCCACGTGTAGACAATAAAACATCACAGGCTAGCCGATAAGGTCGCCTTCCATAATATAATATAATCAAAAGTACAACTGTACAACATCAGTTCTTCTGACCAACCACATGTGAATACGGACCTGCAGGAATAATAACTGTGGCGGGACAGGGCCCCGCCATACCCCTGAATGTACATAAATCTACAACACCAGAGAAAAGACTGTACCAAAAGAGACAAGCCTCCGGATAAATGGAGCTTCTGACGTCTGATAAGTGATCCTAAGAATGAGGATGCACCACCTGCTTACCCTTTCCTGCGGCATGAACGCAGCCCAGGAAGGGGTCGACACATATGTACTAAGTATGTAAAACTGAAAAGTACTGTAATTACAACATCAGTTTAAAACAAAGCCGGAGACATGGATGATAACAAAATTACGATTACGCGATCGCCTTACTAACAATGAGAGTAAATCAAGGGAATACGTACAACATCATAATAGGAGACTCCCGATCATATCATGGGTAGCGAACCCATAGAAGCAGGTGGTATAACGTCTTGGGGCTTTTACCCCTCATTTATACTCTTACCCTGAAGCAAGTGGTATAACGTCTTGGGGTTTTTCCCCTCATTTATACTCTTACCCTGAAGATGGTAATAAAGCAGGTGGTATAATGTCTTGGGGGCTTACCCCTCACTTATACTCTTATCCTGGAGAAGGTGGTATAGCGTCTTGGGGGTCTGCCCCTCACTTATACTCTTACCCTATCTCAAACCGGCCGTCATACAAAGAATAAGCAAGTTAGAACTCACCCTAACTTCTTATTAGTCTTATTCATCTACACTCTCATTTTAGTTCACTTAAGGCACTAATATGTTATAATAAAACCGGGAGTTTAACCCAAAGTACTACGTACTTCTAACCTTTTAAAAATGACTCATTTTCATATCAAACTTCCAAGATACTATAAACCGGAGTATCAAGTCAAAATTTCTTTTCAAGACAAGTCACAATACCTTTAGAAATAAAGTTAGGTTTCTAAATCAAGTGACCCCTTTTATTATAAAACCTTAGGCAATTGATGCCTTAATAATCAAATTGCCTTTTCATTAAAGTTAAGTCATTTATCTTTCCATAAAGAAAATATAACCAACTCCCCATAAAGTCGTTACATTCGCTTTATACCTTAGTCATAAGCAATTTCTTATCCAATGGACTTATACGTTTAAAACGGAACAAGTATCACATACTTTAAAACTCTTCAAGTCCCTTTACTTTAATAAAACATTAGACATCCTTAATACTTTCAAAGAAGTGAGTTAATCTACTAACTCACCCGGCTTGGCTATTCATAAAACTAGTAAAGGATATCAAGGTCTTGTACGTCTACCGTACCATATACGTACAACTAGTCATGCTCAAAAGATAGGAAAAGTTCTACATACCTCGCCGGGTCAAACCACTTGCCAAGTACAAAGTCCCGCCCGTAGTATGTCAACCTATAATATTCACAATACGTCTATTAAAGCCTTTCTTCAAACGTAGAATATTATAAGTGTAAAGTCTCTAAATTCTTCGGAAAATTGGACAGCACCTCCTTTGTTTCTACTTACTTTGCCACCTTTTTCAAGGCCGAATACAATAACCAAACACGCCACATTTAAGGCACAATCAAAGCAATTAATCAATAGGGGATTACACGCCTACTAGACGTGTAAAATTCCGCCCCACAAACGATAACAAACTAATACAACTACTAGTCCAATTTCGGCCATAATGAATACAACAATACCAATTCTTATCCAATTTCCATTTCAATCCAATTTCCATTTCAATCAAAATTGGTAGCATGACATGATATCAAGTCGCATTTGATTATAATTACTATAATCTTCAAGTAAGTAACATGCGACGATTCCTAATAAACGACCAATTAGTAATCCAATCTTCAAGTGGCTTGTATAAAATTTCGGATTCTAAGGCTACAAGCAATCCATAATACTTATCAATCCCATAAACATGAGTCCCGTAGTCAAAATCAACTATACGAGCATTATTATTAATTTCCAAGAGAAAAGAGAATCTTTTACCTTTTAGATTTTGCCTTCCAAAGCCCTTTTTCTTCAATCCCTTTTTCCGTCAAACTCGTCCTCGTGAGTTTCCCACAAGTCTATCAACACTTTGCCTTCTGCCCGCTCCCACAATACCCTCTAGGCTAAGCTTTCTTCAAAACCTTGAGAGAAAAGAGAGAGAAGCTCATAAGAGTTCTTAAGGTGAAATGACCAAGTCTTTCAAGACTTGGTCCTAAAATAGGTCCCTTTTCTTGGTCAACAATATGGGAGGGACACTTGTCACCCTCCCAAAGGCCCTTTTTGAAAATATTCCCTGATTTTAGCACTTTCCATGAAAAATCCGCCTTGGCGCGGCCAAACCTCGGAGGATTTTCAGATTTATGGCGCCATGACGCAAACGCTCAAAATCCTTCCTTCGCGCTGTCCGAACTTCCAACGCCCATACCTCTCCGCTCCGATGTCCCATCGACGAGCGGTTTGTTGCGTTGGAACTAGACTCATCCAACTTTATACTAGGCTTGCTAAAACATCCCTCAATTCTTAAAACTGGGGTACAACACTCCAAAGTAGGCTCAAAATCCGTTCAACACATGTTTGTCAACTTATCTTAAATCTGAATTTACGGGGTGTAACTACCACTCACCACCATGGGGAGCTACTCCATGATATCTCTTGAACCAAGTTGCCGGCCCTTTATGGAGGGACGCGGAGATGTGGAAATACGACACTTGCACGAATGTCTATATGAGAAACCCATATGCAAGCAAATAATTCTTGACCTTTATTTATAAAATGAATAAACCATCATTTTAGCAAACCAAGACAACACCATGCCTTTCCTTTTTTTACACAAACCAAGACAATATCATACCTTTCCTTTTTACATAAACCAAGACAATACCATGCCTTTACACAAACCAAGACAATTACCATGCCTTTCCTTTTTACATAAACCAAGACAATTACCATGCCTTATTTTTTTTACACAAACCAAGATTAATCCTTATTTAAGCAAACCAAAGTACTATCAAGGAACAAATAGAATAATTATCATTTAAACAAGCCAAAGTACTATCAAGGCACAAATAGAATAATTCTCATTTAAACAAGCCAAAGTACTATCAAGGCACAAATAGAATAATTCTCATTTAAACAAGCCAAAGTACTACGTACATCCATTTTTTTCGAAGACTCCTTTTTATATAAAACCCCAAGATACTAACACCCGTAGTATCAAAGCATGTCGATTTTTCAAAATAAGTTACTACACCTTTAGAAATTCATTTCAAGGCTTTGAAACCAAGTAACTTCAAATTTCACAACCTAGGCAACTCATGCCTATCAATCAAAATAGACCACTCTTTTAACCTTTCATAAAGCCGTTATAACTAACTTCCCATAAAGCCGTTATAATTCTTTATGTATTAGACAAATTCATTCTTTTTATAACCAAGAGACTTATACTTTTAAAACCAAGTATCATATACTTCCAAATCAAGTTTCTTAACTTTCAAAATACTTCAAGTCTCTTAACTTTAGAAATCAAGTTTCTTAACTTTAGAAATCAAGTTTCTTAACTTTAGAAATCAAGTCTCTTAACTTTAGAAATCAAGTAGCTTATACTTTAAAATCCCAAGTAACTCACACCTTTAAAACAAGTTACTTCTCTTTAAATCATGTCATTTCTCCTCTTTTAAATCAATTAAGTAAATCACTCCTTTGACTCCCCTAAAGCAGTTATAACAACCTTTAGGTTTTGGGAACTAAGGCACTATCCAAGAGATTAGGAAACCACTTCCTTTTTAAGACTCTAAGTACTTCAAGTAAAACAACTTTCACTTTTGAAAATCCAACTATTATCAAGGGAATGGATTATAACAACTTCCAATTTAAACATCCAAAGTACAATCAAGGAAGTACATAGAACAACTTCTATATTAGGCAATCCAAGTACAATCAAGGAGTAGATCATTTAAGGAGTAGGATTTACTTTCTTTACCATAAGGAATCATGCTAGAAGAAGAGGAGATGATTCACATACCTTTTTGGCTTAATCCACAAGCTAAGTCGAATCGCGCCATGCGTAGAATTGTCAACCTATAATGGCCACAACATGACTATCAACTTCTAGTTTCTAACGTAGAATGATACTAAGTATACGGTCTCTTATTCTACGGAAAATTGGGCAGCACCTCCTTTGTTTCTACGTACTTTTCCACCTTTTTCAAGGCCCGAAATCAATAACCAACATGCCACATTTAAGGCTCAACACACCAACCAATCAAAGGGGATTACACTCCTTACAATACGTGTAAAATTCCTCCCCACAATTAATACCAAGTAGTTCAATATTCAAACCCATTCTCGGCTAACATGTACAACAACACAAAGTCCTTTCCAATTCTTTTTCAATCCAAGTTGTTAAGTCTAACATGTTATATAGTCGTAAACAACTTTAACAACTACAATTCCATCTTTATATAACATGCGACGACTAAACTAATAGCCAAATTGAATTGTAATCTCAAAGGCTAAACATGCTAGTTTCGGATTAGTGGTTCCAATATCCCTAACACTTATCAAACTTCAATATATACATCTCATGCTTGTTTATATCCATAACTTCAACAATAAGTAATCTTTAATCACTAGAACGACAAGATTGTTACCTTGATAAGCCCTTATAAAATTCCAAGATTCAAAGTCGCTCCTTAGCAATTCTTAGCTCCTTTCCTTCACGCTCCAATCCGCTATTTGAAGCCCTTAGAATTTCACATACAACTTCTCTTCCATTTCCAATCAAAACTTATGAAAACGACTTAGGTTTTCGCCTTGCGACTAACATGAAAACGTCGTTTTTCCGAGATCTTTCTATTGAGATATCCTTACAATACCCTTAGGGACTTTGGGTTAAAGTCTTGTGAATAATGAACCAAAATTGCAAAATTTTTGTGTGGGAAATCCCTCAAACCCGAGAGCACTCTTCAAGAACAAGAAGGTGTGAAATTTTTCTAAGTGTTGAAGACTTGTCTTGCTACTAGTGTAGTATATATAACACAATGGAGGGTCAAGATAATAACACTTGTGTGGCTTGAATGAAGAATACATAATATCTAGTCAAGTGGCAAGTTGACTAAGTCAATAATCTCAAGCTTGTCAAGACTTGTTCATCTACATTGGTCATTGACCATAGTACCCTTGTCCATTTCGTCCAATACCATGTGAGGGGGTGACACGTGTCGCCCTCCCATTCGTCCATAAAATTTCGTAACCCTCATGGGCCCCACAAAACGTAAAATTCCTCGGGTGGGCCCTACGTGACCAAATCCGTAAAAAAATAAATTTCCACAATGTTAATAAATTCCATACTCCTCAAATAATGCATTTTGAGAATCCAATTCTCATCGATGAACATTTTTCCTTTCCGACGTTCGGAAGATTTTCCTTCGGAAAAACAATTCTTTCTTTCGTACCAATTTTTCAAGTCTTGTGTTCTCGCGTCCATTCTCTTATACATGTCCTGGAATTACGGGGTGTAACATTCTTCCCCCCTTAGAAGCATTCGTCCCCGAATGTTCTTAGTCGGTTGTCAAACTATACAAACTTCGGCATAGTCTCTTTACTATGCCTATCAATCAATTCTCCATGAGACCAACGATGCCACACTTCAATCAATTCTCCATGAGACCAACGATGCCACACATAGCCACCATATAACATACGTAAACATATCAATGGACCTTCCATCCGCGGTCCCTTCTCACAAAACTAGAAGGTTACAGTCTTCAAAACGAGATCCTTAGAGGTTCCTTTCTTTTTCCCGCATAAAGGGATGGCCCTGTCGTATTCTAAGTCATGGGACTAACACTATCTGAATCCTTCAGTCGGACTCCCACTCAGCTAACTGATGTGTTACCTCGTGTTACTTCCCCTCTCTATCTCACTTAGTCACAATGCTAGTTGGGACATGATCCTATAATCTGCCTAGCTTAGTTTACCAACCGGTGTAAACTCTAATACTAGTAGCATCTCAATCACGAGCACCTATGGACAGTGTTACTGAACCTAAGGCGTGTGTATCATCACAATTAACCTCCACTCATGGCCTAAAAAGGATTTTCTCTACGCACCTTCATTACTCATAACTATAACCATTATAGTTCTTTTAACCTTTGTTTCTTCCTTTTCTTACCTGTCATACCTTCCCGTACTTCCAAACTTATTTTAGTACACGTACAAAATTTCAAATATTGTTTCTGTTCTCCAATCCTTGGAGTTACTATCCAAACTTGGCCATTATGCTACTTGCATTTCCGCTAAGGCTCTTCTCGGCCCTTACGACCTGGTTCCGGTGGAACGAGTCCACGAACTCGTACAACAATTAACTAAACTTGGACCTCGCATCCTCGTGACCCTATCACATAGAGAGACCATTTCCAACTGACATCACCCCATTCCATACTACCGGTTGACCCGAAATGGGTCCATAACCCGACCCATCGTCACACCTAACTTCTCATTCTTAGTCTGAAATAAATTTCTCTCCTATCTAAAGGTACTTCTCACCCTATATTCCCATTCACTAGAGGTTTACCATCTAGGCCGAAGTATTTCTACTTTACATCCTTCACTATCGGTCTTACACTATTATGGGGTAAATACAACTTGTGAACCCTACACAACTATAGTCTCAGTTCACTTTATCATTCTTGTCAACATTCTTCACTTTTCACTTTACTAATCAAAGTATACCCTACCTCTGGTGGTGCTATCACTTCACAACTGCTAGCAACAAAGGGAAAACATATACGCTAGGGCGAAATCTGAATCTATCAGTGCATGTATGATTCAAAAGAATTGAAATATACCTGTAACCTCATGCGATGTTGCCTCTTGATCCTGCCCAGTAGCCACGTCATCTATGCGGTTCGAAGGACCTCCAGAACTATAAACTCCACCCTGACCTCTACCACGGTGATCGACATCGAACACCCCATACGTGGGCGTACAGCTGTAGAGGAAAAGGAACCAACCACCGGCCTCATAGGCTGAGCCACCTCACCAGTGCTCTTTCTAGAAGGACATACCCTCAATATATGGCCCAGACGGCCACAATAAAAACAAACACCTATACCATAACGGCATTTCCCCATATGACGCTTACTACATCGGAAACACTGAGGAATAAGTGGCCTCGACTGAGAAAATCCTCTGCTCCTCTGAGAACCTCGAACCCTGGAGCTCGGACCGGCTCCTAAATACCTTGTGGGGTCAAATCTCCCACCTGTGAGCTGCGGGGGTATGTCCTGGGTAGGCTGGGACGAATATCTCACTCGCTGCCTTTCGTCCAAAAACACACGGGATAACCAACGGTCCTAGACCTCTTCTGATCTCGCGTTGGCCTCTACCTCTGTACACACATGCATGCTAGGCAGAATAACCTCCTGGCGATGAAATCAGAGTACCGCTTATCTTGGTCAATAACATAATCGCTTCCCTTATGACCTATAGTCTTCCCTAATCGAGAAACGGAGGCTCGTGCTGGGGCCTCAAAACTGCGCAGAAGAACTTCGATCGCGACACAATATCCGATATACCACAGGCATGAGGCCCTATCAACTCTCGAGTGCATTGGTAGCTCACATCTTTGTTTTGCCATACAGGCGTGTTTGCCCTCCTTGGAGGCATAGATGTAACACAATAATACGTCAGAGAGGAATTATCTTAATAATACAGCTCTATGGCACGATCTCAGAGTAAGAAGAATAGAAACCAACTCCTAAATGTCCTGTAGCCTCCTGTTTATGGGTGTGGCGCGCAACACACTGATAATCAAGACTCTACTAGACACGGTCTGTAGACATTCCGGGGCGCTCACGATACCACTCTATCACGCCCGAACCCGGGCGTGGTGGCGGTGCCTACAGGCACCTCCTACCTTAATAACACAATTAAACCGCGGAATTAAATAACACCTCATTTTTTTTAAACTAATGAACATGCAAGGGCAAAGCCGACAAGACTGCCATATAACATACATAATCAAAGGCACTACACTGTACACGAGTCCAACCCCACATATGAATACAGACCTCTAAGAGTTTTACTGAACTATGACGGGACAAGGCCCCGCCGTACCCATAACTGTACAAAAGCCTGTAATGAAGGATCTATACCAAAATGATAAACTCCTGAACAGATTGAGCTATCCAAAAACTCTGAGCAAGGGTCCTACACCTGCAGATCACCAAACTGCGTACCTAAAAATGTGGCAAGAACGCAGCCCCCCAGAGAAAGGGGGTCAGTACGAAGAATGTACCAAGTATATGAAACAATAAGTACTGTAAAGGAAATCACACAGTCCACATATAACAGGAAGCAAGTATGATAATTCAAAACAACGACACTCGAACCTTGCGATAGAGTAATAATGCAATCATTGTTACCTTTTTAAGTTATGCCTTTAACAATGAGATTAACTGTTCCACTTTTAAGTCATAAACACACTGCACCCTTTCATTATTGAAATCACTACCGTTTCAAAACATGAAGGTCGTTCCAGTGCCAGGGTCAACCACCCTCTGTGTTATAATACAACCTATCATAGGACTATTTCACCCGCATAGGTCTTGTGGACCCGCAATGAGTCATCGGTACACGATACTCGCATCACGGATAGCTAATCCATGGATTATATATCCTGGGAATTTAACCCGCCCGAGTCTATCCGACCCGTCGTAAGTGTGTACCACTCACCACCATGGGGAGCTACTCCATGATATCTCTTGAACCAAATTGCCGGCCTTTTATGGAAGGACGCAGAGATGTGGAAATACGACACTTGCACGAATGTCTATATGAGCAACCCATATGCAAGTAAACCATTCTTGACCTTTATTTATAAAATGAATAAACCATCATTTTAGCAAACCAAGACAACACCATGCCTTTCCTTTTTTTACACAAACCAAGACAATACCATGCCTTTCCTTTTTACATAAACCAATACAATACCATGCCTTTACACAAACCAAGACAATTACCATGCCTTTCCTTTTTACATAAACCAAGACAATTACCATGCCTTCTTTTTTTTACACAAACCAAGAGTAATCCTTATTTAAGCAAGCCAAAGTACTATCAAGACACAAATAGAATAATTCTCATTTAAACAAGCCAAAGTAATATCAAGGCACAAATAGAATAATTCTCATTTAAACAAGCCAAAGTACTACGTACATTCATGTTTTTCAAAAGACTCCTTTTTATATAAAACCCCAAGATACTAACACCCGTAGTATCAAGGCATGTCTATTTTTCAAAATAAGTTACTACACCTTTAGAAATTCATTTCAAGGCTTTGAAACCAAGTAACTTCAAATTTCACAACCTAGGCAACTCATGCCTATCAATCAAAATAGACCACTCTTTTAACCTTTCATAAAGCCTGTTATACCCCGTAGTTCTGGCCATGCGTATGAGAGCGTACGAAAGGAGTAAGACTTAAAATTTTCGAAAGATAAGTTGATGGATTGTTTCGTACGGGTTTTAGTCAACTTGGGGCGGGTTGTGACCCGGTACCTAGGTGTTTCAAAGGCCTAGTGCGTATTTCGTTGAGTCTAGTTTCCAACGCAACCAACCGTTCGTCGATAAGACATCGGAGTAGGAAGTTATGGGAGTTACAAGTTCGGTCGTGCAGACAGTAAAGGTGTTTGGGTAGAGCCACGGGGCGCTTGGAAAGTCCTGAGAGTCGGCAGAAGTTTCAGCGCCGCGGCGGGTTTTGCGAAGCTGAGTGGAAAATTCTGCACTGTTTTGTGTTAAAAGAGGTCATGGGTGGGTGACAAGTGTCCCCCCCACCCCCATCTGATTTTTGCATGTCTTATATATTGACCAAGTCTTGAAGACTTGGTCATCTTTCAAATCCTTCTCTCTCTCTAAGCTAAAGCTCTCACTTCTCTCTAGAATTCCAAGAGGAATTCAAAGCTTAAGGAAAATCTGAAAAGTTAGGACGGGAAGGAAGCTTGTGGCTAGCTTGTAGGAGTTATTGTGGTGGTGTTCTTGGAAAAGAGGCTAGCAAGATTGTTGGAATAATTTTGGCTAAAGCTCTAAGGTAACAATTCTTCTCTTGTAGCTAGTTATTGATGTTGCATGTGAAGAAGAAGGAACTTGTAGTAGTAAATAATGCTCTTAGATTCATTGCATGTAAGAAATATGGTTTGGATATGAAAGAATTGGTTAAGAAGATTATGTGAGCATGTTGTAGCCTAAAAACTACCTTAGACTTGTTAAGTTAATTGTTGTACCTTATGGGGCAGAATTTTACACACCCAAGTTTAGGTGTGTAATCCCCTTTGAAATATTTGGATTGTTGAGCCTTAAATGTGGCGTTTGGATGTTGAATTCGGCCTTGAAAAAAAGGTGGCAAGTATGTATAAACAAAGGAAATGCTGCCCAATTTTCCGTAGGAAATAGTAACTTTGAACTTGGAATATTCTACATTGAAATTAGAGGTTAATAAACGTATTATGGTCATTATAGGTTGACATATTATGTGCGGTATTTTGGGCTTAGCAAGTGGATTGACCGAAGAGGTATGTGGAGCTTTCTTATCTCTTGAGCATGAGTAGTTGTACCTATGTAGTACGGTAGACGTACAAGATTTGACATTTTTTTTCACTTGTTTTAAGTATATGATACTTGTTTCGTTTTAAGGTATAAGTCGCTTGGATATAGGGAGATGTGTTTGACTAGTGTATAATGGTAATATAACAACTTTATGGGAAGTTGGTTGTATTGGCTTTATGAAAGGTTAATAAGGAAAGGTTTACTCCAAGTAAAATAAGTACGGATAAAGAATTTGGATTTGTGGAAGACAAATTGTTTTTAAGGCATTAATTTCCTAAGGGTTTAAAAGAGATGAAGTCACTTGATTTTAGAAGCATATTGTATTTTTAAAAGGTGAACGTGACTTATTTTGAAAAGTTGTCGTGACTTAATACTACGGTTATTGGTAACATGAGAGTTTTACATAAAAAGGAGTCATTTTTCTAAAAAGGTTTAAGGAACGTGGTACTTGGGTTAAATTCCCGGATTTTCTTTTAAAACGACATGTAGTGCCTTAAGTAACTAAAATGAGAGGATGTACTAGAAATGTTATTAAGGAGTTAGGAGATATTCTTAACTTGCTTACGTTTACGTTATGATAAGCCGGTAGCGCTTATGTTATGTACGATAGCCGGTTGTGCTGATTTATGTATTATTATTATTATTACTATTTATGCCATGGATTTGCTACCCATGATGCGAGTGCGGCGCTTGTACTCATGCGGGCCCACAGGGTCCATGCGGGTGAAATAGTCCCATGCGGGTGAAATAGTCCCATGCGGGTGAAATAGTCTCATGCGGGTGAAATAGTCCCATGCGGGTGAAATAGTCCATGCGAGGTGATGACCTTATGCGGGTCCACAGGACCCATGCAGGTGAAACAGTCCCAGGAGTAGGATTGCTTAATGATACTACGGGCGGGAGATCCTGTTTTGATCATGAGCCTCCTATTTTATGCAGTAAAATTTATACTTGCTACTCTCATTGTTAGTAAGGCACAGTGTACGGTATTTTTGACTCTCTTCCATGACTCCTGTTTATTTTAAACTTATGATATTTTTACAGTATTTTCCAGTTTTACATACTTAGTACATATTGTGTACTGACCCCCTTCCTCGGTGGCTGCG
This sequence comes from Przewalskia tangutica, assembly GCA_029844215.1. Classification (NCBI taxonomy): domain Eukaryota; kingdom Viridiplantae; phylum Streptophyta; class Magnoliopsida; order Solanales; family Solanaceae; genus Przewalskia; species Przewalskia tangutica. Next base: position 13,933,623 of record CM056738.1, read on the forward strand.
TTCATGCCGCAGGTAAGGTAAAGCAGGTGGTGGATCCTCATTCTTAGGATCTTTACTCAGGTGTCAGGAACTCCATTTCTCCGGAGGCTCGACTTTTGGTACGGTTCTCCCCGGTGTTGTAGATATTTGTACATTCAGGGGCATGACGGGGCCCTGTCCCGTCATAGTGTTTACTCACTCTTAGAGGCTTGTAGTCCTGTTATAGCTTGGATTGTTAGGGATGTATTGTTCAGCTTTGTTGTATTATAGGTAGCCGTTTTGGGGTTAGCCTGCTTATTATATATACGGGTTCTTGTTGTGATTTTATCTTCCGCTGGTTTTCTCTGATGTTGCATCACAAGGGTGCCCGGGGTAAGGCACCAGTCACGGGTCCGTGGTCGGGTCGTGACAAAAGTGGTATCAGAGCAGTTAATCCTCGGAAAGGGTCTACAGGCTGTATCTAGTAGAGTCTTGATTATCGGTGTGTTGTGCACCGCATCTATAATCAGGAGGCTGTAGGATATTTAAGATTGGTTTCCATTCTTTCACTCTAAGATCGTGCAATAGAGCTGTGTTATAGGTTGAACTCCCTCTGACATATTTTCCTGTATCAGTTATGCCTCCACACAAGGAAACCGCGGCCCAGAAGGGCAAGGCAGCAGAGGGAACTACTAGTAAGACACCGAGGGTTACCAGGGCACATGCCCAGTCTTTACCAGAGGAGATATTTCGGACGGCGAGTTCCACGACGTCGCCAACTCCAGCAGAGTTTGGGGCGGCAGCAGCGACTACTGAGATCGCAATACATGAGCCTCGATTACGGCTGGAGGCGGAGGATATGGGCTCTGAGAGATGGCCTGTGCTTGAGATCGTGGCTGGCGGGAGAGATGAGGCGGGAGGCGGTTCGGTTGTACCGTAGCCCGAGCGATAGCGAGGCTGCGGGACTTTTGAGTTGCGATCCACGAGTTCTGGTCGAGACACGAGGATGACCTCGGGAGTTTATCAAGCGATTCTGACGGATCATGAGTGATCAGGGCCTCATAGATAGAGTCGGTATTGTTGGGCTCTCATCGGCTGCGGGATACTGCGGTTGACTGGTATGATTCATGGGAACTATCCCGGGGGGAGCATGCGCTTCCAGCTATTTTGGACGAGTTCTCAGAGGCGTTCCTTGGCCATTTCTTGCCTCCGCGGATGAGAGGCTCGGGCGATAGATTTTTGACAGAGATAGAGTGGGCGGGCGGTCAGAGTACAACGTGGAGTTTGACTCGTTGGCTCGGTATGTACCGCTTTGGTAGAAGACATGGAGGGCAGGTGCACCGCTATGTCACGAGGCTCGATGATTACTTGGCGAGGTTGCAGGAGTAGCTCTTGTAGGGCATGGACATTGCCGCGTGCGAGCATATGCACTTGGATGTGAGAGCGGTAAGCAGTTGGCAGTATCGCGAGAAGAGGCCGGGACAGCAGGGTCCTCTGGTAGTTTTCGAGGTAGACAACCTCAGCAGCAGACCGGATTTTCACCTCAGCCGGTTCAGAGCGCTCTTCCACCATCTTCCGGACGTATAGGGAATTCAGGAGCAGGACAAGGTTCTAGGGCTTCGCGTTCCCAGAGGGACCAGGGTTCCAGTCAGATGAGGCCACCTATACCTCGGTGTGGTCGATGCGGCGATTGCCATTATAGAGGGTGTCGTGGTACTCTAGGAGCTTGTTACTCTTGTGGCCAGCAGGGCCATTTGAGGAGAGATTGTCCGTCCAGAGGCGGCGGGAATGTTATGGCTCAGCCGACAAGGTCAGTGGCTGGATCTTCGTCTTCAGTGGCGATGCGCCTCGGAGGGCAGGGTGTTCACGGACCGGCGAGCGCGGCGAGGTCGTGGTAGGGTCCCGATTCGGCGGTCCTCGAACCGCATTTATGCTATGTCCGGCCGTCGAGGACGGGGCGTCACGGATGTCGTCACAGGTACATTATTGATTGCATGTTGTGATGTATATGCCTTGATAGATCCAGGTTCTACCTTGTCCTATATATCTCCTCATATTGCTGGTAGAATAGGGATAGAACCCGAGACCATAAGACCTTTTGAGGTGGCTACGCCCGATGGCTGATTCGATGTAGGCGGCGGGTATATAAGGCTTGCCCAGTGACTATAGACAGTCGTCAGACTCTAGCCTACTTGATAGAGTTGGATATGACGGACTTTGATGTAATTATGGGTATGGATTGGATAGCGTCTTGCTATGCCAATGTGGACTGTAGAGAGAGATTAGTTCGGTTCCAGTTTCCTGGTGAGCCGGTTATCGAGTGGAAGGGAATCTTGCATCGTAGGGTAGGTTTATTTCTTACCTCAAGGCTAGGAAGATGGTGCGGAAGGGGTATATCTACCATATGGTTCGAGTATTCGATCGAGTGAGATCTGGACCTTACATCGATTCGGTCGTTAGAGAGTTTCGGGCGTATTTCGACGAGCTTAGGGTATCCTCCCGAGAGAAATTGAGTTTGCATTGATTTGGCGCGGACACTCGGCCGATATCTATTCCGCCATACGAGGATGGCACTGCGAGTTGAAGGAATTGAAGGACGGTGAAGGACTTCTTTGGAGAAAGGCTTTATCAGGCCAAGTGTTTCCCCCTGGGGAGCGCTAGTGTTATTTGTAAAGAAGAAGGAAGCGACGCTGCGTATGTGTATTGATTACAGGCAGCTGAACAAGGTAACTATCAAGAACAGATATCCCCTCCCCAGGATTGATGATTTGTTTGACCAGTTGCAGGGTGCGAGATGTTTTTCCAAGATAGACCTGCGATCTGGTTATCATCAGGTGCGAGTTAGAGAGGCAGATATCCCGAAGACTGCATTCAGGACCCGGTATGGGCACTATGAGTTCAGGGTGATGTCTTTCGGGTTGACCAACGCCCCGGCGGTATTCATGGATTTGATGAACCGGGTGTTCAAGCCATTCTTGGATATGTTCGTGATAGTTTTCATTGATGATATCTTGGTGTATTCGCGCCGCAGCGAGAGCATCTGGTCGTTTGAGACGGTATTGGAGTCCTCGGGGCCAACGATTGTATGCCAAGTTCTCGAAATCGCGAGTTTTGGTTTGCTTGATGGCTTTCTTAGGGCATGTTATCGGGGGTGATGGTATTTGGGTTGATCTGACAAAGATTGAGGCGATCAAGACTTGGCGGACCAGCTACAAGCGGAGTGCGCGACTTTTGGGCCTTGCAGTTATTATCGGAGGTTTGTGGAGAAGTTTGCTTCCATTTCAAGACCTTTGACTAAGTGACTCGAGCGGCTATGTTCGGTGGACGGATGCTTGTGAGGAAGTTTCCGATTGCTAAAGGAAGTTGGCGACCGCCCGATTCTTACTCTTCCGGAGGGTTTAGATGGATATGTGGTTTATTATGGCGCAGTGTCGGGCTTGGAGTGCGTCTTTGATGCGGCCGCGGTAGAGTTATAACTTACGCATCTCGACAACTTAGGAAGCATGAGAAGAACTATCCCACACATGACTTGGAGTTGGCAGCAGTGATTCATGCCTTGAAGATCTGGAGACATTATTTGTATGGAGTTCATGTGGATATTTACACAGACCACAAGAGTCTCCAGTACATCTTCAGCCAGAGGGAGCTGAACTTGCGACAGAGACGGTGGTTGGAGCTGCTTAAGGATTACGACGTTGATATTCTATACCACCCAGGGAAGGCCAATGTAGTGGCAGATGCCCTTAGTCGCAGATCGATGGTTAGTCTGTCTGATGTACAGCCAGAGAAAAGGGATATGGTCCGTGAACTACATCAGCTAGCGAGCCTTGGGGTTCGTTTGGTTGATTCTGATAGTAATGGAGTTCGGGTTCGAGAGGTAGCCGAGTCTTCCATCGTCGAGGAGGCGAAGAGGCGACATTATGAGGATCCGATTATGGTATGGTATCGAGACGCAGCTCTCCAGGAGGAGAAGAGTCTATTTGAGGTAGCACCTGATGGGGTGCTAAGATTCGAGGGTCGGTTGTGTGTTCCGATGTAGCGAGGACCGTCGTGGTGCAGGAGAGGCACACAGTGCTCGTTATTCTATTCACCCGGGGTCAACTAAGATGTACCATGACCTCAGGTGTATGTATTGGTGGGATGGCCTGAAGAGGGACGTGGCCGGTTTTGTTGCCTGATGTCCTAATTGTCGAGTTAAGGTTGAGCACGAAGCGGTGGGCTATTACGGTATTGATATTAGATGTGGAAGTGGGAGGTGATCAACATGGACTTTATCACGGGGTTACCTACCACTCGGAGGAAGCATGATTCCATTTGGGTGATTGTCGGCGGTGTGAAATCAGCCCATTTTCTTCTAGTCGGGGCGACTTTTTCTAGAGATTACGCGATGTATATCAGAGATTGTGAGGCGCGGAGTTCTATATCGATTATTTGAGGCAGAGCCGATTCACGGCTAACTTACGGGGTCCTTCGGAAGGATTAGGGACACGAGTGAGTCTCGATCTGACGTTTCATCCTCGGGCCGACGGAAGCGGTAGCGCACTATCCAGACACTTGAGGATATGCTGCGGGCTTGTGTTATTGATTTCAGGGGTAGCTGGGAGGATCATTTACCTCTGGTGGAGTTTGCTTATAACAACAGCTACCATTCTAGTATTCAGATGGTGCCATATGAGGCTTTATACGGGAGGAAGTGCAGGTCACCGATAGGCTGGTTCGAGGTGGGAGAAGTGCAGTTAGTTGGGCCAGACTTGGTTCAGCAGGCAGTGGATAAGGTGAAGCCTATCTAGGAGCGGTTATTGTCAGCTCAGAGTCGACAGAAGTCGTATGCATATCATCGGCGTCGACACTTGGAGTTTGAGGTAGATGATTGGGTCTTCCTAAAAGTGTTACCCATGAAGGGCGTGATGAGATTTGGGAAGAAAGGGAAAGTCAGCCCAAGGTACATTGGGCCTTATCAGATTGTCCGTAGGGTAGGCAAGGTTGCCTATGAGTTAGATCTGCCATCCGATTTGGAGGTGGTACATCCAGTTTTCCATGTGTCTATGTTGCGGAAATATATTGGAGACCCATCTAGAGTGCACCCGATTCATGATGTCCAGGTGACAGAGGGGTTATCGTATGAGGAGAGTCCCATAGCGATACTCGATCGTCAGGTTAGGCGACTTCGGACGAAGGACGTGGCTTCCGTCAAAGTCTTATAGCGGAACGAGAACAGGGAAAAGATGACGTGGGAAGCAGAGGATGACATGATGAAGAAGTATCCTCACTTATTCCCTATACCTCCAGGTAACCCACTTTCTTGCTTGTTAGTTTTAATTTGGCAATTTTGCTTGAGTATTGTTGTGGTTTGTGGAGCGTCTCTAATTGCAAAAAGAATAGTTAAGAGGGTCTATGTTGGGATTGTGGTTTGAGTAAGCCTAGAAGGAACATTCGGGGCGAATGTTTCTAAGGGGGGAGAATGTTATACTCCGTAGTTCTGGCCATGCGTATGAGAGCGTACGAAAGGAGTAAGACTTAAAATTTTCGAAAGATAAGTTGACGGATTGTTTCGGACGGGTTTTAGTCAACTTGGGGGCGGGTTGTGACCCGGTACATTGAGAGTTCCTAGGTGTTTCAAAGTCCTAGTGCGTATTTCGTTGAGTCTAGTTTCCAATGCAACCAACCATTCGTCGATAGGACATCGGAGTAGGAAGTTATGGGAGTTACAAGTTCAGTGCGTAGACTGACAGAAAGGTGTTTCGGGTAGGAGCCACAGGGCCGCGGCGCCGGAAAGTCCTGAGTCGTGAAGTTTCAGCGCCATGGGCTGGTGCATGGCGGCAGGCGGGTTTTCTGGTGAGTGGGAAATTCTGCACTGTTTTGTTTTAAAAGTGGTCATGGGTGGGTGACAAGTGTCCCCCCCCCCATCTGATTTTTTGCATGTCTTATATATTGACCAAGTCTTGAAGACTTGGTCATCTTTCAAATCCTTCTCTCTCTCAAAGCTAAAGCTCTCACTTCTCTCTAGAATTCCAAGAGGAATTCAAAGCTTAAGGAAAATCTGAAAAGTTAGGACAAGAATGAAGCTTGTGGCTAGCTTGTAGGAGTTATTGTGGTGGTGTTCTTGGAAAAGAGGCTAGCAAGATTGTTGGAATAATTTTGGCTAAAGCTCTAAGGTAACAATTCTTCTCTTGTAGCTAGTTATTGATGTTGCATGTGAAGAAGAAGGAACTTGTAGTAGTAAATAATGCTCTTAGATTCATTGCATGTAAGAAATATGGTTTGGATATGAAAGAATTGGTTAAGAAGATTATGTGAGCATGTTGTAGCCTAAAAACTACCTTAGACTTGTTAAGTTAATTGTTGTACCTTATGGGGCAGAATTTTACACACCCAAGTTTAGGTGTGTAATCCCCTTTGAAATATTTGGATTGTTGGGCCTTAAATGTGGCGTTTGGATGTTGAATTCGGCCTTGAAAAAAAGGTGGCAAGTATGTAGAAACAAAGGAAATGCTGCCCAATTTTCCGTAGGAATTAGTAACTTTGAACTTGGAATATTCTACATTGAAATTAGAGGTTAATAAACGTATTATGGTCATTATAGGTTGACATATTACGTGCGGTATTTTGGGCTTAGCAAGTGGATTGACCGAAGAGGTATGTGGAGCTTTCTTATCTCTTGAGCATGAGTAGTTGTACCTATGTAGTACGGTAGACGTACAAGATTTGACATTTTTTTCACTTGTTTTAAGTATATGATACTTGTTTCGTTTTAAGGTATAAGTCCCTTGGATATAGGGAGATGTGTTTGACTAGTGTATAATGGTAATATAACAACTTTATGGGAAGTTGGTTGTATTAGCTTTATGAAAGGTTAATAAGGAAAGGTTTACTCCAAGTAAAATAAGTACGGATAAAGGATTTGGATTTGTGGAAGGCAAATTGTTTTTAAGGCATTAATTTCCTAAGGTTTTAAAAGAGATGAAGTCACTTGATTTTAGAAGCATATTGTATTTTTAAAAGGTGAACGTGACTTGTTTTGAAAAGTTGTCGTGACTTGATACTACGGTTATTGGTAACATGGGAGTTTTACATAAAAAGGAGTCATTTTTCTAAAAAGGTTTAAGGAACGTGGTACTTGGGTTAAATTCCCGGATTTTCTTTTAAAACGACATGTAGTGCCTTAAGTAACTAAAATGAGAGGATGTACTAGAAATGTTATTAAGGAGTTAGGAGATATTCTTAACTTGCTTACGTTTACGTTATGATAAGCCGGTAGCGCTTATGTTATGTACGATAGCCGGTTGTGCTGATTTATGTATTATTATTATTATTATAATTACTATTTATGCCATGGATTTGCTACCCATGATGCGAGTACGGCGCTTGTACTCATGCGGGCCCACAGGGTCCATGCGGGTGAAATAGTCTCATGCGAGGCGGATGACCTCATGCGGGTGAAATAGTCCCATGCGGGTGAAATAGTCCCATGCGAGGTGATGACCTTATGCGGGTCCACAGGACCCATGCGGGTGAAACAGTCCCAGGAGGAGGATTGCTTAATGATACTACGGGCGGGAGATCCTGTTTTGATCATGAGCCTCCTATTTTATGCAGTAAAGTTTATACTTGTTACTCTCATTGTTAGTAACGCACAGTGTACGGTATTTTTGACTCTCTTCCATGACTCCAGTTTATTTTAAACTTATGATATTTTTACAGTATTTTCCAGTTTTACATACTTGGTACATATTGTGTACTGACCCCCTTCCTCGGGGGATGCGTTCATGCCGCGGGTAAGGGAAAGCAGGTGGTGGATCCTCATTCTTAGGATCTTTACTCAGGTGTCAGGAGCTCCATTTCTCCGGAGGCTCGACTTTTGGTACGGTTCTCCCCGGTGTTGTAGATATTTGTACATTCAGGGGCATGACGGGGCCCTGTCCCGTCATAGTGTTTACTCACTCTTAGAGGCTTGTAGTCCTGATATATCTTAGATTGTTAGGGATGTATTGTTCAGCTTTGTTGTATTATAGGTAGCCGTTTTGGGGTTAGCCTGCTTATTATATATATGGGTTCTTGTTGTGAGTTTATCTTCCGCTGGTTTTCTCTGATGTTGCATCACAAGGGTGCCCGGGGTAAGGCACCAGTCACGGGTCCGTGGTCGGGTCGTGACAAAGCCGTTATAACTAACTTCCCATAAAGCCGTTATAATTCTTTATGTATTAGACAAATTCATTCTTTTTATAACCAAGAGACTTATACTTTTAAAACCAAGTATCATATACTTCCAAATCAAGTTTCTTAACTTTCAAAATACTTCAAGTCTCTTAACTTTAGAAATCAAGTTTCTTAACTTTAGAAATCAAGTCTCCTAACTTTAGAAATCAAGTAGCTTATACTTTTAAATCCCAAGTAACTCACACCTTTAAAACAAGTTACTTCTCTTTAAATTATGTCATTTCTCCTCTTTTAAATCAATTAAGTAAATCACTCCTTTGACTCCCCTAAAGCCGTTATAACAACCTTTAGGTTTTGGGAACTAAGACACTATCCAAGAGATTAGGAAACCACTTCCTTTTTAAGACTCTAAGTACTTCAAGTAAAACAACTTTCACTTTTGAAAATCCAACTATTATCAAGGGAATGGATTATAACAACTTCCAATTTAAACATCCAAAGTACAATCAAGGAAGTACATAGAACAACTTCTATATTAGGCAATCCAAGTACAATCAAGGAGTAGATCATTTAAGGAGTAGGATTTACTTTCTTTACCATAAGGAATCATGCTAGAAGAAGAGGAGATGATTCACATACCTTTTCTGCTTAATCCACAAGCTAAGTCGAATACGCCGCACGTAGAATTGTCAACCTGTAATGACTACAACACGACTATCAACTTCTAGTTTCTAACGTAGAACGATACTAAGTATACGGTCTCTTATTCTACGAAAAATTGGGCAGCACCTCCTTTGTTTCTACGTACTTTTCCACCTTTTCAAGGCCCGAAATCAATAACCAACATGCCACATTTAAGGCTCAACACACCAACCAATCAAAGGGGATTACACGCTTTACAATACGTGTAAAATTCTGCCCCACAATTAATACCAAGTAGTTCAATATTCAAAGCCATTCTCGGCTAACATGTACAACAACACAAAGTCCTTTCCAATTCTTTTTCAATCCATGTTGTTAAGTCTAAAATGTTATATAGTCGTAAACAACTTTAACAACTACAATTCCTTCTTTATATAACATGCGACGACTAAACTAATAGCCAAATTGAATTGTAATCTCAAAGGCTAAACATGCTAGTTTCGGATTAGTGGTTCCAATATCCTTAACACTTATCAAACTTCAATATATACATCTCATGCTTGTTTATATCCATAACTACAACAATAAGTAATCTTTAATCATAAAAACGACAAGATTGTTACCTTGATAAGCCCTTATAAAATTCCAAGATTCAAAGTCACTCCTTAGCAATTCTTAGCTCCTTTCCTTCATGCTCCAATCCTCTATTTTAAGCCCTTAGAAGTTCACAAACAACTTCTTTTCCATTTCCAATCAAAACTTATGAAAACGACTTAGGTTTTTGCCTTGCGACTAACGTGAAAACGTCGTTTTTCCGAGATCTTTCTATTGAGATATCCTTACAATACCCTTAGGGACCTTGGGTTAAAGTCTTGTGAATAATGAACCAAAATTGCAAAATTTTTGTGTGGGAAATCCCTCAAACCCGAGAGCACTGTTCAAGAACAAGAAGGTGTGAAATTTTTCTAAGTGTTGAAGACTTGTCTTGCTACTAGTGTAGTATATATAACACAATGGAGGGTCAAGATAATAACACTTGTGTGGCTTGGATGAAGAATACATAATATCTAGTCAAGTGGCAAGTTGACTAAGTCAATAATTTCAAGCTTGTCAAGCCTTGTTCATCTACATTGGTCATTGACCATAGTACCCTTGTCCATTTCGTCCAAGACCATGTGGGGGTGACACGTGTCGCCCCCCCCCCCCCCATTCGTCCATAAAATTTCGTAACCCTCGTGGGCCCCACAAAACGTAGAATTCCTCGGGTGGGCCCTACGTGATCAAATCCGTAAAAAAATAAATTTCCACAATGTTAATAAATTCTATACTCCTCAAATAATGCATTTTGAGAATCCAATTCTCATCGATGAACATTTTTCCTTTCCGACGTTCGGAAGATTTTCCTTCGGAAAAACAATTCTTTCTTTCGTACCAATTTTTCAAGTCTTGTGTTCTCGCATCCATTATCTTATACATGTCCTGGAATTACGGGGTTTAACAGGTTGAGGATTGGCTGGGCGAGGGATAGTTTGATATGAATCGGTAATTGACATTTTTGTGAGGAGCTTTGAGAGATATGTGGTGGCGGAGGTTGATCCAGGATAGTTCGCGAGGTAGTGGCCCTTTGCTATGGTATGGGGGTATTCAGACTAATTCATAAGTTTGTCAGATTCCGCAGTCTTTCCATCTCAACCTGCATATCGGTAATTTGTTGTAGTAGTTGTGCGATGCATTCTTCCTGACTAGTGACATTTCTCTCCTATGAAGGTTCTGTTTCGCCGGTAGGAATAATTTCCAAACCATTTGGATCAGATGCCCCTGAGCCAGTCATGTCATTGTTTCGTGTCCTGGACCTGTTAAAGTGTTGATGCTCTGACATTGTCGAATCAAATACGAACCAACCCTTTTGGGGAAATAATAAATCCTTCTAAAAAATGCAACAAACTGCGTTAGTGCAAAACACGTGATTTTGCAAAGGTGTAAATAACAATTAGCAAATAAATTGTCACGTTGCAGGTGAGTCCTAATCATGCATGGGGACCCCTTTACGCCAGAGGTAAGCCTAAACGTCACACATGCTACATCATGATAACAAAATCCAAGCCATTAGATTGAAATGCTTTAGTCGGGAATAAGTTGCAATTTATTGAGTTAACAATAAGAACAACAAAAGTCTCAAATTAAATGCCTATAACTAAGTCACCGATGTGATGGTGAAGCTTAGGTCTTCCAAGGTATAGCCCTGCTGTTCCAATCTTGCCTTTGCATCTTGCATCAGGACCCACATATCTGGAGTGATGACCCTATCTTTGAGTTGATTATCCTTTATCCTATTCCTTGCACCAATGTCTTCAATGCCTTGCTCCCCTTCTGAACTACATTCTGTACTGCCTAGAAACCATGATTGATACTCTGGGGAGACCCCTGCTTGGTCCTTCCCAACTTCCATTTGATCAATATGGTTGATGCGCGGTAAGATGCACACAATTTAAACGCAAGTGCACGTTATCGTGACAAGTAGTATAGTCTTAATAAGACCGAATATCGTCCACAAGGATTAGAGTTCAATTACCAACTATCTATTTTCTAGTATCTATTTGGTGAATTGATAATTGATTTGTTGTTTATAACTAAGAATTATGCAAGCTATTTAAATATAAAGATTTATTTCAGTGGTGATGAGAATAGGGCTTCCATGTATCCTTACTATCCGCTTATGCTACTTACTAATGCATTAACTTATGGTATTCTTCTTTTGGAGAAAGCAGGTTTACGAAATCGTTTTATACTCTCGTTAGGGTTATATAAACACTCAACCTGATGTCGCACCTTACCTACCTTTGGTGATAAGGATAACTCTATAGGAGGATTAAGAACAAAACCTAGTTGGCCGTCACGCACAATGCGCAAAATTAGGGTTGTTAAGCCTCATCAACGCTACATAAATAATTGAGGTATTTTCATCCCCAATCCAAGAATGTCTACCCAACTTACAGCATATTCACAATCCCCCCCTTTCGGAATCTGATTAGAAATCATATAGTGATAATTAGTTGTCAATTAATTACCAAGAATTCAACTCAATTATTGGATAGATCTCACAATAAGAAAAATAACCATAAGCATGCATTAATTTATAACATAAGTCTCTAGCAATTCAACATGGAAAGCCCTATAAGAGAATTAGTTCCTAGCCATTGACATGACAAGAACTAATTCCATGTTCATCATACAAAATAGAAATAAAGAACAAGAAAGGGAAAAGAAATTACTAGACTATGGTCTCCAATCTCTAAGCAAGAAGCCTTGTGTTGTGCAAGAAAGGGAACCCTTAAAAACTGCCTAGGGTTCTCCTTTTATAGGCTGAAAACCGCCTCCCTCTTTTCCTTCAGGCCTGGCCCAGAAATTCGTCCAAAAACCTAATTTTTCCGCGTCGGCGCCGCGGCCCTGCAGACAGGCGCCGCGGCGCCGGAAGTTCTGCAATCCGTCGGGTGTTTTGGCGCCGCGGCCCTGATATCTGCTGTCTGAGGGCGCCGCGGCGCTGCAACTCCTGTAGCTTCTCGGATGTTTAGGCGCCGCGGCCCTGCATCTGCTGTCTGAGGGCGCCGCGGCGCTGAGTCTTCTGCAGCCTCTCTGAATAGTGGGCGCCGCGGCGCTGGTCTGGATTTCACCCTCGTTCGCCACTTTCTCTGTTTTCAGCTCTGGCATCTCCTCTTTTGCCCTCTTTTAGCTCCTTTTCCGCCATTTGGCCATTTTAACCACTTTGACTCAATAGAAAGGAAAACTATCCTAATACAACACTTATATGTACAAAACGGGACAAAAGACTAACTAAAACTGACTCAAAAGGTGTATATAAAATACACCGATCAAATACCCCCAAACTTAACCTTTGCTCGCCCTCGAGCAAAGATAGAAAGAAATAAAATAAAAGACTCAAAGAAACGAAAAATAAAAGACTCACTGACATTGATCACTTTTGCTGCAATAGTGTTAACTAGAAAAACATGAAGGTTAGCACAATAATATGCAGGAACATATAGCATGATATTTCAGCACATTAAGTTAGATATTTCGCAAACTCATATTATCATGCTTTAATGGAAGTCAATATACTAAATCATGCATATAAATTTAAGAATTCCTATGGCATGCTTATTTGCTATTCTCCACTAATTCTGGATATGCATAAAAGAGATCTTCAGGACTTTAAGGGTTGTAATGTAGGCTTAGGTATAGGTAGGTAAAAATAGGCAATTTAGGCTCATTTCGTGTACCATAAGCTCTTCAGCTTTTCAGTATTTCCCTTTTTCTTTTTGTTCTTTTCTTCATTTCGATTCTATCTTTCCCCTCTTTTGTTTTGGGAGAGTGAAGTATATAATAATGACAAGCACCCCCAAACTTAGGCTTTTGCCTATTTCTTATTACTTTTGTATTGGGGTGCAACAGACTTATTCACTCTTTTTGTCTTTTTTTTTAACACAATGTATTCCCCTATTTCATATTTTCACTTATGGTACAATTTGTGGGAATATAGGGTGTCAAAGAAGAAGTTTCAAATTTAGGCTCAATGGGGCTGACTAGGGATATTTTTAAAGTACGGGATAGAAAAGAATGGTAAGAATTGGCTATCAAAGAAATGTCTGAGTCATCTCCCTAACATGCATATCCTAACTATTTCGCCTCAAATAGAAAGCAATCATAACACATAAGTATTTATCATTTAGCATGCATAACTCAAGCAAGAAACTCCAAATAAACAGATTCTGTGAGTTTTTGGCATATCTAACTTAGGTGTTTAGATAGTTGCTTCAATTCCTTTACATTATTCCACCTTACTTCACTAGGTGTTTCTAGCAACTACAACAATTATGATCTTTGACAGGCAATTATGACTCAAAAAGGAAAAAAAATTAGTGACTCAAAATAAACATAAAACAATCAAAAAGACTTAAATAAAACATAACATGACACGCAAATAAAACATAAAATAAAACACCCCCAAACTTAAATCACACATTGTCCCCAATGTGTGTAGACTCAAAGACAATAAAAGAAATAAGACACTTACAAACTTTGGCTAAAATGGTGGTGGTGGCGGTGGATAATGCATCGACCATTGGTTGAACAAGGAACTCAACTCGTTGATTTGTTGCCTTGTTTCTTTGCATCCTTGTACCATCTGTGTCCAAGTCCGCATCATCCTCATCGATTTTGAAACAATTGCTCCATCGTGGGCGTTGGAGGTTACGCTCTTGTGGTTGGCGGTGGCTGGGTCTCGCGCCTCATATGAGCCCTATTTCAGGCTCATCTTCGCCCATGGCGGACTCTGCTGCTGCCGGTACTCTTCGTCCGCTTTGGGGGCTTGGAGTGCAGGAAAGAGTGCACTATCCCACAGGACACCGAGTTGGTTTTCTCGTGAGTGTCGGTGGGTAGTTGTGGAACCACTCGTGTGGCAAAGGCGGTAATAAGTGAACCGTGTCCCAATCCACGTTGTCACCAACTCGCTGATTTCTTCAATGCTCGCACTATTTCTCTCCCCATCAATCGTCATTCCTCATAATTCCATATACGGTTTAATCCTATCCTCCGGCACTCTGGTGAAGTCGTGGATGGAATTACGCGTTGACGAAATATAGCCAACCTTTGGCCACTTTGTTGAATTGCACTGTTCGGTGCTCTTGATCCATTTCTTCCAATATCAAAAACAGCCCATGGTAGCTCGCGATTGTCTGCAACGACATTCCGTCGATGTGGTCGGTCTTCTAGACCATGTTCTAAAGTGATTCCAATCACTTCTTTCTTCAACATCAACCGCCTTCAATTGTGAATTTACATTCTCTGCATCACGACCACATAAGCTCCTAACAAAGCATCCCCTTTCCACCTTCTCCGGAAGGTTGGCATAAATTCACGCACCATTGTTGTGTTCATTTGGTGCTATCTTCTCCGGATTCTGAATCTCCTCCACCCCCTTAACTCAATCATAGCCCGGATGGGCTCATAAACATCTTCCTCCCCATATGACTCCCTCTGGTAGTCCATTCCCCTTTCTGGTATTATGGGTCTGGTATCAAGCTTTTTGTATCTTTGGAAGGCTTCGTAGCTCACAAACCTAGTATTATCGTAATGTGGGGTTGGGGTGGATGTGGAGCCTCTTCTCTTCCTGGTGGCCATGGTTTAAAATAATTTATGGAGCTTTCAATTTAGTGGCACAATGTTTCTTACACAATCAACAACTAGCAGTGAACATAACACCCCCAACTTCAACTTTTCTACCCAATACCCACACTCCCTTTTCTACTATTTTCTCCAACTTCACAATCAACTTTTCAGTACCCAACTACTTCAACTACAATACTCCTTCAAACTACTACCTCCTGTGACTTCAGTAAAGGATTCAAGAACAGAAAAAGATTACCTTTTTATGAGAAGCTTCAAGCTGTTCTTGTTTCTAATGGTGGTTTGAGGCTATGGAATGGAGCTTTGTTGGTTGAGATGGCTAAGGGTTTTTAGGAATTTAAGAGTTTTGGTTGTGGTTGGGTTTAATTTGTGGAGTATTTGTGGGCAAATTTTTGGAATTTCGTGGGTTTTTGGAGAGGAAGGGTTAGGTTTTTGAAATTGGATTTGGGGAAAATCTGATTCTGGGCGTTTTAAGTTCGATTCCCGGCTGCAGCGCTTTTAGCGCGCGGCCAAACATCTGCGCTCGCCCGGGATTTTACGCGCGGCCTGCTTCTGGCGCGCGCGGCTGAACTCTGCGCTGTTCAATTCTTTTGGCGCCGCGCCCTCTGGCGCGCTACACTTTCCGAAATTCGGCTTTTCTTGATTTTTCGCCGCCCGCTTTATTTCCTGCACTCAATCACAAAGACAAACACAAGAACCCAAGACCGTGAGACCGTTCTAAAAAATAAAGTAAAATAAAATAAAGATGTAAATTAAATTAACATAATTGAAAACGCTGGGTTGCCTCAACAAGCTATCTTTAACGTCTTTTAGCCGGACGCAATTAACTGCATTCAGTGCTCATTGGACCTTCGCGAAGCTTGCAATCCAGATTTATTGTTATAGGTCTCAATTTCCCTATAACTATTTGTTCAAACAAGAGCCTTAAACATATAAGTATCCCCCAAGTACACAAGATAGGTTTGTCTTTTAGGCTTTTTATAGTGTAGGAATCCGTGAAATTCTCTACATCTCTTAACTCTGGGGGTTGCCCTTGATGATATGTAATTCTTATTTGGGAGCCATTAGTGATAGCTAGTGGTGTTTCTTCTGTGATAGGTGCAGGAAAAAGAATTTCCACGAGAATCGAAGGCGATAATTGGATCCCTGAAATCTTTTCCTTCTACACTAACTACCTTGCCAGATTCCTCAATAGTTGGGTGTGGTTCAGGCCCTTTAAGTTGCTTGCCACCCCCCATAGGTGCTGATTGATTTTCTTGCATTTCGCTGCCAAATATGATCGCGAGTTCTCCTATTTGCGTTTCCAACTTCTTTATGGCCAACCTCGTTTCGTCCATGAACTGAGCTTGAGATTTAGTGAGGCTGAGTATGGCTTCTCGCAATTCCTCCCTCTCTTCCTCTATGTTTGGAGCTCGATCATATTGACAGTAGTACACCATATCTTCAGGATCCCTGAGATGCATCAAAACCAACAAAGGATCACGGCACACTTGTTTTCACACAATAAATACATAAAACAAAAAAGATTAGAAAAACTATACATAAAACCCAAATTAGAAATTAAAAATAGATAAATTTGATATTGAACTAATGCCTAATCCCCGGCAACGGCGCCAAAAACTTGATGCGCGGTAAGATGCACACACTTTAAACGCAAGTGCACGTTATCGTGACAAATAGTATAGTCTTAATAAGACCGAATATCGTCCACAAGGATTAGGGTTCAATTACCAACTATCTATTTTCTAGTATCTATTTGGTGAATTGATAATTGATTTGTTGTTTATAACTAAGAATTATGCAAGCTATTTAAATATAAAGATTTATTTCAGTGGTGATGAGAATAGGGCTTCCATGTATCCTTACTATCCGCTTATGCTACTTACTAATGCATTAACTTATGGTATTCTTCTTTTGGAGAAAGCGGGTTCTGAAATCGTTTTATACTCCGTTAGGGTTATATAAACACTCAACCGATGTCGCACCTTACCTACCTTTGGTGATAAGGATAACTCTATAGGAGGATTAAGAACAAAAATCTAGTTGGCCGTCACGCCTGATGCGCAAAATTAGGGTTGTTAAGCCTCTCATCAACACTACATAAATAATTGAGGTATTTTCATCCCCAATCCAAGAATGTCTACCCAACTTACAAAGATATTCACAATCCCCCCTTTCAGAATCTGATTAGAAATCATATAGTGATAATTAGTTGTCAATTAATTACCAAGAATTCAACTCAATTATTGGATAGATCTCACAATAAGAAAAATAACCATAAGCATGCATTAATTTATAACATAAGTCTCTAGCAATTCAACATGGAAAGCCCTATAAGAGAATTAGTTCCTAGCCATTGACATGACAAGAACTAATTCCATGTTCATCATACAAAATAGAAATAAAGAACAAGAAAGGGAAAAGAAATTACTAGACTATGGTCTCCAATCTCTAAACAAGAAGCCTTGTGTTGTGCAAGAAAGGGAACCCTTAAAAACTGCCTAGGGTTCTCCTTTTATAGGCTGAAAACCGCCTCCCTCTTTTCCTTCAGGCCTGGCCTGAATTCGTCCAAAAACCTAATTTTTCCGGCCGCGGCACTTGCGAGCAGCGCCACGCGGCGGAGATTCTGTCCGTCGGGTGTTTTGGCGCCGCGGCCCGATATCTGTTATGCAGGCGCGCGGCCTACTCTCTGTAAACACTCGGATGTTTAGGCGTCGCGACCCTGCATCTGCTGTCTGAGGGCGCCGTGGCGCTGAGTCTTCTGCAGCCTCTCTGAATAGTGGGCGTCGCGGCCTGCACAGCTGCGAGGCGCTTGGCGCTGATGCGATTTCACCTCGTTCGCCACTTTCTCTGTTTCGGCTCGCATCTCCTCTTTTGCCCTCTTTTAGCTCCTTTTCCGCCATTTGGCCATTTTAACCACTTTGACTCAATAGAAAGGAAAACTATCCTAATACAACACTTATATGTACAAAACGGGACAAAAGACTAACTAAAACTGACTCAAAAGGTGTATATAAAATACACCGATCAATGGTACCATTCATAAAGGATCTACTTGGCTTCGGGAACGATGAAGTCCGGTCCGAACTGGATTTCAGAGGCTCTCATGTCAGCTACGAGAGGAATTACTTGCGTGTAGCCAAACTGTTGGAGAACACGTAACGGATCATATGGTTGGAGTCCCTTTAGACCTATAAGTCTGATGTAATAAAGTCCCTTATGTCTCAAGTAGACCTTCTTGACGATATGAAACAACGGATACTTCCATTGAATCTGACTGCTACTGCGAGATGCTAAGTACCTGTACCAATCTTCTGTGCCGACTGGTGATACATAACGCTTTGTTCTTTCGTAGAAGGTGGAGATCTTATTGTCTGCGTTGTGGCATACATCGGTCATATTTGAACGTTGATAGAAATGCTCTACTGCCCACATCTGTAAGATAAGATTACAACCTTCAAAGAAGCTCGACTCACCCCTTTTGCATCTGTTCAAAGCTCTAAATAGTTCTGCCAAGATCATGGGCGTCAAAGTAAGTCGTTTGTCACTGACTTCATCAAACACTGCTCTAACTACTGAACATATGCAAGTACTAATCCTTCCATGCTTAAGTGGAAATAAAAGAGTCCCTAGGAAAGCCATAGCAAATGCGATAGGACGCCTAACTCTCCAATGGTCCGCAATGCAACAAAACTCATTCTTAACTAATTTGTATCCATCTCGGCAACCATATATTTCATACAGGTAGTCTAGAGAAACCTAATTGTTTTCAAAACAACGCAACTATCTAGTGTTCTTCAAACCCAAGTAACGGATGAGTTTTTTCCCAGACTGGCCGTGCGGAATAACTGGTTTTCTGTCATGATATGCTAAAACAGTGAAATAGAAGACCTCTTCTAAGGTGGGGGTCATCTCGAAATCCCTGAATTTGAAGACGACTCGGTCCGGGTCCCAAAATTGGATCAATGCTCTAACCAAATGCTGATCGGGAGAGATGTCGAATAATGGGATGAAGCACCCCAACCTCCTTCTGATTTCCATCTGACTACCCAAGTCGAATTTTGACCACCACATCCTCAATTTACTCGGAATCCCACTCACCATTCTGATCTGAAGGACAGGTTCCATCTAAAAATAAATAATACAAAAATGAATATGCATTTTCCAACTTAGGCATTTCGAATTTAGGCTTGGTTTCATTTATCATGATTATGCAACACATAATATGTTGTTGGGCCGAGGGGTCGTGAAAACCCGTTGATCAATTTGGTGTCTTCCTAATTGTGGTGCCAATGCCAAGGATCGACCCACATAAGGTAAATGCATGCATGCCTTAAAATAAAGGGTGGTATAGCTCTATCCTAGGTTTCTGAGATTTGGCTTTACTAGATGCAAGGTTCCCGAGCGGACAACTCGAGTGAGAAGGCTACGCGGCTGATCAGACGAATCGATCTAACACTGCGCAGGCGCCAACTCTCCTAAAATTTGGGTATTTCGAAAGAAATTTGCGGGTGCGCGAAGCACACCAGCGCGTGGGCGTGTCATTGTGTGAATTTTCCACAGTGGAAGAAGTATGAGCGGAATGCCAGTTTAAGGAAAACAGTAAAAGCAAATAGCAATTAAAACAGTTAGACAAAATTAAAGCAAGAAATTTTAAGGCATTTAAAACAAATAAAAGCAAATAAAGCCAAGCAATGATAAACCTAGGTTTACTATGGTCAAGAACCTCAAATCCCCAGCGGAGTCACCATTTCTGTCACGCCCTTTTCGACTGCGACATATTCACTCATGCTTAGAGAGATGTTAGGAATAAAATAAAAATGATAAAAAGATGCTAAAATGTTAAAAGGTTGCTAATGCTAAAGGGTTCGCGGAGTCTCCACCTAATTAGTTTGGGTGAATTAGGACACCTAAATGTCAACTAGGTTAAAGTCAACATTAACTCCATTTTTATGGTCTGCGAAACTAGTGTGAGATTCCGGGTAAGGGTTCTTTATTAATCTAGAGGGAAGGGGTTAGACACCCTCTATGATGCGCTAACTTGCGGTTGTCCGTTCAAACCTAGGGTAATTATTTATGCTAAGATGCAATGTTGAAAGGTGTTTTAGTAAAAGAATGTATCTTGGTAAAAGATTTATAAGACCAGTGCTATGGAAATACATGTAAAGTTTAAAAACGTGCATTTATAGTATTTAAATAAAAGTTGAAAAATATAATGAGCTTTGTTTAAAATATAAAAAATTAAAAAAAAAGCGTTCATAGAGTAGTTTAAGAATATATGAAAGACTCTATTACCTAAGGCATGTATGTGGTATAGCGTAATGTAGAGGTAATAATGCAAAAAAAAAAAAAAATCATTATGATAAAGTATGTGCTTATAAAATAAGATGTGAAAAATGTCTATTATGCAAAGACTAACAAACCTACGATTTAAATAATCTTTCCTATATGAATACTAATAAGGATTTAAAAAATGGATTTCTCATGTTAGAAAAACAATATTTTAGCTACGTAAAATGATTATAGGAGTGAAAATTATTTAATGGTTAGTATGATTTAAGTAATGCGTGACAACTAAAGATAATTAACTTAAGGAGAATGAATTTCTAACGTCAAACTACTTTCTAATGGCAATCCAAAGTTTAACTATTCTAAGTGTACTATTAATTAATGTAGCGTTAGACAATTAATTTATAATAAATGAATGGGGAAGGATATGAATTAATAAGGATGACTCGAAGAAGTGGCGATGTAATTCCGCATGTGGTTTGGAATTTCTGATGCGGATAACAAGATGCACACAAATGCGGGTGAATGCAGATCTTCAATTGATGGAAGGCGCGATGAGCCTCACAATAAAATTCTTCATTCGGCTCCGGTGCATTTCATGTAAAAATATGAAAAAGATAAGAATTAGTACGTGTTCACACTTAATCCAAAGTAACGAATAAGCATTTGGTATAAATTTTAACACATATGGTTTGCAGCTAAGCATACATGTTGTGACTAACAAGTAATGGAAAGGACAAGCAGTGCACCAGTGGGCTGATTCCATATTGCACATAGTCCAAACGATTGTACCGAAATAAGGGGGTAGGGCTGGAACGAATCCAATACATCTATAGCATGATTCAAGCCTAACCTTGGGTGATGCTGATTTCTCTTCTAATGGGCATACTATGACTAACAGAGCACATATGCAAGACCTCAACTTGATCATTTAAACGCGGCGTATACCGATTGCAATCATTTTTTGGAGCATGATAAAGCAAATAGATTATGGATTCAGTGGAAACATACATAGTTTATACACAATCATATTTGGGCCATATTAATTATACTAATACTTTGAAGAATAACCCAGATTTGGCCTATATCAGACCCAAACCACAGTCCTGAGATAAAGAACATCATTTTCTAGCATACTGGACTGTAGCTGATCCTACTACCTGGAATTGGGCACTGTTGAGTTCTTCACATTGTCCCAACATTGTGTCAATACTAAGAGAATGATTTCATTGATGGCCAATAGCAGTAGGAAACACTAGAGAAAAGTCACATTACTTCCCCAGATATTCATATGACCCCAAACTAAGAATAAACACATAGACATCAATGCGATAGAGGAGGAAGAGATATGGTGGATATCTTTGTATAAACCCAAGACGTGCGACATGGTCTAATCTTAAGAGATATCATTTGCTATTACGGGTACATTTCGATGGTTAAATGCCAATAAACTTTGGTTAGCATATATTTCAAGCCCTTTATTCAATTTTAGAAACATACAAGACTTTATCATATAGTATGCATATGCTGCTACATGGAACAAAATGGTAATTCAGCAAGAAAACAGAAACGATAACAGGGCCACTAAATGCCAACACCTCAGGTATGCAGGGTCATTTTCTCAAATAAGTACCTAAACTGATTTTCGATGATAGACCATATTGATGCGCGAAAAGATGCACACACTTTAATGCAAGTGCACGTTATCGTGACAAGTAATATAGTCTTGGTAAGACCGAATATCGTCCACAAGGATTAGTGTTCAAGTACCAATTATCTATCTTTTGGTATCTATTTGGTAACTGATATTGATTTTGTTGTTTATAACGAACAATTATAAAGGCTAATTAACTATAGGTTTACTTCAGTAGTGATGGGAATAGGGCTTCCACGTCTCCTCAACTATCCGCTTATGTTACTTATTAATGCAATGAATTATGGTTCTTCTTCTTTTGGAGCTAGCAGGTTTACGAAATCGTTTTATACTCCCGTTAAGGCTATATAAACACTCAACCCCAGTATTGCTCCTTTCTACCTTTCGGTGATAAGGATGACTCTATAGGAGGATTAAGACCAAAAACCTAGTTAACCGTCACGCGCCATGCGTAAAATTAGGTGTTTAAACCTCTCATTAACGCTACATAAGTAATTAAGGTATTTTCATCCCCAATCCAAAATATGTCTACCCAACTTACAGCATATTCACAACCTCCTCCTTTCGAAGTTTGATTAGAAATCATATAAATAATGATAATTAGTGATCAATTAATTACCAAGCATTCAAAGCAATTATTGGATAAATCTCAACAAGAAGAAGAATAACCATAACCATGCATTAATTCATAACATAAGTTTCTAGTGATTCAACATGGAAAGCCCTATAATAGAATTAGTTCCTAGTCATTGACATGACAAGAACTAATTCAATGTTCATCATAAAACTGAAATAAAGAAAAGAAAAGAAAAGAAAGTTACTAAATTATGGTCTCCAATCTTCAATCCAAGAAGCCTTGTGTTGTGCAAGAAAGGGAACCCTTAAAAACTGCCTAGGGTTCTCCTTTTATAGGCTCAAAACCGCCTCTAACTTTTCCCTTCAGGCCTGGCCCAGAAAATCGTCATTAAACCTGATTTTCCCGCGTCGGCGCCGCGGCCCTGCTATCGGCGCCGCGGCGCCGGAAGTTCTGCGATACTTCGGATGATTTGGCGCCGCGGCCCTGCTCTCTGCTGTCTGGAGGCGCCGCGGCGCTGCAACTTCTGCGGTCTTCTGGACATTGGGCGCCGCGGCCCTGCACCTGTTGGCATGAGGCGCCGCGGCGCTGGCCCGTGTTTCTGCCTCGTTCGCCACTTTCTCGTCTTTTAAGCTCTGGAACTTCCACTTTTGCCCTCTTTTAGCTCCTTTTCCGCCATTTGGCCATTTTAACCACTTTGACTCAAAAGAAAGAAAATATATCCTAATACGACACTTATTTGTACAAAAAGGGACAAAAGACTAATTAAAAACGACTCAAAAAGTGTATATAAAATACACCGATCAAATACCCCCAAACTTAACCTTTGCTCGCCCTCGAGCAAAGATAAAAAGAAAGAAATAAAGACTCAAGAAAAAAAAGAAAATAAACAGACTCAATGACATTGATCACTTTTGCTGCATTGGCGTTACTTAGAAAAACATGAAGATTGGCAAAATAATATGCAGGAACACATAGCATGAAATTTTAGCACACTAAACACATTAAGCTAGATATTTCGCAAACTCATCTTTATCAAGCTTAATGGAAATCACATACTGAGTCATGCATGTTAATTTCAAAATTCCTATGGCATGTTTACTTGCTATTCTCCACTAATCATGGCTATGCATCTCAGAGATCTTCAGGACTTTTAAAGGTTGTAATGTAGGCTTAGGTATAGGTAGGTAAAAATGGGCATTTAGGCTCATTTAGTGTACCATAAGCTCTTTAGCTTTTCCATTTTTTTCCTTTTCTTTTGATTCTTTCCTTCACTTCTATTCTATCTTTCCCCTCTTTTGTTTTGGGAGAGTGAAGTGTATTATAATAACAAGCACCCCCAAACTCAGGCTTTTGCCTATTTCTTATTACTCTTTTATTGGGGTGCATCAAAGTTGTTCACTCTGTTTGTCTCTTTTTTTAACACAATTTATTCCACTATTTCACATTTTTACTTATGGCACAATTTGTGGGAATATAGGGTGTCAAAGAAAGAGTTCAATTTTTAGGCTCAATGGGGCTGACTAGAGATACTTTTAATGTCAGGGATAGAAAAGATTGGTAAGAATTGGCTAACAAAGAAATGCATGAGCCATCTCCCTAACATGCATATCCTAACTATTTCGCCTCAAATAGCAAGCAATCATAACACATAGGTTTAAATCATTTAGTATGCACAATTCAAGCACGAAACTCCAAATAAACAGATTTTTTTTAGGTTTTTGGCATATCTAACCTAAGTGTTTATATAGTTGCTTTTAATTCCGTTACATTATTCCACCTTACTTCACTAGGTGTTTCTAGTAACTACAGCATACATGATCTTTTGACAGACAATTATGACTCAAAAGAAAGAAAAAAAATTTGTGACTCAAAAATACACAAAACAATCAAAAAGACTCACATAAAACAAAAATAAGACACAAATAAACCCCCCCCCCCCCCAAACTTAAATCACACATTGTCCCCAATGTGTGTAGACTCAAAAATAATAAAAGAAGACAAGACACTTACAGACTTGGCTAAAATGGTGGTGGTGGCGGTGTCATTGGATAGTGCATGGACCACTGGTTGAACAAGGAACTCATCTCGTTAATTTGCTGCCTCGTTTCTTGTTGTCCTTGTATCACCGTGTCCAAACTCTGCATCATCCTCATCTGATTCTGGAGTAACTGCTCCATCATGGGCACTGAAGGTTCTGATTCTGTGGTTGGCTGGTGGCTAGGCCCTGCCGCATATTGAGCCTCTATTTCAGGCTCATCTTCGTTCATTGCGGCCTCTGCTGTTGCTGCTGGTGGTGGTGCTGGTGCTCTTCTTCTTGCCGCTGCTGGGGGAATTGGGTCTGGGAAGGCGTGCACTATCCCATATGACACAGGCAGTTGGTTTCTCTCTCGAGTGTCATTGGGTAGGGTTGGGACCCCATTGAAGGCGCATAGAGTTGTAATGATTGAGCCATGTCCCAACCCACCCGTTGTTACCAACCGGCTGGTCTCTTCAATACTTTGCACTATCTCCCTTCCCACATCAATCGTCTTCCCCGTCATAATTCCATATATCAGTTTGATTCTGTCTTCTGGCACTCTGGTAAAGTGCGTGGATGGAATCATGCGGGCACTGACGAAATCTGACCAACCCTTCGCTTTGTTGAACTGGCACCTGCTTAGTCCTCTTGATCCATTTCTAGCAATATCAAATGCAGCCCCAGGGTAGCTCACTGTGTCTGCGACGGCATATCAGTCGATGTTATTGGTGTTCCTAGACCATGTTCTAAAATAGTTCCAATCACCATCTCCTCCTTCAACACCATCTGTTTCAAATTGCGCATTTACCGTTTCTGCCTTCACAGGCACATATTTTCCCCTTACAAAGCATCCATTTTCCCCTTCTCCGGAAGATTAGCATAAAATTCACGCACCATCACTGTGTTTATTGGTGCTATCTCTCTCGGTTTTACAAATTTTTTCCACCCCCTCATCTCAATCATCGCCCGAATGGGCTCATAGACATCTCCCTCTTCCAGCGAGTCCCTTTGATAGTCCATT
This sequence comes from Przewalskia tangutica, assembly GCA_029844215.1. NCBI lineage: Eukaryota > Viridiplantae > Streptophyta > Magnoliopsida > Solanales > Solanaceae > Przewalskia > Przewalskia tangutica. Next base: position 13,959,121 of record CM056738.1, read on the forward strand.
CCCCTTTCAGGGATTAAGGGCCTTGTACCTGTTACACTCCATATTTACAGGACATGCTTTAAGAACGTGTGTAAGAACTCGCAAGTGTTAAGATTTGAGACTTGTAAAAATTTATCGGAATTGTGAAATTGTCGGAAAACGTAATATTGTGACGAATGGGAGGGCGACACGTGTCACCCCCCTTATGGTGCCTTGGACGAATTGTAGCATGGGCACAAGGGTCATTTGACCCTTGTTAGGAAGACAAGTCTTGCTAATAGAGAGCTTGACAAAATTGACTAAGTCAAAGGGTCCAAAGTCTTGATATTTATTAAGAGATCATCCAAACCACCCAATTGTTTGCATCTTGACCCTCCATGTCCCTTTATAATACTAGTAGTAGCAAGACTTTGTCCAACACTTAGAAAATTTTCACAAAATTGGAAGACCAACTATTGAAGCTCTCGGGTTTGGGTTTAACAAGGAAGAAAAAAATTTGTTTCTTGATCATTGAGCTCCACACTTTAAACCAAGGTTCATGAGTGTATTGTAAGCACATCTCAATAGAAAAATCTCGGAAAAAGATAGTTTTTGGGTTAGTCGCAAAGTGAAAACCTAGTTGCTTTCTAGGTTTTGGATTGGAAGTTTGAAGGAAAGTTGTTGGTATGGTTATAAGGGTCTCAAGTAGAGGATTGAAGTGTCTTGAAGAGTCTCTAAGTTGCTAGGGAGCAAATTCGGATTTGGAGTTGGATTGAGATTCGTTGAGGTATAATCTTGTTCTTTGAAAGTGTTACAAGATTATTTATATTGTTGTTAGCTTTACTTGTTGCTAGCATGAAGTATATGTGTTGAAGTTTATAAGGATTATGGAATGATTGTAGCCTTGAAAATCCGAATGTAATGTAAGCCATGATTAGTTGGATTACAATTTGGTCGTTATTAGAATCGTCGCATGTTAATTACTTGGAGATTATAGTAGTTATAATCGTTTGCGACTTGATATCATGTTAGGCTAATAACTTGGATTGAAATGGAAATTGGATAAGAATTGATGTTGTAGTACTTCAAGTTAGCCGAATTGGCCTAGTAAGTTGTATTTATTTGATATCGTTTGTGGGGCGGAATTTTACACGTCTAGTAGGCGTGTAATCCCCTATTGTTGATTACTTTGATTGGGCCTTAAATGTGGCGTGTTTGGTTATTGTATTCGGCCTTGAAAAGGTGGCAAAGTGAGTAGAAACAAAGGAGGTCTTTGTCCGATTTTCCGTAGAATTTAGCGACTAAGCACTTAGAATATTCTACGTTTGAAGTAAGAGGTTAATGGACATATTGTGACCATTTTAGGTTGAAGTACTAAGTATAGCGTATCCTACTTGGAGGGTGGAATAGCTATCAAGGTTGGAGTACTTTGGAGCATTTTGCTACTTGTCGATAATCATCGCGAGGTATGTGAACCTCTTCCTTCCTTTGGCATGATTCTATGTATGGAATATACATGTGGTATCATTTCATGTTTCCTTCTACTCTTAGAAGTTAAGAGGTAGTTGTGTGATTTGCTCTATGTAGAACTTTTCCTATCTTTTGAGCATGACTAGTTGCATGTATGTAGTGCGGTGAGCGTCTGACACCTTGATATCCTTTACTAGTTTTATAAATAGCCAAGTCAGGTGAGTTAGGAGATTAACTCATTTCTTTGAAAGAATAAAGGATGTCTTAAGTTTTATTAAAGTTAAGGGACTTGAAGAGTTTTAAAGTATGTGATACTTGTTTCGTTTTAAACGTATAAGTCCACTTGGATAGGAAATTATATTTGTGGCTAAGGCATAAAGTGAATGTAACGACTTGATGGGGAGTTGGTTATATTTGCTTTATGGAAAGATAAATGACTTGATTTTAGTAAAAAGGCAACTTGATTTAAAGGCATCAATTGTCTAAGGTTTTATAATAAAAGGAGTCACTTGAGTTCTAAAGGTTAAGAGACTAATTGTATTTTTTGATAGTTAAGAGAATTGATTTGAAAGTATACAATACTTGGTTTTTAAAAGTAGAAGTCTCTTGGTTATAAAAGAAAAGAGTTTTGTCTAAAACCATAAAGGGTTATAACGGCTTTATGGGAAGTTGGTTATAACGACTTTATGGAAAGTTAAGAGAATGGTTTTCTCTAATAAAGTAATCATGCAATTAACTTGTATTAAGGAAGGGCAATGTGATTTAAAGGTATCACTTGCTTAAAGCTTTTAAGTAAGGTCACTTGATTTTAGGCAGAAATGTATTTCTAAAAGTATCGTGACTTATGTGAAATGTACACAAGCCTGGATACTACGGGTGTTAGTATCATGGGGTTTTACACAAAAAGGAGTCTCTTAAAAAGAATGTACGTACGTAGTACTTTGGCCTGTTTAATTGAGAATAATTCTATGTGATGCCTTGATTAGTACTTTGGCTTGATAAATTGAGAATTTGTCTAAGTGTGCCTTGATTAGTACTTTGGCTTGTTAAATGAGAATTATTCTATTTGTGCCTTGATAAGTACTTTGAATTGTTAAATGAGAATTATTCTATTTGTGTCTTGATAAGTACTTTGGCTTGATTAATTGAGAATTAGTCTAATGTGCCTTGATAAGTACTTTGGCTTGTTAGTTGAGAATTAGCCTATGTGTGCTGGTGATAGCCTTTGAGTGCAAGTATTATGTTTTATTACGTTCTGCGACTCTCGGTTGGAGTAGCTGTCTTGTTGTAAAGTACTTGGGCGTCTGAAGCGGTGATGTGGGATTCCACGGGTATGCTTAGTTATTAGTAGTACTTGGGTTAAATTCACGGATTTTTATAGAAGACATGGTAGTGCTTACATTTGTTTGTGGATCGAGATAGGGTAAGAGTATAAGTGAGGGTAAACCCCAGATGCTATACCACCTTCTCGGGGTAAGAGTATAAGTGAGGGTAAACCCCAAGACATTATACCACTGCTTGTTTTGTTTGATGGTCGGTCGAGATAGGGTAAGAGTATAAGTGAGGGTAAATCCCAGACGCTATACCACCTTCTCCAGGTAAGAGTATAAGTGAGGGTAGACCCCAAGATGCTATACCACTCTTTACCATACTCCCGAGGTAAGAGTATAAGTGAGGGTAGACCCAGACGTTATACCACCGGTGGGACTTGGTGTTCATGTATGCCTATTGGTGTATTATTATACCACTGGGTATCGGCGATGATGTGGGATTCCACAGGCGGGAGATATATATATATATATGTGTTGTGTATGTATGCAAGCGGTGAGGTGGGATGCCACAGGCGCGTCACGTGATTATATTTTACACTTATACCGGCGGTGATGGGGATTCCACGGACACGCTTGATATTTGTGTGACTTGATCGCGTCCCAGTTGGGTCGGGTAGTAGCGTGCCCTCCTTAAAGGCGGATTATACTTATGAAAGATAAGTAAGTTATATAGAAATGAACTTAATGATTTTTCCTAATCATGTGCGTAAGAATGTGACTATAACCTTTATTGAAAATGGGAAAAAATATTGATGTGAAATTAAGTTCATAAGTGGTAATGACACGGCAGGATCTGGTATGTACTTTTTATACTTGTCCCTGTCATTCTTTTATCTGATTATAGTGCATTTCTTATCGTTATTTACATTCCATATTAAATTTTTGTTATGCACCCCTGGCCAGTGCGTTAAATGCCGCGAGTTTTAGGTACCAGGTTGGTGATCCTTGCTCATAGGATCTCGGTTGATTTTGAAAAGCTCCATTTGTTCGGAGGCTTATCTCTTGTGCAGTTTCCACGAGGTAGTACATTGATGTATATTCGAGGTATGGCGAGGCCTGTCATACGATTGTTCGATTGTTATTCCTAGTAGTCCGTATTCACATATGTGTTTGGTAAGTAAGAACTTAGTTGTACTCTTGATTATGTTTATATTATGGAAGCGGCTGATCGGCTAGCTTTGTGGCGTTTATTTACACATGTGTTTATGTTGTGTATGTTCATTGCTATTCTCGATGTATACAGATGGGGTGCCCAGGTAGGGCACCAGTCGCGGCCCGGGGTCGGGTCGTGACAAAAGTGGTATCAGAGCAGTTAGTCCTCGGAAAGTGTCTACAGACCGTGTCTAGTAGAGTCTTGATTATCGGTGTGTTGTGCACCACATCGATAATCAGGAGGCTGCAGGACATTTAGGATTGGTTTCCATTCTTCTCACTCTGAGATCGTGCGATAGAGCTGTGTTGTTAGGGTCGTCTCTCCCTAACGAGTTATGTTGATTGCAGCTACGAGAAAGGCAGCAGTGACCCAGGAAGGACTAGGTGGATTGCGTATCCAGGTTGGTAATGATATAGTATAGTTGGTATTGTGACATACATCTATACGGATTTATGTATGAGGGTCATTTATAGGTTGCCTAGAATGGTTTTAGATTTACCAAGAGTGGTAAAGACTAACTAGATACCGGGAAGGTATGGAATAGTTAATGAATTCTCGCCAAGATCTTAGGTGTTGTTTTGAGATAATTAGGAAGGGATGAGTTGTCTGATAGGGTAGTGAACCCTTATGAAGCCATGTTAGGAACTTAAAGGAATGTCATGTAAATAGATTAAGCTGCGTAGTAGGCTTAAGAGAATTTTACGGATGAGGTCCGTATAGAGTAAGTAATGGTGGTTGTGATCAAGACGGCACGATTATGGTATTATGAGGAGTTTTTGTACCCGTTTACGGGGAGACTGATAAGATAGGCTTGGAGCATGGAAATTGCGAGCCTAAGAATGTTGAAAACCGCTGAGACCTTAGATGTACAAGGTCTTCTCGGGTAGAAAGATTTATTATAGACCAAGAATAAGAGTTAAATGCGACGGCGGGTCGGGGTGAGGACCTGTTACGGGTCTCCCCACGGCCTGGAATGGAGTGGGATCAGTTTGTAGTAATTCCGCTACGTGACAGGGCCACGAGGGTGCAAGGCCCAAGTCTAGCTAATTGTTTTACGGGTTCGTGGACGCGTTCCACCGGAACCAGGTCGTGGGAGTCGGAAATGGCCTTATGTTGTTTAAAGAGAGTGACTCCAAAAGATTGGAGGCCAACATCGGTATGGAAGTTATGTATACTAGTATGAGTTGGAAGTACGGAAAGAGTGCGACCGAAGAAAGATAACAACCAAGTGTAAAGTAATAGATCATGAATCCATAAGAACCTTTCGATGTAACTACACCAGTGAGTGTGTGTGGGTTGGTAGCTGAGCGGGAATATGAGGTTTTCCCGGTTATGATACAGTCGTCAGACCCTAGTAGACCTAGTAGAGGGGATTATGACGGACTTTGAGGTCATTATAAGTATGGGCTAGTTGGCTTCGTGAGTGCCAAGGTTGACATCTTAGTATAAATATTGTTATGTGGTCATGGGTGGCATATGTCGTAAGAAGGGTGTAGTATAAGGAGACTATGTCGCGCTTTAATTAGATTGGACTCCGAAAGAACATTCGAGGACGAATGTTTCTAAGGGGGGAAGAATGTTACACCCCGTATTTACAGGACATGCTTTAAGAACGTGCGTAAGAACTCGCAAGTGTTAAGATTTGAGACTTGTAAAAATTTATCGGAATTGTGAAATTATCGGAAAACGTAATATTGTGACGAATGGGAGGGCGACACATGTCACCCCCCCTTATGGTGCCTTGGACGAATTGTAGCATGGGCACAAGGGTCATTTGACCCTTGTTAGGAAGACAAGTCTTGCTAATAGAGAGCTTGACAAAATTGACTAAGTCAAAGGGTCCAAAGTCTTGATATTTATTAAGAGATCATCCAAACCACCCAATTGTTTGCATCTTGACCCTCCATGTCCCTTTATAATACTAGTAGTAGCAAGACTTTGTCCAACACTTAGAAAATTTTCACAAAATTGGAAGACCAACTATTGAAGCTCTCGGGTTTGGGCTTAACAAGGAAGAAAAAAATTTGTTTCTTGATCATTGAGCTCCACACTTTAAACCAAGGTTCATGAGTGTATTGTAAGAACATCTCAATAGAAAAATCTCGGAAAAATATAGTTTTCGGGTTAGTCGCAAAGTGAAAACCTAGTTGCTTTCTAGGTTTTGGATTGGAAGTTTGAAGGAAAGTTGTTGGTATGGTTCTAAGGGTCTCAAGTAGCGGATTGAAGTGTCTTGAAGAGTCTCTAAGTTGCTAGGGAGCAAATTCGGATTTGGAGTTGGATTGAGATTCGTTGAGGTATAATCTTGTTCTTTGAAAGTGTTACAATATTATTTATATTGTTGTTAGCTTTACTTGTTGCTAGCATGAAGTATATGTGTTGAAGTTTATAAGGATTATGGAATGATTGTAGCCTTGAAAATCCGAATGTAATGTAAGCCATGATTAGTTGGATTACAATTTGGTCGTTATTAGAATCGTTGCATGTTAATTACTTGGAGATTATAGTAGTTATAATCGTTTGCGACTTGATATCATGTTAGGCTAATAACTTGGATTGAAATGGAAATTGGATAAGAATTGATGTTGTAGTACTTCAAGTTAGCCGAATTGGCCTAGTAAGTTGTATTTATTTGATATCGTTTGTGGGGCGGAATTTTACACGTCTAGTAGGCGTGTAATCCCCTATTGTTGATTACTTTGATTGGGCCTTAAATGTGGCGTGTTTGGTTATTGTATTCGGCCTTGAAAAAGGTGGCAAAGTGAGTAGAAACAAAGGAGGTGCTGTCCGATTTTCCGTAGAATTTAGCGACTAAGCACTTAGAATATTCTACGTTTGAAGTAAGAGGTTAATGGACATATTGTGACCATTTTAGGTTGAAGTACTAAGTATAGTGTATCCTACTTGAAGGGTGGAATAGCTATCAAGGTTGGAGTACTTTGGAGCATTTTACTACTTGTCGATAATCATCGCGAGGTATGTGAACCTCTTCTTTCCTTTGGCATGATTCTATGTATGGAATATACCTGTGGTATCATTTCATGTTTCCTTCTACTCTTAGAAGTTAAGAGGTAGTTGTGTGATTTGCTCTATGTAGAACTTTTCCTATCTTTTGAGTATGACTAGTTGCATGTATGTAGTACGGTGAGCGTCTGACACCTTGATATCCTTTACTAGTTTTATAAATAGCCAAGTCAGGTGAGTTAGGAGATTAACTCATTTCTTTGAAAGAATAAAGGATGTCTTAAGTTTTATTAAAGTTAAGGGACTTGAAGAGTTTTAAAGTATGTGATACTTGTTTCGTTTTAAACGTATAAGTCCCTTGGATAGGAAATTATATTTGTGGCTAAGGCATAAAGTGAATGTAACAACTTTATGGGGAGTTGGTTATATTTGCTTTATGGAAAGATAAATGACTTGATTTTAGTAAAAAGGCAACTTGATTTTAAGGCATCAATTGTCTAAGGTTTTATAATAAAAGGAGTCACTTGAGTTCTAAAGGTTAAGAGACTAATTGTATTTTTTGAAAGTTAAGAGAATTGATTTGAAAGTATACAATACTTGGTTTTTTTAAAAGTAGAAGTCTCTTGGTTATAAAAGAAAAGAGTTTTGTCTAAAACCATAAAGGGTTATAACGGCTTTATGGAAAGTTGGTTATAACGACTTTATGGAAAGTTAAGAGAATGGTTTTCTCTAATAAAGTAATCACATAATTAACTTGTATTATGGAAGGGCAATGTGATTTAAAGGTATCACTTGCTTAAAGCTTTTAAGTAAGGGTCACTTGATTTTAAAAGCCGAGAAATGTATTTCTAAAAGTATCGTGACTTATGTGAAATGTACACAAGCCTGGATACTACGGGTGTTAGTATCATGGGGTTTTACACAAAAAAGAGTCTCTTAAAAAGAATGTACGTACGTAGTACTTTGGCCTGTTTAATTGAGAATAATTCTATGTGATGCCTTGATTAGTAATTTGGCTTGATAAATTGAGAATTTGTCTAAGTGTGCCTTGATTAGTACTTTGGCTTGTTAAATGAGAATTATTCTATTTGTGCCTTGATAAGTACTTTGGCTTGTTAAATGAGAATTATTCTATTTGTGTCTTGATAAGTACTTTGGCCTGATTAATTGAGAATTAGTCTAAGTGTGCCTTGATAAGTACTTTGGCTTGTTAGTTGAGAATTAGCCTATGTGTGCTGGTGATAGCCTTTGAGTGCAAGTATTATGTTTTATTACGTTGCCGCGACTCTCGGTTGGAGGGCCGGTTGTCTTGTTGTAAAGTACTTGGACGTACCGACAGTGATGTGGGATTCCACGGGTATGCTTCCGTTATTAGTAGTACTTGGGTTAAATTCCTGAATTTTTATAGAAGACATGGTAGTGCTTCTATTTGTTTGACGGCCGGTCGAGATAGGGTAAGAGTATAAGTGAGGGGTAAACCCCCAAGATGTTATACCACCTTCTCCAGGGTAAGAGTATAAGTGAGGTAAACCCCAAGACATTATACCACCGCTTGTTTTGTTTGATGGTCGGTCGAGATAAGGTAAGAGTATAAGTGAGGTAAATCCCAGATGTTATACCATACTCCGGAGTTAAGAGTATAAGTGAGGTAGACCCCAAGATGCTATACCACGTGCTTTACCACCTTCTCCGGTAAGAGTATAAGTGAGGGTAGACCAAGACGCTTATACCACCGGTGGGACTTGGTGTTCATGTATGCCTATTGGTGTATTATTATACTGGGTATCGGCGGTGATGTGGGATTCCACAGGCGGAGATATATATATATGTGTGTTGTGTATGTACGCAGAGCGGTGAGGTGGGATGCCACGGGCGCATCACATGATTATATTTTACACTTATAGCTGTCGGCAGTGATGGGGGATTCCACGGACACGCTTGATATTTGTGTGACTTGATCGCGTCCCAGATTGGGCCGGGTAGTAAATGTGCCCTCCTTAAAGGGCCGGATTATACTTATGAAAGATAAGTAAGTTATATAGAAATGAACTTAATGATTTTTCCTAATCATGTGCGTAAGAATGTGACTATAACCTTTATTGAAAATGGGAAAAAAATATTGATGTGAAATTAAGTTCATAAGTGGTAATGACACGGCAGGATCTGGTATGTACTTTTATACTTGTCCCTGTCATTCTTTTATCTGATTATGGTATGTTTCTCATGCGTTATTTCATTCCATATTAAATTTTTGTTATCGCCCCGCGCTGCGTTAAATGCCGCGAGTTTTAGGTACCAGGTTGGTGATCCTTGCTCATAGGATCTCGGTTGATTTTGAAAAGCTCCATTTGTTCCGAGGTTTATCTCTTGTACGATTTCCACGAGTAGTACATTCATGTATATTCGTGGTATGGCGAAACCTGTCGCCACGATTGTTCGATTGTTATTCTAAGTGCGTATTCACGTATGTGGTTGCATTGTAAGAACTGAGTTGTACTCTTGATTATGTTTATATTATGGAAGGCGGCCTGATCGGCTAGCCTTTGATGTTTTTATTTACACATGTGTTTATGTTGTGTATGTTCATTGCTATTCTCGATGTATACAGAATGGGGTGCCTGGTAGGGCACGATCGCGGCTCCCAGGGTCGGTCGTGTGATCTGGGAGTTTGTGGTATCTATCTTGAGCACTTTGGCTGACAAACCTAGTCTCATCATATTGCGGGGCTGATGTAGATGCGGAGGCTCTTCTCTTTCTGGCGGACATGGTTAAATCACTTTTTGTTGCTTACAAACTTAGTATCACAAATGTTCCCCAACACAATCAACAATTAGCAGCTCCAACACTAACACCCCCAAATTCCAACTCCTGTACTACAACTACCCACACCCTCCTTGTATACTCCTCCTCTAAACTTCACAACCAATTTTTCATCACCCCAACTACTTCAACAATTCAAAACTTCTCCAAACTACTACCTCCTTTGACTACTGAAAACTTTCAAGAAAAGGTGAAGATTACCTTTTTGATGGTGTTCTTCAAGGTGTTCTTGCTTCTAATGGTGATTTGAGGCAATAGGATGGAGTTTTGTTGGTTGAGATGGCTAAGGGTTTTAGATATTTAAGAGTTTTGGTTGTGGTTGGGTTTGATTTGTGGAAGATTTGTGGGTAAATTGTGGATTTTCGTGGGTTTTGTGGAGAAGAGGGGTTAGGTTTTGGTTTTGAATTTGGGGAAAATCTGATTTCTGGGCGTTTTATTACTTTCTGGATTTCCGCTTCGGCGCCGCGGCCCTGCATTTGGCGCCGCGGCGCCCAATGTTCTGCACTGCTTCGGGAATTTCTGCGCCGCGGCGCCTAGACTTGGCAATTTTTCTGGGTTTTTGGCGCCGCGGCGCTTAATCTTCAGCACCTTTCTGCTCTTTCGGCGCCGCGGCGCTCACCCGTTTTTCTGGAAATCCTGGTTGTTCTTCAGTTTTTCGCCCTTCAATTTATTGGCCTACACCTGTCAATCACAACACAAACACTACCTCCGTGACACCGTTCTTAATAAAAACTACTTATATTAAAGTAAAATAAATAAAAATACATTGGGTTGCCTCCCAAGTAGCGCTGTCTTTAACGTCTTTTAGCCGGACGCAAGTTCTTTAACTCAATAAATGTGGGGTGGATTAACCCCACAACAAATCCATTTTTTCCACATTTTTCGTTTTCTTCGTCTTCTTCTCTTAGCATTATCGTTAAGGGAAGGTTCAGGAACACATACCTGTTTTTGTGGAGGTTCGGCATCACATACCTGCTTTTGTGGGCTCACCTCCCTTGGTTTGACTTGTACTGGCTCACAGGGGGGTTTGATGGTGCTGATTGCAAAGCACCTGCTCATGGTTGGTGGCTCGATGATGTGTTTAAATACTTTAAACACCATTTTTTCCTTCTCCACCCTCAATGTCAGTTCTCCTCTTTCTACATCGATCAATGCTCTCCCTGTCGTCAGGAATGGTCTCCCCAATATGATAGGGATTTCTGCATCCTCTTCCATGTCAAGAATGAGGAAGTCCGCAGGAAAAAAGAATTTTCCTACTTTAACAATCACGTCCTCAATCTTCCCTCTTGGATGAACCATCGCCCATCACCACCGCAGCTCACCGCGTTGGTTTGGCTCACCTAACTCCAACCGTTTAAATACCGATAAGGGCATCGATTTATACTTGCCCTAAATCGCACAACGCCTACATTGCATGTTACCACCGCCAATGCGGGGGTAGTGTAAAGCTCCTCGGTCTTTTAGTTTGGAAACTTCTTGCGAGGATAGCACTACACTCCTCCGTTAGTGCTACCATCTCGTACTCTGCCAGTTTCTTCTTCTTCCCCAAGATCTCCTTCATGAATTTGAAATAGGAGGGCATCTGCTCCAACGCTTCTATAAATGGTATGTTGATATGCAGCTTTCTGAATGTCTCCAAAAATTTAGAGAATTGTTTATCAACTGCCTTCCGCTGCAATCTCTGTGGGAATGGGATCTTCTCTGTATACTCCTTCTATGGAGTTTTCTCTACTATTGGCCGAGATTCAATCACCTTCTCTTTTTCTATCTCTGCCATTTGCTCAACTACTGGCTGAGGTGAGTGTTGCTCCAACTGTTTGCCACTTCTCAACTGTACTGCCTGACATTGCTCCCTTGGATTCACCTCTGTGTTGCTTGGTAGTGTACCACAGCTCTTTGCTTGCTTGCTTTGGTAGCGACCACTTGTGTTTCAAGTTCTGAACGAGGATCTAGCACATCCTGGCGGAGTGCAGGCGTTGGTGAGTGCCAACAAAGCTGCTCTCAGCTCGTCTGGCTTTTCTGGCTGGACAGGTGTATTAAATTGTTGAGAAGGTGAGGCCTGAGTGAAGGGTTGTTGATTTTGGTTCTGCTGGTTTTGATCGGCCTATATTGATTCTCGCTGCCTCGTATCCTCTCCATGAGAAATTTGGGTGATTCTCTACTGGATTATATGTGTTGGAGTATGGGTTGTTCGTGGCCTCGATAATTACCACGGCACGACACTCTGCACTTTCGATTGGCACATTATTAGGATCAGCTTAAGGACACCTATCGAATGTATGTGGGCCACCACATATTTCACAGCTCTTTGGCATCTGCACTGCATTCACTGATATTGTATGTTGCTGCAACTGTTTCGTCAAAAGGGCCACTTGGGCATTCAAGGCAGCAATGTCATCTATCTCGTGAACTCCCACTGTTCTCCTACCACTCATTGATCTCTCTTCTGTGACATGGTTGTTGGTGGTCATATCTTCTAATAATTCGTGAGCGTCGTGGGCTGTTTTCCTCATGAATGTCCCACCTGCTGCTGCATCTATAATGGTTCTGGTTGTTCCGCTGAGCCCGTTATAGAAGATGTGGACCAAGTTCCACAACTCAATGCAATAGTGTGGGCACTTTCTCTGCAAATCTTTGAACCTTTCCCACGCTTCGTACAATGATTCTCCATCTGCTTGGTAGAAGTTATTCAGCTCCCCTCTCAATTTCGCTGCTTTGCACGGGGGAAAGAATTTGGCCAAAATTTTCTGTGCCAGCTCTTGCCATGTAAAAATCGAATCACCGGTGTGAATTCAACCATACTTTTGCTCTATCCTCGAGTGAGAAGGAAAGAGCCTCAATCTGACGGCATCATCGATGCGCCGTTATATCGAAAGTTGCACATAGCTCCAAGAAATTAGCTATGTGCGTATGTGATCCTCGATGGCGATCCTCCAAATTGCATGTGTTCGCACCATGCTCAGAATCGCCGGTTTGATCTCAAAGTTGTTTGCTCCTATTGCAGGGAGCCTAATACATGTCTGTGCTCCGTTCACCCTTGGCAGCACGTAGTCTCCCAAGCTTCTTTCTGCCTGGACTTGAACTCTTTCCTCGACATCCACAGGTACTTGCCGAGGCATTCCTGGGTTAGGTTGATTTTCACCTAACCCTTCTCTCATCATATTGTTGTTCTGGACACCGTCCATCTCCACTAAGTGCAATCCATTTGGTTCTTTCTGCTCGGTTCTGAGTTTTCTCAATCTCTGGATTGAAGGGAACAAGAGTGTCTGCCCCTCTTCTCCTTCGCATAAACTGATTTCCTGAAACAGATCAAAAACAAACAAACAGATCACGGCACCCTGAATTTTTACTGAAAAATAACACAAAAAACGTAAAAATAAAAAAATTAAAAACCAAATTAGAAATTAAAAATAGATAAAATTGATATGAACTATGCCTAATCCCCGGCAACGGCGCCAAAAACTTGATGTGCGAAAAGATGCACACACTTTAACGCAAGTGCACGTTATCGTGACAAGTAATATAGTCTTGGTAAGACCGAATATCGTCCACAATGATTAGTGTTCAAGTACCAATTATCTATCTTTTGGTATCTATTTGGTAATCGATATTGAGTTTGTTGTTTATAACGAACAATTATAAAGGCTAATTAACTATAGGTTTACTTCAGTAGTGATGGGAATAGGGCTTCCACGTCTCCTCAACTATCCACTTATGTTACTTATTAATGCAATGAATTATGGTTCTTCTTCTTTTGGAGCTAGCAGGTTTACGAAATCATTTTATACTCCCGTTAAGGCTATATAAACACTCAACCCCAGTATTGCTCATTTCTACCTTTCGGTGATAAGGATGACTCTATAGGAGGATTAAGACCAAAAACCTAGTTAACCGTCACGCGCCATGCGTAAAATTAGGTGTTTAAACCTCTCATTAACGCTACATAAGTAATTGAGGTATTTTCATCCCCAATCCAAAATATGTCTACCCAACTTACAGCATATTCACAACCTCCTTCTTTCGAAGTTTGATTAGAAATCATATAAATAATGATAATTAGTGATCAATTAATTACCAAGCATTCAAAGCAATTATTGGATAAATCTCAACAAGAAGAAGAATAACCATAACCATGCATTAATTCATAACATAAGTTTCTAGTGATTCAACATGGAAAGCCCTATAATAGAATTAGTTCCTAGCCATTGACATGACAAGAACTAATTCAATGTTCATCATAAAAACTGAAATAAAGAAAAGAAAAGAAAAGAAAGTTACTAAATTATGGTCTTCAATCTTCAATCCAAGAAGCCTTGTGTTGTGCAAGAAAGGGAACCCTTAAAAACTGCCTAGGGTTCTCCTTTTATAGGCTCAAAACCGCCTCTAACTTTTCCCTTCAGGCCTGGCCCAGAAAATCGTCATTAAACCTGATTTTCCCGCGTCGCCAGGCCACGCTATCGGCGCGCATGGCCGGAAGTTCTGCGATACTTCGGATGATTTGGCGCCGCGGCCCTGCTCTCTGCTGTCTGGAGGCGCCGCGGCGCTGCAACTTCTGCGGTCTTCTGGACATTGGGCGCCGCGGCCCTGCACCTGTTGGCATGAGGCGCCGCGGCGCTGGCCCGTGTTTCTGCCTCGTTCGCCACTTTCTCGTCTTTTAAGCTCTGGAACTTCCACTTTTGCCCTCTTTTAGATCCTTTTCCGCCATTTGGCCATTTTAACCACTTTGACTCAAAAGAAAGAAAATATATCCTAATACGACACTTATTTGTACAAAAAGGGACAAAAGACTAACTAAAAACGACTCAAAAAGTGTATATAAAATACACCGATCAAATATCCTAAAAATATCTCACTACATGGAAGCCAATAACTATCTAAGTGAAATCCACAGGGTCGCAACTGACATACGTCAAGGAAACAGTATGATCCTCAATATGAATTTAGCTAGCAGAATTATCGCTTTACGGTTGATATCGCATCTAGTGTATAACAATTCTAGAGGATTCAGCAAAACAAGAAGATCCGCCCTTCGTTATTATTTACAAATAAGTAAAGGAGATGAAGATATCACTGAAATGCGTAATCGAATCTCGACACCCTTATTACAGTTCTACTCGATATCCGGTACAAAAATAAGAAGACCAAACATTGCATATTTAAGATTGAACTAGCAGTTAGTCATCAAACATCGAATTCATAATATCGTCCACCATTGTAATTATGCCAGCGAATCAGACCACACATCGATGAATACATTAATCTAAATTACACACATTTAATCACGCAAGCACACAACAATACAAAGAAATGAAGTGAGAAAAATTTTGGGTTTACCTTCTCCGGACAGCGAACCGAGACAGTGTATCAAGTCGTCGATCCACTCGGAATTTTGTTGTGATGCGATTAGAAGAGGAATGAAACTTTACCTGGTTCTTGACTGATATTGTGAAAAGAAATGCTTTCGTTTGAACTTCTGTTCTTGCTGCTTCCCTACAGATTTTTAGGATTCTTATTGCTCCTTGCCTGCTAATTTCTCATTTTCGGATGCCTTTAGCCAAGTTTTCTGGATGCCTTTTATGTGTAATTGAACCCATTTATATAGTCTCCAATTGGGGTTCCTAATTAGGTAAATTTTAAGACGATTTCCCTCCTCTTGATTGCAATCTTTTGGTCTGATTTATGGACTGATTTGGGTGTTGATTTCTTACTGATTTCGTGGATTGATTTGGTAGTTATGGTAAGTTTGTATTTTTTGGGGAATTTGTGTGCGATTTGGTGTTGATTCTGGTCACGGTTTTTGGTAAGTTTCGATCCGATTCTTTATCTTTGATATGGTAAGTGTTGATATCGTAGTGATATGGTAGTAACGCCGGATTTTTCAGCCAAGAAATCAGACGAGATTATCGGGATTGTTGTTGGTCGGCGGCGACTGTTTGTTTCTTTTAGGGTTCTACTTATGTTTTAGGTTTTTCTTTTTCCTAGGTTTATGACGTTTTTTTTGTTCTTAAGGGTGTGGAAGATGATGAATAATAAAGGGCTGGTGGGCTCATTACGTTGGGCTCGGGTTTAGTCCAGTTGGGCTTGGGCGAAATGGGCTTGTGGGTGTTATTAAATTTTAGGTATTAATTTAAGTGGTAAATATTATTTTAATATGATTTTAGGTGCTTCATTAGTTTTAGCTTTGGTTAAAATTATTATAATAATAAATGTGGGCGTGCTATTTAATTAGTGCTTAATATTTATAATGCGATGCCGTTATTGAAATATTATTTATTATGCATGCCTTGCGATGTTAAATTAAAACTAAATTAATGGGGTTTAAATTGCAAATAATAATTATGAAACTGTCTTGCTTATTAATAAATGTGAATATGATATTTAACGCGACGTCATTGCTAAATTATTTATTTATTTATTTACGTATTTATTATTTTTAAAATTATTAGGGAATGCAATGCCATTATTAAATCACCTATTTATGCATGTATTAATGTTTTATTGTTGCATTTTATTATTATAAAATTGTTAAAATTATAAAAAAAAATAGGGTCGTTAACGAGGGAACATAAAAACAATTGTTCAACACTAAACATTTTTCCAAAAGGTAAATCTAATCTATAAGTTCCCACGTACTTAGCATCAACTCGTGCTCCATTTCCAACGCGCAGGTCCACCTTTCGATGTCCGACCTTCCTGTTGTCAGCTAGCCCCTGCACATTTGTATAAATGTGTGAGCCACAAGCGGTATCTAGTACCCAGGAATGAAAATTATTAATAGGTAGATTTATTTCAATTACAAACATACGTTGTCCACTAGAGGCTGAAGCACCATATGCCTTCCCTCCTCCTGGAGCAGTGCAATCTTTCTTCCAATGCCCCTTCCTATTGCAGTTCATACACAAATCCTTAGCCGGAATAACTTTCTTCATCTTCGCCCCTCCCTTGGGTTTCATTATTGTGGGTGAAGCGTTAGCTTTGCCCTTCTTCTTCTGTCATTCCTTACCTTTCAGTTTGGGATGACTAGAGGAGCTTACCATGAGCACAACTTTGCCCTTAAAGATCGAAGATTCAAAAGTAGTAACATATTATGCAATTCCGGCAGACTCGCTTTAGTTCCATTCATATTGTAGTTAATGATGAAACTCTCAAACGATCGAGGAAGTGAATTTAGGATCAAAATTGAAGTAACTCTACTCTACAGATCAATACCAATTGAGGCCAACCTTTCAATCAGCCATATCATCATCAAAACGTGTTGAGACACTTGGCCTCCTTCGATCAACTTACATTTAAAAAGGTCTATCAACAACTCATATTCCAGTGTCTGGGATTGACAGTCATAAAGGCTCTTTAAATGTCCTAGTATCTCTTTAGGACTCATGATCTCATGTTGTATTTGCAGTTCCACTGACATGGAAGATAGCATAACGCATTGTGCAGATATGGCATCATCAATATGCTTTTGATAAGCAACCTTGTCAAATACAGCATACTCAACAGAGTCTTCAGCAGGCACTATGCGGAAAACCTTGTCCAATACATACACAATTTTCTCTTGTCTTAGGATAATTCTTAGATTCCTAAGCCAATCTAGATAATTCGGTCCGGTGAGTTTGTTCATTTCAATAAGCATATTTAGTGATAGATTCGACATTCTGAATATCTGATGATTTAGACAGACGGGAAAATACAATCAAAATTTATTTTTCCTTTTATACACATTCGTTTTAAACTAATTTAACATGACATTTTGTGTAATTAGCTCCCCCTATTTTAGCATACTTTTACGACCCCAATGTAGAATACGGACCTAAAACATTTTAAGGACATTTTGGGTCAAGATCCAAACCTATGCTATATCCGCGTTTGCTTTGGCTGATAACTTCAATAGCACATTTTGGTAGGTCTTAAAACCAATTGCAAAGCTTATTTGCAACTCTTGATTGATTAAATAATTCAATTTTAATCATACGTCCTTAGATTATTCTGACACTTTGGCGCCAAGATTTGTCTAAGCAAGTCAACCCCATTACACGACTGCGCTTATGTATCCAAGTAAACTTGGTCTTTGCGAGAAAACACTTTGGTGTAAATAACCACAAAAGTTTCTCATCTACTTTTACATTTAACACATCTATGAAAGAGTCTGAGTCCTCGTAGACTTAGAGAAAATGCTTTGGCATAAATACTGGTATCGCCGAAAAGGATTTTGCACTCTAACAATTATAAGGGAAGACGCGTTTTAATTTTAGACATGTATTCAATATTTCGGGGATTTCAACCAAGATCAACATACATGTCATATTTCAATCGACATCCTATCATGCAATTTCTAAAACACATTTAGATGGAAACAATCAACCCAATAAGCATGATATAAGATGGTTTTAATCAACTATTGGGCGCCGCCTACCCAAACAGTTATAGCGGTCATTTATGTAAATCAATTACTGGGCGTCGCCCACCCAGACAGTTATAGCGGTCATTTATGTAAATCAATTACAGGGCGCCGCCTATCTAGACAATAATAGCGGACACTATGCTAATAATTAAATGCTTGCATTTAAACACTTAGCACATTCGTATATTACTCAATAATATACAATTAATGATAATCATTGGTCTATTTGTCTAAAGTCTAAAATTTATGTCTATGTCAAACAGTCCCTAAACATTTTCTGAATTTAAAATTCTGATTTTCAGTAAATTCTGCGAACTTTCAGAATTTACAGTTTAGTCCCTCAAGAATTTAAAAATTCAATTTGAACCCTATTAAATTCAAAAAATCCAATTTTAATTTTCAGAAAATATTTTCAGACTTCAGGAACCTGTTTGCAATTTCCAAATTATAAAAAATCAGTTTTCAGAAACTTTATTTAATTACATAATTGTCCGAAAGGACCAAATCTGTCTAATTAAAAAATTTAACTTTCAGATTCTGAAACCTTTTAAACTTCAAAATCAGAATCTGAAATATTGAAAACTTCAGATTCTGATTCCGAAAATAATATTTTTTTTTAAATCACCGTCGGCGTCGCGACCCTTAGAGGTGGCGATGTGGCTAGGGCTGCACAAAATTCGGTCCGGACCGAAAAATCGGACCGGACCGAACCGAAAAATCGGACCGGACCGAACCGGACCGAGAAATTGATCCGGTCTTGATCCTGTTTTTGATTCGGTTTGATTAGTCGGACCGATTTTTTTATAATATATATAATATATATAATTCCTAATATATATAATATATATAATTTATAATTTTCTAAATTCCTAATATATATAATTCATAATTTTCTAAATTTCTAATATATAATATTATATAATTAAGTCAGTTAGGGGCAGTTTTTAAAATTGAATTACCAATCTGAAATTGACATTCTCGGGCGGTGCCACGAAATTTTTACGTTGAAATCTATTGTACATCGCGAGATATTTAGATTTGAAAATGGGAAAACGCATGCGATTTGGGGAAAAGAGAAATTGAGGGGCAATATGGACGTTTTGGAGAAATCGGGAAGTAAGCGGATGGGATTATTCGTCTCGAAAAATACGCGAAATCAAATTTTTTTAGGTAAACGGACGTCCAGCGCAAAGTTATGGCCAGTATAAAGTTTGATCAATTTACAACCTATATTTCATATGTCAATACGTCCGGAGAGTGGCGGAGGCTGGGGGTGGGGGGTCAAATTTGGTGGTTGGTGAGGGGTTGTTGGGAGGGGGGCTGGGTGGGGATAAAATTCGGTCCATTCGGTCCGAAAACTCGACCGGACGGGCCGAATAAATTCGACCGGACCGATAAATTCGATCCGGTCTTGGTCCGGACAATCGTCTTATTCGGTCCTCGGTCCGGTCGGTTTTAACCCTTTGCACCCTATGCGTGTGGCGACTCGAGGCGATGTGAATTTTTAAATTTTAAGCTTTCGAGATGAACAGTGTCGCGACGCTCTATAACGGAGCCGCGACGCTTCTGACAAACTCCGTCAAACCCTAGCAAGAGTCGTGACCCCTCTGCCCCAGAAACGCAAAATTCTGCAATTTCGAAACCCTAAAACTGGTTCAGGGTCAGATTTGCAGATTCAACCTCGTACCCCTTCACTATTAAGCAACACGTTCATCGACCATCATCCAATACCTTCCCGTTCTTCATCTCAGTGCACCATGTTCGAAACGAACCAGTAACGCACATCAACTTAGAAGAGTTAGATCAGAATGACTTCCTCGATTACATCATTGTTCAATAGTTTAAGAGATAAGGATTGTGCATTCTTGAGATTTAAGGTTTTAAAGCTTCTTAGCGACAAAAAATTAGATTTAAATAAATCATAACCCATATTATCATTAATAAACATTATATAATCACACAAACAGTCCAGGCTCTAATACCACTGTAGGATTTTATCGGGTTTTTACACGCAGCGGAATTTGAAAATTTATGTTTCAAACCCGACGGACGGTCAAACTGATGGATGATTATATAATGTAAAACACATAGATAATTGTAATACTTCGAACGAATACTTACAGTTTAACAAATCTGTAATCTTCAAACTTTAAGTGTGTAATCTGAGGGTGAGCACGCAACTGTTCCTCGATTGCAAGTCTAAGACTCCGATGTAGTTACTCTTTCGGAAAGTTAGGAAATCCGGCAGAGTTTTAGCAGAGAATAATTCAAGTGAATTAGGTGTATTAAATAATGATTGAACCCTCTATTTATAGCTAAAAAAATCAGGTAGGGTTTCCAAGTGGGCCAGGCCCAGAAACTGAAGAAGTGGGTTATTCAAACCTACTGGACACATGGCGAGACGATGCTTAATAGGTGGCACCTCGGCGCTGAGGCGTCGCGGACCTTGGTCCTTTGAGTCGCGACTTGTCACGACTCGAACCGACGGGCCGCGACTGGTGCCCTACCTGAGCACCCTCGTACCCACATATCACATATAACTAGCGAAAGCTTTAAGAAAACTCATAATCTCCTAACAAAAGGGATCTTGTCCCCTGAACTATTATATAACATCATAGGCAAGCCGGCAAGGCTGCCATTATATACACAATAGCCAAAATGAACTACAGATGTACATATGTCCAACCCACACATGACTACAGACCTCTAAGAGTAAGACAATAACTATGACGGGACAAGGCCCTGTCGTACCCCTGAATGTACATAAGCCTGTAATAGCAAAACTGTACAAAAATGACTAGACTCCGGAATAATGGAGCTATCTCAAACAGTTGGGCAAGGATCCTAAGCTCGCGGATCACCAAACTGAGTACCTACACCTGCGGGCATGAACGCAGCCCCCCGAAGGGGGTCAGTACAACAAGGTACCAAGTATGTAAACATAAAGTATAGTAAATAAGATCATAACTGGCCAAAAGATGACAGAGACATGTATGAAAATTAAATACCAGATCCAACCATGCCATATAAAATAAGAGCCAAATGTACCTTGTATCACTGTACCACTGTACAACTGTATATCTGTACCACTGTACCACTGTATCACTGTACCACTGTACCACTGTACTTTATAAAAATGAGAGTCAACTGTGCCTTTTAAAAATATAAAATCAACTGTATCTTTTCAAAATATGAAAGTCATGTCAAAATCAGGGATACCTGCCCATAGATTCATTATGCATATCCTATTCATGGGAATCGAACCCGCATGGGTCTTTATACCCGCATGAGTATCTATAATCGCATCACAGATCTTGTCTGTGGATTCATATACATATACTATTCGTGGGAATCGAACTCGCATGGGTCTTTATACCCGCATGAATATCTATACTCGCATAACAGATCTTGTCCGTTGAGTCATATACATTTACTATTCATGGGAATCGAACCCGCATGGGTCTTTATACCCGCATGAGTATCTATACTCGCATCACATATCTTGTCCGTGGAGTCATATACATATACTATTCGTGGGAATCGAACCTGCATGGGACTTTATACCCGCATGAGTATCTATACTCGCATCACAGATCTTTTCCGTGGAGTCATATACATTTACTATTCATGGGAATCGAACCCGCATGGGTCTTTATACCTGCATGAGTATCTATACTCGCATCACGGATCTTGTCCGTGGAGTCATATACAAATAACATTGTCGGCCCTTTAGTGAGGGACTCGGTGGATGAACTAATAACCCTTGCACGAATAACTATCATGAGCAACCTTGTGCAATTTAAATCATCTTTTAACTCTCAAAGAAATAAAACCAAGGTACCAACATATCATTTACCAATCATTAAAATGAACTCTCATTTTAGAAACACCAAGGTACTAACATATCTTTAAGGATTAGGATCCCATAGAACTATGTACGTCCGTCGTACACTTACTTCATATAAACATGCCAAAAGAAAGAAGGAAGAGTTTCACATACCGCTTGTCTGTACCAACTCGATAATCTAAATTCGTCTCGCCCCTCTGTCTAACATTATGGAAACATCTGAATGGAGATAACAGATCTGAATTTGCCTAATTAATTCTTATAAGGGTCAAGAGTAATTATTTGATGAAACCTTATCTAATCAGTTGTGAACTAGAAAAATGTAAAACAAATTGGTTATATCTTAGTTTCTATGCAGATGACGTGCAAATCATTTTAATACAATAATCGTTTGTCGATACCTTTTTCACTTAAAGTTGCAATGGATTGTTTTCAACACGTCCATTAAAACATACCCAATTATCTATTAAAACAATCTCAGCGCTAAATACTTATCAGTTACTTTAAATTAGCAAAGTCGAACCGACTTCAACGCTTACTAAGAACCCTTATGAATATTAACATCTCTCCTCATATGCCTTAATAAGGACTTAGGAACAATTTCGACATGCTTTTAGCATAGAATCAATAACATGAATACCCCATTAACTTCTAAGAGTAGAATAAATCATGAAACAATACCACATGTATATTTCGTACGTAGAACATGCCAAAAGAAGAAGGGATAATTCACATACCTTATCGGCAATATCAACACGATAAGTAGAATACGTCTCATTAGGTACTTCAACCTATAACAACAATAACACTTCTATCAACTTCATGAATACTAGTGCAAGTCATATACCACATAATGGTCTTCTTTCATACAAAAATTTGGGCGGCAGTTCCCCTATATATACTCACATCCACAACTTTCAAACGAGGCCAATAACATCAATAACCAAGCACCAATTAAGGGAACAACCAAAATAACAACAAAGGGGATTTACACACCCACTTCTCATGTAAATTCAGCCTCTTAATCTCTATTAAAACAGTCCACTAAAATAGCACAACAATGTGCCACAGTTTCATGCAATTTCGGCCAACAACCAAAACCAAACCCCTTTTCATTACTCCTTAACATCTGATTCCTGTTTCAACACTTTTACATAAACGATATCAACTTTCAACAATAAGATTTCCTTCATTTTAACATGCTGTTAGTGACGATAATAACAACAATAATAACCATTGAATCCAATATAACAAAACAGTCTCAAAATTGGCTAACATGCCAAACTGTCACATGCACTTCCTATTCTCCATTTCTCTTAACACAAGTTCATCCCTTAACTATAATAACATGTAATTTCCAATTACTTTAAGAGGAAGAAGAAATCTTACCTTAACTTTAGCCGAAAACAGTCCATAAGTTTCGGCTCACAGTTTCCTTTTTGCTCCACTTCTTCAAGTTACAACAACACACATGTATCCTCTACAAGCTTGTAACCATCTTACTTTCTTGTCTTTCTTCCAAAAAGTTCATTTCCAAGCTAGGGTTTCTTGGACAAAATTGGCTAACACCATGACCCACTGTTTTGGTGTGTTAACTTGGCTTAGAACTTGGTTAAGGAACTTAATCTTGGAAAATAACTTAGTCTTGTTCTTCACTTTGGCTATGGTTCGAAACTTGTAGGAGAAGAGAAGGGAGAAGAGGGTTTGGATGAAGAAGACTATTTGTGAGCTTAAGTCTTGCAAGATTTGTATCTAATATGAGCTTGTAGGACAAGTGTAGGGGGGACCCATGAACCTCACTTGTCCACTTGTCCACTTGTCTTCCCTTCACAAAATATCTCCCATACTTAGCCAATTTTCTAAAATTTCCGCCTCGGCACCGCGGTGCTGAAAGTACTGCAGCTCTCAGAAGTTATGGAACCGCGGTCCTACAGTCCGGCACCGTGGTGCTGCAGCCTTTCGTCCTGTTCTGCCAACTTTCGTCCTTTTTGTTTCGGGAGCTCCTTTTCTGCCTTTTCTGCTCACACTCTATTGGAAGGAATTCAATTACTAGTATAACTTCTCGTCGTCACATTTATTGTATCCAACATTCAATCTTATATCCTAACTTACGTTCTCATTTCATTGCCCTAGAATTACGGGGTGTAACATTCTTCCCCCCTTAGAAACATTCGTCCTTGAATGTTCATAATAGATCTCAAACTATAAACATCTCGGCATAGTATCCTTTAACTATACCTATCAACCTATACTCAGCAACACAAGATGTCAGACAGGGCCACCATATAACACAAGTGGTTTATACTCAAACCAAGGAATCCTCACAACTAATATGCTTCACATATACTGGGTACTTTAACCAAGATCACACATAAAATATTTTACTCAAGAAGGCCTCGTATATCTAAGGTCTCAACGATTATCCAATATTCTAAGATTCTCAACCATTCCATGTCCCAAGCTTACATCGTCTCCCCGTATACGGGTAAGGTATCTTCTCATAATCTCAACATCATGTCGTCTAACCATAACAAACTTATTTACTCCATGCAATTATCATTCGTACATATCACTTAGGCATACAACATAGCTTAATCTAACAACGTGGTATGCCATTAAGTCAATTAAACATGATCTTCTAAGAGTTCATCACCATCTCAGACAACTTATTACCTCCTGAATATTCCAAATTAGCACACCCAATATGCCTTGATGTGGATTCATTAAGTGTTTCATATCTTCCAAGCAATTATTAAAGCTTAACCAACTCATGATAACCCCAAATCACTTCAGACAACACACACATGGACCTAGTAAATATGTTCGTATAGATGTACATCATCATAATACCAACTATACAACAACTTTACCAACCTATATACAAGTCCATATATTACCTTCTGGGCTGCTGTCGTATTCTTTTGGAACATAGCTGCAACCAAAATAATACGTTAGGGATGGACTACCCTAACAACATAGCTCTATCGCACGATCTTAGAGTAAGGAAAATAGAAATCAATCCTAAATGTATTGTAGCCTCCTGTTTATGGGTGTGATGCACAACACATCGATAACCATGATTCTAATGCACACGGTCCGTAGACATTCTGAGGACTGACTGCTCTGATACCACCTTTGTCACGACCCGAACCGACGGGCCGCGACTGATGCCCTACCTGGGCACCCTCGTACCCACCCATCACATATAGCTAGCGAAAGCTTTAAGAAAACTCATAATCTCCTAACAAAGGGATCTTGTCCCCTGAGCTATCATATAACATCATAGGCAAGCCGACAAGGCTGCCATTATATACACAATAGCTAAAATGAACTACAACTGTACATATGTCCAACCCACACATGACTACAAACCTCTAAGAGTAAGACAATAACTATGATGGGACAAGGCCCCGTCGTACCCCTGAATGTACATAAGCCTGTAATAGCAAAACTGTACCAAAATGACTAGACTCCGGAACAATGGAGCTATTTCAAACAGTTGGGCAAGGATCGTAAGCTCGCGGATCACCAAACTGAGTACCTACACCTGCGGGCATGAACGCAGCCCCCCAAAGAGGATCAGTATAACAAGGTACCAAGTATGTAAACATAAAGTACAGTAAATAAGATCATAATTGGACAAATGATGACAGGGACAAGTATGAACATCAAATACCAGATCCAACTGTGTCATATAAAATAAGAGTCAACTGTACCTTGTATCACTTTACCACTGTATCACTATAAAACTGTAATTTATAAAAATGAGAGTCAACTGTGCCTTTTAAAAATATAAAATCAACTGTATATTTTTGAAATATGAAAGTAATGTCAAAATAAGGGACACCTGCCCATATAATCATTATGCATATCCTATTCATGAGAATCGAACCCGCATGGGTCTTTATACCCGCATGAGTATCTATACTCGCATCACAGATCTTGTTCATGGAGTCATATACATATACTATTCGTGGGAATCGAACCCGCATGAGTATCTATACTCGTATCACAGATCTTGTCCGTGGAGTCATATATATATACTATTTGTGGGAATCGAACCCGCATGAGTATCTATACTCGCATCACGGATCTTGTCCGTGGAGTCATATACATATACTATTCATGGGAATCGAACCCGCATGGATCTTTATACCCGCATGAGTATCTATACTCGCATAACAGATCTTGTCCGTAGAGTCATATACATATGTCATTGCCGACCCTTTAGTGAGGGACTCAGTGGATGGAATAATAACCCTTGCACGAATAGCTATCATGAGCAACCTTGTGCAATTTAAATCATATTTTGACTCTCAAAGGAATAAAACCAAGGTACCAACTTATCATGTACCAATCATTAAAATGAACTCTCATTTTAGAAACACGAAGGTACTAACATATCTTTAAGGATTAGGATCCCATAGAACTATGTACGTCCGTCGTACACTTACTTCATATAAACATGCCAAAAGAAAGAAGGAAGATTTCACATACCGCTTGTCGTCTGTACCAACTCGATAATCTAAATTCGTATCGCCCCTCTGTCTAACATTATGGAAACATCTGAATGGCGATAACAGATCTGAATTTGCCTAATTAATTCTTTTATGGGTCGTGAGTAATTATATGATGAAACCTTATCTAATTAGATGTGAACTAGAAAATGTAAAACAAATTGGTTATATCATAGTTTCTATGCAGATGGCGTGCTAATCATTTTAATACAATAATTGTTTGTCGATACCTTTTTCACTTAACGCTGCAATGACTTATTTCAACACGTCCATTAAAACATACCCAATTATTTATTAAAACAGTCTCAGAGCTTAATACTTATCAGTTACTTTAAATTAACAAAGTCGAACCGACCCCAACGCTTACTAAGAACTCTTATGAATATTAACATCTCTCCTCATATGCCTTAATAAGGACTTAGGAACAATTTAGATATGCTTTTAGCATAGAATCAATAACATGAATACCCCTTATCTTCTAAGAGTAGAATGAATCATGAAATAATACCACAGGTATATTTCGGACGTAGAACATGCCAAAAAAATAAGGGATAGTTCACATACCTTATCGGCTATATCAATACGATAAGTAGAATACGTCCCAATTAGGTACTTCAACCTATAACAACAATAACACTTCTATCAACTTCATGAATACTAGTGTAAGTCATATACCATATAATGGTCTTCTTTCATACAAAATGTTAGGCCGCACTTCCCCTATATATACTCACATCCACAACTTTCAAACGAGGCCAATAACATCAATAACCAAGCACCAATTAAGGGCACAACCAAAACAGCAACAAAGGGGATTTACACACCCACTTCTCATGTAAATTCAGCGTCTTAATCTCTATTAAAATAGTCCACTAAAACCGCACAACAACGTCCCACAGTATCATGCAGTTTCGGCCAACAACCAAAACCAAACCCCTTTTCATAACTCCTTAACATTCGATTCCTGTTTCAACACTTTTACATAAACCATATCAACTTTCAACAATAAGATTTCCTTCATTTTAACATGCAGTTAGTGACGATAATAACAACAATAACAACAATAACAACCTTCGAATCAAATATAACAAAACGGTCTCAAAATCGGCTTCATGTCAAACTGTCACATGCACTTCCTATTCCCCATTTCTCTTAACACAATTTCAACCCTTAACTATAACAACATGTAATTTCCAATTACTTTAAGAGGAATAAGAAATCTTACCTTAACTTTAGCCAAAAACAGTCCACAAGTTTCGGCTCACAGTTTCCTCTTTGCTCCATTTCTTCAAGTTACAACAACACACATGTATCCTCTACAAGCTTGTAACCATATTACTTTCTTGTCTTTCTTCCAAAAAGTTCATTTACAAGATTAGGGTTTCTTGGACAAAATCGGCCAACACCATGACCCACTGTTTTGGTGTGTTAACTTGGCTTAGAACTTGGTTAAGGAACTTAATCTTGGAAAATAACTTAGTCTTGTTCTTCACTTTGGCTATGGTTCGAAACTTGTAGGAGAAGAGAAGGGAGAAGAGGGTTTGGATGAAGAAGACTATTTGTGAGCTTAAGTCTTGCAAGACTTGTATCTAATATGAGTTTGTAGGACAAGTGGAGGGGGGACCCATGAACCTCACTTGTCCACTTGTCTTCCCTTCACAAAATATCTCCCATACTTAGCCAATTTTCTGAAATTTCCACATCGGCACCGCGGTGCTGAAAGTACTACAGCTCTCAGAAGTTATGGCACCGCGGTCCTGCATTCCGGCACCGCGGTGCTGAAGCCTTTCGTCTTGTTCTGCCAACTTTAGTCCTTTTTGTTTCGGGAGCTCCTTTTCTGTCTTTTCTGCTCACACTCTATTGGAAGGAATTCAATTACTAGTACTACTTCTCGTCGTCACATTTATTGTATCCAAAAAATTTCCCTATAAAAAATGTAAATATACTTTCCTTCAAACATTCAATCTTATATCCTAACTTACGTTCTCATTTCATTGCCTTGGAATTATGGGGTGTAACACGACCCTATTCCAATTCTGCCTCGTTTCAATTTTAATTAAATCTGAAATATCATCTCGATTTAATTAAGCAATCATTATTTATTCTAATGTCTCGATTATAAACCGAACATTTATATTCTCTCTAATTATATCCTTGAATTGATGGAACAATTGACTTAGTGTTACCCTACATGCCTTCACATATCAACACCAATACCATTAATGTCTACAAGGAACTCCTAGACGGCGCCGGAAGACGAACTCAATATGTGAAGTATAGTTACACGAAACCTGTGAAACAAAATCCTTTCATTCACGACACACTCGATCAAGCTTATGATCTTCCAAGTGTCTATCCAAATAGCTTTATCATTATATCTCATCTATATTAGCTGAAAACAAGACCATATCAAAGATATGTCTACTGCGTTGGCCAATAACTTAGTCAACCTAATACCATATGAGAATATGAGTGTTCTCTCGAAGATACATTTGAGGAATGAATCCTAATCTTTGCTAAACTACCACCTTTAATATACGTCGCAATATACTGAATACAAGTCGTGTCTCAACCTACAAGACATTTGAGCTTAGGACATGATCAAAGTATATTACTCTGTAAATAAGGCGCGTATCGACCTCAAGTCTAAGGACTTCTATCTCACACACGTTGATGATATTTTAGACATATATAACAAAAAGTACATCAGCAGGGTATACCAATACTTCTACAAGTATCCATGTGTCCATCACGAGTTACCATAACTCATAGCAGGTGAGACATACTACATCCCTAAGGATATGATACAGACCACATGTCGATGTATCACATATCATCGATATCTCATTCTCGATGATCATTAGTCGAGGCAATTTAAGAGTTACGTTATAATATTAGTACCTGTTTGGTCAAACTTCTTGAAGTGTTTCTGTTTCTTAGGCCAAACAGGTACTTTCCAGAAGTAGAAACACTTTTTAAAAAAGTCAAAAAGTGTTTCTAGATAGGAAGAGAAGCAGAAACATCAATTTGACACTTCTCGAGAAGCCCTTTTTGTCCATTAATTGAATTTTTTTGGACTCATTTACCCTTTTCTTTTCACAAAATTCCTTTTAATCTCATATAATATTCCTATATAAAATAGAAATTTGGAAATGGGGTAGGGTGGGGGTAGGGATGGGGGGTAAGAAAATAATTCATATTTTTTAATTTTTTTTTTATAAAAGTAACAAAAAATATGAAATAGAAATTTGAGGATGGGGTAGGAAAATGTGGTGGGGTGGGGGTAGAGGGGTAAGAAAAAAAATTCATATTTTTAATATTCTTTTTATAAAAGTAGCAAAACATATTAAATAGAAATTTGAGGATGGGGTAGGGGTAGGGCGGGGAGGGGGTAAGAAAAATTCATATTTTTTATAAATTGTTTATAAAAGTAAAAAAAAATATAAAATAGAAATTTGAGAATGTGGTAGGTGGACGGGGAGGGGGGGGGGGTTAGGGGGAGGTAAGAAAAAATCTCATATTTTCAATCATTTTTTATAAAAGTAACAAAAAATATGAAATAGAAATTTGAGGATGGAGGTAGGGCAATATGGTGGGGTGGCAGGGGGTAGGGGGTAGGGTAGGACTGGAGGGAGGGGTAAGAAAAAAATTCATATTTTTTATAAATTGTTTATAAAAGTAAAAAAAATATAAAATAGAAATTTGAGAATGTGGTAGGTGGAAGGGGGTGTTAGCCGATTTCCAATTGCTCACGCAAGTGTACGTATAGTTACAAGTAATATAGTCTTGTAAGACCGAATATCGTCCTCAAAGACTGCTTTCTAATTATCGAACATCTATTCTAGGTTATCTATTTGGCAAACGATAAGTTGATTTGGTTTTTATCTAACACTAGTAGAGTAATTTAAAGAATTAAACTAAATTATTGAGGTTTAATCAGTTGTGAAGGAATTAGAGCTCCAATATCCTAACTATCCACTCTTTTCAATCATTAATGCAACTAGAATGACTTCTTCTTCTACGTTAAGATAACGGTTAACTAGACTGTCTTATATTCCGGTTAGGATATATAATCGCTCAACCTCAGTGCAGAAACTTTCTATATTTCTATGATAGGTTTTATCACATAGGAGGATTAAGAACAATAACCTACAATGCTACACAAGTATCGGGGTACTTTCGTCCACGATTTTAACATATGTCTATTCAATTACAGTATATCCAAATCATTCCTCTCGGTTCTTGATTCGAAATCATATAGATTATGATAATTAGTGATCAGTTAACTATCAAACATTCATACCAATATTGAATAAATCTTAATCAAGTGAAGAAGAAACCAAACTAATGCATTAATTCATGAATAAGAGTTTCGAGCGATTCAATAGAAAAGCCCTAATAAAGTGTTTAGCTCCTAACCATAGACATGCTAATAACTAATACAAATCCAAACACGAACTTAATTAAAATAGAGAAAAGAAAAAGAAATACTTAGAACTAATGTCTCCAATAGTAGCCGTCAAGGTTGTGATGTGTTGTGTATCCGGTGTGTACCCTAAAATTTGTCCCAAGGGTTTAAATATGCTACAAAAATCGTGTGCCATGGACCCTTATGCCCCTGGCCAATTGTGCCTCGGATCGAATTTTTCCGCGTCGGCGCTGCGGCCCTGAATGCTTTCGTACGGATCTGTTAATTTTCGTCCTTTTTGCTTCGGGAGCCTCCTTTTCTACCCACTTTTCGCTCTTTTTCGTCATTTTGCCTTTTTGAACCGCTGTGACTCAAAAGAAAGAAAAATGACCCTAACACGACACTTAATATAATGAAAATGAGGAAAATACTAACTAAAAATGACTCAAAAAGCTTATATAAAATACTCCTATCAAATACCCCCAAACTTAACATTTGCTCACCCTCGAGCAAATATCAAAACAAAATCAAAGAAAAAAAAACAAACAGACTCAAAGACTCAAATCAAGCAGCTGCACAAGGTTACTTAAAAACGCATGAATGTCAGTTGGGATAATATGATGGAACATATATAGCATGAATATAGCAATCTAGAATTTCAAATCAGATATTTCGCAAATTCATTTCAATCCCAACTAATGGAAGCATGAACACTAACCTATGCATGTCAATTTTATTTAGTTCTATGGGCCTGTTTACTTGCTATTCTCCACTAATCATAGACATACATTCTAGAGATTTTCAGGACTTTTCAGGGTTGTAATGTAGGCTTAGGCAGGGGTAGATAAAAGTTGGCATTTAGGCTCAAATTAAGTACCATAAACGTTTTTCTCATTCAACCATTTTGTCCTTCTTTTTGGTATTATTTTCCGTTCATACCTATTATTCTCCTCTTCTCTTTTTGAAAGCATGAAACACATTCACATAGGAGACCCCAAAATTAACCATTTACATTTTTTTTATTGAGGTGCATCAATTTTCACTCTCTTTTGGTATTTCTTTTTCACTCTTCTTCATCCCAATTTTCAATTACTGCTTATGATGCATAAGGGAATCATAGGGTATCAAAGAAATAACTTATTTTAGGCTCAAATAGGCTGACTAGTGATACAATTTATTGCAAGGTAGGTAATAATGGTAAGAAGGGCTAACAAATAAATGTCTGAATCATCTCTCTAAACATGTATACCTTAACTATTTCGCCTCAAATAATAAGCAAGCAGACTTCATAGACCTTTTTCACAATTGACAACACATAGGCTAAGCATAAAATATTCCAAATAATCAAATTTTCATGAATTTTTGGTTTATCTAACTTAAGCACACATATTTTTGCTTCTCGTTCCATTACATTGTCCCACTTAATTTACTAGGCGTTTCAAGTAAACACAACATGCATTATCATAAAAACAATTGACTAATATAAACACAATAAACGACAAACAAAAAAACTCCAAAAATAGACACACAAAAATAAAATAAAATAAAATAATAACTCCTCCCCCCCCCCCCCCCCCAAAACTTAAATGACACATTGTCTCAAATGTGTAAGACTCAAAAATAAAAGGGATGATTTATAGCCAATAGCGGTTCAACATGGTGGTGCTGGCGGCGGATACTACATTGACCACTGGTTGAACATGGTGCTCAAATCATTGACGCGCTGACTTAGTTCCTGATGCTCTTGCATTATCTGTTGCTGATTTTGCATCATCTGTTCATGGTTTCACAGCATCTGTTATTGATTTAGGAGTATCTGCTCCATGATGGGCACTGGAGGCTCCAAAGCTAAGGGAGGCTGGTGGCTGCTTTCGCCGGGCTCATACTGTGTGGTTGTCTCTGGCTCCTCTTGCTCCATTATGGTTGCGCCTGCTCCGCCTTCTTCTTGACCTCGTCTCCTATCAGCTGGGTTTGCAAGGTCAGGGTATGAATGGACTAGCCTGTATGTTATAGGTGGCAGAGTCTTCTCAAGAATGTTTGTGGCGAATGTTGGGACTCTGTGCCTAGAACATATTGTAGTGATGAATGAACCATATCCCAAACCGCCAGTAGTAGTCAATCTACTGATTTCTCCAATACTCTGCACTATCTCCATGCCAAAAATGAGCTTGATTCTGTCTGCTGGTACATTGGTGAAATAAGTTGACAGAATCAAGCGAGCACTCATGAAATATAGCCAAGCCCTGACTACTCTGTTGAATTGGCACCGGGCAAGTCCTCTGCCCCTGCTGCAGGAATAACGAAACTGCGCTCCTGGGTAGCATAGGGTCTCAGCAACTACATCCCAGTATATGTGGTTGACATTCCTTGACTAGGTTCTGAAATGGGTTGGATGGTGGCCCTGGTCCCCAACATCAGCTGTCCCAAAAATAGCATTCACTGCTTCAGCACTAACAGGTACATAACGCCCTCTTACAAAGCATCTCTCATTGCTTTGTTATGGATAATTGGCGTAGAATTCCCTCACAAGGCTGAAATTTTATTGCGGAATAGCCTCTGCCTCGACGAACCTCTCCCAACCATTAGCTTCAATCGTGGCCCTAATAGGCTCGTATGCATCCTCCTCATCGGGTGGTTCGGCCTGATAGTCCATTCCTCGCACTTGTATTACTGCCCTACCACCTATCCTGTTGTACCGATCCTCCGCATTCCTATTGGTGAATCGGGTAATATCATAATCTGGAGATGATGAAGATGAGGTGGTTCGGGCATCGTTTCCTTGAAGCCATTACGAGGGTTGTTGGAAAATTTTCTGCAGTGTTTCCTTTGTTTCCTTGAGGTTTCCCAACAACTATCAACCAATCACAATTCAAACACAGCAGCACCCAAGAATAATCACACCACAATATGCCCAATCAACAACACCGTACAACATCAACAATACACAATAGAACGCAACCCCCAATCACACAGCACAATACAAAAATGGCTCGTACACTACCCAAAACTTGAAGCTACTTTCACCACTTAACCATGAAATTTCAAGAGAATTGATGAAGATTACCTTTTTGAAGAGTTTTTCTTCACAAATTTCCTGACCCACGTGAAGGAGTGGTGATGGTGAAAGATGTGTGGGGTTTTAATGGGGGTGGTGTGTAGGGATTTTTGAAGAATATGGCGGAGTTTGTGGAAGATTTTTGGTGAAAGGGAGAGTGGATTTTCGGTACTTTTGAGAGAGGGAAAGGGTTGAGTGATTGTGGGAGGAGATTGGGGATTTAGGGCTTTTTATTTCTGAAAACGCGCCGCGGTGCCGCGGCCCTGCTGTACGGCGCCGTGGCGCCACAATTCCTGCGCCTTCTCTTATTAATAAGCACCAGGGTCCTGAATTTGGGTGCCACGACGCTGAAACTTCTGCATCTCCCAGAACATTAGGCGTCGCGGTCCTGCATAGTGGAACTGCGACGCTGTAAAGATTTCGTGCTTTCAGCGTTTCCTGTGTTTAATGTCTAATTCCCTCACCTGTTATCACAACACAACCAAAAATACCCAAGAGTGAGACTGTTCAATTTAAACTAATTGCATAATTTAAACATTGGGTTGCCTCCCAAACAGCGTTGTCTTTAACGTATTTTAGCCGGACACATATCCTTTATTCAATCACTGGGGTAAATTAATCGCACAACCTATCTATTTAAAGATCATTTTCCTTTTCCTCACTCTATTCTTCTTTTTCGGATGATTAGGTTCAGTAAGGTTACCTTTTTGTTAGCTTTCATCTCATCCACTTTTGTTTCAACAATCAACCTAACCTGTGGGTTCACAACTGTCACAATAATTCCCCTACCTTTGGTTTGTGCTTGATGATCTGTTGTGTCAGTTGTGCTCACTGCAAAACATTTGTTGCTGGCCTGGGATTCAATGGTAGATTTGAAAACTTTGAATACCATCTCTTCTTCTTGAACCCTGAGTCTCAACTCTCCCTTCTCCACATCAATTAGGACTCTACCCGTTGCAATTAATGGTCTCCCCAAAATTATGGGCATGTCCTCATCTTCCTCCATGTCAAGAATGAGGAAGTCCGCTGGGAAGAAGAACTTGCTCACCTTGACTAGCACATCTTCCACTATACCTCGGGGGTGTACCACGGATCGGTCAGCAAGATTCAGATTAACTGTGGTTGTCTTGTCTGCCCCCAAAACCAATCTCTTGAACACTGATAGAGGCATAAGATTTATGATAGCCCCTAAGTCGCAAAGTGCCCTGTTGCAGGTTACCTTTCCAATAGTGCAGGGCAGGGTGAAACTTCCCGAATCTTTCAATTTAGGAGGCAGTTTCTTTTGTAAGATGGCGCTACACTCCTCTGTCAGCACTACTGTCTCATAATCCGCCAATCCTCTCTTCTTCCCAAGTATATCCTTCATGAATTTGAAATATGTGGGCATTTGTTCTAACACCTCAACGAAGGGGATATTGATGTGTAGCTTCTTAAATACCTCAAAGAACTTGGAGAACTATTTGTCTAGGGCTTTCTTTTAGAGCCTTTGAGGGTAAGGGATTTTGTCAGTGTATTCCCTCAAAGGTGCTTGTCACGACCCGACCCCGGGCCCGCGACTGGTGCCCTACCTGGGCACCCTTACAGGTAAACTTAACAGGAAATAAATAACAGACTAGCCGATAAGGCCACCTTCCAAAAATATACACGTAACCCAAAAAGCAGTTACCTCTTTTTTTTTCTTTACACAACCCAATCCACAAAATATGACTACAGACCTCTAAGAATTCTTGGCATAACAACTGTGATGGGACAGGGCCCCACCATACCCCTGAATGTACATAAATCTACAACCTCAGGGAACTGTACCAAAATACAAAGACTCCGAAATAATGGAGCTTTCCAACCAGCTGAACAGTGATCCTAAGAATGAGGATCAGCAAGCTATGTACCTCAACCTCGCGCAGATGAACGCAGCCGAAGGAGGTCAAGACGAAATATGTACCAAGTATGTGAAATCAAAATATCAGAATGAAATCATAATATTTCATATAAAGCTGGAGACATATATGATAACCAAAATAACAGTACAATGTGCCTTGCCAAAGTGAAAGTAATGAAAGTCAGTTTTACCTTTTAAAGACTATTTCAACACATGAACAATAGTCACACAGGGCTACGGACACAAGCCCTCAAATATCATCACATAGTCCAGTAAGGGTCTCAAGCCCACAAATATCAAAGCGTGCTGAATCCCCATCATCGCCGATGACCATAAGTGTAAAATATAACCATGTGACGCGCCCGTGGCATCCCACCTCACTGTCGGCGTACACATATACAATACATATATATATCTCCTGCCCGTGGAATCCCCCTATCATTGCCGATAGCCGTAAGTGTAACATATAACCATGTGACGCGCCCGTGGCATCCTACCTCACTGTCGGCGTACACATATACAATATATATATATATATATATATCTAATGCCCGTGGAATCCCTCATCTCTGGTACATGACTTCATGGAGAGCTAATACATGGGGTAATAATCGTATATAACATGCCCGTGGAATCCCTCATCTCGGATACATGTCTTCATGGGGAGCTAGTCCATGGAGTAATAGTACATAACATGGTCGCATGCCTCGGAATCCCTCATCGTATAAGCATGGCCATGGGATAATAGTTGTATATAACATGCTCGTAGAATCCCTCATCTCGGGTACATGTCTTCATGGGGAGCTAGTCCATGGAGTAATAGTACATAACATGGCCGCATGCCCCGGAATCCCTCATCGTATAAGCATGGCCATGGGGTAATAAAATAAATCCGGGAATCTAACCCGCCTCCTGGTTGCATGCCCCGGAATCCCACATCGTATAAGCATGTCCAAGGAGTAATAAAAACAATCCGGAAATCTAACCCGCATCCTGGTCGCATGCCCCGGAATCCCACATCGTATAAGCATGGCCAAGGATCAATCACAATGGAAGCATACTCGTGGAAGCCTTCGTCACTGTCGATACGTCCAAGTAAATTCACAACAAGACAGCTGACCCTCCAACTGAGAGTAACGACAGCGTAAACATATAATACTTGCACTCAAGGCTATCACAAGCAAGCATAAGCAAGTTCATTAAATATTTAGACTTTCATTTTATATACTCAAGGCACTTTTCGTTTCACATAAAAATTCGGGAATTTAACCCAAAGTACTACGTACTTCCATTCTTTTCAGAAGACTCATTTTCATATAAAACCCCAAGATACTAACACCCGTAGTATCAAGACATGTCTATTTTTCAAATTAAGTTACTAAACCTTTAGAAATTCATTTCAAAACTTTGAAACCAAGTAACTTCCAATTTTACAACCTAGGCAACTCATGCCTATCAATCAAAAATAGATAACTCTCTTAACCTTCCATAAAACCGTTATAACTAACTTCCCAAAAAGCCGTTATAACTCTTTATGGTTTAGACATATTCATTCTTTTTATAACCAAGAGACTTATACTTTCAAATCAAGTTGCATAACTTTTAAAATACTTCAAGTCTCTTATCTTTAGAAATCAAGTTTCTTAACTTTAGAAATCAAGTCTCTTATCTTTAGAATATCAAGAAATCAATACTTTCCAAATCAAGTATTCTATACTTTTAAATCAAGTCTCTTAACCTTTTAAGAATTCAAGGTTCATAGTCTTAAAACTTCATAACATAAACTCTTTAAATTAAGTAACATATACTTTTATGCGTGTGAATAGGTTATACTCGTTTATAACGATCTTATTAAAGCAGCCATGATCTAGAAAATTTAATACAATTTTTTCTTATCTTAGTTTTTATGCAGATAGAGAATTCTACTCATTTTAATATAATTGATTGTCGATACATTTTCTTTTATTAACGCTGTAATGGCTTGTTCGATACTTATTCTCATTCGTGCCGTAAATTAGCAAAGTCAACTCGACTCTAAATACTTCCTAACGACTCTTACCAACATCCCCCATAAGACTTGGTAAGAACTTAGGATAACTTAGACATAACTTTCACACAGAGTAAATCAACATACATACCTCTTAACTTCTAAGAGTAGAAGGAATCATGAAATAACACCACATGTATATTTCATACATAGAATCATGCCCAAAAGGAGGAAGAGGTTCACATACCTCGCGACGATTATCGACAAGTAGCAAAATGCTCCAAAGTACTTCCACCTTGATAGCTATTCCATCCTTTAAGTAGAATACGCTATACGTAGTACTTAAACCTATAATGGCCATAATACATCTATTAACCTCTATCTTCAAACGTAGAATATTCTAAGTGTAAAGTCACCAAATTCTACGGAAAATCGGACAACATTTCCTTTGTTTCTACGTACTTTTCCACCTTTTTCAAGGCCCGAAAATCAATAACCAAACGCCACATTTAAGGCCCAACAATTCAGCAAATACAAAGGGGATTACACGCCTAATAGGACGTGTAAAATTCTGCCTCACAATCAATATAAAAATGTCCATTCCTTAAGGCACATTCTTGGCAATAACACTATCCATAACAATATCAATTCTCTTTCAATTTCCTTTTTCAATCCAAGTTGTTATTCCAACATGTTATATACATAATAACAATTATAACAACTATAAATCCTTTCTTCCTTAACATGCGACGATTGTAACTACCGTCCAAATTAATTACAACATTAATGGCTAACTTGTCCATTTTCGGTTTTAACATGTCGACATGATCCAAATCTTTTCAAACTTCATTCTATATACCACATGCTCATTTCTTAACTACCATAACATGTAATCTTCAATTACATTAAGAAGATGAAGATTTTACCTCAATAAGCCCTAATAATGTCCAAGCGTAAAAGTCGATCCTTAGCAACTTTTAGCTCCTCTTCTTAGGTTCCAATCCGCTCCAAGTACTCCTTAGAAGCTCATGAAGAACTCTTCTTCAAGTTCCATCTTCAAAGTTGAAGAACACCTTAGGTTTTCGCCTTGCGACTAACGTGAAAACGTCGTTTTTCCGGGATCTTTCTATTGAGATATCCTTACAATACCCCTAGGAACCTTGGGTTAAAGTCTTGTGAATAAAGAACCACAAACTAAAAAAAAAAAAATGTGGGAATAGGCACAAAGCCGAGAGCACCTCAATGTGTTGCTCAAGTTCTCTAATTTTTTTCTAAGTGTTGAAGACTTGTCTTGCACTAGTGTAGTATATATAAAAAAATGGAGGGTCAAGATTATAACACTTGTGTGGTCTTAGATGAAGAGATTTAAATATCAAGCCAAGTGGGCTCTTGACTTAGTCAATTATTTCAAGCTCTTAGCTTGCAAGACTTGGTCATCTATACTTTGGTCAAATGACCAATTTGCCCTTGGCATAATTCGAACAAGCCCATGTGTGGGGGTGACACGTGTCGCCCTCCCATTCGTCCATAAAATTTTGTAACCCTCGTGGGCCCCACAAAACGTAAAATTTCTCGGGTGAGCCCTACGTGACCAAATCCGTAAAATACATTTCCACAATGATAATAAATTCCATACTCCTCAAATAATGTATTTTGAGAATCTAATTCTCATCAACGAACATTTTTTCTTTCCGAAGTTCGGAAGATTTTCCTTCGGAAAAACAATTCTTTCTTTCGTACCAATTTTCAAGTCTTGCGCTCTCGCGTCTATACTCTTATTCATGTCCTGAAATTATGGGGTGTAACAGTTCTGGTGGAGCTTTCTCTACTTTAGGGCGGTCCTTAGTGACCCCATCCTTTCCTACATCAACTATCTTCTCACACTCTTTCTCATTCACCACTGCTGGTTGGGGAGCAACCTGCTCCAATTGCTTTCCATTTCTCAACAAAACTGGCTGGCACTGCTCTCTCGGATTAACCTCTGTGTTGCTTGGGAGAATACCCCGCGGTCTGTTATTTACCATCTTCGCCAGTTGCCCTACCAGCGTTTCCAAGTTCTTGAGAGAGGACCTTGTTTCGGACATGAACTGATTCTGCGAATTGGTGAGTGTAAGCAATGCTGCTCTCAGTTCATCAGGCTTCTCCTGTTGGGTAGGTGGTCTAAACTGCTGGGAAGATGTAGCCTGTTAATGTGCCTGTTGGTTCTGGTAATTACCTTGATATGGTGGTTGCTGGGCTTGGTCATTTCTCTACGAAAAGTTGGGGTGATTTCTCTACCCTGGATTGTATGTGTTGGAGTTATAAGGGCGCTGAAAGTTCCCCACTGCTTGAACCTGCTCCATGGACACATTATTAGGATCCACCGCTGTGCATCTGTCAAAAGAGTGTGGGCCCCTGCAAATCTCACAATTCACCGGCATCTGGACAACATTCACAAACTTAGTGTTCTACTGTAGCTGTTTTGTCAAGAGGGCCACCTGCGCATTTAATGCAGTGATAGCATCTATCTCATGTATGCCCATAGTTTTCCTGCAACTCACTGATCTGTCATCTGCCCCTTGATGATTATTGGCAGCCATGTCTTCTAGAAACTCATGTGCCTCATTGACACTCTTCCTCATGAACGCTCCCCCAGCTGCAACATCAATGATGGTATGAGTAGTACCACTCAACCCATTGTAAAAAATGTGGACCAACATCCACTTCTCTATGCCGTGATGTGGGCATTTTCTCTGCAAATCCTTGAATCGCTCCCATACATCATACAACGACTCTCTATCTACCTGATAGTAATTGTTCAACTCTCCACTTAACTTTGACGCCTTTAAAGGAGGGAAGAACTTTGCAAAAAACTTTTGGGCTAGATCCTGCCAGGTGGTGACGGAGTTGGCAGACAGTGAGTTCAACCAGCTCTTGGCTCTGTCCCTACGTGAGAACGGGAAGAGCCTCAATCTAATGGTGTCATCAGTAACGTCATTATACTTGAAGATGGCACACAACTCCAGAAAATTGGCAATGTGCATGTGGGGGTCTTCAGACGGCAATCCCCCAAATTGTACTGTGTTCTGGGCCATGCTCAGGATGGCTAGCTTGATCTCAAAGTTGTTTTCCCTATTGCTGGGAGCCTGATGCATGTCTGTGCACCGGTAACCGTGGGCAGAACGTAGTCTCCCAAGTTTCTTTCCACTGGAACCTGGACTGGCTCCCCTGCATTTTCAGGAACCTCATTGTTCGTCCTATTCTGATTCAGTTGGTTGTCCATGGTCACTGAATCAGAGATCATCTTATTTCGCCTATTTTGCTTGCAAGTTTCTCAATTTCAGGATTAAAAGGAACAAGTGTATCTCCTCATCTTCTTCTTCGCATAAACTAAGTCCCTGAAATCGATCAAAATCAAGGCACCAGGGTTCTAAAAATAAAAATAAAAATAAAAATAAAACAAAAATAAAAACCAAAGTAGAAATTAGAATAAATGGTTCGATATTAGAGGTATGCCAGTCCCCGGCAACGGCACCAAAACCTTGTTAGATGATTTCCAATTTCTCACGCAAGTGTACGTATCGTTACAAGTAATATAGTCTTATAAGACCGAATATTGTCCTCAGAGACTGGTTTCTAATTACCGAACATCTATTCTAGATTATCTATTTGGCAAACGATAAGTTGATTTGGTTTTTATCTAACACTAGTAGAGTAATTTCAAGAATTAAACTAAATTATTGATGTTTAATCGGTTATGAAGGAATTATGGCTTCCAATATCCTCAAATATCCACTGTTTTCAATGCTTAATGCAACTAGAATGACTTCTTTTTCTACGTTAAGATAGCGGTTAACTAGACTGTCTTATATTCCGGTTAGGATATATAATCACTCAACCCCAGTGCAGAAACCTTATATATTTCTATGATAGGTTTTACCACATATGAGGATTAAGAACAATAACCTACAATGCTACACAAGTATCGGGGTACTTTCGTCCGCGATTTTAACTTATGTCTATTCAATTACAGCATATCCAAATCTTTCATCTCGGTTCTTGATTCGAAATCATATAGATTATGATAATTAGTGATCAGTTAACTATCAAACATTCATACCAATATTGAATAAATCTTAATCAAGTGAAGAAGAAACCAAACTAATGCATTAATTCATGAATAAGAGTTTCGAGCGATTCAATAGGAAAACCCTAATAAAGTGTTTAGCTCCTAGCCATAGACATGCTAAGAACTAATACAAATCCAAACATGAAATGAATTAAAATAGAGAAAAGAAAAAGAAATACTTAGAACTAATGTCTCCAATTGTAGCCGCCAAGGTTGTGATGTGTTGTGTGTACCCTAAAATCTGTCCCAATGGTTTAAATATGCTGCAAAAATCGTGTGCCCTGGACCCTTCTTCCCCTGGACAATTGTGCCTCGGATCGGATTTTTCCGCGTCGGCGTCGCGGGCCTGCATTATGGCGTCGTGGCGCCAAATGTTCTGCGGCTTCTCAGGATTTCTGGTGTCGCGGTCCTGCTGCTCAGCGCCGCAACCCTGAATGCTTTCGTACGGATCTGCCAATTTTAGTCCTTTTTGCTTCGGGAGCCTCATTTTCTGCCCATTTTTCGCTCCTTTTTCGTCATTTTGCCTTTTTGAACCGCTGTGACTCAAAAGAAAGAAAAACGACCCTAACACGACACTTATTTAAATGAAAATGGGGAAAATACTAATTAAATATGACTCAAAAAGCGTATACAAAATACTCCTAACAAATACCTCCAAACTTAACTTTTGCTCGCCCTCGAGCAAAGATCAAAACAAAATCAAAGAAACAAAAACAAACAAACTCAAAGACTCAAATCAAGCAGTTGCACAAGGTTACTTAGAAAAACATGAATGTCAGTTGGGATAATATGCTGGAACATATATAGCATGAATATAGTAATCTAGAATTTCAAATCAGATATTTCACAAATTCATTTCAATCCCAACTAATGGAAGCATGAACACTAACCTATGCATGTCAATTTCATTTAGTTCTTTGGGCTTGTTTACTTGTTATTCTCCACTAATCATAGACATACATTCTAGAGATCTTCAGGACTTTTCAGGGTTGTAATGTAGGCTTAGGCAGGGATAGATAAAAGTTGACATTTAGGCTCAAATTACGCAGCATTAACTTTTTTCTCATTTAACCATTTCGTCCTTCTTTTTGGTATTCTTTTCCGTTCATACCTATCATTCTCATCTTCTCGTTTTGAGAGAATGAAACACATTCACATAGGCACCCCCAAACTTAAGCTTTTACATTTTTTTCATTGGGGTGCATCAATTTTTCACTCTTTTTTGGTATTTCTTTTTCACTCTTCTTCATCCCAATTTTCAATTACTGCTTATGGCGGATAATGGAATCATAGGATGTCAAAGAAATAACTTATTTTAGGCTCAAAGGGGCCCACTAGGGATACAATTTATTGCAAGGTAGGTAATGAATGGTAAGAAGGGCTAACAAAGAAATGTCTGAATGATCTCCCTAAACATGTATACCTTAATTATTTCGCCTCAAATACCAAGCAAGCAGACTTCATAGACCTTTTTCACAATTGACAACACATAGACTAAGCACAAAATATTCTAAATAATAAGATTTTCATGAATTTTTGGCTTATCTAACTTAAGCACACAAATTTTTACTTCTCATTCCATTACATTGTCCCACTTAATTCACTAGGAATTTCAAGTAAATACAAAATGCATGATCATAAAAAGAAATTGACTCATATAACACTATAAACGACAAACAAAAAGACTCCAAAAATAGACACACAAAAATAAAATAAAATAAGAACTCTACCCCCCCCCCCCCAAAAAAAAATTAAACGACACATTATCCAAAATATGTAAGACTCAAAAATAAAAGGGACGACTTACAGACAATAGCGGTTCAAAAGATGTAAAATGTGGGTCTCGCTTCTTCGCTATCATGCGTTCTACCGCTTCGCCTTCTTCTTGACCTCGTCTCCTATCCGCTGGGTTTGCAGGGTCAGGGTATGAATGGACTAGCCTGTATGTTATAGGTGGCAGAGTCTTCTCAAGAATGTATGTGGCGAATGTTGGGACTCTGTGCCTAGCACATAATGCAGTGATGAATGAACCATGTCCCAAACCGCCAGTAGTTGTCAATCTGCGGATTTCTCCAATATTCTGCACTATCTTCATTCCAATATCAATAGTCAGGCCTCTCATGATGTCAAAGATGAGCTTGATTATGTCTGCTGGTACATTGGTGAAATGAGTTGACGGAATCAAGCGAGCACTCACGAAATATATCCAAGCCCTGGCTACTCTGTTGAATTGGCACCGGGCAAGTCCTCTGCCCCCGCTGCGGGAA
Source organism: Przewalskia tangutica (assembly GCA_029844215.1). Taxonomy (NCBI): domain Eukaryota; kingdom Viridiplantae; phylum Streptophyta; class Magnoliopsida; order Solanales; family Solanaceae; genus Przewalskia; species Przewalskia tangutica. The sequence continues at coordinate 14,003,283 of CM056738.1, forward strand.
TAACGAAATTGCGCTTCTGGGTAGCATAGGGCCTCAACAACTACATCCCAGTGTATGTGGTTGACATTCCTTGATCAGGTTCTGAAATGGGTTGGATGGTGGCCCTGGTCCCCAACATCAGCTGTCCCAAAAATAGCATTCACTATTTCAGCACTAACAGGTACATAACACCCTCTTACAAAGCATCTCTCATTGCTTTGTTCTGGATAATTGGTGTATAATTCCCTCACAAGGCTGACATTTTATTGCGGAATAGCCTCTGCCTCGACGAACCTCTCCCAACCATTAGCTTCAATCGTGACCCTAATAGGCTCGTATGAATCCTTCTCATCGCGTGGTTCGGCCTGATAGTCCATTTCTCGCTCTTGTATTACTGCCCTACCACTTATCCTGTTGTACCGATCCTCCGCATTCCTGTTGGTGAATCTGGTAATATCATGATCTGGAGCTGATGAAGATGAGGTGGTTCGGGCAGTTCGTTTCCTTGAAGCCATTTCGAGGGTTGTTGGAAAATTCTCTGCAGCGTTTCCTTTGTTTCCTTGAGGTTTCCCAACAACTATCAACCAATCACAATTCTAACACAGCAGCACCCAAGAATAATCACACCACAATATGCCCAATCAACAACACACAACACAATAGAACGCAACCCCCAATCACACAGCACAATACAAAAATGGCCCTTACACTACCCAAAACTTGAAGCTACTTTCACCACTTAACCAAGAAATTTCAAGAGAATTGATGAAGATTACCTTTTTGAAGAGTTTTTCTTCACAAATTTCCTGACCCACGTGAAGGAGTGGTGATTGTGAAAGATGTGAGGGTTTTTAATGGGGGTGGTGTGTAGGGATTTTTGAAGAATTTGATGGAGTTTGTGGAAGATTTTTGGTGAAAGGGAGAGTGGATTTTCGGTACTTTTGAGAGAGGGAAAGGGTTGAGTGATTGTGGGAGGAGATTGGGGATTTAGGGCTTTTTATTTCTGAAAACGCGCCTCGACGCCGCGGTCCTGCAGCATCAATGATGGTACGAGTAGTACCACTCAACTCATTATAAAAAATGTGGATCAACATCCACTTCTCTATGCCATGATGTGGGCATTTTCTCTGCAAATCCTTGAATCGCTCCCATGCATCATACAACGACTCTCCATCTACCTGATAGTAATTGTTCAACTCTCCCCTTAACTTTGCCGCCTTTGAATGAGGGAAGAACTTTGCAAGATACTTTTGTGTTACATCCTGCCAAGTGGTGACGGAGGTGGCAGGCAGTGAGTTCAACCAGCTCTTGGCTCTATCCCTAAGTGAGAACGGGAAGATCATCAATCTAATGGCGTATTCAGTAACGCCATTTTACTTGAAGGTGGCACACAGCTCCAGAAAATTGGCAATGTGCTGGGGTCTTGACGCAATCCCCAAATCAGATCGTGTTCTTGACCATGCTCAGGATGGCTGGCTTGATCTCAAAGTTGTTTTCCCCTATTGTTGGGAGCCTGATGCATGTCCCGTGCACCAAGAATCGCGGCGTAACATAGTCTCCAAAGCTTTTTCATTGGAACTCGGATGGCTTCCTGCATTTTCAGGAACCTCATTGTTCGCCCCATTCTGATTCGGTTGGTTGTCCATGGTCATTGAATCAGAGATCCTCTTATTTCGCCTGTTTTTCTTGCAAGTTTTCTCAATTTCAGCATTAAAAGGAACAAGTGTATCTGCTCATCTTCTTCTTCGCATAAACTAAGTCCTTGAAATTGATCAAAATCAACAAACAAATCAAGGCAACAGGGTTCTAAAAATAAAAAAAAATACAAAAACAAAAATAAAAACGAAAGTAGAAATAAGAATAAATGTTTAGATATTAGAAGTACGCCAGTCCCCAGCAACGGCGCCAAAAACTTGTTAGCCGATTTCCAATTGCTCACGCAAGTGTACGCATCGTTACAAGTAATATAGTCTTGTAAGACCGAATATCATCCTCAGAGACTGGTTTCTAATTACCGAACATCTATTCTAGGTTATCTATTTTGCAAACGATAAGTTGATTTGGTTTTTATCTAACACTAGTAGAGTAATTTTAAGAATTAAACTAAATTATTGAAATTTAATCAGTTATGAAGGAATTAGGTCTTCCAATATCCTCAATTATCCACTCTTTTCAATTCTTAATGCAACTAGAATGACTTCTTCTTCTACGTTAAGATAGCGATTAACTAGATTGTCTTATATTCCGGTTAGGATATATAATCGCTCAACCCCAGTGCAGAAACCTTCTATATTTCTATGATAGGTTTTACCACATATGAGGATTAAGAACAATAACCTACAATGCTACACAAGTATCGGGGGTACTTTCGTCTGCGATTTTAACCTATGTCTATTCAATTACAGCATAACCAAATCTCTCCTCTCGGTTCTTGATTTGAAATCATATAGATTATGATAATTAGTGATCAGCTAACTATCAAACATTCATACCAATATTGAATAAATCTTAATCAAGTGAAGAAGAAACCAAACTAATGCATTAATTCATGAATAAGAGTTTCGAGCGATTCAATAGGAAAACCCTAATAAAGTGTTTAGCTCCTAGCCATAGACATGCTAAAAACTAATACAAATCCAAACATGAATTGAATTAAAATAGAGAAAAGAAAAAGAAATACTTAGAACTAATGTCTCCCATTGTAGCCGCCAAGGTTGTGATGTGTTGTGTATCCGGTGTGTACCCTAAAATATGTTCCAAGGGTTTAAATATGCTGCAAAAATCGTGTGCCGTGGACCCTTCTGCCCCTGGCCAATTGTGCCTCGGATCGGATTTTTCCGCGTCGGCGCCGCGGGCCTGCATTATGGCGCCGTGGCGCCGAATGTTCTGCGGCTTCTCATGATTTCTGGCGTCGCGGTCTATCGCTTTCAGCCACTACCAATGCTTTCAGACGGATTCGCTGGTTCGTCTTTTTGCTTCGGGAGCCTCCTTTTCTGCCCAACTTTCGCTTATTTTCGCCATTTTGCCTTTTTGAACCGTTGTGACTCAAAAGAAAGAAAAACGACTCTAACACGACACTTATTTAAATGAAAATGGGGAAAATACTAACTAAAAATGACTCAAAAAACGTATACAAAATACGCCTAAAGGGGGAGGTAAGAAAAAATTTCATATTTTCAATCATTTTTTATAAAAGTAACAAAAATATGAAATAGAAATTTGAGGATGGGGTAGGGCAATTGGGTGGGGTTGGGGGGGGGGTAAGGGGGGCAAGAAAAAAATTCATATTTTTTATAAAAGTAAAAAAAATATGACATAGAAATTTGAGGATGGGTGGGGGTTGGTGTGAGGGGTAGGTTTGGACATATTTGAGTCATTGACTATCATATTATCGTTACATTTTTATGTACAATATAATATTATTTTTTGATTAAATATTGCAATTAAATAATTTAATTTTTTTTATTAAATTGTAAAGATATACTAATTTTTAGAAACATAGGATAGAAAATAATATTTTAAATAGTTTTAAATCTATTAAAATGAATATTCTAGTAAATTTGCATAAATGTGGGCCAAACAAGAAACAGTTTTTGTTTCTGAGAGGTGCTTCTATAATTATAGGCCAAACACCCTAACAGATTATCTAGAAACAATTTCTGCAAAACTACTTCTAAGAAATAGAAACACTTTTCCAGAATCTTGGCCAAACAGACCCTTAATCTCTCATATTATTAATAAATACGTAACCTCTAGGGATGCATTTATAGAATATTATAAACAATCAACTAATAATTTAATAACTGTCATAATATTAATTTCCATTAATATAAATATGAATGTGTATAAAGTACATTTATCATAATACAAATTCACATAAATATATTTTCAAACGCATCCATTTTATGTTGATCATTAGCAAATCTAAAGATGAAGTAACCATCCTCATATAGGAATACCCTAGGTGTTTCAACAAAGTGGCCAAATCGCATAGACAAATTTTAGCATATGTTTAAATGGTGGATTTTCCCAACTACATATCCGATTAGAGCACTATCTCATTTCCTCTTTTGTGATTCCAATTCCTAGAGATTAAGTTTAAAACCTGTGTTTCCATCTTTAAGCATCAGAGGATAGTAGCTAAGCTTCTTACCTCGATTAGGGGCTCGATTGTAATGTCTAGGTTCATCTTGAGCATTTGTAGCACTGTCAAATCCCATTCAAAATGGGATCACAATTCACACATGATGGTCTCCCATGTTGGTTTAATTCTAAATTAGACATCATACATGAGCCCTTGATTAATATTTTGCTATTCCAAATAGTAAGATTCAATTTATTTACAATGTTAATTATATTTTATGTGCTAGAAAAGAATATAATAATATTCTACTTGGATTAAAATATTATGTATTTGACTAACTAAATTCCCGAATTTAATTATCAAACACAAATAATTAATCCGTTAGCAAAAATTAGAACACTTGTTAGTGTGCGCCCCCATAGGTTCCATTTAGTAAATCGATCCGATCAATATACTAATCAAAGATGACGTCTAGCAACTCTCCTTAATGACCGGGTAACATGAAGTATACAATTTACACTCAATAACATTTACAAGAATAATGTATTATTTCCTTCTATCTTTATAGCTCTGAATCACCCTAGGATATGATTCAACTGTCAAATCCTAATAGGTGATCAACTATGATTGCATGTCAAATATAACCAACTATTGAATGATCTAAGAAACTTTTTTCTTCTTTCATTCGAATGCCCTGGACAAGGTCCTAAATTAGTTAGTTATAATTCATGACAACATAGAGCTTTAACTCATTACCAAGAGTTGACAGATTCCATCTCGATCAATCACTAATTCTACAAATGTTTAATCATACCCAATATCGTTTTGACTATCGCCCTAGGACCATAGGCGTCCGGTATCAAAGTACAATAAACAACATGTCAATTACTATGATGATCACAGGTCAAAGAAAAAAACTAGTACATTACATTCTTCAAGAAAATGTTCTATTGACAATTTATGATAATTCTAACCATTAGGAATTATTCAATGAGTTGGTTCAATGACCATATCTCTATATGCATCATCTATGTATATAATTTAATTAATGAGATCACTTAATATTTATTCAATAAAGACCACCACATACATATTGATCTAATCGGGTTACTAATATCCTAATTAGTAATCTTATGATCAAGAACAATTCAGATTAATTTATAAGAGACATGACTCTCTCATTATCATAATCTACATGATGTCAAGTCTCAAAACTTTAATCAAGGATCTTATCATATTTAATCAAATAATTGATTATAACAATGTATGATAAAAGAATATTAAATGCCATAAATTTATATTAAATAATTTTTACAAAATATGTTCGAATCATCAAATGTGAGATTGAATCTAGGGCATATCAACTATATTCCTAACAACGCATACCTGGTTATTCATAATAGCTCAGAAAACTTAGTTAAAATCTCATAAAAATGGATCATCCATTTTATATAGATAAATTTGTCATATATACTGCTTTAAATACATTAGTCATAGAAATATAAACAAGAGTTATAAGTCATCCTCCGTTAATCTATGAGTTAAAAGTTTTTATCCAACATGTTGAGTATGGGTCAAAAGTAGACCTTCTTACCTTTTGCTCCGTAAAGAGAGAAAACGAGCAAGGTCATCCCAGTGCTCGTCCATTCCACCTCCGATATCAAAGTCAATTCCATCCAAATCGCCAACAGGGTGAGAGCTTGACTTTCCTTCCAAAGAAGTTGTTCCAAAGATAAGTGGTAACTTCTCAAGCATCCTCAGTCGATAGAGAGAAGTATTAGTGAATATTAGTATAATATTCCTTACATATTTTGTAATTATTAGTGATGTATAATTATGATAGTTATAGGATCCTAATTGTAGTAGGACTGCACATTGTACACATTATATATATTTGTATTAATGAGAAAGACTTTTCAAGGAGGATTAACACATTCTTACATGATATGAATAGCCACACCCTAAAATACCAAAAACCCTTTTTTTAGCTAGCTGCCGACCCCCCCCCCCCCCAACCAAACCACGGGCGACGGCTGCCCGGACTATTTTTTGTTTTTCCGATTTGCTATCTTCTTCTTTGGCTTCCATGTCTCCTCTCACTTCTCCTAAGGCTCCTGCCGCATCTTCCTCCACAATTGTCGTACACACCCCCCCCCCCCCCCCCGCCCCGCATCGTCCACCTCTTCTTTCCATCCGACATTCGCCATTACAGAATCAAGAACTTCATTCCCTTTATTCTAGATCAAGAAGATGGTCAATATGCATCATGGGTTGAACTCTTTCGTATTCACGCATGCACATATAACTTGCTCGATCATACTGATGACTCCTTCCCTCACCCCATTGACGTTACAAACAAGACGTAGCGTTGTCTTGACGCTATCGTCAAACAATGAATTTATGGTACTATATATAAAGACTTCTTTCATAAGATTATAAAAATTGGTGCCTCAGCTCGTGAATTATGGATACGTTTGGAATAAATATTTCAGGATAACAAGAATACTCGTGCCATGTATTTGGAGGAACAGTTCAACAATATATGCCTCGAGAATTTTGCAAATATGTCAGAGTATTGCAAATAATTAAAACTTATTGCATACCAATTATCGAATGTGGGGACACCAATTTTCAAAACAAAAATGGTCCTACAACAGGTTGTGAATACGATACCCTGACAACTATGATTCAACTAGTGGTTGAAACTACCACGGAAAATAACGCCACCGCCCGCCAGTCGCCACCGTCGGAGACCACCATGAGCAGAACAACCACGGAGGCAGCAGGGGCAGTAGAGGCCGTGGTTTAGGTCGTGGTGGAAAAGGTGGCGGGAAGGGAGGTTGGACCAGCCAGCAGTCCAACACACCGCAGCAACAGCCCAACGGCTTCCAGCTTTGGGCCAACACTGGATAGTGGCCCAATTTCGGAACCTAAGCCGTAGTTGCATACCCGTTCCAGCATAACGCAACCCAGTTTCTTGGAAACTGGCAGCCCAATCTCTTGTGCACCCAGGCCATCACCAGCAACTTCAAGCAGCCTAGCAGGCCCACTTCGACATTACCCAACCGCCAATTCCGACGGGCCTGGACGCCACTGACCTGGGCCGGGCCTTCAACATATTGAGCCTTCAGCAGCCCGATGAAAATTGATACATGGATACGGGAACGAAATCTCAGCTCACCCATTCCTCATGTAATCTCTCTCAACTGTCTCGTTTAAAGTATTCTCAATTTATTACTGTTGGAAATGGTCATCGCATTCATATTTAGGGTTACGGTACCATATACACCCAACTACCTCATCCTCTATTATCCTTAAACAACTTCCTTTATGCTCCCAACAACATTAAAATTTTAATATCTGTCCGGAAATTTACTCGTAATAATTTTGTGTCTGTTGATTTTGATCCTTTTGGTTTTACTGTGAAGGATCTACGTACGGGTACACCTCTTACGAGATGCAATAATAGCACAGGGGACCTCTATCTTTTCCCATCCTCTTCCGCTGCCAGTTCCCACTCACACACCTCCCTCGCTGCTATCTCTCTGTCAACTTGGCACAATAGGATTGGACACCAAGGAGCTCCTATTTTTAATTTTATAAGAAGAAATAACTTTATTTGTTGTAATAATGGTACACTTGCCCAACATTGTGTTTATTGTCAGTTAGGCAAACATGTTCGCCTTCCTTTTAAGTCATCTCTTGGTGTTACGTTTGCTCCTTTGACATTGTTCATGTTGATTTATGGACATCTCTCATTACTAGCTCACTGAGTTATGTAGTCTTATTAAATGATTACTCTCATTTTATTTTAATTTACCCATTAAAAAATTCAAGTCGAAAGTGTTTTCTAAGTTTCTTGAATTTCATAATTTTATCAAAACCCAATTTGAAAAGGCCGTCAAATCTTTTCAGTGTGATAATGGTCGTGAATTTAATAATTCCACGTTTCATAAATTTTGCAAAAATACTGGCATAGTTTTTCGGTTTTCGTGTTCCCACACCTCCCCTTAGAATGACAAAGTAGAACGAATTATCCACATTATCAATAACATAGTTCGTACTCTCTGTTTCATGTCTATCTCCCTCCGTACTTTTAGGTCTATGCAGTCAAAATGGTAGAATACGTCCTAAATATTTTACCTACTAGTACTCTTCATAACATGACTTCAACCGAAATTTTATACCGTCAGATCCTCTCTTATGATCACCTTCGGATATTCGGTTGTCTCTGCTACCCATATCTTGCCTCCACTTCCCCTCACAAATTAGCACCCCGAACCACTATGTGTCTTCGTAGGTTTCTCATCTAATTATAGGGGTTATATGTGCTATGACATGTCCACTCATCAAATCCACATCTCCCATCACTTCACGTTTGACGAGACAATTTTTCCTTTTGCAAATATCCAAAAGTTCAGAAACACAGACTATACTTTTCTAGATGAGTCTGACACCTCCCCCGTCGTACTTACCGAGCTCTATCGTACCGCAACCACTGCCACCGTACCCCCATCTCTGCTAACCACCATCGGCACTCTGCCCAACCAGTCTCGGTCATCACCGATTGCCACTACTCTCAGGGGTAATCGGCCTGTTACATCATTGGTCAGTCCAGTCATCGTATCACCCACCCACCGACAAACTTCACCGATAAATCCAGTGTCACTGCCACTCCAGCCAACCCTAGTGTCCCTACCACCGAAAAACTTCACCGATAAATCCAGCGTCACCGCCACTCCAGCCAACCCTAGTGTCCCCACCACCGACCCCAGCACTGTACCAAAAACCTGAACCCACCACAGTACATGTACTTAGACCTCAATCAACCCACACTGGCCCTGTCACACCCTACCCAACCACTCCCCATTGCCGAGTCCGGCATCCAGTATCCCCCATCCCACTCAATCGGACCAACTCCCTAGACCATCCCAACCAGATTTGAACATCCGACACCACCTGTTATATCCCATACTCTGTCGACCACATTTAACACCTACCCAACACTGTTGCTGCCACCCGAACCTCTAACCCGACACCCTACTAAAATATCTGACCTACCCCCGCCCCCACACACCGTATGGAAACTCGTACCCAATACAAGATTTTCAAACCAACGTCCAGTTTAACCTGTCCACATAAACCATATCCCCAATTTCCAAAAACCCAAAATTAGCCAAACTAGACCCTAATTTGAATACGGCCATGCGTGAGGAATTTAATGATTTAACGAAACAACATACTTGGGATTTGATTCCTAGACTAGATGGGGGTGAATGTGATCGGTTGCATATGGCTATTTAGTCACAAATTCAGAGACAATGGTGACTTAGAGCGTTATAAGGCGAGACTTATGGCTAATGGTACTAATCAACATGAGGGTATTGATTGTGGTGAGACGTTCAGTCCAGTTGTTAAACCGACAACTATTCGCACAATTCTGAGCATTGTTATGGGTAAGCATTAGCCTATTCATCACCTTGATGTGAATAATGTATTTTTACATGGAGACTTGAAATAAACTGTTTACATACACCAGCCGCATGGTTTTGTCTATCCAACAACCCCTCAGTATGTATGTCGTCTTCGTAAGTCACTTTATGGTTTGAAACAGTCCTCTAGAGGGTGGTAGGAACGCTTTGCACAGTACATTATGCTTATTGGGTTTGGATGCAACAAGTGTGATAATTCTCTATTTATTTTTCATCGAGGTAGTAACATTGCTTATTTGTTGTTATATGTGGATGACATTGTGCTTACTGGCTCTTCTAATGTATTGCAAAATGAGATCATTGTTCTTCTTAAATTCGAATTTTCTATGACTGACTTGGGGAAGTTAAGCTATTTCTTGGGGATATCAGTGACTAGATCTGCAGTTACTATGTTCTTGTGCCAGAGTAAGTATATAGAGAAGATTGTGTATAGGGATAAAATGACGAACTGCAAGATCATGCCCACTTTGGTTGACTCTAAGTCAAAGCCTAATGTTGTTGATGGTGCTCCAGTATCTGATCCTACTCTTTATAGGAACCTTGCAAGTGCATTTCAATATCTTACTTTCACCAGACCTGATATTGCTTATGCTATTCAGCATGTGTATTTGTTTATGCATGCCCCCAGAGAGCCTCATCTTACTGCTCTTAAACATATCATTCTATATATTAAGGGCACACTCGATTATGGATTACATCTCTACCCTTCTGCACCGACCAGATTGTTATCATATACGGATGCAGATTAGGCAGGCTTTCCGGACACGCGACGCTCCACTTCCAGCTACTGTGTATTCTTAGGAGATAATCTCATTTAGAGGTGTTTAGTGGGTCTGGCCCATCCCGCAACCTAACCCGCCCACCCCACCCCTCCCCCCAAACAAAATTGGGATATCCACTGTCGGTATAGGGGATCGAACTTGGGATGGGACTAGGGCTCGTACCTCCCATCTCGATCCCACCAATCCCGCCCCTGATCTGGCCTGCCCCATCTTGTCCCCCTCCCCTTGCAGAAACAACCATTACATAATGGCCAAATTTGATTTTAGCCATTGGTAACAGCTAATAACGACCATTTTGGCCCCCCACAATATTTATTTTTAACCCCTAAGTTAGTATATTTACACTTTAACTATATTTCTCAACTGTAAATACCTCATTTTCCTCTTCATTTTTCTCACAAATCTTTCTACCATCTCATAAGCTATAAATTGTGAATAGTGAACTTGTCAATTCTTTTGAGCTAAATCATTGACTCCAGTATTTCTATCATTTATATAATATAGATAATTGTTTGTAGAGCTTACGAGGATTCGAAAAACTTTAATAACATGTAAGAATTATTTACAGAACACCATGCAATAATCATATTATGAACAAAATAAAGTAGCAACATGAGATGTGTTATGAACACCTCTAAATATAAAGTGTGTTATTATAGTAAATATGTTGAAGCCTTATTAATGGTACATTTGTCTAAGGGCATGGCTAGATTGAAGTCAATCTATGAAGCTTTTATTGAAGTCGAATGCGACATGAACTTACTTGACATATCACGGAAGCATTGACTTAAGTAGTTGTTAAAATCTAATTCAATTGGAGAAAAAAGTAGGGAGAGAAAGTACTTGTCACTTGGTGCAACTTTAAATGGTCGTAACTCTACGCACGAATGTCCGTTTTACCCGATTTTTTTATTTTGCGTATTTTTTCGAGAAGTAGTCGCAAGGAGATTTGGCGTAGCCAATTTTTAGGAAAATGTCAGTATTCCAAATCAATTTGAATTTTCCCTCAAATTGATTTCTAATTTTCCCTTTTCTTTAGTAAAGATCTGACGATATACAATAGATTTCAACATTGAAACTTCGTGGTAATGAATGTCAATTTCAGTGTTGGAAATTCAATTTTAAAAAAAAATCCCCCAAATTTCGTAACCCGACCCGACCCATCAGTCCCCCCAAATCTCGTCCCCTCTTCTTGCGGGATGTGGGATGGGATGAGACCTCTTCCCGTCCCGCCTATCATGGTCCGCCAGTCCCGGCGTATCCCAATACCGGCCCCCATCCCGCTAGAGCTCATCCCACCGGATCCCGCCTTGTCCTTCCCCGGCCCACTGGCCACCCATAATCTTATTTCATGGTCTGCCAAGAGGCAAGTCATTCTATCCCGTTCGAGTGTAGAATCAGAGTATAGAGGCGTTGCCAATATTGTTGTTGAGATCTTCTGGCTTCGAAACCTCATTTTGGAGCTTCAGTGTCCATTGCATAAGGCGTCTTTGATGTACTATGATAACATATCCGGAATATAGTTATCTCATAAACCGATTCAGCATCAGCGAACCAAGCACATTGAGATGAATATACATTTTGTTCGTGAGAATGTTGCTATCGGACATGTTAAGGGTTTGAATGTGCCTCTTCATATTGCATATATCTTCATGAAAGGACTACCTAGACAACTATTCCTCGACTTCAGATCCAGTCTAAGCGTCTGGCCTCCTCCCGCCGACTAAGGGGGTGTATTAGTGAATATTACTATAATATTCATTACATATATTGTAATTATTAGTGATGTATAATTATGGTAGTTATAGGATCCTAATTATAGTATGACTCTACATTGTACATGTCACACCCGATTGTGAACTCTCGGGCTTGAATGCGCGACGGAATGGTTATCCCCGCAAAATATAATAAAATGTAAATGTTAAGTATTGTTAATGTGTTGTTAAGGGAGTCGCCACCTAATTAGTTGGGTGAATTAGGACACCTGAATGCTAACTAATTAAAGTCAACATTAACTCCATTTAATGGTCTGCAAAACTTATGTGAGATTCTGAGTAAGGGTTTTTTATTATCCTAAAGGGAAGGGGTGAGACATCCTTTAAGATCCGCTAACTTACAGTTTTCCAGTCAAACCTAGGTTAAATTATTTGGCTAAGAAATGTATGTTTTAGAAAATGTTAAAAGGTGTTTATAAATAATAAATAATGTTAGTAAAGGAAATCAATATTTCTTATGCAATTGATAAGCAACAAAACTTTGTGACAAAATTTCAAATACGTATGTCAATTATAAAAGGCAAATGAAGTATATTTCTGTTTTTAAACTATCCTTCCAATTTATCTATCCGAAGGGTAATGATTTTTAGATATCCTATTAATTACAGAGTTAGATAATAAAATTACAACAAATAAATAAATAAACATATAGAAGACGAATGAAGATTGAGATGTTGAAGGGGTGTTTAGGACGAATGACAACATCGTCTCGTTCTATTTTTGTTTAGGAATTCAGAGGCGGTAGATGCTGACGCCGATGCGGAGATCATAATGAGTCTCGTAATGAAACTCATTGTTGCTCCCAATTCATGTCATGTAAAATAAAAGAAAGGAAAAGGATTAATGACGGAACCTGAAAATATATGCATAAAAAAAGATAAAAGGAATGCTGGCCAAGAGGCTGAACAACAAACAGTAACGAGAATGAAGCAGGGTATGTATTGGGTTTCACACCCAGAAAAGAAATTAGAAACAAACATGCCCAAACGTCAGTATGAGATCAGAGAACCTGAATATGCAAATGCGTGTATAACCATAATCTATATACCTTATATATTCTTTAAGATATACTATTCCCAAAGGCATAAGATTTTTTAAAAGAAGATATGACGGGTACAAGCATGTCAAACATCCACATAGAAAGACTAATATACATGATATTCCTTGATGATATAACATTCAGTTAATTAAGCCTACTTATAACATCAAATCTTATGTGATCTATCAAGTAAAATGAAAGAAGTAATGATCCATCCTAGTTCTAACAACAACAAACTTCGACATACACTTCAGGGCTTTTCATTTGACAACAGATTCATGCCATTATTTTGTGACTTAGCTTAAGATTATGATGACACAAGATATAGTTCAAGGTTCTAAGTGTGGTGGTTCCACCAGATCAGACATTTGAACATGACAGACACATTATTATCCCACCTATACTTCATTCAAGCAGTCAAACAAGAAGACAGAAGGCCTAACGAGACAGCACATTAGGCAAGAGATCATTCCAGTAATTTTATCATCTTTCACATTTTTACTACCCCAAACAATGAAAACAAAGTAAAATAAATATATTATGATAGATATTAAATCTGTATAGTTAGCTTAAGAGTAAAATACGTTAGCCATCTTAAGGGATGAGAACGTAGAGATTTTATTTTAAAATTAAAATGTTTGTTACTTTATCGGGATGATAACACGACATTGTAAATGTCACGACCCGACCCCGGGGCCGCAACTGGTGCCCTACCGGGGCACCCCGACAGGTATACATCAGAGAATATCAGCGGAACATACATAACACATAACCTGTATAAAGTAAACATCACTGGCCAGCCGATAAGGTTGCCTTCCATAAAAATATACTTAATCAAAAGTACAACTTATTCTTACAGTCCAAAACACAGACGTGACCACAGACCTCTAAGAATAACAACTGTGGCAGGACAGGGCCCCGCCATACCCCTGAATGTACACAATACCTATAGCATCAGGGAAGAACCGTACCAACAAAACAAGCTGCCGGAGGAATGGAGCTTCTGACACCGGAACAATGATCCTAAGAATGAGGATCCACCACCTGCTTACCTCTACCTGCGGCATGAACGCAACCCCCGAGGAAGGGGGTCAGTACACAATATGTACTAAGTATGCGAAACTGGAAAATACTGAAAATACCTTAAGTATAAAATAACTGAAGACATGTATAAAAATCATTTTACAGAACACTGTGCCTTACCAATAATGAGAATATCAACATATACCATACTGCATAAAATAGGAAGCTCATGGTCAAAGCAAGGTCATCCGCCCGCAAAGATCATTAAGCACTCCTACTCGGGACTATTTCACCGCGTGGTCCCGTGACCCGCATGAGGTATTCCTCGCATAGGCTGTACTCACCCGCATGGGACTATTTCACCCGCATAAGCCCTACGGACTCGCATGAGGTATTCCTCGCATCGTGGGTAGAAAATCCACGGAATAGGTGGTATAACGTCTTGGGGATTTACCCCTCATTTATACTCTTACCCTGAAGAAGGTGGTATAACGTCTTGGGGATTTACCCCTCATTTATACTCTTACCCTGGAGAAGGTGGTATAACGTCTTGGGGATTTACCCCTCATTTATACTCTTACCCTAGCTCAACCGACCATCATACATAACATAAACAAGGTAACATATCTTAGTAAAAGGAAATCCGGGAATTTAACCCAAAGTACTACATACTTCCATTCTTTTGAAAATGACTCTTTTTCACGTAAAACCTTTGGGCAATTGATGCCTTAAAACCAATTTGCCTTTCACAACCTCAAATAATTTATCCGTACTCATTTTACTTAAAGTAAATCTTTCTTTGTTAACCTTTCATAAAGCTAATATAATCAACTTCCCATAAAGTTATTATATTAACGCTATACCTTAGTCAAATACATTTTTCCTAAAACCCAAGGGACTTACACTTTTAAAAAGGAAAACAAGAATCATATACTTGAACACATCAAGTCCCTTAACTTTGAAACTCAAGACATCCTTAAAACAAGTAAGGGATATCAAACCTTGTACGTCTATCGTACTACATAGGTAAAACCATTCATGCTCAAGAGATAGGAAAGTTCCATATACCTCTTTGATCAATCCACTTGCTAAGCCCAAAATACCGCACGTAATATGTCAACCTATAATGATCATAATACGTTTATTAACCTCTAATTCAATGTAGAATAATCTAAGTTCAAGTCACTAAATCCTATGGAAAATTGGGTAGCATTTCCTTCGTTTCTACATACTTTGCCACCTTTTTCAATGCCGAATTCAACATCCAAACGCCACATTTAAGGCCCAACAATCCAAACATTTCAAAGGGGATTACACAACCAAACTTGGGTGTGTAAAATTCTGCCCCATAAGGTACAACAATTAACTTAACAATTTTAAGGTAGTGTTTAGGCTACAACATGCTCACATAAGCCTTTTAACCAATCCTATCATATCCAAACCATATTTCTTACATGCAATGAATCTAAGAGCATTATTTACTACTACAAGTTCCTTCTTCTTCACATGCAACATCAATAACTAGCTACAAGAGAAGAATTGTTACCTTAGAGCTTTAGCCAAAATTATTCCAACAATTTTGCTAGCCTCTTTTCCAAGAACACCACCACAACAACCCTTACAAGCTAGCCACAAGCTTCCTTCTTGTCCTAACTTTTCAGATTTTCCCTAAGCTTTGAATTCCTCTTGGAATTCTAGAGAGAAGTGAGAGCTCTAGCTTTAGAGAGAGAGAAAGACTTTGAAAGATGACCAAGTCTTCAATACTTGGTCAATATAAAGGACATGCAAAAATCAGATGGGGGGAACACTTGTCACCCTCCCATGGCCTTTTTAAAAGAAAAAATCTGTTTTCCTCAGTTTTTCCGCCAAAATTTCCGCCTCGGCGTGCGGCCTCTGGCGCCGCACTGCAACCCCGCGACTCCCGAACTATCCGCGCGCGGCCCTGCTTTCGGCGGCGCTGCAACTTCAGCGCTCCCTCAGAATATCCGGCGTCGCGGCCCTGCAACCGGCGCCGCGGCCCTGTAGCTCCTGACCGAAACACTTTATGTCCGATTGCGCACTGAACTTGCAACTCCCATAACTTCCTACTCCGATGTCCTATCGACGAACGGTTGGTTGCGTTGAAAACTAGACTCAACGAACTACGCACTAGGCCTTCGAAACACCTACAAACTCTCAAGGTAACTGGACATACACCAACTCAAAGTTGACTAAAAACCCGTCCGAAACAATCCGTCAACCTATATTTCGAAAATTTTAAGTCTTACTCCCTTTCGTACGCTCTCATGCGCATGACCTGAACTACGGGGTGTAACATTTTACTCACGAACGAGGTTTCACAACTTTTAACACAATTCAAGTCCTTAACATTTCATACCAAGTCACTTAACTTTAGAATCAAATCAAGGACACAAAAAAAAAACATCAAACTTCTTTAACACACGTGCGTCTACCGCACTATATATTTCACAAATAATCATGATTTCATAAATGTGAGTAGTTGTCCTTGGTTGGTTTAAAATGCAAAGTGTTATAATAGCTTTTTGGGAAGTTAGTTATAACGACTTTATGAAAACGAAAGAATGGTTTTATCATTGGATTTAAAACGGTAACTTGATATTTTTTTAGAAGTTATGAGGCTTAAAATATTTTGAAAAGTATATTGTTACTTGACTTTCAAAAGGATAAGTGTTTTTGTTTAAAAGGAAGACATGGTATCGTCTTGAGTTGGTTTTAAAAGAAGGCATGGTTTTGTCTTGGTTTATTTAAAAGGAAGGTATGGACATTGTTTTTGGGTTACTTAAAATGATAGTTACTCTATTTTTTATACTACGGGTATTAGTATCGTGTGACCTTTGTGAAAGGAATGAATATTTTAAGGAGTTAAAATACGTAATACTTTGGGGTTAGAACCCGGATTTTTGGCATAGTATGAAAGTACCTTGAGTGTGAATAACTTGCCTATGTTTGCTTGTGATAGTCTTGGTGTACAAGTACTATATCCTTACGCTACCACGTCTCTCGATAGAGGGTCGGTCAGGTTCTTCTCGATCATGTTTGGACATACTGACACGTTGGGTGGCCCACGGGTATGCTTCCGTGGTAAGTGTTATCTTGTTATTTCATTTGGGCATACTGACTCGATGGATGGCCCACGGATATGCGGCCATGATGAGGGTTCGTTCCCTGTTGATAGTGTTATTCCATGGACTAGCTCTCCATGAGGTCTACTGATGTAGGGTGGATCTGGTAGCTAGCCCTCGTACTTGCCCCAGTCGTTTCGTGATGCAGGGTGGATCTGGTAGCTGACTTTCGTACTTGCCTCGGTCAGTGTTAGGACGAAGTTTCGTGATGCAGGGCGAATCTGGTGGTTAGCCTGCGTACTTGCCCCGGTCAGCGACGTGACGCATGGTGGATCTGGTAGAGGCTATCGTACTTGCCTGGTCGACCGTGATACATGTATTTAGTATTGGTACGGTGGGATCTGGTAGCGGCTTCGTACTTGCCGATCGATTGAGGATGCAGGGTGGATCTGGTAGCTATGCCTTCGTACTTGCCCCGTACGGTTCTTATGACACAGGTGGGATCTGGTGTTCATGTGTACTCCTTGATGTTGTTATATCATAAACTGCCGGCAGTGAGGAAGGAATTCCACGGGCATGATTGATATTGTGGGCATGAGACCCATGGTTATATTTGAGTGATGACTTAGAGGGCGTGAGTCCCTGACTTGACATGACTGTGTATATGTTGTGTACCGTAGTTTGGCTATCATACATGTCTCCTGTTTTATATGGACTATTATGATTTCATTCTGATATTTTGATTTCACATACTGGTACATGTTATCGACCTCCTTCGGGGGGATGCGTTCATGCCGCAGGTTGAGGTACGTAGCTTGCTGATCCGCACTCTTAGGATCACTGTTCAGCTCTTGGAAAGCTCCATTTCTCCGGAGGCTTTGTCTTTTGGTACGGTTTCCTGAAGTTGTAGACTTTTGTATATTCAGGGGGTATGGCGTGGCCCTGTCCCTCCACAGTTGTTATTCCTAGAGGTTTGTAGTCACGTTTGTGGTTTGGGCTGTAAAGACATAGTTGTACTATTATCCTTTGGAGTAAGTATATTTTTATGGAAGGAGGCCTTGTCGGCTTGCCAGTGATGTTTACTATATTCAGGGTTATGTGTTATGTATGTTCCGCTGCTATTCTCTGATGTGTACCTGACGGTGCCTTAGCAGGCACGATGCCCCGAAGTCGTCGTGTGATAAATCATGTATCCTCGACCTTAGTAACAATTTTGATTGGAGATCGGTCTTAAGTTATTAAAATACAATAGTGATATTTTAGAAAATAAGTAAAGATTTGAAATCTTTTGAATATAGGCACATAAGTGTACATACACATACACACATAATCCTTTTGAATTTTGGTTGTTGTTACTTCTGGGGAACGCGTCGGCTTAGTTTGAAAATTTAGGATTAGACCTCATAATCCCTTTTGACTTTCCACTAACTATTGGTTAGGAGAAGTATATATGATTCCGCTTGTGATTTAAAAAACACACACTACCCAGTTAGTTACAAAAAGCTTGAGTAGTGGTTTTAACAAACAAGAAGGAAAAAACAACAAGCTATAAATTTCATTTTTTTTAGATTAACACCTATTTCATGTAAGGAGGCTAAAACACATGGAAATTATGAGGGTAATTAGTTTAGGCATGCCTCAAATAAAACTGCAAGTAGAGATTGAACTTAACTAATTATTGATTGTCACATATGTAAAACTCACAAGTAGTTTCAGAGAAAACAACAACGGACGACGCAAAGTAATCGCAGCAACCCAATAACAGCCGGCGAGGCTCAAATACAGTGTACGTGAACAAAGCAAAGTGCACAAAATGTATATATGTAGAGCAAAAGGATAGAGACAACCTGATCCAATCGTATGACTGAATTTGAAATAGTAGCGGGCTTGGAAATATTGTATTGCGTACTGGCAAGGAAACGACGGCATATCCATGGCTGCGAACCCTATTCTCTGATTTCCATTGCTGAATCGATATGTAAAAATAAGGAAAAACTTTGGAGTTCCTGTTCTTGGTTCTTCCCTGTTTTGGGTGCTTAAAAAAATGTTCGACTGTTGTTCTCTGATTTTCCTTGTTGTTTGTTGCTGTTTTTAATTGTTTTGAAGGGGGTTTGGAACCACTGGTTTCCTCTTTTGTTATTGTCGTTGTCATTTTCTCTCCGTAAGAACTGATATTAATTAAGATTTAGGAGATGTTTCTATCGAAAATTCCCTGCCTATTGCATGTATGAATGACCATATATATAGTCGTGATTTTGGGTTCCCATTGGTAAAATTATGAAGATTTTGGTAATGATTTTTTGGGATTTGAGCAGATTTGGATGATATTTTGTTATGGTTTTTCACACGATTTTTGGTGCAAGATTTTCGATAATTTGCTTTGGTAAGTCTTCAATTGTTGGAACGATTTTGGGAGATTTGGATTCGACTTTGGTAAGATTTGAAACTATTTAGTTATGATAAGTCTATTAAGAGGATTCTTAGTATAGATGGTAAGCTTTGATATGATTTTTGGGAGTTTATTATGGTGAGATTTGGCGGGTTTGATTATGGTGAGCTGTGTGGAGGCTGTTAGGAGAATTTAGGGCAAAGTATGTTGGTGTGTGGAGAAAATGAGATAAAGGCTTGGGATGGATATAATTTGGGCTCGGGTTTGGGCCAATTCAGGGTATTGGAATTGTGGGGCTAGGAGATGGAAAATGGGCTGGTGGGAATTGGAAAGGTTGGGCTCGTGGGTTTTATTTTGAGTTGGGTAGATTTTAAGTGTTGAGTTTTATTTTAATAGTAGCATAAGACATGGGTTAAAAAATATAAATTGTGCTAGAATATCATTGTGGAAAAATATTATATTTAAGAGATGTTTTATGCTTACTGTATATGCCATGTTATTTTGTGAATAAAATATCATAGGATATGTAGAAAAATTATTATTAAGGTGTAGAAAAATGCCAAAAGGGTAGCAAAAATGCGGACACTAGTAATAGGTGCTAAGAATGGCCGATGATATTAGGGAGTGTTTAATATTCTACATGGATGTGACGTCATTGTTTATTAAATTTCTTATTTATGTCTGTGTTTAATTATGTGTGCATGTATTATTATTACTAAAATTATTTTGCGGTGTTTAATGAGTAGTTTAATTTTACGGATAAATAGTTGGAGGGGAGGAACAAAATTGGATGTCAACCGTACATATTATATATATTTGTATTAATGAGAAAAACTCTCTAAGTGAGATTAATACATTCTTACAATGAGGACTATAACGCCTTTAGCTTGGCATGATTTTATGTCAGAGCTTAAGTTAGTACAACCACCAAGAGTTGGATCACAATGTCCTGCTAGATTGATCATGGGATTTTGGCCATTTCCAAAAGTGTTAAGAAACCCTAAATTAACAAATTTGTAAATCCCATTGGCACAAGTATCTGCTAGGGTGCCTTCATTTCTAATCTGACCCCAATATATTGCAATTCCTCCAGCATCTAAAAGGGCCACTGATGCTAGAATTAACAGAGGAAATAGTAGTCCGCATGAGCAGCTCAACTGGTTCTCAAGGGGGATAATTGGAAAAAAAAAAACAGAGAAAATAGTAAGAAGAAACTAGATGGTTTAATAAGTGCCATTCCCAACTAATGTAAGTTTTTCTGAGTTAATGAGCTAGGAACATTGTGTTGTGTTACACTTTATGCTTAAGAAGTAATGAATTTTATAGGAGATACATGTCTCCTGTCATTTGTTGTAACGTATATTATTGTTCAATCTATTGGGATACTTCGAAATATATCAAGGAGTTAACGGTTAAAAATACATTTGAACTATCATTTTTTAGCGGGTTTCACACCCCAATTATCAGTTGTTCATTTTTTCTTATCTGAATTATCATAATCTATGTATTAAAACACACCTTGAAGTTGACTAAGTCAACTAACAATTGTTTCATTTTCCTACCTGAACTATTACTATCTATTCAACTAGGTGTGTTTTAATACACAAATAGTGATAATTCATATAGCAAAAGGGAATAATTGATGATTGAGATATGAAACTCGTGAAAAAATGATAGTTGATTGTATTTTTGACTATTATCTCTATATCAAAAGAGTAATTTAATCTCAACATAATTTAATCTCATTTTTAATGCAATACATATCTCGGTCACCGTGTTGGACAAATAGGACCATTTAAAAATGCTCTGAAAGAGTAATTGTTGGGTTTCTCAAGTATTGGTTTTATTTAGAGCATGTCTGTACAAATTTTCAAAATCATTTTTAATGCAATACATATCTCGGTCACCATGTTGGACAAATAGGACCATTTAAAATGCTGTGAAAGAGGAATTGTTGAGTTTCTCACGTATTGGCATTATTTAGAGTATGTCTGGTCAAATTTTCAAAATGGACTTTTTCCCAAAAATATAACAAAAACAATGCTTTAAATATTTATCAAAAAAACCTATTAGATTTAACTCGAAACTCGTTTTCATACAATACATCTCAATATAACCATGTCGATTAATATTTCCACATAAAATGCTCTAGAGCCTGGAGGGGTACAATTGGGCTTCTCTTCTAGGTTAGGTACGAAAGTATATGTATGCCCTAAAGACAATTTGTATTAGGACAAAATGTACTTTATACACATTCATATTTATATATTAATGATGATTAATATTATGACATTTGCATTTGTTGAATTATTAGTTGATTGTTTATAATATTCTATAAATGCATGAGCAGAAATGCGACAACTTTTTGGCTAGGTAACATAATGGCAATGTATTGGACTGCAAATCTGACCTAATCCCCTGCGTAGGGGCTCGGCTCCCGAACCGTACGTGAGCTGTCTAGAGTTTACGTGTTTATTAATGATGTGAGAATTAATATTATAACGTAACTCTTAAATCGCCTCGACTAATGATCATCGAAATTGGGATATCAATGATATGCGATACGTAAACATGTGGTACACATCATATCCTTAGGGGATGTAGTATGTCTCACTTGCTACGAGTTATGGAAACTCGTAATGGGCGCATGAATACTTGTTGAAGTATTGGTATACCCTGCTGATGTAATGTTTTGTTATATGTCTATAATGTCATCGGCGTGTGGGAGATAGAAGTCCTTAGACTTGAGGTTGATACGCACCTTATTCACGGAGTAATGTACTTTAATCCTGTCCTAAGCTCATATGCCTTATAGGCTGAGACGCGGCTTGTTTTGGGTACGTTACGAAGTGGATTAAAGGTGGTGGTCGAACCAAGATTAGGATTCATTCCTTGAATGTATATTCGAGAGAACACTCAAATACTCATAAGATATTAGGTTGACTAAGTCGTTGGCCAATGCAATGGACATGTCTTTGATATGGTCCTATTGTCAACTAATATAGATGAGATATAATGATCAATCCATTTGGATAGACACTTGACAAATCCTAAGCTTGATTGAGTGTGTTGTGAATGAAAGGATTTTATCTTCCCACATATAGGTTCAGTTCACATGTTTCGTGTAGCTAAACTTTACATATTGAGTTCTTCTTCCAGCGTAGTCTAGGAGTTTCGTGAAGACCCTAATGTTGTTAGTGTCGATATGTAAAGGCTTGAAGGGTAACACTAAGTCAAATGTTCCGTCGATTGAAAGAATGTAATTAGAATAGATTATATATATGTTCGGTTGATGACCGGGACATTAGAAATGGAAACAAGGCAGAAAATAGGATAGGACCGCGACGCCATTGATTCAGGGCCACGACGCCAAAACACGCGTCGAGAGCCGCAACGCCACTTACTCAGGGTCGCGGCTCTAAGGCGCGTCCAGTGAATTCGAACTGGCCCAGTCTGCTGACTTGTTTAATGGGATGGCCCATGGGAACCCTAAGTTGAACTCTTCAACTATAAATAGAGGGTTTCCCCTCCCATTTTACTACACCTAAACCAAGAGAGTATTCTCTTCTAAAGCTCTGTTGGATCCCTAGCATTCTTGACTTAGCAATTACATCAAAGTTTTCCAGAAACTTGCAAATCGATGGACGTTTGCGTGTGCACCCTCGGACTACACAAAGCTTCCAGATTTGAAAATTGCTATCTATAAAATGTAATTCTTCGTTCGAAGTATTACATTATTGCTTTGTGTTTATTTTACATCATATATTCATACTACAGTTTGACTGAATGTCGGGTTTGAAACATAAATTTTCAAATTCCGCTGCCTGTACGAACCCAACAAAATGCCTACAGTGGTATCAGAGCCAGGGTTGTTTTGTGTGTTTATATGATAAATATTAATGATAATATGGGTTACGATTTGTTTAGATCTATTTTTATGTTGTTTAAAGGCTTTAGAATCCTAAATCTCAAGAACACATGGTCCTTGTGTCTAGATCTGTTAAAACAATTATGTATTCGAGAAAGTCATTCCAATATATAACTCCTCTAAGTTGATATGTGTTATCCGGTTCGATTTAGAGCATGGTGCATTGAGACGAAGAACGTGAAGAAAATTGGATTTGATGGTCGATGAACATATAGTTTTAATTGTGATGGTGTTACAAGTGATTGATCTAAAAATCTGACCCTGAACCAGTTTTAGGAGTTCGGATTTTTGGGATTTTGTGTTTATGGAGTAATGGCATTGCGGCTCTGTTCTAGAGCACCGTGGCGCTGCTAGGGTTTTTGTGGTGGCGTCGGGGTTCCACGATGGAATGCCGCGGTGCTGCCCAGATGACGCCAGGGGCGCCGTGGCTCAGTTCTAGAGCGACACGGCGTTGTTCATCCAGAAAACTTAAAATTAATTTTCGGACTATCTGAACTTTCGGTGCCACGACGCCAACCTGCAGGGCCACGGCGCTGACAAGACAGTCTACAAAAATTTTCTCTCTGAACTTTTGGCGCTGCGGTGCCAGCCTGCAGGGCCACGGCGCCATCAACGTTAATTTAAAAAAAATCGAAAATCAGAAACAGAAGTTTAAAAGTTTCGGAATCTGATTCTGAAAGTTTTAAAATTTCAGTTTCTGAAAATAAGTTTTCAAATTGAACAAATTTGGTCCTTTCGGAAAATCTGTAAATAGAGAAAGTTTATGAAAATTGTATTTTTAAGTTCTAGAAATTGCAAACAGGTCCCAGAAACTTAAAAATATTTTATGAGAGTTGAAATTGCATTTTCTGAATTTATAGGGGTTCAAAATTGAACTTTTAAATCCTTAAGGGACTGAATTGTAAATTTTAAAAGTTTGCAGAATTCCTGAAAAATAGAATTTTGAAATCAGAAAATGTTTAAGGACTGTTTGGCATAGACATAGATTATAGAGTTTAGACAAATAAACTCATGATTATCATTTATTGTATATTATTATATAATATACAAATATGCTAAGTGTTTTGAATATGATGCATTTAAATTATTAGCATAGCGTCCGCAATTATTGTTTGGGTAGGCGGCGTCCAGTAATTGTTTAAATTCAATGACCGTTATAACTGTCTGGGTAAGACGGCGCCCAGTATGTGATTAAAACCATCTTATATCATGTCTATTGGGTTTGATGGTTTCCCATCTAAATGTATTTAGAAATTGCATGATAGGATGTCATATGATGTATGGCATAATTGTTGATCTTGAATTAATTCCCCGAAAACTAAAAATGTTCCCCAAACATTAAATACAAGTCTAAATTAAAATGTGTCGTCCATTATAATTGTTAGGGTGCAAATTCCTTTTCGGTGATATGAGTATTTATGGCAAAGCATTTGTTCTAAGTCTACGGGGACTCAGGCCCTTTCATATATGTATTAAAGTGAAAGTAGATGATAAACTTTTGTAGGTATTTACACCAAAGTGTTTGCTCGTAAAGGCTAAATTTACTTGGAAACTTAAACACAGTCGCGTAATGGGGTTGACTTGGTTAGATGAATCTTGGCGCCAAAGTGTTGGACTAATCTAAAGACGCAAGATTAAAATGAAAGATGTTTAATCAAACCAAGAGTTGTAAATTAGTTTTGCAATTGGTTGAGGACCTACCAAAGTGTGCTATTGAAGTTATCAGCCAAAGCAAACGCGGATATAGCATATGTTTGGATCGTGGCCCATTATGACCTTAAAATGTTTTAGGTCCATATTCTACCTTGGGGTCGTAGAAGTATGAAAAATAGTGGGAGCTAATTAAACAAAAGGCCATGTTAAATTAACATATAATGAATGTGTATAAATTAGGAGAATGAATTTTGATTGCATTTTCCTATTTCTATCTATATCTTCATATCTTCAAAATGTCGAGTTTTTCGTTGAAAATGCTTATGGAGTCCAACAGACTTACTGGACCCAATTTCATATACTGGCTCAGGAATGTAAGAATTGTCCATTAGACAAGAAAAGATTGAATATACATTGGACAAGGTATTCCCTATAGCTCCTGCGGAGGACTCTGTTGAGTATGCCACATTTGATAAGGTTGCTTACGAGAAACATTATGCAGACGCCACTTCAGCTCAATCTCTAATATTGTCTTCTATGTCACCACCATTGCAAAGACATCACGTGGGGCCCAACAAAATGTTAGCACATTTGAAAAGTCTCTATGACTCACAGTCTCAGACAATGGAGTATGATCTGCTCATAGAACTTTTCAAATGTAAGCTAAATGAAGGGAGCCAGGTGTCTCCACATGTGTTGAGGATGATTGAGTTGATAGAAAGGTTGGCTTCCATCGACATAAAGTTTCATGACAAAGTATCCACCACCCTCATCATGCATTCACTTCCAAGGTCGTTTGAGAATTTCATTGTTAATTATAATATGAATGAAACTAAAGCGACATTGCCGGAGTTGTATAATATGCTGAAAACCTTCGAATCTTTGACCTCCCGGAGCAAACCGATACTTTTGGTTGGCTCTTCTACCCATCCCAAACCGAAAGGTAAGGGACCACAGCAAAAAAAGAAGGGCAAAGTTATGGCTACGGCCCCAGCAATGAAGCCCAAGGTAGGGGTGAAGAAGTAGAAGAAACTGCCGGCATTGGATGTTTGCATGAACTGCAACAAGAAGGGGCACTAGAGGAAGGACTGTACTGCTCCAGGCGGAGGAATGGCACCAGGTTCCTCAGTCTCTATTGGGCAAGGTATGTTTGTAATTGAAATTAATCCATCTATAAATGATTCTCATTCCTGGGTACTTGATACCGTTTGTGGCTCACACATTTGTATAAATGTGCAGGGGCTAACTGATAGCAGGAAGGTCGGGCCTCAAGAGGTGGACCTGCGCGTCGGAAACGGAGCACGAGTTGGTGCTGAGCGTGTAGGAACATATAGACTAGATTTACCTTCCGACAAAATTTTAATGTTAAACAATTGTTATTATGTTCCTTCTTTGACAAGGAACATTATTTTCATTCCTATACTTGACACTGAGGGCTTTTCCTCAAGCATTAATAATGGCAATATGATTTTGACTTTTGATAATGTTGTGTATGAAATTGCTCCTCTTGTGAATGTATTGTATACATTAAACTGTCGCAGAGAAATTTTCAATGTACAAAATAAAAGAGCTAAGTTAAATGAAAGAAATTCTACCTACTTGTGGCATTGCAGACTTGGTCATATCAATCACCCGAGGATAGAACGGTTGAGGAAATTAAATTAGCTTGAACCATTTGACTTACAATCTTATGGTAACTGTGAATCCTGTTTGAAAGGTGAGATGACCATTAAACCTCTTTCTGGAAGGAGGATCCGTGCCAAGGAGGTGCTTGAGTTGGTGCATATTGACGTATGCGAACCATTTTCGACTCAAGCTAGAGAAGGTTTCTCATACTTCATTACTTTTACAGACGACTTGACAAGGTATGAATATGTGTATTTTATGAGACACAAATTCTAGGTTTTTGAAAAGTTTAAGGAGTTTAAGTGTGAAGTTGAGAAACAGCTCTCAAATAGTAGTAAGACTCTCCGATCTGATCGAGGGGTGAATACTTGAGTAAAGAATTTCTTGACTACTGATCGGTGTATTTTATATACACCTTTTGAGTCAGTTTTAGTTAGTCTTTTGTCCCTTTTTGTACAAATAAGTGTCGTATTAGGATAGTTTTCCTTTCTTTTGAGTCAAAGTGGTTAAAATGGCCAAATGGAGGAAAAGGAGCTAAAAGAGGGCAAGAGAGGAGGTTCCAGAGCTAAAAACAGAGAAAGTGGCGAACGAGGCTGAAACCTGGACGGCCGCGCCCCGCGATCGAAGCGAGGCGGCGCCCAACATCCAGAGAGGCTGCAGAAGATCCAGCGCCGCGGCGCCTCATGCCAACAGTAGCAGGGCCGCGGCGCCTAATCATCAGAGAAGCTACAGAAGTTACAGCGCCGCGCCTCGCATGCCAGAGAACTGGCCGCGCGCCAAATCACCCGGACCACAGAGTTCGGCCATGGCCGAAGCGTGGCGCGGCGCCGACGGAAAAATCGAGGTTTTGACGATTTTACGGGCGAACTCGAGGAAAAAGTTAAGGGCGGTTTTCAGCCTATAAAAGGAGAACCCTAGGCAGATTTTAAGGGTTCCCTTTCTTGCACAACACAAGATTTCTTGCTTGGAGATTGGAGACCATAATTTAGTACTTTCTTTTCCTTTTTCTTTTCTTTATTTCAGTTTTTGTATGATGACTTTTGAATTAGTTCTTGTCATGTCAATGACTAGAAACTAATTCTCTTATAGGGCTTTCCATGTTAATTCTCTAGAAACTTATGTTATGATTTAATGCATATGTCTATGGTTATTCTTCTTTGAGAGATCTATCCAATAATTGTGTTGAATGTTTGGTAATTAATTGACAACTAATTATCACTATATGATTTCTAATTGACTTCGAAAGGAGAGATTGTGAATATGCTGTAAGTTGGGTAGACATTCTTGGATTGGGGATGAAAATACCTCAATTATTTATGTAGCGTTAATGAGAGGCTTAAAAACCCTAATTTTGCGCATGGTGCGTGACGGTTAACTAGGTTTTTGTTCTTAATCCTCCTATAGAGTTATCCTTATCACCGAAAGGTAGGTAAGGTGCGATACTGGGGTTGAGTGTTTATATAACCCTAACGGGAGTATAAAACGATTTCGTAAACCTGCTTTCTCCGAAAGAAGAAGACCATAGTTCGTTGCATTAATAAATAGCATAAGCAGATAGTTGAAGAGACATGGAAGCCCTATTCCCATCACAACTGAAATAAACCTATAGTTAAACTTAGTCTTTATAATTCTTAGTTATAAACAACAAAAATCACATATCAATTACCAAATAGATACCAAAAAGATAGATAGTTGGTACTTGAACCCTAATCCTTGTGGACGATATTCGGTCTTACTAGGACTATATTACTTGTCACGATAACGTGCACTTGCGTTAAAGTGTGTGCATCTTTTCGCGCATCAAGTTTTTGGCGCCGTTGCCGGGGATTAGGCATTAGTTCAATATCAAATTTATCTATTTTTAATTTCTAATTTGGTTTTTATTTTTATTTGTAATTTTCACGTTTTTTTCGTTATTTTTGGTAAAAATCAGGGTGCCGTGAATTGTTGTCTGTTTTTGATCTATTTCAGGAAATCAGTTTATGCGAAGGAGAAGAGGGGCAGACACTCTTGTTCCCTTCAATCTAGAGATTGAGAAACTCTGTAAACAGAACAGAAAGAATCAGCGGAGTGCAACCTTGATAGAGATGGACGGCGTACATAACAACAACATGATGAGAGAAGGGTTAGGTGAAAATCAGCCTAATCCAGCCATACCTCGGCAAGTACCTATGGATGTCGAGGAAAGAGTTCAAGTCCAGGCAGAAAGAAGCTTGGGAGACTATGTGCTGCCAAGAGTGAATGGAGCACAAACATGCATTAGGCTCCCTACAATAGGAGCCAACAACTTCGAGATAAAACCGGCGATTCTGAGCATGGTACAACATACAGTGCAATTTGGAGGACTGCCATCGGAGGATCCACATATGCACATAGCTAATTTCTTGGAGCTATGTGCAACTTTCAGATATAACGGTGTTACTGATGATGTCGTCGGATTGAGGCTCTTTCCCTTCTCACTCAGGGATAGAGCAAAAGTATGGTTGAATTCCCTGCTGGCTGATTCAATTTTTACATGGCACGAGCTGGCACATAAATTCCTAGTCAAGTTCTTTCCCCCATGCAAAGCAACAAAACTGAGAGGGGAGTTGAACAACTTCTACCAAGCAGATGGAGAGTCCTTATATGAAGCTTGGGAAAGGTTCAAAGACTTGCAGAGAAAATGCCCACACCATTGCATTGAGTTGTGGAACTTGGTCCACATCTTCTACAACGGGCTGAGCAGTACAACAAGAACCATTATAGATGCAGCAGCAGGTGGGGCATTCATGAGGAAAACAGCCCACGACGCTCATGAGTTATTAGAAGATATGACCACTAACAACCATGTCACAGAAGAGAGGTCGACAAGTGGGAGGAGAACAGTGGGAGTCCACGAAATAGATGTTATTGCTGCCTTGAATGGCCAAGTGACCCTTCTAGCAAAACAACGGCAAAGAACATACGATGTCGATGAATGCGGTGCAGATGCCTAAAAGCTGTGAGATATGTGGTGGCCCACATACATTCGATAGGTGTCCTTCAGCTGATCCCAATAATATACCATGGAGCAGCGAGTGCGGTGCCGTGGTAATTATCAGAGGCAACAGAACAACCCCTACTCCAACACTTATAATCCAGGGTGGAGGAATCACCCAAATTTCTCAGGGAGAGGAGACCAGGGGCAGCAGAATCAATACCAGGGGCAGCAGAATCAATACAGGGCGATGCGTAACCAGCAGAACGAGTTAGCGACCTTCATTCAAGCCCCAGCCTCAGCTCAATGCACCTGCTCAAGAAGAAAAGCGGACGAGCTAAAAGCGGATAAAGACTTGCCAACGCCTGCACTCGATTCATAATGAAGCTAGATCCTCGTTCAGGAACTTGGAGACACGAGTGGTCGGTAAGCAGCAAACAGTAGGCCACAGGGTACATTGCCAAGCAATACAAAGGTAAATCCGAGGGAGCAGTGTCAGGCAGTGCAATTAAGAAGCGGCAAACAGTTGGAGCAACAGTCACCTCATCCAGTAGTTGAGAAGAAGGCAGAGATAGAAAAAGAGAAGGTGATTGAGCCTAGCCCAGTAGTAGAGAAAACTCCAGAGAAGGAGTATACAGAGAAGATCCCATTCCCCCAGAGACTACAGCGAAAGGCGGTTGATAAACAATTCTCCAAATTCTTGGAGATATTCAGGAAGATGCATATCAACATACCTTTTATAGAAGCTTTGGAGCAGATGCCTTCCTATTTCAAGTTCATAAAGGAAATATTAGGGAAGAAGAAGAAGCTGGCGGAATATGAGATAGTAGCACTAACAGAAGAGTGTAGTGCTATCTTGCAGAAGAAGTTTCCACCAAAACTAAAGGATCCAGGAAGCTTTACACTACCTTGCACAGTGGCGGTGACTTGCAATGAGCTTTGTGTGATTTAGAGCAAGTATAAACGATGCCCTTATCGATTTAAGCGATTGGAGTTGGGAGAAGCAAACCAACCACCGTGAGTCCGCAACTAGCCGACAGATGTTGGTTCATCCAAGAGGAAAAATTGAGGACGTGATTGTGAAAGTAGGAAAATTCTTCTTTCCTGCAGACTTCCTCATTCTTGATATGGAAGAAGATGCGGAAATCCCTATCATATTGGGAAGACCATTCCTAGCAATGGGGAGAGCTTTAATTGATGTTGAAAGGGAGGAGCTAACACTAAGGGTGGAGAAGAAAGAAATGGTGTTTAAGGTTTTTAAACATATCATCGAGCCACCAACCATGAGCAGGTGCTTTGCAATCAGCACCATCAAGCCCCTCTGTGAGTCATTACAAGTCAACCAAAGGGAGATGAGCCCAAGAAAGCAGGCATGGTTTGCCAAACCCCCACTGACGCAGGTATGTGTTCCTGAACTCCCCCTTACTGATAATGCGAAGAAGAAAAGAAGAAAAAGAAAACGCAAAATGTGGAGGAAATGGATTAGTTGGGGGCTTGATCCACCCCACGGTTATTAAAACTAAGGAACTTGCGTCCGACTAAAAGACGTTAAAGACAGCGCTACTTGGGAGGCAACCCAAGGTATGTCAGTTTATTTTATTGTAATAAAGTATTTTTTATTAAGAGCGGTCTCACGGAGGTAGTGTTTGTCTTTGTGATTGAGTGCATGTGCCAATAAAGCGGCGAAAATCGAAGAAAAGCCGGATTTCGAAACACGGCCGCACGCGCGGTGAGCAGGCGGCGCGCTAAAAGAATCGAAGAGACATCGAAGGCAGCCGCGCGCGCGAGAGGCTACGCGGCGCCAAAAATCCAGAAAAATACCAAGTTTAGGCGCCGCGGCGCCCCGTAACAGGGCCGCGGCGCAGAAAGTCCCGAAGGAGTGCAGAACATTGGGCGCCGCGGCGCCAAAAGCAGGGCCGCGGCGCCGAAGCGGAAATCCAGAAACTTAAAACGCCCAGAAATCAGATTTTCCCCAATTCCAATTTCAAAAACCTAACCCTTCTTCTCCAAAAACACACGAAAAATCCAAAAATCTACCCACAATTCCTCCACAAATCCAACCAAACCACAACCAAAACTCTTAAATTCCTAAAAACCCTTAGCTATCTCAACCAACAAAGCTCCATTCCATAGCCTCAAACCACCATTAGAAACAAGAACAGCTTGAATCTTCTCATAAAAAGGTAATCTTTTTCTGTTCTTGAGATCTTTACTAAAGTCACAGGAGGTAGTAGTTTGAATGAGCATTGTAGTTGTGAAGTAGTTTGGGTGCTAAAAAGTTGATTGTGAAGTTTGGAGAAAGAGTAGAAAAGGAGGTTGGGTATTGGGTAGAAGAGTTGAAGTTTGGGGGTGTTGTGTTCGCTGCTAGTTGTTGATTGTGTAGGAAACATTTGTGCCACTAAATTGTAAGCTGCAGAAACTGTTTTAAAAATGTCCACCAGAAAGAGAAGAGCCTCCACATCCACCCCAACCCCACAATACGATGATACTAGGTTTGTGAGCTACTAAGCCTTCCAAAGATACAAAAAGCTTGATACTGCACTTTAATAGGAAGGGAATGGACTACGAGAGGAGCCATATGGGAAGAAGATGTGTATGAGCCCATTCGGGCAATGATTGAGTTAAGGGTGGAGGAGATTTGTAAATCAGGAGAAGATAGCACGATGAACACAACAATGATAGTGCGTGAATTCTATGCCAACTTTCCGGAGAAGGTGGAAAGGGGATGCTTTGTAAGGGGAGTTTATGTGCATGTGACAACAGAGAATGTAAATGCACAATTGAAGACGGTTGATGTTGAAGAAAGAAGTGATTGGAATCTCTTTAGAACATGGTCTAGAAGCACCGACCGCATCGATTGGAATGTCGTTGCAAACACCGTGAGCTACCCTGGGGCTGCTTTTGATATTGGAAGAAATGGATCAAGAGCGAGCAGTGTCGATTCAACAAAGCGACCAAAGGTTGGTCTGTATTTCGTCTTGCGCGTGATTCCATCCACGCACTTCACGAGTGCGGAGGATAGGATTAAACTGATATATGGAATTATGAGGGGAATGACGATTGATGTGGAAAAAGAGATAGTGCAGAGCATTGAAGAAATCAGCAGGTTGGTGACAACAGGTGGATTGGGACACGACTCACTTATCACTAATCTATGCGCCTTCCGAGGGGTCCAAACCTACCAGCGACACTCATGGGAGAAACCAACCGGTGTCTGTGGGATAGTACACTCTTTCCCGCACTCCAAGCCCCGGCGGCGGAAGAAGAGCACAACCAGCGGCAGTGAAGCGCAATGAACGAAGATGAGCCTGAAATAGGGGCTCAATATGAGGCAGGACCTAGCCACCGGCCAACCACAGAAGCAGAACCTTCAGTGCCCACGATGGAGCAATTGTTTCAGAATCAGATGAGGATGATGCAGAGTTTGGACACGATGATACAAGGGCGGCAAAGCGGCGGCAAATCAATGAGATGAGTTCCTTGTTGATCGGTGGTCATGCATTATCGATGCCACGCGCACCACCACCATTCTAGCCAAGTCTGTAAGTGTCTTATTTCCTTTTATTGTCTTTGAGTCTACACACATTGGGGACAATGTGTGATTTAAGTTTGGAGGTGTTTTATTTGTGTCTTGTTTTATTTGTGTCTTGTTATGTTTTATTTAAGTCTTTTTATTGTTTTTATGTATTTTTGAGTCACAAAATTTTTTCTTTTTGAGTCATAATTGTCTGT
Organism: Przewalskia tangutica; assembly: GCA_029844215.1. Lineage (NCBI taxonomy): Eukaryota > Viridiplantae > Streptophyta > Magnoliopsida > Solanales > Solanaceae > Przewalskia > Przewalskia tangutica. The sequence goes on from CM056738.1 coordinate 14,036,824, forward strand.
CAAAAGATCATGTATGATGTAGTTGCTAGAAACACCTAGTGAAGTAAGGTGGAATAATGTAATGGAATTGAAGCAACTATCTAAACACCTAGGTTAGATATGCCAAAAACTCACAAAATCTGTCTATTTGGAGTTTCTTGATTGAATTATGCATGCTAAATGATAAATACCTATGTGTTATGATTGCTTGCTATTTGAGGCGAAATAGTTATGATATGCATGTTAGGGAGATGACTCAGGCGTTTCTTTGATAGCCAATTCTTACCATTCTTTTTCTATCCCGGACTTTAAAAATATCCCTAGTCAGCCCCGTTGAGCCTAAAATTTGAAACTTCTTCTTTGACACCCTATATTCCCACAAATTGTGCCAGAAGTAAAAATGTGAAATAGTGGAATACATTGTGTGTTAAAAAAGAGGCAAAAAGAGTGAATAAGTCTGTTGCACCCCAATAAAAAAGTAATAAGAAATAGGCAAAAGCCTAAGTTTGGGGGTGCTTGTCATTATTATATACTTCACTCTCCCAAAACAAAAGAGGGAAAAAGATAGAATCAAAGTGAAGGAAAGAACAAAAAGAAAAGGGAAATACTGAAAAGCTAAAGAGCTTATGGTACACGAAATGAGCCTAAATGCCTATTTTTACCTACCTATACCTAAGCCTACATTACAACCCTTAAAGACCTGAAGATCTCTTTTATGCATATCCAGGATTAATGGAGAATAGCAAGTGAGCATGCCATAGGATTTTTGAATTTATATGCATGATTTAGTAGATTGACTTCCATTAAGCATGATAAATATGAGTTTGCGAAATATCTAGCTTAATGTGTTTAGTGTGCTGAATTTTCATGCTATATGTTCCTGCATATTATTCTGCTAACCTTCATGTTTTTCTAGTTAACACTAATGCAGCAAAAGTGATCAATGTCAGTGAGTCTTTTATTTTTCTTTTCTTTGAGTCTTTTATTTCTTTCTTTCTATCTTTGCTCGAGAGCGAGCAAAGGTTAAGTTTGGGGGTATTTGATCGGTGTATTTTATATACACCTTTTGAGTCAGTTTTAGTTAGTCTTTTGTCCCTTTTTGTACAAATAAGTGTCGTATTAGGATAGTTTTCCTTTCTTTTGAGTCAAAGTGGTTAAAATGGCCAAATGGCGGAAAAGGAGCTAAAAGAGGGCAAGAGAGGAGGTTCCAGAGCTAAAAACAGAGAAAGTGGCGAACGAGGCTGAAACCTGACCAGCGCGGCCTCCCGAAGTCGAAGCGAGCGCGGCGCCCACATCGCAGAGGCTGCGATATGATCCAGCGCGGCCTCATGCCAACGATAGCGGGCGGCGCCTAATCATCGAAGCTACAGAAATTCTGGCCAGCGCCTCGAACAACCAGAGAATCGGGCGCGCGCCAAATCACGAAGGACCACGAAGTTCCGTGGCGGCGGAAAAATCGAGTTTTGACGATTTTACGGGCCAACTGCGAGGAAAAGTTAAGGCGGTTTCAGCCTATAAAAGGAGAACCCTAGGCAGATTTTAAGATTCCCTTTCTTGCAACACAAGATTTCTTGCTTGGAGATTGGATACCATAATTTAGTACTTTCTTTTCCTTTTTCTTTTCTTTATTTCAGTTTTGTATGATGACTTTTGAATTAGTTCTTGTCATGTCAATGACTAGGAACTAATTCTCTTATAGACTTTCCATGTTAATTCTCTAGAAACTTATGTTATGATTTAATCGTATGTCTATGGTTATTCTTCTTTGAGAGATCTATCCAATAATTGTGTTGAATGTTTGGTATTTAATTGACAACTAATTATCACTATATGATTTCTAATTGACTTCGAAAGGAGAGATTGTGAATATGCTGTAAGTTGGGTAGACATTCTTGGATTGGGGATGAAAATACCTCAATTATTTATGTAGCGTTAATGAGAGGCTTAAAAACCCTAATTTTGCGCATGGTGCGTGACGGTTAACTAGGTTTTTGTTCTTAATCCTCCTATAGAGTTATCCTTATCACCGAAAGGTAGGTAAGGTGCGATACTGGGGTTGAGTGTTTATATAACCCTAACGGGAGTATAAAACGATTTCGTAAACCTGTTTTCTCCGAAAGAAGAAGACCATAGTTCGTTGCATTAATAAATAGCATAAGCAGATAGTTGAAGAGACATGGAAGCCCTATTCCCATCACAACTGAAATAAACCTATAGTTAAACTTAGTCTTTATAATTCTTAGTTATAAACAACAAAAATCACATATCAATTACCAAATAGATACCAAAAGATAGATAGTTGGTACTTGAACCCTAATCTTTGTGGACGATATTCGGTCTTACTAGGACTATATTACTTGTCACGATAACGTGCACTTGCGTTAAAGTGTGTGCATCTTTTCGCGCATCAACTACTTAAAGCTACATGGAGTTCATTCCGAATGGACACCTCCTGGACCACCACAGATGAATGGTGTTGCCGAGAGGAGAAACCAAACCTTGCTTGACATAGTTCGTTCCATGATGAGCTTTTCACCTGTTCCAACATACCTTTGGGAATACGCTATTTTAACATCGATATATGTTCTGAATAGAGTTCCATCTAAATCAGTTGAAAAGACGCCATATGAGGTATGGTGTGGCAAAAAGCCATCACTCAGACATATGAGGCCCTGGGGGTATCCTGCATATGTCAAGAAGTTGATCACTGATAGGTTGGAATCTAAAAGTGAGAAATGTTATTTTGTTGGGTATCCAAAGAAAACTAAGGGATACTATTTTTATCTTCCTGGAGAACATAAGATCTTTGTTTCCAAGAATGCAAATTCTTCAAGATGAATACGTCTACAAGGAAGAGAGTTGCACGGAGATAGAACTTCAAGAAATTCAAGAACAAGGTAACGTAGTCCTTGCTGGATGATAAAGGCAAGAATTCAGTGGGAGATTTTTGCAAAGATTGGGTACTCAGGGTACGCCCTTCGGCCAATGGGAGTGTTACGAGGAGTAATTCAGAAATGCAAGATCCTCCGGCACAGACCTCGGGAGAAAATGCACCAGTTGCATCTCCTTCCATTCATGAAAGACATGAAAATGATATTCCTGAAAGCTCTAATATTGGTGGATCAACCAACGCACAAGAACCTTCTCTCAATCAGAACATACCTGTAACTGAACTGCAAGACACTCAACTCCGTAGGTCTACTAGAACTCATCGTCCTCCGGAAAGACTAAATCTACTTGTGGAAACACAAAATGAGATAGATATTTCTGATGATGATGAGTCTAGAACCTATAACAAAGTAATGCTAGACATTGATTCGAAGAGATGACAAGAAGCCATGAAATCCGAAATGGAATCTATGTATATCAATCAAGTGTGGAACTTGGTTGATTTGTCAAATGGGGTTAAACCCATAGGATGCAAATGGGTCTTCAAGAAAAAGATTGATGCATCTGGGAAGATTCAGACTTATAAAGCTAGACTAGTGGCTAAAGGTTTTACTCAACGTCCTGGTGTGGATTATGATGAAACCTTTTCACCAGTGGCTAAGATAAAGTCTATTCGGATTTTGCTTGCGATAGCTGCACATTATGATTATGACATTTGGTAGATGGACGTCAAAACAACATTCTTCAATAGTAATCTAATTGAGGAAGTGTATATGAAACAACCCGAGGATTTTCATGTGAGTCCAAACCAAATGTTGTGTGCAGGCTACAGAAGTCCATTTATGGACTTAAGCAAGCCACTTGGAGTGGGAACATTTGCTTTGACAAGGCTATCAAATCTTTTGATTTCTTCAGAAGCAAATAGGATCCTTGTGTTTATATTAAATGCAAGGATGAGGGCATTATCTTCATTATTATATATGTTGATGACAATATGATAATGGGAGACAATAAGGCTTTCATGCAATAAGTTAAGGAATGGTTGTCCAAAACCTTCATGATGAAGGATTTAGGTGAAGTCTGCTACATTCTGGGAATTAGGATCTATAGAGATAGACCTAATAGATTGTTGGGGCTGTCACAGTCAATCTACATAGACAAAGTGCTTAGACGCTTTTCAATGGAGAATTCCAATAAAGGCGGTCTTTCAATGGGTGAAGGTATCAAGTTATCTAAGAGGGGTTACCCTTCTAGTGCTGTAGAACTTGAGCGCGTGAAGAGGATCTCATATGCTTCGGCTATAGGATCGATCATGTATGTCATGACCTGTACTAGGCCAGATATGGACTTTGCACTTAGTATGACTTTCAAGTTCCAGCAGAATCCTGGTGAGGAACACTGGAAAGCAGTCAAGAGTATTCTTAAGTACCTCAGACGTACTAAAGATTACTTCTTAATCTATGGAGGAAATAATGAGATGGTTGCCACTGGGTATACTGATGCTAGTTTCCAGACAGATGTTGATGATTTCAAATCTCAGTCTGGTTACACGTTCATTTTCTACGGAGGAGCAGTGAGCTAGAAGAGTTCCAAACAGGCTACGACTGCTGACTCGACTACTAAAGAGGGGTACAATGCTGGATCGGAAGCTGCTAAGGAAGATGTCGCGATTTCTGAGTTCCTGAAGGAACTAGGGGTTGTTCCGAGTGCTAGTTGTCCAATAACTATTTATTGTGACAACACTGGTGCAATTGCACATGCAAAGGAACCAAGATCAACTAACATAAACAAGCATGTGCCGAGGAAGTACCACATTCTCTGAGAGATGGTGGAAGATGAAGATATCAAGATAGATTATATTCTCACAGAGAATAATCTAGCAGACCCGTTTACTAAACCATTAAGCTTGGTGAAAAATAATGGTCATTTTGAGAACATGGGTATTAGATATGTTGGTGATTGGCTCTAGACCAAATGAGAGATTGAAAGTATATGTATATCCTAGAGACAATCTGTATTAGGACAAAATGTATTTTATACACATTCATATTTATATATTAATGATTATTAATATTATGGAATTTGCATTTATTGAATTATTAGTTGATTGTTTATAATATTCTATAAATGCATCCCTAGAGTTTACGTGTTTATTAATGATGTGAGAATTAATATTATAACGTAACTCTTAAATCACCTCGACTAATGATCATCGAAATTGGGATATCAATGATATGCGATACGTCGACATGTGGTCTGCATCATATCCTTAGGGGATGTAGTATGTCTCACTTGCTATGAGTTATAGCAACTCGTGATAGACGCATGGATACTTGTTGAAGTATTGGTATACCCTGCTGATGTATTGTTTTGTTATATGTCTATAATGTCATCGGCGTGTGGGAGATAGAAGTCCTTAGACTTGAGGTTAATACGCACCTTATTCACGAAGTAATGTACTTTGATCCTGTCCTAAGCTCATATGTCTTATAGGCTGAGACGCGACTTGTTTTGGGTACGTTACGAAGTGGATTAAAGGTGGTGGTCGAACTAAGATTGGGATTCATTCCTTGAATGTATATTCAAGATAACACTCAGATACTCATAAGATATTAGGTTGACTAAGTCGTTGGCCAACGCAATGGACATGTCTTTGATATGGTCCTGTTGTCAACTAATATAGATGAGATATAATGATCAAGCCATTTGGATAGACACTTGACAAATCTTAAGCTTGATTGAATGTGTCGTGAATGAAAGGATTTTATCTTTCCACATATAGGTTCAGTTCATATATTTCCTGTATCTAAACTTTACATATTGAGTTCATTTTCCGGGGCTGTCTAGGAGTTCCGTAAAGACCCTAATGTTGTTAGTGTCGATATGTAAAAGCCTGAATGGTAACACTAAGTCAAATATTCCGTCGATTGAAAGGATGTAATTAGAAAAGATTATATATATGTTCGGTTGATGACCGAGACATTAGAAATGGAAAGAAGGCAGAAAATGGGACAGGGCCGCGGCGCCAAAACGCGCGTCGAGCGGCGCGGCGCCACTTACTTAGGGCCGCGGCGCTGAGGCGCGTCCAATGAATCTGAATTGGCCCAGCCTGCTGACTTGTTTAATTGGCTGGCCCATGGGAACCCTAAGTTGAACTCTTCAACTATAAATAGAGGGCTTCCCCTTCCCATTTCACTATACCTAAACCAATAGAGTATTCTCTTCTAAAGCTCTGCTGGAATCCCTAGGATTCTAGACTTAGCAATTACATCAAAGTTTTCCAGAAACTTGCAAATCGAGGGACGTTTGCGTGTGTACCCTCGCACTACACAAAGCTTCCAGATTTGAAGATTGCTATCTACAAAATGTAAGTCTTCGTTCGAAGTATTACATTATTGCTTTGTGTTTATATTACATCATATATTCATACTACAGTTTGATCGAATGTCGGGATTGAAACATAAATTTTCAAATTCCGCTGCGTGTACGAATCCGACAAAATGCCTATAAGGTAGGGGTGGCCAGTGGGCCGGGCTGGGATGGGTCGGGGTGGGTTGGGGCAGGATCGGGGCGGGGGCGGGATGGGAAGGGGGGATCGAGCTAGGCGGGACTAGCGGGACGAGTCCGAGTGGGATGAGACTAAGTTCCGTCCTGGTTCAGGTCTCGTTGGCTAGGGGGTCGGGGCGGGATCAGTCTGGGGCGGGACGGGAAGGGCATTTTTTTTTGCACTTAATTAAAAAAATAACATATATATAAACAACTCAATAATTGAATAAGAGAGTGTAATAAAAACATCACAAGGCTGTTTTTGTGTCTCTTATATTATTTAATAGAAATATAATTTTTTTCTAATACAGTATACAGATACAATTATCAAAATTTACAACTTTGTAGTGTCGTTCAAAAGTTGCAAATGACATAGTAAAATTACAATTAAAGAAATTACATTTTTTTTAAAACCTGTTCTATTTTCCTTATAATTTCATGTGGTACTTCGATTGGAATTGGTATTTGTTGGTCAAATTGCTCCATGTCACTACGCATACCTTCAGATAAGATGTCGTTGTAGTTTTCGTCTTCTTCTTCATTGATCTCTGGTTGACCGCACCTTCTCCGCTCCGCTCGTATACAATCTCTGAATAATACTGCAATCTCTAAACTGTCTCCGGCTAATGAGTATATGTGCTCTCCTATTTGAAATCTGCTGGCAGAAAAAATGTTTTCAGACGCTGTTGATGACGCTTGAATGTTCAAAACATCTCGGGCCATCATTGAAAGTGTCAGAAATGTCTTCTCATTCTCCCTCCAGTATTTCAGCAAGTCTTCATGTCTTTCTTCATTGATAACTGTTTGGTACGGTAAACACCCTGCAAACAAAAATATTAAACTCGCTAATTTGGTTAATAGTGTTAGCACCGCATATTTTATTTCTAAGGCTTTCAATATTAGCCGCAGAAACATCATGTCTTTTGAGGTTGTGTTGAAAAAGAAGAAGATGTACGGAAGTCGGTTGGTTGCAAGCATTTTCTTGTTGGTAATACCTATATACTTTTTTGCATTCATCTTGTATGCTAGACAACATTTCTTCTTTAGTTTGTTCAATAGGTGGTGGATCATTTGGATTTTCGGGAGTTGGAGGTGGTAGTACTACTATAAAATCATAAATAATTTCAATAAGTTATTTACATCCGTCTATTTAATAGTCGGATTTAATACAACACCAATAATATAAATAGTGAGAATAGAAATAAAATATTTTTTTATTTTGATAAACATTTTTTTAATAGCTACCTTATAAGTTGGTTTAGCCATATATTCATTAAGTAATAAAAATATGAGAGCTATATAAAACAACATAGCTGAAATAATAGGATAATATATACCGGAAAATTCTTTTGTTGCTTGAAAAAAATTCTCTAAAAATACAATAAGTTCGGCAATTTTGTCCCAATCGCTATCTACAACCACATAAGTTTGATTTTGATTATGGGCGTTAAAAAATAAAGTTATAGGTCTTCTATAGTCATAAGCAACAAATAGTTGCTGGTACAAAGAATTTCACCTAGTGGGTACTTCTTCGGGAATTTTTTATAAGGTAGTTCGCAATCGTGACAAGTTTTTTTATATTCCTTTTTTCGCTGTAATTTATTATTTTTAAAAATATAGTTTATAGCAAATTGTATTTTATCAATAATGTCCGTAAAAAGTGATAGATCATCCTTTACAACTAGGTTATATATATGGCACGCACATCTTATATGAAAATGATCTGGAAAAGATGGAGTTAAACTATTTTTTAAAATTGTAATAACATAATTATTAGAAGAAGCATTATCTAATGTAATAGTAATAATTTTATCAGTTATGCCATAATAATGACAAACAAAATAAATATTTTCTGCAATAAAATTACCAGTGTGCCTATCATCTATATATCTATATGCTAAAATACGTTTTTGCATAGACTGTTTATAATCTATCCAATGACAGGTTGCCGTTAAATAATCATGACTGTTAGTATTACAGCCTATATCAGACGTAATAGATACTTTGTCAGGAAAATGATATAATGAATAACATAAATATTGTTGATGTTCGTGTGCAAATTTAAATACATCTCTCTTAACAGTTGATCTAGGAAAACCTTTATAAGCAGAATTATACATTTCTCTAATGTAATGAATAAAACCAGGAGATTCAAGAAATGAAAAAGGCAAACCCTCAACAACAACCACTAATTTTGCTAGTGCTTCCCTAGTTCTATGTTTATCGTACTTAGGGCCTACAATTTCCCCTGTCACAGGGTTAATTTGACCCTGTATTTAGTCCGGGACAGTATGTGAACCTTGTCCCGATGGAGAGGGCGCTTGCGCACCCTTTCTTTTAGCCCTTGGACATACCTAGCTGGGTGTTTTTGTGTTATGTGTCTCATTAAATTCTCCGTCCACCATGACCTTTTCCAGTTTTAAAACTATAAACCCCTTTACAAATTTTACATATAGCTACTTGATTCGCTACATCCCTAATAAAAATTGTCATGCATCTGATTTTAATGGTCGTTTTGATGGACCTCATCTCATACTAGGAGAATAAGAGGCATTTCAGTTGAAGGCGCATTAGTTGGTGTGTTATCTACATTAGTGGGTGTGTCATCATCTAGATCATCTTCTAAATTAAAATTTTGTTGAGTTCCAGAAAATATCTCCTCGTCTAAATCATATGGTATTTCAGGAAAATCTTCAGTATCAACAAAATCATCCAGTCTAGGAATAGGATAACTAGAACTAGAAGAAGTACCCTTACCCTTATTACCCCTACTAGTAGAAACACCCTTACCCTTACCCGTAATCATACGTTTAAATCCTTTCATTATAATTATGCAAATAAATAATTAAAGATAATGAAATTAAGTGCGCTAAATAAAATGAAGAAATAATAATAATTTAATGAAGGAACGAATTTACCAAACGACGACGTAATGTCAACGTGTAATCGAGTGGTTGAAAATTGAAACTTTGTTCGATGGATGATCCTCAAGCTAGTTGCCAACTTCACTCCCAAATGAATAAATAAAATTGAATATTTAGTAGACAATGTAGACGTGTAGAGAGATTGTAAGAAGAATTGTTTGAAAGATGAAGAGAAAATGAGGTATTTATAGTTGAAAAATTGGGTTAAAGTGTAAATATAATAACTTAGTGATTAAAAATAAATATAAAGAGGGTAGGGGGGTTGGGAGAGGGGGGGAGGCCAAATATGGTTGTTGCACAAAGGTCAAAATGTAAAATGATCGTTGGTGCAATAATTATTTTTGCAAATGGGGGTTTCGGGTGCGACCGGGAGCGGGACGGGTCTTGGCGGGCCTGGGGTGGGACGAGGTCATGTCCTGTCTTTGGTTCAAGTCCCGGTACCGTAATTTTTTTTAAACGGGGTCGGGGTGGGGCGTCCCGGCCCACTGGCTAGGCCTAGATTGAGGCATGTCGTTGATGATATTATCCTTAAAGATATTTCACCAGTATAGATCTTCTTGTATAAATGAGGAACACAAACAATATAATTTATGAGAGAAAACTAATTTTCCATTAAAACCGTTTTAACAAAAAAATTATCTAGCTACCATATGTCACAGGAACATCTATAATTCAACTTAGGAAAAGATTATCCCAAGAAACAACATTCAAGAGAGATATCGAGAACCTATCTAATCTATGAGTTAACGGTTATGAAGTTGAAGACGAAGATTGCCAACGACTAATCAATGAACCACCAAAACACCTGCCATATTTTACCTAAATGTAATCAAAAGCCACACATGCATAACTAAATATGACCGTTCAAAAAGTATAATTTTGTCGAATTTCACTAGATATGTTGTTGTTGTTATCGTTGTAAAGAGTATAACTTGATGTTTTCATGATAAAGGATGAAAATCAAATATCTCTAATTGTACTTTTACTTGTGGGAAAAAGAAAAAAAACTAAAAGGAAAAATCTCATATATATTGCGGCAAAAGAAAAAGACTCATAATGCCACAACATATACAACACAGCAATTTGTTGCTGCTGCTACTACTACTACTACTTTTCTTTCAAGACTCGTACCATCATCGGTGTATAAAAGTTAAACTCATAGCATAATACAACAAATCTTGTTACTTCTTCTCTTTCTCTTCTTTCTTTTCGTGCCCTTCTTTGTCTTCTGTCTTCGCTTTCTTTTCTTTTTCTTCTTCTGCTTCGTCACCTCGCCATAAATCAGACAATGTAGGAAGCTTATACACGCCACTATAAGTGAGGGGAATGGTGAAGTTGCCAATGACGGGAAGGTTAATGATGAAGCCCAATTCAAGTGTATAATCAATGTCCCAATCTGCTGCTATGTCCCTCACTAAACTCACTATTGCGCTGTGGGGAACCTTCGCTGGCACATCTACTAAGGTTGTGCTTTTTGCCTTCAGTGACCCCGGGTCTGGAATTGTACCTGACGCAACTATCCTGAATTCAATTCAAAGTCAAGCAGTCAGTCAGAGCGAGACACTTGCAAAACATCCTCAAGCATATGAAAATGAACTCAAACTTTCAGTTATTCATAAATACGTTTAGTCAATTATATATTATCGTTATAAAATAAAGTCCAAATATGTCCTTAAAGTATTCGAAAATTGAGAAGATATGTCATTAGTTAATACTTTAGTTCATATATGCCTTTATTGTTCAATGGTTGGCCCACAATCCACACATAACCCTAATTTAACTAGAGCCACAGATCAACCTATTTAAAAAACGGTCAAATATACTGTATAAGTATGCACAATTGAATAGAATATGCCCTTCATGAATAGTTTAACATTTTTTTTAGTAATTTCTTTGTAAAGTTTGAGCGATGGCTTATTTTAAGAAGCAATCAAATCGTAACATCACTATTTCCCAAAACAAATTATCTCAAATCTAAATGGCATCTGAATGACATACCAGAGAGACTGTCTTCGTATCATAAAACATGATGGAAGGATGTATAGGAACATACTACTATATAATCCAATAAGCCAATTATACAATTTTATACATTTACTAAGTAATGTGTCAACCTTGTATAAAGTCTACAATAGTATATAAGAAGTATCTATTCACAATTTTATACTATTATACAAAATTATATAATATTATATAAATCTATACAAAAATTGAATATCGTACGAACTTCAACTGATGAAACCTCATTCGAGATGGTTCGAAAACATCACCAAATAGCTCCAGTTTTGATCGAATAGCTTTAAATTTTAATCACAATTTCAAAATGACACCCTAACGAACCCTAATCATCAATTTGTTAAAAATTTCTAAGAATCACAAAATCCATTTGTAGAGTTTTCAAGCTTCTAAAATCACAAAAAACGGAGTTTTAATTATTTTGTTTCCACATTAATTCACCTACCAATGTTCAAATATGTGATGATAAACATGAATATCACTATCAATCAGTTTCTAAGCATCCAAAAATGAAAATCATAATTACAAATTAATGAATTATTATCTTTTCCATAGATATTTCAATTATATACAAAATTGGATACATAGGGTAAGATTTGAAAATATGAAACACAATTTAATATTAAGCTTGGTTGGGGAAAAAGTTAGCACATTAGTTACTCCGGAATTAATTATTTCATTCTCAATGTGGGATAAAATAACACTACAATCCCGGATAACTAATTTCGAGATTAATTATTTCAGAATTTTATTCCAACAAAATATAAGATAAGAAGGTACTAAAATTTCATTCCGGGACTATTTTACTTATCCATCATACCAAGCGACCCCGAAGTATTGAAAAAGAGGGGGAGATGGAAATGGGAGTTAACCTGGCGGCACTTTTGACAACATAAGCGATCTCCATGATAGGAATTGGAACATGGTAAGGATTGCTAACAGAAACCTTAGCATGATAGGAAATGCTATCAAAACTAATCTTCTTCACTTCCACGCCCATAATTGTTGCTTCTGGCTTCTCCATGTTAGTCACTTTTTCCGTCACCTTCTCCGACACATAATTCTTTGCCTTATCGACTAGATCCATTCTTCTCTTTCTTTGTATCTTCTCTCGAACAAACAATTTGGATTTGAGTTTCGATTTAGTTTTCAAAGAAATGACGACATCATAAACATAAATTATAAGATAGACTTGAACGTCTGTGGATTAATATTCTATTTTCTTGTCGAGGCGAGACAGATTAACTTATCCACGGCCGGCTATCCATATCTTGTGGGTGTATATATGGTGGTTTGTTCTTCTCAAACAAACAATTAGATTAAATGTTTGTTACCTATTATTTTTTTTCATTTTATGTAACGATTGATTTGGTATGTTCACGTCGTTATTTTTTTTCTTTCTCATTTTGTCTTTGCTTATCATCTAATAATTCTATTTTATCCTTCACTATCTTTTATAATTGCTCTAAGACTCGTACCTACTTTTCTTGCAGGTTTAAAATTGCTGATATGTGGCATTATGTAACTATAGAAAATGATACAAATTATTCAAACGTTATACTCACAAAAATAATACAGTACAATACAATATAATATAATAACATACATTATGAAACGATATATAATATCCATCCAAACAAAGTATATTGAAGCGTGCACTTTTAATATATATGGTGAGGCAACACATATTAACTTAATCCATGGTTGGCTATCCATCTCTTGTGGGTGTGTAATATGGCCTTTTCCGTAATATAAGTAGATATTGTTACTAACGTAAAGGAAATTTGTGCTTTTGGTTCATGAGATATCGAGGAGTTCTGATTTTGGTCATTGTGTTATTTTGGTTGATAATATTTAACTTTTAGTTAATTAAAATGTGCACCTTTAATTGTGTATCTTCATACATTCAATTATTTAATTATTTATGTATTATGTTTTTTTATTATATCTTTGTATTTGAGGATAATATATTTTTAAAAATATTTCATGTTTTAACCCTTTTACCCTAAATGACACTTCCCGTAGATTCAAAATGGGGATTATAACTCGCGGGGGCAGATGACATAAGCCCGGAGGCACCCGGATGCGTATCGAAGAAGAAAACAAACAACTAAAAGCTTTGAGAAAATATAAATTAACAGTTGATCAAAATCAACACTCGGGGTAAACAAACTCGAAATCAAGGTTTGAAAGTTTCTTAAGTCCGTACAATGATTTAAATCTTAGTTGGATGGTTTGGGCGGATCCACGGGCTCGAGAGTGATTCAAACGTTTAAGTTGAAAACTAGTGATTTTGAAGATCAAGAATTGACCATGGTCAAATATGTGTCTATACGACCTCAGAATGGTGAATTGAGAGTTTCAACAAGTTCCTAGTGTGATTTTGGAGTAATTTGCATGTTTTGTTTTGCATCCCGAGAGGCTCAAATGGGTTTCGACGCGTTTGAAGCAAGTTTTGAAATATTTAAAGTGTTGAAATTTGGATTTTTTTGTGAAAACAAATTGTTCTTAATCTATAAGAAAGGTGGAGATGATGTACAAATGAAAGTTATAGTTTTGAGTCTAGTTTCCAGCAATTCAAAACGTTTGTCATTTCGACATAAAGGTATGACCATTATACAATACTGCAAAGTTAATTTTTGTTTTGACAACTTTTTTGGATTTTTTAAATGGATAATTTCAATAATTTATAATTTAACATAAGAAATTTTATTTTTATAGTCATATTTTTAATTTACATTTACATAATCACATTTTCACGATATACAACATTATACAACAGTATATAACTTTATACACCTGAAATAGATAATGTATCAATCTTGTATGAAGGTGTATATACAATATTAAACAATGTATATGATTTTATACACTTACCGAAGATAATGTATCAACTATGTATAATAGTGTATAAGAGATGTTTAAACACACTGTTATACAAAATTATACACACTTTGTCAAGCTCAATCAATTTTGACAAATTAAAACTTTTAGGTATCCAACCTGAAAGCCGATTCCTATACAAATAACTTCAATAACAACAGCCCAGATGGAATTTTTCCTTCAAGATTATTATAAGCCAAATCAATTTTCTCAAGAAATATAGGCTAATCTGGGTAAATATTTTCTTCTGATAGTCATGCAATGTTAGTTTTTCTTTGTTGAATGCCAAATTCTTAATGGCCTTAAAAATGGAAATTTTCGGAGGGGGGGGGGGGGGGGGGTCCCTATTGTTCTTACGGTTTCCATAATTTTCTCCTGCTTCAAACATAGCCACATTTTCTTAGGTATCACCAATGATACTCCTTTTCACACTTTGGCCACATTTAGGTTTCACGGATAATACCTTATTTCACACTTGACCACATCGTAATTAGCGGGTCGTCTCAAATACTTTGGGAGTCCTATTCTAATTCGTAAAAGTAACACTTAATATAAGTAAATATACGATTTCAATAATTATAAATTATTTTAAATTATAAATAACAACTCAATACAGCTTCAAGTTAATCAACCTCTACTTTGGTGAAATTTGTATTGCGAATTATAGTCTTTCTGATGATTAATATCTACTTAATAAAAAATGAAAAAAGTCTCTAAAAATTTTATTTTGAGACTCCATGCGATAAAGACATCTCGCACGGATCCAAAGAAAATCCTGATAATTAGGTTACCTAAATCCCTACTTAGCCACATTTTACTCATGGCACCTCCTTTCACATGTTCATTTCGCTCGTGTAACCCATTTTACTCATGATTCCGCAATTTGCTTCTTATTCAATTTCAAACACTCCAAAAATATTTTGTAGCTCCATTGATGTTCCAAAAACATTTTAAACACTCCATTAAGGTCGTAATTAGCTCGAATTAAATATAAAATTTATGGAAATTTACAAAGTATTTATTCCTGATACTTTAATATTACTATTTTGATTAATTTAATAACCGAGAATAATGCAATTTATGGTTTAATGGGGTCATTTAGCTTCTATTTTGGCCATTTTGTCGGATTGATTTTGTCCATTTGGCTATTTTTCGGACTATTTTTGGCCATTTTCGGACTGAATTTCAGTCATTTTGTTACTGATTTTCTGCCATTTCGTTACTAATTTTCTGTTCATTTTGGCTACTGATTTTTAGCCAATTTCCGGTTTGTTACTGGTTTTTGGCCATTTTTGGAACTGATTTTAGCCATTTTTCTGACTAATTTTTGGGCCATTTTGCTTTGCTTAAATCTGCTATTTTGGGGCTGATGTGGTTAAGTAATAAACACATATGTGCTTAAATTTATGTGAATATCTTATTTATTTGCATTATTGTGTAAGGTTTGGGATATATACTAATCCTTTTTTTGTTTTGTTTTACATGAAACGCATTTGGGAGCAACCAAGAGTCTCGCTACGAGACTTATCATATCCGCATCCACGTTCTTTGCATTTCCCGACTTCGGAATTCCAAAACCAAATGGGCCGAATGACGATATTATTATCCGTCCTTTGTCGCATTTTATCATTACTCTTTAATTCCGTCATTTTTATTTCTTCTTGTTAAATATGCAATCTTACCAAATATTGAAATGTGTAGAATACATAAACATAGGATATTTAGAATAATAAGACCAATAGATTAAAGGGGAGGGTAGTTTAAAACGGAAAATTTATTTTTCATATCTCTAAAGTATGCATTTTTTAATAATATCTTACAAGTACATATTTTCATAAAAATTTAATTTTATACATAACATATGATTTTCAAACAAACTATTTTCTATACATTTTTATAAATAAACTTCATGCACACTTTATCAAAATATATCTTTCAAAAAATAGTTATTAGAAAACATTCTCTTCTTAATTCTACGCTTTTAAAACAATGTGCATTTTAAGCTTAATTATTAACCTAGGTTTAACTGGACAACCGCAAGTTAGTGAATCCTGAAGGATGTCTAATCTTTCCCTTTAGGATAATAAAAAACTCTTACCCAGAATCTTATTAAGTTTTGTAGACCATTAAATGGAGATCATTTGTAGCATTTTTGTGCTATTTAAAAGTGTCATAATTCACTTAAATAATTAGGTGATTACTCCTTAAAACAAATTTAGAAATCACTCATATATCGTATACCGTTTTGACTCCGATTAAAATGGGGTGTTTGGGTGTTACAACACCCAATCATTTTTTGAGTATATCCCTATATCTATCATTCCATGTGTATCTAGTCCCATTGTGAGGCATTTCTATCAGATCATTTGTCTCCACACAATCATGAAAAAATCTTATCTCTCCCACAGTGATTGGATTACCACCTATCGTATGCTCAACCCTTAGGACTGAGTTGAAATCCCCTACTAACAACCATGGAATCAGATATCGTCCACTGCATCGTGTGATGTACTGCCATAGCTCCTTCCTCTCCTCTCTTCCATCAAAAGCATACACCATAGTTAGCATAAAAGTTCTCTGTTCCACCACATTCAGAATCTCACAAGAAATTGCCTGAGCATTTTTGTCAATGACACTGACTTGGAAGTAGTCAGGTCTCCATGATATCCATAGTTTCCCATTAAAATAGGCCTTATGGTACAAGACTAAGTCTACCAAATATACAATAATAATGTCATTTGTTGATGAGCGATGGCAGTGTGGACCCACTGCTGTGTGGACCCCATTCTCTAACACACCCCGATCATGTGGGCGGTCGTCTGATGAGGTATCTTTAAAATCTTGAGGCGAGGAAGGCGGCTTTGTAAGATGTCTGATGATATCTGGAAGGGGCGTATGAAGCAGCGTCTTGTCGCTTTCGCTTCTACCGAACAAGTAAATATTAAATACATGTGTTTAAGACTGGTCTTTGGCTGGATTACGAAAGGTAGATAACATGTTATCACAATCTGCCAAGTAGCACCTTTTGATAGAATGATGGAGCTCAACGATGATTACGTAACCAACGTGACTCGAAAACCACATTGCTACCGAAACTCGGCCTACTTGAGCGTGGCGTGGATTGGCGCTTGGCGGACCATGAAACCAATTTATTACCTAAAAACACGATAGCGGATGTAGGCGAAATGCGGTGTCGGAATGACCGCGATTAGCGTATGTATAGACTAATCTAGACGTCGACGAATGATAAAAATGCAAACCATACTCGAAGTGTTCCCAGATATGCACTAAGAATGTGTTTGGCGCATTCATATGTTCACTACGGGATCGTGCGTAAACAAACACACTTGTTATGCGGCATATGTAATGTCGGATCGCGTGAACGTCGAATCTTGAAGGCGCGCAAGACTACGATAGCGGTCGGATCCTCATGGAGATCCAATGCGGCAAGACTTAGGTTTAGTATCAACTGGGTAAAGTAGACTTACGGATGATATCGGCCTACCGATGATCTGCTGCATACTTTCTGCATGTGAAGAAATCACGCATGCATGACGACATGTGCAATCCCAAAAAGTAACTCGAAGGCCCAAGCAAAACTGAAGCGAGCAGTGTCATAATAGACTTGCGCAAAATATCAAAAGATGCGGTCAAGATAATATGATCAAAATATAGTAGTATATAAGCCATGGAAGATCCTCGATGATATATGAATAATGAATTATCAAACCTGCTGTGAGAAAAACTCATAGTCGAAACAAAATCAGCAAACCTATTATACCAAGCCTGTGGAGACAGCTTAAGCCCATAGAAGGACTTCTTTAATAAACAGACTTGATTCGGATATCTAGTATCCCTAAACCCAAAAGGCTGATGCATATACACTGTCTCTTGAAGATCACCATGTAGGAAAGCATTCTTCACATCTAGCTGATGAATGAGCCAAGATTTTGAAAGAGCCAAGCTGAGCACAGTCACGAATGGTGGCGGCGACCACGGGCTAAAAGTCTCACCATCCACACCAACTTGTTGAGTCTTACCATCACTCTGAGTCTCGCCTTATGCCTTGCAAATGAACCATCGAAATTTTCCTTATGAACAAAAATCCACATGGGCCAAATAATATTAATACGGATGGGCGTGGTACCACTCCGCGTCTTATTATCAATAAGAGCATTATATTCTTCAGTCATGACAGTTTTCCAATTAGGGTCATTTAGGGCAGACATAGGATTACGGGGTAAGAGAGATTTAAGAACATTAGAATTTAAATTAAAATGTATTTTAGGTTTAAAAATACCCTGTTGACTACAGTGGTGGACCGTGACTCAAATTTGGATTGAGTGAAGTTTGGGAATTTTAAATTTCGAATTACAGTCGAAGCGTATGGCTGAAGTGAAGGACATTCTTGACTCGCGAAAGTTTTGGCGCCAGTGTGTGGTGTTTTTGGGAAATCGAAAAATGACTGAGCAATATGGGTAGATATCCTCATCCAAAAATTATAAGAACTAGGCACGGGTTTTTCTACTTAAGAAAAGGGAAATTGGAATTCATCAAAGAGAACATGATGACTAATGATGATTCGTTTAGAAGACAAATCAAAGCATTTATAACCACAGTGATTTGACGGAAAATCCAAAAACACACAAGGAGTAGAACGTGCCTGAAGTTTGTTGATTGTAGTTGATGGAAATGTTAGGCATATTTTCTATACATTTTTTGAGTAATTTTTTGTTAGTATTTTCCTCATTTTCGTTGAAATTAGTGTCGTATTATGGTCGTTTTTCTTTCTTTTGAGCCACAGCGGTCCTAAATGGAGAAATGGAAAAAAAAGATGAAATGAACTTAATTGAGGCGTAACTGCACAAGAAAATACCAAGAAATGAAGCCTAAGAAGTCTCGGGAAGCATATAAGAAATCTTACGAAGTCCGGACGAAAAAATGACACATAATCGCAAAATCTGGCAGAAGACGTCACAGGCGCCACGGCGCCTTCCAGTAGTGTCGCGGCGTTAATTAATCTTCACACTCTGATTTTGTCGCAGTATTTTCGGCGTCATGGCGCCATCCAGCAGGGCCGCGGCGCCGATGCGGGATTTATGATTTTCTGGGCCAATTTTCGAAGAGCAAAAGGGTTCGAAACACAATTTTTCTCAACTATAAAACCCTAAAACCCTGGTCATTAAGGGGACATCCTTGTACATATTCCACAACACAACACTTGGAGGTTACAAGATTGGAGACATTTGTTCTAAGTATTTTTATTTCTTTTCTCTATTTTAATTCAGTTTATGTTTGGAATTGTATTAGTTCTTAGTATGTCTATGGCTAGGAGCTAAACACTTTATTAGGGATTTTCTTTTGAATCGCTTGAAACTCTATTTCATGACTTAATGCAATAGTTGATTTCTTCTTCACTTGTTTAAGATTTATTCAATAATTGGTATGAATGTTTGATAGTTAACTAATCACTAATTATCATAATCTATATGATTTCGAATCAAGAACCGAGAGGAGAGATTTGGATATGCTGTAATTGAATAGACATAGGTTAAAATCGCGGACGAAAGTACTCCGATACTTGTTTAGCATTATAGGTTATTGTCCTTAATCCTCCTATGTGGTATAACCTATCATAGAAATGTAGAAGGTTTCTGCACTGGGGTTGAGTGATTATATATCCTAACCGGAAATAAGACAATCTAGTTAACCTTTTATCTTAACGTAGAAGAAGAAGTCATTCTTGTTGCATTAAGGATTGAAAAGAGTGGACAATCGAGGATATTGGAAGCCCTATCTCCATCATAACTGATTACACCAAAGCAATTTAGTTTAATTCTTGCAATTACTCTAGTAGTGTTAGATAAATACCCAAATCAATTGTCGTTAGCCAAATAGATAACATAGAGTAGATGTTCGGTAATTGAAAACCAGTCTCTGAGGACGATATTCGATCTTACCAGACTGTATTACTTGTAACGATACGTACACTTGCGTTAAGCATTTGGAAAATCGGCTAACAAGTTTTTGGCGTCGTTGTTGGGGACTGACGTACTTTCAATATCGAATTATCTATTCTTATTTCTAATTTGGTTATGTTATTTTATTTCTAATTTGGTTGCTCCATGAACAAGTTTCTAACTTGTTCTGCGAGCATCTTTTTATCACTTTTTGTTGTTTTTCTTATTTTGTAGGTAAAGTTGAAAGAAAAAAAAAGGGCATGGACTACTACTACTATCAGGGGCAGTGGAATCATCAACAAATTTCAACCTACGTGTTTCACAGGAAGATCAAAATGAGTTGCAGTCATCCATACTCAAGCTCATCAAGTGTCAGACTCAGTTTATGGCTGAGACAAGGGTTTCCCTAAAACAATTGGAGACACAAATATGGCAGCTGATGGATATGGTGATCAATGTACCGCAAGAAAATCTGCCTAGCGACACAGTTGTGGGGAGTGATAAGCAGAGTAAGGAACCTGAACCACAATAAGCTGTTGAGAATAATGAGGAATTGAGAGAGATAGTTGGTGTAGAGAAAGAAAAGGTTACTGAGATCCAATTGTTCACCTTTTTGGATTCCTTGAAACTTCTCTTTCCTATACCCGTTGTAGAAAAGACACCACCAACTAGCATTGCTGAGCCCCAACCAGAAAATCCATACCCTCAAGGACACCCCCAAAAGTTGAAAGATGTAGGGAGTTTTACTGATCCCTACATTACAGAGAACCTAGAAGACAAGTTTGCCTTGTGTAATTGGGGGATAATATTAGATCTGAGGCCCTTGTTTGGTGAAATTGTTGTAGGTGGAGTGAGACCTGCAACAATAATTGTGTGGATTGCAAGCCGTTCGCAGAAGGGTCCACTGGGCACTAGTAAGGATTAACTGCGTCCGACTAAAAGACGTTAAAGACATCGCTTGTTTGGAGGCAACCCAATATTTATTAATTATGTTAGTTTGATTTTCTGTTTTAGTTTGTGTTATTTTGTCTTGAACCGTCTCACGGTCTTGGTTTCTTGTTCTGTTTTTTTGGATGACAGGTGGACTGGAAGCTAACCCTGAGGAAAAAGATATCAAAAATGCTGAAATTCTGAAAACTGTGCAAATTCCATAATTTTCCCTCCCAGACCTCTGTTATGATCGTTGTGTTGTGTCAGTAATGTGTCCCTTTATTTTTAGTTTTCACACATTGGGGACATTGTGTCGATTAAATTTGGGGGGTATCTTATTTTATTTTATTGTTTTGTTTTTGAGTCTTTTTTATTTGTCTTTGTGTTGTTCCATGTGTTTTTGAGTCGTAATTTTTTTATGGATCACGCATGTTGTAGTTGCTAAAGATATTGAGTGGATAAACTGGATAATGTATGAAATTAAAAGCGACAATATGTATGTTTAAGTTAGATATGCCAAAAATTCATGACATCTAATTCGTTGGGATATTTGTGTTTTGCTTCTGTGTGTCAGTTATGGAAAGAAATGTTGAAAAATGTCTAGAAAATCTGTTTGTTTGTTATTTGAGGCGAAATAGTTAGATGTTCATGTTTAGGGAGATGATTCTGGCATTTCTTTGATAGCCCTTCTTACCGTTCATTACCTACCCTGACATAAATTATATCCCTAGTCAGCCCTTTGAGCCTAAAATAAGTTATTTCTTTGACACCCTATGATTTTTTTGTGTGTCATAAGCAGTAAGTGAAAACAGGGATGAAAATGAGTGAAACTGAAATACCAAAAGAGAGTGAAAAATTGACGCACCCAATGAAAAATGAAAAAAATATATGCAAAAGCTTAAGTTTGGGGGTGCCTATGTGAATGTGTTTCATGCTCTCAAAAAGAGAAGAAGAGAATGATAGGTATGAACTGAAAAGAATACCAAAAAGAAGGACAAAAGAATTGAATGAAGAATGCTTATGGTACGTAATTGAACCTAAATGCCTACTTTTACCTAACCCTGCCTAAGCCTACATTACAACCCTTGAAAGTCCTGATGATCTTTAATATGTATATCTATGATTAGTAGAGGATAACAAGTAAAGGTCTATAGCATTTTGAGAAAGATGGAATAAAACTGACATACATAGGTTAGGTGTTTGTATTTTCAGTGATTATAATCCAAGTGAATTTGCGAAATATCTAGCTTGAAATTCTAGATTGCTAATTATTCATGCTAAATATGTTCTAACATATTATCCCATCTTTCATCCATGAGTTTGAAAGAGCATTGTTATAACTATTTGATCCATTTTATTGAGTCTTTTATTTGATTTGATTTTGTTTTTGTTTTTAATTTTTGTTTAGTGTTTTACTCGAGTGCGAGTAAAGGTTAAGTTTGAGGGTTTGTTAGACATATTTTATATACACTTTTTGAGTCATTTTTTGTTAGTATTTTCCTCATTTTCGTTGAAATTAGTGTCGTGTTAGGTTTGTTTTTCTTTCTTTTAAGTCACAACGGTCCTAAATGGAGAAATGACAAAAAGAAAATGAAATGAGCTTAATTGAGGCGTAATTGCACAAGAAAAGGCCAAGAAAGGAAGCCTATGAAGTCTCGGGAAGCATAGAAGAAATCTTACGAAGTCCGGACGAAAAAAGGACACAGAATCGCAAAATCTGGCAGAAGACGTCACAGGCGCCGCGACGTTAATTAACCTGCACGCTCTGATTTTGTCGCAGTATTTTTGGCGCCGTGACGCCATCTAGCAGGGCCGCGGCGCCGAGGCGGGATTTCTGATTTTCTGGGCCAATTTTCGAAGGGCAAAAAGGTCCGAAACATAATTTTTCTAAACTATAAAACCCTAAAACCCTGCTCATTAAGGGGACATCCTTGTACATATTCCACAACACAACACTTGGAGGCTACAAGATTGGAGTATTTTTCTTTCTTTTCTCTATTTTAATTCAGTTCATGTTTGGATTTGTATTTGTTCTTAGCATGTCTATGGCTAGGAGCTAAACACTTTATTAGGGTTTTCCTATTGAATCGCTTGAAACTCTTATTCATGAATTAATGCATTAGTTTGGTTTCTTTTTTACTTGATTAAGATTTATTCAATATTGGTATGAATGTTTGATAGTTAACTGATCACTAATTATTATAATCTATATGATTTCGAATCAAGAACCGAGAGAAGAGAATTGGATATGCTGTAATTGAATAAACATAGGTTAAAATCGCGGACGAAAGTACCACAATACTTATTTAGCATTATAGGTTATTGTTCTTCATCCTCCTATGTGGTAAAACTTATCATAGAAATATAGAAGGTTTATGCACTGGGGTTGAGTGATTATATATCCTAACCGGAATATAAAACAATCTAGTTAACCTGCTATCTTAACGTAGAAGAAGAAGTCAAGAAATTCTTGTTGCATTAAGGATTGAAAAGAGTGGAAAGTCGATAATATTGGAAGCCCTATCTCCATCATAACTGATTACACCAAAGCAATTTAGTTTAATTCTTGCAATTACTCTAGTAGTGTTAGATAAATACCCAAATCAATTGTCGTTAGCCAAATAGATAACATAGAGTAGATGTTCGGTAATTGAAAACCAGTCTCTGAGGACGATATTCGATCTTACCAGACTGTATTACTTGTAACGATACGTACACTTGCGTTAAGCATTTGGAAAATCGGCTAACAAGTTTTTGGCGTCGTTGTTGGGGACTGACGTACTTTCAATATCGAATTATCTATTCTTATTTCTAATTTGGTTATGTTATTTTATTTCTAATTTGGTTGCTCCATGAACAAGTTTCTAACTTGTTCTGCGAGCATCTTTTTATCACTTTTTGTTGCTTTTCTTATTTTGTAGGTAAAGTTGAAAGAAAAAAAAAGGGCATGGACTACTACTACTATCAGGGGCAGTGGAATCATCAACAACAGCCTAACCCACAGGTTTCACAGGAAGATCAAAATGAGTTGCAGTCATCCATACTCAAGCTCATCAAGTGTCAGACTCAGTTTATGGCTGAGACAAGGGTTTCCCTAAAAAAATTGGAGACACAAATATGGCAGCTGATGGATATGGTGATCAATGTACCGTAAGAAAATCTGCCTAGCGACACAGTTGTGGGGAGTGATAAGCTGAGTAAGGAACCTGAACCACAATAAGCTGTTGAGAATAATGAGGAATTGAGAGAGATAGTTGGTGTAGAGAAAGAAAAGGTTACTGAGATCCAATTGTTCACCTTTTTGGATTCCTTGAAACTTCTCTTTCCTATACCCGTTGCAGAAAAGACACCACCAACTAGCATTGCTGAGCCCCAACCAGAAAATCCATACCCTCAAGGACACCCCCAAAAGTTGAAAGATGTAGGGAGTTTCACTGATCCCTACATTACAGAGAGCCTAGAAGACAAGTTTGTCTTGTGTAATTGGGGGATAATCTTAGATCTGAGGCCCTTGTTTGGTGAAATTGTTGTAGGTGGAGTGAGACCTGCAACAATAATTGTGTGGATTGCAAGCCGTTCGCAGAAGGGTCCACTGGGCACTAGTAAGGATTAATTGCGTCCGGCTAAATGACGTTAAAGACAACGCTTATTGGGAGGCAACCTCATATTTATTAATTATGTTAGTTTGATTTTCTATTTTAGTTTGTTTTATTTTGTCTTGAACAGTCTCACGGTCTTGGTTTCTTGTCTTGTGTTTTTGGATGACAGGTGGACTGGAAGCTAACCCTGATGAAAAAGGTGTCAAAAATGCTGAAATTCTGAAAACTGTGCAAATTCCATAATTTTCCCTCCCAGACCTCCGTTATGATCGTTGTGTTGTGTCAGTAATGTGTCCCTTTATTTTTAGTTTTCACACATTGGGGACAATGTGTCGATTAAATTTGGGGGGTATCTTATTTTATTTTATTGTTTTGTTTTTGAGTCTTTTTTATTTGTCTTTGTGTTGTTCCATGTGTTTTTGAGTCGTAATTGTTTTATGAATCACGCATGTTGTAGTTGCTAAAGATATTGAGTGAATAAACTGGATAATGTATGGAATTAAAAGCGACAATATGTATGTTTAAGTTAGATATGCCAAAAATTCATGACATCTAATTCGTTGGGATATTTGTGTTTTGCTTCTGTGTGTCAGTTATGGAAAGAAATGTTGAAAAATGTCTAGAAAATCTGTTTGTTTGTTATTTGAGGCGAAATAGTTAGATGTTCATGTTTAGGGAGATGATTCTGGAATTTCTTTGATAGCCCTTCTTACCGTTCATTACCTACCCTGACATAAATTATATCCCTAGTCAGCCCTTTGAGCCTAAAATAAGTTATTTCTTTGACACCCTATGATTTTTTTGTGTGTCATAAGCAGTAAGTGAAAACAGGGATGAAAATGAGTGAAACTGAAATACCAAAAGAGAGTGAAAAATTGATGCACCCAATGAAAAATGAAAAATATATATGCAAAAGCTTAAGTTTGGGGGTGCCTATGTGAATGTGTTTCATGCTCTCAAAAAGAGAAGAAGAGAATGATAGGTATGAACTGAAAAGAATACCAAAAAGAAGGACAAAAGAATTGAATGAAGAATGCTTATGGTACGTAATTGAACCTAAATGCCTACATTTACCTACCCCTGCCTAAGCCTACATTACAACCCTTGAAAGTCCTGATGATCTTTAATATGTATATCTATGATTAGTAGAGGATAACAAGTAAAGGTCTATAGCATTTTGAGAAAGATGGAATAAAACTGACATACATAGGTTAGGTGTTTGTATTTTCAGTGATTATAATCCAAGTGAATTTGCGAAATATCTAGCTTGAAATTCTAGATTGCTAATTATTCATGCTAAATATGTTCTAACATATTATCTCATCTTTCATCCATGAGTTTGAAAGAGCATTGCTATAACTATTTGATCCATTTTATTGAGTCTTTTATTTGATTTGATTTTGTTTTTGTTTTTAATTTTTGTTTAGTGTTTTACTCGAGTGCGAGTAAAGGTTAAGTTTGAGGGTTTGTTAGACATATTTTATATACACTTTTTGAGTCATTTTTTGTTAGTATTTTCCTCATTTTCATTGAAATTAGTGTCGTGTTAGGTTTGTTTTTCTTTCTTTTAAGTCGCAACGGTCCTAAATGGAGAAATGACAAAAAGAAAATGAAATGAGCTTAATTGAGGCGTAATTGCACAAGAAAAGGCCAAGAAAGGAAGCTTAAGAAGTCTCGGGAAGCATAGAAGAAATCTTACGAAGTCCGGACAAAAAAAGGACACAGAATCACAAAATCTGGCAGAAGACGTCACAGGCGCCGCGACATTAAATAACCTGCACGCTCTGATTTTGTCGCAGTATTTTTGGCGCCGTGGCGCCATCTAGCAGGGCCGCGGCGCCGAGGCGGGATTTCTGATTTTCTGGGCCAATTTTCGAAGGGAAAAAAGGTACGAAACATAATATTTCTAAACTATAAAACCCTAAAACCCTGCTCATTAAGGGGACATCCTTGTACATATTCCACAACACAACACTTGGAGGCTACAAGATTGGAGTATTTTTCTTTCTTTTCTCTATTTTAATTAGTTCATGTTTGGATTTGTATTTGTTCTTAGCATGTCTATGGCTAGGAGCTAAACACTTTATTAGGGTTTTCCTATTGAATCGCTTGAAACTCTTATTCATGAATTAATGCATTAGTTTGGTTTCTTCTTTACTTGATTAAGATTTATTCAATATTGGTATGAATGTTTGATAGTTAACTGATCACTAATTATTATAATCTATATGATTTCGAATCAAGAACCGAGAGAAGAGATTTGGATATGCTGTAATTGAATAAACATAGGTTAAAATCGCGGACGAAAGTACCCCAATACTTATTTAGCATTATAGGTTATTGTTCTTCATCCTCCTATGTGGTAAAACTTATCATAGAAATATAGAAGGTTTATGCACTGGGGTTGAGTGATTATATATCCTAACCGGAATATAAAACAATCTAGTTAACCTGCTATCTTAACGTAGAAGAAGAAGTCAAGAAATTCTTGTTGCATTAAGGATTGAAAAGAGTGGAAAGTCGAGGATATTGGAAGCCCTATCTCCATCATAACTGATTACACCAAAGCAATTTAGTTTAATTCTTGCAATTACTCTAGTAGTGTTAGATAAATACCCAAATCAATTGTCGTTAGCCAAATAGATAACATAGAGTAGATGTTCAGTAATTGAAAACCAGTCTCTGAGGACGATATTCGATCTTACCAGACTGTATTACTTATAACTATACGTACACTTGCGTTAAGCATTTGGAAAATCGGCTAACAAGTTTTTGGCGTCGTTGTTGGGGACTGGTGTACTTTCAATATCGAATTATCTATTCTTATTTCTAATTTGGTTATGTTATTTTATTTCTAATTTGGTTGCTCCATGAACAAGTTTCTAACTTGTTCTGCGAGCATCTTTTTATCACTTTTTGTTGCTTTTCTTATTTTGTAGGTAAAGTTGAAAGAAAAAAAAAGGCATGGACTACTACTACTATAAGGGGCAGTGGAATCATCAACAACAACCTAACCCATAGGTTTCACAGGAAGATCAAAATGAGTTGCAGTCATCCATACTCAAGCTCATCAAGTGTCAGACTCGGTTTATGGCTGAGACAAGGGTTTCCCTAAAAAAATTGGAGACACAAATATGACAGCTGATGGATATGGTGATCAATGTACCGCAAGAAAATCTGCCTAGCGACACAGTTGTGGGGAGTGATAAGCAGAGTAAGGAACCTGAACCACAATAAGCTGTTGAGAATAATGAGGAATTGAGAGAGATAGTTGGTGTAGAGAAAGAAAAGGTTACCGAGATCCAATTGTTCACCTTTTTGTATTCCTTGAAACTTCTGTTTCCTATACCCGTTGTAGAAAAGACACCACCAACTAGCATTGCTGAGCCCCAACCAGAAAATCCATACCCTCAAGGACACCCCCAAAAGTTGAAAGATGTAGGGAGTTTCACTGATCCCTACATTACAGAGAGTATAGAAGACAAGTTTGCCTTGTGTAATTGGTGGATAATCTTAGATCTGAGGCCCTTGTTTGGTGAAATTGTTGTAGGTGGAGTGAGACCTGCAACAATAATTGTGTGGATTGCAAGCCGTTCGCAGAAGGGTCCACTGGGCACTAGTAAGGATTAATTGCGTCCGGCTAAATGACGTTAAAGACAACGCTTATTGGGAGGCAACCCCATATTTATTAATTATGTTAGTTTGATTTTCTATTTTAGTTTGTTTTATTTTGTCTTGAACAGTCTCACGGTCTTGGTTTCTTGTCTTGTATTTTTGGATGACAGGTGGACTGGAAGCTAACCCTGATGAAAAAGGTGTCAAAAATGCTGAAATTCTGAAAACTGTGCAAATTCCAGAATTTTCCCTCCCAGACCTCCGTTATGACCGTTGTGTTGTGTCAGTAATTTGTCCCTTTATTTTTAGTCTTCACACATTGGGGACAGTGTGTCGATTAAGTTTGGGTGGGAGGTGTCTTATTTTGTTTCATTGTTTTGTTTTTGAGTCTTTTTTATTTGTCTTTGTGTTGTTCCATGTCTTTTTGAGTGGTAATTTTTTTTATAGATCACGCATGTTGTAGTTGCTAAAGATATAAAGATATTGAGTGGATAAACTGGGATAATGTATGAAATTAAAAGAGATAATATGTGTGCTTAAGTTAGATATGCCAAAAATTCATGACATCTAATTCTTTGGGATATTTGTGTTTTGCTTCTGTGTGTCAGTTATGGAAAGAAATGTTGAAAAATGTATAGAAAATTTGTTTGCTTGTTATTTGAGGTAGATGATTCATGTTTAGGGAGATGATTCAGACATTTCTTTGATAGTCCTTCTTACCGTTCATTACCTACACTGACATAAATTGTATCCCTAGTCAGCCCTTTGAGCCTAAAATAAGTTATTTTTTTGACATTCTATGATTTTCTTGTGTGTCATAAGCAGCAATTGAAAACAGGGATGAAAATGAGTGAAAAGAAAATACCAAAAGAGAGTGAAAAATTGATGCACCCCAATGAAAAATGAAAAAGAAAATGCAAAAGCTTAAGTTTGGGGGTGCCTATGTGAATGTGTTTCATGCTCTCAAAAAGAGAAGAGGGAATGATAGGTATGAACTGAAAAGAATACCAAAAAGAAGGACAAAAGAGTTGAATGAAGAATGCTTTTGGTACGTAATTTAGCCTAAATGTCTATTTTTACCTACCCCTGCCTAAGCGTACATTACAACCCTTGAAAGTCCTGATGATCTTTAATATGTATATCAATGATTATTGAAGAATAACAAGTAAAGGTCTATAGCAGTTTGAGAAAGTTGGAATGAAACTGACATCCATATGTTAGGTGTTTGTATTTCCAGTGATTATGATCCAAGTGAATTTGCGAAATATCTAGCTAGAAATTCTAGATTGCTAATTATTCTTGCTAAATATGTTCTAACATATTATCCCATCTTTCATCCAATGAGTTTGAAAGAGCATTTCTATAACTATTAGATCCATTTTATTGATTCTTTTATTTGATCCATTTTATTGATTCTTTTATTTGATCCATTTTATTGAGTCTTTTATTTGATTTGATTTTGTTTTCGTTTTTATTTTTTGTTTAGTGTTTTACTCTAGGGCGAGTAAAGGTTATGTTTGGGGGTTTGTTAGACATATTTTATATACACTTTTTGAGTCATTGTTTGTTAGTATTTTCCTCATTTTCGTTGAAATTAGTGTCGTGTTAGGGTCATTTTTCTTTCTTTTTAGTCACAACGGTCCTAAATGCATAAATGACAAAAAGGAGATGAAATGAGCTTAATTGAGGCGTAATTGCGCAAGAAAAGGCCACAAAATGAAGTCTAAGAAGTCCGGGAAGCATAGAAGAAATCTTACGAAGTCCGGACGAAAAAAGGACACAGAATCGCAAAATCTGGCAGAAGACGTCACAGGTGCCGCGGCGTTAATTAACCTGCATGCTATGATTTTGTCGCAGTATTTTCGGCGCCGTGGCGCCATCCAGCAGGGCCGCGGCGCCGATGCGGGATTTCTGATTTTCTGGGCCAATTTTCGAAGGGCAAAATAGTCCGAAACACAATTTTTCTCAACTATAAAACCCTAAAACCCTGCTCATTAAGGGGACATCCTTGTACATATTCCACAACACAACTCTTGGAGGCTACAAGATTGGAGACATTAGTTCTAAGTATTTTTCTTTCTTTTCTCTATTTTAATTCAGTTCATGTTTGGATTTGTATTAGTTCTTAGTATGTCTATGGCTAGGAGCTAAACACTTTATTAGAGCTTTCTTATTGAATCGCTTGAAACTCTTATTTATGAATTAATGCATTAGTTTGGTTTCTTCTTCACTTGATTAAGATTTATTCAATATTGGTATGAATGTTTGATAGTTAACTGATCACTAATTATCATAATCTATATGATTTCGAATCAAGAACCGAGAGGAGAGATTTTGATATGCTGTAATTGAATAGACATAAGTTAAAATCGCGGACGAAAGTACTCTGTTACTTGTGTAACATTATAGGTTATTGTACTTAATCCTCATATGTGGTAAAATCTATCATAGAAATATAGAAGGTTTCTGCACTGGGGTTGAGTGATTTTATCGCCTAACCGGAATATAAGACAGTCTATTTAACCTGCTATCTTAACTTATAAGAAGAAGTCATTCTTGTTGCATTTAGGATTGAAAAGAGTGGACAATCGAGGATATTGGAAGCCCTATCTCCATCATAACTGATTACACCAAAGCAATTTAGTTTAATTCTTGCAATTACTCTAGTAGTGTTAGATAAAAACTCAAATTAATTGTCGTTAGCCAAATAGATAACATAGAGTAGATGTTCGGTAATTGAAAACCAGTCTCTGAGGACGATATTCGGTCTTACCAGACTATATTACTTGTAACGATACGTACACTTGCGTTGAGCATTTGGAAAATCAGCTAAAAGGAAACAGTGGATAACATAAGCATCTGAAGACCCTAAGATGAGATTATGACGGAGACTTATTATATAAGACTTTGAGAGGGGATGAATATGTCAAACCTTTAGAAGGGAGAATATTGAGTAGATCGGTAGCCATTTGTAGCGCATGATGCCAAATAATAGAGGAACGGAAGAATGAACCAATAAAGTGCGGATAATATTATTAATGGTACGATTTTTTCGCTCAGCTTTCCCATTTTGTGAAGATGTATGAGGACAAGAAAAATGAAAATTTATCTCATTTTGAGCACAAAACTCCCTAAATTCCCCATTATCATAATCTTTGTCATTATCACATTGAATATTTTTTATTTTCCGTTCGAATTGTGTTCTTATGAAAGATCTAAATTTTATGAAAATGAAAAAAACATGAGATTTTTTCGCAATTGGAAACGTTCATAAATATTTAGAATAGTCATCTAAGAATAAAATATAATAATGATGACCCATAGAACTGAGAACGGGAGATTTCCATAAATCACTATGAATAATATCAAATGACATTGAGTATTAGAATTTGAAGCTACAAATGGTAATTTAATACTCTTTCCCAAAGCACAGGATTGACAAAGTGGAGTACTACGCGTACCCTTACAAGAAATAAACTTATGTCTATCTAAAGAAGATAAAATAGACGACCCCGGATGACCTAGACGAGCATGTCACAAGGAAGGAGCAAGAGCTGCAAAAGTGGATGACATAGATTGACGCGAGATACTGAGACGCGGTGTGATTGGATAAAGATCCCCTCTACTGTCACACCTCATGAGATGACTCTCCGTCTTGAAATCCTTCACAGAAAACCCAAATGGATAAAAATTAATAAACACCCAATTATCAGTGGTGAATTTTCGGACAGACACCAAATTTTTAATCAATTTTGGGGCATGAAGGGTATGTTTCAGGAGTGGTGGATGAGGAGGGGGCAGAGTTTTATGACCATAACCCTTAATTGGAACAAAATTGCAATTACCAACAGTTATACCACGATTAGTGCTCAAATTGGAATAAGACGAGAGAGTACCTTGGTCGGATGTCATGTGGATAGTGGCGCCGGTGTCCATGTACCAATTTAGGTCTGGCTGAGTCAAGCCAAGTGTGTGCATTGCTGCTTCAATGTCGGTCTGAGTGGGGCCTGATGGGGGCGAGACCCAAGTATCTTTGGATTGTTGTTGCCGCCATACGTCTCAAACACGACTCGACACAGGTAGAAATCGCCGCGCGCTCGCTGCCGCGGCGTAAGGAGGCACCACAGCGCTGTACTGTGGAACCACGGTGGTCGGGACTCATCGCCATCGCCTGGGGCCTCAGGCTCGAATCGCTGTTGTTGATGACGGTTGCCTCCGTTGTTGCCGCCACAATTCTTACCATTATTCTTCCGATTCTGGCCCTTCTTACCGCCCCAGTTGTTGTGATTTTGAGTCACGTTGGCTGGATTGGAATGAGAGAAATTGGACGCAGTCATCATGACGACAGGGCTGGCCCCAATCGCCACTTTCTTAGCCAATCCGGCTTCCTCCAAAGTAAGCATAGAACGGGCTTGATAAAATCCTGACAGGGGGTTACTCTGTCGAATAACTGAAGCAACACCGCTATAGGCCTCTGACAGGCCTGCAACCATCTGAAGAACTAGACGACTATTAGAAACAGGAGAACCCACGTTGCTGAGTTGGTCTGCCAAGTCCTTGAGGCGTTTGCAATACGAAGAAACGTTTGGAAAATTCGCCATAGAAACCTGAGAAAAATCCTGCTCAAGGATAACAATTCGAGAATGACTGTTATCTTGGAATATGTCTCGCAATCGATCCCACGCTGCCATAGCTGTGAAGTTGTATTTCATAATCGTCTGCAAAAGATCCAAGGAGATAGTGTCATAAATACACTGAAGAACCTTAGCATCAAGCATGACCCATAATTCTAGATATGCTTCTTTAGTGGGCACAACTGTTGTAGGCATAGCCGCCTTATCACCCTCCTTTGGAGGAGGTGGAGGAATGATGTGGTGGAGGACTTTATGTGCAAAAGCATGAATCTTAAACAATTCTGCCCAAGTTTCATATTGGACGTTTTCAAGATCAAGAACAATAGGGATGACGCTCTTGATGTTAGAAACTGTGAGGGCATGATGAAAATTATTCTTATCAGCCATAGGAAATAGAACAATCAAGATTTGGAGAAGGGAATTTGTGAGGAAAGAGAAGAGGTGTCTCGGTTTTTGGTCAAGAAAAGAAGACAAAAAAATCAAGAATTTTAGGGCAAAATTTCGAGAAAGAAGAAGAAATTTTGAGGAGCGGAAGCATGTTAAAGAGAACCTAGACTCTTGATACCATGAAAGAAATTATCCCTTGATTATTCTTATTGATTGAAGACATATATATATATATATATATATATATATATATATATATATATATATATATATATATTTACAATAGGAGAATCATATTCCTACTTTACATCTAAATCTTTATTCTATACAATTAAGGTAATAGAATAATTCTAATTATGGTACAAGACTAAGTCTACCAAATATACAATAATAATGTCACTGTTCACGGATAAACAGTAACCGTGTAGACCCCACTGCCCGTGTGGACCCCATTCTCTAACACTAAGTTTGTAGTGTACTCCCAACCACTAAACATATTCTTTGTAATACTTTCTATTTTACTAATCTTTACTTTAGTTTCCACCGAAGCAACTAGAGCAGCTTTCATATTATTGCAGAGGATTTGAACTTCTTTTAGCTTATTGGGACTGCTATGTCCCGTACATTCTAGTAGAGTATGTTATACATTCCCTTTGATGGGAATTCTCTGACCACCCATATTCCTCACTTCACCCTTATGAGTTCTGAACCTGCTGACTTGTTCCACTCTCCTCCAAAGCTTTGAAAGTCTTAGGTGATAGAGCTTGTTGTTGCTGGTTTTGCTTCCTCTGTGTGGACAAAAGAGTCACCTACCCAGTCAGCTTGCTTACCTGTTGCTTGAATATTCACACCACCATTTCCCTTTCTAGTTGCGCCAGGTTTTGGTGCATTTCCAGCATGTTGTTGTTCCTTCCTATTCACAATAGGTGCATTCTCTACCCTTCCTTTTACTGGAATTCTTTAGGCCTCACCAGTTGCAACTACCTCCTTCCCATAAAGATCAACTAACCAAACCATATCAAATTATGCTTATTTTAGTATATTTTTGTTTGTGTTTGATTTATCGTCGTTCAACGTTTGTTTCGATAGCTTCCACATGACGTCAATCTTGATCCCAACACTCGAAGGTTTTGTAGAAGTAGGCCAAGAAAGAAAAAATGTGTAAACTTACTAAATTCCTTATATGGCTTGAAACAAGCACCAAAGCAATGCCATGATAAATTTGATTCTTACAATGTTGAAATGATTTTAAAACAAAGGTTGAACCCATCGTGAGCCTCTTGTGGTACTCAATTTTTCACTTAAACATCTCAAGTAAGCTTTGTTCTATTTAGACACGTCAGGTGACCCCTACTGTTTCATTTATACACTTTTTGGTGACTCGGTCAAATTTATATATATATATATATATATATATATATTAAAGCTAGACATAGACAAGGTGATGTGATACATCTCTATGACCAACATTTGCATTCATCTTTTTTGGCATTTTTATCACTTTTTATTGCATTTTTTGGTTGATTTCATCTTACTATCTATAGACTTGTAAAGCAGTTAAGAATTTCAATGTGTTAAATATATAATTTACGAATATTAATTTTTAATTGTGCGCAGAATTGATTGATTGAAGAGGAAGAATTGTGAATTTAGATGAAGAAGAAGAGGGGGAAAGAAATGGAAGAGAAAGAGAATTAGGGAAGAAGAAATTGTGTTGTATTCAGAAAATGAACTTAGTTACAAACTTGTGTCCAATGATGCTATTTATAACCATCTAACTAACTAATTAACTAATTCAATTATATTTCAACACCCCCCTCAAGTTGGGCACTGAAAGCAGAGTTTTCAGTCCTAGCTTGGTAACAATAGAAAAACACTCTACTTAACAAACATCAAAGTCCTCATAACTCTCAGCAGGTTCACCAAGTTTTTTCACAATGACATGTTTCTGCTTCTCCTCAATTTTGTATAATATGAAGCGATAAGTCCTCTTAGCTTTAAACTCCAAAAATTTCAGCTTGCAATCGTGATGCACAGCCATGCCTGATGTCGCATTAGCAATGGCGAACGTCACAAAACTCCAACCATTCAACAGAAACACTTAGTCACAATATTGTTGGAAAAATAGGACCAGTTGAAGAAGGATCCCTTTTTAACCCTTTTTGGATTTGTGTCATCAAATTGATCAGCACCAAATGATGAAACACATAGCTTAATCCCACCAGTTCCAAAAGCAATCAGATAGATACCAAGAAAAAATATGGCATAATGTCTTGGTCTTACGTCTTACTGTAGGTTTAGACCACATACCCATTGAAGTGTCACAAGGTTGCTGAATTGCTTGAAGATACTGAAGGTTCTCCTCACTCTTTGGAACATCTTCAGGAGAAATAGGGAAGACTTGAGGCTCGGCACGAACAGATCTCCTAGTAGTGACCTGCAGTACATTAACACGAATAGCTCTACAACTATTGCTCTGTTCATTCCTCCCTAGCACTTTCGAGGCAAAGCTAGCAGGCTTTATCTTGTCAATTTTGGCTCTGTAGAGATCCATGGTTAGGGCTGGAAAACGAAGTTTGAATCGACCGAGTAGCCACTACTTAAGTCATCTTAAGGCCAAAACAAACCATCTCCAGTGTAGAGACCACTATTCTCATTTGATATAGGCAATTGGATCCCCTAGCTGCAAGGTTTAGACAAAACAGAGAAATAATACTTTCCTGAAAGAATAGTTGTTACTGCTCCTGAATTTTCACCAATAGTAGCAACACATGAGTGATAGGAACAACAAAACAAAACATTGGAGCACCACATTTCAGAAGCACTGAAACTGCTCTTACATTTTCAGTGATTGCTACACCAGCAACAACAATGAATAACCCATCATTCTCTAGTCACACTCGGACTAGAGAATCCCTCAATTTTCAGCAACGAAGAACCCCTCGTTCTCTAGTCACACTCGGACTAGAGAATCTCTCGATTATCCCTATGAAAGCTCTTAGAATAAGCTCGGATATGCAGTGGAGTCTCCCTCAATTTCTAGTCCAATTTCGGCTAGAAATTCCTCGATTCTCCTGTCTCGAGCTGAACAAATGAAAACAGGCAATCGAACAGTTGATTGATATGTAAAAGAAAATTTTGTAAATTGAGCTCCAACTCAATCCAGATTGCTTCCGACGAAGTATTCCTCAGTTCTCAGTCGACTTGCAGCTGAAAACTCATCGATCCTTCCATCAATCTATTGTTTAAGATCGCGCATCCGGTCAGACAAATGCTTCCATCCTGGTTCTCCTCCAAGAGTAATTGTCCCTCAGTGTTATTCGATTTTTCAATCCTACCATTGACCATTCCAGCCTTGTTCTTAGCCGACAAGGCAGTTAAAACATTTTTCTTCCAGGACACATAACCAATGTCGTACATCCTTCAAAGACTCGAAGGAGCAAGAGTATTGTAAAGAAACATCAACAACCAAACGAATATGAAAAATCGGTGGATCAAAATAAATGTGAAACAAAACCTGAATCGCAATCGCACCAAAGGAAGTCTCAAATTTTTCTGCTCTACACAGAGAAATTTCATTCAATACAAAGCAGTTATCTTTCTGCTCTACTGATTTTTCCTTTATTCTCCATTACTTCTGGTTCACGACTTCACCATTGGAGATCACTACTTGAGCTCGTGATACATCTCTGTAAGAAGTAGTTTTAACAGCATTTTCCAATTCTTCAATTTGCGATCTCATACTTCTGTGATCTTCAATCTAACTGGACATCCACACGACCAACTGCGAACTCAATTCACTGATTTCAATACTCAATCTAGGGTTACAAATTCACTTCATTTTTCAATTACGAATTCAAATCTGAAAATTCGATCGATTACGAATTTGTAATTGATCGATAATTGCCAGAATCAACCAAAAACATATCGAATCGAAGAAATTTTAAACTGAATCAGCTCACGTTCCAAATCGAACTGAACCTAATTGATGAAATTGAGATTGAATCGAGAATCGGATGCAGAAGATCGATCAAGTATGACTCTGATATCATGTTAAATATATAATTTACGGATATTGATTGTTGATTGTGCGCAGAATTGATTGATTGAAGAGGAAGAATTGTGAATTTAAATGAAGAAGAAGAGGGGGAAAGAAAATGGAAGAGAGAGGGAATTGGGGAAGAAGAAATTGTGTTGTATTCAGAAAATGAACTTAGTTACAAACTTGTGTCCAATGATGCTATTTATAACCATCTAAGTCTATGTTTGGCCAAGCTTCTAAAAAAGTGTTTATGTTTCTTAGAAGTAGTTCTGCAGAAACTGTTTCTAGAGAATATGTTAGGGTGTTTGGCCTATAATTACAGAAGTACTTCTGAGAAACATAAACAGTTTTCTGTTTGGCCCACATTTATGCAATTTACTATAATATTCTTTTTAATAGATTTAAAACTATTTAAAATATTCTTTTCTATCATATGTTTCTAAAAATTAGTATATCTTTACAATTTAATAATTTTAAAAAAATATATATTTAATTGCAACATTTAATCAAAAAATAATATTATATTGTACATAAGAAATGTAACGACAATATGATAATCAGTGACTCAAATATGTCCAAACCTACCTCCCGCCCTACCCACACCTACCCACACCCCATCCTCAAATTTCTATGTCATATTTTTTTTACTGTTATAAAAAATATAAATTTTTTACCCCCTGTTGGTGCGATTTCCACGTGCTCACGCAAGTGTATGTATCGTTCACAAGTAATATAGTCTGTAAGACCAAGTTTATCGTCCACAAAGACTGGTTTCTAATTACCGTTCATCTATTTATGTTATCTATTTGGCAAACGTTATTTGAATTGGGTTTTGTTTAACTACTAGAATAATTGCAAGAATTAACTAAATTATTTAAGTTGTAATCAATTATGAAGGAATTAGGGCTTCCAAAATCCTCAACTATTCACTCTATTAAATCTTTAATGCAACTAGAATAACTTCTTCTTCTACGTTAAGATAGCGGTTAACTAGACTGTCTTATATTCCGGTTAGGATATATAATCGCTCAACCCCAGTGCAAAACCCTTCTATATTTCTATGATAGAGTTTATCACATATGAGGATTAAGAACAGTAACCTATAATGCTACACAAGTATCGGGGTACTTTCGTCCGCGAATTTAACCTATGTCTATTCAATTACAGCATATTCAAATCTCACCTCTCGGTTCTTGATTCGAAATCATATAGATTGTGATAATTAGTGATCAGTTAACTATCAAGCATTCATACCAATTATTGAATAAATCTTAAACAAGTGAAGAAGAAATCAACTATTGCATTAAGTCATGAAATAGAGTTTCAAGCGATTCAAAAGAAAAACTCTAATAAAGTGTTTAGCTCATAGCCATAGACATACTAAGAACTAATACAATTCCAAACATAAACTGAATTAAAAAGAAAGAAAGAAAAATACTATGAACTAAAGTCTTCAATTGTAGCCTCCAATCTGCCTTGAGTTGTGTTGTGTGATAGAATGTCCAACCTCATCAACTAGACTAATCCCTAGGGCTTAAGTATGTTGCAAATTTCGTGCCCTACGGACCATTCTGCCCTTGGCGAATTCTACTTCGGATTTGGAAAATTCTGCATCGGCACCGTAATTCTGCAGACTCACACCGCGGTGCCGAAAGTCCTGCAGCCTCTCAGTACATATGGCACCGCGGTCCTATATGAATGGCAGCGCGGTGCTACAGTCTTTTGTACTGAATTTTCAATTTTCGTCCTTTTTGCCTCGGGACCCTCCTTTTCTGCCTATTTTCACTCTTTTTTGTCATTCTGCCTTCTTGAACCGTTGTGACTCAAAAGAAAGAAAAATGAACCTAATATTATACTAAACACAACAAAAACAAGTAAAATACTAACTAAAAATGACTCAAAAAACGTATACAAAATACGCCTAACAAACTCCCAGACTTAAACTTTGCTCGCCCTCGAGTAAATTAGAAAAACATAAACAAAGAACTCAAAATCAACAAAGACTCAAATCAAGCAGCTGCACAAGGTTACTAGAAAAGCATAAACGTCAGTTGGGATAATATGTTGGAACATGTAGCATGCATATAGCAATCTAGAATTTCAAGCCAGATATTTCGCAAATTCATTTCAATCGCACTCAATGGAAATATGAACACTAACATATGCCTGTCAATTTTATTTAGTTCTATGGGTCTTTTTACTTGTTATTCTCCACTAATCATAGACATACATTCTAGATATCTTCAGGACTTTTCAGGGTTGTAATGTAGGCTTAGGCAG
Source organism: Przewalskia tangutica (assembly GCA_029844215.1). Classification (NCBI taxonomy): domain Eukaryota; kingdom Viridiplantae; phylum Streptophyta; class Magnoliopsida; order Solanales; family Solanaceae; genus Przewalskia; species Przewalskia tangutica. The sequence goes on from CM056738.1 coordinate 14,076,508, forward strand.
GGGTAAGTAAGAGTAGGCATTTAGACTCAATTTACGTACCATAAACGTTTTTCTCATTCAACCATTTTGTCCTTCTTTTTGGTATTCTTTTTCAGTCCATACCTATCGTTCCTCTCTTCTCCTTTTGAGAGCATGAAATACATCCATATAGGCACCCCCAAACTTAAGTTTTTATATTTTTTTTCATTTTTCATTGGGGTGCATCAATTTTTCACTCTCTTTTAGTATTTCTTTTTCACACTTCTTCATCCCAATTTTTTAATTACTGCTTATGGCACACAAGGGAATCATAGGGTGTCAAAGAAACAACTTATTTTAGGCTCAAAGGGCCTGACTAGAGATATAATTTTATGCATGGTAGGTAATGAAATGTAAGAAGGGGTAACAAAGAAATGTCTGAATCATCTCTCTAAGCATGTACATCTTAACTATTTCGCCTCAAATAACAAGCAAGCAGACTTCATAGACATTTTTCAATTGACAATGCATAAGCTAAGAACAAATATCCCAAATAATTAGATTTTCATAAATTTTTGACATATCTAACTTGAGCACACAGATTTTAGCTCTAATTATATTACATTATCTCACTTAATTCACTAGGCGTTTTCAGCAACTACAACATGCATGATCATAAAAAAAATTGACTCAATATAGACACAATAAAGACACAAAAACTCAATCAAAAAGACTAAAAAACATAAACACACACCCCCCCCCCCCAAAATTAATTGACACACTTTTCCAAATATGTAAGACTCAAAAATAACAGGGACGACTTACAGACAATAGCAGTTCAAAATGGTGGTGGTGGCGGCGGATACTGCATTGACCACTGGTCAAACCTGGTGCTCAAATCATCGACGCTCTGGCTCAGGTCCTGATGCCCTTGCATCATCTGTTGCTGATTTAAGAGCATATGTTCATGGTTTCGCAGCATCTGTTGTTGGTTTAAGAGCAGTTGATCCATCATTGGTATTGAAAGCTTCAAGGATAGGGGAGGCTGGTGGCTACTTTCTCCTGCTTCATGTTGTGTGGCTGCCTCAAGATCCTCCTCAACCATGGTTGCTGCGTCTACTGCTCCTGGGCCCCCTCTCCTTGCTTTTGGTTTCGGAGTGGGGTCAAGGAAAGAGTGCACTAAACTGTAAGTCACAGAAAGCTGGATTTTCTCGAGAATATCCATGGCGAATGTTGGAACTCCATGCCTAGCACATAAGGCAGAAATTAGTGACCCATGTCCCAGTCCGTCAGTAGTAACCAGCCTGCTAATCTCCCTTATGCTCTGAACTATCTCTCTCCCCACATCAATTGTCTGTAGGCACATTGGTAAAATAGGTTGACGGAATCAAGCGAGCACTTACGAAATATAGCCATCCTCTGACTGTTCTATTAAGTTGGCATCGGGCAAGTCTCCTAGACCCGTTACGAGAAATGTTGACTTCGGCGCCTGGGTAGCATAGGACTGTTGCAACTGCGTTTCACATGATGTGGTTGACATCTCTCGATCAACTTCTGAAATATTGTGGGTTATAACCTTGGTCCTCAACATCATAGGTCTTCAGTATCGCATTCACTGCTTCAGAACTTACGGGCACATATCGCCCTCTAACAAAGCATCTCCCATCCTCTTGCTCGGGATAATTAGCATAGAATTCTCTTACAAGGCTAGTGTTCTGAAGTGGAATTCTTTCTGGATTGGTGAACCTTCATCAACTATTCACCTAAATCATGGCCCTAATAGGCTCGTAGTCATCATCATCATCAAATGGTGTGGTCTGGTAGTCCATGCCTCACTCTGGTATCAAAGCTCTAGTGTTTGTTTCGTTATATCGATCTTCTGCCTGTTTGTTGGTAGATCGAGTAACATCATATTCTGGAGCTGATGAAGATGAGGAAGCTCTGGCGGTTCATTTTCTAGAGGCCATTGTAAGGTTGTTGGAAAATTTTCAGCATCGTTTCCTTCGTTTCTTTGAGGTTTCCAAACAACTCTCACTCCACACAACAACAATTAACCAAGTACAATCAGACCACAGCAGAAATACACCACGAATCAACTCTTCACAGCAACCCAACAACACAGCAAACAACCACGCAGCACACACCCACAACTACACAACACCCTACCAACACAGTCCGTACAACCCCCAAAATTGAAAGCTACTCTCCCTACTAGCCTTGAAATAGCAAGAACAATGATGAAGATTACCTTTTTAAAGAGTTGTTCGTCACTAATTTCTTGACCCAAATGGAAGGAGTGATGTTGGTGTAAGATGAGAGGGTTTTTAATGGGGTGGTGTGTAGGGATTGTTGGAAGAATTTGGGGAAGTTTGTGGATATTTTTGTGTGAGGGGGAGAGGATTTTTGGAATTTTTAGAGAGAGAAAGGGTTTGTGTTTGTGTGGGAAAGGATTTAGGGGTTTAGGGCTTTTTAATTCTGCAATCCCCTTCCCGGAACCGCGGTCCTGCATGACGGCACCGCGATGCCTAAAGTAATGTGGCCTCTCTAAACATTCGGCACCGCGATCCTGCCGAATGGCACCGCGGTGCTGACCCGATTCTTTGTTTTCACCCTTTTCTTCCTGCTCATTCTCCGATCCCCGTAACTGTCATCACATCACAACCAAAAAAATACCAAAAGTGAGACTGTTCTAACAAAACTAAATTGCATAATTTAAATATTGGGTTGTCTCCCAAGTAGCGTTGTCTTTAACGTCTTTTAGCCGGACGCAAGTTTCTTATTCAATCATTGGAGTAAATTAGTCCCACAACCTATCCATTTGAAAATCATTTTCCTCTTCCTCACTCTATTCTTCTTTTTCACAGTGTTGGGTTCAGTAAGATTTACCTGTTTGACAGCTTTCGTCTCATCCACTTTTGTTTCAGCTTTCAAACTAACCTGTGGGTTCACAGTCGTTTCAAAGATCCTCCTATCTTTGGTTTGGGCTTGCTGAGTTGTTGTGTCAGTTGTGCTCACTGAGAAGCATTTGTTGCTGGCCCGAGACTCAATGGTGGATTTGAACACCTTGAATACCATTTCTTCTTATTGAACCTGTAGTCTCAATTCTCCCTTCTCCACACCGATGAGGGCTCTACCCGTTGCAAGGAATGGTCTCCCCAAAATGATGGGTATTTCATCATCTTCCTCCATGTCAAGAATGAGGAAGTCTTCTGGGAAGAAGAACTTTCCCACCTTGACAAACACATCTTCCACTATGCCTCTAGGGTGCACCACGGTTCGGTCAGCCAGCTGCAGATTTACTGTGGTTGGTTTGGCTTCCCCTAAACCTAATATCTTGAATACAGACAGAGGCATGAGGCTGATACTAGTCCATAAGTCACAAAGTGCCCTGTTGCATGTTACTTTGCCAATAGTGCAGGGCAGGGTGAAGCTTCCTGGATCTTTCAACTTAGGAGGAAGTTTCTTTTGTAAGATGACGCTGCACTCCTCTGTCAGCGCTACTGTCTCATAATCCGCCAACCTTCTCTTCTTCCCAAGTATCTCCTTCATGAATTTGAAGTATGCGGGCATCTGTTCTAACGCCTCAATGAAGTGGGTATTGATGTGAAGCTTCTTAAATACCTCCAAGAACTTAGAGAACTACTTGTCTATGGCCTTCTTTTGGAGCCTCTGAGGGTAAGGGATTCTATCAGTGTATTCCCTCAAAGGTGCTGGTGGAGTTTTCTCAAATGTAGGGTGGTCCTCAGTGACCCCCTCATTTCCTTCCTCAACTGCTTTCTCACCCTCTTTTTCATGAACCACTGCGGGTTGGGGAGCAACCTGCTCCAACTTCTTTCCACTCCTTAACAACACTGCCTGACACTGCTCTCTTGGATTGACCTCTGTATTGCTTGGGAGAGTACCCGACGGCCTGTTGGTTACTATCTTCGCCAGTTGTCCAACCTGCATTTCTAGGTTCCTGAGAGATGACCTGGTTTTAGACATGAATTGATTCTGTGAATTGGTGAGTGTAAGCAATGCAACCCTCAGTTCATCAGACTTCTCATATTGTGTAGGTGGTCTAAACTGCTGGGATGAGGTAGCCTGATTCTATACTTGCTGGTTCTGGTAATTACCCTGATATGGTTGATGCTAGGCCTGGTCGTTCCTCCACGAAAAGTTAGGGTGATTTCTCCACCCTGGATTGTATGTGTTGGAATTATAAGGCCGCTGAAAGTTCCCAACTGCCTGAACCTGCTCCATTGGCACATTATTAGGGTCCACCGCTGTGCATCTGTCAAAGGAATACGGTCCACCACAAATCTCACAATTTACCGACATCTGGACTGCATTCACAGACATAGTGTTCTGCTGCAGTTGCTTCGTCAGAAGAGCCATCTGTGCATTCATGGCAGTGATAGCATCTAATTCATGTATGCCCATAGCCTTCCAGCTATTCACTGACCTGTCATCTGCCCCTTGATGATTGTTGGCAGCCATGTATTCCAGTAACTCATGTGCCTCATGAGCACTCTTTTTCATAAAGGCTCCCTGATGCGCGATTTAATGCACACACTTTACGCAAGTGCACGTTGTCGAGTCAAGTAATATAGTCTAGGTAAGACCGAATATCGTCCTCAAGGATTGGTTTTCAAGTACCGATTATCTATCCTATGGTATCTATTTGGTTAACGTAAATTGAATTGGAATTCTAACTAACAATGCAGTAAATAAACTAATTATAAAAATACTTTGATTTAAATCAGTTATGATGGATAATTAGGGCTTCCAAGATCATCAACTATCCACTCTATTCAATTCTTAATACAATTAGACTGACTTCTTCTTCTACGTTAAGATAGCAGGTTTACTAATCCGTTTTATACTCCCGTTAAGGCTATATAAACACTCAACCCCAGTAGCGCTCCTTTCTACCTTTCGGTGATAAGGATGACTCTATAGAAGGATTAAGAACAAAAATCCTGTTAACGTTTACGCAAGTAAGCTAGGTATTTAAACCCCCGTTAACGCTACACAAGTAATTGAGGTATTTTCATCCCCAATCCGACTTATGATTACCCAACTACAGCATAGTCACAACCTCCTTCTTTCGAAGTTTGATTAGAAATCATATAAATAATGATAATTAATGATCAAGTAATTACCAAGCATTCAAAACATTATTGGAATAAATCTTAAATAAGTGAAGAAGAAATCAACTAATATATTAATTCATGAATAGAGTTTCAAGTGAATCACAAGGAAATTTCTAATAAAGTAATTAGCTCCTAGCCATTGTCACGCTAAGAACTAACACAATCTCCATACATGAACTGAAATAAATAAAGCAAAAAGAAATAAAAGAAAATACTCAAGAACGAGTCTCCAAGCCTTCTAGCATCCAAGGGTTGTGTTGTGGAATATTTACAAGATGGATTGGTGGATGGATGGATGTAGAATGGTGAATGGTGGAATGGAGAATGAAGGATGAATTCTTCTAATGATGTAGAGACTATTTATAGACCAAGAATCATTTAGGTGAAGGGTTAAGGATTATGTAGGTAGGAAAAGTTATTAGAATCCTTTTAGGTAAGGGTTTTAAGGTAGGAAAGGTTATCCCTTTAGGTAGGAAAAGTTATCCCTTTAGGTAGGAAAATTTATCCCTTTAGGATTCTGAAAACATGTCAAATTCGGCCCAGAACTTCATAAATCCCGCGTCGGCGCCGCGGCCCTGCAGACTGGCACCGCGGCGCCTGAAAATCAGCAACTTTCGAAACTTTCAGCACATTGGGCGCCTGGCCGCTGCCGCGCGCTTGCTGCTGCCGGCGCGCGCTGAGGCGTTCGCGGCGATTTCGTCGTCGTCCGACTTCATCCGATCTCTCTATAATTCCGAACTTATACTTCATTTCTTGGCCCTTTTTGTGTGCAATTCCATCTCATTTATGCTCATTTCATCTCCTTTTCGCCATTTCTCCATTTCTGACCGCTGTGACACAAAAGAAAGGAAAACGACTCTAATACTGTACTAAACATCAATGAAATGAGTAAAATACTAACTAAAAATGACTCAAAAGGTGTATATAAAATACACCGATCACTCCCCCTGCTGCAGCATCAATGATGGTACGAGTAGTACCACTCAGCCCATTATAAAAATGTGGACTAACATCCACTTCTCTATGCCATGATGTGGGCATTTCCTTTGCAGATCCTTAAATCGCTCACATGCATCATAGAGTGACTCACCATCCACCTGGTAATAATTGTTTAACTCTCCCCTTAACTTTGCTGCTTTTGAAGGAGGGAAGAACTTTTCAAGAAATTTTTGGGCTAGGTTCTGCCAGGTGGTGACGGAGTTGGAAGGTAGTGAGTTCAACCAACTCTTGGCTTTGTACCTAAGTGAGAACGGGAAGAGCCTCAGTCTTATGGCATCGTCAGTAACACCATTGTACTTGAAAGTGGCACACAACTCCAAAAAATTGGCAATGTGCATGTGGGGGTTTTCAGATGGCAATCCCCCGAACTGTACTGTGTTCTGGACCACGCTCAGGATAGCTGGCCTGATCTCAAAGTTTTTTGTCTCTATTGCTGGGAGCCTGATGCATGTATGTGCACCAGTGACCGTGGACAAGACATAATCTCCCAAACTTCTTTCTGCTGGGACCGGTATTGGCTCATCTACATGTTCAGGACCCTCGTTGTTTGCCCCATTCTGATTCGGTGGTTGGTTTTCCATGGTCACTGAATCAGCTATCCTTTTATTTCGCCTGTTTTGCTTGCACGTTTTCTCAATTTCAAGGTTGAAGGGAACAAGTGTATCTGCTCCTCTCCTTCTTCGCATGCACTAAATCCCTGAAAAAGACCAAAATAAACAAACAAATCAAGGCAACAGGGTTCTAACAGTAAAAATAAAAATAAAGCCAAAGTAGAAATAAAAATAGATGGTTTGATATTAGAAGTACGCCAGTCCCCGGCAACGGCGCCACAAACATGTTGGTGCGATTTCCACGTGCTTACGCAAGTGTACGTATCTTTCACAAGTAATATAGTCTGTAAGAACGAGTTTATCGTCCACAGAGACTGGTTTCTAATTACCGTTCAACTATTTTATGTTATCTATTTGGCAAACGTTATTTGAATTGGGTTTTTGTTTAACTACTAGAATAATTGTAAGAATTAACTAAACTATTTAAGTTGTAATCAGTTATGAAAGAATTAGGGCTTCCAAAATCCTCGACTATTCACTTTATTCAATCCTTAATGCAACTAGAATAACTTCTTCTTCTACGTTAAGATAGCGGTTAACTAGATCGTTCTTATCACACGACCGTTAGGGCCCGTGGTAGTGCCTTACCGGGCACCCTAGTGATACAACATCGAGTAATCGTGAACATAAAACACATACATGAAACAAATGAAGTACAAACGATGTCGAGGAAAACTTGCCTTCGGCGTATATATAAATAACAACTTTTTCAACATGAACGGTTTAATCCTTTTTACAAACCCCGCCACAACAAAGATTACGGACCTAAGAAATGATACGACAACAATGGCGACGGGGCCCCGCCATACCACGAATGTAAATACCTACAACAACAGGGACTATACCATCGATAAGCCTCCGAGAAGCGGAGCTTTCCCAAACGAATTGTGACCCTAAGGCGAGGATCGATGATCGGTGTACCTTTACTGCGGCATGAACGCAGCCCCGGGCGAGGTCGATAACAGTACCAAGTATGTGGCGAAAATAAATCTGCATACGAAATCATAGTAGTCTATACAAAGCGGAGACATGTATGATAACCAAATTACGATTCCTGAATAAATAGCGATCATGTCAAGTCGGGGACTCGCGCCTCAAGTCATCACTCAAATTTAACAATGGGTCTCACGCCACAACATCAATCGTGCGTGGAACACATTCTCATCACGGCAGCATGATATGAAAGCACCAAGGAACACACATGAACACGGGTCCCACTGTGTTATAATAAAATCAGACGGTAAGTACGAAGGCATAGCCGACTACTAAAACCCACAGCATGACAAGGTCATAAAGCGTGTCATGATATCTGTCTAGATCGTCACATGATGAAAGGTCACTCGCGTGAGTATCAAATGTCGCGTCTAGCCTGGAACTCTCGCGACTCGCATAGGCCAACCTCGTAGGCGCGCATGAGGTATAACCCGCATCGAGGTAGCTACTCCGGCATCGCCCCGACTCGCGATCCGCGTAGCCACAAAGACCGCGTGACCACAAGGGCGTAAACTAACACGGAACTCCGTGTAGTTCGCATGGATCCCCGACCCGCGTGAGGTATTCTCGAATCATGGTCCTGCATCGCTGAGTCTACCCCGCATCGAGGCGACAACCTCGGACACAAGTCAAGTGAGTGGTACAATACCAACATAACGGTGATAGTCAAACAACTTTAAGCGCAGTCGAGGGGAAAACCCCTTTACACTAACATCACAAGATACTAACACACGTAGCATCCTAACATGTTTACTTATCAAATCAACAAGAAAGTATTACAAGGCTATCACAAACTAATACAATCAAGTTATTCACACAAGGTACTTTCTATTAACAAGTTCGTATCCGTCCCCAAAGTACTTCATACATTAAATCTTTAAAAGATCCGTTCCTTCCACATAAGTCACACAATACGTAGTATAAAATAGAGTATATCTTTTTAAGTAAACCCAAAACACTTACCTTTGTAAAATCAAGTAACAACATTATTTTCCAAACGTCCAAGTTTGCTTAATTTCAAAAATGCTCAAGTTACTTATTTTAGAAAGGTTTCATAACTCATAGTCTTAATCTCTTTTAAAACATTTGAGTAACATAAGTCTTATGAGTGAATAGGTTATTCTTGTTTATAATAATCTTACTACTGACCATGACCTAGAAAATGTAATATCATTTTGTCTCATCTTAGTTTCTATGCAGATGGAGGTTTCTACTGGTTTTAATAATACAACTCATTAGTCAGTACATTTTCCTTTATTAACGCTGCAGTGGTTTGGCGATACGTTACGATTTCGAAATCAAGAAACATTCTTAAGCCGTTATACCTAACTTCCCATAAAGCTAGTATAACTCTTAAGTTTTCAAAACCAAGTATTACTCTTCAAAACGATTTATAAATCTTTTGAAATACATCAAGTTCTTTATTATAACAAGCCGCTTATAATTCACATGATTACCTTTTAAAACCACAAAGTATTTTCTTACCTACATAAAGTCATATAACCAACTTCCCATAAAGCCATTATAACACTTTATGTTTTAAAAACAATCAAACCACGATTAACACGTATGCGTCACCGTACTACATAGTTCACACATATCATGCTAGAAGAGATAGGAAGAGGTTCACATACCTCGCGACGAGTATCGACAATAAGCAAAATGCTCCAAGTACTACAACCTTGCACTTTCCACTCCTCAAGTAGAATACGCTACTCTTAGTACTTTCACCTAAAAAGGTCACAAACGTCTATTAACTTCAAAACACAAGGTTCCATTTCTACGTAAAATTAAAGACCTCCCCGCAACAACAGCGTAAATCTCCTCCTCTACCGAGGCCGGCCACCAAGCCCACCGGGGGGGGGGTTTATACGTATAACCGGCCGTGTCCAATTCTACTCGAATACTACACAAGTCTATCGCAATACGATCCTATGTACATCTGATTCTTTTCTTTATTCTTCAGCTTAAGTCAAAAGACATTGCGCGAGATTAAGCTTAGTTCTATATATAGTATACTTCAACTATATATTCTAACAACATGTAATTTCCAATTACAATTAGAGGACAAGATAATTACCTCGATAAGCCCATAATTATCCAAGTATAAATGTCGATCCTTAGCAACGCTTAGCTCCTACTCCGGTGCTCGAACCCGCTCCAAACAACCCTTAGAAGTTCTAACCAACTTCTACTTAAATACTTGATCAATCAATGAAGATTTCCTTAGGGTTTCGGTTTGAGACAAAAGGACATACTGGAGTATTTCCTGCTCTACGTATAGAGGTTTCTTTGGAATACTACAAGGTATACGCTAAGGTAATTTGGGTATAGTAACAATACTTTGAGAGTATTTCTACCAAGAGTGGGTATTTATACGAGACAACACCACAAAGGGGTGTATACCCTACCCCACTGGGGAAACTCGGCCAAGGGGTGCTCTACCAAAGGCCTCACAGGGGAGGACTCTCGCCAAGACACTACACTAAGGGAGGAAGAAGCTTTCAAGACTTAGAGATTTTGGGATGAAGAAGTCTTCACGAGGAGGGTATTTATAGGTCAAGCAAAGGCCAACCAATGGCCAAGATCTAGCCAAGTGCTAGGCAAGTGTAGGCCAAGATATGCCCAAGTGCCCCTAGTCCCTACTCCTTAAAACCTCACAAATATCTACCAAAAATATCTACCCACTGACACCCCAAATCGTCCAAGTCACGCCCCACTTGTTTCAATGTGAGGTGACACATGCCACCCTCCGTTGGTCCAAAATGTTCCGTCTCTCGGAAAAATCCGCAAAAATAAGAAAAGACATAGCGGAATTTTCCCTCGCAAGTTATGTAAAACGTTTAAAAACGACTCTAACAGGGTGTTGTGCACAAATGTCATTCGGCGAAGCCACTGGCGGGGTGACACGTGTCACCCTCCTATTGGCCCAAAATAAAACATCTTAGAAAATATCCACAATGGCCAAAATCTCGAAAACAAAGTGGGCCTACAAACCAGAAATTTCTCCGTGGGCCCACGTGACCATTTCCGAAAATAAAATTCCATAATTCTCTAATATTCCAGGAAGTCCGAATACCAAATCTGGGAATCCAATTCCCATTAACGAACCTTTTTCCTTCACAAAAACCGGAAACTTTTCCGTGGAAAAATCACCTCTTTCTTCCTTTCCAATATTTCTGTCGTATTCTCGTACGTACGTCCTCGCATACATACCCTGGAACTACGGGGTATAACACTTACATTCCGGTTAGGATATATAATCGCTCAACCCCAGTGCAGAACCCTTTTATATTTCTATGATAGGGTTTACCACATATGAGGATTAAGAACAGTAACCTATAATTCTACACAAGTATCGGGGTACTTTCGTCCGCGATTTTAACCTATGTCTATTCAATTACAGCATATCCAAATCTCACCTCTCGGTTCTTGATTCGAAATCATATAGATTGTGATAATTAGTAATCAGTTAACTATCAAGCATTCATACCAATTATTGAATAAATCTTAAACAAGTGAAGAAAAAATCAACTACTGCATTAAGTCATGAAATAGAGTTTCAAGTGATTCAAAAGGAAAGCCCTAATAAAGTGTTTAGCTCCTAGCTATAGACATGCTAAGAACTAATACAATTCCAAACATAAACTGAATTAAAAAGAAAGAAAGAAAAATAATGTGAACTAAAGTCTCCAATTGTAGCCTCCAATCTGCCCTGAGTTGTGTTGTGTGATAGAATGTCCAAGCTCATCAACCAGACTAATCCCTAGGGCTTAAGTATGTTGTAAATTTCGTGCCCTACGGACTCTTCTGTCCTTGGCCAATTCTACTTCGGATTTGGAAAATTTCGTGACGACCGCTGATTCGCAGATCGCACGGCGGCATGCCGAAAGTCCTGCAGCCTCTCAGTACATATGACACCGTGGTCCTGTATGAACGGCACCGCGGTGCTGCAGTCTTCTGTCATGAATTTCCAATTTTCGTCCTTTTTGCCTCGGGACCCTCTTTTTCTGCCAATTTTTCGCTCCTTTTCGCCATTTTGCCTTCTTGAACCGCTGTGACTCAAAAGAAAGAAGAACGAACCTAATAGTATACTAAACATAACAAAAACAAGTAAAATACTAACTAAAAATGACTCAAAAAAGCGTATACAAAATACGTCTAACACCCCCCCCCCCCCCACCGCTCTAACCCCACATACTCCCTCCACCTCATCCTCAAATTTCTATTTCATTCTTACCTCGCCCTACCCCATCCTCAAATTTTTATTTTATATATTTTTTACTTTTATAAACAATTTATAAAAAATATGAATTTTTTTCTTACCCCCCCCCCCCCCCCACCCCATTGCCCTACTCCATCCTCACATTTCTATTTTATATTTTTTGTTACTTTTATAAAAAATGATTGAAAATATGAAATTTTTCTTACCTCCCTACCCCCTCTAACCCCTCATACCCTCCACCCCATCCTCAAATTTCTATTTCATTCTTACCTCGCCCTACCCCCCGCCGTCTACCTACCCCATCGTCAAATTTCTATTTTATATTTTTTTTACTTTTATAAACAATTTATAATAAATATGATTTTTTTTCTTACCCCCTCCCCCCACCCCATTGCCTCTACTCCATCCTCACATTTCTATTTCATATTTTTGTTACTTTTATAAAAATGATTGAAAATATGAATTTTTCTTACCTCCCCTACCCCAGTCCACCTACCTCATTCTCAAATTTCTATTTTATATATATATTTTTATAAATAATTTATAAAAATGATTTTTCTTACCATCACCCCGCCTCTACTCCCACCCCATTGCCCTACCCCATCCTCAAATTTTTATTTCATATTTTTTGTTACTTTTATAAAAAATTATTGAAAATACGAAAAAAATTCTTACCTCCCTAAACACCCCCTTCCCCATCCGTCTACCCCATTTTCAAATTTCTATTTTATATTTTTTTTACTTTTATAAACAAATTTTTTAAAAAATGATTTTTTTTCTTAACCCCCTCCCCTGCCCTACCCACACCTACCCCCACCCCCATTGACCATTGCCTTACCCCATCCTCAAATTTCTATTTCATATTTTTTGTTACTTTTATCAAAAACAATTATTAAAAAATATGAATTGTTTTACACCCCGCGGCCTACCCACACCTACCCTCCCCCGCCCTACCCCATTCTCAAATTTCTATTTTATATGGAGATATTATATGAGATTAAAAGGAATTTTGTGAAAAGAAAAAGAGTAAATGGGTCCAAAAATATTTATTTAATGGGCAAAAATGGCTTCTCGAGAAGCACCAAATTGGTGTTTCTACTTCTCTTCTTATCTAGAAACATTTTTTGGCTTTTTAAAAAAGTGTTTCTACTTCTGGATAAGTACATGTTTGGCCTAAAAAGTGTTTCTTAAGTTGAGAAACACTTCCAGAAGCTTGATCAAACATGTACTAATTAACTAATTCAATTATATTTCAACACAATGGCCGGCTAAGATGAGTAAATGTTAATTAATATTAGAATGAATGTCTACTAACAATTAGTTTGATGAAAAAAAACGGAAAATCCGCATGGACAGCTCAATTGATTCTCAAGGGAGATAATTGGAAAAATGAAAGAAATTGAAACATAAATTCTTAGAGACTTGAATGCAGTGACAAATGGAGGGTTAATATTTTTTTGCCTCATCCTCATATCTTCCTTCCTCATAAAGAAGCTTTATATCCTACCTTTTCATTTACAAATAGAAGTAGAATATAATTCTCAAATTTTGACATAGATGCTTTAACAACACAATAGAGAAAGAAAAAAGATAGCAAGAAATCCAAAGTGTTTGGTCTGATGGTCAAACACGAGGGTACTGCGGGGAGGTTTCGTGTTCGAATTCTCCATTAGCGAAAAAATTATTCACCGGAGCATATTTCAGAAGTAAAGGATGTGCGCTAAGGCGTGCTGGCATGCGCAGTGTGAGTTCGACCCCCAACAATTATTTGTCTGGGGGTTGAATCTTGTGTCATCGATCAGTTGTTCGTTCTCAGACCCTAGCTAATGGAGCACATCCCACGATTTATCTTAGTGATAGCGATAAGGGACCGGGTCTATCATCTCCAGGACGTCTAAATAATACTAGTGAAATAGTCAGGCGCAAGCCTGAATACTAAAAAAAAAAAAAAAAAAAAATAGCAAGAAAGCAAATCTAAAGAACGTAAATGAGGAGATAATCTCAAATGGACAAAAAACAAAGGCAACTGTATACAATGTGACTACATGAATATGACAGAAGTGATTACTGGGATGGAAGCAGAAAGACGGAGATGTGGCAGCATTAGTCGAAAAATGAATGCCTTTTGCCAAAACAAGTTTCGGTGAACTCTTTTGTAAAATGATGCTATTATTAATACTACTCCGTCTGTCAATTTTTTAAATATATTGTTTATTTTATTAATTAAAGTTATATGTTAATGAAAGAGAAAAAAAATGAAAATTTTCTAAATAAATAAATAAATTATTATTTGAGATCAGTAACGCCTTGTGGAGTAATTTTTTTTGGGCTAAATTTAAAAAAACAAAAAATTGAAATTCATTTTTTATATTAATTTTATACACAAAATGTCACATGTTCGCAGAGAGTGGTGGCGATCTTCATTTTTCCGGTGAGCAAGATAGTAATGGTGGAAGATTTGTTAATGGTAGAATATTAAGTGGAGAAGAAAGATAAAAAAAATAAAGAAGGAATAAAAAGAATTAACAAGAATTAAAAATTATTGTAAAGTTCTTAAAAAGTGAGGAAAGAGAGAGTTTATTTACTAAAGAAAAGTGTTCTTTTGGTGGAGTTTTGGAATCAACATTTTGACTAGTGTTTGTTATAACACGTTTATTTGACTGTTGTGATTCAGACGACACAAATCAGGAAGATTATTGGTGTACCTATAAAGATTTTCTGTAGTGAGTTTGAATCTTCTTAAAGAGAGCGAGTTATCCATGCCTCATCCTGAAGATACTTTATTTCTTCATTTTATTTTTCGATTGTAAATGTATTATCAACAACATTTATCCTTAATATTTGCAAGGGTAACCTTTTTGAAATAATCTTTTTACCTCATTAAGATAGGGGTAAGATCTGCGTACACCACATTCTGACGAAATTTCACTTTATGTGTGAAGCTGCGTTAGGCGAAGGGTGGTCTGATGGTGAAAAATTACGTGGGGTATATAAGTTAAATGTCAGGAGTAGCAATTATGAGTTGATTAATTGAGCATTTCGTTGGTGGCAAAATGTGGGTAAAATGATGCCATTATTTCCTTGAAACTCTTCTTCCCACTAACTCATTTATTCATTCATATTTTCATAATTTATTAATTCATATTCTCACAATTTGTTACCACGTTCTCTCACTTTCTTCTAATTCATTCTAAGGACTTCATCTATAAATGATGATCCTCCTTATCTTACCTGTCACATATGGTGAAAAATTATTGTAAAGTTCTTAAAAAGTGAGTAAAAGAGTTTATTTACTAAAGGGAAGTGTTCTTTTTTGTGGAGCTTTGAACTCATTTGTTGAGTTATATGATGTTGTCAGACTATTGTATTTCAGACTAGATAAATCATGAAGATTATTGTTGTGCCTGTAAAAAATTTCTGAAGTGTGCTTGATTTTTTTTAAAAGAGCGAGATATTCACTCCTCACCTTGAAGATAATTTATTTCTTCATTTTATTTTTCGATTGTAAATGTATTATCAACAACATTTATTCTTAATATTTGAAGGGGTAACCTTTTTACCTCATCAATGTAGGAATAAGATATAAGTACACCTTACTCTGACGAGATCCCACTTTATGGGTGAAGCTACTTTAGGCGAAGGGTGGTCTGGTGCACATCATTCGTCGAAAAATTACGTGGTGTACATATGTTAAATGTTAGGAGTAGCTATTATGAGTATATATATTAATTTTGCACACCCTTAATACAAGTAAGAAGAATATTTGCACACTATTCACTAAATTCATGGTTCCGCACTGTCCACTTGTTGGGTTATACTGAATATGTTATTGTTAGTGATATTTTTATTTTAAAGTAATTTACATATAATTTAATTCTTTTAATATACTCCATCCGGATAAAAAAAAAGTGTTCACTTAGCCATTTGCACACTTTTAATAAAATACTAACTCATAGAGAAAAATAGGTAATTTGATTTAAATATACCTAATTAAATATATATTAGGTCACGTAAAATTTAATAAGGCCAAACGTCAAATATAAGATTAATTCTTTTTTAATTTAAAAGTGGATACTTTTTAAATAAAAAAAACTAAGTAAACACTCGTTTATCGGGAGGTAGTCAAAACTAATTTTGTGATTTCAATGGACATGTTGGCCCTATTATCACCGCCCCCCGTAAAAAGCACAACTTCTTTATACACTTTACCACTGGTGCTTGTTTAAGATCTCCATGCTGTCACCTTTCTATTCAGTGTACGTACGAATCCCATAACCTCCATATATATCATATCCCCCCCACCCCCACCCCCACCCCGACCCCAAAACAAAATACACAATCCTCCAAGTTGTGGCAACGTTTATCTTTTTCTGTCTCATGTTCTGCATATTTTGTTTTGATTCGGAATTTGTTGTTACAATTCTCGTTAGTTTCTCCCTTCAAAACCACTTTCATGAGTACCTTTACCAAACTATAGAGCATATATTCAGTGTTTTTCTCATCATTACTGACACACCATTTCTTCTTCCTTTAATTTCTCTTTGTAGCTATTTAATTTCATCATATTCTCATTCTCTTGAGAGAGACTGCTCTTTAATTTCACCAAGTCCCCACTGTAAGAATGAAGGTTTGATTCTTTATTCCTCTTTGATCATGTTTTATTTTGTTTTTCTGTAAAAATACATAGATTGCACCCTATAGTTATTCGGAAAAGTCATTAACGTTTAGGCTGATCAGACGATCTAATACCCTCTATTCATGTCCGAGCATGATCAAGATTTGAGGCTGATTTGTCAGAAATTATGGGTCACAAACTTAAGGTTCTTGGCTTGGTTGATGGAGTAGGGTTGGGTTTAAATTTGGAAAATAGTTCACTTCAAGACATGAATAAAGGGTATTAATTAAGTGTGTTAATCATCTTTATGAATATAATCGGGTTTCAATGTGGATAACGAATACCAGACACTGAATGTGAAACCAAAAAATAAGTAAATGCCTTTCCGGAACAACTATAGGGTGCAATCTATGTATTTTTTTTCTCTTTGCATTTATTAATATTGTTTCGTCGTCAATAAATTATACTGTATATAAATTAAAATTATTTTTATGTATCTATGATAATTGTTGAATTACTTTGTTTTTTTCGTATGTATACATTTTTATTTTTTAAATTTAGTTCGTGATCTTTTTTACTTCGTCACTAGGTATGTTAGTAAATATTTTGCATTGATCAACTGATCTCCATGGATTAATTTTTAGTTCGTTGATAACTCATCATTCTTTATCTTTATTGGTTAATTAAGTTTTTTATTGGGTGGGTACTGATTTTCATCTTTACTTTTTCTATTTTTTTTCTTGTTTACTCTCTTATTTTACCAGAAACTTATCCTGATCAAATTGGATTTACAAGATGTCAGAGAAAAACGAAAGGCTTTGAAGACAGTATCTGCTCTTTCAGGTGTTAAAATATCACTTCTCCTCTATCTTCTATATTTTCATTTTTCACTAATCAAGATTTTGTAAACTATTAAGTCCGTCGTAGATTTTGATGTTGAAATTTGAAACTTAAAAATATAAATTTTTAAAGTTGTGATTTTTTGGAATTTGAAAGCATTTTTACTTTGAAAAAATTTAAAGTTTTATGTGTGGAAGTTCTAAAAATTGGTGTGAGCAGAATAAGACAAATTTGTGGCCAACACATATTTAAAAATAAATTGTTAAAATTCCATTCAAAATCAATGGTCAAACGCTAGCTAAAAATTATTAATTGTATGTTGTAGTAAATATTTCAAATTTTAAAAATTAAACCTCAAATTTACCTTTAAAAGTAGACGCTTTTAGTCTAACATTTGAAACCCTGGTAATTGTTTTTTAACCAAGTAGAACTGTAGAAACGATGCTGCTGCTCCAATCGTGTGATGGCTTATCCTTTACCCAAACATAAAATACTTTTTGATTTAGCATTTTTTAATTTAACTAAAAGAGAAATGATCGAAAAATTGTGACATACACAATGAATGTACGAGAATAGTATACAACTACTACTAGTGCTTTGAAAGGAAAAACAATATGATTACAATCGCAATTAACTTGAAGCCAACAAGTGTTGTGGCAACAATAAGCTTTTGAGGTCTTGATCTTCTTTCTATGAATCAATCTTGGAGTCTTGAATCTTTGGATCTTCTGTCTGGTGCAGCACGCCCCTTGATCTTTATATCCTGAAATCAAAAGACACTAAATCTGATAGTGTTACAAGGGCGTTGCCGAGTCGAGTGATATTTACTCTGTCCTTAAGACATTATTGTCCCGTATATATTCTTTTACGATATGAGCAACTGTCTCCCAAGATAAAACATCAACTAAACAAATGAGCAAAGGAAACTCAAGTGTTTCTCAAGAAGAACATTTGAGTGTGTGAGAGTATGCTAGAGAGAAAGAAGTTCAGAAAAATCTGAATTGTACAAGTATATGGTGTGTTCTACAATTGAGTCAAGGGCCTCAATTTATAATGTGTTAAGATGACCTCTCAGCTAACCAACTAATGACATTTATTGAGAGGTGTTATTCAGCCAAATAATAGTTGAATTCATGTGCCAATTCGTGGGGAATCAATGCCCCGAACCAGCCCAAAAGTCAGAAACTCTTCAGCATCCGTCGACCAATGTGCCCTCCGCAGCGCCTCAGGAGACGTCGCGGCGCCGAAACTCCAGTGACTAAACTGCCACTTAAGCGACGCGGCTCCGACTGTGTTGCGTCGCGGTGATTTTTGACTCATTTCATCTTTTACACATCGTACATTTCTTCCTTCATTTATCAATGTGGAACACGTGTCATTTAACCAACAACCGTTCATCATTTCATGTCTCAAACGTTTACTCACGTACCAATATCTCTTTTACTAATGAAATTACGGGTACACGTGTGTGGAAAAGACGTTTCCGATATGCGAGGCTGTTGAAGTTATTAAGTGAGAAGTGGTATTATGATTACTTAGAATGTCTTAGAGTAGTATAGTTAAACTTTGGGACCTAAGTGTAGTCTTTATTTTCTTTCTTATCTCTTTGTATTAATACGGTTAGGAGCTCACTTGTACTTTTAAGCTTTCATAATCAAATACTCAGAAAAGCTTCCACAACATCCATTTCTCTGCACTTCGATCTCACACAATATTCCAGTCATAATCACTTGATTTCAACAATTAACATGGTATCAGAGCCATAGGAAGAAGATCGACACGCTGTGGTTCAAGGAATTGGAATCAAGGAGATTGAAATCGAAGAAAATTCTTCGCGATTTTAAATCGAAGCAATCGAAGACGATTGAGTACATGCAGGTTAAATTTTCGCTCGATAATTGAAGATTTTGCTTGATAATTAAAGATTTATGTGGTTCTATTGGTCAAAATCGATCGATTGAGAATAGATCGATATATTGCTGGAATTTTGTGGAAATCAGATTACTAATACCTCGATCTATCATATTCTCTGTTACTATCGGTTTTATTGAAATGGAGAACACTTCGCAAAGTGTACCAGTTGTTACGGATGAAGTGTCGAATGCGAGTTCGAATATTTTGGATCATAATCATCCACTATATTTGAGTTCTTCTGATACTCTTGGAGTTGTACATGTCGATATAGAATTAACAGGAATGGAAAACTATACACTCTGGAGTCGCGCAATGAAATTGAATCTGTTAACGAAAAATAAGATCGGTTTCATCGACGACACTGTAAGGAGGGACATGTATGATGGAAATATGATGAAGCAGTGAGATCGTTATAATGCAATGGTGATTTCGTGGATCATGAAGAATGTGAGTAGAAATTTATTAAGCGGTATTTTGTATAGATCCACTGCTCTTGCAGTTTGGAGAGATTTGAATGAGCGATTTGACAAATTAATTTGTCTCGAGTATACCAATTGAAGAAGGAATTGGCTATGCTTCAACAAGGAGTGTCGCCTGTTGCTATCTACTATTCCAGGATGAATGACTTATGGGATGAAACCGACTCAATAATTCCTCCATCGGCTTGTAATTGTGATATTCCACGAGCATATATAGATCATCTGGTGAATCAGAGGTTATTAGAATTTTTAATGGGGTTAAATGATGGCTATAATAAAGCACGCAGCCATATTCTATTATTATCACCTACACCTAGTGTCAATCAAGCATATGTTATGATTGCACAAGATGAAAGCCAAAAATCTATTACTGGAAGATTTGGAGGAAATGACTCAAGCGAATCTATGGCTATGTATGGCAAGTCGACACAATATAAACAGAGAAAACCAAATCAACCTGGTTTATGTGATTATTGCCAGATGAAAGGGCATACCAGAGAGAATTGTCATAGATTGCTGATGTATTGCGACTACTGCAAGAAACATGGACATATTGCAGAAAAATGTTATAGGCTTGTTGGATATCCAGCTGATTACAATTACAAAGAAAAGAGGAAGGTGAATGTTGCAGTGATGGGAATCCAGGCTGATACTGCTGCTGATCATGAACACAATGGGAACATTAATCAATTGTCTAAGGACCAACATGATTACCTTCAAGGCAGATTGTCCTCTTGTACTCTAGATAAATACGACAAAGTGTTGCAGATATTTGATCAGCAGGAAGGAGAAAACAGCAAAACAACTGCAGTCACGGCTCACATGGCAGGTACTCTTATGCCTCATAGGCTAAAGGTAATATTAATGAAGACTGTATAGTGGATACAGGAGAAACTGATCATATGGTCAGTAATAAGATATGATTGAGAAAAGGAATAAGGATAGTGCAGGCCAAGTACAATTACCCACAGGTGAAGTGGTTGAGATTACACAAGTAGGGAGTTGTAGACTCAAGAATGGTGATGTTATAGAACATGTGCTATGTGTTCCAGCTTTCAAATTTAATCTGCTTTCAGTGTCAAAGCTAACCAGAGAGTTGAACTGTTGTGCAAGGTTCTTTCCTGATTTCTTTGTCCTGCAGATCTGCATTTCGTGAAGGTCGGAGATCGGTAGAGGTCGATGGGCTGTATATACTGGAGTCAGGAAGAAGTTACAAAGAGGAAATAAGAGCACATACTCATCTTTCAGCTATGGTGTCTGCAAGAGAACTGGAGGCAGAGCTGTGGCATAGAAGAATGGGCATGTTCCATTCAGCATGCTCAAGAAGATAGCTATGTTCAAAACTAAATCAGATTTTACAGTAAAACATTGTGATGTGTGTCCCTTAGCTAGACAATGCAGGAAACCTTTTCCTGATAGTAATAGCAAAGCTGATTTCCCTTTTCAGCTTTTGCACTTAGATGTATGGGGTCCTTACAGAGTACCATCTTATGACAATATGAGATATTTTCTCACTGTGGTAGATGATTGTACTAGATGGACATGGACTTTCTTGATGCATATTAAATCTGATGTGGCAACCATTCTTAAAAATCTATTTGTGAGAATCAGAACACAATTTAATTCGACTGTCCAGTGCATTAGATCAGATAATGGGACCGAATTCCTTAATTCTACATGTTTAGATCTATTCAATCAGCTAGGTATTGTACATCAGAAGTCTTGCCCTTACTCCACACAGCAAAATGGAGTAGTGGAAAGAAAACATAGACACGTATTGGTGATAGCAAGAGCTATTAAAATGCAAGGTCATCTACCAGCAAAATTTTGGGGTGACTGTATTAAAGCTGATGTATATGTGATTAATAGGGTTCCAACTGTTTTGTTGGGAGATATCTCACGAAGTTATTTAAAAAGATACCATCTATTTCTCACTTAAGAGTGATAGGTTGTCTTTGTTATGCATCCAACTTGGTGAGAAAAGGCAAGTTTGAACCAAGGGCCATCAAGGCTATGTTACTTGGTTATGCTGTGAATAGGAAAGGTTGTTAAGCTGCTGGATTTGTCCAATGAAACAGTGTTTATCAGCAGAGATGTGACTTTCCATGAAAATATTTTCCCTTATCAACAATTTAAGGGTAATAAAAATTTCAGTCCTGATATGTGTACTGGTGATGAACAGGTATTTTCTCATGGTGTCTCAGTGGAGATTGAACATGTAAATGTTCATGAAGGTGTTCAAGAAGCCACAATCAGACAGAGCTGGCTCAGCTTGATAATTCCTATAATGTAGAGCCAATGGCTGATGGTGATACTGCTACTGCTGAGAATGTTGCAGATGATAGAGAGCCTGTTTCTGAGGAAGTTACAGATCAGGCTGCTGTGGAGAATATTGCAGATCATAGAAGAAGGTCCACCAGAGAGAGAAGGACTCCAATATGGTTGAAAGATTTCATGCAGCCAACAACAAAGTCTAGTCAAGCAGGTTGTGTATATCTTATGTCTTAAGTGATGGATTACACTAGTCTGTCTGCCCAGTATCATGGTTTCCTGGCCAAGATATCAGCAGAACATGAACCTCAATCCTTCCATGAAGCAACCCAAGATCAAAGGTGGGTAGAGGCCATGAAGTCAGAAATTCAAGCTCTAAAAGATAACAACACTTGGGAAATTGTAGACTTGCCAGATAACAAGAGAGCCATTGGGTGTAAATGGGTCTTTAAAATTAAGTACAAGGCCTTTGGAGAGGTGGAAAGGTTTAAGGCCAGACTTGTAACTAAGGGGTATAATCAGAAAGAAGTAGTCGATTACCAAGAAACCTTTTCTCCAGTGGTGAAGATGGTGACAGTCAGAAGTGTGGTCTCACTGGCAGTTGCAAATGGATGGAGCATTCAGCAAATGGATGTGTTCAATGCCTTTTTGCAGGGGGACCTCAATGAAGAGGTTTACATGAATTTACCACAAGGGATTGATCATAAATAAGGAAAGGTGTGCAGATTGTTTAAATCCTTGTATGGTCTTAAGCAAGCATCCAGACAATGGAATATAAAGTTAACAACTGTTTTGGTCTCATCTGGTTTTGTTCAAAGCAGTCTCAATTATTCTTTACTCATCAAGAGGAATGTAGACAAGATAGCTATAGTCTTGATATATGTAGATGATCTCATCTTGACTGAAAATGATCAAGGAATTATTGATCAAACGAAGGCTACCCTCCAGCATCATTTCAAGATAAAAGATCTTGGTGAACTCAGATATTTCATTGGCTTTGAGTTTGCCAGGAATAAGGAGGGAATGGTAATGTATCAACGAAAGTACTCTTTGGAACTTATTGAGGACATGGGGTTATCAGGCTCTAAGCCTGTTAGCTCACCAATGGAGACCAATCTAAAGTTTACATCTGGTGAATATGACAGACACATACAAAACATGATGCCTGAAAAGGTTGGAACTGAAGACACTTTGCTGCAGAATCCAGCAGCATATCAGAGGTTAGTTGGAAGGCTGTTGTACTTAACTAATACTAGGCCAGACATAGCTTTTGCAGTGCAGCAGAGAAGAGTAATGTGGTATCTGCATATTGTGATGCAGACTGGGCCTCATGTCCAATTACCAGAAGATCAGTTTCAGAATATTTAGTGTATCTTGGATCTTCACTCATATCCTGGAAGTCTAAGAAGCAACAAACAATCTCACGAAGTTCAGCAGAATCTGAATATCGAAGCTCGTGATCGATGGTGGTGAAGTTATGCAGATCGATGGTTTACTAGCGAGCTTGGGTTATCCTCGCGATTGTCGACCATGCCATCGTTATAGCAAGTCGGCTATGCAGATTGCTACTAATCCTGTATTTCACGAAAGAACAAAGCACATTGAAATTGATTGTCATTTCATTAGGGAAAAGATTCAGCAGGGTTTGATCTCCACCAGATATGTAGTCACTGATGATCAGCCTGCGGATATTCTAACTAAAGCCTTGTTGTCAGGACAACATACTTATCTTCTTTCCAAGCTAGGATTGAAGAACTTGTTTTTACCCCCTAGCTTGAAGGGGAGTGTTGAAGTTATTAAGTGAGAAGTGGTATTATGATTACTTAGAATGTCTTAGAGTAGTATAGTTAAACTTTGGGACCTAAGTGTACTCTTTATTTTCTTTCTTATCTCTTTGTATTAATACGGTTAGGAGCTCACTTGTACTGTTTAAGCTTTCATAATCAAATATTCAAAAAAGCTTCCACAATATTTATTTCTCTGCACTTCGATCTCACACAATATTCCAGTCATAATCACTGGATTTCAACAATTAACAGAGATCTCAATTATTCGAATCATAAATAATGAGTTAAATTTAATTCCACATTAGTAAATTTCTATCAAAAAATATTTGCCAATAGTATTGGTTTCTGGTAAAAAAGTTAGGTGAATATGGTGTGCTAGTTCATGCGGTTTTTCTATTAGTGGTAATGATTTCTAGTTTGCACTAATTTCCAGCATGGCGCCACGTCAAGTGGGGTCCGTTGTCATGTTCCCCACTAACAATTAGGTAGTACTATCACTTTGCCTAATTACATAAAGGGAACTATTGTACTATCAATTCATATGAATTTTCTTTGGATAGGCCTGCTAAGGGGTGAAACGCTCGTTATCAAAAGGTTTTTCTTTTCGGACTTATTGAACTCTTAAGACTTTTGATAAAGGATTCCAACTATACCTCTTGGTAATGGAATGAATATTTTGAACAATTGAGTTAATGTTGAAATATACATAACTATTCCACTTAAAAGTTTAAACTATTAGAGTAAACACATTTTAAAATAATATTGAAGTGTGCGTAATTTTTTAATTATATTATATCTTAACATGACTTGTTATGTGTGGATCTAATTCTTTTTTCATGAATCAAATATGTAAAAAATATATTTTTTGGATGACGATAAGATTTATAATTTATAAATCATGAATTTTTACTTGCTTAAACCAGTTTGGCCGTGAGATTTTTTTACTTTTTGAAAAAAAATCACTTTATTTGTAAATTAGCGTTTGATTATGAAAATTCTAACTACAACTTGAAGTTGTATTTGAAATTTGAAAAACACTTAAAATTTGTTTTCACTTTAACTACATTCAAACTATGGCTGGCAAGGGCGGGTGGAAGTGGCTCGCTGGGATCGGTGCTGGTGTCCGGGGTAGGCGGGTCGAGGTCAGGTTCGCCAGAGCTCCCGGCCCCGATCCGTAAGGTGGGGTGCAAGGGTGGGATCGGGTGGGATCATTTTTTATTTGCCTTTAAATTGAATAAATAAATAACACACACACACACACAATAAAATAGTTTAATAAAAACATCCCAAGACTATTTTTGTGTCTCTTATATTTTTTTACTAGAAGTATGATTTTTTTTTGTAATACAATTTAAAAATTGCAACTTCGTGATATTGAAAGTTGAAAATAAATAACATAGTAAAATTATAATTAAAAGAATTACATTTTAAGAAACACATTTTCTAATTTCTTTATAATTTCTTGTGGTTCTTCGGTTGAAATTGGTATATCTTGGTCAAATTGATCGACGTCGCTTGCACATCCGTCGGATAAGATTTCGTTGTAGTTGTAGTCTTCTTCTTCGTTGATCTCCGGTTGGTCGCACCTCCTACGCTCCGCACGAATTCAGTCTCTGAATAGAACTGCAATCTCTAATGAGTCTTCTGCCAATGAATGTCTATGCTCCGCTATTTGAAATCTTCCCGCAAAAAATGCGCTTTCGGACGTTGTTGATAACGCTTGAATGTTCAACACATCTCGGGTCATCTTAGATAGTGTTGGGAAATTCTTCTCATTCTCCCTCCAGTATTTTAGCAAGTCTTCACGTCCCTCTTCATTTTCAATTGTTTCGTACGGTACAACACTCTGCAAAACAAAAACATCAAACTCACTAATTTGGTTAGAAATGTTACCACTAAACATTATTTCTCTGAGGCTTTGAACATTAGCCGCAGAAACACCATGTCATTTTTTAGGTTGTGTTGAAGAAGAAGAAGATGGCATGAAAGTCGGTTGGTTGCTAGCACTTTCTTGTTGGTAATGCGTATATACCTTTTTACATTCATCTTGAATGCTAGACAACACTTCTTCTCTAGTTTTTTCAATAGGTGGTGGGTCATTTGGATTTTTAGGAGTTGGAGGTGGAAGTGTATCTATGCAATCATAAATAGTTTTAATAAAATTTTTACAACCGTCTATTTTAATAGACAGATTTAATACACCACTAATAAAAAATATTGGGGAAATAAGAATAAAATATTTTTTCATTTTTAGAAACATTTTTTTAATAGGTGCCTTATAAGCTGATTTTCCATATATTCACTAAGTAATATAAATATTAGAGCTATATAAAATAACATTGATGAAATGATAGGATAATAAATACCGGAAAATTCTTTAGTAGCTAGATAAAATTTCTCTAAAAATGTATTAAGTTCTAAAATTGTATCCCAATCGGAATCTATAAGCATATCATTAGGATTTCGATTACGGACGTTAAAAAATTGGTTTATATGTTGTCTATACTTATAAGCAACACATAGTTGGTTGTATAAAGAATTTCATCTAGTGCATACAAATTCGGGAATAGATTCAGGAAATGAAAAAGGCAAACCCTCCACTGCAACTAATTTTGATAATTCTTCTCTATCTTTCATTTTATCATATTTAGGGCTCTGATTTGCCCCGTCATAGTCAATTTGACCTGCACAGTGAGGATGATGTGTGAACCTTGTACCGACTGAGAGGGCATTGACTCAGCCTTCTTTTTAGCATTATATTCATCCCACGTAGCTTTGTGAAAATTATTCAAATGCGTAGTTAAACCTCTCATCCCGCTCTGACCTTTTCCTACTTTAAATTTATAATATTGTTTACAAATTTAGCATTTAGCTTGTTGATTTACTGCGTCCCTTTCAAAAAAAATTCATACAAGTGATGTTAATTTTCGTTCTGTTGGGCCTCGTCTCATACTAGAGGGAATAGGAGGCAGTTCAATTTGAGGTGCATTAGTGGGCGTGTCATCTAGATTAGTTGGTGTGTCATCTAGATTATCTTCTAAATTAAACTCTTGTTGATTTCCAGATCGTCTAAATCTAATGGTACTTCAGGAAATAATTCAGTATCAATAAAATCATCATATCTAGGAGGAATAGGATGACTAGAAGAAGTACTCTTGCCCTTGTTACCCCTACTAGTAGAACCAGACATACCCAACATACCTCTTAATCCTTTCATTTTAATTTATGCTAATAAATAGTTAAAGATAATGAAATTAAGTGTGCTAATTAAAATAAAGAAACAATAATAATTTAATAAAGGAACGAATGTACCAAACGCCGACGTAACGTCGACGTGTAATCGAGATGTTGAAAATTGAAACTTTGCTCGACGGATGATCCTCAAGCTAGTTGTCAACTTCACTCTCAATTCCCAAATGAATAAATAAAATTGAATACTTAGTAGACAATGTAGAGAGAATGAGAGATATATTGAGAGATTATTAGAGAGATTGTAGGAAGATTTGTGAGAAAGAATGAAGAAAAAATGAAGTATTTATAGTTGGAAAAATTGGGTTAAAGTGTAAATATAATAACTTAAGGGTTAAAAATAAATATTAGGATGTAGGGGGTTGGGGGAGGGGGATTTGACCGTTGCACAACGGTCAAATTGGGCAAAGCAGTTGTGCAACGACTAGAAGGGATCGAGGGTGTGTGGGAAGGGGTCGGGGTGGGGTCAGGTATCGGGTCGATATTTTTCGACCCGACCGATACCGATAATGCAGATGTGGCAGCGGATCGGGATCGGGATGTGGGTCGGGGCGGTCTGTCCAGAAACCCCACCCATTGGCCAGCCTTAATTCAAACAACCAAATATTATTTGCAAAAACTATAACCAAATACAACTCCAACTTCAAAATTCTAAATAAAGTGAAAAATATTTAATTGTTATGGCTAAACGTCTACTTATTATCATATTGAATTGTGTGATCATGTTATGCGGATACGGGGGAAAAATAATGATCTTTAAGTTTACAATTGTTAATTACTAGTACTACTTAGTATTTTTTATTTGGGATGTTAATTAGGTGCATGAATTGAAGCGAATTTCACTACGAGTGTACATGCATGTGCTAGTGGTCTAAGAAGCCTCAAAAGCAGTTAAACAAACAATTGTAGCTAAAATGTGTGGCTTCTTTCATGAGATTAACCAAATGCATTGTATGCTGAAATTTTGCAGGAATCGATGAGATTTCGATGGATATTAAAGGTAAAAAGTTAACCATTATTGGGACCGTTGATCCTGTGAGCGTAGTAAGCAGATTACGTAAGTTTTGGTGGACAGAGATACTCATAGTAGGACCAGCCAAAGAGCCAGAAAAGAAAGAAGAACCGAAAAAGGAACCTAAGAAGGAAGAAATCAAGAAAGAGGAGGTACCTAAGGAAGAACCAAAGCAAGAAGAGCCACCCAAAGAAGAAGCAAAGAAAGAGGAACCACCTAAGGAGGAAGCAAAGAAAGAGGAAACACCAAAGGAAGAGCCTAAGAAAGAAGAAGAAAAGAAAGACGAAGCACCGAAAAAGGAAGAAGAGAAGAAAGCACGACCACATCCTCACCCACAACCACAACCGCATATGATGGCTTTGCAACAACCGCAACCTTTTCCACCAGCTGCATATAGGCCATATTATCCTCCTATGCACACATATTACCAAGTTCACCACAGCATGGAGGAGAATCCTAATGCTTGCACTATCTGTTAAACAGTCTTAAGGAGGTGATGATCTGAATCGTTGTCGATATTATGGGGGGGGGGGGGGTAATAAAAAAAGAAGTCACATATATAGGTGAGTTTCCTTTTTGTTGGCTTGGTGATATTCTATTAGAATGAAGGCGAATACTAGCTTAGGAAAAGAGAGGATGGGAACTTTTGTGAATAGAAGACAATGATGCCGTATTCTAATTTTCTGAATCAGAATGTGTAGCTATGTTTGCATAACAATTATTAATTACTATATTTGTGTGGAGGTAATTATGGGATTATTCCATAATTACTCTAACATGATGCCCCTTTAGCCTGTTGAAATTTTGGATCTATAATTGGTAGAGTAGGTTTATCTGCAGTAACATGTTACTGATAATCATGCTATACACGGATATGTGAACGGACTTTTATACAGGTCACATAAATGATTTACATATGACTGTTCATAATATATAAATGAACCCACTAATTTGAAAAAATGATAAGTTACTGCTACAATAATGTAAATTATAAATCAGTATTTTCATTCCATACTAATTTACGAGACCATATTTCCTTTTTAATCCGCTTAAAAAAGAAAGATCTCTTCTTAAGTTTGAAAATAATTTAACTTAAAACTTGTCGTTTTATCCTTAATATCATGTTTTTTATAACACCATCAAAGGTATGACATGTTTAAAATCACAATTCCACAAGCTTCGAATATATTATAGCCAAATAAATATTATGACATATTTCAAATATATTATAGCCAAATAAATATTATGACATATTTATCATACCTTACAAAAGTCTTCTTTAGTTAAGCTTCATGTCTAATCAAATAAAATCACAGAAAACAAAACATAAGAAATAGATTTTAAATTGATTTGAATGTGTAAAACTTTTTTACTATATTAATGAGTATATGCTAAACTCTTTTCCGTTTCATACATAGAATTTACAAGATCTCATGTGGTTATTGTTAGCCCTCTAATCTTTGGAGTGATCCGCAGACTAAATTAACTATGAAGGGCTAATTAATATTAGCATTATTCTTGTTGTTTCTTAACATTCAATTTGTTACTATCTGTTGTTTTTTATGTTTCAGTTATCACATTATTTTGTTGTTATTACTGTTTTTTTTTAATGCTAGTATATATGTGATGTTTTCTCTACTATTGACTATGTCTTTTTAAACTTCTACATTTTTTTTTCAAACTTCTTTGATAAGCGTTATTATTCAAACTGCTTTGTTGTTGTTAATGCTTCTTTTCTCTACATTATGGCCCTGATTAAAATTATTGGTAAAAGGTACACAATAACAAGACAAGCTTTGCAAAGTAATTCAGGTATCTTGATTGATTGGTCGGACAAAAATTGTACTAGCCATGCTTTATTTCACGTGAAAGCACCTCCATTGAAGTTGTTTTATTGGACTTTAATCCATGAACATGTTTATGATAAAATTGGCTCATTAAGGAACTACTTTGTGCGAGACTCTCATCAATTTGGCAATGTTTGGCCCACTTTTTCTTGTCAGAAGTTTTTAGGTTAAAATACTTGCCAGTTGCCATTTTCACATTGAGTGTCAGTGGTGTAGCGGTCATGGGAACACACTAATTTTGTATTTTAATTGAGTTTATATTTTTACACTTATCAACTAATGTTAACCTGCTATAGCAGGTTATCAACTTTTTGCTAATTAATTTTTTGTTTAAAAATATTATATTTTCCCCCTCCCCTCTTTCTCTATCGTAGCAACGAATAACGGATCCGGACAACAAAATCTGGTGGTGCAAACATATGAAGTAATAATTTTTTGCGTGGCAAAAAAAATGAAATTACGAATGTTATCAAGAGATCAATGTAGCAAACAAGCAGACTAGTTGTATTAAAACAATATATAAAGAAAGTCATGCAAATAATAAATATTCTTACATTTACAAAAACAAATCGTCTAGAGTCCATTTGTTGAAAATGTTCCATAATAACATCATCGCTAATAGTCTTTAGTACATCTCTTTCTATAAAAGTTACAAGTCGATCATTTAACCATTGATTGCACATCTTATTACATAGTTCCCGTTTCACATACTTCATTGATCGTCCATCTTATTATAATCGACAAAACGACGTCGTTTTGTGTAAACTCAAAACACAACTATTGACAACAAAACGACGTTGTTTTGTATAAAAAAAATTAAAAATTCTGGTGGTGCAACTGCACCCCATGCTTTTAGTGGATCTGCCACTGCTAGCAACACGCCTCTTCCCAAAATCTGTAGTCTCTTCCAAGGACAATTATGACTCGTATTAGCGATTATACTATTATCAGTTATATGATCTCGGGATATTTGGGTATCCCTATACGGCTATACTGCAAATCAGAATAATAAGTTGTTTTTTATTTGAATGTGTTAATGTTAGGTTCTGTGTCATGACATTTTTCCTAACATATCATTTTTCGTACTAAGTCCAAAACAGAAAATGTCGGAACAAATGTCTTGACATTCTGACTGACATTCTGGTAACAGTTTTGCCTATCTTCACGGGCAGTTTTTTTTCAGGAAACTCTGATCTTTTTTTAAACGTGGCAAATTGACTTAGCAAGGAGTCTTCAAGCAGATCATGATCGATGAAGACCAAGTCCAAGAAGTTGCATAACTTGAGGAGCAAGGCGTGGAAGAAACAGTCCACGCTGTTGGAGATTTTTCAGCCTCAAACTACTGCCCACGTGCTCCACATTCTGCTCAACCTACACAACTAATCGAGGAGTCTTTTAAGGGAACTCTCTACTATAAATAGAGAGGTCACTTCAAGGATTCGATATCCAGAAAATTACAAGATAAAAGATCGAGAGAGCTCTCCAGATTTTAAGATCAAAAACTGGATCAACAAGTGTTGTCTGTATTTGTGACGACATTCTGTACGACATTACAAGTGCTGCCTAGATTCTAGATTTGTTCTTTCATTGAAGCAATTGTAATGATGTGTTGATCACTTCTATTTTAGATAGATTTTTCAGGCATAAGTCATCTGCGACTTAACATTTTTATTCCTTTTGTATCTTCTTGTAACATTGTAAAGAAAGAATATTTCAATTGTATATAAATATATACAATACATTTGGTCATTGACCATCATGAGTTATATTAATATATAACCTATGAAAATTAAACCATTGTGTTCTTTATTTTATTCCGCTGCATTTTAAACTCTTACAAAGGGTTTTCTTAAGTTTTATCTTAGTGTCGCCACTTGTGTCAGACGACATTTTTGCTGACATTCGACACTGTTTCAGCATACTATTTGTGACTGTTTTGCTGTTTGATTTTAATTAATCCATAGTATAATCTACGGGACCCCAACAAGTGGTATCAGATCCGACACTTTACATAATAAGTGCTAAGGTCCTTTTACTTTAACTATGGATCCGGCTAATCCAAATATTGGTAGACTTCCTATTCTAGATGGATCAAATTATCCTTATTGGAAAATTTGCCTACGTTCTCATATCAAATCCATTGATGTGAGAGCATGGAGATCTATTATAAATGGATATACTGTTCCTATGCTCCCACCGGACGAGGAAGACGACATATTATCTAAGCCTGAGGCCGAATGGAGTGTGGAAGAAACCAATAGTGCAGGCTTCAATGAAAAGGCTCTCAATGCTATTTTGGATGGGTATATCTTTATATATTCAAGCTTATCCAAAATTGCTCAACTGTCAAGGATGCTTGGGATACCCTACAAACCCATTGTGAATATAGCTCAAGTGTTCGTAGAACGAAGCTCCGCATGCTCATGAGTAAATACGAACATTTAAGGATGGAAGAGACGGAGGATATCAAAACTTATTTTGAAAAGTTGATCGACATTTCTAACGAATGCCAAGTGCTTGGGTCTCCACTGACCAAAAATCAACTTGTTGAAAAGGCACTTCGATCTCTTCCTGAAAAGTTCAATATTAAGATATGTGCGATTGAAGAAGCCCATAACCTCGCTACAATGGACCTTCATACGCTAATGAACATTCTCAAAATATATGAAATGAATATGGAAAACCAAAGGACATTGTATAGAGGCAAAAATGTTGCACTTCAAGCAAAATCCTTAGAGATGCAAGTCAATGAAGAGGACGAAAATCTTAAAGAAATCGGGGATGGTTCTAACGTTGCCCTTCTCACTCGAAAATTCAATACGATGTTAAGAAGGATCAACGGTGACAATAATAAATCTAAAACCAAAAAACACCAAAGTTAAGACTTCAATCCACGATTCACTAAAACCCTTCCTACAACACAAAAAGGAAACCAACTTAGGAGAACCAGCTCAAACCGAACAAGGTTTGATCCCAAGCAGCTCGAAACTGTACAATGTCATGCGTGCTAGGGATGGGGCCATTATGACAAAGAGTGCGCAAACACGTTAAGGAAAGAAAGGAAAAGTCTATGGATTTCTCTAAGTGACGATGCAGGTGAAGAGGAAGAGGATCCAGAAATGGAGTCACAAGTTATGCCGCCATCGTCTTGACGATACCGCCGATGATGAAAATGTCGTTGACTGTGTTGTCCCGAATGTCACAACATTTTCGGCAACATCAACGATGACATCTGCAGATCCAGTAACATCCGACAGGTATGAATTTTTTAACTATCCCGATTTTAACTGCTTTAGTGGCTTTATTTCTAATTGTGAATCTGACCCTGAGACTCAAGTCGACTCGAAGGACGACATGATTAAAGAATTGCAAGAACTTTGCAAGGACTTAATTTTTGAATCCAAACAACTTGACTCAAAGGTAAAAAGTTTAACTCTTGAGAATGTAGGTTTGAAAGGCACAATAACCCGACTAGAGGTTACTCTTACCAAGAAGGATCTTGAACTTGGTAAGATCAGTGCGAAGTTGGATCTGGCCAAAACTACCTTCCGAAAGCTCAACACTGGTACTTCCAAACTAGATGAAATCCTAAGTGTTAGTCAACCACAACATGCAGGTTTGGGCTACAAGAACTCCCTCAATGTGATATGCTCCAACTTGTTTGACAAAAATGAGACAATGGGCTTCATAAGAGAAAGGAATTACGTGTGCCATCACTGTAAAAAGGTTGGCCATTTAAAACCTTACTGCTTTAAATTGCACAAGTCCAGGAGCAGAATGTCGTCGAGAATGCTGTCCAACATTCCAGACAGCACTCGTTGCGACATTCCTGAAACCAGAAACCGCAAAAAGGTAAAGAAAGTTTGGAGGCCCAGAATAAATGTGCGATGTAATGTTACTTTAACTGCTTTAAGGACTAACATTTCAGGTTCGTGGTACTTCGATAGTGGATGTTCTCGACATATGACGGGGACAAAATAGTGTCTAAAATACTACGAGACGCTAAATGGAGGTAATGTTACTTATGGAGGCAGAGGAACCTTGAATGTTCCAGGAATTTTGGCCTTACAGAATGTCTTGCACGTCGATGGGTTAATGGCTAACCTCGTGAGCATAAGTCAATTGTGTGATGACAATCTAGAGGTGAAATTCAACAAGTATGCTTGTACAGTTACAAATGAATCTAACCAATGTGTAATTTCAGGTACAAGAACAGGCGATAATTGCTATCTTGTTGGAGAATAAGAAATTTGCAAAAAATGTTAGGATGGATGACACGATCTTATGACATCAAAAATTAGGGCACGTTAACTATCGTAACCTTGAAAGACTAATTTCTTATGAGGCTATACGAGGCATCCCTAAAATCAGTCCTAAAGATAAAACAAAGATTTGTGAAGACTGTCTCAAATGTAAGCAGACCCGTGTCTCACTGTTTTCAACTCTTGTATATGGATCTTATGGGTCCAATTGAGGTAGACATCCTAGGAGGTATGCGGTATTCTTATGTGATTATGGATGACTTTTTCAGGTACTCTTGAATATTCTTTCTAAAGGAAAAGTCTCAAACGTTTGGCATGTTCAAAGTACTCCACTCTAGAATTTAAAATCTATATCATTCCTCTATTTTTCGGATTAGATCCGACCATGGAAAAGAGTTTGAGAATAGTCAGTTTTCTACATTTTGTGAGAAAAAAGGGTTGAGTTTTCTGCTCCCATAACCCCACAGCAAAATGGTGTAGCAGAGAGGAAGAATAGGACTTTACAAGAGATGTCTAGAGTCTTACTTAGTTCTAAAAAGTTGTCTAAACATTTTTGGGCAGAAGCTCTAAATACCGCAAATCACATCACCAATAGAGTCTATCTTAGGCCAGGAACTAAAATGACACCCTATGAGATACTTAATGGAAAAAAGCCTACTGTGCTCTATTTCCATGTTTTTGGGTGTGTCTGATACATCTTGAATGATAGAGAACACCTAGCTAAGTTTGACTCCAAAAGTGATAAGGGAATTTTCGTAGGCTATTCCCAAAATAGTCATGCTTACCGAGTGTATAATCTTCGAACCAAAACCGTACAAAAGTCTGTTAATATTGTTTTTTATGATTATGCTGATCTTACAGGAAATAATTCTGATAACAATGTTATAATTACTGTGGAAGAAGCGCATGATGCAGGAAATTCAGATGTTGCCCCAAATGTCACGACATCGGCAACAACACCTGAAGCAGAACCACTGAACACTAAAGTTTCGGATGAGGAAACAGAGGCTGAAATTCACAACCCAGTACGTCGGGATCCCTCATCCAGGATTAGAAAGAACCATCCCACTGGCCAAGTAATAGGAGAAGTACATTAAGGAATGAGAACAAGAAGGAAAGAACCACTGAATTACCGAGACATAGTGAGATATGTGTGTATGTATACCATATATTCGAAGGTAAGTCTTTCTTGTTATATATCTACATTGGAACGTAAGAATGTCAATGAAGTGGATAGTTCGTGGATACAAGCTATGCAAGAAAAATTAGAACAATTCATTAGAAATGAAGTTTGGGATTTAGTTCCTCGCCCCAACAACACTAACGTTATTGGAACGAAATGGATCTTTAAAAACAAATCAGATGAATCTAGAACTGTTGTGAGAAATAAGGCTAGACTAGTTTCTTAAGGATACTCTCAAGTGGAAGGGATTGACTATGAGGAAACCTTCGCTCCAGTTGCTAGAATTGAGTCAATTAGATTGTTGCTTGCCATAACTTCCTGTTTAAAGATCACTCTCCATCAAATGGATGTAAAAGGTGTTTTCTTGAATGGATATATTGATAAGGAAGTGTACGTTAAACAACCTAAAGGATTCGAAGATCCACACCATCCACAATTTGTATACAAGCTGAAAAAGGCCTTGTATGGATTAAAACAAGCTCCGCGTGCATGGTATGGTCGTTTAACTCAGTTTCTTCTTGAATTTGGTTTCAAACGTGGTGTAGCTGATTGTACATTATTTATTAAACACCATGGAGTATATATGATCATTGCTCAAATCTATGTAGATGACATAGTATTTGGTTCGACCTCACAGTCCCACCTTAAGACTTTTGTCGAAGTCATGTCCTCAACATTTGAGATGAGCATGATAGGGGAATTAACATTTTTCTTAGGCTTGCAGATAAAACAAAATGAGGAGGGAATCTTCATCTCCCAAAGAAAGTATGCCAAGAATTTGGTCAAGAAGTTTGGATTGGAGAATGTTAAACATATGAAGACTCCAATGGGATCAACACAGACTATATGCAAAAATGAAGTTGGGCAAAATGTTGACCCAACTTTGTATCATTCTATGATAGGTAGTCTCTTGTATCTAACCGCAAGTCGTCCTGATCTAATGTTTAGTGTGTGTGTGTGTGCTCGATTCCAAGCCTGTCCCAAAATCTCTCACTTAAATGCATGTCGTTAAGCGTGTCATCAGATATGTCGCCGACACATGTGAGTTGAGAATTTGGTATTCCAAATACATTAATCCTAATCTAATAGGATATAGTGACTCGGATTGTGTTGGTGATTTAGAGGACAGAAAGAGTACTAGTGGATGATATTTTTACCTTGGAAATAATTTGGTTTCTTGGTATAGTCGCAAACAAAACTGTATTTCACTCTCAACTGCTGAATCTGATATGTAGCAGCTGGGAGTTGTTGTTCTCAATTGATATGGTTAAGACACATATTAGACGACTATGGTTTTTCAAATAATGTCTTAGTTTTGTACTGTGATAATATGAGTGCCATTAACATTTCAAAAAATCCAGTTCAACGCTCTCGTACAAAACATATAGATATTAGGCATCATTTTCTAAGAGATTTGGTTGAAAAACAGCTAGTGCGAATTGATTATGTTGACACACTTCATCAAATAGCTGATATCTTTACAAAAGCTTTAGATCATGAGAGATTTTCCAACTTGAAAAGCTCTCTTGGTCTCTGTTCTGTCTAAATTCGGCACTATTGGGCGAATGTCGTCTGAAATGTCACTAACATTTCAGGTGACATTTACCCTTGTAATATCAGAATCTGATTTTCAGTATTTTGTAATGGCTGATTTGTGTTCACACAGACATCTTTTTAAGTTAGAACATGGTTTTAATATGATACCGTTCTCTGCGATAATATTATCATAAAAAGAGAGTATTAAAATAAGGCAAAGCCTTTGTTCAAGTCTCGACAACTGGAAAAAAAAAACTTTGGGCAAAGCCCTTGAGAGTTGATACCGTTCCTATTCTATAAAGTGCTTAATCAAAAGATACTATGAAAATACTAAATAAGTTTTTTTTGTATTTTTGGCACGAAAATTATATTGTATGTATTTTGTGATTAGATTTAGGACTCAATGGGAAAATGTTACATTGGTCTGAAGATTAAACTTACAAAATCATGTACAAAACGTGTCTTGATTTGTTGCCGATAGAAATGTGTTCTTAAGAAATAATGATACTTGTGTTGTCCAAAATGTTGCCAACATTACTAATGACATTCTCAGATTATGATATTTTTGGGATGAAGTGTGTAACTGATTTTTGAAAATTCAGTTATTTTTTTCCTGTAAATGTGCCGCTGTTTTCTTTAAAAAAAATTGCTTTTGTTGATAAGTGTAAAATCATGATGTCTATCGTTTTTCTTTCTCTCTAAAATTTAGGAACAAGTATTGGAATAAAATTCAAATTCCTAAAATTTGGAAACAAAAATATTTTGTCAAGTGTATAAATTCATCTCCAATTGTTATTTATTTCTTGTCTAGTTTTTTTCCCGGAAAATAAAAAAAAGGGAGAAAATCATCACATCATCTCGGTTTAAACACCAAAACCGATGGATCATTTCTCAAACACTCCAACTTCCAAAACCCTAAAAAATCCTAATCTCAAAACCCCTTCATCTTCTTCACCATTTTCGCTCATGGATATTGTCACGACCCGACCTCGGATCCGTGACTGGTGCCTTACCCCGGGCACCCTTGTGATACAACATCAAAGAAAACCAGCAGAAATAAACTCACAAACAAGAACCATATATGATAAAATAGGCTAACCCAAAAATGGTTATCTTCCCGTAACATAGATAAAACAGAACTGAACAGTTACATCCTTAATAACCCAATTTATAACCGGACTACACGCCTCTAAGAGTTTGTAACAACCATGACGGACAGGCCCCGCCATACCCCGAATGTACACAAAACCTACAACGCTGTGAGAACTGCACCAAAATCAAGTCAAGCCTCCGAGTAATGGAGCTTCGACACTGAGAGCAAAGATCCTAAGAATGAGGATCCACCACCGCTACCCTTACTGCGGCATGAACGCACGGCGAGGTCGACACAATATGTACCAAGTATGTAAACCGAAAATATCAGAATAATATCATAAGTCAAAATAAGCCGAGTCATGATTTAAAATCAATTTACCTCAGACCGTGCCTTACTAACAATGAGAGTAACAAGTATAAATCTTACTGCATAAAAATAGGAGGCTCATGATCAAAACAGGGTACCTCGCCCGTAGTATCATTAAGCAATCCTACTCCTGGACTATTTCACCCGCATGGGTCCTGTGGACCCGCATGAGGTCATCCGCCTCGTCATGGGACTATTTCACCCGCATGGATCCTGTGGACCCGCATGAGTACCATCGCCGTACTCGCATGAGACTATTTCACCCGCATGGATCCTGTGGACCCGCATGAGTACAATCGCCGCACTCGCATCATGTGTAGCAAATCCATGGAATAAGTAGTAAACCATCCTAATGGACGCATACCCGTGGACCATCCATCGTGTCAGTATGTCCAAAGGAAATAACAAGAATCCGCATACCCGTGGGCCACCCCAACGTGTCAGTATGCCAACAGAAATTAACAAGAATAAGCAGTGAAACATCCTAATGAACGTATACCCGTGGACCATCCTAATGAACGCATACCCGTGGACCATCCATCGTGTCAGTATGTCAAAAGGAAATAACCAGAATAACTCGGGGTCTACCCCGTAAGAACATATCACCTAGCACAACCGGCTATCATACATAACATAAGCACTACCGGCCTATCATACATAACATAAGCACTACCGGCCTATCATACATAACATAAGCACTACCGGCTTATCATATCATAACATAAGCGCTACCGGCTTATCATAACATAAGCAAGTTAAGAAATCTCCTAACTTCTTATTAACATTATTAATATATATCCTCTCATTTTAGTATACCTAAGGCACTAACATGTCTTTTAATAGAAAATCCGGGAACTCAACCCAAGTTATGTACTTCTAACCTTTTAAGAAATAACTCTTTTTATAGAAAAATTCCAAGATACTAATCACCATAGTATCAACTTACAATTTATTTTCAAGACAAGTCACATTTCCTTTTAGAAATATAGTAAGCTTCTAAATCAAGTGACTTCATTTCCTTTTTAAAACCTTAGGCAATCAATGCCTAAAAATCAATTCACCTTCCATAGTTTCAAATCCTTTACCCGCACTTGTTTTACTTAGGGTAAACCTTTCTTTGTTAACCTTTCAAAAGCTAATATAATCAACTTCCCATAAAGTCATTATATTTGCGTTATTCCTTAGTCAAATACATTTTTCCCTAAATCCAAGGGACTTATACTTTTAAAATGAAACAAGTATCATATACTTTAAAACAAGTGAAAGATATCAAATCTTGTACGTCTACCGTACTACATAGATACAACTACTCATGCTCAAGAGATAGGAAAGTTCCACATACCTCTTCGGTTAATCCACTTGCTAAGTCCGAAATACCGCACGTAATATGTCAACCTATAATGACCATAATACGTTTATTAACCTCTAGTTTCAACATAGAATTATTCCAAGTGTAAGTTACTAATTTCTATGGAAAATTGGGCAGCGTTTCCTTTGTTTCTACACACTTTGCCACCTTTTTCAAGGTCGAATTCAATATCCAAACGCCACATTTAAGGCCCAACAATCCAACATTGCAAAGGGGATTACACAACCAAACTTAGGTGTGTAAAATTCTGCCCCATACGTTACAACAATCATCTTAACAAGTTTAAGGTAGTTCTTAGGCTACAACATGCTCACTTAACCCTTTTAACCACTCCTATCATATCCAAACCACATTTATTACATGCAATGAATCTAAGAGCATTATTTACTACTACAAATTCCTTATTTTTCACATGCAACACAAGTAACTAACTACAAGAGAGGAATTGTTATCTTAGAGCTTTAGCCAAAATTATTCCAACAACCTTGCTAGCC
The DNA here is from genome assembly GCA_029844215.1 of Przewalskia tangutica. Taxonomy (NCBI): domain Eukaryota; kingdom Viridiplantae; phylum Streptophyta; class Magnoliopsida; order Solanales; family Solanaceae; genus Przewalskia; species Przewalskia tangutica. The sequence goes on from CM056738.1 coordinate 14,116,749, forward strand.
TCCTTTCCAAAAACATCACTACAATAACCTCCACAAGCTTGCAAATAACTTTTCTTCTTATCACACTTTTCAGATTTTCCTTAAGCTTGGAGTTTCTCTTGATTTTCTAGAGAGAAGGGAGAGCTTTTTAGCTTAGAGAGAGAAGAGTTTGGAAGATGACCAAGTGTTCAAGACTTGGTCAATATGTAGTGCATGCAAAATCATATGGGGTGGGACACTTGTCACCCACCCATGACCTCTTTTAAAACAAAACAGTGCAGAAATTTCCACTAACTCTCGCAGAACCCGCCTCGGCGCGCCCTGCGGCCATGCGCTGAAACTTCGCCGCTTCTCAGACTTTCCGCGCCGCGCCCTCGCTTCCGGGCGGGCGCTGAAACTTCAGCGACCCTTCAGATCTTCCGGCGCCGCGGCCCTGCATCCGGCGACGCGCCCTCGCTGCTTCGTCGAAATACATTTCTGTCCGTCTGCGCACTGAACTTGTAACTCCCATAACTTCCTACTCCGATGTCCTATCGGCGAGCGGTTGGTTGCGTTGGAATCTAGACTCAACGAACTACGCCCTAGGCCTTTGAAACACTTAGGAACTCTCAATGTACCGGGTCATAACCCGCCTCAAAGTTGACTAAAACCCGTCCGAAACAATCCGTCAACTTATCTCTCGAAAATTTTAAGTCTTACTCCTTTCGTACTCTCTCATACGCGTGGCCAGAACTACGGGGTATAACATTCTCCCCCCCTTAGAAACATTCGTCCCGAATGTTCCTTCTACGTCTCCAGAACGCATGTGCCGGTGAAGTCTTCACTACTATACATATAAAACCAATTATGCCACATATGGCCATAATATACTAACCACGCAAAATCTTACCTCCTCGCCTACGAGGAATTACCTCTTACACGTATAACAACTTATTTGTCCCCCTCCGCGGTCTAAGGGTATTCTCCTCACAAAAGATCACTTCCATCTTCTCAACACATGTTCGCTTCTTCTTCCACCTGTCGTATCCTCCTTACATACTCGACTCTTCCTAGCGTACGTACCACACTCTTGTTCCCGATCCGAGACAATCTCACTATTCAAGTCATGAAAACCTAGTGGTTTCCCTAGCTTAGCTACCCACTATCATTTCACACCACTCATGGACTTATTACCCACGTATACCCCACGTATACTATGTTCCTCGAAAAAAAAAGATCACCGTAAAATCTTCCACTCACGATAGCCCTGTAGTTAAGGTTCCCACGGTTATCAAAAATCCTAAGGCTCACAACTTCCATGTCCCCAAACTTACCCCTTCTACAAGCCAGGCTCTCTAAGTCACAATTTACATAAAATTACCCGCACATAATACTTAACATGTAACCATCTTATCACACCTACTAATCTTGAGAGAGTTAAGGATATACCTGTAACTATGGCTTCACTTTCCCCTTGTCGTTCTAATCATGATCTCGCCGCACGCGCATAGCAAAAGAATGCGATGAACCACCATCGATCCCGGCGTCGAATCTCTTCATCTGCTATCTCTGGCCTGACAATTCTCGCAAATGGCCTCGCCGCCGCATGTAAAACAAACTCCCCACCCAGCACGACACTCCCCACCGTGAAGCCTACCACAACGGCCGCAACGAGGTAGGGGTGGCCCCATCCGCTAGCACCCCACTTCTCGAGAACTCAAACTCGAGCCTGCCGCCTCGAATATCGTAACGTCAAGATCGCGGAGAACCACTTTGAATCGCGGAGGGGCATAGCTAGTTTCATCACGAGGCTGTCCGCCTCGAAAGTTACCAAAGGACTCGCTGTCTTGGGCCTTTTTCACGATTCGTTATTCCGCCGACTTACGCCTCACACCTGCGCATAAGCTCGATACGGCAATGTCCATGCCGGTGAAGAGCTACTCGTGCAACTCTCGCTAAGTAATCATCGAGCCTGTGACATAGCGGTGCACTCGCCCTCCATGTTCGCCACCAAATCGTACATACCGAGCCAACGAATTAAACTCTACATTGTATTCCCGAACCGTCCCGCCTGCTCGCTCAACATCAAAAATCTATCCGCCCGCGCTCTCCTCATCTGCGAAGGCAGGAAGTGTGCAAGAAATGCCTCTGAGAACTCGTCCCAACCAGCTGGAGGTGCATGCTCCCCCCTGGACAGTTCCCATGAATCAAACCAGTCAACTGCAGTATCTCGCAGCCGATGTGAACTCAAAACTACCGACTCTGTCTCCGAGGCCTTGATCACTCTCATGATCCGGTCAGAATCGCTTGATAAACTCCCGAGGATCATCCTCGCCCCGACCCATAGAACTACGGGGCGCAACTCAAGAAGTCCCTAAGTCTCACGCTATCTGATCTATGGTGAACTATGGGTACAACCGGAACCTCTGTCTCTCGTCTATCCTCATTCCTCGCCACGATCCTGGCCAACAACTAGGCCATTTCCTTGTAACCCATCTCCTCCGCCTGTGCCGTAATCGAGGCTCGGTATCGTGGTCTCGATGAGCCGCCGCTGCCCCAAACTCTGCCGGGGGTGGCGACGTCGCGAAACTCGCCGTCCGAAACATCATCTCAGGTAAATATTGGGCCTGTGCCTCCGTTACCCTCGGTGTCCTACTAGTAGTTCCCTCTGCTGCCTTTCCCTTCTGGGCCGCGGTTGCCTTGCGTGGAAGCATAACTGATACAGGAAAATATGTCAGAGGGAGTTCAATCTATAACACAGCTCTATTGCACGATCTTAGAGTGAAAGAATGGAAACCAATCCTAAATATCCTGCAGCCTCCTGATTATAGATGTGGTGCACAACACACCGATAATCAAGACTCTACTAGATACGGCTTGTAGACCCTTTCCGAGGATTAACTGCTTTGATACCACTTTTGTCACGACCCGACCTCGGATCCGTGACTGGTGCCTTACCCCGGGCACCCTTGTGATACAACATCAGAGAAAACCAGCAGAAATAAACTCACAAACAAGAACCATATATGATAAAATAGGCTAACCCAAAAATGGCTACCTTCCTGTAATATAGATAAAACAGAACTGAACAGTTACATCCTTAATAACCCAATTTATAACCGGACTACAGGCCTCTAAGAGTTTGTAACAACCATGACGGGACAGGGCCCCGTCATACCCCTGAATGTACACAAAACCTACAACGTCAGGGAGAACCGTACCAAAATCAAGTCAAGTCTCCGGAGTAATGGAGCTTCTGACACCTGAGCAAAGATCCTAAGAATGAGGATCCACCACCTGCTTACCCTTACCTGCGGCATGAACGCAGCTCCCCGAAGGAGGTCAGTACACAATATGTACCAAGTATGTAAAACTGGAAAATACTGTAACAATATCATAAGTCAAAATAAGCTGGAGTCATAGATTTAAAAATCAATTTACTGTCAGATGCGTCTTACTAACAATGAGAGTAACAAGTATAAATCTTACTGCATAAAAATAGGAGGCTCATGATCAAAAAAGGGTACCTCGCCCGTAGTATCATTAAGCAATCCTACTCCTGGGACTATTTCACCCGCATGGGTCCTGTGGACCCGCATGAGGTCATCCGGCTCGTCATGGGACTATTTCAGCCGCATAGGACTATTTCACCCGCATGGATCCTGTGGACCCGCATGAGTACAATCGCCGCACTCGCATCATGGGTAGCAAATCCATGGAATAAGTAGTAAACCATCGTAATGGACGCATACCCGTGGACCATCCATCGTGTCAGTATGTCCAAAGGAAATAACAAGAATCCGCATACCCGTGGGCCACCCAACGTGTCAGTATGCCAACAGGAATTAACAAGAATAAGCAGTGAACCATCCTAATGAACGCATACCCGTGGACCATCCATCGTGTCAGTATGTCAAAAGGAAATAACTAGAATAACCCGGGGTCTACCCCGTAAGAACATATCACCTAGCACAACCGGCTATCATACATAACATAAGCACTACCGGCCTATCATACATAACATAAGCACTACCGGCCTATCATACATAACATAAGCACTACCGGCCTATCATACATAACATAAGCACTACCGGCCTATCATACATAACATAAGCACTACCGGCTTATCATATCATAACATAAGCGCTACCGGCTTATCATAACATAAGCAAGTTAAGAAATCCCCTAACTTCTTATTAACATTATTAATATATATCCTCTCATTTTAGTATACCTAAGGCACTAACATGTCTTTTAATAGAAAATCCGGGAATTCAACCCAAGTTATGTACTTCTAACCTTTTAAGAAATAACTCTTTTTATAGAAAAATTCCAAGATACTAATCACCATAGTATCAAGTTACAATTTCTTTTCAAGACAAGTCACATTTCCTTTTAGAAATATAGTAAGCTTCTAAATCAAGTGACTTCATTTCCTTTTTAAAACCTTAGGCAATCAATGCCTAAAAATCAATTCACCTTCCATAGTTTCAAATCCTTTACCCGTACTTGTTTTACTTAGGGTAAACCTTTCTTTGTTAACCTTTCAAAAGCTAATATAATCAACTTCCCATAAAGTCATTATATTTGTGTTATTCCTTAGTCAAATACATTTTTCCCTAAATCTAAGGGACTTATACTTTTAAAATGAAACAAGTATCATATACTTTAAAACAAGTGAAAGATATCAAATCTTGTACGTCTACCGTACTACATAGATACAACTACTCATGCTCAAGAGATAGGAAAGTTCCACATACCTCTTCGGTTAATCCACTTGCTAAGTCCGAAATACCGCACGTAATATGTCAACCTATAATGACCATAATACGTTTATTAACCTCTAGTTTCAACATAGAATTATTCCAAGTGTAAGTTACTAATTTCTATGGAAAATTGGGCAGCGTTTCCTTTGTTTCTACACACTTTGCCACCTTTTTCAAGGTCGAATTCAATATCCAAACGCCACATTTAAGGCCCAACAATCCAACATTGCAAAGGGGATTACACAACCAAACTTAGGTGTGTAAAATTCTGCCCCATAAGTTACAACAATCATCTTAACAAGTTTAAGGTAGTTCTTAGGCTACAACATGCTCACTTAACCCTTTTAACCACTCCTATCATATCCAAACCACATTTATTACATGCAATGAATCTAAGAGCATTATTTACTACTACAAATTCCTTATTCTTCACATGCAACACAAGTAACTAACTACAAGAGAGGAATTGTTACCTTAGAGCTTTAGCCAAAATTATTCCAACAACCTTGCTAGCCTCCTTTCCAAAAACACCACTACAATAACCTCCACAAGTTTGCAAATAACTTTTCTTCTTATCACATTTTTCAGATTTTCCTTAAGCTTGGAGTTTCTCTTGATTTTCTAGAGAGAAGGGAGAGCTTTTTAGCTTAGAGAGAGAGAAGAGTTTGGAAGATGACCAAGTCTTGTAGTGCATGCAAAATCAGATGGGGTGGGACACTTGTCACCCACCCATGACCTCTTTTAAAACAAAATAGTGCAGAAATTTCCACTAACTCTAGCAGAACCTCGGCGCGCATGGCCCGGGCAAACTTCGCGCTTTCTCGCCGCTTTCTCAAGACGCGGCCTCGCTTCCCGGCGCCCCGGCGTTGAAACTTCAGCGACCCTTTATATCTTCCGGCGCCGCGGCCCTACATCCGGCGCCGCGGCTCTGTCGCTTCTGTCCGCAATACATTTCTGTTCGTCTGCGCACTGACTTGTAAATCCCATAACTTCCTACTCCGATGTCCTATCGGCGAGCGGTTGGTTGTGTTGGAATTTAGACTCAACGAACTACGCCCTAGGCCTTTGTAACACTTAGGAACTCTCAATGTACCGGGTCATAACCCGCCTCAAAGTTGGTTAAAACCCGTCCGAAACAATCCATCAACTTATCTCTCGAAAATTTTAAGTCTTACTCCTTTCGTACGCTCTCATACGCGTGGCCAGAACTACGGGGTATAACAGATATATCACCAATGTCACAGAAAATGTCTCCCAACATTTCTGAAAGCACCCCAATAAGCACAAGTCATCCTTAGTGCACTGACATTGTACTAAGTGCTCATCAAGAACCTCTTGGAATCAGTTACCCTGGAGATAACGATAACCCAATTGACCTGGACGCAACTCCAGATATGTCATGTTTAGGCAAGCGTGAAGGGACCTCCACGTTTCCAACAAGGAGGTCAACAAGAATCTATGAAAGGGTTGTTGAAGCAAAACCAGCAACAAAGAAATCAAAGATTGAGGAGGAGGTTCCTGTTCCTCCATGCCCTAGTTATGACTGGGATGATTCAGATTTTGATTGGTCTTTTGAAAGAAATGTCGAGAAGACGCCTTCAGTTGAAGAACAAACATAAACCCCAGCATCAACATCTCATCTTCTGAGCCCCTTATTCCTACTGTGGTGACATCATCTGAAGATAGTGAGATTCCGAATGAAACACCATTGAAGAAATTCTGTCCGAAACGAGTTCAACAATCTCCAAAGTCAAGTACTGAATCAGATGTTGCCAGAAATGTCATGACATCACAATCAACATTTCAGTCAACTGCTGAATAAATTCACTCACCAGTCTCCTCTAGTAGAACAAAATCAAATTCAGAATCTGATAAAGAGGTAATCTTTTTCTCTGAGAAATTCCATTCAGAAGTTGCTTCCAAAAATTGGGCTTGGTATAAAAATAGAGTTGTAAAGTCTGAAAAAGCATTAGACATTACTTCATGTTCAGAATACGACCTTGTAGAGTTTCTCACTCACATACATCTCCTTGGATCAGTCACAAACAATGGGTCTTACATTGATGAAATAATCAGGTTATTTTATGTCAACTTAGAATCTGTTATTGGAAATACCAACTCAAAATAATTTGGGAAAGTATACTTTTATAATAGGATGTATCAATTCACACCTGATGTAATCAACCAATGTTTGGATCTACATGTCATAGAGAATGATAGAGAGTCTGACCCTGCAATGAACAATAAAGATAAAGTGATTGAATCTCACTGGAGGTATAATGATGAAATGGACCTCTCGGTGCCCTGCCTCAAAACTGACAGCCTTATTTTCTACCCTACATAAGCTTGATGTTCATAACTGGCTTCCTTCAATGAACGAGTCTATTGTTACTTCAGAACAAGCCTTCTTATTGTATATGATTGGAAAAGGTTTAAAAGTTGACTTGGGCAAAACAATCTTCAATCAAATAGTCAACTTAGCTAAAAAAGATTCCAACCAAATTCTACCCTTTTTCCTGTTTAATCTTCAAAGTCCTTACGAAACAAGGCTTTAAATCAAAGAACAAGGACAAATTTGGAAAAACATCAGAGATATATATTGTGAATAGGACAATTCTGAAAAGCAAAAACAGAATCATAGACTTACCCTGGAAATTGGAAAATAGAAAGATGAATGTTGGTAAAAATGTTCCCAACATTTTTGACAACACTAAATCAGAACAGTCTCCGATGACAGCTGATTGGATTGTGAGATAGATTGCTAGAATCAATGAACAATTGTTTGACATTGATAATGTGAGGCTGGCTCTGATTCAAGACAGTGATCATTTTATGTCATTGCTTTCTTCCCAAAAAGAGGGAGAGAATTCTGAGATACAGGGGGAGACAAGGGTTTCCAAGCAGGGGGAGACAGAGGAGAAAGAAGAAGCTGAGACTAGCAAAGTTGCAGCTTCTCGTGGCCCTGGTACTGGTGCAGGGGGAGATAAGCAGTAAGGTGTGTGGAGAGATAAGAAGTAAGGTGTGTCGACTCAAGTAGAAAGAGGCTGAAATCTACTACTTGATCAACCTCCAGAGAGACTACTGTGATGATGTATTACTGAGCTGCTGTTAGATGCTGCTAGATGAAGTTTGTTTTAAATTGTTTAGCTTTGGAGATTTAAAGACAATGGTTGATTATATTTTGGGTTGTAAAAATGGTTTAACAGTCTTAGTGTAAGACCATGGATATTTTTTTTTTCTGATAGTTGTTTCTAATCATATATATATATATATATATATATATATATATATATGTATGTGCATATTGTATATGTCTTGCTTTTATATACCATCACAGGTTGAGGGGGAGCAGTTGTGTGAATATTGTTGATGTTATAGATCACGTATACTTCTTCAATTAGGTTTTGTGAAGAAAGGCAAAAAGGGAGAGAATGTTAATGTTAGGTTCTGTGTCATGACATTTTCCCTAACATATCATTTTTCGTACTAAGTCCAAAACAGAAAATGTCGGAACAAATGTCTTGACATTCTGGCCGACATTTTGGTAACTGTTTTGCCTATCTTCACGGGCAGTTTTTTTCAGGAAACTGTGATCTTTTTTTAAACGTGGCAAATTGACTTAGAAATGAGTCTTCAAGCAGATCATGATCGATGAAGACCAAGTTCAAGAAGTTTCATAACTTGAGGAGCAAGACATGGAAAAAACAATTCAAGCTGTTGGAGATTTTTCAGCCTCAAGCTACTGCCCACGTGCTCCACATTCTGCTCAACCTACACAACTGATCGAGGAGTCTTTTAATGGAACTCTCTACTATAAATAGAGAGGTCACTTCAAGGATTCGATATCCAGAAAATTACAAGATAAAAGATCGAGAGAGCTTTCCAGATTTTAAGATCGAAAACTGGATCAACAAGTGTTGCCTGTATTTGTGACGACATTTTGTACGACATTACAAGTGCTGCCTAGATTCTAGATTTGTTCTTTCATTGAAGCAATTGTAATGAGTTGTTGATCACTTCTATTTTAGATAGATTTTTCAGGCATAAGTCATCTGCGACTTAACCTTTTTATTCCTTTTGTATATTCTCGTAACATTGTAAAGAAGGAATATTTCAATTGTATATAAATATATACAATACCTTTGGTTATTGACCATCATGGGTTATATTAATATATAACCTATGAAAATTAAACTTTTGTGTTCTTTATTTTATTCTGCTGCATTTTAAACTCTTGCAAAGGTTTTTCTTAAGTTTTATCTTAGTGTCGCCACTTGTGTCAGACGACATTTTTGCTGACATTCGACACTGTTTCAGCATATTGTTTGTGATTGTTTTGCTGTTTGATTTTAATTAATTCATAATATAATCCACGAGACCCCAACAGAATGCTTCTTATTGTTTGTCAGGATCATAACGTGCCATAGTTTCAGAAGGAGAAGAAGCAATGACAATTAATAAATTATTTGAAGCATTGAATAATTACTTTTGATTTCGACATGATGTTGAGTAAAACCGATGAGAAATTTCAGACTAAGAAAGAAAATAAATTTGGTTAAGAACACAACTATGAATTAATTTTGATTAGATCTAGTACAAAGAGAACCCAACTTACCTTCGTTATCTTTTGGGAAAGAGACATAATTGGCCATCCGTCCCAAATTAATGACAATCGGATGACCCAATAATGTTGTAAACTCATTTGTTAGCCCCAAACTAAACTCAACGTCTAGACAAAACACATTAAAGGCACCTTTTAAATGCAAAAAGCTATCACTGTGGGGAAAAAACGGGAAACGAGCTACAATCACACTTTTGAAGAAGGAAAACTTGCTGGAAAACCTTTAAAAAGTATCAAACAGATCACAAAATCAATTTACTAACAAAAATCTAGGGCAAATTGCGGCCACAAAATAAGCGCACAGATCCATAGGTTTTCACGCAAATTACGACAAAAAATTCAGCTAGTTTGAGTTGATTTCTATGAAATTGCGCAATTAGTTCGGCATAATGACTTCAATTTCAAATTCCACTCCAGTTTTTATCCCAATATTGATTCAACATGGAGGTCATTGGGTGAGCAACATTGAATTTGAGAATTATAGTATATGGCGATGAAGAAGCAAAACATAGATATCAATGAATATCCATTATGAGTAACAATGAAAGATGTTAGTGAATGTTCAAATGCCAACTTTCTAGGAACAACTTCAACTGCTATATAACATGGAGTATAAAATCCTCCAATGGCAATAGAATGAGTAAACATTGGTGATACTATTATGATGACTACAGAAATTCTAATTTATTGTCGAAAGATCATCTTGTAACGACCTGTCTAGTTGTTTTTAGCTAAGGATCCTTACTTGCTTATTTTACCCATTTCATGGTCTTTATGTGGGGTTTGTGATGTGCAGGGATGGGCATAGATCCCGAAGTCCATTTATATGAGTTTCGGATGAAAATCCAAAGTCTAGAAATTTAGAGTTAGTTAGTTGGCTCAAAGTTGACTTTTGGCTAGATGGGTTCGTTTCTGAGTTCGGTCTCTTTCGATAGTTTCAAAGGATCATTTATGCCTTAGTCGAGTTATTGGTTCACTTCCTGAAGCAATCAGATATGTTTTTTAGCTTTATTTGTAAAATTTGGTTATTTGGTTATCTGAGATGATTCTTTAAAAAGTATGCCTTAGCTTGGTTATTTGTGAAATATGAGGGTATGAGCGAGTCTGTAACACTATTTACCATAGATGAGCATGTATGATTTGTGTCCGGGGGGGTCTCGGGAATGTTTGAGGTGTTGATGGAGGTTTTTGCTGATTTTCTCATTGCTTGTATCTGGTGTTCGCCGTGGCGGCACCAGTATTCGCTCTGGCGTGTCACCCTAGACAAGAGGTTGGCTCGCCGAAGCGAAAGTTGAGAGATGGTTGGTTTCCACCGTCGCGGAGTCATGTTCGCTATGGTGATGTGTGATGTGTAAAGTGACGTTGCCTTAGTGAGGGGTCTGTCCATCGCAGCGGGTCCACTCCAGTAGAGTCGATTACGCTGGGGCATAAGTATTGTTCAAGTGTCATATAAATATTTCTAGGTCGGAATTCTTTTTCCCAAAATATAAACCCTCGAAACCAGTGCCGCATTGGAGCATTTTCAGAGCCTTAGGAGCAATTTCAACATTGAGGTAATAGATTCTTCCTTTTTATGGCTTAAGTTTATGTTTCTATGCTCTTTAATGGTTGTTTAGCATATTATTAAGTTGGGAAAAATGAATTTCAAGTGTTTATGAGAATAAGAAAGTTATGTTGTTAATTTAATGGAGGTTTATGATTAAAAGATGTTATTATTGTGAATTAGGATTGGATGATGATAGACAATCATGTTTATAGGCTTAATTTGATTATAGAAGGTTGTTTTCAAAAGGAAAAATTTCTAGGGTTTCAAATTGGGGTTTTTCTATTATTGTCCAATTAGGGGTTCAATCGTGGATAGTTTTTTAATTAACTTAAGGATATAACTACCTAGTATGTAATAATGGTTTTTGGATCGCTACAAGAAAAAGGACCTACGGTGACGGTTAAAAACTGTCACCGGAGGGGGTGGATGACGATTTTTGTAAGTGTCATTGTAGCTAGTGTCACGAATAGATGACAGTTTAAATAATTGTTACACAATATGTTACGTTCATAAACCATCACAGATTTGCTCGTTGACTTTGACTATTTTTCGCTTTTTTTAATTTTTTCCCGGGTATTTATAAATTTTGGTGGTAAAATATTTAAATTTTATTAATTTAATTTTTTTGTGGTAAATTTTTAAATAAATTTTAATTTTAATTAATTTAAATATAAAACAATTGCGGGAAAATTATTTTTGACGCATTTTATATTTAATAATTAATTTAATTAATTGTTTTTTAAAATTTTAAATAATAGTTAAATTTGAGAGAAAATAACATATTATAACTAAAATATAACTAATTAATCAAATCATTTTAATACACAATATTGAAACATTTACAGATTGTTAGAACATAAAATGCCTCTATTGATGTTGAAACTTTCTTCTCACTGATCCTCGCATACTTCTGTTTCTTTGTGCCTGCTTTCAGCCCCTGCCAAGAAAGGCTAAACATTTTGAAATCAGTAAGTAGAAATGTAAAAAACAAGTGTGAAAGAAATTTAAAGAAAGGTTTGAAAACAATAAAGGAATCAAGGATGTTTTTCAAGAATAAACACATTCCACATACATGAAAGTGTACAAAAGTTATACTTAATTCACGATAGTCATAGTTGAACATTTATGCTAAACTCTTACATGTCTTATATTCTCCTCATTTTTCTCCTGATTGTACCAAGGGGACAGAAGAAAGAAATTGTATCAATGGTTATAGTTTATAACCCAGCAACTTGTATCTTCAAAAGGGAATAGTGACTTCAAAATAGAAATTTGCATTAAGTAAAGTAAAGTAAAATAGATAATACTGGTGGGATTCACAATCACACCAGTATTATCTGCAGAACCAGACAGGTTTTTTTAACAAGACATACACCAAAAGAAACCCAACTTCGTGTAGATTATTCAGTTACTATAATAGTGTAAATATAACACAGAGGCTTGCACAGAAACAAAGAAGGAAATCCATCTCATATAGATTGAGACTGAATAAAGGCTTGCACAATCAACATTTTATAATGGGTATCAGCATTTCATCAATCCAAACTCAATAAAGTTACATCCAATTAATAATAAAATAAGAGTTATCATTTCGTGACGTGAATATAAATGAAAACATCTCACCAAAGAGAACCAGAAATGAGTCCAGAGTTGTCGGTGCATCATTTTCATTCTTGTGTGCACCACTCCAGGTCAAGATTACTGCATAAAACCATACAATTGCTATAAATAAGAGCATTGCAAACCGGTCACATATGGGCCCTCTTTAATTTGAGATATGTTGGTAGATACTGTAAAAAATATTATTACATTCAGGGAATCAATTAGACTCGAAAGCGGATAAACGATATGAAATACTGTAATCGTAACATGTCATATTAGAAATCTATAAGATAGGAGAAAGTTATTTCTTCAACCCATGCGCTCAATGAACAAAAATGATACAGTGCGATGACAAAGAGAATACACTATAGGATCCCGTTAGGTCGATTTCCAAATGCTCACGCAAGTGTACGTATCGTTACAAGTAATATAGTCTGGTAAGACCGAATATCGTCCTTAAAGTCTGATTTTCAATTACCGAACATCTACTCTATGTTATCTATTTGGCTAACGACAATTGATTTGAGTTTTTATCTAACACTACTAGAGTAATTGCAAGAATTAAACTAAATTACTTTGGTTTTATCAGTTATGATGAAAATAGGACTTCCAATATTCTCGACTATCCACTCTTTTCAATTCTTAATGCAACAGGAATGACTTCTTCTACGTTTAGATAGCAGGTTAACTAGAATGTCTTATATTCCGGTTAGGATATATAATCACTCGACCTCAGTGCAGAAACCTTCTATATTTCTATGATAGATTTTACCAAATAGGAGGATTAAGAACAATAACCTATAATGCTACACAAGTATCGGGTTACTTTCGTCCGCGATTTTAACCTATGTCTATTCAATTACAGCATATCCAAATCTCTCATCTCGGTTCTTCATTCGAAATCATATAGATTATGATAATTAGTGATCAGTTAACTATTAAACATTCATACCAATATTGAATAAATCTTAATCAAGTGAAGAAGAAATCAAAATAATGCATTAATTCATGAATAAGAGTTTCAAGCGATTCAATAGGAAAACTCTAATAAAGTGTTTAGCTCCTAGCCATAGACATGCTAAGAACTAATACAAAATCCAACATGAACTGAATTGAAATAAAGAAAAAAAAAATACTTAGAACTAGGTCTCCAATTGTAGCCTCCTTTTCCTCTCCAAAGTAGAATGTAGAATTATGTACAAGATTCCTCCTTAATGAGCAGTGTTTTAGGGTTTTATACTTGAGAAAACTTGCGCTTCAGACCATTTTAACCCTTCCAAATTCGCCCAAAATCGTAAATCTGCGTCGGTCTCGCAGCCGTGGCGCCACAACGCAAAACTCCCGTGATTTAAAACAGATTTTTCAGGATAATTAGCGCCGCGGCGTTACTTGCTCGGATTTTTGATTCTGTGTCCTTTTTCGTCCGAAATTCATCAGATTTCTTCTATGCTTCCCGGGACTTCTTAGGCTTCATTTCTTGGCCTTTTTAGTGTGCAATTCCATCTCACAAGCTCATTTTCCTCTTCTTTTTGTCATTTCTCCATTCAGGACTGCTGTGACTCAAAAGAAAGAAAAATGACCCTAACATAACACTAATTTCAACGAAAATGAGAAAAATACTAACTAAAAATGACTCAAAAAGTGTATATAAAATATATATAACATATCCTCTTCAACAACTCTATAAATTAGAACAAGGTACTCATAAGAGAGGATATAAATCAAAACTTAGATTCATTAAAAGTGAATGGCGGTACTTGCCTGTGTGATGACAACCATGAAAATTAATTGTGGTATCCCAACTTCTATACATTCTGCAATCTTTAATAGAACGGACACAAAAACAAATTAGTGAACATGTGTTTTCCGCAATCTTACCAAACTCAACTTGTTTGTGACTAAGGCGTCGGTGCTGTTGTTTTTTCAGCAATCTGAAGTTCTCATCTTTCCAGAGAGCATATTTTAAATCAAAAGCATATATAAATATAAGAGACGTCGATGATTAGAATTCTCACCAATGGGAAACCAGGATGGTAGAGACCGAGTCCAGTTAAGATAACAAGTGGTGCCACAGATATAGGGTTAAGTAACCTAAATACATAATTATGCAGCAAATAAAGCAGATGACATAAAGTTGATACATGCTCAAGAATTAAAAAAGAAAAACAACATAATTGACACAAACCTTACAATATTTCTCCAGAGGCCAAGGAAGCCCAGTAGAATTTGAAAACCAGAAGTAACAATAAGAGCTCATTGTATGATCCTCATTGTATGCATAAACCTCTGTGGATATCAGTAATAAAAAAAATTAAGTAACATCATATCAATTGGCAACAATTTAAGAAACATCAGTCATAAAAAACTTCTATTTGTGTTTTTGTTGATATGAACAACAAAAGATAAACCATCGAGAAACACACATATTGAGACAAATCGAGCAAAAATAACAATAAAGTTAAAGAGCAAAATGAACATGAGAAGCATATCTAAGCCCACCAGCGTACATATCAGGTAAGCAACAACCAATTTCAACATCAACAACAAACCCAGATAATAGTGGTGGACTTGAATATACAAAGAAGATCGAATGGAATATAAACCAAATGACCAGATACGACAATAAAATCGTAATCAAAGATAAAGGGAGAACTAAATACCTCAAATCCACAATGAAATCAAACGGAGGATCAGCTGCAGCAACTCCGGCGATGAGATGGATAATATCAGCAAAAATGACATAGGGCCACTTAAATGAAATTGAATGAAATATTAGCTACAATAGTACTCTACGCCATGGCCATTTTGGCAAGGAAATAATGACATGAAGAGAGAAGCTAACAGTGTACAGAGACTGTGACATTAGGGTTTCTCTAACCCTAGATGAAATTGAACGAAATGAGGGTACTTACTGTTGACGCCCAATTTTGATCCTCTCGTCTAATCATTAACTATAAAATTACACTAATTTTTCAAAATAATTTTAACAATTTTATAATAATAAAATGCAACAACAAAACATTAATACATGCGTAAATGAGCAATTTAATAATGACACCACATTTTTATAAAAGCATTAAGCAATCCTTAAATATCATATCCGCATTTTTAATAATATTTAAAGCAATTTTATAAATAACTTAAACCCCACCTATTTCCCACTAATTAAAACTCAACACTTAAAATCTACCTAACTCCACCTAAATTAAAACCCACAAGCCCAATCCCCTTCATTTTTAATTCCCAGCAGGCCCAACTAATTCCTACCCGCGGCCCACACCCTTCAGCCTTTTATTCCCCATTGTCCAGAACATAAAAAAAACGTCGACAAAAGAACCCTAAAACTTATTTCTCAACCGCAGCCTTCTCTTTCACGCCCTGATCTTCGCCTAAAATCCCGTCCCAAATATCCCCAGAATCACGTCCAAGCCAGTACCAATAATATTTCATAATCAAATCTTACCATAACCATAAATCAGTACTAAATAAACACCAAAGAAAATCGCATTAAAATCATACCAAAATCAGTCAAAAATCGCACTAATATCGTGTTAATATCAGCCCAAAACTTACCATAATAAGAACGATACAAGAATCAGTATCAAAATCGAAATCTAAGTCTTACCCTAACAAACCATAAAGAACCATCCCAAAACCGCATATTACCCACACAAAATCGCATCCAAATCAGTACAAAATCATATCATAAAAGCTTATCAAAATCAGAACCCCAAATGGAAATTATAAAAGGAACCAATTTACACATCAAAGGGGCATCCTTTAGGATCAGTAAGAACCCCTTCAATAATTGAGAACACCTCTCCTGGACAAGGAGAAAACCAGTAAAATCAGAAAAAAAACATCGAAAGTCAGAAAAGACAGAGTAAAACATTGGCAAAAATCCGAAATTAGCTAAAGAAAGGGCAAAAACTCACAACAACTTAGGATCTCTAAGAAGTCATTTTTAATGGAAGTTCTGTTTGCAAAGCAGAAACTTCATCCCTCAAATCGCATCGCAACTCCGAGTGGATCGACGACTTGATACGCTGCCTCGGTTCGCTGTCCGGAGAAGACAAACTCAAATTCCACTCAGTTCATTGTGCATCTTATGTGTGTCTTGTGTTAGTCATGTAATAGTTTAGTCGTTTATGCTGCTGTTTGAATGTGACATATTAATGGAGTCTATTTAGATAAACTATTATTATTTCAGATTGTTAATTGTTATTATTAGATTTTTTGTTTTGAAGCATCGTGTGAGATATAGGCTATGTTGATTCTGGTTTAATAAGACGATAGTATAAGTTGGTTGATTTGTTATTCTGGTAAGACAAATGTTCATGTTTTAATCGTAGTTGAGGTTAGAAGGCGTGATTATGTTTTGATTTATTTTTGCCCGCTAAATAGCAACACAATTTTAGATTCTTTGTGGATCCAGATACATGTCGTTAGTTTGTCTATACACATTCAGGAACTAAAGGAAAAATACAGAATAGATTTTGCTTTAAAACTTGTACTAGTATATTGATTAACCTGCATAGGTATGCACTTAGAATAGCTAAATGAAGGATAAAAGTAAATATAAGGTCTGATGTGTGCTCCTGTTTGTGAACGTATCTATCTCTTCCTGTGATTGGTAACTAGAGTTGGATAAATTATTTTGGAGTATCTATTAGTATGCCTATAAGGACTGTCTTATGGCGAGACTCATCACGAGCTACTTCAAATGACAACCTGCATCTATGTGCATCCACATTCGTATTCCCGCCTCAGCACTCCTAAGACAAAATAGGACACGATGACGTCGTCATCCATCTCAACTCCTTTTACTCTCTTAATCTCCCTGCCTCATTCATGTCCTTTATTTTATTATTTGTAATTTTATTATCTAACTTTGTAATTAATAGGAGACATAGAACAATTAGCCTCTGAATAAATAAATTGGGCGGGTAGTTTTAAAATCAGAAATGCACTTCTAATTACTTACTTTAGGCTTATCATGCACATTTAACTTTTGCATGACAATTTAATTTGCATATCTAATCATGAAATTTAGGCATAGATTCTTCTCAATTGCAAAATTAAGTATTTTCTATGCATCATGCCATACTTATGTAAATCAAGATTAAGTTAGCAAGTAAATATATGCATTTAGTCAATAAATCAACTCTGCATCATTTTTTATAAATAATATAAATGCATACCTTTAAACTTTACATGTATTGTTATAGCATTAGCCTTCTAAATCTTTTATCAAATGCATCCTTTTATAAAATACTTGCATCACCTTTCTCTTCAAAACATGCATTGTTCCTTAATATATTAATAACCTAGGTTTGAACGGACAACCGCGAGTTAGCGGATTTTAGAGGGTGTCTGACCTCTTCCATCTAGATTAATAAAGAACTCTTTCCCAGAATCTCACATAGTTTAGCAGACCATTAAATGGATTAGTGTTGACTTTACTTAGTTGACATTTAGGTGTCTTAATTCACCCAAACTAATTAAGTGACTACTCCGCGAACCCTTAGCATTTTTAGCACCCCCTTTAGCACTTTTTTAGCATTTTTATTTTATTTCTAACAATCAAAGCAGGATTCGCTGAGATAATGTTGCGGTAAAAAAAAGGTGTGACAGTATGGCGACTCTGCTGGGGAAACTAGGTTCCTAACCATAACAAACTTAGGTTAATTATTGTTTTTACTTTATTTATTTATTTAACTGCTTCTTTTTGTGTTTTACACTTACTTGCTTTATTTTTATCTTTGCCTAAACTATGTTTCTTTATATATTTGCATACTATCTTAACTGTTGTTTGTTACCGTTTTCCTTAAACTGGCATTCCGTTCATACTTCTTCCACTCTAAAAAATTAACATTATCACACACTATACGCGAGGTGTGTTGTACGCACCCGCAAATTTCTTTCAAAAAATCCAAATCTTAGAGAGTTGGCAAAGGCGCAGAAGCATCCGGTGGTCGCGTAGCCTTCTCACTCGAGTTGTCCGCTCGGGAACCTTGCATCTAGTAAAGCCAAATCTTAGTAAACTTAAGATAGAGCTATACCACTCTTATATTAAGGCATGCATGCATCTACCCTAGGTGGGTCGGTCCCTGGTATCGACACCACATTTAGGAAAACACCAAAACTGGTCAACAAGTTTCTCAACCCAACGACCAATCAGCATACTATGTGTAGCGTGACAGTGGTAGACAAATCCAAGCCTAAACATGACATGCCGAAATTGGAAAATGCACGTTCATTTTACCCTTATTTACAATAAAAGCATTACAGTTTGATGGCTTGAACAAATCTATCATAATCTCGCATATGTGGCGTTTAGGCCCACCTCTGGCATAAGAGAGGTCTCATGCATGTTAGGGCGCACGCTTGATTTGTATACAATTTGCTTGCAACTCTATCTAAAGCAATTTTATCCATGTTATACTAACTTGGTTTGCCTCATTTCTTAGAAGGATTATTTTTGCCTAGCTTATTTCCCCCAAAGGTTGATTCGTATTTACTAGTAGAGCACCTCTACTTCACAAAAGCAAAAGCACAATCATCCAGTAAAATGACTAATTCAGGGGCATCAGAACAAATTGGTTTGGGACTCATCCCCGTTCCTATAAACGAAGCAGAGGTCTCAGATAGGAGAAACACTACTGATGAAGACCAATACCTCGCCCAAATATTACAGCAAATGGAAACCATGCAGGCCGAAATAGAGAGGTTCTGAAATCTTACAAACCTGTCCATTAGCTTAAATGCATCGCTCCCAGAACAAAAGACAGATGCAACCGTACCACAGGACTTGCAACCTCCTGAACCTCTACTGCCCCAAAACTCTCCACAAAGGCCGCAATATACTAGCCCACACCAGATCAACCCTCGCATAATCAATCTGCAATACAACCTCCAAAATGATCCATTCACTACATACATATCCCAACCTCCACCTACTTATATCACCCCGCTCAGTCCAAATCGCCAAACCACCCAGCACAAGCAGTACAAGCCATTGGCACATACGGCCGAAACCCAACCACTTATTATGTCCGTGTTTCCTCAAGAGACAGACCAATACGAGGAAATGGAGAGGCAGACCCAATCCAGAGCTGATGAAAATGTGGCAAAAGAAATTTGTAGCCTGAAAGAGACATTCAAATGCATTCAGATAAAAAAGGGGCATGAAGGGTTATAATTGTTATACCCCGTAGTTCCTGGGTATGTATGTGAGGACGTACGTATGAGAATACGACAGTAATTTTGGAAAGAAAGAAAGATGTGATTTTTCGACGGAAAAGTTTCCGGTTTTGTGAAGAAAAAAGGTTCGTTGATGGGAATTGGATTCCCAGATTTGGTATTTGGGCTTCTTGGATTATATTAGAATTTTGTGATTTTATTTTCGGAAATGGTCACGTGGGGCCGACGGGAGAAATTTACGGTTTTGTGGGGCTCACTTTGTTTTTGAGATTTTCGGTATTTTGGATATTTTCGGAAGACGAAATATTTTGGAGCCTGGGGCGACACGGGTCACCCCCATGTGGCACCTTGGTCGATGGGAGGGACAAGTGGCTAGCCACTGTCCCTCGCCGAAACGCCGTGACACTGGAGCTTAATTTCTGCCATGTGGTGGGTGGGACCCATACACACATGGCCCAATATTGACCACACACTTGCATAGATCTTGACCCTTGACTCCTCTATAAATACCCCCCTTAGTTGAAGACTTATTATCATCCACACTTAAGCTTTCCAAAGCAAAATATCCCCTCCCTTTATAGTTGATAGATATATTGTGGTTATTATAGGTGGATCTTCTACGCGCGGCATACTCGACTTGGCTTGTGGATTAAGCCGAAGAGGTATGTGATTCTTCCTATACTCTTGAGCATGATTGTTGTGAACTATATAGTACGGTAGACGTACGTGTGTGAAATGAATTTTGTTTGTTTAAAACATAAAGTGTTATAATGACTTTATGGGAAGTTAGTTATAACGACTTTATGAAAATAAAAGAAAGATTTGACTTTGAAAGCTAAACGATTTGATTTTAAAAGATAAGAGACTTGACTTATAAACAACTTGATTTCGGAAAAGGAGAAGTAACTTGATTTAAGTATAGGTTACTTGTTTTGAAAAGAGTAAGTTATTTGGGTTTTAAAGAGTATACTTGATGTTGTTTTAAAAGAAAAGTACTTGATTTTAAAAGTCTTGTAAAGATTTTTACAAAGGTGAAGTAATTTGGTTTGAAAAGAAAACGTGTTTTGATACTACGAGTATTGGTATCGTGTGGCTTTTACATAAAAGGAGGTATTTTTGAAAGAATGAAAGTATGTAGTATTTTGGGGTTAAAACCCGGATCGTTGATATAAAATGAAAGTACGTTGAACTTGCCTATGCTTGTTGTGATAGCCTTTGTTGTGCAAGTGTTTTGATTCTGTGATACCGTGTCTCTCAGGGAGGGCCGGCTATCTGATTGATTGTTTGGACATACTGACACGTTGGATGGTCCACGAGCATGCGTCCACTTTGAGTATTATCTGGTTATTTCTTTTGGACATACTGACACGTTGGATGGTCCACGAGTATGCGTCCATTTTGAGTATTATCTGGTTATTTCCTTTGGACATACTGACACGATGGATGGTCCACGGGTATGCGTCCAGTAGGATGGTTTCATGGCCATGCTTATACCGAGGTAAGATGTCGGGGCATGCGGTCATTGTGAGGTTTATATTATTAGTCCATGGACCGCTAATCCATGAAGCTTGCCGCGGTGACGAGCGATCACGGGCTTGATTTGTACATGTGGTTACAGGCACACTTTAGATACTTGTCCTGGTCATTTCTCGTGTATCGGCAGGCTCTGGTAGATAGCTTAAGATACTTGCCTCGGTCATATCTCGTGAGACGGTAGGCTAGGGTACGCTAGCTTAAGATACTTCCAGGCTTGCGTGGCTAGCTTTGGATCGTAGTTGGCTTCCGTACCTTGCCGTGAAGGGATATGACTAGCTTTGACCGGTAGTTGGCTATTCTACTCGCCCGACGGTTTGACGACGCAGTGTGATCTAGTGTTAAGGTTCACATATGGGTGTTGTTTTACATCATGTACTGCCGGCAGTGAGGAATGAGTTCCACGGGCATGATTGATATTATGGGCGTGAGACCCATAGTTATGTGTGAGTGATCATGTCGGGGATATGCGTCCCCTTACTTGAAATAACTGTTTACTTATCGC
Source organism: Przewalskia tangutica (assembly GCA_029844215.1). Taxonomy (NCBI): domain Eukaryota; kingdom Viridiplantae; phylum Streptophyta; class Magnoliopsida; order Solanales; family Solanaceae; genus Przewalskia; species Przewalskia tangutica. Next base: position 14,138,483 of record CM056738.1, read on the forward strand.
AAAACGGTTTTATAAAATGATAAAATGTGATTTCATTACAGTATTTTCAGTTTCACATACTTGGTACTGTTAGATCGACCTCCTTCGGGCCGCGTCATGCCACGGTAGAGGTACACGATTGATGATCCTCGCCATAGGATCGCAGTCATTGGAAGCTCCGTTTCTCCGAGGCTTATCTTTCGTATAGTCCTGTCATTGTAGGTACTTATACATTCGTGGTATGGCGGCCCCGTCCGTCATAGTTGTTGTTACATTCTTAGAGGTCTATAGTACTGTTGTGGGCAGGGTTGTAAAGGATTTTAACTGTTCGGTTTTATATACATGTATATACATGAAGGTGACCGTTTGGTTAGCCTGTTTGCTTATGTTGTCTCTTGTTTCCTGTTTAAATTTTATTTCCGCTGATTTTCTCTGATGTTGTTATCACTAGGGTGCCCGGGGTAAGGCACGATCGCGCCCGAGATCGGGTCGTGACAAAAGTGGTATCAGAGCAGTTAATCCTCGGAAAGTGTCTACAGACCGTATCTAGTAGAGTCTTGATTATTGGTGTGTTGTGCACCACACCTATAATCATGAGGCTATGGGATATCTAGGATTGGTTTCTATTTATTCTCACTCTGAGATCGTGCCTTAGAGTTGTGTTGTAAGTTGGACTCCTTCTGACGTATTCTTTTATGTCAGTTATGCCTCCACGCAGCAAACCAGAGCCTGGCGGAAAGGCAGCAGAGGAGGCTGCAGAGTAGCAAATGGTCTCATCGAGGCCACAAGATTCGAGCCTCCACCCGCGCCAGAATGCAGGATATGGATTATAAGGAGATGGCGATTACTAGCTAGGATTGTGGCTAGACACGAGGACGACGAGTCGAGGTTCGTAGCACCGTAGATCACCCTGCATCAGATAGTTTGAGACTACGGGACTTTTTGAGCTGCAGCCCACCTGAGTTCTATGGGTCGAGGCCTGAGGATGATCCGCAGGAGTTCATCCGACAGTTACAGCGGATCATGAGAGTGATCAAGGCTTCGGAGACCGAGTCGGTGGTCCTAGGTTCGCATCGGCTGCGTGATACTGCAGTCGACTGGTTTGATTCGTGGGAGCTGTCCCGGGGGGAGCATGCGCCTCCAGCTGTGTGGGACGAGTTCTCGGAGGCATTTCTCAGCCATTTCTTGCCTCCGTAGATGAGGAGAGCACGAGCCGACAGATTGATCTTTGAGACAGAGGCGACGGTTCGGGAGTACAACGTGGAGTTCGACTCGTTGGCTCGATATGTCCCTGCGTTAGTGGCAGATATGGAGGACAGAGTGCACCGCTACGTCACGGGGCTCGATGACTACTTGGCAGAGGCTTGCTCGGGTGTAGCTCTCCAGCCGGGCATGGACATTGCCCGCATGCAGGCTTATGCACTTGGGTGTGAGGAACGGAGAGGCCGACAGATTGACCAATACCAGCAGAAGAAGGCCAGGACGGCAGGGTCCTTTAGTAACTTTCGAGGCGGACCGCCGCAGCAGCAGACTAGTTATGCGCTCCGCCAAGACATGGTCCTCGCGCCTTGAGGAGCGGTCAGTCTCGAGGGTTCAGTTTTCGTGGAGGAGTGTTGGTCGGATGAAGCCACCCCAACCTCGGTGTGGCCAGTGTGGTAAACCCCATGCGGGGAAGTGTCACGGTATTCAGAGAGTTTGTTTTACATGCGGCCAGCAGGGCCATTTTGCAAGAAATTGTCCAACCAGAGGTAGCTCGGATGTAGAGACTCGGCCTTCGGGATCAGCGGCTGGTTCATCTCCTTCTTTTGTGCGCCGTGCAGGGAAGGAACATGTTTAGAATGACAAAAGGGAAAGTGAAGCAATAGTTACAGGTATATTCTTAACCCTCTAGAGACTAGTATGCATTGATGTTATGGCGATGTGTTAAGTGTTATGTTCGGATAGCTTTGTGTTAAAATGTGATTTAGAAGCCTGGTAAGTGAAAAGGGTAAGTCTGGGGATGAGAAAATTTTGAACCTTAGAAATTATAACAATCGAGACCTTAGATGTAAGGTCGTCTTGAGTAAAAGATTTTACGATTATCTTTGTCGGAGTACATAGTATACGTGGAGTATATTCGGGTGATAAGTCCATGAGTGGTGGGAGCTTTTGTGATATTGGAGATGTTTCCTCGTTGGCTTGGATTTGAGTTTTGCGCACATGTTATATTCTGGCCATGGGTGGCATGATCGGTTTTGTAAGTGTAGTAGTGGAGACTATACCGGCGCAGGTACGTTTGGAGACTTAGAAGGAACATTCGGGACGAATGTTTCTAAGGAGGGAAGAATGTTATACCCCGTAGTTCCTGGGTATGTATGTGAGGACGTACGTACGAGAATACGACAGTAATTTTGGAAAGAAAGAAAGATGTGATTTTTCGACGGAAAAGTTTCCGGGTTTTGTGAAGGAAAAAGGTTCGTTGATGGGAATTGGATTCCCAGATTTGGTATTTGGGCTTCTTGGATTATATTAGAATTTTGTGATTTTATTTTCGGAAATGGTCACGTGGGGCCGACGGGAGAAATTTACGTTTGTGGGCTCACTTTGTTTTTGAGATTTTCGGTATTTTGGATATTTTCTAAGACGAAATATTTTGATCAGTCGGGGCGACACGTGTCACCCCCATGTGGCACCTTGGCCGAATTGGAGGGACAAGTGGCTAGCCACTTGTCCCCTTGGCCGAATGGCCATGACACTTGGAGCTTAATTTCGTTGGCCATGTGGTGGGTGGGACCCACACACACATGGCCCAATCTTGACCACACACTTGCATAGATCTTGACACTTGACTCCTCTATAAATACCCCCCTTAGTTGAAGACTTATTATCATCCACACTTAAGCTTTCCAAAGCAAAATATCCCCTCCCTTTATAGTTGATAGATATATTGTGGTTATTATAGGTGGATCTTCTACGTGCGGCATACTCGACTTAGCTTGTGGATTAAGCCGAAGAGGTATGTAATTCTTCCTATACTCTTGAGCATGATTGTTGTGAACTATATAGTACGGTAGACGTACGTGTGTGAAATGAATTTTGTTTGTTTAAAACATAAAGTGTTATAATGGCTTTATGGGAAGTTAGTTATAACGACTTTATGAAAATAAAAGAAAGATTTGACTTTGAAAGCTAAACGACTTGATTTTAAAAGATAAGAGACTTGACTTATAAACAACTTGATTTGGAAAGAAGTAACTTGATTTAAGTATAGGTTACTTGTTTTGAAAAGAGTAAGTTATTTGGGTTTTAAAGAGTATACTTGATGTTGTTTTAAAAGAAAAGTACTTGATTTTAAAAGTCTTGTAAAGATTTTTACAAAGGTGAAGTAATTTGGTTTGAAAAGAAAACGTGTTTTGATACTACGAGTATTGGTATCGTGTGGCTTTTACATAAAAGGAGGTATTTTTGAAAGAATGAAAGTATGTAGTATTTTGGGGTTAAAACCCGGATCGTTGATATAAAATGAAAGTACGTTGAACTTGCCTATGCTTGTTGTGATAGCCTTTGTTGTGCAAGTGTTTTGATTCTGTGCTACCGTGTCTCTCGGGGAGGGCCGGCTATCTGATTGATTGTTTGGACATACTGACACGTTGGATGGTCCACGAGCATGCGTCCACTTTGAGTATTATCTGGTTATTTCTTTTGGACATGCGACACGTTGGATGGTCCACGGTATCGTCCACTTTGAGTATTATCCGGTTATTTCCTTTGGACATCGACACGATGGATGGTCCGGGTATCGTCCGATGGGATGGTTTCATGGCCATGCTTATACCGGAGTAAGATCGGGGCACGCGGTCATTGTGAGGTTTATATTATTAGTCCATGGACCGCTAATCCATGAAGCTTGCCGCGGTGACGGCGATCACGGATTGATTTGTACACGTGGTTCTGAGCACACTTTAGATACTTGTCCTGGTCATTTCTCGTGTATCGGCAGGCTCTGATAGATAGCTTAAGATACTTACATCGGTCATATCTCGTGAGACGGTAGGCTAGGGTACGCTAGCTTAAGATACTTCCTCGGCCAGTTGCGTGGCTAGCTTTTGGGTAGTAGTTGGCTTAGTACCTTGCGTGAAGGGATATGACTAGCTTTGGGTGGTAGTTGGCTATTCTACTCGCCCGATCGATTTGATAGCGAGCGAGGATCTAGTGTTAAGGTTCACATATGGGTGTTGTTTTACATCATGCTGCTTTGGCGATGAGAATGGGTTCCACGGGCATGATTGATATTATGGGCGTGAGACCCATAGTTATGTGTGAGTGATCATGTCGGGGATATGCGTCCCCTTACTTGACATAACTGTTTACTTATCGCAAAACGGTTTTATAAAATGATAAAATGTGATTTCATTCTGATATTTTGATTTCACATACTTGGTACTGTTGTCTTGACCTCGCCCGGGCTGCGTTCATGCCACGGTAGAGTACACGATTGTTGATCCTCGCTCATAGGATCGCAGTTCAGCGTTGGGAAGCTCCGTTTCTCCGGAGGCTTATCTTTTGGTATAGTCCCCTGTCATTGTAGGTACTTGTACATTCAGGGGTATGGCGGGGTCCTGTCCCGTCGTAGTTGTTGTTACATTCTTAGAGGTCTGTAGTACTTTTGTGGGCAGGGTTGTAAAGGATTTTAACTGTTCGGTTTTATATATATGTATATACATGAAGGTGACCGTTTGGTTAGCCTGTTTTCTTATGTTGTCTCTTGTTTCCTGTTTAAATTTTATTTCCGCTGATTTTCTCTGATGTTGTTATCACTAGGGTGCCCGGGGTAAGGCACCAGTCGCGGGCCCGAGATCGGGTCGTGACAATAATATGAAGATTTGTTCATGCACCCCGATGTTGAATTGCCTATGGGGTACAAGGTGCCCAAATTCGACATGTTCGATGGAACAGAAAATCCCCGCGCCCATCTAAGGTCATACTGTGACAAATTAATTGGAGTTCGAAAAGACCAAGCAATCATCATGAAATTATTCATCAAGAGTCTAACCGGTGAAACGCTCGATTGGTATACAAGCCAAGACCCACGAAAATGGTGCAGTTGGAGCGCAATGGCGCAGGACTTCATGGACAGGTTCAAATTCAACACTGACATTGTCCCAGATAGATTTTATCTAATGAAGCTGGAGAAGAAATTCACAAAAACTTTCAAGGAATACGCTATGAGGTGGCGGTCAGAAGCGGCAAAGGTCCAACCACCAATGGCAGAGAGCGAAATGACCACCCTATTCGTACAATCCTTAAAAGATGCGACATATTATGAGAGAATGATCAGTGTAATCGGGCGAAATTTTGCAAAAGTCGTAATAATGGGCGACTTTGTGGAAGAGGGCATCAAAACAGGCAGAATTACAAACCTAACAGCCCTACAAGAAACCAACAGAGCAACGCAGTCAGATTCAATTGGAGGTACCTCCCAAAGAAAGATAGCTGCAGCATCCACTGTCATGGTCATTCAAGAGCATAGGCCATACCAGTCCCCATAGCCCACCATCTTCTTACTATAACCAAGACACCCAAAACCCACAACCGTATTATCAGCACTGCACTACCCCATACCCTGTTTACCATACCCAATCAATATATCCCTCATATTCACCGCAGTCACGAATCCGTACGCCAAACGCACCCAAACCCCGCATAAATGCCGAAAGAAACTAATTCCTAAAAATACCCCCAATCCTAATTCCAGATGGCATGATGAAACTAAACATTGTGCATATCACTCCGAAGCCATCGGACACGACACTGGAAATTACTATACACTCAAAGACAAAATCGAGGAGTTGATCAAAGAGGGAGTCATCTAACTGAAAGAAGCCCCCCCCAATGTAAACAATAGCCATTTTCCCGATCATGACAACGCATATGGGAACATGATTAATGAAAATGAGGAGAGTAGTCTAAAAGGGACTATTACGCCAGCCCGGAAAGGGAAGAAGGTTCAATCATCGACCAATCGCCAAAAGGAAAGAATTACTCATTACCGAAGATTGTTCAACCTCTGAATCAGTCATTTATCAAAGCATGCACTGCGCAGGAATCAAAAGAAGATGATGCTGAAAACTACGCCAACTATCTGAGATGCAAAGTTGGACTTGCACCCCTGTCCTGATCCTCCAAAGAGCTCGATAAACTTTGTACTAGTTTAAAATTAAAATAATTGGAACTACATTATGACCTGATTCCCTCGGCGGGATACGTAGGCGGCCACATCGGCTTCGGTCCCACTCTCAGAAAAAACTATATCATCTCCTTTCGTAAATTTTGAACTACGTTTGACGAGATTCCCTTCGTGGGATACGTAGGCGGTCATATCGGCTTCGGTCCCACTTTTAGAAAATCACAATCCCTTTTTGCTTGTAATTTAAACTACGTTTGACCTGATTCCATGGGCGGGATACGTAGGCGGCTATATCGGCTTCGGTCCCACCTTAGAATTTTAATTTTACTCAGCCTTGCTTGTAATGAACTATGCTATGACTTGATTTCCTCGTTGGGATACATAGGCGGCCTAAATCGGCTTCGGCCACACCATTAGAATTTTTTCTCCACTTGTTTTGCAATAACAAAATACACACTTTTGTAAGATAGATAAACAATTCCCTACAAGGTTCGTTTTAAATCAAGAACCCTTACATGTTAAAATTGGGACAATTTTGGATAAGAATTTCATTTAAGTCAGTCCACACTTTGTCACAAGCAATAAATATTTTCATTAACGATTAGCCAAGGCAGGAAACCATACAAGGGTTACGGGTCCAAACAAGTTAGGCGCCGGAGCAAAAGAATCAAAGCTGCAAGGTAAATGTGAATCGACCACCCCCCCCCCCCCCCCAACTCACAAGTTTTCTTTGAGCGTAGGTTCTCCATATTAGTGATCGGTGTATTTTATATACACTTTTTGAGTCACTTTTAGTTAGTCTTTTGCCCATTTTTGTACAAATATGTGTCGTCTTAGGATATATTTTCTTTCTTTTGAGTCATAATGGTTTAAAGTGGCACATTGGCGAAAAGGAGCGAAAAGAGGCGTAAACAGAGGTTCAGAGCTCAAAAGTTAAAAGTTGGCAACCGGGCGAAAGCGTGGCGCGCTACGCCACCAACGAGCAGCATCAGAGCGCCACGACATCCAAAGAACAGAGTCGCAGAGTTTCAGCCGCTGATTCTGGGCCGCGACGCCGAGGCGGGAAATCAGCCAAATCCGAATGGGAATGGGCCAAGGCCAAGAAGGAAAAGTTGTTGGACGTTTTTGAAGCTATAAAAAAGACCCTTTTAGGTCAGTTTTGGGGGATCCCACTTTGGAGAATTCATCACAACTTGGAGATCAAGATTAGAGACTTTCTTTTAAGTAATTTCTTGTTCTTTATTTTATTTCTTTTTAGTTTATGTTGGATATTAGTTTAGTTCTTGGCATGTTTATGGCTAGGAACTAACTTAATTTAGGGTTTTCCATGTCGAATCGCTTGAAACTCGTTCTTACGAATTAATGCATGTTTTGGTTTCTTCTTATTATTGATGAGATTTATTTAATATTTGTTTTGATTGCTTGGTAATTTTGATCACTAATTATCATAATTTATATGATTTCTAATCGAAATCCGAAAGGGGAGATTGTGAATATGCTATAGTTGAATAAACATATGTTAAATCGTGGATGAAAGTACCCCGATACTTGTGTTGCTTAATAGGTTATTGCTCTTAATCCTTCTTTATAGTCAATCTTGTCATCGAAAGATAGAAGGGTTCTATATTGGGGTTGAGTGTTTATATTACCTTAACAGAAGTATAAAACGGCTTAGTTAACCTGCTATCTCAAAATAGAAGAAGAACCATAATTATTTGCATTAACAAGTAAGACGAGCGGATAGTTGAGGAGATTTGAAAGCCCTATTTCCACCATATCTGAAGTTAAATAAAGTAATTTAGTTAGCATCTATAAATCATAGTTATAAACAATTCATCAAATTATCGGTTACCAAATAGATACCATAGAATAGAGGTTGATAATTGGACACTAATCCCTGAGGACGACAACGCGGTCTTCTAGACTATATTACTTGTCACGACACGCGTACTTGCGTTTAGCGTATGCATAAATCGCGCATCACTTAGCAAAAGCAAAAACACAGCAACAACCGAAGTTCAAATCCCGCAACAAGGCCCAGCACATCAGTGGTCACAAGTCATGTGATTCATAAACGCATAATGTCCAAACGAGCCTGGCATCGGAGCATCAGAATCAATGCTGCAAAGTCGATACAAATCAACTGCTTCCAAACTCACAAGTTCCTTTGAGCGCAGGCACAAGCAGAAAATTTAGCAATAATCAAAGTTCACAATCCGCAGCAGAAGCAAAAGAGACAGCAACAATCAAAGCTCAAATTGTGCAGTTCTTCATATTAGTAGAAGCAGTATAAGTAGAAAAGACAACAACCATCAAAGTTCAAATTGCGCAGCAAAAGCAGAAAAGATAGCAGCAATCAAAGTTTAAATTTCACAGTTCTTCATATTAGCCGGAGCGGCAGAAAAAAAAAAGAACAACAACAATCAAAGTTCAAATTCCGCAACAAAATTCAGCGCATCAGCTCGGTCACAAAGATATCATTGTAACTCAATGTGAACGCATCGCATCCAGACCAAGAAACAAACATCTTTGGAAGCACCTCAGGGAAAAAATACCTTTAAAGGCATTTTCGACCTCAAAGAACAAACACCTTTGGAGGCACCCCAGGAAACAAACACCCTTAGAGGCATTTTCGACCCCAAGGAACAAACAACTTTGGAGGCACCTCAGGAAACAAACACTCTTAGAGGCATTTTCACCTCAAGGAACAAACACCTTTAGAGGAACCTCATGGAACAAACACCCTTAGAGGCATTTCACCTCAGAGAACAAACACTCTTAGAGGAATTTAACCTCAGGGGACAAATACCTTTAGAGGCATTTTCGACCTCAAGGAACAAACACCTTTGGAGGCAACTCAGAGAACAAACACCCTTAGAGGCATTTCACCTCAGAGAACAAACACTCTTAGAGGCATTTAACCTCAGGGAACAAACACCCTTAGAGGCAACTCAGAGAACAAACACCCTTAGAGAAATTTAAATACATTTGTCACCAAACACTATTGGGAAAACTATGCTCCCTATTTTGCATATATTCATCGGTTCATCTTGATAATCAGAAAAAAACATCGAAAGTCAGAAAAGACAGAGTAAAACATTGGCAAAAAATCCGAAATTAGCAAAAGAAAGGGCAAGAACTCACAACAACTTAGGATCTCTAAGAAGTCATTTTTAATGGAAGTTCTGTTTGCAAAGCAGAAACTCCATCCCTCAAATCGCATCGCAACTCCGAGTGGATCGACGACTTGATACGCTGTCTCGGTTCGTTGTTCGGAAAAGGCAAACTCAAATTCCTCTCAGTTCATTATGCATGTGTGTCTTGTGTTAGTCATGTAATAGTTTAGTCGTTTATGCTGCTGTTTGAATGTGACATATTAATGGAGTCTATTTAGATGAACTGTTATTGTTTCAGATTGTTAGTTATTATTATTAGATTTATTGTTTTGAAGCATCATGTGAGATATAGGCTATGTTGACTCTGGTTTAACAAGACGATAATATAAGTTGGTTGATTTGTTATTCTGGTAAGACAAATGTTCCTGTTTTAGTCGTAGTTGAGGTTAGAAGGCGTGCTTATGTTTTGATTTGTTTTTGCCCGCTAAATAGCAACACAATTTTAGATTCTTTGTGGATCCAGATACATGTTGTTAGTTTGTCTATACACGTTCAGGAACTAAAGGAAAAATACATAATAGATTTTGCTTTAAAACTTGTACTAGTATATTGATTAACCTGCATAGGTATGCACTTAGAATAGATAAATGAAGGATAAAAGGAAATATAAGGTCTGATGTGTGCTCCTGTTTGTAAACGTATCTATCTCTTCCTGTGATTGGTAACTAGAGTTGGATAAATTATTTTGGAGTATCTATTAGTATGCCTATAAGGCCTGTGTTCTGCAAGTTTAATACAGTAGGATGTAGCAATAAGCTTTGTATAACGGGCCTCTTCATCCTTTCTTTAAATATTCGAAAGATCAGAAGTTGTGGGTTTGCACTATGTTTATTCCGTGTATATTCCGGAAGATGCCTTTTTCTATAAATTATCTGATTAGTGTTTCTTTTTTCTTCTGATCTGTTTAATACCAAGACAAAGTGATCATACGTGCTTAATGTTCATGCTAATGATGTTTATTATGTGATAAAATTTGGGCAGTTACTAATCCTTATCATTCTCTTTTATTTTACATGAAACGCATCGGAGCAAAAATGAAGAGTCTTATGGCGAGACTCATCACGAGCTACTTCAAATGACAACCTGCATCTATGTGCATCCGCATTCGTATTCCCGCCTCAACATTTCTAAGACAAAATAGGACAAGATGGTGTCATCATCCATCTCAACTCCTTTTACTCTCTTAATCTCCCTGCCTCATTCATGTCCTTTATTTTATTATATGTAATTTTATTATCTAACTTTATAATTAATAGGAGACATAGAACAATTAGCCTCTGAATAATAAATTGGGCGGGTAGTTTTAAAATCAGAAATGCACTTCTAATTACTTACTTTAGGCTTATCATGCACATTTAACTTTTTCCTGACAATTTAATTTGCATATCTAATCATGAAATTTAGGCATAGATTCTTTTCAATTGTAAAATTAAGTATTTTTATGCATCGTGCCATAATTATGTAAATCAAGATTAAGTTAGCAAGTAAATATATGCATTTAGTCAATAAATCAACTCTGCATCATTTTTTATAAATAATATAAATGCATACCTTTAAACTTTACATGTATTGTTATATCATTAGCCTTCTAAATCTTTTATCAAATGCATCCTTTATAAAACACTTGCATCACCTTTCTCTTCAAAACATGCATTGTTCCTTAATATAATAATAACCTAGGTTTGAACGGACAACCGCGAGTTAGCGGATTTTAGAGGGTGTCTGATCCCTTCTCTCTAGATTAATAAAGAATCTCTGCCCATAATCTCACATAGTTTAGCAGAACATTAAATGGAGTTAGTGTTGACTTTACTTAGTTGACATTTAGGTGTCCTAATTCACCCAAACTAATTAGGTGGCGACTCTGTGAACCCTTAGCATTTTTAGCACTCTCTTTAGCACTTTTTTAGCATTTTTGTTTTATTTCTAACAATCAAAGTAGGATTCGCTGAGATAATGTTGCGGTAAAAAAAAGGTGTGACACTTACCCCTTTTTTTGTTGGTTTAAACTAAACATGGGTTGGGTCATGTCCAAATTGGGCCAGGTCAACTAAAAAAAATGGGTCAACCCTCCCTATAAAACTGTTACATAACATGTGACGGTGCAAATAACTATCATATCTCTGTTATAAATTTATGATAGTTTATATAACTATCACACTTTGTCATAAGTATTGGTTAACCAAGAAGTCAAGGGAAAATTGTCATACTATGTGACAGTTGCAAAAAACCGTCACACTCTGACTGTCACCGTAGGTCATTTTTCTTATAGTGGATATTAAAGTTCGAGTCTTGGTAAAGAGGGCTCGGGGTCAATATTTTTTATATTACTTTGTTAAAGGTTATGTGCTTGTTTTGTGTAAGTCTTATATATTAATTAGTAAGTGCGCAAATCAACTTCGATTATCATGAGGCACGAAGGAAGGTCACGGATATTATTGGGGCTTGATTGTTAGCGTACTTGGTCGGCTTTGAGGTAAGCTACGATTTAGCTTTTTGAGACTTTTATAGAAATATATAATTAGTTATAAATATTGAGGGGTATTGGGCATATTTGGGGGTCCCACTCATGCGGTTATGATGAATGTCTGAATGACTACCAGTATTGAACTATGATGATGGGGTTTGGGGAATCAGCCTCGTGCTGGTTCAGACTGCTTATTATTTAGGCTTGTCTCTATATGTGGGTTTTCCACCATAGTTACTTGATATGTTTATTCATCACACATGTTTTAGATATGATATCTTGAATTTTATTTGGATTTGTATATGTGTATTGAATTCTTGGAAGCATGTAATATTTCATCTCTTATTTGATTGCATCTCATTGTATTATGATATCTTGCCTTAAACTATCATTTGCATTCATACACTCAGGGCTCCGTGATATTGATATCGGAGTGGTATGATTATGTTGTGGGTCCAATGGAGAAAAGATAAGAAAACTGTTGAGATTATGGAAATACTGAGATGATATTGATATGCGGGGATCGGAGTTGCATGCCTGCAACATGATATTATTACAGCCAAGAGCTAGGCTCCATGATCCGATGAGTTATTCCAGAGCGGAGGGGTATATGGACTTCATGGGTCCCCTATGGACCACTTTTTTATGGCATACCACTGTAAAGTGTGTATTCCAGATGATGGAAAGGTACCTTGCATATGCATTGCATCCTCATTTATACATATAGATATGACATATCATTGATAAATTGTAAATTTACTTGTATTTGAAGTGATTGTTGATGACTTGACTAACTTCTGGACATGAAAAGTTTGTACTTATTTCTTGAAACTTGAGCTTTCGTAGAACTATTGGAACTGGTTAACGTGATTAAATATGGACTATTATTGAAATAAGGAAACATGTGAACTCTGTAAATCTTTATGTGGCCTATGTGACTTTACTTGGATTATTGGACTCTATAATATATAATTACTTGGAGTCAACTTGGTAGTTATCTCTGATTCTTTACCTTCCGTTGTTCTCGGCCTATGATGTCTACGGAGGTATGTTGGTACGCATGCTACACTTGCTGTATCTTTTTTGATGTAGATACAGATTCGATGACTAGATCAAGAACACGTAGCAGAGTTCGAGCATTTGATCCCCAGTTATCAGGGTGAGGATGTCTTCTCCAGCATGCCCTGGATTGCTTATCTCATTTACTGTCTTTATATTCGACCTAGATATCTGTGTTCAGACTTCAGTAGTATGTATTCGGTCTAGAACTTGATGCCATTGATTTTTAGAGTATATTGTGATATTAGAGCTCGTGTATTCACAAACTATATCTGTTTAGGGTGATTTTAGATGTATCAGATTTATCATTTTCTTACACATTATATTATCATAGAGCATTTGTAGTATATTTTTCTTCCACTTTTAGTTATATCTTATCATGTTCAATAAGTTATGAGTGGTTCACCTATGGGGTAGGATTATATAGGTGCCATCATGATTCCTGAAAAGGGGTCGTGACAAAAGTGGTATTAGAGCCCCAGGTTAAACAACCTTAAGTATAAGAGTAATATCTAGTAGAGGCTAATGGGACATTTAGGAAATTTCACTTTCTTCATTTCATTCATGCTAAATTGAATCAAATTGGTATCTGACCTTTATTTTTATTCTCTCACAGATAGCGAGGACTCGTATTGATGCGGCGAGAGAGAAGGCGCAAATATTAGCACCGACTACCTGTGGATGTGGTAGAGCACGCACTCAGGGTCGGGGTAGAGCTAGAGCAGCAACACTAGCTCAAAGTGGAGCACAGAGAGATAATCAAGCACGTGCTAGATTAGAGTTCCCAAAGCCATATATTGAGTCTCAAGATGATTTGCTAGAGGAGGAGATAGGGTCAGCCCAGGATTAGACTGAATTTATTGCTACTCTAGTTCTACATGTCATGTTGGTCAGATTATTAAGTGTTCTTGATGGTTTTTCTCAGACAGGTGCACATCCTGCTACTCCAGGTAGTTCTCAGATCCATGCGGAAGGGGGGCAGATTCAGATCCTCAAGTTCGTACACCTGGTATTCAATCGACAGTGATGTCAGCACAACGTATAAATGAGGATCATGCAACAGAGTTTGGTCCCATGCATATTGGAAGGACAACTATGAGCTGCAATGAGCGGAAGATTTGAGAGGACTTTTCAAATATGAAGTCTCTAATGTTTTATGGTCAGCCTAAGAAAGATGCGTATGAGTTCATCGTGAGAAATCATAAGAGGTTGCATAGTCTTGATATTGTTGATACTTATGGAGTTAGTTTCGTGGCCCTTCAGCTATTGGGGGATGTGAAGCAGTGGTGGACGACGTATGCTGATTGCTTACTCGCGGGGATGTCTCTATTGCTTGGGTTAGGTTCTATAGGATCTTCTTGGACAAGTATGTTCCTTTGAACTTGCGATTGCGCAAGCATGATGAGTTTCAGAAGATTGGTTAGTGCAATTCTTTAGTTGCGTAGTATGAGACTCACTTCTATGCCTTATCGTGATATACAACATCGCTGCTCCCTACTGAGGCTGAGCGAGTGAGATGTTTTGTTCGAGGGTTGAGTATTCTGCTCTAGTTGTCCACATTGCAGTTGGTGGCTTCGGGAGCTTCCTTTGAGACAGTGGAAGAGCATGTCAGGATGGTGGAGTCCGTGAGAGGCAGATTGTATAAATATGAACCGATAAGAAGGCGAGGCGACATAGTTAGTTTAGTGATTCTATTTTCTGTGGTTATAGGTATCAGGAGATATATCAACAGACACAACCCAGTTGACTAGTTCAGGAAGCTCTACAAATTTCTGATGGTTATAGTGAGAGACAGTCATCCAGGGGTTCGCAGTCTAGATTTCGACCATGGTGGTTCAGGTTCTTTGGTCTCTATTCATCAGCCTTCAGCGACCAGGACCTATTTTGACTGTGGAGAGGTTAGGAACAAGAGGAAGCTCCCGAAGCCATCCCGTGCACCTAGGACCCTATCACAACCAGCTAGAGGTGGAAGTCAGAGTAGACTGGGAGGATCTTATTCGGGTTGTGGTGGCCATCAGTCTAGGCGTGGTGGATACCAGCGAGGGAGAAAGTGACCTCGATTGGGATGAGGTGACCAGTAGGGTTTTCTCCCTTCAACATAATATATATGTTGATATTGGATGAGTGTTGTGAGAACACGAGTAATCAGTCTGGAAAATATCGCTTATGAACAAAAGAATGTTGCCTGCAGTGTTGTGACAATATCACATAAAATATCTCTATAAACGATTTTGTCTATTCTTCCGGCCAAAACAATGAGTGTTACTGTGAGGTAAAAATGGCTTAGGCAAGCTAATCAGGAAGTTGTGTTTAAAACGTGAGAAAAGAAGAAGTCAAACTTGGAAGGAAAGCGACGTGAAGACTAAGTCAATAGAGTTGAGGATTTCATGGAGGCTGAATCGGTCCATGCTGCTACCTATTTTCTCTTAACTTCCATAACCAACCAGTGAGAATTTCAAGGAAGTTTCACACTATAAATAGATGAAGAACTTCAGAGTATCGGTATCCATATTACAAAGAAAATAATCACCAAGAGAGCTCTTGGAAATTCACCATAAAACTAGATCAAACACCAATGCCTAAAGTAGTATAACAAGATCTAGTACCATATTTCAGTTGCTACTCAGATTCTAGATCAAGTTCATTGTTTAAGCAAATGTAATGAAGATATTGTATGTTTCTTTATAGATGTTTTGTCTTTAGGCCGAAGTCATGTGCGACTTCGTTTTGTTTGTAATTTCTTTTTATTTGATTTCTACAAATTGTAAAAAGAAATTCACTTGTATTTGTATATGATAAATACAATACTTCGGTCATTGACCATCAAGGGTTATATTAATATATATACTATTGAAAATATAAACATTGTGTCTTTTACTTTTTCCGCTGCATTTACTCGTTAAAGTTTATTATTATTTTATCGGGTGTTTCCTCAAGTGTTGAGACAACACTGAAGGCAACATAAAGAAACTGTTTAGCTTTTCAAACATTAGAATTTTTAGTTTTTCTACTATTAATTGTTTATCCGTTGCCTCGGACCTAACAAGTGGTATTAGAGCCAACAATTAACACAATAAGTGATTGGTCTTGTATCTAATGGCTATGGACTCAGCTATTCAAAGTGTCGATAGACTTCCGATTCTCGATGGAACAAATTATGCCTATTTGAAGATTCGGCTACATTCGCACGTCAAATCCATTGATGTTCGGGCACGGAGATCTGTTATCGAAGGATATGTTGTTCCCAAGTATCTAGCGGATGAGGATGGTGATATTATTACCAAACCTGAATCCGAGTGGACTGCGGAAGAGATCAATAATGCTAGCTTTAACGAAAAGGCCTTGAATGTTATACTCGGATGGGTAGATTTGTACATGTTCAAACTCATTCAGAATTCGGCTAAGGACTCCTGGGAGACCTTGCAAACTCATTGTAAGGGTACCTCGAGTGTGCGACGAACAAAGCTACACATGCTTTTGAGCCAATATGAGCGCTTGAGGATGGAAGAATATGAGGATATAAAATCTTATTTTGAAAAGTTGATTGACATTGAAAATCAGTGTCAAGTGCTTGGTTCTCCTTTGACCAACACACAACTTGTGGACAAAACCCTCAGATCTATTTCTAAAATGTTTAACACAAAGATTTGTGCTATTGAAGAGGCCCATAATCTTGCCACAATGGATCTACATGTCTTGATGAGCATCTTTCAAACTTATGAGATGAAAATCAAGAGCCAAATGGACTTGTATAGGGACAAGACGATGGCACTCCAAGGACAAACCTCGAAAACAAACATTGAAGACGAGGATGAAAACCTTGAGGAACTAGGTGATGGTGCAATTGTTGCCTTACTCACTCGACGACCTTACTCACTCGACGATTCAATTTGATGATGATGAAGATCAACAATGATCAAAGTAAAGCTAAATATAAATAGCACCAAAACCCACTCTTCAATAAACAACTAATAAGATCACCTTCAGGGGCAAAGAAGTGATAATCCACTGGGAAAAATAAACTCAGACAATACCAATTTTAACCCCAAACAACTCGAGGGAGTGCAATGTCATGCATACTTGGGTTGGGGACATTATGTTAATGCGTGTGCAAACACCCTTAGAAAAGTTGGTAAAAGTCTGTGGGTGTCTCTCAGTGATGATGAAAATGAAGAAGATGAAAGAGATCGAGAAGAAGAATCACAAGCGATGCTGGCAGAAATGTTCAAACATTCATTGTCCGACAATGAAGATGTTATTGACAATCTTGTTACAACTTCTGTGACAACATTGGATACAAC
This sequence comes from Przewalskia tangutica, assembly GCA_029844215.1. NCBI lineage: Eukaryota > Viridiplantae > Streptophyta > Magnoliopsida > Solanales > Solanaceae > Przewalskia > Przewalskia tangutica. Next base: position 14,155,631 of record CM056738.1, read on the forward strand.
ATCTAAAATCCCAGTAACATCGGAAAGGTATGTGTACTTTTACTATTTTGATGTTAATTATTTTAGTGGTTTAATTTCTTCATCTGAAGCTCTAAAATTGGATCTAGTTGACACTAAAGATGAAGTGATAAAGGAATTACAAGATCTTTGTAAAATCTTTGGCTCTTAAAAATAACAATATTAAAGGCACAATTACCCGGTTAGAGGTAGCACTTACCAAGAAGGACCTAAAACTTGCTAAGATCCGTGCGAGATTGAATTTAGCTGAGACCACCTTCCAAAGGCTCAACACAGGGACCTCTAAGTTGGACAAAATTTTAAACTTCAGCAAGCCTACAGAGCCTGGGCTTGGGTATCAATCACCTCTTAAACCAAAAACTTCTAAGATCCATAGTAAAAGTGAGAAGATAAATTTTGTTAAAGAAACACACAATGTTATAAATAACTCACATAACATTAAGGATAGATTGTTGTGCTCAATTAATTTGGCTACGACACATGTTAGATGACTATATCCTATCAAGCAACTCTATGATTTTGTATTGTGATAATCTGAGTGCAATTAATATTTTCAAAAATCCTGTTCAGCATTCATGTACAAAACACAGAGATATACGACATCATTTTTTAAGAGACTTAGTTCAAAAAACAGCTAGTTCAGATTGAACATGTTGATACACATTATCAACTAACTGACATTTTTACCAAAGCTCTAGATCATGAGAGATTTTCTAGTTTGAAGAAATCTCTTGGTGTATGTTTTCTCTAAAAATGAGATGTTATCTTAAATGTTGTCTCAACATTCTGGGTAACATTTATTGTTGTGTCAATGTACATGATAAATGTTGTAAAATTGTGCATAGTTTTAATCACTCAAGTATGATTCCATAAGGACAAGTTCTGAATGCGATATATTCTCTGCGATGGTATATATAAATCAATTATATATAGCATAAAAAAGGAATATCATAAGAAGACAAAGTCTCTACATAAGATTTGGATGTATTACAAAAAGAGCAAAGCTCTAAAATTGGTATCGTTTCTATTTTATAGGAGTACCATGTGCTTCAAAGAAGGTTGAAATACCTCAAAAATTATTTTCATTTTTTATATAAAAGAATTTTGTAAGTTTTCAACTAAGTTGATTAAGGACACGATGGGACAATATAACATTGGTCTATGGATCAATCTTATAGGGAATATATACATAATATGTCTAATATAACTGCCAAATCCGAAAGTCCGTGAAATTTCATATTACTTGTGTTGTTCAAAATGTTGCCACATTGCTAACAACATCACCATATAGTATGTTGATCATTTTTTTGTCTTATTTTTTTAATTTAAATTCATACTGTTTTAACTTCAAAATTCCATTAAATCTGGATTGTGATAGCTTTTAAATTCCAAAATTGAATTATGTTGTGTGATATGTTATACCTTTGTTTTAGGTGTAAAGAGATTCAATTCATCCACACTACCTAAGTTTAAGGGGGGGGGATTTGTAAGATGTATAAAGTATGTCAGAATTGTGAAACATTCCACTTGCTTTCGTTTAGTCACATCAAATCACCACTGGTTCTAATCAATGGAAGTCCAAGAATTAAAAATACCTTTTTCAAATTAAATCTTCCATAAACCTCAAACTCTTCTAAACCCTCTCATATGTCCATTTCTCCAAAATTCTCAAACACTAAAGAAAACACTCCAATGTCGATCAGCCCATCATAAAATCAAAAAGTATACAATCACTATGTACCAATTGATAACCAAATCATGACCAGGAAGATTTTTCACGAGTAATTATCCTTAGAGGTTCTGATGAACCACTAGATATGAGCTACCCAAGTGACAACGATAATCCTATTGATGTTGATGCAAAATCAGACTTTTCGAACCTAGGTACTAGACCATCAACATCGACCTTTCCATCTCGAAGGTCGAAAAGGGCTTTTGAAAGTATTATTCGTGAAAATCAGTCTGCTAAGAATCCAGAGTTGAGTCGACTTTTCCTGTTGCCTTAATCAGCAGTAGCAGCACTGACTCGGATTTCAATATGTACAACATTCTGGCAACACCATCCATATACAGTCCACCAGCTGCACCTGAAGGTGATGAAGATGAGGTGTCTGATAACACACCTCTAAGCAGGTTTATTCCAAAGCGGGTCCGAATAACATACATAAATATTGCTTCGACTGTTGCCTCAATATCGAAGGCAACAGACAAAAATTCATCCGTGGACTCGGACTATGTTGCCCCAACAAGACAGGAAACACGTGCACATACACCAACATATGACAATAATCCAGAATCTGAATCAGATTCTGAAGTAATGGCTTACTCTCCCATGTTCCAAATTAAATGATTTGCTAATAATTGGAAATGGTTTAAAATAGAATGATTAGAGCAGATAGAGTCATTGACCTTAATTTATTCTCTGACAATGGCCTAGTTGATTTATTGAGTAGCAGAAATTTACTGAGTTCTGTAACTGAGAAAAACTCATATTATGATAAGGTGATTAGAGTGTTTTATGCTAATCTGTCACCTTTTGTTAAGGATATCAACTCAAAGTAATTTTGGAAAGTGTACTTATCCAACAAGGTATATCAGAAATCATCAACACAACTTTAGGGTTAGCCACAAATGAGAAAACTACTCAGCATAATCCCACAATTGAGAAGCTAAATGTTATGATTAAATACCTTACTGGTGGTTTGATCACAGTTTGGGCACCTCAGAGTCATGTATCCAAACTGACTGCCTTGTTCAGAACCCTGCACAAGCTTGCCATATTTAACTGGCTACCTTATCTAAATGAGACTGTAGTGACTTTAGAGTAAGCAACACTGTTGTACAAAATAGGAAAGAGTTACAAAGTTGATTTAGGAACTATCATGGATCATGTTGCCAATCTGGCAGAAAGAAAAAATAACTATGTCCTTCTATATCCCTCCTTAATCTATCAAATCTTAATCAATCAAGGGTTTAAGATCCCAAAGGGGGATAGGTTGAGTCCTGCATTAGAAGTATACTCAGTCCATAGAGCAGTGTTAAATAGTAGGGACATAATCATTGATTTGCCTTGGAAGAAGGAGAACTAGAACACAAATGATGCATCAGATGTTGCCAACATTCAATGGCTACAAAAGCACATTGTTGAGCTCAATAGACAAATTGAAGAACTTGTGCGAGCCAGAGATTACTACATGAACATCCTTTCTTTACAAAAAGGGGAGATCCAAGTACAGACAAGGATGCAGGGGGAGATGACTGCTAGTGCCAAGAGATGAAGGAAAGATGGAGCTGATTGTGGATTGTGTGTCAAACAAAAAGAGGCTGGAAGCTAATGTGACACAAAACAATCTAGATAAGGGTGATATGATCATGGGAAAGTGATGTGAGTTGATACTTTGTTTTATGTTTTTTTGTGACTTGATGGTTTGTAATATTTTTTTTGGAAACTGGAAAAATGTTCTGGTCTGTAAATATTTTAATATTCTGTGGATATGATATGACTATTGGTTTTGGATTGTCTACCGATGTGTTGTATGCAAGTCACGACTACTAGACATAAGTTTCAACTAACCCAATCATCGATACAAAATTACTTGAAATTTGTAACTGCAGGTTGATGGGGAGCATGACCACAATCTTACTGGTTTTTAGATTGTTAGGGAAATATATAGAATCAGTATCCTAGGAATTTTTAGGTTTGTACGGAGTTTTGTGGAAAAGGAAAAAAAAAAAGATTGTTGATGTTGGATGAGTGTTGTGACAACACTAGTAATCAGTCAGGACAACATCGCTTATGAACATAAGGATGTTGACATCTCTATAAACGATTTGTCTATTCTTCCGGCCAATACAATGAGTGTATTGTGAGGTAAAAATGACATAGGCAAGCTAACCAGGAAGATGTGTTTAAAACGTGAGAAAAGAAAAACTCAAGCTTGGAAGGAAAGCGGCGTGAAGACCAAGTCAATATAATTGATGATTTCGTGCAGGCTGAATCGGTCCAAGCTGCTACCTATTTTCTCTCAACTTCCGCAACCAACCAGTGAGAATTTCAAGGAAGTTTCACACTATAAATAGAGGAGGAACTTCAGAGTATCGGTATCCAAATTACGAAGAAAAGAATCACCAAGAGAGCTCTCGAAAATTCACCATAGAAACTGGATCAAACATCAATGCCTAAAATAGTATAACAACATCTAGTCTCACATTTCAGTTTCTACTCAGATTCTAGATCAAGTTCATTGTTGAAGCAATTGTAATGAAGATGTTGTATGTTTTTTATAGATATTTTGTCTTTAGGCTGAAGTCATCTGCGACTTTATTTTGTTTGACTTTAGGCTGAAATCATCGATACAAAATTACTTGAAATTTGTAACTGCAGGTTGAGGGGGAGCATGGCCACAATCTTACTGATTTTTAGATTGTTAGGGCAACATCTAGAATCAGTATCCCAGGAATTTTTAGGTTTGTATGGAGTTTTGTGATGAAAGACAAAAAATGGGAGATTGTTGATGTTGGATGAGTGTTGTGACAACACGAGTAATCAGTCAGGACAACATCGCTTATGAACATAAGGATGTTGACATCTCTATAAACGATTTTGTCTATTCTTCCGGCCAATACAGTGAGTGTGTTGTGAGGTAAAAATGACCTAGGCAAGCTAACCAGGAAGCTGTGTTTAAAACGTGAGAAAAGAAAAACTCAAGCTTGGAAGGAAAGCGGCGTGAAGACCAAGTCAATATAATTGATGATTTCATGCAGGCTGAATCGGTCCAAGCTGCTACCTATTTTCTCTCAACTTCCGCAACCAACCAGTGAGAATTTCAAGGAAGTTTCACACTATAAATAGAGGAGGAACTTCAGAGTATCGGTATCCAGATTACAAAGAAAAGAGTCATCAAGATAGCTCTCAAAAATTCACCATAGAAACTGGATCAAACACCAATGCCTAAAGTAGTATAACAACATCTAGTCCCACATTTCAGTTGCTACTCAGATTTTAGATCAAGTTCATTGTTGAAGCAATTGTACTGAAGATGATGTATGTTTCTTTACAGATGTTTTGTCTTTAGGCTGAAGTCATTTCCGACTTCATTTTGTTTGTAATTTTTTTTTTATTTCTACAAATTGCAAAAAGAAATTCACTTGTATTTGTATATGATAAATACAATACTTCAGTCATAGACCATCAAGGGCTATATTAATATATACCCTTGAAAATATAAACCTTGTGTCTTTACTTTTTTCGTTGCATTACTCGTTAAGGTTTTTTATTATTTTATGGGGTGTTGCCTCAAGTGTTGACACAACACTAAAAGCAACATAAAAAAACTGTTTACCTTTTCAAATATTCGAATCTTTAATTTTTCTACTATTAATTGATTATCCGTAGCCTCGGACCTAACAATATACTTTGATGTGTATTCATCTTACTGCAATATGATAGAAAGACCCTGAATAAATGAAGTCACGTGAAATGTTAAACGGCTATTTATCTATAATATTTGGGCTCTTCAAAAATATTGTCGCATCGATGTTAGATCCTTAAAAATTGCACTATTCACCCACAGCAGTTTTGAAGAATCCTACCAACATAGCTAGTTATTGATATGTCAAGGTAAGCATTTGTTTTTCTTTTAGCAATACAACTAGCTATCCTTGAAGAATTTATATAATCTAAAGATATTTTGTGCTATTAGGTATACATGTTGTGGAGGCTATATGCCTTGTAGTGGCAGATGTGGAGAAAGTCATTGTCCTGAGTTGTCTTTGCACAGAGGTTTGGTGTTTCCTTCCTTCAAGATTTTCATAATTCATGTGATGTAGCTGTTCATTAATGGACAGCTTTGCTTTATAGTGCAGCAGGCGTTTTTCAATTTTGGTCCGTTGGCCAAAATTAATTATGGGCGCTAGCCAAAATATACAATATATACACTGATTATGTATGTTATATGTATATTTCTGTAAACAATATGTATACCATATGTATATGTATACTTAATATACATAACATATAAATTTGCTGGTTATGTTGTAAATTACATCATGGAAAGGCATTGGACAGTAATTATAAAAAAAAATTCCCTTCTATTGATTTACTCAATCATGCTCTACTCTTCAGGTTTTTCTTTGCTTTGCAAATTCAGTTGCCTCAACACGCTTTATGTTGCAAGACGAGTTCAATCTACAGACAACAAAATTCGATAATTGCATAATTGTAATTTCAACTCCTCCTTCTGCGATAATTTTCATTTTCTTTGTTATGTTTTTAGCTAATGTATTTTGCCTTTGGTTCTAGGGATTCATGTTTTGCCTCCAGCAGGTAGCATGTATATTTAGCTGCATTGCTTGTATTACAGGAAATGACGAACTTCAAGAGGCTTCTCGGGTTCTGAACTGTTGCTCGGACATGGTTTACTGCACGTAAGACACTTGGCCAGTAGTATTAGAAACAACGATTTAACTTACCTATACTGACAGTGTAAAAGAGATGTTTTATCATAATATCCATCTATATTAATTTTCTTTTTCTTTTGGCAGGGTTTGCAGCTGTATGCAGGTAGGTGATAACTTGAACATATTCGGTATCTGCAATATATAGCATATATTTATTCGAAGCCCTACACCCGTTGGTCTTGAAGGCAGAGGACATCCTCATTGGGTGGTGTGGGAGAGCTTGGTCACAAGTTCGAAACCCTAGGGTAACGCCTGGTCTGCCTTCGCCTCTTGGGGGAGTCTGTCACACCTGGCTTGCCAAGTGTGGATTAACTGGCTGACGGAGTTTGCAGGTTATTACGTCAGTTCGTGGTGGAGGGGGTAGGGAGGGGGGAGGCGGGGTAAGGAAATTTTTTATATTTTCAATAATTTTTTTATAAAAGTAACAAAAAATATGAAATAGAAATTTGAGAATGAGGTGGGGCAATGGGGGTTGGGGGATGTAAGAAAAAAATTCATATTTTTAATTTTTTTTTTATAAAAATAAAAAAAATATGAAATAGAAATTTGAGGATGGAGTGGGGACGTGGGGTGGGGTGGAGGGTAGGGAAGGTAAGAAAAAATCATATTTTAAATTTTTTTTTAAAAAGGTACCAAAAATATGAATTATAAATTGGCGGATGGGGGGAGGGGGGGGGGTGAAGGAGGGTAGAGGAGGTAAGAAAAAAATTCATATTTTAATAATATTTTTTATAAAAGTAACAAAAATATGAAATAGAAATTTGAGAATGGGAGTGCGGTTGGAGGGTAGGGCGGGGAGGGTAGGTGGAGGTAAGATTTCATATTTTTAATAATTTTTTGATTAAAAGTAACAAAAAATATAAAATCTAAATATGAGGATGAGTGTGGTGGAGGGGGTAGGGCGGGGGGAGGAGGGGTAAGGAAATTTTTTATATTTTTAATAATTTTTTTTTATAAAAATAACAAAAAATATGAATTAAAAATTTGAGGATGGAGTGGGGGTGGGGGTAGGGTGAGGTAAGAAAAAAATCATATTTTTTATAAATTGTTTATAAAAGTAAAAAATATAAAATAGAAATTTGAGAATGGGGTAGGGCACGGGGTAGGGTGGGGTGGAGTAGGCAATGTAGGAGCAGAGATTTGAGGGTGGTTCAATGCTTAAGTGGGTGTTGGTGTAGGGGAAGGGGTAGGGTTGATGGATAGTGTGGTTGAGTTGCGTTGGTGTATTTTTATTGTTATGAAATAATAAAATAATTTTTAAATAATTATTTATTAATAAAAATCTTAATCTAAAGTGAAACTCTAATCATTAAAATTAAGTATTTTGATGGGTCAAGTTTGGACATCATCATGGGCTCATTTGGGCTGTTGATTTATGATGGATCAACTTAGGCTAGCCCAAACCAACTCATCATCAAAATCACTCTTGCTCAAACCCATGAAATTTTGGGCGGATCATTTGAGTTTGGACTAATTTTGTCACCCCTACCTCTTATACATGTATTCTCTTTTTGATTATTAATATACTAGGTAGGTGTTGGGATCGAAATATCAAGGTGTTATGCGGAAGTTATGCAATTTCAAACTTTGATGATGATAAATGAGACAACAAAAGAAAATATACTAAAAGAGGCATAATATTCTAATATGATTTAATCAATTGATCTACGCATGAAAAAATAAAGTAAAATTATAAAAGCTTTTGGGAGAAAAATCTCCTCCTAAACAAACTCTCTAAACGATTACATTATGAATATTATTGTGTTGCGTATGAGAAGTGTTGACAGTCAATTTTGACCCGTTTTTCGTATATTTGTTGCAATTTTATGTGTTTTAGGACACCGCATTCTAATCATCATTTTTTGCATTTTTTATCTTTTACTTTAAAATTAAGCATTATGTCTTTGTTAATATTATGTTTTTATTATTATTACACAGTCGTTTATTTTAATAATATTTGCATCTCTTTAAATAATTAATTGACATCCCGTTTTAATTTTTAATTAGACATTAAATATTGGTTAAATATTGTATTTTATTATTATTGCATCGGCATTTGCATTTTAATAATTTTGCATCTTTTTAAATAATTTTTCTTTTAAATAATTAACCCGTTTTGCATTTAGTCAAACCACCCATCGAGGCACAATCCGATCACCCATCCACCTTTCAATAAGCCCAACCCCCAATTTTTAAATTTCAAAACCCCCTTTTTTTTTTTCCCCCCAAAAAAAAAAACCCACTTTTATTTTCCCCCCCCCCCCCCCCCCTCAAAACTAAACCTTAATCCTACCCCTATATAATAAACATTACCTCCTCCTTTAAATGGGACAACACCCTCAGCCGCACACACTCCTACATCTACCCTCTCATCTCTCTCACACAACAGACCCATCACTGCCACTATCTCACCCCCACACTCTCATCATCCTCACCATCATCGTCGGCGACCCCACATCTCATTTCCGCTCCCCATCGAACTCCCTTCTCCACCGCCGGAGCTCAGTGCTCCGGCGAACCTTACCACTGTTCACCGCCTCCTCCCCACTTCCCCTCAGCGCCGCAACACACAGCTGCAACCCCCCCCCCATTTATCATCAAGACTCCTCATTTCATTCTTCAAAAAAGAAAAACCCATTTTCGTCCTCCTTCTCTCCACTCCAGTGCTGCTCACCTCCCGTCCTTTATCAAAACCAGTGAGCCGAGGACCCCCCCCCTCCCCTCTCTCACTTACATCCCGTCGAGTCATTTTCCTCACCGGATCTAACCATCGGCGACTGGCGGAGGACTCCGGCAAGTCCCTTTCATTTAAGGACCTTGTCGGTTATTGCTTATGGATCGTTTTTTATGATATTTTTGGATATGTTGTGGTTGTTGGACTGATTTTGACTTTTGGTAACTTGCCAGAGTTTGAAAACTCCGGCGAATCTTGTTGGCTTTATTTCGATATCTGATTTTCTGATTTTCGTTGTGTCGCCGGAATTTAAAATTCTGACGACCTTGATAGCTGTATTCTGGAATTTGTTGGCTATTTTCGGTGTTTGGTCGGAGTTTCTAAACTCCGGTGGTTCTTGGAATTCTTCGGAGATATTGTTATGTGTTGTACTGTTTTCGTGAAATATTTTTGGCTATGTACTGTGTCGCTACTGTTTTGGTGTTTCATACTGATTTTGACGATTTTGCCCTTCATTTTATTAAACTGATTTAGAATAAATACTACATTGTTGGTATTGACTGGTTTGAACAAAATACTACACTTGATTGGCCAATGAAAAAGTTATCCGTCGATTTTTGAGGCCTCCACAGTTGCAAAGACGGAAAATAAAATAAAATAAAATGAAGCTTTCTGGGCGTTGATGATTTCTTCTACTTACACAGGATAACCAACATGCGCTGGCAGGGCGAATTTTCGCAGCCGGACTTGTTTAGGATGTCCCACTTTATTTTTATATATCTGAGCCCTCCGTGTTTAAAACTATTATTGATTTGGCACGGATTTGAAGGTTTTATTTATTTTATGGTTTCTAACAATATTGGCCGATGAAAAAATCTCCGTCTGATTTCCAAGGTCTCCCCTGTACAAAAGACGGATTTATTTTTGGCTTTACTTATTAATTCTTGTCATTGCTTTAAAATTATTTATTCTATTACTAACACTTTTACTAAGTGTTTTGTCACGACCCGACCAGGGCGTGGTGGTGCCTACACAGGCACCCATCAGTATACATCAGAGAATAGCAGCGGAACATACATAACTGATAAAATGCTTAAACATAAAATAACAACAGGCTAGCCGATAAGGCCACCTTCCGTAAACTATACAAATAAAACAATACATTTTTTTTTCTTTACAACCCAAACCACAATGTGACTACAGACCTCTAAGAATAACAACTCTGGCGGGACAGGGCCCCGCCATACCCCTGAATGTATAATAACCAACCATACCAGGGATAGGCCTCCGGAGTAATGGAGATTCCCAACGGTGAGCGGTGATCCTAAGAGTGAGGATCGACTCAGTATACTCTACTGCGGCATGAACGGCCCGAAGGTCGGTCTGACGTGTACCAAATATGTGGCCGAAATCGTAATGAAATCATAAGTCTATAATAAAGCGAAGGCGGTGTATGATAACTCAATTAACGACAACGTGCCTTACTAACAATGAGAGTAATCAAGAGTATACTTACAACATAAAAATAGGAAGCTCACGATCAGCGGGACCACGCGCGCGATATCGTTAAGCAATCCTACTCACGGGACTATTTCACCGCGTAGGTCGTGTGGACCGCGTGAGGTATTCCTCGCATAGGTTGTACCGCCCGCGTGGGACTATTTCACCGCATAGGCCCATAAGGACTCGCGTGAGGTATTCCTCGCGTCATGGGTAGCAAATCCACGAAGCGGTGGTATTACGTCTTGGTGGTTTACACCTCATTTATACTCTTTCCCTGAAGCAGGTTGTATAACATATTGGATATTTACCCGTCATTTATACTCTTACACTGGAGAAGGTGGTATATCGTCTTGGTGGTTTACCCCTCATTTATACTCTTACCCTAACTCAATGGCCATCATACATAACATAAGCCCTACCGCTTATCATACATAACATAAGCACTACTTATCATCATCTGATAAATAAGCAAGTTAAGAAATCCCCCTAACTTCTTATTAGTCTTATTCATATACACTCTCATTTTAGTTTACTTAAGGCACTAACATGTCATTATAAAATCCGGGAATTTAACTCAAAGTACTACGTACTTCTATTCTTTTAAAATGACTCTTTTTCATATAAAACTTCCAAGATACTAATAACCGTAGTATCAAGTCATAACTACATTTTAAGACAAGTCACAATACCTTTTTAGAAAATACATTTTCAGGCTTCTAAATCAAATGACTTCTTTCTTTTAAAACCTTAAGCAATTGATGCCTTTAAATCAATTTGCCTTTCGTTATTTCAAGTCATTTAACATACTTAAATTAGTTAGAGTAAACCACTCTGTTTAACTTTCCATAAAGCTATTATAACCAACTTCCCATAAAGCCGTTATACCAGCTTTATACTTTAGAAACTTACATACTTCTTTATAACCAAGAGACTTAAACTTTCCAACAAAACAAGTATCAACTATACTTTCAACATACTTAAAGTCTCTTAACTTTTGAAAACCAAGATATCCTTAATATTTAAACAAGTGAGTTAATTCCCTAACTCAATCAACTTGGACATTCTTAAAATAAGCCAAGGATATCAAATGGACCTAGATTGTCAAAATCTTGTACGTCTACCGTACTATACATTTACAACTTATTCATGCTCAAGAGATAAGAAAGTTCCACATACCTCAAATCCAAGCTTAACAACTCGAAATTGAGCTTAAAACTGAAACTTTAATCAACGTTGTTGCACTCGTATTACAGTGCTACGACTGCTTCGTACTTACTCTTTCCTTTTCCAAATCAAGAAATGCTTCTAATTGAAATTTTACGAAGTGGCTACTGTTCGTATGTTTCCTAATATAAAATAAAATGGTTGGTCTCTTTTTCATTACAAAAGAAAAGGTTTGAAAGTTTTTGAAATAAGATATTGGAGAAGTGCTTGGGCGTTTGCTGAATGTCCCAAATAACTTCCAAGGCTAATATATAATCTCCCAAAAGAAATGGTCTCATGATGACCTATAATCAATGTCTGCCACACACCCCTAATGTTAGTACATATTCTTATTAATGGAAAGTAGTAGAAATACTTAATGGTCATCCACCCAGCCGTACTCTACTAAGTCATTTAGAAGACTTCACTTGCACATTACACGTGCACAACTCCTCTCACTCTTAATAATTAATTAATCCCATCATTAATCAATTATACACATAATTACATAAGTAAGACGAAGATTAATACCTTGTTAAGCCCAAATATAATCCAAAACCTAAAGTCGATCCTAGCAATTTTAGCTCATTTCTTTCATTCGTTCAAACTTAGTATCATATCTTCTCACGTTCATTCTCTTACACGTGTCCTGGAACTACGGGGTGTAACATCCTCCCCCCTTAGAAACATTCGTCCCGAATGTTCTTACAAAGTTCCATCTAAACTGATATCGGCATAGTCCCCTTTAACTATACCCAATCACCAATCAAATATGCCACACATGGCGCAATATAACAACATGCAAAAATGTCAATCAAATCGCCAAGTAGGAGAATGGATTACGGAGGTATAGGGAATATAAGTGAGGATATACGTATCATGCCATTCTCTGTCTCCCTAGCCATCGCCTCTCTATTATCCTTCCGCCACAAGACCTTGCGGAAGCCACGCCCTAGTCGTAGTCATCTGACCTGGCGATCAAGTATCTCTATAGGACTCTCCTCATATGATAATCCCTCTGACACCCGGACATCACTAACTGGGAAAACTCTGGATGGATCTCCGATACACTTCCGTAACATAGAAACATGGAAAAACGGATGTCGCCTCCAAGTCGACGCGGCTCTAACTCATAGGCACATGGCCTACTCTACGACGATCTGTAAGGTCCAATGTACCTTGGGCTAAGTTTCTCCTTCATTCCAGATCTCATCACACCCTTCACGGGTGATACCTTCAAGAAGACCCAACCGTCTACCTGAAACTCCAAGTGTCGACGTCGATTATCTGCATACGACTTCTGTCGATTCTGAGCTGCTAATAACCTTTCCTGGATAAGCTTCACCTTATCCACAGCCTGCTGAATCAAGTCTGGAAACTGAACCTCACCAACATCGAATCAACCGATCGGCGACCGACACTTCCGCCCATACCCGGCCTCGTAGGCGCGCTTCAGAATCGAAATGGTAGTTATAATACGTAAACTCAACAAGAGGCAAAAGACCCTTCCAGCTACCCCTGAAAACAATAACACAGGCCCTCCATCCTAACCTCTAGTGCGGATAACATGCCTGCGCCGGTCCGTCGATGCGAGGAAATGCAACAGAGACTCACTCGTCCCTAACCCCTTCGGAAAATCTTCCGGAAGTCACCAGAACCGGGCTCATCATGCATCATAAATAAATGTAGGAACCTCGTGCAGTCTCATAATCTGCCTGATATATAATCTCGCATAACCCCCAGCCAAGTAAAAAGTCCATACCGGAAGAAAAATGGGCTGACCATCGTCGGCCTGTCTAGTATGACCCATAAGGAGTCGCACTACCTCTGAGTATGATGCAACCCTATAACAAAATCCATATCACACACCTCTCACTATCAAGTTGGGATCTCAATCGTCGATAACAGCCCACTGGGCTTCTGGTGCTCAACCTTGACATGCTGACAATTAGGGCACTGAGCAACGAACTCTGCTATGTCCCTCTTCAGGCCATCCCACCAATACATACATCTGGGGTCATGACACATCTTAGTCGACCCTGAAAAAAATAGAGTAACGAGCACCGTGTGCCTCCCCTAAAACCTGCTGACGAAGTCTTACAACATCGGGTACCCACCACCGGTCCTCGTATCCTAGCACTCCATCAGGTGCTATCTCATACCGGCTTTTCTCCTCTCGGAGAGTCGTATCTCGATTCCGTACTAAAACTGGATCCTTCTACTGTCACCTCTTCACCTCCTCAACGACGGAAGACTCGGCAACCTCTCGGATCCAAACTTCATTAATCTGGGAAACAAATAATCGAACCCCCTAGGCTCGGTAGCTGATGAATCTCACGGACCACGTCCTGTTTATCTGGCTGCCCATCTGACAGACTACCCATAGATCCACGACTAAGAGTACATGTAACTGTCTTGGCTTTCCCCAGATGGTATAGGATATCGATATCACAATCCTTGGGTAACTCTAACCACCGCGTCTGCATGCAAATTTAAGCGTCTCATCGAAGATATCTGGGAGGATCTTGTGGTCTGCACAAATATCCACATGAAGTCTATATATATGTCATGCCCCTAAATCTTAAGGCATGATTTAACTGCCGCCAGCTCTAAATCGTGAGTGGCGTAATTTCCTTTCCTGCTTCCCTAACTACCGGGAAAACATAGGCTCTATCCTTATTGGGTTGCGTCAGCACACAACCTAGCCCAACACCCAACGTGTTACCATAATAACCTAACCCTCTAGTCTTTCAAGAGGGGTTAGAATTGTAGTCGTGGTCAACCTATCTTCCAATAATTGGAAACCTTTCTCATTCTTGCGAAATATTCGGGTGTCCTTAATCTCAATTATGGTTCATGCCAATCACAATTTAGGGGGAGATTTCCTTGATCCCATTAAGTAGCAATCCTATTATTCTCCCCAGCTCATAGAGCTTATAATCCGGTGTTCAACCTCAATTCATGGCCGTACATAATCCAATGGCTTGCCAAGATTTCTCACTTTTGTCACGATTCTGTCTCTCAGCGTTCGAGTGTCTACTCGTCTTACCTTTATTTTCCATTTCAAGTTGTCCTGGGGTCTCTTATCTCCCCGTATTTCATACTATCTTGCCTGTCATTACAGGCTTGCCACCCTTCATTTTACTAATTTATTAACTCAAAAAATTTCATTCTTGATCCTTGGTCACACGTTTACATTTATGCTTATTACCAGCATTCGTATCCTTACGACATGTCCTTGACCATTCCCTAATGTCGTCCTTAATTACCTCAACATAATACTTTTCCCACGATTACCTAAAATTGTAACCTATGGCATGACGACACTGAAGACATTACCAGTCTCATATACATCGCATAATCACATGGATACACATAACCCCATAATACGTAAACCTATCCTTTTACGTGGGGGAGAGAACTTATCTCCCTTTCATAATCTTAATCATCAAGCGCCACCTTATAATCGTATAGATTTTCAAAACCTACCAACAATGTCTCCTGTTTTCCGCAGGCAGTACTCACACTTATCGTATTCCTGCCTTGCGCATTTTCCTGAAACCATTCGGAATGTCTTGGCCCTGATTGCCACACTAAACCAATTCTAAGTACCCCCAAGGGCACTTAATGTGAACTTTTTCAATGATCGCACGTTTTTATCTCCGTCTCTTGACGTTCACATTCAAATCCATTACTTCCATAAAACAAGTCACACAGACTTACCAAAAAATCAAGTCACGTAGACTTTTCAATAAACTATGTCAAAGAAGGAAGGATAATTCACTTGTTACAATCACTTCCCTTCCTTTTCACTCGATAATCGGCTCGCCGGGAAACTGGTATCGAACCAATCTCTCCCTATAGCCACCATTAGCATACAAGAAGTCAACGAGTCCATACCCATAATGACCTCAAATCCTGTCACGTAGCGGGACTACTACCAACTAATCCCATTCCATTTCAGGCTATGGGGAGACCCGTAATAGGTCCTCAACCCGACCCGGCGTCGTACTTAACTCTTATCCTTGGTCTGACTTAACTTATTGCCCGTGAAGGCCTTATATATCTAAGGTCTTGGCGGTTATCAATATTCTTAGGCTTGCAATACCCATGCTCATAGCCTACCTTATCCCAGTAGCGGGTAAAATTTTCTCATAAGTTCTTAATCGTGTTGTCTTGATCACAACAACCATACTTACTTTATACGGGTCTCATCCGTACAATTCTCTTAAGCATACCACGTAGCTTAATTACTAACATAGTTTCCATTAAGTCCTTTAAACATGACTTCTTAAGGGTCCATTACCTCCTCAGACAGCTCATCATCTCCTAATTATTTCAAATTAGCACGTAAAACCTTGATTAGAGTTCCTTAACTGTTCATACCTTCCCGGTATCTATTTAGTCCTTACCAAATCCTGGTAATCTAAAATCATTCTAGGCAACACATATGTGACCCTCATACATAAATCCGTATAGCTGTATGTCACAATACAAACTATACTACAAATATTACCAACCTGGATACGCAATCCACATAATCTTTCCTAGGTCACTGCTGCCTTTCTCGTAGCTGCAATCAACATAACTTGTTAGGGAGAGACGACCCTAACAACACAGCTCTATCGCACGATATCAGAGTGAGAAGAATGGAAACCAATCATAAATGTCCTGCAGCCTCCTGATTATAGATGTGGTGCACAACACACCGATAATCAAGACTCTACTAGACACGGTCTGTATACACTTTCCGAGGACTAACTGCTCTGATACCACTTTTGTCACGACCCGACCGGGCGTGGTGCCCTACACAGGCACCACCGCTGTAAACATCAGAGAATAGCAGCGGAACATACACAACTGATAAAATGCTTAAACATAAAATAACAACAGGCTAGCCGATAAGGCCACCTTCCGTAAACTATACAAATAAAACAGTACATTTTTTTTTCTTTACAACCCAAACCACAATGTGACTACAGACCTCTAAGAATAACAACTCTGGGACGGGGCCGCCATACCCTGAATGTACAATAACCAACCATACTGGGATAGGCCTCGGAGTAATGGAGATTCCCAACGGTGAACAGTGATCCAAGAGTGAGGATCAAGGCAGATACTCTACTGCGGCATGAACGCAGCAAGGAGAGTCGATCTAACATGTACCAAATATGTGAAACCAGAAATCGTAATGAAATCATAAGTCTATAATAAACGGAGCAGTGTATGATAACTCAATTAACGATTAATCGTGCCTTACTAACAATGAGTAATCAAGAGTATACTTACAACATAAAAATAGGAAGCTCACGATCAGCAGGACCACCCGCCCGCAGTATCATTAAGCAATCCTACTCCTGGGACTATTTCACCCGCATAGGTCGTGTGGACCCGCATGAGGTATTCCTCGCATAGGCTGTACCCGCCCGCATGGGACTATTTCACCCGCATAGGCCCATAAGGACTCGCATGAGGTATTCCTCGCATCATGGGTAGCAAATCCACGGAAACAGGTGGTATAACGTCTTGGGGGTTTACCCCTCATTTATACTCTTTCCCTGAAGCAGGTGGTATAACATCTTGGAGATTTACCCCTCATTTATACTCTTACCCTGGAGAAGGTGGTATAACGTCTTGGGGGTTTACCCCTCATTTATACTCTTACCCTAACTCAACCGGCCATCATACATAACATAAGCCCTACCGGCTTATCATACATAACATAAGCACTACCGGCTTATCATACAATAAATAAGCAAGTTAAGAAATCCCCCTAACTTCTTATTAGTCTTATTCATATACACTCTCATTTTAGTTTACTTAAGGCACTAACATGTCATTATAAAATCCGGGAATTTAACTCAAAGTACTACGTACTTCTATTCTTTTAAAATGACTCCTTTTCATATAAAACTTCCAAGATACTAATAACCGTAGTATCAAGTCATAACTACATTTTAAGACAAGTCACAATACCTTTTTAGAAAATACATTTTCAGGCTTCTAAATCAAATGACTTCTTTCTTTTAAAACCTTAAGCAATTGATGCCTTTAAATCAATTTGCCTTTCGTTATTTCAAGTCATTTAACATACTTAAATTACTTAGAGTAAACCACTCTGTTTAACTTTCCATAAAGCTATTATAACCAACTTCCCATAAAGCCGTTATACCAGCTTTATACTTTAGAAACTTACATACTTCTTTATAACCAAGAGACTTAAACTTTCCAACAAAACAAGTATCAACTATACTTTCAACATACTTAAAGTCTCTTAACTTTTGAAAACCAAGATATCCTTAATATTTAAACAAGTGAGTTAATTCTCTAACTCAATCAACTTGGACATTCTTAAAATAAGCCAAGGATATCAAATGGACCTAGATTGTCAAAATCTTGTACGTCTACCGTACTATACATTTACAACTTATTCATGCTCAAGAGATAAGAAAGTTCCACATACCTCAAATCCAAGCTTAACAACTCGAAATTGAGCTTAAAACTGAAACTTTAATCAACGTTGTTGCACTCGTATTCTGATTACTCTCGCATTTACTCTTTCCTTTCCAAATCAAGAAATGCTTCTAATTGAAATTTTACGAAGTAGCTCTGTTCAGTATGTTTCCTAATATAAAATAAAATGGTTGGTCTCTTTTTCATTACAAAAGAAAAGGTTTGAAAGTTTTTGAAATAAGATATTGGAGAAGTGCTTGGGCGTTTGCTGAATGTCCCAAATAACTTCCAAGGCTAATATATAATCTCCCAAAAGAAATGGTCTCATGATGACCTATAATCAATGTCTGCCACACACCCCTAATGTTAGTACATATTCTTATTAATGGAAAGTAGTAGAAATACTTAATGGTCATCCACCCAGCCGTACTCTACTAAGTCATTTAGGAGACTTCACTTGCACATTACACGTGCACAACTCCTCTCACTCTTAATAATTAATTAATCCCATCATTAATCAATTATACACATAATTACATAAGTAAGACGAAGATTAATACCTTGTTAAGCCCAAATATAATCCAAAACCTAAAGTCGATCCTAGCAATTTTAGCTCATTTCTTTCATTCGTTCAAACTTAGTATCATATCTTCTCACGTTCATTCTCTTACACGTGTCCTGGAACTACGGGGTGTAACATCCTCCCCCCTTAGAAACATTCGTCCCGAATGTTCTTACAAAGTTCCATCTAAACTGATATCGGCATAGTCCCCTTTAACTATACCCAATCACCAATCAAATATGCCACACATGGCCACAATATAACACTTATGCAAAAATGTCAATCAAATCGCCAAGTAGGGAGAATGGATTACCTGGAGGTATAGGGAATATAAGTGAGGATACTTCTGTATCATGCCATTCTCTGTCTCCCTAGCCATCGCCTCTCTATTATCCTTCCGCCACAAGACCTTGACAGAAGCCACGTCCTTAGTCCGTAGTCATCTGACCTGGCGATCAAGTATCTCTATAGGACTCTCCTCATATGATAATCCCTCTGACACCCGGACATCACTAACTGGGAAAACTCTGGATGGATCTCCGATACACTTCCGTAACATAGAAACATGGAAGAACGGATGTCGCCTCCAAGTCGGGCCAGCGGCTCTAACTCATAGGCCACATGGCCTACTCTACGGACGATCTGGTAAGGTCCAATGTACCTTGGGCTAAGTTTCTCCTTCATTCCAGATCTCATCACACCCTTCACGGGTGATACCTTCAAGAAGACCCAACCGTCTACCTGAAACTCCAAGTGTCGACGTCGATTATCTGCATACGACTTCTGTCGATTCTGAGCTGCTAATAACCTTTCCTGGATAAGCTTCACCTTATCCACGGCTGTGAATCAAGTCCGAAATCGAACCTCACCAACATCGAATCAACCGATCGGCGATCGACACTTCCGCCATACGGCCTCATGGCGCGCCGAATACTGAAATGGTAGCTGTTATAATACGTAAACTCAACAAGAGGCAAAAGACCCTTCCAGCTACCCCTGAAAACAATAACACAGGCCCTCCATCCTAACCTCTAGTGTCTGGATAACATGCCCTGCCGGTCGTCGATGGAAATGCAACAGAGACTCACTGTGTCCCTAACCCTTCGGAAAATCTTCAGTCGGTAAATCGGGCTCATCTCGTCATTATAAATAAATGTAGGAACCTCGTGCAGTCTCATAATCTGCCTGATATATAATCTCGCATAACCCTGACCAGTAAAAAGTCCATACCGGAAGAAAAATGGGTTGACCATCGTCGGCCTGTCTAGTATGACCCATAAGGAGTCGCACTACCTCTGAGTATGATGCAACCCTATAACAAAATCCATATCACACACCTCTCACTATCAAGTTGGGATCTCAATCGTCGATAACAGCCCACTGGGCTTCTGGTGCTCAACCTTGACATGCTGACAATTAGTGGCACGAGCGAACTTCTGCTATGTCCTCTTCGTGCCATCCGCAATACATACATCTGGGGTCATGACACATCTTAGTCGACCCTGAAAAAAATAGAGTAACGAGCACCGTGTTCCTCCCCTAAAACCTGCTGACGAAGTCTTACAACATCGGGTACCCACCACCGGTCCTCGTATCCTAGCACTCCATCAGGTGCTATCTCATCTGGCTTTTCTCCTCTCGGAGAGTCGTATCTCGATTAGTACTAAAGCTGGATCGCTTCATCACCTCTTCACCTCGCCAGCGACGGAAGACTTCGGCAACCTACCGGATCCAAACTTCATTAACTGAAACAAATAATCGAACCCCAGGCTCATTGGTGATGAATCTCACGGACCACGTCCTGTTTATCTGGCTGCCCATCTGACAGACTACCCATAGATCCACGACTAAGAGTACATGTAACTGTCTTGGCTTTCCCCAGATGGTATAGGATATCGATATCACAATCCTTGGGTAACTCTAACCACCGTCTCTGTCGCAAATTTAACTGTCTCTATCTGAAGATATACCGGAGGATCTTGTGGTCTGCACAAATATCCACATGAAGTCTATATATACGTCATGCCCCTAAATCTTAAGGCATGATTTAACTGCCGCCAGCTCTAAATCGTGAGTGGCGTAATTTCCTTTCCTGCTTCCCTAACTACCGGGAAAACATAGGCTCTATCCTTATTGGGTTGCGTCAGCACACAACCTAGCCCAACACCCAACGTGTTACCATAATAACCTAACCCTCTAGTCTTTCAGGAGGGGTTAGAACTGTAGTCGTGGTCAACTTATCTTCCAATAATTGGAAACCTTTCTCATTCTTGCGAAATATTCGGGTGTCCTTAATCTCAATTATGGTTCATGCCAATCACAATTTAGGGGGAGATTTCCTTGATCCCATTAAGTAGCAATCCTATTATTCTCCCCAGCTCATAGAGCTTATAATCCGGTGTTCAACCTCAATTCATGGCCGTACATAATCCAATGGCTTGCCAAGATTTCTCACTTTTGTCACGATTCTGTCTCGGCGTTCGAGTGTCTACTCGTCTTACCTTTATTTTCCATTTCAAGTTGTCCTGGGGTCTCTTATCTCCCCGTATTTCATACTATCTTGCCTGTCATTACAGGCTTGCCACCCTTCATTTTACTAATTTATTAACTCAAAAAATTTCATTCTTGATCCTTGGTCACACGTTTACATTTATGCTTATTACCAGCATTCGTATCCTTACGACATGTCCTTGACCATTCCCTAATGTCGTCCTTAATTACCTCAACATAATACTTTTCCCACGATTACCTAAAATTGTAACCTATGGCATGACGACACTGAAGACATTACCAGTCTCATATACATCGCATAATCACATGGATACACATAACCCCATAATACGTAAACCTATCCTTTTACGTGGGGGAGAGAAATTATCTCCCTTTCATAATCTTAATCATCAAGCGCCACCTTATAATCGTATAGATTTTCAAAACCTACCAACAATGTCTCCTGTTTTCCGCAGGCAGTACTCACACTTATCGTATTCCTGCCTTGCGCATTTTCCTGAAACCATTCGGAATGTCTTGGCCCTGATTGCCACACTAAACCAATTCTAAGTACCCCCAAGGGCACTTAATGTGAACTTTTTCAATGATCGCACGTTTTTATCTCCGTCTCTTGACGTTCACATTCAAATCCATTACTTCCATAAAACAAGTCACACAGACTTACCAAAAAATCAAGTCACGTAGACTTTTCAATAAACTATGTCAAAGAAGGAAGGATAATTCACTTGTTACAATCACTTCCCTTCCTTTTCACTCGATAATCGGCTCGCCGGGAAACTGGTATCGAACCAATCTCTCCCTATAGCCACCATTAGCATACAAGAAGTCAACGAGTCCATACCCATAATGACCTCAAATCCTGTCACGTAGCGGGACTACTACCAACTAATCCCATTCCATTTCAGGCTATGGGGCGACCCGTAATATGTCCTCAACCCGACCCGGCGTCGTACTTAACTCTTATCCTTGGTCTGACTTAACTTATTGCCCGTGAAGGCCTTATATATCTAAGGTCTTGGCGGTTATCAATATTGTTATACCCCGTATTTCCAGAGTATGTATGCGAGGACGTACGTACGAGAATACGGCAGAAAGATTGGAAAGGAAGAAAGAGGTGATTTTTCCACGGAAAAGTTTCCGGTTTTTGTGAAGGAAAAAGGTTCGTTAATGGAATTGGATTCCCAGTTTGGTATTCGGACTTCTGGAATATTAGAGAATTATGGAATTTTATTTTGGAAATGGTCACGTGGGGCCCACGGGAGAAATTTACGGTTTTGTAGGGCCCACTTTGTTTTGAGATTTTGGCCATTGTGGATATTTTTTTGAAGAGCGTTTTTGAGGGCCAATAGGAGGGTGACACGTGTCACCCCGCGTGGCTCGGCGAAGTTACATTTGAGCCAGATGCAGGCTAAGTCGTTTCGACGAAGCGTTTCCCACAGCTTTCGTAGGAAAATTCGGCTATGTCCTTTTTAATTTTTGCGGATTTTTAGAGGCGAAACATTTTGGACCAACGGGAGGGTGACATGTGTCACCTCGCATCGGAAGCTTGTGGCGTCAGTGGGCGATGGTTCACGAATTGGATTGATATTGTGGCTCACGTTTTGGCCCTATTGGTTCCTTGTTTTGTGCCTTGTTTTGGCCTTGTTTTGTGGCTTGTCTTGTGCCATGTTTTGTGGAGTAGGGGTTAGGGTGCACTTGGCTTGATCAAGGCCTTACACTTGCCTTGCGCACATGGCTCGATCTTGGCCATTGGTTGGCATTTGGGTTTGCTATAAATACCCCCTGTGAAGACTTCATTCATCCACAAATGTTTCCAAGTCTTGAATCCCTCCTCCCTCTTGTTGACTCTCGTCCAAGAGCTCCTCCCCATGAAAGTGGCCTTTGGCGTGAGGTCTCCTCCCATGTGAGGTCTGGCCAGTAGGGTACCCCTAGCCTAGTTGTTTTCGTATAATACCCTTGTTGTGGTATAGAAATACTCCCTAGTATTGTTATAATGCCCAAAATACCTTAGCCTTGTACCTTGTAGTATTCCAAAGATACCTCTTTACGTAGAGTCAGAAATACTACCTTTCGTCCTTTTAGTCTCAAACCGAAACCACAAGGAAATCTTCATAGTTGGTTGAAGTATGTGAGTAGAAGTTGGTTAGAACTTCTAAGGGTTGTTTGGAGTGGTTTGGGCGCACGGTGGAGCTAAACCTTGCTCAGGATCGACATTATAACTTGGATAATTTTGGGCTTATCGAGGTAATTATCTTGTCCTCTATTGTAATTGGAAATTACATGTTTGTTAGAGTATAGTTGAAGTATACTATATATGGAACTACTTAGTATTCGTGATGTCTTTTGACTTAAGCTGAAGAATAAAGAATCAATTGAGCTGTATTTACATAGGGTGTATTGCGGTAGACTTGTGTAGTATTGCGAGTAGAATTGTACGTCAGGGTAGGCGTGTAAACCACGTTGGCTTGGTAGCCGGCCTCGATTGAGGAGGAGATTTCTGTTGTTGCGGGGAGAGTCTTTGCGAATTTTCTATAGAAAGATAGAAACTTGTGTTTTGGGGTTAATAGGCGTTTTGACCTTTATAGGTGAAAGTACTAAGAGTAGCGTATTCTACTCGAGTGGAAAGGGCTAGCAAGGTTGTAGTACTTGGAGCATTTTGCTTATTGTCGATAAATCGTCGCGAGGTATGTGAACCTCTTCCTATCTTTTCTAGCATGATTGTTGTGAACTATGTAGTGCGGTGAGCGTCATGTGCTAAGTGTTTGGTTGGTTTAAAACATAGGGTGTTATAATAGCTTTATGGGAAGTTAGTTATAACGACCTTATGTAAGTGAAAATGGTTTCTTGATGTTAGAAGTTAAGAGACTTGATCTTATAAGATAAGAGACTTAACTTATTTGTTTTAATGTGGATGTTTGTGTGAAACCTCATTCGTGAGTAATGAGTACTTGGTTTTAAAGGGATAATGTTTCTTGATTTGAGAATCGAGAATGTGTATCGACAGGACCCTGCGGCGTTAATAAAGGAAAATGTTTTGAATAATGATGTGTTGTATTAAAACCGGTAGAAACCTCCATCTGCATAGAAGCTAAGATGAGACAAAATGATATTACATTTTCTAGATCATGGTTCTTTGTAATAAGATCGTTATAAACAAGAATAAACTACTCACGTATATGACATATGTTACTCAATTGTTCTAAAAGGAATCAAGTGATTAAGTTTGGGAACTATGAAACCATTTGAAAATGAGAAGCTTGAGTAATTGAAACTAGGCAACCTGGAACTTAGGAAAGAATGTTGTTACTTGATTTTGAAAAGGAAGGTGGGTTGGTCATTCTAATACTACGGTATCGGGTGACTTTTATAAAAGTAATGGATCTCTTTTAAAAGAACTTAACGTATGTAGTACTTTGGGGTTAAAAACCGGACTTTGGCATAAAATGAAAGTACTTTGAGTTGTGTGAAACTTGCCTATGCTTGTTGTTGTGAAACTTGCCTATGCTTGTGATGATAGCCTTTATTGTACAATCGTTGTGTTTCGTGTTACGCGTCTCGATAGAATTCGGTTGGTAGTTGAGAACTTACTTGGGCGTCTTGCGTGTGGCGGAGAAATTCCGCAGATGCGTTCTGTTGATAGTATTATTGTTGTTAATCGCTTTGGACATACCGACACGATCGTAGCGCTGCGGGTATGCTTCCATTTTGGTTAAGGTCTTGTGGTTGTCGCTTTGGATATATCGACCGCGATCGTGGCGCGCGGGTATGTTTCCATTTTGATTATCGCCTTGTGATTTCCACTTTGGACATCGACCGCGATCGTGGCGCGCGGGTATCGTCCATTTGGAATGTTGTCTTATTTTTCCCTTTGGACATACCGACACGATCGTGGCGCTGCGGGTATCGTCCATTTGGAATGTTGTCTTATTTTTCCCTTTGGACATACCGACCGCGATCGTAGCGCTGCGGGTATGCTTCCATTTGGATTCTTTGTCTTGTTGTTGAGGTCACATGGACATGTCTACACCGTCACGAGAATTTCGGGGGCATGTGGCCATGGGACATTGGTATTATTGTTGCATCGTGGACATGTCTACACCGTCTGATTCGAGGCATGCGCCATAATCTGAACGATTGATGTTGTGGGCGTGAGACCCATAGTTATATTGGAGTGATGATTTTATGTTGTGAGCGTAGTTTGGTTATCATACATGTCTCCGCTTTATATAGACTAGTATGATTTCATTCTGATGTTATGCTGATTTCACATACTTGGTACTGTTGTCGACCTCCTTGGTGGCGTATAAGAGGCGAGCCTCTACGAAACAGGGCCGAACGTGGCTCTCCGTATGTACGTCTGAGAAGGTCCAAACCTCGGGGATCGCAGCGGTTCCGGTACCATTTGTTGGGTCGTCGAGCAAGGCTCGCGACAAAGTTACAAAAGTGGTATCGAGCGATTAAATCCTCGGAAAGTGTCTACGGCGTGTCTAGTAGAGTCTTGATTATCGATGTGTTGTGCACCACATCTATAATCGAGGCTGCGAGACATTTAGGATTGGTTTCCATTCTTCTCGTCCCGAGATCGTGCCTTAGAGCGTGTTGTAAGTTGGACCCTCCGGCGTATCTCGTTTTACGATTATGCCTCGCGCAAGGCAACCGTGAGCCGAAGGGCAAAGCGGAGGCGCTAGTGAGATCTGAGAGGAGTTCGGCGCGAGCGATCGATCACGAGTTGTGCTTGACGGCGGGTTTTGTGGCGCCGCCAGCTGAGAGTTAAGCGCGGCAATGCTGCTGAGACCGCGATACTGAGCCTCGATCCACGATGCAGGCGGAGGAGATGGGTTACAAGGAGATGGCGATTCTTGGCGAGTCGTGGCAGATATGAGATAATGATCCGGATTCAGTTCGATAGCACCGATGGTTCACCCCGGCGAGATAGTTTGAGGCTACGGGACTTTACGAGTTGTAGCGCGAGTTTTACGGTCGAGGCACGAGGATGATCGCGAGGAGTTCATCCGGCGATTCTGACGGATCACGCGGTGATCGAGGCTTGAACCGAGTCGTGACCTTTGGTTCGCATCGGTGCGTGATACGCGATCGATTGGTTTGATTCATGGGAGCTTTCGGGAGAGCATGCACCTCCAGCGGTATGGGATGAGTTTTGGGGCTTTCCTCACGCACTTCTTGCCTCCGCAGATGAGGAGAACGCGGGCGGCAGATTTTGTTCTTGAGAGGCAGAGAGGCGCTGTCGGGAGTACAATGTCGAGTTCGATTCTTTGGCTCGATATGTCCTGCGCTAGTTGCAGATATGGAGGATAGGGTGCATCGCTACGTCCGGGCTTGATGATTATATGGCGAATCTTGTGCGGGTGTTTCTCTTGGGGCATGGACATTGCCGCGTGCGAGCTCATGCGCTAGGATGTGAGGCACGGAGGGTCGGCGGAATGACACGGATCGGCAGAAGAGGGCGGGGCGGCAGGGTCCTTTGGTGGCTTTCGAGGCGGACCGCCTCAGCAGCAGGCTAGTTATATACCCCCACCAGTACAGAGTGGTCCTCCACCGTCTTGAGATCTGGTCGGGGCTCGAGGTTCAGATTTTCGGGAGAAGCGGGGGTGTTAACGGTGAAGCCACCCACCTCGTTGTGACCATTGTGGTAGACTCCATTTTGGAGAGTGTCGTGCTAGATTGGGAGTTTGTTTTGCATGCGGCCAGCGGGGCCATTTGCGAGGCGTCCTACCAAGGAAGCGCGGATGTTACGACTTCGGCCGAGGATCGTGGCTGGTTCATCACGCCTACGGTATGCGCCTGCGGTGTGCCTATGATTAGAGTGGAGCGGTAGCCGGGTATATCCTTAACCCTCTAGAGTTTTGGTATGCTTGTTATGATGATCTCATTATTGTGTGCTATGCGGATAGCATTGTGATATGTGTGAGTTAAAATGCATGGTTAGTTGGAAGGATACGTATGGAGGCATGGTAAGTGTGAACCTTAGACTATTTCACGACTGAGACCTTAGAGGTAAGGTCGTCTTGAGTAAAGGATTCGTTTTATGTTTGACCTTTATAGGGGTGAGTAGTATACGTGGGATTTATTTGTGTGATAAGTCCATGGGTAGTGTGAGATGGAAGTGGTAGCTTTCATGATGTGAATTAGTAAGATTGTTCCGGATCGGGGAACAAGAGTTTGGCACGGTTGGGGGTCGGGTTTAGGACCATTTGCGGGTCAAACCGTAACCCGGTTTGGGGTGGGGCCAGTTCTGGGTGGTCCCGCCAGGTGGTAGGGTCACGAGGATGCTAGGCCCAAGTTTGTATGATCATCGTATGAGTTCGTGGACGCGTTCGACCAGAAGCGGTTCGTAAAGGCCGGGAATGGCCTTAAGGAAGTTTGAGGTTAGTAAGATGACCAAGTTTGGAGGTAGTGACTCGCAGATTTTCGGAACGGAAGTAATGACTGAAGTATGGTACGTCGGGAGAGTTCAAGTGTTCGAGAAGGGCACGACGAGTAAGGAAGGAAGATAACGTGTGTTATTTCGTGGCCAAGCTGTGGCGTTGGCAATTTGATTAGAAGAGCTTCATCGATATCCGTCTTGTGAAGGAACATTCGGGACGAATGTTTCTAAGGAGGGGAGAATGTTATACCCCGTATTTCCAGAGTATGTATGCGAGGACGTGCGTGAGAATACGGCAGAAAGATTGGAAAGAAGAAAGAGGTGATTTTTCCACGAAAAGTTTCGGTTTTGTGAAGGAAAAAGGTTCGTTAATGGGAATTGGATTCCCAGATTTGGTATTCGACTTCACGGAATATTAGAGAATTATGGAATTTTATTTTGGGAAATGGTCACGTGGGCCCACGGAGAAATTTACGGTTTGTGGGCCCACTTTGTTTTGAGATTTTGGCCATTGTGGATATTTTTGAAAGACGTTTTGAGGGCAGGAGGGTGACACGTGTCACCCCGCCGTGGCTCGGCCGAAGTTACATTTGGGCACGTGCGACTAGAGTCGCTTTCCGACGAACGCTTTCCAGCTTTTCGTGAGGAAAATTCCGCTATGTCCTTTTTAATTTTTGCGGATTTTTCCGAGAGACGAACATTTTGGACCAACGGGAGGGTGACATGTGTCACCTCACATTGAAGCTGTGGCGTCAGTGGACGATTGGTTCACGAATGGATTGATATTGTGGCTCACGCGTTTTGGCCCTATTGGTTCCTTGTTTTGTGCCTTGTTTTGGCCTTGTTTTGTGGCTTGTCTTGTGCCATGTTTTGTGGAGTAGGGTTAGGGTGCACTTGGCTTGATCGAGGCCTTACACTTGCCTTGCACGTGGCTTGATCTTGCCATTGGTTGGCGTTTGGGTTTGCTATAAATACCCCTTTGTGAAGACTTCATTCATCCACAAATGTTTCCAAGTCTTGAATCCCTCCTCCCTCTTGTTGACTCTCGTCCAAGAGCTCCTCCCACTTGAAAGTGGCCTTTGGCGCAGGTCTCCTCCTCATGTGAGGTCTAGCTGGGTACCACTGCCTAGTTGTTTTAGTATAATACCCTTGTTGTGGTATAGAAATACTCCCTAGTATTGTTATAATGCCCAAAATACCTTAGCCTTGTACCTTGTAGTATTCCAAAGATACCTCTTTTACGAGAGTCAGGAAATACTACCTTTCGTCCTTTAGTCTCAAACAGAAACCCTAAGGAAATCTTCATAGTTGGTCAAGTATGTGAGTAGAAGTTGGTTAGAACTTCTAAGGGTTGTTTGGAGTGGTTTGAGCGCACGGAGTGAGCTAAACCTTGCTCGGGATCGACATTATAACTTGGATAATTTTGGGCTTATCGAGGTAATTATCTTGTCCTCTATTGTAATTGGAAATTACATGTTTGTTAGAGTATAGTTGAAGTATACTATATATGGAACTACTTAGTATTCGCAATGTCTTTTGACTTAAGCCCAAGAATAAAGAACCGAATTGAATCAGATTTACATAGGATCAGATTGCGGTAGACTTGTGTAGACATCGAGTAGAATTGTACACGTCCGGTAGACGTGTAAACCCCTGGTTGGTCAAGCCAGCCTCGATTGAGAGGAGATTTACGCTGTCATGGGGAGAGTCTAGAATTTTCTATAGAAAGATAGAAACTTGTGTTTTGGGGTTAATAGGCGTTTTGACCTTTATAGG
Source organism: Przewalskia tangutica (assembly GCA_029844215.1). Taxonomy (NCBI): domain Eukaryota; kingdom Viridiplantae; phylum Streptophyta; class Magnoliopsida; order Solanales; family Solanaceae; genus Przewalskia; species Przewalskia tangutica. The sequence continues at coordinate 14,185,175 of CM056738.1, forward strand.
TGAAAGTACTAAGAGTAGCGTATTCTACTCAAGGAGTGGAAAGGGCTAGTGCGTTGTAGTACTTGGAGCATTTTGCTTATTGTCGATAAATCGTCGCGAGGTATGTGAACCTCTTCCTATCTTTTCTAGCATGATTGTTGTGAACTATGTAGTGCGGTAGACGCATACGTGCTAAGTGTTTGGTTGGTTTAAAACATAGGTGTTATAATAGCTTTATGGGAAGTTAGTTATAACGACCTTATGTAAGTGAAAATGGTTTCTCGATGTTAGAAGTTAAGAGACTTGATCTTATAAGATAAGAGACTTAACTTATTTGTTTTAATGTGGATGTTTGTGTGAAACCTCATTCGTGAGTAATGAGTACTTGGTTTTAAAGGGATAATGTTTCTTGATTTGGGAATCGAATGTATCGACAGCACCACCGCGGCGTTAATAAAGGAAAATGTTTTGAATAATGATGTGTTGTATTAAAACCGTAGAAACCTCCATCCGCATAGAAACTAAGATGAGACAAAATGATGTTACATTTCCTAGATCATGGCTGCTTAAATAAGATCGTTATAAACAAGAATAAACTACTCACGTATATGACATATGTTACTCAATTGTTCTAAAAAGGAATCAAGTGATTAAGTTTGGGAATTATGAAACCATTTGAAAATGAGAAGCTTGAGTAATTGAAACTAGGCAACCGGAACTTAGGAAAAGAATGTTGTTACTTGATTTTGAAAAGGAAGGTGGGTTGGTCATTCTAATACTACGTATCGGGTGACTTTTATAAAAGTAATGGATCTCTTTTAAAAGAACTTAACGTATGTAGTACTTTGGGGTTAAAACCCGACTTTGGCATAAAATGAAAGTACTTTGAGTTGTGTGAAACTTGCATGCTTGTTGTTGTGAAACTTGCCTATGCTTGTGATGATAGCCTTTATTGTACAATCGTTGTGTTTCGTATTACCGCTGCTCTCGATAGAGGTCGGTTGATAGTTGAGAACTTACTTGACGCGTCGGCAGTGATGGAGAAATTCCACGCACGTTCGCTGATAGTATTATTGTTGTTAATCGCTTTGGACATACCGACACGATGCGTAGCGCGGGTATGCTTCCATTTTGGTTAAGGTCTTGTGGTTAATCGCTTTGGATATCTCGACACGACGCGTAGCGCACGGGTATGTTTCATTTTGATTATCGCCAGTGATTTCCTTTGGACATACCGACACGATGCGAGCGCACGGTATCGTCCATTTGGAATGTTGTCTTATTTTCCCTTTGGACATACCGACACGATCGTAGCGCACGTACGCGCGTCCATTTGGAATGTTGTCTTATTTTTCCTTTGGACATATCGACACGATCGTAGCGCACGGGTATGCTTCCATTTGGATTGTCTTGTTGTTGAGGTCACGTGGACATGTCTACACCGGCGCAGAATTCGGGCATGCGGCCATGGGACATTGGTATTATTGTTGCATCATGGACATGTCTACACCGTCGCGATTAGGGCACGCGCCATAATGCGAACTCGATTGATGTTGGGCGTGAGACCCATAGTTATATTGGTGATGATCGTTTTATGTTGTGAATCGTAGTTTGGTTATCATACATGTCTCCTGCTTTATATAGACTAGTATGATTTCATTTACAGTATTGTACAGTTTCACATACTTGGTACCTGTTGTACTGACCTCCTTCGGGGGGCTGCGTTCATGCCGCAGGTAGAGGTACATCGGTCGTGGATCCCCGCTCTTAGGATCACACCAGACGTATTGGGAAGTTCCGCTTTTCTGAGGCTTATCTTTTGGTATGTGTTCCCTGAGTTGTAGGTTCTTGTACATTCAGGGGTATGGCGGGCCCTGTCCCGTCATAGTCGTTGTAAATCTTAGAGGTCTGTAGTCCTGTTGTGGGCAGGGTTGTAAAGGATTAAACTGTTCAGGTTTTATGTATATACTGAAGGCAACTGTTTGGTTGGCCTGTTTATTTATGATATCTCTTGTTAAATGACTCATGTTTTATGTTCCGCTGATTTTCTCTGATGTATGTATCACTAGGGTGCCCAGGGTAAGGCACCAGTAACGGGCCCCGGAACGGGTCGTTACAAATATTCTTAGGCTTGCAATACCCATGCTCCTAGCCTACCTTAACAGTCCCCCCGTAAACGGGTAAAATAGCTTCTCATAAGTTCTTAATCGTGTTGTCTTGATCACAACAACCATACTTACTTTATACGGGTCTCATCCGTACAATTCTCTTAAGCATACCACGTAGCTTAATTACTAACATAGTTTCCATTAAGTCCTTTAAACATGACTTCTTAAGGGTCCATTACCTCTCGCAGCTTTCATCATCTCTAATTATTTCAAATTAGCACGTAAAACCTTGATTAGAGTTCCTTAGCTGTTCATACCTTCCGGATCTATTTAGTCCTTACCAAATCACGGTAATCTAAAATCATTCTAGGCAAATACATATGTGACCTCATACATAAATCCGTATAGGCGTATGTCACAATACAAACTATACTACAAATATTACCAACACGGATACGCAATCCACATAATCTTTCCTAGTCACGCTTTTCTCAGAATGCAATCAACATAACTTGTTAGGGAGAGCGACCCTAACAACACACTCTATCGCACGATATCGAGTGAGAAGAATGGAAACCAATCATAAATGTCCTGCGACCTCCTGATTATAGATGTGGTGCACAACACACCGATAATCAAGACTCTACTAGACACGGTCTGTATACACTTTCCGAGGACTAACTGCTCTGATACCACTTTTGTCACGACCCGACCGGGCGTGGATCGGTGCCTACAGGGCACCCCGCTGTGTATACATCAGAGAATAGCAGCGAAACATACATAACTGATAAAATGCTTAAACATAAAATAACAACAGGCTAGCCGATAAGGCCACCTTCCGTAAACTATACAAATAAAACAATACATTTTTTCTTTACAACCCAAACCACAATGTGACTCTGGACCTTAAGAATAACAACTCTGGCGGGACAGGGCCCCGCCATACCCCTGAATGTACAATAAACAAACATACCAGGGATAGGCCTCCGGAGTAATGGAGATTCCCACCAGCTGAACAGTGATCCTAAGAGTGAGGATCGGACTCGTATACTCTACTGCGGTATGAGCGCAGCCCGAAGGAAGTCGATAACATGTACCAAATATGTGGCCCGAAATGCTTGTAATGAAATCATAAGTCTATAATAAAGCGGAGCGGTATGATAACTCGATTAACGATGCGTGCCTTACTAACAATGAGAGTAATCAAGAGTATACTTACAACATAAAAATAGGAAGCTCACGATCAGCGGGACCACCGCGCGATATCATTAAGCAATCCTACTCGCGGGACTATTTCACCGCGTAGGTCGTGTGGACGCGTGAGGTATTCCTCGCATAGTGTACATGCCGCGCGTGGGACTATTTCACCGCATAGGCCCATGGGACTCGCGTGAGGTATTCCTCGCATCATGGGTAGCAAATCCACGGAAGCGGTGGTATAACGTCTTGGGGTTTACCCGCCGTTTATACTCTTTCCTGGCGGGTGGTATAACATCTTGGGATTTACCTCATTTATACTCTTACCTGGAGAAGGTGGTATAACGTCTTGGGGTTTACCCTCATTTATACTCTTACCCTAACTCAATGGCCATCATACATAACATAAGCCCTACCGGCTTATCATACATAACGTAAGCCTTCTGAACATCATCTGATAAATAAGCAAGTTAAGAAATCCCCCTAACTTCTTATTAGTCTTATTCATATACACTCTCATTTTAGTTTACTTAAGGCACTAACATGTCATTATAAAATCCGGGAATTTAACTCAAAGTACTACGTACTTCTATTCTTTTAAAATGACTCCTTTTCATATAAAACTTCCAAGATACTAATAACCGTAGTATCAAGTCATAACTACATTTTAAGACAAGTCACAATATCTTTTTAGAAAATACATTTTCAGGCTTCTAAATCAAATGACTTCTTTCTTTTAAAACCTTAAGCAATTGATGCCTTTAAATCAATTTGCCTTTCGTTATTTCAAGTCATTTAACATACTTAAATTACTTAGAGTAAACCACTCTGTTTAACTTTCCATAAAGCTATTATAACCAACTTCCCATAAAGCCGTTATACCAGCTTTATACTTTAGAAACTTACATACTTCTTTATAACCAAGAGACTTAAACTTTCCAACAAAACAAGTATCAACTATACTTTCAACATACTTAAAGTCTCTTAACTTTTGAAAACCAAGATATCCTTAATATTTAAACAAGTGAGTTAATTCTCTAACTCAATCAACTTGGACATTCTTAAAATAAGCCAAGGATATCAAATGGACCTAGATTGTCAAAATCTTGTACGTCTACCGTACTATACATTTACAACTTATTCATGCTCAAGAGATAAGAAAGTTCCACATACCTCAAATCCAAGCTTAACAACTCGAAATTGAGCTTAAAGCGAAACTTTAATCAACGCGTTGTTGCTTCATTCTGATTACTCTCATAACTCTTTCCTTTTCCAAATCAAGAAATGCTTCTAATTGAAATTTCTGAAGTGGCTCTGTTCGTATGTTTCCTAATATAAAATAAAATGGTTGGTCTCTTTTTCATTACAAAGAAAAGGTTTGAAAGTTTTTGAAATAAGATATTGGAGAAGTGCTTGGCGTTTCTTTGAATGTCCCAAATAACTTCCAAGGCTAATATATAATCTCCCAAAAGAAATGGTCTCATGATGACCTATAATCATGATGTCTGCCACACACCCCTAATGTTAGTACATATTCTTATTAATGGAAAGTAGTAGAAATACTTAATGGTCATCCACCCAGCCGTACTCTACTAAGTCATTTAGGAGACTTCACTTGCACATTACACGTGCACAACTCCTCTCACTCTTAATAATTAATTAATCCCATCATTAATCAATTATACACATAATTACATAAGTAAGACGAAGATTAATACCTTGTTAAGCCCAAATATAATCCAAAACCTAAAGTCGATCCTAGCAATTTTAGCTCATTTCTTTCATTCGTTCAAACTTAGTATCATATCTTCTCACGTTCATTCTCTTACACGTGTCCTGGAACTACGGGGTGTAACATGTTTATGCAGGTACCCAGAGATCATCTTGTGCAGAAGGCCTAAAAAGGGCTAAAAGATGTCCCGAAATTTTATTTGATTTTAGCTTTATTATTCTGTATTGCATTCCATTTTAATTGTAAATTATGAAATCTGCTTAAAATATGTAGAATAAAAAAAAGGCAATAAATAATTAACTTAGGTTTGAACGAATAACCGCAAGTTAGCGGATCTTAAAGGATGTCTAACCTCTACCCTTTAGGATAATAAAGAACCCTGATCCAGAATCTCATTAATTTTGCAGACCATTAAATGGAGATTAATTGCAGTATTTTTATTGCAATAAATCAAGTGTTCTAATTCACTTAACTAATTAGGTGGCGACTCCTCAAAATCAGCATTATTGCTCCAACCAGGGAACCGCGCCAAAGAGCAACGTTGCGGATACCGTTCAGACCCCGAGGTCAAAAACGGGCGCGACAGCATGGCGATTCCGCTGGGGATATCAGGTTCTTAATCATAGCAAACCCAGGTTAATTAAATATTGCGCCTTATTTTGCTTTTATATTTGTTGTAAATATTTTATATTGTTTGCTTTTATTTTGTAATTAACTACTTTAGTTGCTACATTCTTTTACTGTTTTCCTTAAATTGTCATTCCGCTCATATTTCCTCCATTCTGAAAAATTGACACTATCGCACACTACACGCGAGGTGTGCTGGCGCACTCGCAAATTTCTTTCAAATACCAAAATATAGGCGAGTTGGCAAAGGCGCAGGAGCATCCGGACCATCCGGTGGCCGTGTAGCCTTCTCACTCGAGTAGTCCGCTCGGGAACCATTGTGTCTAGTAAGCCAAATTTTAGAAAATTTAAGATAGAGCTATAACGTCCTCTTTATTTTAAGTCATGCTTGCATACACCCTAGGTGGGTCGATCTTTGGTATCGTCTCCGCGATTAGGAAATTCACCAAATTGTCGTTGGGTTTCACAACCCGACGACCAATAAGCATATGTGTGTAGCATGATGATGATAGACGGATCCAAGCCTGATCATAACACGCCGAAATTGGAAAAAGTGCACCGTCATTTGATCTCCATTTCCAACGAAATATTGCAATTTAATGGCTTGGACCTATTTATCATAATCTCGCATATCTGGCGTAAGTCCACCTCTGGCATAAGGGAGGTCCCAAGCATATTAGGGCGCGCGCTTGATTTGCATGCTTTTTGTTTACTATTGTTTATCGCTAGCAACTCTGTACATATTATTTAAAGCAATAATTACCCTTTTAAACTCTGTACATATCATGTCATGGGCTTATAACTTCGGGCACGTGCATTTGCATTTTTGTACTTTTTGCTGTCACATTGCAATCAGGACCTATACTGAATAAATTGTTTTTGAACATCACGACTTGGACCTTGCGAAGCATCAACCTTCACTCCGGTCGAACCAATCAGGGGAGTCTTTGACTATATTGTCACACCTCTGCATTTTTATTATTTTTGTCATTTTTCTACTCACTCATTTATCATATTTTTGCAGGAAGGTCGTCCTCGCAAACAGCCGATGGCGGTCGGAAAAAGAAAAAAATCATCACAAGAATGAGCGGGAGTTATGTTGACTAATAGAAGTCAGTTTATACCAGATTCAACGAGACATCGCTCTCAGTTCTTCTATATTTTGTATCTTTATACATATTTGCAAATTCAATTGATATGTCTAGTGTTGATTACATAATTCTTTATCATGCATTTTACAGCATAATCATTCCGAACTACGCGTGTCTGATTCTCACCACACGATGTGATACGTAGGCAACCCATTTTGGGTTCGACACCACAAAAATAAAAAAAATAAAAATAATAATAAAGAACATATTTTTCTCACTCATGCATCTCATTCATCATATTTTCGGGCATTCATTTTTCGGTTACATTCATTTTTACTTTGCATTCGTCCATAGTGGACAATCATTTGTTTTGCACAGCTTTATATTGTTATCCTTTCATTGATAAATTATTTTCAAGCATACATTTTATAACATATTTGAATGAACTACGCGCACCTGATTCCCTCGGCGGGATACGTAGGCAGCCCTATTCGGGTTCAGTACCATTTATTCAAAAAATACAAAAAAACAAAAAAAACAAAAAATACAAAAAAAAAAAAAATTTATTCAAAAAAAATGTGTTATTCAAAAATACAAAACATTTTTAAGTATCATTGTTTGACTTGATCGATACCAACACAGTTAGGATTGTGAATAAAAAAAAACAAGTGATAATCAGTATGAGTTGACTTTGTGATAAACCATAGATTCTTTTGGTACCTCTTATTCATACCCGTAGATGACATTGTCTTGCATGTTTTCAAGATAAGAATGAAACCAACTTCATCGTTAAATATGCATTGTGTGGTGAGTGTTTGAATAAGTTCAATTGCATTGCATTGTGATCTAGAACTTGGCTTGAATGTTTGTTGAGGCGAAATCCTGAGTAACACTCGGTATAGGAAATGATCGTAGGCTTTCTTTGACCCGTTTGAGCCTTTTCAGCCTACCAAATAACATTATCCCTAGTACACCCCTTTGAGCCTAAACCTATTTCTTTCGACAACCGCATATTACACCTATACCCTTTCTGAGTGCATACGCATTGTCCCTCTCTTGGCCCGACCTCCTTGAGTGCTTTAGAAATGTGCAAGTGACTGACAAAATTCTAGCTGAAGTTTCCAAAGACAAAAGTTGTCAAAGTCCAAAAAGGAAAAGAAAACAAAAGCAGGGACGACTTCACACAAAGAGGAAATCAAAAGCCCCGATAATTAAAAAAAGGAATATATAACCCCGAAAAAAAGGGCTCCAAATGAAAGATTCAAAAGAAGTCGATCTGAAAAGCGGGACAAAAGAAAGCAAGTCAAGATCAAAGCGCACAAATATCAAGCCTGGACGTAGTCCACTCTCAAAGAATAATTAGTCACTTTTACCCAAATGATATTCATTCCTTTCCCAAGCCTACATTCTGCCCGTAATGAGCCCTACATGATCTTATATTGAGGGTTCTCACATTAGTGGATACTTACATGGCGGTCAAGCCTATGGTATCATAATTGCATGCATTAAGCATCTTTCTGAGTGTGAGTGTTTTTTCTCTAAACGTCCCAAAATTCAAAATACTGGAATATATGTTAGAATGGGACTTTCTTTCAGTGAGCGCATTTGAAACGTGAGATTACGTGTAGTTCGAAATCTTGAATGCAAGCAGGTGTGTCGACACTCAGGTATGTCTGAGGTACTATCTGAAGCTGTGTGAATTACGCCGGAGCCAATCTCGGTTAGACTGAAAGCAATAGACGAAAATCCTTATGCACAATACTAATTGTTGGTATCAACTGAAGTCAGAACATAATGTTGTCTTCCATTTTTTCAAAAAAAAAAACAACAAAATGCATATTACATAAAATTCTTATTTTTTGCATCATGAACTACGTATTGACCTGATTCCCTCTGCGGGATACGTAGGCGGCCACATTGGCTTCGGTTTCATTTTTTGAAAATTGTACAATCATTTTTTGCATCACGAACTACGTCTTGACCTGATTCTCGTCAAAGATGAGATACGTAGGCGGCCACATTGGCTTCGGTCCCACATCATTTTAAAATCTTAAAAATCCTTATTTTGCAGCATGAACTACGTATTGACCTGATTCACTCTGTGGGATACGTAGGCGGTCACATTGGCTTCGGTTTCATTTTTTAAAATTGTACAATTATCTTTTGCAGCATGAACTACGTATTGACCTGATTCCCTCTGCGGGATACGTAGGCGGCCACATTGACTTCGGCCTCACATCATTTTAAAAATCTTGAAAATCCTAATTTTTTGCATTACGAGCTACGCTCTGACCTGATTCCCTCGGCGGGATATGTACGCAGCCACATCGGCTTCGGTCACACCATTAGAAATATTTCTTCCTTGTTTCGCACAGAACTCGATTTTGTCCATTGGAGAGTTTAGCATCCTCATATGTTTTGCATCCATGACTACCTACACATGACTGATGTATATTTTGAGGGTCGCATTCTCATCTACTCAATTGTACATTGTCCATATCCTCGCATTAGCTTTTCATTCATGATAAAAAAAAATTGCTTACCTGATCGTCTTGATAGCGTCAAGACTCAACCTTACCCAGTTGAAAGTTCAACATCTTCATTTACCAGAAACTGGCGCATTTTAAGAATTCACTACAAGAAAATGACAATATACAGGAAAAAAGCAGGTCAACTAAGTCTTCAGTCCAAACCAAGAATGCAAGCGTCAAGGTCAAAGCTACAAAGTCGACGCTAATCAACCACTCATTTCCTAAAACTCACTAAGTTTTCTTTGAGTGCATGATCTTCATATCAGCAAAGGCAAGAGCACAATAATAAGCCCATGCGGGTTACAAACACACAACGTCTATGCAATGACGCTATCTCAACTCAGACGGGTCACAAAGCAGGTACGCCCATAAACCGACGCATTTCATAAAAGCCTAAGCAACGGTTTCATCCATGTTTCGTCTATGGAACGACGAACATATGCATCGCGACTATGCAATAACGTAATTTCATGTAAGCGTATGCAACAGCTTAATCTATGTTTCGTCTATGCAACGACGAACATCTGCATCGCGTCTGTGCACCGACGTCATTTCATTTAAGCCTATGCAACGACTTCATCTATATTTCGTCTATGCAACGACGAACATATGCATCGCGTCTATGTAACGACGCCATTTCATCTAAGTCTATGCAACAGCTTCATCTATGTTTCGTTTATGCAATGACGCTCTTTCATCTAAGCTGTCTGGCGACTTCATTCATATTTCGTCTATCTGGCGAACATCTGCATCAGCGTCATCTGCAACGACGCATTTCATAAAAGCCTATGCAACAGCTTCATCTATGTTTCGTCTATGCAACGACGAACATCTGCATTGCGTCTATGCAACGACGTCATTTCATCTAAGTATATGCAACGACTTCATTTATGTTTCGTCTATGCAACGACGAGCATCTGCATCGCGTCTATGCAACGACGTCATTTCATCTAAGCCTATCGCGAACTTCATCTGACGACGAGCATCTGCGTCGGCGTCTATCTAACGACGCCACTTCATCTAAGCCTATGCAACAACGTCATTCATATTTCGTCTATCTGGCGGACGAGCGTCTGCGTCGGCGTCGTGCAACGGCGTCATTTCATGTGAGCCTATCGCGGCTTCATCTATATTTCGTCTGCATCGACGGCGAGCATCTGCGTCACGTCTGCAACGGCGCCATTTCATCTAAGTCTATGCAGCGGCTTCATCTATGTTTCGTCTATGCAACGACGAGCATCTGCGTCGATGTCATGGCGGACGCCATTTCATGTGAGCCGATCTGGCGACTTCATCTATGTTTCGTCTATCGCGACGAACATCTGCATCAGCGTCATCTGCAACGGCGTCATTTCATGTGAGCCTATCTGGCGGCCATGTATATTTCGTCTATCTGGCAACGAACATCTGCGCATCGTCTACGCAACAACGCCGCTTCATATAAGCCTATGCAACGGCCATCTATGTTTCGTCTATCTGGCGGCGAGCATCTGCATCGCGTCATCTGCGACGCCATTTCATGTGAGCCTATGCAACGGCTTCATCTATGTTTCGTCTATGCAACGACGAGCATCTGCATCGCGTCTATGCAACGACGTCATTTCATGTGAGCCTATGCAACGGCTTCATCTATGTTTCGTCTATGCAACGACGAACATCTGCATCGCGTCTATGCAACGACGCCATCTTCGTTTCCTTTGCATTTTGACCTCGTGAACAAACACCCTAGAGACATTTCAGAGAACAAACACCTTGTCTTTTCCAGCATCCCATCGCAATTGTAACCCAGTGTCATTAAGATTCGACACTGGGACATTTTTTAAATCTGCGTCAGCTTTGCTTTTTATTTTCGCATCACAACGACCCAGTGTCATCATAATTTGACACTGGGACAATTTTGAGTCTGCATCAGCCCCACTTTTGAGTTCTAGTTTATAAAACAGGACAAAATTGGCTACAAGTCAACATCTTTGTCCGAAGACTCTTCCATCATCTCCGTACAAAGAGGGACGTCTTTGTTGTGATCAATTTTGACCCGTTTTTCGTATATTTGTTGCAATTTTATGTGTTTTAGGACACCGCATTCTAATCATCATTTTTTGCATTTTTTATCTTTTACTTTAGAATTAAGCATTATATCTTTGTTAATATTATGTTTTTATTATTATTACACAGTCGTTTATTTTAATAATATTTGCATCTCTTTAAATAATTAATTGACATCCCGTTTTAATTTTTAATTAGACATTAAATATTTGTTAAATATTGTATTTTATTATTATTGCATCGGCATTTGCATTTTAATATTTTTGCATCTTTTTAAATAATTTTTCTTTTAAATAATTAACCCGTTTTGCATTTTGTCAAACTAGTCCAGTCCGAGGCACAATCCGGATCAGTCCAGTCCACCATTCCATAAGCCCAACCGCCAATTTTTAAATTTCAAACACCCTCTTTTTATTTTCCCCCCTAAAATCAAAACCCACTTTTCATTTCCCCCCCTCAAAACTAAACCCTAATCCTATCCCGATATAATAAACATTACCCCCTCCTTTAAAGGGGACAACACCCTCAGCCGCACACACTCCTACATCTACCCTCTCATCTCTCTCACACAACAGACCCATCACTGCCACTATCTCACCCCCACACTCTCCTCATCCTCACGTCATCGTCGGCGACCCACATCTCATTTCCGCTCCCATCGAACTCCTTCTCGCCGGAGCTCGGTGCTCGGCCGAACCTTACCTGCTTCACCGCCTCCTCCCACTTCCTCGCGCGCAACACACATTGCAACCCCGCTTTTATCATCAAGACTCCTCATTTCATTCTTCAAAAAAGAAAACCCCATTTTCGTCCTCCTTCTCTCCACTCCAGCGCTGCTCACCTCCCGTCCTTTATCAAAACCAGTGAGCCGAGGACCCCCCCTCCCTCTCTCACTTACATCCCGTCGAGTCCTTTGCCTCACCGGAGCTGACCACCGGCGACTGGCGGAGGACTCCGGCAAGTCCCTTTCATTTAAGGACCTTGTCGGTTGTTGCTTATGGATCGTTCTTTCTGATATTTTTGGATCTGTTGTGGTTGTTGGATTGATTTTGACTTTTGGTAACTTGCCAGAGTTTGAAAATTCCGGCGAATCTTGTTGGCTTTATTTCGATATCTGATTTTCTAATTTTTGTTGTGTCGCCGGAATTTAAAATTCTGACGACCTTGGTGGCTGTATTCTGGAATTTGTTGGCTATTTTCGGTGTTGGGGTGGTTAGGTACGATTTTCGGTGTTTGGCCGGAGTTTCTAAACTCCGGTGGTTCTTGGAATTCTTCGGCGATATTGCTATGTTGTTGTACTGTGTTCGTGAAATATTTTTGGCTATGTGCTGTGTCGCTACTATTTTGGTGTTTCATACTGATTTTGACGATTTTGCCCTTCATTTTATTAAACTGATTTAGAATAAATACTACATTGTTGGCATTGACTGGTTTGAACAAAATACTACACTTGATTGGCCAATGAAAAAGTTATCCGTCGATTTTTGAGGCCTCCACAGTTGCAAAGACGGAAAATAAAATAAAATAAAATAAAGCTTTCTGGGCGTTGATGATTTCTTCTACTTACACAGGATAACCAACATGCGCTGGCAGGGCGAATTTTCGCAGCCGGACTTGTTTAGGATGTCCCACTTTATTTTTATATATCTGAGCCCTCCGTGTTTAAAACTATTATTGTTTTGGCACGGATTTGAAGGTTTTATTTATTTTATGGTTTCTAACAATATTGGCCGATGAAGGAATCTCCGTCTGATTTCCAAGGCCTCCCATGTACAAAAGACGAATTTATTTTTGGCTTTACTTATTAATTCTTGTCATTGCTTTAAAATGATTTATTCTATTACTAACACTTTTACTAAGTGTTTATGCAGGTACCCGGAGATCATCTTGTGCAGAAGGCCTAAAAAGGGCTAAAAGATGTCCCGGAATTTTATTTGATTTTAGCTTTATTATTCTGTATTGCATTCCATTTTAATTGTAAATTATGAAAACTACTTAAAATATGTAGAATAAAAAAAATGCAATAAATAATTAACCTAGGTTTGAACGAATAACTACAAGTTAGCGGATCTTAAAGGATGTCTAACCCCTTCCCTTTAGGATAATAAAGAACTCTGATCCAGAATCTTATTAATTTCGCAGACCATTAAATGGAGATTAATTGCAGTATTTTTATTGCAATAAATCAAGTGTCATAATTCACTTAACTAATTAGGTGGCGACTCATCAAAATCAGCATTATTGCTACATTCAGAGAACCGCGCCAAAGTGCAACGTTGCGGATACCGTTCAGACCCCGAAATCAAAAACGGGCGCGACAAAAAAAAGGATCATTAAACTATTTATAGAAGTTAAAAACTTCTCTTCCAAAAAATAACAAAAAAAATCCATCAAAAAAACTTTTTTTAAACTTATGGAGTATACATTAGGGGCCAAAAGTAATTGTATTATTTATATTTCAAGACAAAGGACACATGTTATTCTTCAAATTTACAGTAAATTTTTTAAAACTCAACCAGCCGAAGTTAACAAAAAAGAACATTCTCTTTTTTCTTCTTTAGGGGTAAGATAAAACCATCTGAATTTTCTTGTGTTATAGAGTCTTGAAAATGTTGAAATCACCAACTGAAGCTGATAGACTCAAAATGAAGGTTGGCTGCTAAACCAGATGAACATATGTTTGCAACTTCATGCCTCATCTTCTTTGGTCCACACACAAGAACTCCAACACTTGATTCTTTCCTCTCAAACAGGAATCCTGCAACCAACTCCCTATCTGCATTATAGAACCAAGAATCTGGTGAGGCCATTGGAGTTGCTCCTTCCATGTTCTGGATCTGTTTGGCTTCCATGGCATTGTGTCTCTTGTTCCAAACAAAAGCTGCAGTAGCTGTGATGACTACGGAGACCGACATAAATAACATATACAACACATATTTTTTTGGGTAAGAGTAGATCTTATAAGTGTTTTTATCAATAGGGTATATGTAAAATCTTGTTAAAACCCCTAAAGAAATGAGGAAAATAATGAAGGAAGATGATCTTATTGCACCGAGCCAAAGCCAACTATGTTTGCCAAAAATTGGAGTGATTGGCACATCAGAGGGCTCGGGTTTGAACCATATCGTCCTTAAATTTATTTTTTGTTGTTGTTTTCCATTATGAGTTGTTTTTCTCTTGTTACATAAGCCTCAATTTGAAGTTTCAACTTTGAAAATTCTGATGGGGCGCTAGAAATTGGAAGGAGAAGATCCAACATGGTGAGGTCTGATGAGTTCTTGAACACACTAATGAGGAGGATTTCAGGTGTATTGCATTTAAGCGATTCACTTGTATGGATTAGCTCCCTTATGATGGATATAAAAGGGGTGATTCCACTCCCTCCACTCACCATAACCAATAAGTCATGCCTGCAAAAAAACAAAAAACAAAAAACTTATTAATTTATTGTTCCATGCACATTACACATACAAAATGAGCTGATTTCAACTTTTGCCATCTAAAATATTTCAACTAAATTCATTCTCCACTAGAAATTCTGAAGTCTCAAAAACTGAATTTAGCTGTCTAACCCTAGTCAGTAAGCTGAAAAACTATCATCAGTTTTTATATCAAATTAGTGGCCTTTTGTATCTTCAAGTGATGCCACTGATTGTGAAAGTTGAGGGCTACAGTGATCAACTGATCCGTTTCACTTTACGTGGTACTAGTTAGTTTGGACAGTTAAAAAGATTTTTCATTGACCAGAATATACTCAAATACCCTTTAAATTATTAATCATGGTGAATTTCAGACATCACTCTGTGGAATTATACTGGATATGTTGTTGTAATCATGGTGAATTATAGTACGTTTTATATTTTATTTCAAATTAAAACTAGAAGAATCTATGTTAGAGTTTGTAATGTTTTTAGGTATTTTGATTCTTATATTTGAAATCCTCCACATACAATGAGACGTAGGGAGTATCATTCCACAAAATGAGACAACTTGATGGAACTAAAATATTTCTCGACAAAAAATGGGATAAGGAATAGAAGGCATCTTTACACAAATAGCCCATTGGATTTAGTGTTTATTTTTTTAGTTGGTATACAAATATTATACACAGTTATACATATATTATACATGGATTACGTACACATGTATTATATATTCGTCGTCTATTTTTATTTTTAGTTTTAAGTGTTTGGGTGGACAGCTATTTAGGTGAATTCTTCAAAATAATTAAACAAAGGAGATTGATGATTTAGAATGCAAAAATGAAACTCTCTTTCAAGTTCATACCTTAGAAAATGAGTGGAAGCAGGTCCATAAGGTCCTTCAACTGAGACATCTAGATGCTCAACAGGATTAGGAGAAGAAAGTGTCTGGTTTCCTGGACCAACTTCCTTCACCTTTAATTACAACACTTAGCTTCTCAGCCTCCAAATTACTGCTAGAAGTAACTGTAAAAGGATGTCATTGCATCTTTGAAATGCTTGGTACATTCAGAAACATGATGCTAGTATCACTGTAATTCAAACATGTGTTCCAAGGTACTTTTATTTTAATCTCTATATAAATATTGTTAAAGTTATTTCTTCGTTACAAAAAATCAGTTTTATGACTGCGCGCAATAAATTTAGATAAGCAATCCATAAAAAGAATTAATTGAAATCCTCGAATTGTTTATGCTATTATGCCAACATATATTTTCCTGAAGAACTGATAAATATTTCTGCTACGAAAAAGGATAATTACCTTTACTTTTGGAGAAGTTAAGCTCGATAGTTTCGCATGGTAAAATTCGAGCAGACACCAAACGAACATTTTTTCTGGATTTTAAGAACCTTAAGTATCTATCAATCATGAAAAGATAGAAACCAGGCAGCATAATGCAGGCATAAGAGAATCCAACATGAAACACAAAGAATATGACGAAGAGGATGTAGAGGTGATGAGTGTAAAAAATGAGCTCAAAAAACTTTCTCCTTATACGTGGGATTGTTGTTGCCTACATTACCAATCCACATAGCAATGCCAACTCTCCAGCCACGTTGGAGATGTCATTCTTAGCCCATTTCAACATCTGTTAATATCAATTACAAATTGAAAGCAACTGAAGTGGATCAGAGATTTAAATTCTATGCATTGATCATGTTATAAATTTAATATACTTATATGATGATCAGATCACTTATAAGTAGTGGTAGAGTCAAAATGCTTACTAAGATAGATTAAGTGTGTTTTTTTGGTTCGGCGGTGGACAGAATTGATTATGTCAGAATTGATTTTGATATAATTGATTCTGGTAGAATTGATTTATGTTTGGATGCAATAATGTAAAAGTGATTGTTATCAATTTATGATGTTTGGATAATTTGAATCAAAATTGCGTTTGAACGTATAATTACCAAAAAAGACATAGTTAAATAGATAATAAAATTAAGAAGATTTACATTTATTTTTTTAATTAAATATTTTCCTTCTATATTTTGATTAACTGAAGTAACATGATATCTCATTTATTAAATTCGAATAGACAATATATATTTTCAAATGGTTATAAGATATGTTCAAATCAAATATCATTATTTTGAAGTTATGCATTATATATTAAAATATTATTATATTTAAAAATAAATTATACAATGATTGTTTTACTACACGTGTGAGGCATATACAGTGCGTTCTAATTTTACTCTTTTAATAAAGTGCAATATATAATAATTAAATATTAGAATTTTACTTAATACTTAATTTTACTCTTTTAAACTATACAATCTCCTTAACGAAATGTCGTTCTAATTTTACTCTTGTAATAAAGTGCAATATATAATACTTAAATATTAAAATTTTACATAATAATTAATTTTTAAAATTAAATAATAATTAATAGTTAATTTTACTCTTTTAAACTATACAATCTCCTTAACGAAATGTCGTTCTAATTTTACTCTTTTAATAAAGTGCAATATATAATACTTAAATATTATAATTTAAAGTATGTAAATAAAAATTACAAACAGATAATAGAATTAAAAGTGCAATATAGTACTTAAATATTAGAATATAAAGTATGTAAATTTCAATCGTTCATTTTATCCCTTCAATCAACTGCACAAGCTGCAAAAATAACAAAACTTGCAATGAAGGTGGATATTTGATTTGTTTTAGTAATTATTTCTAGATATTTAAAGAGGGTAATGAAAGTTGTATATTTGAACTTTTTTAGTAATTATTTCTAGATATTTAAAAAGATGGTAGTTAAGGTGGATATAGTTGTTGATGAAAATTAAAGAGGTAATAAAGAAAAAGGTAAAATTCAAATTAAAATAAATAGCAGAATTGATTCTGGAACGCGGAACCAAACATCTCAATTTTATCAGAATCACGAAAGTTGGTACCCAGAGGACGCGGAACCAAACATCTCAATTTTATCAGAATCACGAAAGTGAGTACCCATAAGTGATTCTGGATACCCAAACGCGAAACCAAACATGCACTAAGAAAAGAAAGAAGTGACCACATGTAAGAAGCTAAATAATTCATTCAATGTCTATTATATACATAAAAAATATTGTATTAACTATACATACTGCTACATAACATAGTATTCTCAAGTTGTTGAAAAACATGTATATTATATTAAAAAGGTGTGAACAAAAATACTTTCCCAAGTAGAGTTCATTAGAGCTATATGTAGTAAATCAAATCTTGAGCATAAAATCCTCGAATTAATTTATATATAATGTTGTTTTATCTCAATTTGAAATTTAAATTTTTGTTTCAAAGTAATTTAACTTTCTTATTTTAAGTATATTATATTGGACTACATCCATGAAATATTTATTTCATCTTTAAATGACATGAGAATGAATATATTGGTGTACATAATTACCTCGGATAGTTGATGTGTGACTATGTAACAAAAGCTTGAAGGGTATATTTGGTCCATTTTCGCTAATTAATCAGCTAATTAGGATATAAATTGGGGCTCTCGTTAAATTAAATGCATTTTTGGATCAACTATTGAACTGTAAAGACATATTTGAGCTAAACTAACTATTAACAAAGGACATATCTGCTTAATTTCAAATACTTAGCACGTCTCAACCTTTTCCGTAAAACAAACTCAATTTGTTAAAATAACTATATTTGTGACAAGAGGAAAGTATGATTAATTAGTTCTTGAATTTTGACTATGCAGATTACAGAATTTTTACAATATTATCACCTAAACAATAACTACAGGTGACTAAATGCTCATAATAAATGGAATTAGTTATTTTAAAAATAATAAAGTAGACAACTTGCTATTATATGTAAAAATAGAATAATCGTGTAAAAATTACTTGTAAATCCTTTTTTTTTTTAAAAAGAAATAGATTTTGAAACATGTTGCAGTGTACGTGTTCGAATGAGAGTTTTGGAGTAACTGGTAAAATTGTTGTCATGTGACTGTCATGAGTTCAAGCCGTAGAAACAACCTTTTGCATAAATGTGAGGTAAGATCGCGTACAATAGATCCTTGTGGTCCAAGTCTTTCCTGAACCCCACACATAGCGAGAATTTAATGCACCGGACTATCTTTTTGTTTGCAGTGTACATTTAATAATATAAAATTAAAGATGCTGTTTTTTTGTTAAAGAATATCGTACACTTGTTCTCCACTTGCCGCAGCAGACTTTGGTGTTATTTTGATAAAGCTAATATGCAAGTAATTTGAAAATGACGGCACCAAGAGTGTAATGTGTTAGAATTCATATTATTTATGAATTTTTGTAAGGCAATTACAAGAGTAAAGAAAAGAGAATAAGATTATTATTGATAGTGAATTGGTAAGTAAAAGAAAAACAATTACATCCCTTTATATAGAGTTTAATACAAACAAAATGAGAATAGCCAACGATGTGGGACAACTTTCTTATAATGTTAACATCCCCTCTCAAGATCGCGATGGTGTAGAGAGAAACATCGAGAGTTTGTCAAGAAAGAACCGGTGACGCTGTAAGGTATGTGCCTTTGTGAAGAAATATGCAAGTTGCATAGAAGATGAGACAAATGGCAAGGATAGAGTGTCTTGTTGAAGATGAGACAAATGGCAAGGATAGAGTGTCTTGTTGAAGATGAGACAAATGACAAGGATAGAGTGCCTTGTTGAAGATGATATCGAATAATATGACAATCAATCTCAATATGCTTGGTACGTTCATGAAAGACTGTGTTGTGTGCAATCTGAATAGAACTCTTATTATCGCAATACATCAGTGTCGGTGAGGAAATAGAGACACCCATATCAGCCAATAACCAACGTAACCATACAATCTCACATGTAGTAGAAGTCATAGCACGATACTCTGCCTCGGTTGAAGAGCGAGAAACAACATCTTTTTTCTTACTTTTCCATGAAATAAGTGAATCTCCTAAAAATACACAATATCTAGTAGTGAATTTCCGATCAGTCGGGTTACTAGCCCAATCTGCATCAGAAAATGCACGAAGATGTAATGATGAGGTTGATGGAAACAAGAGACTTTGATAAATCGTTCCTCGGAGATAGCGAAGAATACGCATAACCGCAGCCCAATGTACAGATGTAGGAGAACAAACAAACTGACTGACAATATGAACAGCATATGCAATGTCATGGCGAGTAATGGTAAGTTACACCAGGCTACCCACAACTGAACGATATAAAGTGGTATCAGGAAGAGGATCCCCGTCAGTAGGTGTATATCGAACATTAACCTCAAGAGAAGAGTCAAATATACGAGTATCTGTGAGACGGGTCTGCTCAAGAATATATGCAGTGTACTTAGACTGAGAAAAAAGATATTCCTTCTCAGAATAAGCTACCTCAATGCCTAAAAAGTAACGTAGATGACCTAAATCTTTTATCTCAAAACGGCGAGACAAAATAGATTTTAGGTTTGCAATACCATCAATATCATCACCTGTAATGATCATGTCATCAACGTACAACAAAAGCAAAATACAACCTGCAGGGGATGTTTTAACAAATAACGCTGAATCATGAAAGCTGGAAATAAACCCAAGAGATGATACTACGGTGGAGAACTTGTCGAACCAAGCTCTTGGAGCTTGTTTGAGACCATACAAAACTTTCTTAAGCCTGCACACCTGTCTTGGACTATGTGAAACGCCAGGTGGAGGGACCATGTAGACTTCTTCTTGATGATCCTCATTCAAAAAGGCATTTTTAACATTCATTTGTGAAATATGTCAATGACGAACAGAGGCCACTGCAATAAGAACCCGGACAGATGTCATCTTTGCAACAGGTGCAAAAGTCTCTTCATAATCTATATCATATTCTTGAGCAAAACCCTTTGCAACCAAACGAGCTTGATATCTCTCAATAGAACCATCAGACTTGGTCTTAATCTTGTATACCCATCGAGAACCAATAGTTTTCTAACCAGTCGGTAGAGAAATCAAATCTCAAGTACCAGTTTTGTTCAAAGCAACCAGTTCCTCATTCATAGCCTCTTGCCAAAGAGGATCATGAGCTGTCTCAGAGTAGGAGGTAGGCTCACAGAGAGAATTAATAGAAATTAGAAAGGAAGCGAATGATGGAGCATAGCAAGAATAATCAAAATCGGATACTTGAGTAGATCGTAGAGTGCGTTTAGGATAGCGAGGTGGATCTGGATCTTCAACCACAAGAGGTTCTGAAATAGGCGTAGGAGGGAGCTGAGTATCAATGTCATCGGACCTGCCAGAAGACTGAGAATGAACAGATGATATAGATGTAGAATCGGATGGGCAATCAACATCAAATGAATCAATATCAATAAGGTCAGATTTTGTCATGACATGTGAGGTAGGTGGGATGGAAAAGAAAGGAACATGTTCAATAAAGGAAACATTACGAGACACATACAATTTTCCAGAGACTGGATCATGACAACGATAACCTTTCTGCCCAACCCCATATCCAAGAAAAATACAAATGACGACATGAAAGGATAACTTAGTACGCTCTGCATGTGGACGTAGAACAAAACATGTAAAACCAAAAACTTTTAAATGGGAATATAGTGGGGTGTGACCAAATAGTCTAGCATACGGAGAAATCCCAGAATTATGAGAGGTAGGGATCCTATTAATAAGATAAACAGATGTAAGGACAGCTTCTCCCCAAAATTCACTAGGTACACTAACGAACAAAATCATAGATGTTAGCGATATTTTGAATGCTCATGCAAGTGTACACATCGTTGACAAGTAATATAGTCTGATAAGACCGAATATCGTCCTCAGAGACTGATTTCTAATTACCGTTCATCTATTCTATGTTATCTATTTGGCAATCGATATTTGAGTTGGGTTTTTGTTTAACTACTAGAATAATTGCAAGAATTACTGAACTATTTAAGTTGTAATCAGTTATGAATGAATTAGAGCTTCCAAAATCATCGACTATCCACTCTATTCAATCATTAATGCAACTAGAATGAATTTTTCTTCTATGTTAAGATAGCGGTTAACTAAACTGTCTTATATTCCGGTTAGGACATATAATCACTCAACCCCAGTGCAGAACTCTTCTATTTTTATATGATAGGATTTACCACATAGGAGGATTAAGAATAGTAACCTCTAATGCTACACAAGTATCGGTGTACTGTCGTCCGCAATTTTAACCTATGTCTAGTCAATTACAGCATATCCAAATCTCTCCTCTCGGTTCTTGATTCGAAATTATATATATATTATGATAATTAGTGATCAATTAATTATCAAACATTCATACCAATTATTGACTAAATCTTAATCAAGTGAAGAAGAAATCAAACTACTGCATTAATTCATGAATAGAAGTTTCAAGCGATTCATAAGGAAAGTCCTAATAAAGTTTTTAGCTCCTAGTCATAGTCACGCTAAGAACTAACACAAAATTCATACATAAACTGAATTAAAAACGAAAGAAAAGAAATTACTGCGAACTAAGTCTCCAATTGTAGTCTCTCTTGTTGTCTTGTGTTGTGCTATGTTGTAGAATGACCCCTCTCATAGCATTAATCCCTAGGGCTTAAATATGTTCCAAATTTCGTGCCCTATGGATCAATCTGCCCTTAGCCAATTCTTCTTCGGAACTGAGATTTTCCGCACCGGCACCGCGGTGCCGAAACTCCTGCACCTTCTCAGCAAATATGGCACTGTGGTTCTGCATAGTGGCATCACGGTGCTGAAAGTCCTGTGGCTTCTCAGTAAATATGGCACCGCGGTGCTGAAAATCCTTCGTCCTGATGTGCCAACTTTCGTCCTTTTTGCCTCGGAAGCACCTTTTCTGCCCAATTCTCGCACATTTTCGTCATTTTGCCTTATGGAACTGCTGTGACTCAAAAGAAAGAAAAACAAACCTAATACTATATTAAACACAACCAAAACGAGTAAAATACTAACTAAAAATGACTCAAAAGGCGTATACAAAATATGTCTAACAAACACCCCCAAACTTAACCTTTGCTCGCCCTCGAGCAAAGAAAAAAAAACAAAGACACAAAAATAAAAGACTCAAATACTCAAATCAAGCAGCTGCACAAGTACTTAGAAACACATGAACGTCAGTTGAGATAATATGTACGAACGGATATAGCATGAATTTAGCAATCTAGAATTTCAAGTCAGATATTTCGCAAATTCATTTCAATCATAAGTAATGAAAGCATGAATACCTAACCTATGCATATCAATTTCATTTAGTTCTATGGGTCTGTTTACTTGCTATTCTCCACTAATCATAGACATACATTCTAAAGATCATCAGGACTTTTCAGAGTTGTAATATAGGCTTAGGCAGGGGTAGGTAAGTTTAGGCATTTAGGCTCAATTTACGTACCATAAGCATTTTTCTTACTCAACTATTTTGTCCTTCTTTTTGGTATTCTTTTCAGTTCATACCTATATCCCCCTTTCTCTTTTTGAGAGCATGAAACAATTCACATAGACACCCCCAAACTTAAGCTTTTACATTTTTTCATTGGGGTGCATCACTTTTTCATTCTCTTTTTGTATTCCTTTTTCACTCTTTTTCATTCCAATTTTTCAATTACCGTTTATGCCACACGAGGGAATCATGGGGTGTCAAAGAAAACAACTTATTTTAGGCTCAACATGGCTGACTAGGGATACAATTTATTGCATGGTAGGTAATGAATGGTAAGAAGGGATAACAAAAAAATGTCTGAATCATCTCCCTAACATGTACATCTTAACTATTTCGCCTCAAATAATAAGCAAGCAGACTTCACAAACATTTTTCAATTGACAACACATAGGCTAAGCACCAAATATTCCAAATAATCAAATTTTAATGAATTTTTGATATATCTAACTTAAGCACACAGATTTTAGTTTCTCATCCCACTACAATCCCACTTAGTTCACTAGGCGTTCCAAATAAGCACATCATGCATGATCATAAAAAACATTGACTCACATAAAACACAAAAACAAACAAAAGACTCAAAAATAAATAAACAAAAGACTCAAAAATAAAATAAAATAAGAATTCCCCCTCCCCAAACTTAAACTACACATTGTCCCAAATGTGTAAAAGACTCAAAAATTAAAGAGAGACGACTTACAGACATACAGCGGCTCAAAATGGTGGTGGTGGCGGCAGATACTACATTGACCATTTTAGGGATTTTTATTTTCTGAAAACGCGTTCAGGCTCCGCAGTCCTGCAGAATGGCACCGCGGTGCCTAAATTCCTGCAACCTTTCTGATCTTCTGGCACCGCGGTTCTGCATATTTGCACCGCGGTGCTGAAACTCCTGATTCATTCCCTGCTTCATGTCTCATTCCTTCACCTGGCATCACAACACAACAAAAATTCCAAACGTGAGACTATTCTAATTAAACTAAATTGCATAATTTAAACATTGGGTTGCCTCCCAAGTAGCGATGTCTTTAACGTCTTGTATCCGGACGCCGGTTCCTCTTCATTGTGACTTGAGACAGACCACAGAGTTGATTTGTTCTATGTCACTCAACAAGTATGGCTTCACTCTATGTCCATTCACTTTGAATGGTACGCCCTCTTTTCCTCTCAACTCGACTGCACCATAGGGAAACACTTTTTCCACAACAAATGGCCCTGACCATCTGGACTTCAACTTACCTGTGAACAATCTCAGTCGTGAACTGAGTAAGAGTACTTGTTTCCAGGTTGTGGCTCTTTACGTATCAAGTTCTTGTCATGCCATGCTTTGACCCTCTCCTTGTAGATTTTTGCATTCTCATAAGCGTTGTTCCAAAATTCATCTAACTCGTTCAGTTGCAGCAACCTCTTATGCCCTGCTGCTTTGGCATCAATGTTCAGCTTTCTCGTTGCCCAGTATGCCCTGTGTTCCAACTCCACCGGTAGATGACATGTCTTCCCATAGACCATCATGTATGGTGACATCCCAATGGGAGTCTTGAAAGCTTTCCTATAGGCCCATAGTGCATCATCCATCTTCGTAGACCAATTCTTCTTTGAGCCATCCACTGTCTTTTCCAGTATGTTTTTCACTGCCCTGTTTGAAATTTTAGCCTGCCCGTTGGCTTGCGGGTGGTATGGCAAAGCAGTCCTGTGGTAGACTCCATAATGTGCCAGCAAGGTATCAACCTGCTTGTTGCAAAAATGACTCCCTTTATCGCTGATGAGGGCTCTTGGAGTGCTAAACCTTGTGAATATGTTTTTCTGCAGGAATTTCAAGACAGTTTTACTATCATTCTCTTTAGTAGCCACTGCCTCGACCCATTTGGACACATAATCCACTGCAAGAAGAATGTATTGGTTCCCAAAGGACGTTGGGAACAGGCCCATGAAATCAATCCCACACACGTCAAACAGCTCCACTTCTAAGATCCCAGTCAGGGGCATTTCGTTTCGCCTTATCATGTTCCCAGTTCTTTGGCAACGATAACAACCCCTCACGAAGGTGTTGTCATCCTTGAATAGGGTTGGCCAATAGAATCCACTCTGCAATACCTTGGCTGATGTCCATGATGCTCCAAAATGGCCACCACATTGCAAGGTGTGACAATGAGTGAGAATTTGGGGCATTTCATCCTCGGGTACGCACTTTCTTATGACTTGATCAGCACAGTGCTTGTAGAGAATTGGCTCCTCCCAGTAGTAATGTTTTACCTGTTACACTCCGTAATTCCATGGCTACTAGTAGTTGGATTATTTCCAATAGAGTTATGGACTAAGTGTTAAATTATTAAGTCTTAGTATATGGAAGGGTGAAGCCATCGAAATTTCAAGAAATATGGCTAAGTGTGGAGATATTTTATGTGAAGGGCAAGACAAGTGGGGCTCATGGGTCCCCCTCCACTTGTGCTACTACACTTGTATTAATTCAAGAGATTGCAAGACTTAGCTCATATTCTCTTCTTCATCCAACTCTCTTATCTCTTCTCTTGTCTTCCAAAGTCTCGAAATAGCCATAGAAAAAGTGAAGAACAAGTGTAACTTATTTTACAAGATTAAGCACCTTAACCAAGTTCTAAGCCAAGTTAACCTTGCAAGTTGTGAGTCACTGTTTTTGGTAAGAAAAGTGTCTTCAAACCCTAAGCTTGTTGATGAACTTTTTGGAAGTAAAATATGAAAGCAAAATGGATACAAGATTGTAGAGGATACGTGTGTGTGATTGTAACGTGAAGAAGTGGTGCAAAAACTGGAAAGTGTCACGGTTTGGCCGAGAACCTTGGGACTGTTTTAGGCTAAAACTAAGGTAAGATTTCTTCTTCCTCTTAAAGTACTTGGAAGTTACATGATGTTATAGTAAAGGTATGATCTTGTGTTAAGTAAAATGTAGAATAAGAAGTGCAAGTCACGGTTTTTGGCAAGATAGCCGATTGTAGACAATTTTTGGTATTGTTAGATTCGTTGGTTATTGTTGTTATTATCGTCACTACTTGCATGTTAAAATGAAGGAAATATGGTTATTACAAGTTGATATGATTATATTAAAGTATTAGAACTTGGATTGGATTTTAAGGAATATTGAAAAAGGGCTTTGGTTGTGGTTGTTTGGTCGATACTTGTATAAAACTGTTGGATATTGTTATGTCGTTTTAGGGACTGTTTTGTGGCGTTAGAATTCTAAAAATTTAGTCACCATTATGCATTTTTAAGTATAGTAATTGCTAATGAAAATCCTAAAGGAATAAGGGTGTAGAATGGAGTTAAAAGACCTCACACTTTACCCTTGTTATTGTGGGATTGTGGACTGTTTTAGCGTGGAATAAGAGGCTGATTTACGTGAGAAAAAGGTGTGTGAATCACCTTGGTTAATTGTTTGGTTGTGCCCTGAATTGGTGCTTGGTTGTGCCCTGAATTGGTGCTTGAAAGGTGGAAAAGTACGTATAAATAGGGGAAGTGCTGCCCAAATTTTTATATAAAAGGAGAGTCCTTATGTGGTATAGTATATACTACGTATACTAGTTGTTATACCCCGTATTTCCAGAGTATGTACGTGAGGGCGTACGTACAAAAGTTTAAGCCTTAAGTAGGCAAAGGGACGAAATTTGTGCACAACTAGCGAAAAGAATCGTTTTCCGACGAAACGTTTTCCGGACTTTGCGAAAGGAAAATTACGGTTGCAACATTTATAATTTTTGCGGATTTTTCCGAGAGATGAAATATTTTGGACCAACGAGAGGGCGACAAGTGTCACCCTCAAGTGGGCGGAAATGTTGGACGAAACATGGCACGTTTTTGGCCTTTATTTTTGGTCAAGGAGTTGGTAGGATATTTTGTGATATTTTGTGTAGTAGATGAGCAAGTGGGACCCACTCAACACTTGTCCAAATCTTCACCCTCCACTTGCCCACCACTTGTCTTAATCTTGGCCATTGAAGGCCCTATAAATACCCCCCCTTAGTTGAAGACTTCTTCATCCACAAATAATTTCTAAGTCTTGAAAATCCCTCTCCCCCTTAGTGTAGCTCTCGTCCAAGAGCTCCCCCTCCCCCTTGAGAAGGCCCTTGGCCGAAACAAACCCCCCCCCCTCTTGAGTTGTTCTCGTGAAACACCCCCTCCCCCCCTTGGTAGAAAAGTATTCTCCAAGTATTGTTACTATTCCAAAATACCTTGGCCCAAATACCTTGTAGTATTCCAAGGTTACCCCTATACTAAAAGCCCAGAAATACTATTATACTTCCCTTCAGTCACAAAAACGAAACCCTAAGGAAAATCTTCATAATTGGTTGAAGTATTAAGAAGAAGTTGCGTAGAACTTCTAAGGGTTGTTTGGAGCGGGTTGGAGCACCCAGAGTAGGAGCTAAACGTTGCTCAGGATCGACATTTAAACTTGGATAATTTTGGGCTTATCGAGGTAAATACTCTTGTCCTTCTATTGTAATTGGAAATTACATACTGTAGTTGTATAGAAATGAGTATAAGATATATAGAAGGATGGTATAAGAGAAGAGAATTAAATTGAAATCACATCAGAAGAATATTAAAAAAGAAGATTGAACTGTACTTACATAGGACTGTATTTACAGTAGACTTGTGTAGTTTAGCGGGTAGGGAAGTGCTGCCCGATTTTCCGTAGAATAGAGAACCCTCTGCTTAGAATATTCTACAGAGTAGTCTAGACGTTGATAGACGTATATGGCCTTTATAGGTTGAAAGTTCTGCGAGTAGCATGTTCTACTTGAAAGGTGGACAAGGCTAGGGTTATAGCGATGAGCGCTTTTTCTATTTGTCGATAATCGTCGCGAGGTATGTGATTCTTCCTATCCTCTTGAGCATGATATTTTAAAAGAATATATATAGTACGGTGGACGTACGTGTGTTAACTGAACGTGGTTTTACTTCGATGTCTTTTGACTTAAGTTTTAAATAATAAAGAATCTTGAAGTATTTCAAAAGAATTAAGAATCGTTTTTGAAAGAAGGGTAATACTTGGTTTTGAAAGCTTAAGAGTTATACTAGCTTTATGGGAAGTTAGGTATAACGTCTTAAGAGAGATAAAAAGAATGGTTTATTGATCTTAAAAGATAAGAGACTTGACTTAATTGAATTGATATGAATTTTATTAAAAAGTGTGAAACCTCATTCGTGAGTAATGAGTATTTGGTCTTTAAAAGAATAATGTTTCTTGATTTCGAAATGAGAATAAGTATCGAACGAACCATCGCAGCGTTAATAAAGGAAAATGTATTGACAATTAAGTAATTATATTTAAACCAGTAGAAACCTCCATCTGCATAGAAGCTAAGATAAGACAAGATTGTATTACATTTCCTAGATCATGGCTGCTTTAATAAGATTGTTATAAACAAGAATAACCTACTCACACATAAGGTGTCACGACCGACCCTGTGTCGCGATCGTGCCTATCGGGCACCTGTCAGTACACATCGAGAATAGCAATGAACATACATAATACAAAATCAGTATAAGGTAAACATCACTAGCAAGCCAAAGCGCCGCTTTTCATAAAATAACTTAATCGAATGTGAAACAAGATAACCGGTTCTTACAACCAAACCACAAACGTGACTACGCACCTAGAATAACAAGCGTGGCGGACAGGCCCCGCCATACCCCGAATGTACAAAATACCTATAACCTCAGGGAATCATACCAAAAAGACAAAGCCTCCGGATGGATGGGGCTTTCCAGGAAATGAACAGTGATCCTAAGAGCGGACCAAAGTTACGATCTCGAGTGCGGATTTAACGCAGCCTCGGCGAGGTCAGATAACAGTACCAAGTATGTGAAATCAAAATACGTAATGAAATCATAAGTCCGAAAATAAGTCGGGTCGTGGATGAAATCAACTTACCTTTTATCGTGCCTTACTAACAATGAGAGTAACAAACATATATATAATCTCGCATAAAATAGGAGGCTCGTGATCAAAACAGGTCCTCGCCTGTAGTATCAATAAGCAATCCTACTCGGGACTATTTCACCCGCACGGGTCCTGTGGACCCGCATGAGGTATTCTCGCATAGGTCTGTACCGCACGGGACTATTTCACCCGCATAAGCCCATAAGGACTCGCATGAGGTATTCCTCGCGATCGTGGTAGCAATTCCACTAACAGGTGGTATAACGATCTTGGGACTTACCCTCGATATACTCTACCCACAAACAGATGGTATAACGATCTTGGGGACTTACCCCTCAGATATACTCTTACACTGGAGCAGATGGTATAACGATCTTGGTCAGTACTTCGATATACTCTTATACTGGAGCAGATGGTATAACGATCTTGGGGCTTGCCCCTCAGATATACTCTTACACTGGTGCAGATGGTATAACGATCTTGGGCCTGCCCCTCAGATATACTCTTACACTGGAGAAGGTGGTATGACGATCTTGGGACTTGCCCCTCAGACATACTCTTACCCTGAAGAAGGTGGTATAACGATCTTGGGGCTTGCCCCTCAGATATACTCTTACCCTAGCTCAAACTGTCATCATATCATAATCATAAATAAGTTAAGAAAACTTATAACTTCTTATTAGTCTTGTTCATATACCCTCTCATTTTAGTATCCTAAGGCACTAACATGTCTTTTAATAGAAAATCCGGGAATTTAACCCAAGTAATACATGCTTCAACTCCTTTAAAAAAATGACTCCTCTTTATACATAAAAACTTTTGGGAAATTGATGCCTTAAAATCAATTTGTCTCTTCATACACTTATCTTACTTAGAGTAAATCTCTTCTTGTTAACCCTTCATAAAGCTAATATAACTAACTTTCCATAAAGCCGTTATACTATCTTTATACTTTAGAAATTAAGACCTTCTTATCTTTTCATAAGGCCGTTATAACTAACTTCTCATAAAGCCGTTATAACTCCTTATAAACCATTTTGTTCTTTTACTAACCAAGAGACTTATACTTCAAACAAATCTACACAACTTTCAAAAATACTTCAAGTCTCTTATCTTTAGAATAATTCAATACTCAATACTTTCACACCAAGTACTCTATACTTTTGTAAAATCATACTTTTCCCTTAACCAAGAGACTTATACTTCTTAAAACAAAACAAGTCTTTATTTATACTTAACCAAGTAAGAATACTAAATCTTGTACGTTTACCGTACTACATAGATACAAATACTCATGCTCAAAAGATAGGAAAGTTTCACATACCTTTTTGATCAATCCACTTGCTAAGTCCAAACTACCGCAAGTAATATGTCAACCTAAAATAACCATGATACGTTTATTAACCTCTAATTTCAATGTAGAATAATCTAAACTCAAAGCCACTAAATTCTATGGAAAATTGGGCAGCATTTCCTTTGTTTCTACATACTTTGCCACCTTTCTCAAGGCCGAATTTATCATCCAAACGCCACATTTAAGGCTCAACAATCCAACATTATAAAGGGGGTTACACCTCCAAACTTGGGTGTGTAAAATTCTGCCCCATTAGGTACAACAATTCACTAAACAATTCTAAGGTAGTTTTTAGGCTACAACATGCTCATAATATTCTCTTAACCAATTCTTTTATATTCAAACCACATTTCTTGCATGCAATGACTCTAAGAGCATTATTCACTATCACAAGTTCTTTCTTCTTAACATGCAACACTAAAAACTAATTCTAAAGGAAGAATCATTACCTTAGAGCTTTAGCCAAATCTTTCCAACCACTTGCTAGCTTCCTTTTCAAGAACACCACCACAACAACCTTCACAAGCTAGCCACAAGCTTCCCTCTTGCTTTTACTTTTTCAGATTTTTCCTAAGGCTAGAATGTCTCTTGGGATTTTAGAGAGAAGGAGGAGCTTGAACTTTTTAAGAGAGAAGGAAGAGCTTTTGTCTAAGAGAGAGAGATGAAATATGACCAAGTCTTGAAGACTTGGTCAATATAATGCATGCAAAATCAGATGGGGGGGACACTTGTCACCTCCCAAGGTCTTTAAAAAGAAAACTGACTTTTCCTAAGTTTTTTCCGCCTCCGCCTGGCCATCCATCTCCGGGCTGCCAAGGGCGCTAAACCTCCGCAGCTTCTCAACTTCCGCGCCGGCCGCTTCTTCCACAAGGCGCTGCAACTTCAGCGCCCTCGATTTCGCGCAGCGCCTGCATCCGCGCCGCGCTCGTTGTTTTGCTCAAACGCATTTCTGTCCGTCACAAGACCGAACTTGTAACTCATAACTTCCTACTCGATGTCCTATCGACGAATCTGGTTGCGTTGGAATCTAGACTCAACGAACTACGCCCCAGGCCTTTGAAACACTTAAGAACTCTCAATGTATCGGGTCATAACCCGCCTCAAAGTTGACTAAAACCCGTCCGGAACAATCCGTCAACCTATCCTTAGAAAATTTTAAGTCTTACCCCCTTTCGTACGCTCTAAAACGCATGACCTGAACTACGGGGTGTAACATTCTCCCCCCCTTAGAAACATTCGCCCCCGAATGTTCCTTTGGAGCCAATCTACTATTCCTCGATACATCCTCGGACTTCACGCTTAATAGGACCTTACTATGCCACTTGTGACCATAAGATATCGCACACGCTCAATCATTCCTCATAAATCGAACAGGAAAATGAATCCAACGTATGACCCATAACCACTTACTCTCGTTCACGGCCTAACAGAATTGCCCGTTCGTATCTACCAACTTATTCTAACACATGTACATAGTCTCAATATCCTCTGTTCATAACACTAAATCATACAACAATCCTATCACACATACTAATCTCTAAAGGGTCAAAGATGTACCTGTAACTATTGCTTCGCATTCTCCTTATCGTCCTAATCATGATCCTGCCCTGCACGACGCATAACAAAAGAAGGCGATGAACCAGCCACTGATTCCGAAGGTTGAATCTCTACATCCGCGCTTATCCTCGGCTCCGACAGCTTCGCATAATGGCCCCGCCGCCACATGTATAGCAATTACCCAAACTAGCACGACACTCCCATAATGGGTCCTACCACCTCGACTCCACCGAGGTAGAGGGGGCCTCCATAGACTAACACCCTACTCCTCGAAAACTCGAACCCTGAGCCCGACCGCCCCCGAATCTCCGAATGTCACGAAGACGGTGGAGTACTCCGTCTTGGCCGAGGCGCATAACTAGCTCGCGAGGTGGTCCGCCTTGAAAATCGCCCCGAGATCTCGCTGCCTGGCCTCTGGGCTGGCTCGAGTCAAGTCGACCCTCCTTTCTCTCGCCCTCTATCCTCGCGATATGCTCGCATCTCGGCAATATCCATCCTCGGTCAAGAGCCACCCCCAAGCATGCAGTAATCATATGACGGTCTAACCCCATCACATATCGATGAACCCTGTCTGTCATGTCCGCTACGTTGGTGTGCGCATACCTGGCCAATGAGTCAAACTCCAGGCTGTACTCTCTGATAGTCCTTCCGTCCTGCCTCAAGGTCGAGAATCTATCTACGCGGGCTCTCTCATCTCGTGAGGCAAGAAGTGATCCAGAAAGCCTCGTGAACTCCTCCCAAACACCGGGAGAGTATCCTCACCTCTCGTCAACACCAGGACTCAAACCGTTCAACGCAATATCGCAGAACCGGAAGAAGCTAACACTACGGACTCGCCTCCGAGGCCCTAAGCACTGCGTAGTCCGCCGCACTGCCGAATAAACTCGAGGATCCTCCTCGCACCTCGAACCATAGAACTCGGTGGATCACAACTCGAAAGTCCGAATCCTTAAAGCCGCCACTAGGGTTAGCCACCGGCCGGCGCCGCCGCCACAATGCTAGTCAACAACCCGACCGCTCTCCGTAATCCCTACTCGCCTTTGTGGAACGAGGCTCGTACGGAACCTCTGCCACCGCCGCCCTTCTAATATCGCCACAGAATTGAACTCGCCGACCCGCCATCGCCTCGTGCATAGTCCGTGCCCGAGTCCCGTAACTCTCACGTGCCACTAGCAGCCTCGCCACGCTTGCCCTTCGGCTCGTCGCTTCCGCGAGGCATAATCAGCACAAGGATAGGTCGAGAGGACTCAACCTACTATGCGACTCTCATCGCACGATCTCAAAGGGAGAAGAATGGAAACTAATCCTAAATGTCTCCGACCTCCGATTATAGATGTGGTGCACAACACACCGATAATCAAGACTCTACTAGACACGGCCGTAGACACTTTCCGAGGACTAATCGCTCGATACCACTTTTGTCACGATCCGACCGGCCGCGATCGTGCCCTATCGGGCACCGCCGTCGTACACATCAGAGAATAGCAATGAACATACATAATACAAAATCAGATAAGGTAAACATCACTAGCAAGCAAGCGCCGCTTTCATAAAATAACTTAATCGAATGTGAAACAAGATAACCGGTTCTTAAAGCCCAAACCACAAACGTGACTACTGCACTTAGAATAATAATCGTATGACGGGCCCCGCCATACCCCGAATGTACAAAATACCTATAACCTCGTGGAATCATACCAAAAGACAAAGCCTCCGAGGGATGGAGATTTCAGAAATGAACAGTGATCCTAAGAGTGCGGACCAAAGAGTTACGATCTCGAGCCGCAGATGAACGCACTTCGAAGGAGGTCGCATAACAGTACCAAGTATGTGAAATCAAAATATCAGAATGAAATCATAAGTCCGAAAATAAGTTGGGTCGTGGATGAAATCAACTTACCTTTTATCAGGCCTTACTAACAATGAGAGTAACAAACATATATATAATCTCGCATAAAATAGAGGCTCGTGATCAAAACAGGGTCCTCGCCTGTAGTATCGATAAGCAATCCTACTCGGGACTATTTCACCCGCACGGGTCATGTGGACCCGCATGAGGTATTCCTCGATAGGTCAGACTACCGCCGCGTGAGACTATTTCACCCGCATAAGCCCATAAGGACTCGCATGAGGTATTCCTCGCATCGTGGGTAGCAAGTCTACTCGGAATGTGGTATAACGATCTTCGGGACTTACCCTCGATATACTCTTACCCGAAACATATGGTATAACGATCTGGGACTTACCTCGATATACTCTTACACCGGAGCAGATGGTATAACGATCTGGGTCAGTACTTCCGGATATACTCTTATCTCGGAGCAGATGGTATAACGATCTGGGCTTGCCTCGATATACTCTTACACCGTGCAGATGGTATAACGATCTTGGGCCCGCCTCGATATACTCTTACACCGAGAAGGTGGTATGACGATCTGGGCTTGCCTCGCATATACTCTTACCCCGAGAAGGTGGTATAACGATCTTGGGGCTTGCCCCTCAGATATACTCTTACCCTAGCTCAAACTGTCATCATATCATAATCATAAATAAGTTAAGAAAACTTATAACTTCTTATTAGTCTTGTTCATATACCCTCTCATTTTAGTATCCTAAGGCACTAACATGTCTTTTAATAAAAAATCCGGGAATTTAACCCAAGTAATACATGCTTCAACTCCTTTAAAAAAAATGACTCCTCTTTATACATAAAAACTCTTGGGAAATTGATGTCTTAAAACCAATTTGCCTCTTCATACACTTATCTTACTTAGAGTAAATCTCTTCTTGTTAACCCTTCATAAAGCTAATATAACTAACTTCTCATAAAACCGTTATACTATCTTTATACTTTAGAAATTAAGACCTTCTTATCTTTTCATAAGGCCCTTATAACTAACTTCACATAAAGTCGTTATAACTCCTTATAAACCATTTTGTTCTTTTACTAACCAAGAGACTTATACTTCAAACAAATCTACACAACTTTCAAAAATACTTCAAGCCTCTTATCTTTAGAATAATTCAATACTCAATACTTTCACACCAAGTACTCTATACTTTTGTAAAATCATACTTTTCCCTTAACCAAGAGACTTATACTTCTTAAAACAAAACAAGTCTTTATTTATACTTAACCAAGTAAGAATACTAAATCTTGTACGTCTACCGTACTAAATAGATACAAATACTCATGCTCAAAAGATAGGAAAGTTTCACATACCTTTTTGATCAATCCACTTGCTAAGTCCAAACTACCGCAAGTAATATGTCAACCTAAAATAACCATGATACGTTTATTAACCTCTAATTTCAATGTAGAATAATCTAAACTCAAAGCCACTAAATTCTATGGAAAATTGGGCAGCATTTCCTTTGTTTCTACATACTTTGCCACCTTTCTCAAGGCCAAATTTATCATCCAAACGCCACATTTAAGGCTCAACAATCCAACATTATAAAGGGGGTTACACCTCCAAACTTGGGTGTGTAAAATTCTGCCCCATTAGGTACAACAATTCACTAAACAATTCTAAGGTAGTTTTTAGGCTACAACATGCTCATAATATTCTCTTAACCAATTCTTTTATATCCAAACCACATTTCTTGCATGCAATGACTCTAAGAGCATTATTCACTATCACAAGTTCTTTCTTCTTAACATGCAACACTAAAAACTAATTCTAAAGGAAGAATCATTACCTTAGAGCTTTAGCCAAATCTTTCCAACCACTTGCTAGCTTCCTTTTCAAGAACACCACCACAACAACCTTCACAAGCTAGCCACAAGCTTCCCTCTTGCTTTTACTTTTTCAGATTTTTCCTAAGGCTAGAATGTCTCTTGGGATTTTAGAGAGAAAGAGGAGCTTGAACTTTTTAAGAGAGAAGGAAGAGCTTGCAAAATCAGATGGGGGGGGGGGGGACACTTGTCACCCTCCCAAGGTCTTTTAAAAGAAAAATCTGACTTTTCCTAAGTTTTTCCGCCTGCATCCGCCGGCGCCATCGCTTCCAGCCAAGGCTGAAACCTCCGCAGCCTTCTTCGAACTTTCGCGCCATGCTCGCTTCCGGCCATGGCGCTGAACTTCAGCGGCCCTCGATTTCGCGCGCATGCTCGCATCCGGCGCCGCGCTGTTTTGCTCAAATGCATTTCTGTCCGTCACAAGACCGAACTTGTAACTCTCATAACTTCCTACTCTGATATCCTATCGACGAACGGTTGGTTGCGTTGGAATCTAGACTCAACAAAATACGCCCAGGCCTTTGAAACACTTAAGAACTCTCAATGTATCGGGTCATAACCCGCCTCAAAGTTGACTAAAACCCGTCCGGAACAATCCGTCAACCTATCCTTAGAAAATTTTAAGTCTTACCCCCTTTCGTACGCTCTCAAACGCATGACCTGAACTACGGGGTGTAACATAAGGCATACGTTACTCAATCGTTTTAAAAGAGATTATGTTATTAAGTGATTAAGACTATGAACTACGAAAACTTTCGAAAATAAGAGACGTGAATATTTGAAATTAGGCAAACTTGAACTTTGGAAAAGAATGTTGTTGCTTGATTTTAAAAAGGAAAGTATGGAAGTTGTTTTGGTCTACTTAAAATGTTAGTCACTCTATTTTTTTAATACTACGGGTATCGGGTGACCGTTGTAAAATAAATGGATCCTTTAAAAAGAATTTAACGTATGTAGTACTTTGGGGTTAAAACCTGGACTTTGGCATAAAATGAAAGTACCTTGAGTTTTTTGTAACTTGCCTATGTTTGCGTGTGATAGCCTTGTCGTGCTAGTATTGTATTTCTATACCACCGCGTCTCTCAATGGAGGGCCGGTTGATTTGTTATGATCTTACTTGGACGTCTGGCGCGACGGAGGATTCCACTGCGCTTCCTCGTTGATAGCATTATTCCATGGACTAGCTCTCCATGAGGTTTTACTGATTCGGCTTTGGTATCTGGTGGTTGGCTTTCGTACTTGCCCCGTCTCGTGGCTGATTCGGCCTTGGTACCTGGTAGTTAGCCTTCGCACTTGCCCCGTTCAGTTTAGTGGCGAAGTCTCGTGACGCCTTCGTATCCGTAGTTAGCCTCGTGATTGCCCCGGCCACCACGTGACACGCTTTGGTATCCGTAGTTGGCTTCGATTGCCGCCTTCGCCGTGGCGAAGTCTCGTGATACGCCGGTATCCGTAGTTAGCCCTCGACTTGCCCGGCCACCACGTGACACGGCTTGGTATCCGGTAGTTGGCTTCGTACTTGCCCTGATCGCCTTCGTGGTTTGGTTGTATAGTATTGTTAGTACGGCTTTGGTATCCGTAGTTGGCTTTGCCCCCGATTGATGACGGTTTTGGTATCCGGTAGTTAGCCTTCGATTTGCCCGCACGGCTTTTATGACTCAGTGGGACTCGTTGTTTATGTGTACTCCTTGGTGTTATTATATCATGATCGCAGGTGATGGAAGGTATTCCACGCTTGATTGATGTTGGTGTGAGACCCATAGTTATATTTGAGTGATGACCTTGAGGCGTGAGTCCCCGACTTACGTGATCGCTATTTATCAGGATCGTAGTTTGGTTATCATACATGTCTCGCTTTATATAGACTACTATGATTTCATTTACTGATTTTCGGGCCACATACTTGGTACTGTTGCATCGACCTCCCAGTGGGTTGCGTCATGCCGCAGGTAGAGGTACACCGCTTGTTGATCCTCGCTCATAGGATCGTAGTTCACGTGTGGGAAGCTCCGCTTCCGAGGCTTATCTTTCGTATAGTCCTCACCGTAGTACTTGTACATCTGTGGTATGGCGGGGCCCCGTCCCATGTTGTATAAAAACTCTTAGAGGTCCGTAATCTTGTGGCGTGGTTTGTAAGGATGTAACGTCGTTCAAGTTTTATGTATATACACGCCGAAGCGATATTTTCATGGATAAACTGTTTCATTCTATAATTGTTTCATGTCTTGTTTTTATATTCCACGATTACTCGATGTATGACTACTTGGGTGCGGGTAAGGCACCCACGCCCGGATCGGTCGTGACAAAAGTGGTATCGTGAGCGCTTAATCCTCGGAAAGTGTCTGCATCGCGTGTCAGTAGAGTCTTGATTATCGATGTGTTGTGCACCACATCTATAATCAGGAGGCTGCAAGACATTTAGGATTGGTTTCCATTCTTCTCATTCTGAGATCGTGCCTTAGAGTTGTGTTATAAGTTGGACCCTCCGACGATTTCGTTTCACCGATTATGCCTCCGCGCAGTGCAACCCGGGCCCAGATGGGCAAGGCAGCCGAGGGAGCTGCTAAGTAGAATACAGAGGAGTATGAGGGCGCAGGCCCGGTCTTTACCTGAGATAGTGCTTCAGACGGTGAGTTTTGCGACGCCGCCACTTCAAAGAGTTTAGAGCGCAGCAGTGGCCACGAGACCACAAGACTGAGCCTCCATCCCACACTGGAGCAGGAGTCGGGTACAAAGAGATGACCGCCATCGCCGTGATCGTGGCCGCATACGAGGATAAGCCGATACTGATTCCGATGCAGTACCCGTAGTTCACCCGAGAAGCAGATAGTTTGAGATCGGGACTTTCTAAGTCGCGCCCGTTGTTTTATGGATCGAGGCACGAGGATGATCCGCAGGAGTTCATCCGAAGCGATACGCGATCGCGAGAGTGATCAAGGCTTGGAGACCGAGTCGTGGTCTTAGGTTCACATCGGCCGCGTGATACCGCAATGATCGGTTTGATTCGCGAGCTGTCCCGGGAGCATGCGCCTCGGTATTTGGGAGGAGTTCTCGGAGGCATTTCTCAGCCACTTCTTGCCTCCGCAGATGAGGAGGGCACGGGCCGACAGATTTTTAATATTGAGGTAGGACGGGCGTATGGTTCGGGAGTACAATGTGGAGTTTGGCTCACTAGCTCGGTACGTCCCCGCATTAGTAGCTGACATGGGGGACAGAGTGCACCGCTACGTCACCGGGCTTGATGACTACTTGGTAGAGGCTTGTTCGGCTGTAGCTCTTCAGCCGAGCATGGACATTGCCCGCATGCAGGCTTATGCACTTGGGTGTGAGGAGCGGAGAGGTCGGCGGAATGACCGGGATCAACGTAAGAGGCCAGACAGCAGAGTCTTTTGGCGACTTTCGAGGCGGACCGCCTCAGCAGCAGACTAGTTATGTACCTCCGCCAGTACAGAGTGGTCCTCCACGCCTTGGATATTCAGAGCAGGTCGGTGGCTCCTGTGTTTCAGATTTTCGGGAGTAGGAGTGCTCGGACGAGGCCACCCTTGTCTCGATGTGCGTTGTGGAAAAATTCATGGGTGAGTGTCGTACTAATTTGGGAGATTGTTATGCTTGCGGCCAACAGGCCATTTGGCGAGATCGTCCACTGCAGGTAGCACCGGTAGGATAGCACAGACTACGAGATCGATGCGGGTTCTTCACCTTCCATAGCTAGGTAGATGTTCATACACCGTGAGCCACGGCAGAGGTCGCGGTGGGAGTTCTGCTTTAGCGGTCCTTTGAACCACCTATTTTTCGTATATCCTTAACCTCTAGAGATTAGCATGCGTGATACGATGATTATATGTTGAGTACTATGTACAGATAGCGTTGTGTATATTGTGGTTTAGAGACACGGTTAGTTGAAAGGTTAAGTATGGGACAGGGGAAGGTATGAACCTTAGAATATTACACGTTGAGACCTTAGATGTAAGGCGTCTTGAATAAAAGATTTTACTGTTAGTCTTTGTCAAAATACTTGGTATGCGTAAATGTATTGTGGATAATTCCATGGGTTGTGTAAGATGAAAGTGGTAGCTTTCAAGATTTGAATAGGTAAGATTGTTCGGATCGGGAACAAGAGTTTGGCGCGATTTTGGTCCGCTTGAGGACCATTCGCGGTCGACCCGCACCCGGTCAGCGGGGTCGTTCGAGGTGAACCCACGGTGGTAAGGTCACGAGGGTGCTAGGCCCAGGTTTAGGTAACCATCGTATGAGTTCGTGGATATGTTCGACCAGAATCGGATCGTGAAGGCCGGGAATGGCCTTAAAGGAATTCAAGGCTAGTAAGATGACCAAGTTGGGAGGTGGTGACTCCAAAGTTTTGGAAACGGCGACCTGAGTATGGAATGTGTACTAGGAGAGAGTTCGGGTACGAAGCGGTACGACGAGTAAGGAAAGAAGTGAACGTGTGTTAGCAGAATAAAAGAGATCATTTTGTTGTGAAGTGAAGATGCGAAGGGAGTATCCTTTAGACCAGGGTGGAAGCTTTTGTGATGTAGGAGTGATTCCTCGTTGACTTGGGTAAGTATTTGCGCGTGTGTTATTTTGTGGCCAGGTGTGGCATTGGCAACTTGTTTAAGTTAAGAGGAACTTTATCGTTATCTGTCTTGAGAAGGAACATTCGGGACGAATGTTTCTAAGGAGGGGAGAATGTTATACCCCGTATTTCCAGAGTATGTACGTGAGGGCGTACGCACAAAAGTTTAAGCCTTAAGTAGGCAAAGGGACGAAATTTATGCACAACTAGCGAAAAGAATCGATTTCCGACGAAACATTTTCCGGACTTTGCGAATGGAAAATTACGGTTGCAACATTTATAATTTTTGCGGATTTTTCCGAGAGATGAAATATTTTGGACCAACGAGAGGGCGACAAGTGTCACCCTCAAGTGGGCGGAAATGTTGGACGAAACATGACACGTTTTTGGCCTTTATTTTTGGTCAAGGAGTTGGTAGGATATTTTGTGATATTTTGTGTAGTAGATGAGCAAGTGGGACCCACTCAACACTTGTCCAAATCTTCACCCTCCACTTGTCCACCACTTGTCTTAATCTTGGCCATCAAGGCCCTATAAATACCTCTTAGTTGAAGACTTCTTCATCCACAAATAATTTCTAAGTCTTGAAAATCCTCTCCCCTTAGTGTAGCTCTCGCCCAAGAGCTCCCTCCCTCGAGAAGGCCCTTGGCAAACAAACCCCTCTCGAGTTGTTCTCGTGAAACACCCTCCCCTTGGTAGAAAAGTATTCTCCAAGAATTGTTACTATTCCAAAATACTGCCCAAATACCTTGTAGTATTCCAAGGTTACCCCTATACTAAAAGCCCAGAAATACTATTATACTTCCCTTCAGTCACAAAAACGAAACCCTAAGGACAATCTTCATAATTGGTTGAAGTATTAAGAAGTTGCGTAGAACTTCTAAGGGTTGTTTGGAGCGGTTGGAGCACCCAGAGTGAGCTAAACGTTGCTCAGGATCGACATTTAAACTTGGATAATTTTGGGCTTATCGGGGTAAATACTCTTGTCCTTCTATTGTAATTGGAAATTACATACTGTAGTTGTATAGAAATGAGTATAAAATATATAGAAGGATGGTATAAGAGAAGAGAATTAAATTGAAATCACATCAGAAGAATATTAAAAAAGAAGATTGAATCAGATTTACATAGGATCAGATTTACATGAGACTTGTGTAGTTTAATGGGTAGGAAGTCTCGCCCGATTTTCCGTAGAATAGAGAACCTCTCGCTTAGAATATTCTACAGAGTAGTCTAGACGTTGATAGACGTATATGGCCTTTATAGGTTGAAAGTTCTGCGAGTAGCATGTTCTACTTGAAAGGTGGACAAGGCTAGCCGGGTTATAGCAGTGGAGCGTTTTGCTATTTGTCGATAATCGTCGCGAGGTATGTGATTCTTCCTATCCTCTTGATGTATTTCAAAAGAATTAAGAATCGTTTTTGAAAGAAGGGTAATACTTGGTTTTGAAAGCTTAAGAGTTATACTAGCTTTATGAGAAGTTAGGTATAACGTCTTAAGAGAGATAAAAAGAATGGTTTATTGATCTTAAAAGAAAAGAGACTTGACTTAATTGAATTGATATGAATTTTATTAAAATGTGTGAAACCTCATTCGTGAGTAATGAGTATTTGGTCTTTAAAAGAATAATGTTTTACTGATTTCGGAAATGAGAATAAGTATCGAACGAACCACTGCAGCGTTAATAAAGGAAAATGTATTGACAATTAAGTAATTATATTTAAACCAGTAGAAACCTCCATCTGCATAGAAGCTAAGATAAAACAAGATTGTATTACATTTCCTAGATCATGGCTGCTTTAATAAGATTGTTATAAACAAGAATAACCTACTCACACATAAGGCATACGTTCCTCAATCGTTTTAAAAGAGATTATGTTATTAAGTGATTAAGACTATGAACTACGAAACCTTTCGAAAATAAGAGACGTGAATATTTGAAATTAGGCAAACTTGAACTTTGGAAAAGAATGTTGTTGCTTGATTTTAAAAAGGAAAGTATGGAAGTTGTTTTGGTCTACTTAAAATGTTAGTCACTCTATTTTTTTAATACTACGTATCAAGTGACCGTTGTAAAATAAATGGATCCTTTAAAAAGAATTTAACGATGTAGTACTTTGGGGTTAAAACCGACTTTGGCATAAAATGAAAGTACCTTGAGTTGTGTGTAACTTGCCTATGTTTGCGTGTGATAGCCTTGTCGTGCTAGTATTGTATTTCTATACCACCGCGTCTCAACGAGGGCGGTTGATTTGTTATGATCTTACTTGGACGCACGGCAGTGACGGAGGATTCCACGCGCGCCTCGTTGATAGCATTATTCCATGGACTAGCTTCCACGAGGTTTTACCGATTCGCTTTGGTATCCGGTGGTTGGCTTCGCATTGTCCCGCCTCGTGGCCGATTCGCCTTGGTACTGGTAGTTAGCCTTCGCACTTGCCCTGCTCGGTTTAGTGGCGAAGTCTCGTGACGCGCTTGGTATCCGTAGTTAGCCCTCAGATTTGCCCCGGCCACCACGTGACACGCTTTGGTATCCGTAGTTGGCTTTCGCACTTGCCCCGTGACGCCTTGGTGAAGTCTCGTGATACTACTGGTATCCGGTAGTTAGCCCTCGATTTGCCCCGCCACCACGTGACACGGCTTTGGTATCCGTAGTTGGCTTTCAGACTTGCCCCGTGACGCCTTCGTGGTTTGTTGTATAGTATTGTTAGTACGGCTTTGGTATCCGGTAGTTGGCTTTCGATTTGCCCTGGCCAGTTGATGATGGCTTTGGTATCCGGTAGTTAGCCTTCAGACTTGCCCGCACGGTTTTATGACTCAGCGTGGGACCGGTGTTTATGTACTCTGGTGTTATTATATCATGCATCGCGGCAGCGGCGGAAGGTATTCCACGCATGATTGATGCTGAGGCGTGAGACCCATAGTTATATTCGAGCGATGACTCGGAGGCGCGAGTCCCCGACTTACGTGGATCGCTATTTATCAGGATCGTAGTTTGCTTATCATACATGTCTCCCGCTTTATATAGACTACTATGATTTCATTTACGATTTTCGCCACATACTTGGTACATGTTGCATCGACCTCCTTCGGGCCGCTCATGCCGCAGTAGAGGTACACCGCTTGTTGATCCTCGCTCATAGGATCGCAGTCAGCAAGGAAGCTCCGCTTCTCCGAGGCTTATCTTTGTATAGTCCTCACATCGTAGTACTTGTACATTCGTGGTATGGCGGGCCCCGTCCCGGCCATGTTGTATAAAAACTCTTAGAGGTCCGTAGATCGTTGCAAGGTGGTTTGTGCGATGTAATCGTCGTTCAAGTTTTATGTATATATACATGCCGAAAAGCGATATTTTCATGGATAAACTGTTCTCATTCTATAATTGTTTCATGTCTTGTTTTTATATTCCGCTGATTACTCTGATGTATGACTACTTGGGTGCCCGGGTAAGGCACCAGTCACGGGCCCGGGATCGGGTCATGACACTAGTATTCATGAAGTTGATAGAAGTGTTATTCTTATTATAGGTTGAAGTACCTATTGGGAAGTATTCTACTTATCGAGTTAGTATTGCCGATAAGGTATGTGAACTATCCTTTCTTCTTTTGGCATGATTATTTATATGACATGGGTGTACGGCGGACGTACGTAATTTCATTGAGTTCTACTTTCTAATAGTATATGATATGAAAGTGCCTTGATTTTAAAAGTGATAGTGCCTTAGTCTTTTTATAAA
The DNA here is from genome assembly GCA_029844215.1 of Przewalskia tangutica. NCBI lineage: Eukaryota > Viridiplantae > Streptophyta > Magnoliopsida > Solanales > Solanaceae > Przewalskia > Przewalskia tangutica. The sequence continues at coordinate 14,229,261 of CM056738.1, forward strand.
ATGAATGTATGGTGGACGTACATAGTACTTTTGGGTTCAAGTCTGTAATGATACATGATATGACACTTTTTATAAAATAAATGTACGGTGAATGTACATAGTACTTTTGGGTTCAAGTCCCTAATATTACATGATATGATAGTGTCTTTGTCACGCCCCAAATTTTCCTAAGTCTTTACTTAGGGCGTGATGGCACCTGGACAATTATTTTCCACCAGGAGCACCATTTAATTCTCTTTATTTAGAAATTTAAACTTATATTCAAATACGGAACTATTAATAAAAATAACAATAAAGAAATTTGTTTATGACTTTATTGAAAATATAACGCGAGCCCATACTCGTGCAAATATTATTTCTACATAGACATACTGACAAATATTATTCTAAGTTGGAAGGGAGCCCATTCCACACGGGCATTTCCCGAGACACTGGAACTGACATTCTGAACATGACGAGTACCAAGCCCGAAGCAATGGACTTGGTATGACAAGAGGTCATGGACGATCGCTAGCCTTGGCGTGGAGCCTTTCCTCTATCACGCTTTCCTGAAACATGTTAAATAAAGAGTCAGCCCTACCATCTGGGGCTGAGTGAGAACCTTACCCTGCAATTCAAAGTAACACCACAATATTCCAAGTGCAATCACATTATAACGTAATAAGCATATTGCAAAACATATCAAAGTTACAACATCTTTAAATATGCAACAACTCCTCATAGGAAATTCTCGGTTTAACTAACACTTCATTTTATCTCATATTATACGTTAAGACATTCCCCTGCATTTCCACATGTTTATTACATTTATATATTTGTGAACGCGTATTCACTTTTCATATTTATATATAGGTGAACATGTATTCATCTTTCATATTTGTTGCGGCGTGCAATCCGATCCATTATATTTACGTATTTGTGAACATGTATTCACTTTACGTTTTGTTGCGCGCAACCCGATCCATTATGTTTACGTATTTGTGAACGTGTATTCACTTTACGCTTTGTTGCGGCGTGCAACCCGATCCATTATATTTACGTATTTGTGAACATATATTCACTTTACGCTTTTGTTGCGTGCAACCCGATCCATTATGTTTACGTATTTGTGAACGCGTATTCACTTTACGCTTTGTTGCGCGCAACCCGATCCATTATATTTACGTATTTGTGAACATATATTCACTTTACGCTTTGTTGCGGCGCGCAACTCGATCCATTATATTTACGTATTTGTGAACATATATTCACTTTACGCTTTGTTGCGCGTGCAACCCGATCCATTATGTTTACGTATTTGTGAACGCGTATTCACTTTACGCTTTGTTGCGGCGTGCAACCCGATCCATTATATATTTATATATTTATGTGAACACGTATTCACTTTTCATATTTTTCAGAAGATCAAATAAATACTATTCTCTTTTCTAACATTCTGTCATTCATACTTGTAATGATTATAACCTTTTAACCATAACTCCAACTAAGGTGTTTCAAGCGGAAACTAAGGTAAGACGGGATCTTTCATCGTACCAAATTTCATTTAAAACTACTTTGGGTAACTAACACAAATTTATCCTCAAAACAGCCACATGAAATTTATTTCGCAGAATATTTATTAAACAACACCCAATCTTAGAATAGTCATAACTCCTAATCGGAACCCGCTCAAGCCCCATAAAATCTCAAAACGACGAGAACGGAGAGCTACACGTCTCCATGTGAACCATCCTTTCATATTCTGTACCATTTGGTACAGTTTTACACTTTTATTCGCTGCCCTCCCTGGATCTCGATAGATCCGAGGCAGAAACTTTAAACAGCGATAACTCTCAATCCGTAAGTCGGATAGGCCCCCGTAAGGTCTCAAAATGTCCACAACAAAGAGATATAGAACTTTCATTTAGAAACAATTTTCATATTCCCCACAGATTAGTACAGTTTTACGTTTCAACGTCCTGCCCTTCTGGATTCCGATGAATCCGAGGCAGCAACTTCAAACTACCATAAATCTCAACTCGTAAGTCCGTTTTAACAACTTTTTATCTATATCTGTCCGTAACAGAGAGACTTACAACCATATAAATTTTCATACAATTCTAATAAGTAAAACTCAATAAAAACAGTCTGTAATTATGCCTTTCCGAATTTCGACCAAATCTAAGGCAGAAACTTTGAACTATGGTAACTTTCAAACCGTATGTCCATTTTACCTCATTTTTGGTTCTATCTGATCATATTAGAGAGGTGTACCACTCCTCCGAATTTCATCAAATTATAACGATTATAACTCAGTGAGAACAGTTCGTAAAGTTCATGACGCAACTAGTCGTTTAAACAATCAAAAGTTCATTATTTCTTTTCAACACTCAATTCTTATTCTAACATGTATTGAACTAAAAATAAAGGATGTTACCAAGAATTTCTGAGTGAGAAAACTCACCTTGTATGTGTGAAATGATTGTTATTCGGTTGTTATAAGGGACCCTTGCTCCTAGTATTTCTTTTTGTTGTTCTTCTTACTTTCTTATTTTTTCGTAATTTTCCTCTTCTTGTTCACTTGTTTTTTCTCGATTTTCTAACCTTGATGTTATGTACATTGTTTGTGTGTAAATACAATGTATAAGTGGAGGTGATTGTATAACTTATGGGAGGGAAAGCCAAAAGATCAAGGAAATGAAAAGGGAAGGTAAAGGGAAGGGGTGGAGTTGGGACGTGCATCTGCATGTTTGTGTTTTTTTTTGTGTGTGTGTTTTTTTTTTTTTTTTTTTTGGTTTCTTATTTTCATTTTATCTATTTATCCAACTTTAACACTAACTCTATCTCATGCAATTTATTCTTTATTTTCTTATATATATATATTTATTTATTAACCCAACCACAACTATTATTATTATTTTTTTCCGGATTTTACATTCTCTCCTCCTTAATTAACATTCGTCCTCGAATGTGAATAAGGTCGTAACATAATCACATAGACACAATAATGTTTATTGTTATTGTAACAAATTTGGGGTTTCACAGTCTTGGTAGTTCTAAAATGAAAGCTCATTTTAATGATTTATACAAGATGTGATAGTGTCTTGGTAGTTCTAAAATGAAAGCTCATTTTTATGATTTATACAAGATGTGATAGTGTCTTGGTAGTTCTAAAATGAAAGCTCATTTTAATTATTTATACAAGATGTGATAGTCTTGGTATTTCTAAAATGAAAGCTCATTTTAATGATTTATACAAGATGTGATAGTGTCTTGGTAATTCTAAAATGAAAGCTCATTTTAATGATTTATACAAGATGTGATAGTGTCTTGGTAATTCTAAAATGAAAGCTCATTTTAATGATTTATACAAGATGTGATAGTGTCTTGGTAGTTCTAAAATGAAAGCTCATTTTAATGATTTATACAAGAGGTGATAGTATCTTGGTAGTTCTAAAATGAAAGTTCATTTTAATGGTTTATGATGCATGACATGATAGTGCCTTGAGTTTTTTTAAAATGAAAGTTCATTTTAAAGATGTATTGAGAGTCAAAAGATGAATTAAATTGCTCATGATAGCTATACATGCAAGTGGTAGTAATTCATTTTACCGTGTCCCGAAAGGGCCGGGAAGTATATGTATATGACTTTACCGTGTCTCAGAAAGGGTCGGACAGTATATGTAGATGATTATACCGTCCCTGCATGTGGGCAAGATATGTAATTATTTACAATGTTACCGCATCCCGCAGCGGGCAAGATATGACTAAGTGTTTACCGCATCCGCAGCGGTCGCAATATATGTTCACCGCGCCCTTCACTGAGGACCGGCAAGATAGGCATTTGATTCCATGGACAAGCGGCTATGATGCGGGTATAGATAACCATAACAGTACATGATTATATGGGCGGACATTCATGATTTTGGTATGACTCTCAGTTTTAAAAAGGCACAGTTGATTCTCTATGTTTACAAGGTATAATTGACTCTTATTTTATATGGCACGGTTGGATCTGGTATTCGATTTTCATACTTGTCCCCGTCATCTGTTGGCCAGTTATGATCTTATTTATTGTACTTATGTTTACATAATTAGTACCTTGTTGTACCGACCCCCTTCGGGGGGCTGCGTTCATGCCCGCAAGTGTAGGTACTCAGGTTGGTGATCCGCGTGCTTAGGATCATTGTTCAGATTTTGGAATAACTCCATTGTTCTGGAGCTTATCATTTTGGTACAGTGGGTCAGCATACGCTTATGTATATTCGTGGTACGGCGGCCTTGTCCGTCATAGTTATGTTGTACTCTTGTGCAGTCATGTGTGGGTTGGACATATGTACAGTTGCAGTTATTTGGATATCTCTATATACAGTAGCGGCTTTGTCGGCTTGTCGTTTTTATTATAAGAGTTGTCATTACATTTTGGGGGACAGGACCCCTTCGTTATATGATTATGAGTTGTTTTATTAGCTTTCGCTGGTCTTATGTGTTGTATGGGTATAAGTGTGCCCAAGTAGGCACCGCGACCGTCGGCTCTGGCCGTGACAAAAGTAGTATCGTGAGCGCTTAGTCCTCTAATGTCTATGCAGGTGCGAGAGTCTCGTTATAGGTGTGTGCAGGCACCACATCCATAAACAGGAGGCTACAATACATTTAAGATTGGTTTCTATTCTTCTCACTCTAAGTTCGTGTGATAGAGTTGTGTTGTTAGGGTATTCCCTCCCTAACGTATTATTGTGGTTGCAGCTATGCCTCCAAAGAAAGCGACAGCGGCCCAGAATGGGAATATATGGACCTTGTATACAGGTTGGTAAAATTATTGTATAGTTGGTATGATGATGACGTGCATCTATACGAACATATTTATTAGGGTCATGTGTGTGTTGCCCAAGTGATTGTGGGTTATCATGAGTTGGTTAAGCTTTAATAATTTCTTGAAAGGTATGAAACAGTTTAATGAATCCGCATCAAGGCATAATATATGTGCTAACTTGGAATATTTAGGAGGTGATGAGCTGTCTGAGAAGGGGATGAACTCTTAAAAGATCATGTCTCAATTGACTTAATGACATACCATGTTGTTAGATTAAGCTATGTTGTATGCTTAAGTGGTATGTACGAATAATATTGGTATGGAGTAATTAGGGTTGTTATGGTTAAGACAACATGATTTTGAGACTTTGAGAAGCGATCTTACCCGTATACGGGGAGAGATGATGTAAGCTTGGGACATGGAATATTTGAGAATCTTAGAATATTAGATCATTGTTGAGACCTTAGATATGCAAGGCCTTCGAGAGAAGAATATTTTATTTTTGATCTTGGTTAAAGTACATAGTATATGTGAAGTTTACTAGTTGTGATGATTCCTTGGTTGAGTATAAACCACTTGTGTTGTTAAGGTTGGAGATAATATGGAAACTGGAAATAGATCCTTGAAGGATTTTATGTGTGCAAAAAGTGAGTAGATCATTTCACTGCGTCCTTCATTAGAGGTCGAGTAGTGTAGGTATGATATGTGTATAGGCATCCACGGATATGACTATGTATATATGATAATCTTATATGGACATGAACTTACATTTAAGATTGGCAAAATGGTCTAGAAATTATAAGGGGGCAGAAAGAAGGAATTTATGATTGGAAGATTGAAAAAATTCACATTTGAAGTTGAACTTAAGGTCCATAGTGATGCTATGGAGAAGCTTGGAAGAGATTGTCTGGGTGATCCCATGTATTACTACATTGATAGATGGTGTAAAAAGGTACATCAAGGTTATAAAGGTCGAGTGAGATTACCCCAACCATCTTGCAGTCAGTATGGTCGAGCACATAATGGAGTATGCCACAAAGTTACATGGGGTTAGTTTAGTGTGGCAGTCATGGCCATTACATTCCGAAGTGTCCCAAGTTGAGGTACAAGGTAAGGATAATATGAATCTAAGTGGTACAAATGAAAAACAAAAGACATCATTAGAAGGTTTATTAGGTTATGAAAATCTACACGTTTTACGGTGACTCTGGCTAATTAGAATTCTACAGAGAACAATGCTAGAAGGGAATATTATGAAAGGGGGATAAGCCTTCTTCCTCGCGTAAAGGGCGATATTGCGTATTATTAAGAAGTACAGGTATCAAGGTTAGTAAGCTAAGGTATGCTATAGATATTGGACTGGTAAGGTCCTCCGCTTCGGCTACGTTGAACAACATGTTACAATTTTACATAACCTTGGGATAAGAATAGTGTATTGGGGGTAATTGAGGACGACACTATGGAATGATCGAAGAAGTGTTGTGAGAATATGAAGCAATTAATAAGTATGAATGGAACTGTATGATCGAGTATCAAGGTAGAGATATTTTGTTTAATAATGAGTAGAATGAAGGATTATGACAAGTATGATAAAGGTGAATGAAACTGTAGTTATGTAGGTTTCACAAGGTATGATTACTCCGGGACAGAGTAAGGACCGATAGTAGAGGATGGACAGTAAGAACCCTTCGGTCAAATGTGAAGAGCTTATGATGTTCATGAAGATAGTATGAGAAATACATGAGATAAGAGACCCCCAAGACAACTTGAAATGGAAATATAAAGGTAAGACAAATAGGCACTCGGTCGATGAGAGACCTAATACTAATAAGACAAGAAAGTTTGACAAGCCATTGGATCATGTAACACCATGAATTGGATCTAAATATATGAAACATCGGTTCCACAACATATGCAGTCATACATTTCAGAAAGTGTGTAAATGGAATTAACAATGAGTAAAGCTTGAGATTAACACCTAAACAGTTGAAAAGAGGCCAATGGCGCCTATGGATATAAGTATAAGGTAGATATTAAAGATAAATGTCAAGAGATAATGACATTATAAAACAGATAAATTATCAGGCAAACACAGATGTCTATGAGCATTTTTGAACTGACCATAAGTTCGAAGAGATAGGTAATATGATGGGTTTACAGCTTAACGAGGTCAAGGAAATCTTTTTCCTAAAACGCAATTGACAGAAGAGTTAGCCATAAGGCAAGTGAAAGAATTTGAAGCGAAATATATTGACCGGGTTTGGAGATGGTAGATCACCATCATGTAATGCAATTCTCCACAGTCTTCTACGTATTAGATAAAGGAATAAGTTATCAATTCATCCCTTAAGGGGTAGTAACGCCAAGGATTGGAATCAGGAGCAATGTTTGGGATTACGTATGTACACCAGAATATTTTAGAATTAAGAAGAGTACGACAAGTAAGAAAAATGAGTGAACAAGTGTCAAAAGAATTAAAGTTGTTTATAATTACGAATAGTGAGGAGATATGAAAGAAAAAGAGAGATTCATTTCAGACCATGAATGAGACTATGTGTTATATTGTGGCCTTGTGTGGCATCTTTGGGTTGCTGATTATGGTTGAAACTTGTAGAAGAAGAAGAGATTAAGTGATCAAAATGCGAGCTGTGAAATTCAAGCATAGCATCACTGCCGACGCGCAGGATCATGGTCGGAAACTTCAGCGGCAGAATTCGAAACCGCGGTGTGCGACAGGATCGCAGCGTCACACTAACGAGTATAGGTTGATTGGTATAGTTAAGGAGATTATGCCGAAGTTTGTATAGCTTGAGACCTAGTATAAACATTCGGGATGAATATTTCTAAGGGGGGAAGAATGTTACACCCCATAATTCCATGGCTACTAAGTGAGAACATGATTATGAAAATTAGATTTGAATGTTGGAAGGAAAGGATTTTTATATTTTCTTATATTGAAAATTTTCCAGATTTATGTGATGACAAAAATTAATACTAGTAGTTGGATTATTTCCAATAGAGTTATGGACTAAGTGTTAAATTATTAAGTCTTGGTATATGGAAGGGTGAAGCCATCGAAATTTCAAGAAATATGGCTAAGTGTGGAGATATTTTATGTGAAGGGCAAGACAAGTGGACAAGTGGGGCTCATGGGTCCCCCTCCACTTGTGCAACTACACTTGTATTAATTCAAGAGCTTGCAAGACTTAGCTCATATTCTCTTCTTCATCCAACTCTCTTATCTCTTCTCTTCTCTTCCAAAGTCTCGAAATAGCCATAGAAAAAGTGAAGAATAAGTGTAACTTTTTTTACAAGATTAAGCACCTTAATCAAGTTCTAAGCCAAGTTAACCTTGCAAGTTGTGAGTCACGGTTTTTGGCAAGAAAGGTGTTTTGAAACCCTAAGCTTGTTGATGAACTTTTTGGAAGTAAAACATGAAAGCAATATGGATACAAGTTTGTAGAGGATACGTGTGTGTGATTGTAACGTGAAGAAGTGGTGCAAAAACTGGAAAGTGTCACGGTTTGGCCGAGAACCTTGGGGTTGTTTTGGGCTAAAAACTAAGGTAAGATTTCTTCTTCCTCTTAGTACTTGGAAGTTACATGATGTTATAGTAAAGGGATGATCTTGTGTTAAGTAAAATGGAGAATAAGAAGTGCAAGTCACAGCTTTTGGCAAGATAGCCGATTGTGGACAGTTTTTGGTATTGTTGGATTCGTTGGTTATTGTTGTTATTATCGTCACTACTTGCATGTTAAAATGAAGGAAATATGGTTATTACAAGTTGATATGATTATATTAAAATATTGGAACTTAGATTGGATTTTAAGGAATATTGAAAAAGGGCTTTGGTTGTGGTTGTTTGGTCGAGACTTGTATAAAACAGTTGGATATTGTTATGCAGTTTTAGGGAGTGTTTTGTGGCGTTATAATGCTGAAAATTCAGCCACCATTATGCATGTAAATTATAGTAATTGCTAATGAAAGTCCTAAATGAATAAGAGTGTAGAAGGGTGTTAAAATGCCTCACATTTTACCCTTGTTATTGTGGGATTATGGACTGTTTTAACGTGGAATAAGAGGCTGATTTACATGAGAAATAGGTGTGTGAATCACCTTGATTAACTGTTTGGTTGTTCCCTGAATTGGTGCTTGAAAGGTGGAAAAATACGTATAAATAAGGGAAGTGCTGCCCGAATTTTTATATAAAAGGAGAGTCCTTATGTGGTATAGTATATACTACGTATACTAGTATTCATGAAGTTGATAGAAGTGTTATTCTTATTATAGGTTGAAGTACCTATTTGGGAAGTATTCTACTTATCGAGTTAGTATTGCCGATAAGGTATGTGAACTATCCTTTCTTCTTTTGTCATGATTATTTATATGACATGGGCGTACGACAGACGTACGTAATTCCATTGAGTTCTACTTTCTAGTAGTATATGATATGAAAATGTCTTGATTTTAAAAGTGATAGTGCCTTGGTCTTTTTATAAAATGAATATATGGTGGACGTACATAGTACTTTTGGGTTCAAGTCTGTAATGATACATGATATGACACTTTTTATAAAATGAATGTACGGTGGATGTACATAGTACTTTTGGGTTCAAGTCCCTAATATTATATGATATGATAGTGTCTTGGTAATTCTAAAATGAAAGCTCATTTTTATGATTTATACAAGATGTGATAGTGTCTTGGTAGTTCTAAAATGAAAGCTCATTTTAATTATTTATACAAGATGTGATAGTCTTGGTAGTTCTAAAATAAAAGCTCATTTTAATGATTTATACAAGAGGTGATAGTATCTTGGTAGTTCTAAAATGAAAGTTCATTTTAATGGTTTATGATGCATGACATGATAGTGCCTTGAGTTTCTCTAAAATGAAAGTTCATTTTAAAGATGTATTGAGAGTCAAAAGATAAATTAAATTGCTCATGATAGCTATACATGCAAGGGGTAGTAATTTATTTTACCGTGTCCCAGAAAGGGTCGGACAGTATATGTATATGACTTTATCGTGTCCCAGAAAGGGTCAGGCAGTATATGTATATAATTATACTGCGTCCCTGACAGAGCCGGGCAGTATATGTAATTATTTATAATGTTACCGCGTCCCAAAAAAGGCCGGGAAGTATATGACTAAGTGTTTACCGCATCCCAGAAAGGGCCGGGCAATATATGTTCACCGCGTCCTTCACTTGAGGACCGGGCAGTATAGGCATTTGATTCCATGGACAAGCGGTTATGATGCGGGTATAGATAACCATAGCAGTGCATGATTATATTGGCAGACATTCATGATTTTGGTATGACTCTCAGTTTTAAAAAGGCACAATTGACTCTCTATGTTTATAAGGTACATTTGGCTCTTATTATATATGGCACGGTTGGATCTGGTATTCGATTTTCATACTTGTCCCTGTCATCTGTTGGTCAGTTATGATCTTATTTACGGTACTTATGTTTACATACTTACTACCTTGTTGTACTGACCCCCTACGGGGAGCTGTGTTCATGCCCGCAGGTATAGGTACTCAGGTTGGTGATTCGCGTGCTTAGGATCATTGCTCAGCTTTTAGGATAGCTCCATTGTTCTGGAGCTTATCATTTTGGTACAGTCGGGCTGTTACATGCTTATGTATATTCAGGGGTACGGCGGGGCCTTATCCCGTCATAGTTACTGTTGTACTCTTAAAGGTATGTAGTCATATGTGGGTTGGACATATGTATAGTTGCAGTTATTTGGATATTTCTATATACAGTGGCGACCTTGTCGGCTTGCCGTTTTTATTATAAGAGTTGTCATTACAGTTTGGGGGAGAGGACCCCTTCGTTATATGATTATGAGTTGTTTTATTAGCTTTCGTTGGCCTTATGTGTTGTATGGGTAGAAGGGTACCCAGGTAGGGCACCAATCGCGGATCCGTCGGCTCGGGTCATAACATTACCTCTGAATATAACTTTTTCACCTGCTGCCTTGTCATTCCTGAAGGCAATACTTTTGCCGCAAGAAAACTAACAAAGTCAGTGAACCAAGGTAAAATTGCACTGGTACTTACCTTGAACAGCTGCTCGTCTGGGAAGTAGTCATTTATTTGCACATCCTTGGTGTTCTGGCTCTCTTCCACTTCAAGCCTTGACAAGTGGTCTGCTACCACCTTCTCAGTCCCTTTTTTATCGCGGATCTCCATGTCAAATTCTTGTAGTAGCAGCACCCATCGTATAAGCCGAGGTTTTGCATCATTCTTAGTCATCAAATACTTAATGGTTGAGTGGTCAGTGTACACTATCACCTTATTCCCAATGAGGTATGGCCTGACTTTTTCAAATGCGTATACTATGGCTAGCAGCTCCTTCTCTGTCGTCGCATAATTCAGCTGAGCATCATTGAGGGTTTTGCTAGCATAGTAAATTGACCTGAATACCTTGTCAATTTTCTGTCCAAGAACCGCTCCCACTGCGTAGTCGCTTGCATCTCACATCAATTCAAATGGGAGTGTCCAATCAGGTGCAGTAACTATAGGTGCTGAGGTTAGATTCTCCTTAAGTGTTCTGAAAGGCAGACATACATTCTTCATTTAATTCAAAAGCAACCCCATTCGTCAACAAGGTGGAAAGAGGTTTAGAGATCTTTGAGAAGTCCTTGATGAATCTTCTGTAGAAAGCAGTGTTCCCAAGGAAACTTCTGATCCCTTTCACCAATACTGGAGGTGGCAGATTTTCAATCACTGAAACCTTCGCCTTGTCTACCTCAATGTCTTTGCTGGAAATCTTGTGGCCAAGCATGATACCTTCATGTACCATAAAGTGACACATCTCCCAGTTCAGCACCATATTTGAATTTTTGCACCGCTGCAACACTGCTTCCAAATGCTTTAAGCATTCATCAAAGGAGGACCCAAAAATAGAAAAATCATCCATGAAGATTTCTATGGTCCTCTCCACCATGTCAGAAAAGATAGTCATCATACAACGCTGAAATATGGCGGGTGCATTGCAAAGCTCAAATGACATTCTTCTGAAAGCAAACGTACCAAATGGGCATGTGAAGGTTGTCTTCTCCTGATCTTCTGGAGAGATGGAAATTTGATGATACCCTGAATAGCCATCTAGGAAGTAATAGTAGTTGTGTCCTGCAAGCCTGTCAAGCATTTGGTCAAGAAAAGAAAAAGGAAAATGATTTTTCCTGGTTGTTTTGTTCAACTTGCGGTAGTAAATACACATTCTCCATCATGTAGTTGTTCTGGATGGAATAAGCTCATTATTTTCGTTAGTCACCATAGTCATGCCACCTTTTTTGGGTACCATTTGCACAGGGCTTACCCATGCACTGTCAGAGATAGAATAAATCACCCCAGCATCGAGCCATTTCAGGATCTCTTTTCTCACCACATCTTTCATGGTTGGATTTAGTCTCCTTTGTGCCTCAATGGATGGTCTGCTTTCAGCTTCTAGATGAATTTTGTGCATTACTGTAGAAGGACTTATCCTTCTAATGTCTGCTAGTGTCCACCCAATCGCGAGTTTGTGAGCCCTCAATACTCTCAACAGTTTTTCAACCTCCACCTTGGATAGATGACAAGATACGATCACTGGTAAGGATTGATTTTCACCTAGATATTGATAGTGCAAATGATCTGACAGAGCCTTCAACTCTAGTTCTGGAGCTTGTTACGTGATCAGACCGGTCTCTCGGCACGGTTCCTAGCTCCTCGTATTTTCTCTTATAGCAGGGCTCATGGGAATCCAACCAATTCGCATACTCCCTCAATTATGTGTCATTACCACTATCCTCATCCCATAGTGTCATCATCGTTCCAAGAGCTCCGCACTCATGAACCCATTTTCAGAAACTACTTCATCAGCCACATCAATAGCATAACAGTTCACTTACCGTTGGGTAAGTTGCTGCCCTGAATACATTGAAAATCACTTCTTCTCCCTGAACACGAAGTCTTAGCTCACCTTTCTGAACATCAATGAGTGTCTGTCCTGTGGCTAAGAATGGTCTGCCAAGGATAATGGGCATTTCTTCATCTTCTTCCATGTCTAGGATGATGAAATAAGCGGGGAAGATGAACTTGTCCACTTTAACCAACACATCCTCGATGATTTCTCTAGTGTGGATGATGGAGCGATCGGCTAACTATAAGGTGATGGTTGTAGGTCTTGCTTCCCCCACTCCAAGTTTGCAGAACACAGAATAGGGCATCAAATTTATACTTGCCCCCAAATCACATAGAGTATGCCGACATTCAAACTTCCCTATAGTGCAAGGGATGGTGAAGCTTTCCGGATCTTTCAACTTCTGAGGTAACTTTATTTGTAGGATGACACTGCATTCCTCAGTCAACACCACAGTTTCATACTCCTCAACCTCCTCTTTTTACAGAGGATCTCCTTCATGAACTTTACATAACTCGACATTTGTTCTAAGGCTTCAGTAAATGGAATATTGATGTGCAGTTTTTTAAAGACCTCGAGAAACTTAGAAAACTGTTTGTCAAGAGAATTCTTTCTAAGTTTCTGAGGATATGGTATCTTCACCTGCGGTGTGTCAATGACTGTTGGCTCCCTCACCTCTCTAGGTTCACCCACTTTTTCTGGACATATTGGGGATGAACCTGTCTCCATTTGTTTGTCACTCGTCACATCAATTGCTTGGAACTGCTCTTGTGGGTCTGTACCAGTATTGCTAGGGCGGTTCCCTTGCATACCATTTCTGAGCTTGCTAGCTAGCTGTCCCAGTTGCATCTCTAGATTCCTGATTGATAATCTTGTTTCCTCCATGAACTGATTCTAGGCGTTTGAGAATGCCCAAAGAGCTACTCTCATGTCATCTAGCCTTCCTGATGGAGCCTGATTCTGTGGTGGATGAGTTAGTCCTTGAGGATTCTGACACTCGGTGAGCCTGAATAAGGCTTCCTGCAGCTCATTTCGCTTCTCTTGTTGAGCCTGCGGTCTAAGTTACTGCGGTGGACAAAGGTCATAGTCCTGCAGCCCCTGATAGTGATAGTCCATGTACTTGTACTTGACCTTACCTGCAAGATTACAAAAACAACAAAAAGTGATAAAAAGATGCTCTCCGAACAAGTTAGAAACTTGTTCTGGGAGCGACCAAATTAGAAATTAAAAATAGATGGTTTGATATTAGATGTATGTCAGTCTCCGGCAACGGCGCCAAAATCTTGTTAGCAATATTTCGAATGCTCACGCAAGCGTACGCATCGTTGACAAGTAATATGGTCTGATAAGACTGATTTCTAATTACCGTTCATCTATTATATGTTATCTATTTGGCAATCGATATTTGAGTTGGGTTTTTGTTTAACTACTAGAATAATTGCAAGAATTACTGAACTATTTAAGTTGTAATCAGTTATGAATGAATTAGGGCTTCCAAAATCCTCGACTATCCACTCTATTCAATCTTTAATGCAACTAGAATGACTTCTTCTTCTACATTAAGATAGTGGTTAACTAAACTGTCTTATATTCCGGTTATGACATATAATCATTCAACCACAGTGCAGAACCCTTCTATATTTCTATGATAGGATTTACCACATAGGAGGATTAAGAACAGTAACCTCTAATTCTACACAAGTATCGGGGTACTGTCGTCCGCAATTTTAACCTATGTCTAGTCAATTACAACATATCCAAATCTCTCCTCTCGGTTCTTGATTTGAAATCATATATATTATGATAATTAGTGATCAATTAATTATCAAACATTCATACCAATTATTGACTAAATCTTAATCAAGTGAAGAAGAAATCAAACTACTGCATTAATTCATGAATAGAAGTTTCAAGCGATTCATAAGGAAAACCCTAATAAAGTGTTTAGCTCCTAGACATAGTCACGCTAAGAACTAACACAAAATCCATACATAAACAGAATTAAAAACGAAAGAAAAGAAATTACTGCGAACTAAGTCTCCAATGGTAGCCTCCCTTGTTGTCTTGTGGTGTGCTATGTTGTAGAATGACCCCTCTCATAGCATTAATCCCTAGGGCTTAAATATGTTCTAAATTTCGTGCCCTATGGACCAATCTTCCCTTAGCCAATTCTTCTTCGGAACTGAGATTTTCCACACCGGCACCGTCGTTCTGTATAACGACACTGAGGTGCCGAAACTCCTGCACCTTCTCAGTAAATATGGCACCGCGGTTCTGCATAGTGGCACCGCGGTGCTGAAAGTCCTGTGGCTTCTCAGTAAATATGGCACCGCGGTTCTTCATATTGGTACCGCGGTGCTGAAAATCCTTCGTCCTGATGTGGCAACTTTCGTCCTTTTTGCCTCGGGAGCACCTTTTCTGCCCAATTCTCGCTCCTTTTCGCCATTTTACCTTTTGGAACAACTGTGACTTAAAAGAAAGAAAAACAAACCTAATACTATACTAAACACAATAAAAACGAGTAAAATACTAACTAAAAATCACTCAAAAGGCGTATACAAAACTTTTGAGGACACATGGGCCAAAACTTTTGGATAGTATGTATATCTCAATTAAGTGTATATCACGGTATAACTAGTATATTTAACACACTCCCGCATTCATAACGGACGGTCTTCGTACACTGAGACTGTCCCTAAAATCTTCAAAGAGTACTAACGGAAGACATTTGGTAAAGATGTCTGCAATTTGATACCTGGAAGGGACATGGCAGACGAGTACTTGTCCACAGGCTAACTTTTCGCGAACAAAGTGAATGTCCATCTCGATATGTTTAGTGCGTTGGTGATGAACCGGATTACCAGAAAGGTAGATGACACTAACAATATCACAATAAACCAAGGTAGCTTTCTGAATAGGACAATGAAGCTCTAAAAGAATATTACATAACCAATATAATTCAAAGACCACATTGACTACCCCTCGATATTTGGCCTCTGCACTCAAGCATGATAACGTCGGCTGACGCTTGGCAGACCAAGAGACCAAGTTATTACCAAGAAAAATACAATAGTCAGACGTAGACCGTCTGGTGTCTGGACAGCCACCGCAATCAGCATCTGTATATGAAATAAGTGTAGACGTCGATGAAAGATATAAATGTAAGACATATTCAAGTGTCCCTAGATGTACCGAATGATGTGTTTGAGCGCATTCATGTGCTCAACTCGGGGATCATACATAAATAAATACACTTGTTGTACGACATACGTAATATTTGGTCTCGTGAATGTAAGATACTGAAGGGCCCCTACAAGACTGCGATAGCGGGTCGGATCCTCATAAGTGAGCCAACTGCAGCACCCAACTTGGATTTAGTATCAACTGGAGTGAAAGTGGACTTACAGGAAGACATCACAGCCCTCTCAATGATCTCAGTTGCATACTTCCTCTAGGATAAGAACAATCCACCTGCATGACGAGTGACAGCAATCTCCAAAAAATAATTCAAGGGCCACAAGTCTTTCATAGCAAACTCAGAACTGAGCATTGTCATGATAGACTTGCGTAATGCATCAGAAGAGGTAGTCAAGATAATATTATCCACATATAAGAGTATATAAGCCAAGGAGGATCCATGATGATATATAAACAATGAATTATCAGACATGCTGTGAGAGAACCCAATAGTGAAAACATAGTCTGCAAACCTCTTATGCCAAGCCCGTGGAGACTGCTTAAGCTCATACAATGACTTCTTCAACAAACAGACATGATGAGGATATTTGGGGTCCCTAAACCCCAAGGGTTGATGCATATAAATCATCTCCTTGAGATCATCATGTAAGAAAGCATTATTCATATCTAATTGATGAATGGGCCATGCTTTCGAAAGAGCCAAGTTGAGCACAGTGCGAATGGAAGCCGGCTTGACCACCGAACTAAATGTCTCACCACAATCCACACCAACCTGCTGAGTCTTACCATCACATACAAGACGAGTCTTATGCCTCGCAAAAGAAGCGTTGGAATTGTCCTTATGAGCAAAACTCCACATAGACCGTATAATATTAACACCAGATGGACGGGACACTAACTTCCACATTTTATTATCAATAAGAGCATTATATTCATAGGTCATAGTAATTTTTCAATTCGGGTCATTTAAAGAAAACACTAGGTTAAGGGGTAAGGGTGATTTAATAACATTAGAATGTAAATTAAAATGTCCTTTCGGTTTAAAAATACTCCGTTGACTACGAGTGAGTAGTCTTTGACTCGGGGGAGAATTGGATGAATTTTGGGAAACATCTGGACACGTGACGGACTGGCCAGCAGGAAGTGGGCCTGTTAGCCCATCACGATAAACTGGAGCAGTGGAGGATGCCGGGACTAGACCAGCCAAGATTGGTCGGGCAACCGCCCACCATTACGATCGGGAATAGTGAGTAGCGGTGGTGCGATAAGGCCCGGTACGCGATGGGCGTGGGTACGTGATAGGTTAGATAAATGGTGAATAATATACGGAAATATACCATCATCCAAAAAATTATACGAACTAGGCACGGGATTACTCAATTTTGCAAACGGGAATTGGGACTCATAAAAAATGATAAGGCGACTAATGATGATTTTATTATACGATAAATCAAAACATTTATAACCACGATGATTAGACGGATAACCCAAAAACGCACAAGGGGTAGAACGGGCCTGAAGTTTGTTAATTGTGGTGGACAGAAACAACGGATAACATAAGAATCCAAAAACTCTAAGATGTGAAAACGAATGAGTCTTATTATATAAAATTTGAAGAGGGACGAATACGTCAAACTTTTCATAGGAAGAATGTTTAGAAGATATGTAGCTATTTGTAGAGCATGATGTCAAAAAGCATGGGGTACAGAAGCATAAAGCAATAAAGTTCGGACAATATTGTTAATGGTATGAATTTTTCATTCGGCTTTCCCATTTTGTGAAGACGTATGAGGACAAGAAAAATGAAAATTTATTCCATTATTAGCACAAAATTCCCGAAACACCCCATTATCATATTCTTTGTCATTATCACATTGAATATTTTTACTTTTCTGTTCGAATTGGGTTCTAATGAATGCTCTAAATTTTAAGAAGGTGGAAAAAACTTGAGATTTTTTGCGCTATCGGAAAAGTCCGTAAAAATTAGAATAATCATCCAAAATAGAACATAATAACGATGACCCAAAGAACTGAGAACAAGAGACTTCCATAGATCGTTATGAATAATATCAAATGACATTAGATTATGAGAATTAGAGTCTATAAACGACAATCTAACATTTTTTCCTAAATAACAAGATTGACAATTCGGAGTACTATGAGTACCCTTACAAGAAATAAATTTATTTTTATCTAAGGAAGATAAAATAGACGACCCCGGATGACCTAGACGAGTATGCCACAAGCAAGAAGCAAGGGCGGCAAACGTAGATGGCAAGGCTTGACTCGAAAGACCGAAACTTGGTGTGATCGGATAAAGATCTCTCCTACTATCACACCTCATGAGAGGACTCCCCGTCTTGAAATCCTTCACAGAAAACCCAAACGGATCAAATTCAACAGAAACATAACTATCGGTTGTGAATTTACGGACATGCACTAAATTTTTAATCAATTTAGGGGGATAAGGATATTTTTCAAGATAAGAGGTGTATGGGGTGGAGACAAAGTTTTATGACCATAACCACGAATCAGAATAGAATTACCATTACCAACGATTATTCCACGAGGTTTGCTCAAATTGGAATAAGACGAGAGAGTACCTTGATCGGACGTCATGTGGGTAGTCGCACCGGTGTCCATGTACTAATTTGAGTCCGGTGGATTTAATCCAAGTGTGTACATTTCAGTTTGTATGGGGTCCGATGTATGGTGGGCCTGCGGAGGTCGAGGCCCAAGTACACTGTCATGTCCCATAACTTTGTCGAAAACCTGAGACTGGACCTGAGAAACTAGGCCTGGGTTGTTGAGAAATTGGGGCCCAGCTTCTCGGGTAATACACTGGATCACCATTGTTTGGCCTACACTGGCTGGCCCACTGCTGACCCCAAGAATGTTGCTGCTGATGACTTCCCCGAGGGGCACCACCGCCACCGCCACTGTTCCGGTTGCCTCTCGTGTTGTCGCCACTATTCTTGCCAATAGTTTTTCGATTTTGACCCTTTTTGCCACCACCGTTGTTTCGGTTTTAGCCCGAGTTGTTGGAACCGGAAGGAGGAAAATTAGACTCGATCATCATGACTACGGGACTAGCATCGGTAGTCGTCGTTTTAGTCAAGCCTGCTTCTTCGAGTGTAAGCACAGAACGAGCTTGATAAAATTGCGGAACAGGACTGCTTTGATGAAGAAGCGTGCCAACACCATTATAGGCCTCAGATAGACCTGCGACCATTTGAAGAACGAGATGATCGTTCGTAACGGGTGCAACAACATTACGGATTTGGTCCAGGGAGAATTCTTGCTCCAGTGTAACAGCATGAGAATTTTGATTATCTTAGAATATATCACGTACTCTATTTCAAGTTGTCATCGTCGTAACGTCTGGTTCGATAATCGTTTGCAGCAGGTCGATAAAAATAGTGGAATAAATTCACTGAAGAACAGTAGCATCAAGTGTCGTCCATAACTTAGGATCATCCTCGGGTTTTGGGACCTCTGTATATGTTAGAGCCGCGGGGATAATGTGATGGAGAACTTGATGTGATCGTGTATGAACTTTGAACAACTCGGCCCACGTCGCATATTGGACGTTTTCTGTTTCAAGAACGATAGGGATGTGTGATATTAAAAACAACAAGGGTTGGGTGAAACGTGTTCTTAGCCATAATAGTGACGCAAGACGTGATTTAGGGATTTTGAAAAAAAATTGGGAGAGTAGAAAAAGAAACTTGCACGAAAACCGAGGCAAGCTCTCAGGTATGGTGCTCGAAATTTAGGATTTTGGGAGAGGAAACTTTAACCTAGACTTCTGATACCATGAAAGAAATAATCCCTTGATTATTTTAATTAATGAAAGAGTATATATACAATTTACAATTTTCCATAATAGGAAACTAATTCATATTCTAATCCCAAAACCCTATTCTAGTAGTACAAGACTCCTATAGGATAAGGTAAGTATACAATACTAAGTACTAAACTGTGTAGTCTATATACACGATTTATACTACCTAAAATATGGACATAAGTGTATATCACGGTATAACTAGTATATTTAACAAACACAAATAATATTACTACGACTAGAGATCTAGTAGCTCAGTTGATTGACTACTTGAACTTTCACCTTGTTGGTGAGTGTTCGAATATCTACGTGGTGTAGTGGATAAGACCTATTCTCCCTTAATCAGAGATCTCGGGTTCGAACCCTAGATATAAAAAAACTCTTGGTAGAGAGCTAACCTCCAGAAATAAACTTTATCAGGAGCGAATTCAAATATAATCGAGCTCTAATACAGATACTAGACACTGAGTGAGAAATCCAAAAAAAAAAGTTTTGGTCCTTTTCTCGTTATTAGAAAATAAATCTAAGCAAATTTTATTGAACCGCTATCCTAACTATCTTTCTCTTTTATTTACTTAAAAACACAATTAACATATGAATGAAAATATACTTAATGATAAGTTTTATGATCAAAATCTTGAGTTGAAGAAATTACTCGAAAAAAAGTCATCAATTTGATTTTCTAAGTAGGAGGAGATAGTCGGAGATACATAGTCACAAAAAACAGGGGCGGTTTAAAAATATTGGGGGTATAAAGACAAGCTTTATTGAAAGGCTTCAATATTTAGAAAAAAATAGTGAGTAACTTGATTTATGTTCTGCAAAATACTCATATCCTACCCCCATTTACCTTCACTGCAAATGTGGTAGTAGTAACACGAGTCATGACCAGTCTTGTAAATGGCTCTGGAAATCCAAATCCTCTCGGGGCTTCCTCAATGAATTCCCAACTTACCATGGCATAAGCTTTTTTTATGTCAATTTTCACCATGCATCTAGGGGATGTCTTTCTAGTGTAGTGTCTCAATAAATCATGACATATTAGTATATTATGAATTAGTGATCTGTCCTCCACAAATGCTACTTGACTTTATTCTATTAGTGCCTTTAGAGTTTTCCTTAATCTGACACAAATCATTTTAGATATGCATTTGTATAACACATTGCAACAAGATATTAGTCTAAATTGGCTAACATTATATGGTGTTTGTACCTTATGTGTCAGTGTGATGATGGTAGAATTGATTTGCTTCAACATCTTCCCATTCTCTATGAATTTCAATGCATCTTTGGTAATATCTTGTTCTATCACTCTCCATGCATCTTGGAAGAATCCACTTACATACTCACCTGGTCCATGACTTCTGTTTCTACCAATACTGAATATTGTTTCCTTCACTTCCTTAAATGTATAAGGTCTTATCATCTCAACTTGTTCATCTATATTCAAGGTGTGGCCATTTTTCAGGAACATTTCACATGCTTGGGCTTTTACTTCTGCTTTCTTACCCAACATATTTTTATAGTACTCCACAAAATATTAGCAATAGCTTTCTGATCAAACTGTAGTTTACCCTGAGTATCTTCTAGTTGTACTACTGCTTGTTGTAGTTTCCTGTGCTTTATGACTGAGAAGAAGTACTTGCTGCACTTGATCACTTTAGTAAAGTCACAGGTTTGGAGACAAATTATGAAAAGTCTAATATCTTTTTGGTTGGGATGAACAATGACACTCAGGGGAGTATATTGCTAAGAACGTTTACACTTGGTACTCTACCAATCAAATACCTTGGACTGACTTTATCATCCAAGAAATGGAGTATAATGGAGTGCCAATAATTGGTGGATAAGATCACAAACAGAATTTAAAATGATTATTGTAAGCAGCTTTCTTATGTAGGCAAACTGCAAGTCATTAATTTTGTGTTGTTTCCTATATACAATTTTTGGGTTGTTCATTTTACCCCAAAGAGTATTAAAAGAAGTGGATAGAAAATACAATGAATACTTATGAGGTAGTAAATTGAGAGGAGGAAAATGTCCTTAGTGGTTTGGGAAACAGTTTGTGTTCCTAAAAAATATGGTGGACTAAATATCAAGAGCTGTAGGAACTGGAATATTGCTTTAGTAGGGAAACTATTATGGCATATAGCAAGTAAGAAGGATGTATTATGAGTAAAATGGATACATGAAGTGTATATGAAAATATGTAAAGACATATGGGAGCATAAACCTACTCAGGACAACATTTGGTATTGGAGGAAGTTAAACTCCATTAAAGAGCATATGAGAACTTGGTACTATAATGGAAACTATAAACTCACATCAAATGGAATGTATTCTGTCACCAACAGTTATCTAAACATGTTGAGCACAATGACAAGGTTAAAAGAGGATGACTTAATGTGGAATTCGATCATGCTACCTCGGCAGAGATTCATCCTATGGCTAGAACATAGGAACAAATTATTAACAAAGATGAGGCTCCAGAAGTTGAACATATACAAAGTGTTGCTCGTGTTATGCAGGTACTGATGAAACACAATTACATCTGTTTGGAACTACACATGAAGTACAAAACTGAAAGATGAGGTCTCAAACTGGCTGGGCATAACAATCAGACAGAGTGAAGTTAGAGCAGGGATAGAGTGGATAAAGAGGAGACATTGGAGACAGTTCAAGATGGATATTATTGCAGTAGTATGGAGAGCAATGGTATACCGTACATCGGTGGCGGATCCAGGAGACAAAATTTGGTGGTGCAAATTTTTTTTTTAAATTTTTTATGCCTAGAAGAAATTGTTTTTTTTTTTTTATGCCTAGAAGGCAAATTTTTTTTAAAAATCTGGTGGTGCAACTGCACCACCATGTTGCTTGGTACATGGCAAGCTAGGAACATGAAAGTATTCAAGAATATGAATACATATATGAGATTTATTAGCACTCAAATACAGAATGAAATTAGAACAAGAATTGAAATAGTTAAATGTTCTAAGAGGGCTCTTAGATGTAGATATTGGATAGAACAAATTTGTAAATAGTCCAGATAGTTGGTAGATGCTAAATTGTTGAACTCTAGATGTATACTATTATGAGGTAAAATGTATTAAAATTTCAAATAATAAATATGAATAACAATTTTATTTTTATTTAAATCAAATTTGTATCCCTTACTCTTCTTTTCTCCCTTACCTCACTCTCTCCGTCCTTCTCTTCGCAGTCGCTCCACTGTCAGAATAGTGACGATTCCGTTCTCATATTGGAGGCTCGGGATTCCTCTATCCACGGCGTTAACATACTGCACTTTGAAGGAGAAAAAAGAGGTGACAAAAAAGTGCAAGTCCCAAGAGAATTGTTCCAGAGCGAAGAAGAATAGACCTTTCACCAAAACAAATCTTAGGCTTTAGCTAGTTTTGAAGATGGTGAGTATGATTTGTCTTTATATTTTTAAGATATGTAGGGAAGAATTTAATACTTTCAGTTTACCAGTCATTTTTTCCTCCCTCGAAATTTTCGTTCTCCACCGCCAGATCCGAAATCAAATCGGAAAAATTGAATATCAGGAAACAGTTGGCCGTCTCTAATCTGAGTATATTTTATCGAATCTAAATGATGGCACAGATATGGTCGGGGCCGAAAAAATCACATTAAACTCCGGCCAATCAATGGAGTTATCTTTAATTTTTAGATCTTAATGTATTTGTATTTGAGTGTAAATTAGAGTGTTTGTTAATACATTTTTCATTTGTATTTCGAAGGAGATCTTTTTGTATACAAATAAATATAATAAATTTTGAATAATCATGTATTTTTTCGTATTTATGTTATTTGAATACAATCGATTTTAAATATAATAAGTTGAATACAGTGTTTTTGCATTTATGTTGTTTGAATACAATCGAATTTAATTACAATAAGTTGAATACAATATTTTTTTAATACAATCAAATTTAAATACAATAAGTTGAATACAGTGTAAAAATAGCTACGAATGAATACATCTGAATCGAATGCAACGAAATACAGCCGAATCTGAATACATGTTATTGTAGCTACAAAATATAATTAGCAAAATTGTAGATATGCCTAAAAACATCAAAGTATAGTCATTTGTGTAAGTTTCACATGAATATAAGCATATAATACCTCGAGATTATACACTTGTGTATTGATAAGATCATTAGACGTGCAAACGACAAACATGACACGTAAAATGGACCGAAGAGAGTAAGTTTTGAGGAGTTGTTTGGTTGCTATTTAGTAAGGAAATTATTCATGTACTAAAACCGCACAACTATTACAATATTTTATAGCATTTTAGTTGCTATGTATAAAATTCAGCATGTCAAGCACGTTGTTTGGTTACCGGTCCACACTCCTGCATAATTAAAATATGTATAAGTTACAGATCAATTTATGTAATATTATTTTATACATGATAGAAAATACAATAAAAAGTATATGAATAACGAAACTTTGCATTATTAATAGCTGCATAACTCTAACCAGTAACTAAATAATATGTAACTTATATTCATATATATAATTTAGCATAAATAAACAACATATTTAGTGTAATCTCACAAGTATGATTTAGAAAGGATAGAGTGTACGCAGATATTACGCCTGGAGGGTATGGAGACTGTTTCAGCTCAAATTTTTTGGAAATTCCCAAATCTTCTAGAGAACCCCGTGCAAAAACCAAAAATAATCCAACAAACACGGCATTAAAAGGTTGGTTGATCTGAACTCTGAAGTCACCAAAATATAAACGGTCCGATATTTGCCGTCTTGAATCTTCTACACGCTTCCTCACAATAAGTTAATTACACATGTCCACACCAAACTAAACTAATCCTAACCATCCCTATATTTCCCACACATTTTAACAATCAACAATCCAACGGTCACTATCTCACAATCACTTTAAGCCCTCAAAGTTGGTATTATCTTCAAAACCTAACCCTATTGTTCCCAATTACTCAAGCCGAGGCGATTATCCTATTATCTTCAAAACCTAAAGCAATTGTATGTATATATGTGTATATGCTTACATATTTTTTATCTGTATTTGTGCATATATACACATATGTGTGTTAGGTGAAATGTTTTAGGTGTTTATTGTTTGGGAAAAGGTTATATTTGTAATATTTGACTATCAGGTGAATGTTTTAGATGTGATTATGAGTTGATTATGAGAGCGAAGAAGAATAGACCTTTCACCAAAACAAATCTTAGGCTTTAGCTAGTTTTGAAGATGGTGAGTATGATTTGTCTTTATATTTTTAAGAAGAATAGACCTTTCAGTTTACCAGTCATTTTTTCCTCCCTCGAAATTTTCGTTCTCCACCGCCAGATCCGAAATCAAATCGGAAAAATTGAATATCAGGAAACAGTTGGCCGTCTCTAATCTGAGTATATTTTATCGAATCTAAATGATGGCACAGATATGGTCGGGGCCGAAAAAATCACATTAAACTCCGGCCAATCAATGGAGTTATCTTTAATTTTTAGATCTTAATGTATTTGTATTTGAGTGTAAATTAGAGTGTTTGTTAATACATTTTTCATTTGTATTTTGAAGGAGATCTTTTTGTATACAAATAAATATAATAAATTTTGAATAATCATGTATTTTTTCGTATTTATGTTATTTGAATACAATCGATTTTAAATATAATAAGTTGAATACAGTGTTTTTGCATTTACGTTGTTTGAATACAATCGAATTTAATTACAATAAGTTGAATACAATATTTTTTTAATACAATCAAATTTAAATACAATAAGTTGAATACAGTGTAAAAATAGCTACGAATGAATACATCTGAATCGAATGCAACGAAATACAGCCGAATCTGAATACATGTTATTGTAGCTACAAAATATAATTAGCAAAATTGTAGATATGCCTAAAAACATCAAAGTATAGTCATTTGTGTAAGTTTCACATGAATATAAGCATATAATACCTCGAGATTATACACTTGTGTATTGATAAGATCATTAGACGTGCAAACGACAAACATGACACGTAAAATGGACCGAAGAGAGTAAGTTTTGAGGAGTTGTTTGGTTGCTATTTAGTAAGGAAATTATTCATGTACTAAAACCGCACAACTATTACAATATTTTATAGCATTTTAGTTGCTATGTATAAAATTCAGCATGTCAAGCACGTTGTTTGGTTACCGGTCCACACTCCTGCATAATTAAAATATGTATAAGTTACAGATCAATTTATGTAATATTATTTTATACATGATAGAAAATACAATAAAAAGTATATGAATAACTAAACTTTGCATTATTAATAGCTGCATAACTCTAACCAGTAACTAAATAATATGTAACTTATATTCATATATATAATTTAGCATAAATAAACAACATATTTAGTGTAATCTCACAAGTATGATTTAGAAAGGATAGAGTGTACGCAGATATTACGCCTGGAGGGTATGGAGACTGTTTCAGCTCAAATTTTTTGGAAATTCCCAAATCTTCTAGAGAACCCCGTGCAAAAACCAAAAATAATCCAACAAACACGGCATTAAAAGGTTGGTTGATCTGAACTCTGAAGTCACCAAAATATAAACGGTCCGATATTTGCCGTCTTGAATCTTCTACACGCTTCCTCACAATAAGTTAATTACACATCTCCACACCAAACTAAACTAATCCTAACCATCCCTATATTTCCCACACATTTTAACAATCAACAATCCAACGGTCACTATCTCACAATCACTTTAAGCCCTCAAAGTTGGTATTATCTTCAAAACCTAACCCTATTGTTCCCAATTACTCAAGCCGAGGCGATTATCCTATTATCTTCAAAACCTAAAGCAATTGTATGTATATATGTGTATATGCTTACATATTTTTTATCTGTATTTGTGCATATATACACATATGTGTGTTAGGTGAAATGTTTTAGGTGTTTATTGTTTGGGAAAAGGTTATATTTGTAATATTTGACTATCAGGTGAATGTTTTAGATGTGATTATGAGTTGATTATGAGAGCGAAGAAGAATAGACCTTTCACCAAAACAAATCTTAGGCTTTAGCTAGTTTTGAAGATGGTGAGTATGATTTGTCTTTATATTTTTAAGAAGAATAGACCTTTCAGTTTACCAGTCATTTTTTCCTCCCTCGAAATTTTCGTTCTCCACCGCGATCCAAATCAAATCGGAAAAATTGAATATCAGAAACGATTGGCCGTCTCTAATCTGAGTATATTTTATCGAATCTAAATGATGGCACAGATATGGTCGGGGCCGAAAAAATCACATTAAACTCCGGCCAATCAATGGAGTTATCTTTAATTTTTAGATCTTAATGTATTTGTATTTGAATGTAAATTAGAGTGTTTGTTAATACATTTTTCATTTGTATTTCGAAGGAGATCTTTTTGTATACAAATAAATATAATAAATTTTGAATAATCATGTATTTTTTCGTATTTATGTTATTTGAATACAATCGATTTTAAATATAATAAGTTGAATACAGTGTTTTTGCATTTATGTTGTTTGAATACAATCGAATTTAATTACAATAAGTTGAATACAATATTTTTTTAATACAATCAAATTTAAATACAATAAGTTGAATACAGTGTAAAAATAGCTACGAATGAATACAACTTAATTGAATACATCTGAATCAAATGCAACGAAATACAACCGAATCTGAATACATGTTATTGTAGCTACGAAATATAATTAGCAAAAGTGTAGATATGCCTAAAAACACCAAAGTATAGTCATTTGTGTAAGTTTCACATGAATATAAGCATATAATACCTCGAGATTATACACTTGTGTATTGATAAGATCATTAGACGTGCAAACGACAAACATGACACATAAAATGGACCGAAGAGAGTAAATTTTGAGGAGTTGTTTGGTTGCTATTTAGTAAGGAAATTATTCATGTATTAAAACCGCACAACTATTACAATATTTTATAGCATTTTAGTTGCTATGTATAAAATTCAGCATGTCAAGCACGTTGTTTGGTTATCGGTCCACACTCCTGCATAACTAAAATATGTATAAGTTACAGATTAATTTATATAATATTATTTTATACAAAATAGAAAATACAATAACAAGTATATGAATAACTAAACTTTGCATTATTAATAGCTGCATAACTCTAACGAGTAACTAAATAATATGTAACTTATATTCATATATATAGTTTAACATAAATAAACAACATATTTAGTGTAATCCCACAAGTATGATTTAGGAAGAATAGAGTGTACGCAGATATTACACCTTAGAGGGTATGGAGACTGTTTCCAAAAGACCATCAGCTCAATAAATAAAATTTTTGGAAATTCCCAAATCTTCCGGAGAACCCCGTGCAAAAACCAAAAATAATCCAACAAACACGGCGTTAAAAGGTTGGTTGATCTGAACTCTGAACTCTGAAGTCACCAAAATATAAACGGTCCGATATTTGCCGTCTTGAATCTTCTACACGCTTCCTCACAATAACTTAATTACACATGTCCACACCAAACTAAACTAATCCTAACCATCCCTATATTTCCCACATTTTAACAATCAACAATCCAACGGTCACTATCTCACAATCACTTTAAGCCCTCAAAGTTAGTATTATCTTCAAAACCTAACCCTATTGCTCCCAATTACTCAGCCGAGGCGATTATCCTATTATCTTCAAAACCTAAAGCAATTGTATGTATATATGTGTATATGCTTACATATTTTTTATCTGTATTTGTGCATATATACACATATGTGTGTTAGGTGAAATGTTTTAGGTGTTTATTGTTTGGGAAAAGGTTATATTTGTAATATTTGACTATCAGGTGAATGTTTTAGATGTGATTATGAGTTGATTGGGGGTTAATTTGAGCAGATATGTGTGTTTAGGTAGGTAATAAAGGTGTGTGTGTGTGTTGTTCAAGATGGTTTTGAGTAAAGATATTTGGTCTTAAAAAAACAATTTACAAATGGTTAAGTGCCCGTTTGGTTGAGCTTATAGGAAAAATAAGCACTTATGGAAATTTTTAGATATGTTTGGTTGAAAAAGGAGTAGAGCTCATAAGCACTTATTCATTATGGGAGTAGATCTAACAACTTTTTTGTTTTTTTATATAAAAACACTTTTTTTATTGGCAACCAAACACCTAAAACTTTTTTATAGAAGTTCTACTAGAAAAGCTCTAAGCTCTTTTTAATAAGTTGTACCAAACGGATCCTAATTCAATGTTTTGCTTGTTGAGTTTAGTATCTTTTAATGTCCTAAATCAAAATAAGTATGTTGGATTGCTATGTTTTGTTAGCTTAACATGTTATTTGTTTCTAAAGTTCAAAAAAGCTGTTTTACTA
Organism: Przewalskia tangutica; assembly: GCA_029844215.1. Taxonomy (NCBI): domain Eukaryota; kingdom Viridiplantae; phylum Streptophyta; class Magnoliopsida; order Solanales; family Solanaceae; genus Przewalskia; species Przewalskia tangutica. Next base: position 14,258,382 of record CM056738.1, read on the forward strand.
TATAGGTGTGGCTCAAATGGAGTATAATCTTACTTTAGATATTAATTGCCTCATTGTTACCAGCAAGAAGAAGTTGTCTTATTTTAATTATTTTCTGTGCAGTTTACTGATATTCAAATGAGTCGTCCACAGGAACCACACCACCCTTTATTCCCATTTGGAAATCCTTTCAAGTATATATTTCCTAAGGGCTCCTACTTGTCTCCTAAGCTTGTTGCTCTGTTAAATGCCTTTGAGGAGTCATTCACAGAGAGGGTTAAGAGTCTCAAGCCGGTAGATAAGGAAGATATTCTCACTTTATCATGGATGACACAAGCGATAAACACACTTTGTTCAATTCATACAGACGTGAAAACTCTCATTACTGAACTTGAACTTCCCGTATGTGACTGGGATGACAAGTGGATAGAGGTGTACTTGGACAACAGTGTGAAGTTGCTTGACATTTGCATTGCTTTCAGCTCTGATATCTCAAGGCTCAACCAAGGCCACCTTTATCTTCAATGCGGCTTGCATAACTTGGATGGTACCTTGAACCAGTTCATGAAGGCTCGTTCGTCATTGGATGGATGGAAGCAGCATATCAATTCAAAGAACCCAAGACTGGAGAATTGTTTTGCCATCTTGGAGAGCCTTACTGAATCGCTGAACCTACCTAAGATCAAGAATTCTGCAAAAGGGAAGGTTTTAATGCGGGCAATGTACGGAGTGAGGGTAGTAACTGTATTCATATTTAGTATGTTTGCTGTCACCTTTTCCGGTTCTACAAAGGAGTTGAAAGATCTCGAGGTTCACGAGACTTGCTTGTGGACAGAAGCGTTTGTGGACGTTCGAGATTTTATTACTGAGGAAATCAGGGGTATATATTTAAGTAGAAGGATCACAGCATTGAAAGAGCTTGAAGTAGTGGATACAAGTGTGAAGAAGTTGTACCCTCTCATACAGGATGGAGTAGTAAACCCTAATGAAGCTGATCAGTTGCAGCTCCTAACTTCAAATCTGACTGGAAAAGCAGAGAAACTTTCAGGAGGATTAGATCAGCTAGCAAAGGAATCAGATAGATTCTTTCATATCCTTTTAACTGGACGCGATTCTTTGCTTTGTAACCTTAGAATTGGTAGTAGTACTGGCTCTAACCCAGTGCAAGCGAACAACGTAGATAGGAAGGAGGTGAGGTGAACTTTAGAAAGAGGAGGATGTATCCTGTGTATACAGTGGGGGTGGCCCGGGTGGGGGTGTTTCAGTTCTAAGGTTGAATTTCATGTACTATTAAATACTGCAATATATAGTAATTGTGAAAAAGGTGGTTGTTTGTGGTCGTATAGTTTCAAACAGATTGATACTATGGATGTGTTCGGTAGGGCGGGAAACATTTTTTTGATTTTTTCACTTTCGGTTGGTCTGGGAAAATTAGTTCTTTAAAAATAAGGAAAAAGATTCCCCCGCGTAAGTAGGAAAACAAATTTTACAAGATTATACTGAGTATGATGTTGATTGTGTTCTTTCTACCCTCTAACACACCTCATCTTCGATAGGTTGGCCTGGCACTTGTGAACGATTTCTTTTCATGTTTAAATTCTCAATATATAAATGAAACAGACTTATCAGTCGAAATAGATTGACAATCTCAGATGAAATCCAACGGCAGCAAACAAAGGAAGAATCACATGACTGCATGTCAATTCTAAATAAGTATGCCTACAAGAACAACAAAATCGTTAGTAACAATATTTAGCATATTCAGGTACTGCCTGTTTTTTTTAATGATATTCATGTTACTAATTAAAATGCAGGGACCTTCTAGTATAAAATAACCTAAAATATTAAGCATTGGATTGAAACAGGTCAAATTAAACGATGACAAAATGAAGCCTCAGCGAAGTTGGGATTGAGGCATAATTCCACAATAAAAACACAAAAAGAACGGAAATTTTTCAAAAGTATATAGTCTACCACAACACATTGCACTTATATAGCTATATTTTTATGTTTAAACCTGCATAGCCAATATTTCTTTTGCAATAGTGTTTATATTATTGGTAAGGTCTGCATACATCTTATCTATGTTGTTGTTGTAATAGTGTTTATACGCATTAAAGAATGAAAATCATATTCTCAAACCAAAATTTCAACCACGATTTTTGAATTTGTCAATTCCAAATAGGTTTTCCAATTTCATCTACATTTGCTCAACTCTCTTCATAAATCAATAATGAGAATGGAGTGTGAGGCACAAATATCATATAAGAATGGCGGGTGGATTGGAAATTACCTAAGAATCGAAGAAAATGAATAAAGGAGATTGTCCAACATCTTTTCTTCATTGTAGGTTAAGGATGAAATCTGTTCTAGCAAAATATATACAAAATGGGCTATTTCTGGTAAGATCGAAAGTACGGATGCATTTTGGTTATAACGTTGGGACGACTGATAGTGTGTAAAAAATCCAACAAAAATTAGCAAAGTCAAGTACTACCATAGCTCAACAGTAATTTCTTATGACGAAGTTAAGAACTTCAAGCAAAACTTCCACTGGAACCAGCACAAAATCCTCCACCTCCACGATGGAACAAAGGCCTTCCTCCAGGACCCTGGGCAAAGATAGCAATACACAGCTTAAAGAAAACATGTAAGAAAATAAATGGACAAGCATGCAAATACAAGTCCAAACTGCTTTAAAAGCAGAATTTAGACGAAAATTAAAACTCCATGTTTACACAACATTGACTGTTGAGGGTTGTATTTTATTGTGGTGCCATATTCAAAGTAAAAAAATTAATAAAAAAAGTATCTCTGCTTTTTAGCCATATAAATTGTTGAGGTCTTATGTCCCTTTGACAGAAGCTAGCAAGAACACTTCATACTCTAGAATGCCCGACATTTTGGCAAAGATAACTGGTGCTTTTTTATCAGTAAAAGTCCAAGGCCAAGCTTTCAAGCATATAATACAAGCAAACAATACACAAATATGACCAGAATGCATATTACAATGAACTTAATTATCTAAGCGAACAGTTAATCGGAAGCTTCCTCTCTTTCTGGCTTTCTATATAGTAGAAATTTATCCCTTACCATGTACTTCAGACAAACATAAAACAATAAGTTTGACTCCGCAGAAAAAGAAAATGAACATGACCAAAGATAGTATTCATATTGTAATGGTGTCATGGTTAGCATTTGGCACCTGAACCCATCTTTCTAACTCTCCATAGCCTTAGCCAAAGGAGTACAGGTCTCTTTCCTGGACACTCCCAGGAACATGAAGAGACTTCCTGAATTTCCTCCTAACTTAGCACCACTAGTAAATCTTGTGGAGTTTCCACTGCCATCACTTGATAGGAGGCTTTTGTCAAAAGATTTTGAGGCAAGTATAGACATTCCTGCTGATCAAATTCTATACTTGAGGGAAGCTTATGATATCCTTCATGAACCTGTCAAACTCTTCATTTGCTGATTAAAAAACCTGAGATAGCTCGAGAACTTGACATCCCCCTCGTTAAAATTCAGTGTCTCCACTGCTGCTTTACGGGTCTTCTTCAAGCCCCCAAAACTCAGAGCTGGGCCCAATCAGGTTAAAAAGGGATGAAGACCGTGGCATGAACTTTTGACATCCCCACTACCATATGTGTAATTTCCATCTATGGTTGCTTACTGGAAACATGAAGCTTTAGAGAACTTATTGTTGCAGTGCGCGGAGAATGCTTCATGCAAAACTTTAACGGGCATGATGCAATAGTAGAAGACACATGTAAAGCTGTGGCTCTACATACATGCACTGAACTAGAAAGTGACTACTTAGAGGCACATAGAGAAGTCTATGGAGAGCCAGTAATTTCGGTTGGATTGCTACCGCGGGAAGAATTACCGGCGGATGAAAGAACTGCTCGTCAGCCATATTGGCAGATCTTCAAAGGGCTCGAAAGAAAAAGCTAATATCAGTTGAGTTTGTCGGATTCGGTAGGGAACGTAAGTCCATCAAGATCAAGTATATGAAATAGAAAACAGAATACAATTCTCTGAGACTTCCAATTCTGTGGATACTACAGAACCCAGCTGGGATTCGAACAACATTGATGCTTTACCATCAGATTTTGACGCTGCAATGGAGGGGAGAGGGTTGGTGCACATTTGCTGGGTGCCCTGATGGAAATTCTAGGACATTCTTTTATTGGAGGGTCCCTCTTTCATGTCAGAATTTGGTTCACCCATTGAAACGTTACACATGGTCATGTCGCGTTGCCTTTTGTCTTTGACCAGGTATTGAATGCAAGACTACTAGTAGACAAAGGTGTGGTGATTGAAGTGAAGAGGAAAGAAGAAGATGATTTTTTTTGTGGAAACGACATAGCTATGTCCATGAGAGAAGCGATCGTTTCAGAGGAAGGGAAAGCTTAGAGCTCAAGCAAGAAAGGATAGTACGCTTTTTGGAGAACGGAAGCTTCATGACTCCTACATCAGAAACTTTATTTAAAAAGTAATGGTGAAATTAAGGTTTAGTCATCAACCAGAAAATCACAAATTGTACTGCAGAGCAAGCGGAAAAACGTAAGGTCGCGCGTTAGTACTCCTTCAAGTAAAGGGATGTGCTAAGGCGCAACGGCTTTCGCGCAGCTCCTGCGCCCTTGCGTTGTGCGTCTTGGAGCGAATAATTGCTTAAAAATAAAGGCCGTCAAGGTCACATTTACATAGAATAATACGGATTTTATCGCCCAGACCCCGCCAACCAAGTATCAAAAATAAGGAGAGAAACATAAGTGAAGGGGAGAGGGAAGCGAAGCTTAGCGAGCTTTATAAGGCCGACCACTACATAAGTCGCTGGCGGAGAAAGCTCGAATAATTTTTTATGTTCTCAGTGCATGCAAATTTATAATCTAGTTCCGGTTTGTACAAATTAAAATAATCTACTTTGGGATTACACTGGGTATGTTGTTGTATTGCCAATTGTTTAGTGATTCCGACGTATATGTTACAGGTAATGCAATTTTTCCCTTCTTCATGATTACCATCCTTACACCCCCCCCCCCCCCATGCACTCCTTGACAGTGATAATAGGTAAAAATATTTTAGTTATTTAGGATGCACCAGTTAAATTTTAAAACGTGTGCCTATATTCTACAGGTTGAAGAAACTGTTTTACCCCCTTTCAAGACCTTTCAACTGGCTTTCTAAACTATCAAGGATTTATTTTCACGAAAGTACTAAGGGTTGAATAGCTCCTATAGTGTTTAAGATGCTTTATCAAATATTACATGAAAATTGGCTAACTACACAAGCTTGCAAAACAAAGAAAATGGCCATCTAAACAAGTTCTTTGCCGCAATACAAAAAACAAACTTAGAAACTTTTCTGGGTAGAGATATTCACAAGCTGCAGTTTCATTCATTCCTTAAAGCTGTACAATGTGTTGAGCAGATGAAAAAGACATATAAAGGAAATCTAACCTCAAGACTAAGACATCTTCATTCCAATGCAAATCACTGACTCCAAGGATCAGCCAGTGTGCCCCCATGCCGCTTGACTATTCGGGCTGCTTGCAGAAGAATATCCTGCTGTGTTGAAAACAATTTGTCCTTGCTCTAAATTCAAAGAAGACGGAAATTATTAGCGGAATGAAGTGAAACCCATAAACAAGATCATTGAACAGCTGACCGGAAGTAACATTGGAAGCAAAAATTGATCAGTGATATAATTGCACATGGAAATTATCAGATACACAGCGAACATTACTACTTGAAGATTCAATGCTAAAGATCACGTCAGCATTTGTAATATCTTGTTGTGTATCAATTACAGAAATCATAAGGCAGACCTCAGAAAAAAAAGGACAGACTTTTCTTGTGTTACATGATCAAATTTTGAAGTGCCAATTATAAGGCCCTAATTTGGAAAAACAATGAAATGCAGAGGCCGTGTAACCTAGATAGGTTCTTCTAGATAATTAAATCTACTATAAGCACTTTGTCCTAGGAAGTTCTAATAATGTTTCTAAAAGATATTACCTCCAACTATTCCTTTTTTTCGGAGAAAGGTAACAATATTATAAATCTTCAGCACAGAGGTTATGCTGCAAGCCGTATTTTACAAGTTCAAAACAAGCAAAAGTATACATCATTGTTCTTCTTTCAAGGATGCAATGATGTCTAAAGGGAAACTACATCTTTTAAGAGTTCTTCTTTACACCAAAAGCGAAAAGTTCAAAAATCAGGTTATCTTAATTTTCTGGATAGAACTACTTCTTCCTTCAAAACATCTCAAGTTCCTTCCCTTCCATATCGTCCACCATTTTTTCTGCCTCACAATCTCTCCCACATGTTGTTCCAGCATTTTAATAGTGTTATCCAGTTGCCTTTGGCATGACTCGTTCGATATCTTTCATGCTTAAACATAACTTCCGTAACTGAACTGTGACATCACAATGTAGGAATAAATGGTTAATACTTTCTGAATCCTTCCCATATAGATAACATCTTGAGCACAACTACATTCCCTTCTCCTCAGGTTATCATGTGTCAAGCATGCTTCCTTAACAACTAGCCATGTAAAGCAAGCCACCTTGTATGGTAATTTTACTTTCCAAATATGCTTCAGCGGCCAAATATTTGTATGTTGTCCAGTGCCATTAAAGTAATGTAGGCTGATTTAACTATGTAAATTCCACTGGTGTGCTGCTTCCAAAACAATCTATCTTCATTTTCTGTGGTTCCTTGAAATTGCTCAGGACCTTGAAAAGTTCAGCTATCCTATTGACCTCCCAATCATTTAAGAATCTTCTAAGATTGAAATTCCACCCCTGTGGTTCCCAAACTTCTTGAATTATTGCATCAGCTGTCTGAGTCAGATTGAATATGGCAGGGAAGAGTTCTTTTAAAGGTTGGTAACCAATCCAGTTATCCTTCCAGAAGGATATTTTCTGCTCATTTCCAACTCTGTAACCGAAATTATTTGCAAGCAAGGGAAACAGTTTCCTGGTGGATTTCCAGACACTAACTCAAAAAGAAGAGGTAACCATTTTAGAAATATTGTCCCTCTTCCCATATTTAACACAAATCATCTATCTCCACAAAGCTTGCTCCTCAAAATTGTGCCTCCACAGCCATTTCACAAGTAAACTTGTATTATGCTGTCTCAAGTTTCTTATGCCTAATCCCCCTTCCCTTTTGACTGGTAGTAACAATACTCAATTTTGCTAGAGATAACTTCTCCTTTCCTAGCCAGATAAATTTCTTCTCAATGCATCCAATCTCTTTTCCACTTTAACAGGTAAGACAAAAGAGGCAACATCTAAGTGGGAAATATATACCTCCAATTATTCTTTTTAAACTTATCAATGATTATCTCTATTTCTGCCTACATTTTTAACTTGCTTATCCATTAAAGTTCCTTTTATTTTATTTTTTTTTTTTTTTCTGAGAGGGAGGCCTGGAGTGGGTTCTATCTAGGTTTGGTAGAAACCACCCATAACTGAACTTGCACCAATAAAAATTTGAAGGAGAGCACTTGCTATCAGAAGTTCAAGGATCTATCCACTTTAGCTGATAATATCAAGTTCTGATGTCTGAGTCTGACCGTTTCTCTTGCTTTGCTTTGCTTGTGATTATGCTTTGTCTTAAGCCGAGGGTCTCCCGGAAACAGCCGCTCTACCTAAGGTAAGGTCTGCGTACACTCTACCCTTCCCAGACCCCATGTTGTGGGATTTCACTGGGTATGTTGTTGTTGTTGTTATCAAGTTCTGATTGTTGTTCAAGTATTACATGACTATTATGAAAATAATCGAAAGAAAATTATCTCGTAATTCAGCATTAAACACAAGATAAGTTGATTAATATTGTGCTAGTTGTTACAGTAGACATAAATCTCAAGCAACATGTATCAAATGAATTTCACAATGATAGTACGAAAGACTGAAACAGAGAAGGCATACCGCATATCTTAAGTTGCACCCAAGAGTTAACTCTGCATATGTTTTTTCAATTTTAGACAAGTAGCAGTATGGTGCCTCCTTTTCCAAGAAAACATCTGGATTAGATTTGAGCATGCTCTTTACATCATCTGATATCTGTACAATCTTATCAAAGTCTTCAATTCGGAAAGGAACTGTAGTGACCATGGCACGCCATTGAGCTCGTGATTTATTCACAATCACCTGGAGTTTGCACAGAACATTCTTGTCAAATTCTCCTCTCTTTTTTTCTTTTGTTATTTATTATTTTTTAGGGCCCGAAGGAGGGAAGAGGGGGGAAACTTCAAAAACGTAAGAAATATCAGAGCATAAAAGACTAAAGGTGTTAGAGACCCATGATTAAGAATCTATAATATGATTACTTTTCACTTTCACATAAGATAGAGAGATGAATCAACATTCAGCTAAAGAAAAGAAGCATGTGCATAGTCACAGTAATGCGAAGATGTGTTTCGAGCAGAATTGTGACTCACAATAACAAGATTCTGAATATCTGTAAGCATCTGACACATTGCTTTAATAGAAGTTAAGAAGTGGAAGCTGTCTTCGATTATAAGAAGCTATCCTGCTGCGTAAATAACCTAAAAGATGTAATTGACATGTGATCCAGCACAGCCAGCAAACTTCCAAACCTTGCTAATTCATCCACGAAGATACTAAGGATGTTCACTATTTAAGACTTACAATAGCACTAGGGATGGACATATCCCTTCAACACCCACCCCCCACTCACCCCTTTTTTTGCTTTAGTTCTTTTCCTGTGACTGTGCTCTGTCTTGAGCCGAGGGTCTCTCGGAAGCAGTCGCTCTACCTATCAAGGTGGAGGTAAGGTCTGTGTACACTCTACCCTCCCCAGACCCCACGTTGTGGGATTTCACTGGATATGTTGTTGTTGTTGTTGTCTTTTCCTGTGAAAAAAACACGGTTGTGATCTTTCTGTAGTAAATGAAGACAGCTGATACTATCAATCACGAAAATATTTCTACTTAAAAAGCTAATACAAATTAGAAAATTTGTGGGAATCTAGAAAGGAAGGTAAAAACAACACTCCCTTTGCCAATTTCAAACAGTTACCCAAGCATTAACATTAAAAAGCAAAATTACATACAATATCAACAGTATACAATATCAGTGGTTGTTAAATAAAAATGTTTGATTAATTTGGGTATGGAACTAATGAATTGTATGTGACTTCTGTTATATCTGTTAAAGGTTTAATTAATTTTGGGTTGTTAAACTCTTAAAAGGCAAGTTACAGACAAATTGAAGGCACTGGTAGTTGATTTGGTTTATCAGTAAAAGAAAAAAAGTTTTTCGGGAATGATGGAATATACGGATCTAGTGTTAACAGGAGGAGCATGTAGATGCCACAAATTACTAGGCAAAACACCTAGGTAACCCTTTAAACTTGGCATAATTTGTCAGTTAGGCACAGTCGCTCATAGGAGTATATCTATCCAGCAGATTCATTGAACCAATCCCTGCAACTTAAGGAGAAGACTCTAAGGAGTAAAGGGAAGTGTGTATGTTGTCACACTCTCTCCCAACCTATACCAAGAGAGCGGAAGATAATGAAAGGGAGACAAGATCCTAGTTGTTTAGGCACCCCACAAGGAAGACAGGGTGGAGCTTTAGCTTGGATAGAAGCTGAAGTTTTTAGCATCCGTGCAAAGCCCTTGTATAAGTTGGGCACTAGCGCTTTACTTAAGCTCTCTTTTCCTTCAGTGAGTAGTAGAGTAATTCCTTCCCTGTAGATATTTAGTTAACCTGAGTGAGTCTAGTCCGGGTGGCCAACAAAAAGTTTATATCGAGCTTGGGTTCTCTTGGATTATCAACTCAATTGCATCAATTCATAAGGAAACTTCCTCAAGCTTCAAAAAGTACACAAAGCTTCAGTCCTTCCTTATTTTCCGCAAAGCTGTGGAGAAAAAGGCGTAGGGAATGCCAATGTGAAGTACTCTTGGTTTGGAGCTACAAACGACGATATCAACAACATATTTTCACATGATTTTGTTCATTCCTCGAACAATGGAGCTTATGCTCACACCATCTGCCTTTCCCCTTATGATTATCATCTTAATTGGTACTTGACACTCATCTTCTTCTTTCTTCTTTCTGGTTTTAAGATTTTCAGTTCTTTCCCTTTTAGCTGATTCTTGGATTTTTGCAGTCTGCAAACTGCTATTTTAGAGGAGTTCCTCTTTTAGTAGTTTGTGAGGAAAAATGAGGAGGAAGGTGGAGAAGGACGGTCTGGTGGGGAAGAATCTGGTGGTTGAAAGCATCACTAGAAATTTGGCAATGGCAGTGGCGCTTTTTTTTATGGAGTTAAGCACTTGTTAAGCTTAAAAATTGTGAAAGTGATGGAAATGGTCACCAGAAACTTTGAGGAAGGTGAAAGTTTTAGAGGGTGTAAGTTTGTTTATACTTGCCTCAAACCAAAAAATGATCTCTCCTCTCTCCTCTCTCCTCTCTCCTCTCTCCTCTCTCCTCTCTCTTCTCCCCTTCTCTCTATCCTCTCCTCTATTTTTTTTTGAAGCTTCATGTGACTACGCTCCGGTGAGATATCCAGATAGATCTCCTTCAGACCTCAGGGGTCAATCTTTCGGAATGAAAGGTATTTTCGGCATGAACAGTACTTTCGGAGTGAACATTATTTTCGGCATGAACAATACGGTAGCATAACCCAGATCTCCGTGCAGTCCAAAAAAAAATCAATTTTCATATGCGCCGGCGACCTCTGTTACTAATGGCGAGCATCACAATCAGTATAAAACACTTGAGTTGCCTCTATCAGTGACGACTAGCACTACCCATCCGGAAAATATAGTGTTCTAATCATTTTTTCATAAGTGTGGATAAATCTTTCGAACTTAAAAATACGGGGGACAAACATTACAACTGGTTTTCGTTAATAGAAAGGGGCAAGAGATACACAAGCAAGATCAACATGGATATTCATAACCTGATATGGGTGTGCGAAGGCCTTATACAAGCATCAAAAGGTTTTGGACGACTATACAGAAGGTGGGGAAGGAAGCAACAACACAATATTTTCAGAGTCTACCAAAACTTCAACGTTTATAGCAGCAGTGATCATCCCCGAGATCAACCTCAGCAATGGATGGACAAATATTGCAGAGAAAATCCTTTGATTTTCGGAGAAATTCAGCAAAACAGAGACACAACCTTCTCCTCCCCATTGACAAAATCATATCACGCAGCAGCCAACATTGAGAGATGGCCAGAAGTAAATCAAAGAACGTAGAAGAAAAAAGAGCGACCGTGCACTAAGCTCCGTATCGCGGTGCAGGAAGGTCGTACCACGCGGTCTATTATGCAGCGATCTTACCTCACATTTCTGCAAGAGGCTGTTTCCACGGCTTGAACCCATGACCTCCTAGTCACATGGCAACAACTTTACCAATTACTCCAAGGCTCCCCTTCTAAAGAAGGTACAAAGAAGAGTTGAATGAAAAGCATCATTTGCACAGAAGCTTGGTCGGCACATTCAATGATCCATTTCACCACATTCTCAATCCTGACACTATTCAGAATGGTTCATTAGTAGATGGAGAGTAACTGCTGGCATCAAAGTCATACCCTTAGACCACAATCGGTTCCTCTTTGAGCTTCCTTTCGAGCAAGAGGCAATAAGAGTAAAGGCAGGGAATTGGTTCTGGTGCGGAAGACATCTCCCTTTATCTTAGTAGTCGCATGACATTATCTCCTCACAGTCTGGTAGCAGCCCGAAAAACATCTGGTTGAAAGTTTTGGAATTCCCCTAAATGCTTGGTCAATTGACACTTTTGAACATATAGGGGCTCGTTGTGGTGGTTTTTCTGTGTTGATGACGATACGAAGAACAGAACCCATCTGATGTGGGCTCGTATCTGCGTCAAAAAATCAAACATGAAGTTTGCAGCAAGTTTGAATTTTGAATTTGATGATAGGGTTTTCGAACTGCCAATAATTTCCGAAATCTGTTCTTTTCCTTTACATGTTGGTCTTTCGACTGGTTTGGGTAATGCTGGTAATCAGATGGGATCGAATTCTTTTCCAATTCCATGTGCAAATACCATTAATGAACCACGTGACACAGACGTGGAAGAACCTATGGAGAAAAGGAAGAATTCAAAGGAATTAATTACAAGTGGCACAACCCAATTTTCTTCTAAAAGCCAGGGTAGTAAGAAACACTATAAAGGGAAAACTTCATTATCTTTGAACAGCGGTTACTACACTAAAGGCCCACTTACAAGCAAACACTTCAGGCAGGAGCAACACAAAAAGACGCAAGTATGGAGAGCATCTGCATCAATGCTAGACCCATGAAGCTTCAGAGCTTCATCTTCTTTCAATGCTTCTTCCTCTTTTGATCCATTTGAACTAGAAATTCAAGCATCCAATCTTAGGGATTTAGAACTCACGGAGGGATACCAGATGATGAAGCAAACCATGCAGGACACTCGATGGACACTTATATCCCAAGTCGATTTTCTCAGAACTGTCAGGACCTGATAAGCCTGACTCTGGTATTTCATCTCAGTCCTTCGACAGTTTTCTTCTTTTGTCTTGGCATGATGATCCTCAAATTCAAACTGTTGATACCCCTGCGGTGGTGGAAACCTCAAAATGAACTAAGTTGACAATGATGAAGGCTTGCAAAATGTAGGGGGTGAATGTTGCTGGGTTTGAACATGAAATTATGGATATCATTCTGAGAATGGAGGAAAGAAGGAAAGCACAGATTCTTGAGCAAAAAAATAAAGCAGGAGAATTAAAGAAAGGAAAAAAGCAAAGTAGTTACTGAACTTAAAAAGTTGGATTGGGTCTCCAGGAGGGGGCGGGAAGATAAAAAGGGGCAGGTCTCACAAGGCTCATTCCAGATGAGAGTTAAAACATTCAGCTGAAATGTGCAGGGTCTCAAAAGATAAGAGAAGCACTTTGAAATCTCTTATTCACAATTGAAGAGCTAATATTATTTGTCTGCAGGAAACCAAAATAGAGGCTTGAAATTCATCTCTAATTAGACAAATTTGGGGAAATAGATGGATCTCTTGGGTAGAAGTCAAAGCAATTGGCACCAAAGGAGAGATACTAATCATGTGGGACAAAAGAACTTGGAAATGTGTCGATTCTGAAGCCTAAGTCTTCTCTTTATCATGCAGATTTGAAAGTCTTGCTGAGAACTTCAAGTGGGTTTTTACTGGTGTTTATGGTCCTCATACCAATCCAGAAAGGGAGGATCTTTGACTTGAGTTAGCATCATCAGGGGATTTTGGTCTTACTTATAGGTCATAGGAGGGGATTTCAATGTCTGCAGATTTGTGTAGGAAAGATTGAATTGTGCTAGAAGATCAAGAGCTATGTTGGGCATTGAATTATGCTAGAAGATCAAGGGATATATTGGGCTTCTCCAACACTATTCTGGATCTGGATTTGATTGATCCTCCGCTTCAGGGAGCCCAATTCACCTGGTCAAGAGGGGAGAAGTCTCAACAAGCCTCTAGAATTGATAGGTCATCTCACCATAATGGAGTGAGAAGTTCAATGCTATCAAACAGTACCCTCTACCTAGAGTATTTTCATATCATAAATCAATTATCTTGGAGAGTGGGGATTGGGAGGCCACACCTTCCTATTTCAAATTTGAAAACATATGACTGCAAGTTGAGGGTTTCATGGACATGGTAGAAGGATAGTGGAATTCTTACAATGTATTAGACACCCCAGATTTTGTGCTAATGCAGAAACTAAGGAATCTCAAGAAAGACATTATTACTAAATGGAACGGGGAGGTTTATGAAAGAATTGAGACACAAAAGAACACGGCACTTAAGGAACTGGGAAGCCGGATCAGTTAGCTGAACTTAGAACTCTCTCCACAGAAGAGAAAGGCCGAACATTAAATTTTAAACTTGAACTACAACAAATAGCAACTGTTGAAGAGATCTCATGGAGACAAAAATCAAGATGTTTATGGTTGAACGAAGGGGATAAGAATACAAAAAAAATTCAAAGAATGACCAATTATCAAAGAAAGGGCAATTCCATTCATAGACTCAAAATATGGGATAAAGTAATTGAGGATAAAGAAAGGATCAAGGATGGTATTATATAGTACTATCAACAAATCTACAAAGAGACAGAATCTTGGAGACCCTCAGCTGTCTTTGAAGGTTTGCCCAGTCTCAACACAATTGATAAAGAGGACCTTGAACTTCCTTTCACTGAACTGGAGATCTCAGAAGCTCTCGTGACTTGTGCCCCTAACAAAGCTCCAGGCCTTTATGGTTTCACCATGGTCTTCTTTCAGAAATCATGGAACTTCATCAAAGAAGACTTGTTTGCAGCTTTTAATTTTTTTCATCAGAATTGCCAAATTGTGAGATCATTCATTGCTCTTATCCCATAGAAGAAAGATGTTGTAGAACTTAACGATTATAGGACTAGAAGTCTTATAGGCAGTGTCTACAGATTGCTAGCCAAAATCTTAGCTGGGAGGTTGAAAAAAGTGGTGGATTCATTAGTTTCTGGACAACAGAGTGTATTTCTAAAGAATAGGCAGATTATTGATGCAACCATGATTGCTAATGAAGTTCTAGACTGAAAAATTAAAAGTGGAGAGTCTGGGATCTTATGCGAATTGAATATTGAGAAAGCTTTTGATCAGCTTAATTAGGCTTACTCAATCAACATTTTTAAGCAAATGGGTTTTGGGAAGGGTGGATAAGGTGGATTTATTTCTATATTTCAACAGTGAAGTTTTCAGTTTTGGTGAACAAAAGTCTAGTTTGATTTTTTTTCTTCTCAAAAGGGACTCAGGCAGGGGGATCCACTATCCCTTTTTCTCTTTATCATTGTCATGGAAGGATTATCTCAATTGTTAGCTAAGGCCAAAGAACTTCAGTGAATTCAAGGGTTCCAAGTAGACAGTAATCCTCCCATCTCAGTCTCAGTTTCTCATCTGCTATATGTAGATGACACCCTTATATTTTGTGGAGTTGATTGTCATCAGGTTTCCAATCTCAACACCACCCTCATGATCTTTGAGGACATTTCTGGACTTCATATCAATATGCTTAAGAGCACTATCTATCCAGTGAATGAAGTGGCCAACCTAGAAGTTATTGCTAATATTCTTAGCTGCAAAACATGCTCCTTTCCCGCCACGTATTTGGGACTTCCTTTGTATGCTAAATTCAAATAATCTGGGATATGGAGTGGAGTCATTGAAAAATGGAGAAGAGACTATCCACTTGGCAGATGCAATACCTCTCTTTGGGAGGTAGATTCACCCTCATCAACAGTGTCCTAGACAGCATTCCCATTTACTATATGTCACTCATCCTTATTCCAAGCTCAGTCCTAAAGCAAATTGACAGACTCAGAAGGAAATTCTTATGGGAGGGAAACAATGTTACTCACAAATTCTCTTTGGTCAAATGGCATCAGTCATTCAACCCAAAGACCAAGGGGCTGGGGATCAGAAATCTTAAGCTTCATAACAATAGTTTTCTCATGAAGTGGCTCTGGAGATATTGTCAAAATGAGGTAGGGTACCGAAAGGAAATCATTAAGGCTAAATATGGTATTCAAGACCATTGGACTGCAAAGAGAAGCAATGAACCTCATAGTGGTATGGAAGCACATCAGTAGTCTTCAAGAGGAATTCCTCCGGAATGTCTCATTCAAGGCTGGAAATGGGTTCAAGATTATATTTTGGTAGGACAAATAGCTTGGGGACGCTCTAATAAAAAACTCATTTCCTTTACTATTTCTGATAGCTTCTAACAAAGAAGCAACATCAGCTTAATATAGAGACAACAATTGTTGGACACCAATTTTCAGAAGAAACTTACAGGATTGGGAATTTGATGAATTTCTTTCTCTTACAAACATTGGGACAAAGTACTTTAGTAGCAGAATCTCAAGACAAAATCCTATGAGGCAATTCCAAGAAAAAGATTTTCACTGTGAAGGAATATTACAACTACAGGAGTTCTCAAAATATCCTTTGAGTGATTTGGCCGTGGAAACATGTATGAAAAACCAGACAGCCTTTCAGTGTTACTTTCTTCATTTGGACTGCTCTGAAGGAAGCATGTCTAGCACAAGACAATCTCAGGAGGAGAGGTGTAATCGTCGTCAACATGTGTCATGTGCAAGCAAACCAATGA
The DNA here is from genome assembly GCA_029844215.1 of Przewalskia tangutica. NCBI lineage: Eukaryota > Viridiplantae > Streptophyta > Magnoliopsida > Solanales > Solanaceae > Przewalskia > Przewalskia tangutica. The sequence continues at coordinate 14,274,522 of CM056738.1, forward strand.
AAGTGTCAACCACATATTTTTGCACTGCCCTATAACAGCTAGCCTTTGATATTTCTTCTATTCTATGCTTGGACTCCAATGGGTAATGTCTCCAACATCAAAGATGCCTATGCTAGCTGGATATTTTGGAGAATTGACAAATCCATCAAAAGGATCTGGAGAATGATCCCAGAAGTAATTTTTGGACCCTATGGAAGGAAAGAAACAGTATGGAATCTCAACTCCTATTTCCACTATAAAGTCTACGTGTTTAGTTAGTATTTCTGGCACTTTTTTGCCCCTGTGAACAGTGTGGATAACTTTCTGGATTTTGTTAACTCATTGTCTCTAACATAGTAGAGATGCAGGGATTTCTTTAGACTGTTTTACACGTTTTGTTTAGTCTAAGCAGCTTTTTGGCCATCCGTAACCTTGCATCTTCTTGATGTTTTTCTAATGAAATTTTATTACTTTACCAAAAAAAAAAGGTTTAGAGGAAAAGAAAAACAAAAGCATGGTTTAAGCTTTGCACCCGCTCAAATGAAAGTTTAAAACACACAATTCTCCATGTCAGTGTGAGGTGCTCACGTGACACAACTAGAACAAGCAGAGGTTCTATCTAGTTACCAGGACAGTTAGAGTATCTAACTAACAAATTGTGCCAAGTTTGAGAGGCTATCTAGGTATTTAGCCCAATTACTATTATCTTCTAGAAATCCAAAGGAGAAAAGTTGTACTTGAGCAATTGAAATATGAGTTCCATGTAACCTCTTTCTATTGTAATAACAAGTGATGGTTAAAACAACAAAAAATAGTGAGGCAAATATTCATTTGGGACAGAAGGGAATAAAAACTAGTACCAAAGAAGTCTCAAAAAATAACCACAGGGAGTGTTAGGCACAAATAGGTAAAACATAGAAAAGCTAATCAGATATTATTAGTAGCTAGTTTTTTGGTTGATCGTTAAAGAGAATATCAATAGTAGCTAGCATGCCTTCACTTTATTAGACTTAAAAAGCACCTTAAAAAGAACTAAAAATATAATTGTGCACTTCTTTTTAATCGTATAAGCGTGTATTATGCACCTTATAGAACCAAAAAGGCATATCTCTAAGTCATCTTAAGCTTCTATATGCAGTAGGCTAGTGCTTAAGTGTAGCATTCACGTCCATGAAAGTTAATACTGGGTAGAGATCCAAGGTAAAAGGTCTCTAAAAAATGATAACTTCCCCAAAGAATGAAGAAAGGTATAGAGGATCAAATAGCTAAGAAATGCACCTGACTAGAAAACAGTGAATTTGGGACAATAACAGGGAATTTTTCGACAGTCAGCAATGATGTGGTAGTGAGCCCCATTTCAACAACTTGACCTTCCACTGATCCAGCCTGCAAAAGTAGTTATCAATTAAACAATTCATGGGAGTAATTAAATGTCAGATATTGTCAGAAACGGCAGTCGGGTTCTAATAGATCTACTCACACAATTATAGTTTGTTGCTTATGCAAATATTCTTTTTATTCGTATTAGATACATCATTTTATTGTTAAACCAGCTTTCAGGTCATAATTAAATACTCAATTTTTATTTTCCATCAGTACTACTAATTGTTTTTAACGCACATATACATCAGAAATGGACCTTTGAAATAATTATTATTCAAGTTCAGATAGTGATCAGGATTGACTTCGGAGCCTGGGGCATAAATGTAATACTCCCTTGCCTACCTCACCCATCTTTCAAATATAAGTCCTTGCAGCACAGTCCATCTGTGTGACTGTTGCTACACAAGAATATTTATAGTGAAGCTAACCTGACTTGCAGTACCACCTATACTTGAGATTATCACTCAGGTAAACACTAATTCACCCAACAATTCACCCGATAGGGATGGATACTGGAATTAGCTTTCCACCTAATTCTGTCAGGACCATGTTCAATACCAGCCACAAGTCTCCATACATTTAGCACTCCACTCCATATCTTTTCAGTATTCCTTTCCCTTTAACTATCATTATTATGACATCATGCCAATATATGCATATCTATAACTTGAATAAATGGTTGACATGCACAGATAAATCAATAAGAATGTGCTAATTTGACATACACTTTTGACATACTTTTATCGTGTCACCAATTGAAAAAGGTTGTGAAAGCTGTACAGAAAGTCCACTGAGAACATTACCAAGAATGTCTCTAGCAGCGAAAGCAGTAGCCACCCCTGCAGTATTTTTAAAAAGGCAAAAGTGGAGTGAATTGGAACACAAACGAGGATATTTACAATAATGCCCACGCCGCACCTTCAAATATGCCTATATACCAGCACAAACTAATATGTTCTCCATCAATATCATTGTTGATGATTGCTACTATAAATACAGTGCTATTTATACCTCATAACAGGGAACTTATTTAGTACACTAATTACTATTTAATGTTTTCTTTGTTGAATACGTAGAAAATTGGGTTGTATCAACCAAAGTGGATAGTCTTAACTGGATCGGTCTAGTAATTATGTATGAATTCTATGGCCCTCCAGGACCCAACATTTTCCTGAGTAAAATGATTTCAAAATTTATGCACATTTTCACATGTCCGCCAATAAGCAAACTTGTCCACTGTTGCTAATATATCACATTGTTTGGTCCCGTTCCTACAATGGGAAGTCAGGATTGTCGAAGTTGATACGTCATTAGTAGAAAGTAACAACAATGATTAACATATGTTCTTATGTACAATGATGGGGAAAATTTTCTACACAGGAAAATTACAGACGATAAACTTCAACCACACACACACACAATAGGTAATATAAATACGAAATATATATATATATAAAAACCGGAGACACCAAAAGGAAAATTACAGATGATAAAACTTCAACCACTGAATAAGGAAAAAGATGTCAAAAGAATTCGGACTACATGAATAAAATGATGCTGATGAGGATAATGGGATTGAAAACGAGTAGTTAGGCCTTTTGGGGTTACACTAGAAATGTAGAAAGATGTGCGTCTTGACATAACCAAATGAAGCAACCATAAATATACTAGTGATTATGCATGTCTTCCCTAGCTTAAAGAATTTACATCAGTAAGATGCCATGGTTAATCAGTACTTGAAAAAACCATTTGCAGCAAATGATCTATTGCAACACATCATTCCTCAAATATAAGATTCATATTTTGCAAACTAAGTTGACCTTTTGTCTGCAGGACCCTTCTCACCTCATAGAACGAGGCAGGTAGGAAGCAAGCTAAGAAAACTCACCTCCAATTCCACCAACGGTCAGAATAGATTGTACAGCTACTCCACAAGCTTCAGCTAAAGTCATTAGCCCAAGGATGAAGAGGCCAACGGAAGAGATTCTGTCCAAAGTTAACAACCGATCACGGTCACCTTTTTCAAGGCTCTTGACAACCAAAGCTCTACTGATCACATTTGTTTTCCATCGCTGTAGAAACCAGACAAATGAAAGAATAGCAGCACAGCTCCAAGTCTGAAGAATATATTGCGATGCTACAGTCCTTGGAGCCACCATCATAGCGCTGCACACAGATATAAATCAACGAGAAAGACATAACCGATAGATTATCAAACTCAAAGCTAATATGTGAAAAAACAAGAAAGAAACGCATTTTACTAACATCTGTGAAAATGCCATGAAGGTGATCAAATATCGAACGGGGTCCTCCATAGCACCCCAAATACTTTTCTCATAAGGTACTTGCCCCCATATTGAACTTCCAGGCAACAAAGAAGCTGGGCCTTGCATTGAATACTTGTAAAATCTCCTCAAAAGCCTTGGCATCACCACCCAAGCAATTAAGGTACCAGTTAAAGTGCCACCAACAGGAACAATTACATCTCTCAGGTAAGGGTGAGCATCAAGCACTTGTTCAACATAAGGAGTCATTTTAGAAGATGCCTCCTTCGCCTTTTCCCCGGTATAAGTCACAGCATCTATGGTAGTTTTCCAAGTTTCCTTAACCTTACCAACCCATTCACTTCCACTAACACCACCTGCATCCATATCAGACCCACTTGCACCAGCAGAAACTTCTGAACCTTTAGGAGTATCTCCTTTACTAGTAACAGAAGACAAAAACCTTCGACTATTCCAGATGGGGCTAGTTCCAACAATTGAGATACTTCCCCTCAAACTTCTATTATCAAATGTCCCACTGAAATATGAAGTAACATAACTGGCCCCACTAGCAGAGGGTATACTTCTCATATCAAAACATTTGGAGGCAGCATAATTTTTGGAATAGGCGGTTTCTCCGTACTGCCGATTACAAGTTGCACAAGATAATGAGGGTCTGACATCAATCCGATTTGCTAGTTTTAAGGAAAAATTAAGTGTTCTCTTCAAAGTTGAACTGATTGCAGCCATCAATGGATAGAGTTCGACAAATGAAATTCTTTTAACTTCAAAATTCAATGCTCATCTTCAATCTGCAGCAAGTATTAAACCAAAAGTAACAGACGGGTTAAAAATAAACAAATTAAAAATAAGTCAACAAAAATTGCTTCTGCTTGGCTGTGAGATTAAAAGAATGCAAAAATTGAGTGAGCAGAAGAAAAAAGAAAATGAAAATTAAGATTCATATACATGTATATCTATGCATTATATAGATGTATACACTAGCAATGGTAAAAACTAAAAAGGCTTGAGGCAGAAGTACAATGCATTTCAATTAGACCAGACACACCTATAAAGACACAATATCAGTATGATAACCTACTAATTTAAGGACTGGCTAAATTAATATGCCCTGAATTCATGTGGTATCTTTCAATTCAAGAGCATAGTATCAAGATAAATCCAGCCTATACTGACAACAGATTCAAGTTCTTAAATAGAGGCAAGGCAAACTTGCCCCATTTGCAAGGTGTGTTCCATCTCATCCACCTCATTATATGTTAAAGTAATCGAGCAATGGTGGTTCCGTTTTAACATAGTGAAAATTCATGTCTATATTATGGAAGTACTTGTATCATTAGAAAAGCAAAGAGGAGATATCAACCTATAGCATGAGACCGAACATCAAGGAAGATGTAAATTGTAATTTACCTCAAAGTTTGGGAAGCTAAAGTAAAATAATTAGCAGGCACAGCATTTAGAGTTTAACAATAATGTAAAGTGATATAAACAATTTGATGTGTTTTTTTCACTTAACCTTTTTGCATTTAGGTTGCTTTTCAAGTTTATAGTGTCTGCAATTTGTGTCCTCCAGAACCATGTAAAAATCTGTCATTTAGATGGCATAATTGACTGTGCAAGGTCAGTTCGTTTAGGGATATTATCGAACAACCTCGGTGCATCAGTGAGCAAATCTAATTACCTAAACACATGTGAAATTCCAACATGAAACTATTCAAAAGAACACAAAAATACTACCAGATACCCACAAAATCTGAGTAACAATAACTAGGTACATCAAAAAAAGGGAATTCATTTAGGCATATTATCGAATAACTTCGGTGCATCAGTGAGCAAATCCAATTACCGAAATCCATGTGAAATTCCAACAAGCAACTATTCGAAAGAACATAAAAACTACCAGCTACCCCAAAATCTGATTAACAATAACTAGGTAAATCAAAAAAAATCAGAAAAACTCAACAGAACAGATAAAAGTAAAGCACGCATCAACTCAAATTGAGAAGTTTGAACAAAAAATACCCTTAAGTACAGATACATGTTTCATTTCATAAATACTTTTACCACTATTAAAGCAAAAGGAGTATCAACCTAAAGCATGAGCCCAAACATCATGGAAATTGTAATTTACCTAAGTTGGGGAACCTAAAGTAAAACAATTAGCAGGCACAGCATTTAGGTTGCTTGTTCAAGTTTATACTTTATAGTGTCTGTAATTTGTGTTTTCCAGAACCATGTAGATGGCATAATTGACTCTGCAAGGTCAGTTGATTTAGGCATATTATCAAACAACCTCGGTGCATCAGTGAACTAATCCAATTACCGAAATGCAGATGAAATTCCAAGAAGAAACTATTCAAATTAACATTAAAACTACCGGATAACCCCAAAATCTGATTAACAACAACTAGGTACATCAAAAAAATCATTTAGGCATATTATCTAACAACTTTGGTGCATGAACAAATCCAATTACCGTAGTGCATGTGAAATTCCAACAAGAAACTGTTCAAAACAACATAAAAACTTCCAGCTACCCCAAAAATCTGATTAACAATAACTAGGTACATCAAAAAAAAAGGAATTCATTGAGGCATATTATCGAACAACCTCGGTGCATCAGTGAGAAAATCCAATTACCGAAATCCATGTGAAATTCCAACATGAAACTAAGTCAAAAGAACATAAATATACTACCAGATACCCACAAAATCTGATTAACAATAACTAGGCATATAAAAGAATCAGAAAAACTCACCAGAACAAATGAAAATAAAGCACGCATCAACTCAAATTGAGAAGTTTGAACAAACAATACCCTTAAGTACAGATACATGTTTCATTTCATAAATACTTTTACCACTATTAAAGCAAAAGGAGTATCAACCTAAAGCATGAGCCCAAACATCATGGAAATTGTAATTTACCTAAGTTGGGGAACCTAAAGTAAAATACTTAGCAGGCACAGCATTTAGGGTGTGTTAGGTATGGCAAAATGTTTTCCAATTTTCACATGTTAGGGTGATCAAAATTTTGAAAAATATTTTCTAAACAAGCCCGCTAGTGACATTGTCTTCTCCCCACCCTCGAACTCACCTCATCTTAATCCCACACCTACCTCCACCACACTCCCCACCTCCCATCACCCACCCATAATATTTTTCTAGATTATATACAAATATTTTTAGAATAAGTTTTGCTTACGTACTGAGCACAAGAAAATAAGTAAAAACTTCTCTTATTTTCTTCATAAACATTTTCCATCATACCGAACACACCCAAGGGCTCGTTTGGCACGTCGCACTGACTGTGTTAATTTCATTGGATTGGACTAGACTGTATTGGACTGTATTAATAAATAATGGACGGTATTAGACTATTAATATATAATGGATTGTATTTTTTTATTTTTTTATTTTAGTACAAAAAAAGGGACACCCACCTGTTAGATGAGTCTCAAAAATGGCAGTTGGACTGTACTAATTTCATTAGACTGGACTGTATTGGATTGTATTAATATATAACGGACGGTATTAGACTATTAATATATAATGGACTGTATTTTTTTTTTTAGTATAGTCAAGGGGAGATCCATCTGTTAGAGGGTATCAAAAATGGCAGTTGGATCATTATTCCTAAAAATAAGATCTGCCCAAGGCGGTAAAACGCCCACCAAACACTATATTATTTTTTATCCAAGCAATTCAAATTTTAATACAATGACCAAACGTGCCCTTAGAGTTTATCAATAATGTAAAGTGATATCAACAATTTGATATGATTTGTTTTTCAGTTAACCTAATGTATTTACATTGCTTGTTCAAGTTTATGGCAGCTGCAATTCGTTACCTTCAGTACCATGTAACTCTGCATAGTCAAACTGTGCAAGGTCAGTTGATTTAGGCATATATCAAACAACTTCGGTGCATCAGTGAAAAAAAAGGCTGAATTTAGCAAATTTACCTTCAAAGAGCAAAGGTTAGTAAATAAAATTGGAGAGCGGTGAAATAAACGATGTGTAGACAGAAAAATATAGAAAGGAAAGGGTGACTTGATGTGCAAGCATGGGTTTGATAAGCAGAGTGAGGAGAACATATTGTCGAAACATGAAAAAAAGAATGGGTTTGTCTTCAAGTATGTTTATTAAACACAGTTCAATTGACATAACATAAATTGAGAGATTCATTTTTTAGCTTTGTGCATCCTAAAGGGCAGTCCGGTGCATTAAGATTCCGCTATGCGCGGGGTACGGGGAAGGGTTGGATCACACGGATCTATTGTATGCATTCTTAAGTTGTATTTCTACAAAAGATTGTTTTCACAGCTTGAACCTGTAACATCCAGATCACATGTCACCAATTTTACCAGTTACTTCAAAGCTCCAGGTCAAGCGCATTTTACATGAAAAAATTTACCAATTAAAACAACTCAAGGTTAAAAAAATGAAACTGTTGATTTATGTCATATCAATCGGATTGTTTTTAATAGACACACATGAGAACAGATTCAGAAATTCGAAACAAGGCTTAATTGAGATGTCAAAATAAAAAAATTAAATAAATTTAAGGGGCCACATATACATTAAGCCTAAACAAAAAACTAGTCAAAATGTGGATATTGTATGATGAAAATATAATCCTATTAAGTTAATTAATTGAGTTTAAATTCTACATACTTTTGGTGGAAAAAGTATTTGCACAATTAATCAAATCACTTAAAATGCAATAAGAGGTCACCCTCTAGAATAAGAATTGATAATTAACATTAACAAAATGTTGTGTCTTATAACTAATAAATTTTGACACAATTGGCTAAATATTTTATACATTATTATGGTATATACCGTAAATCCTAATTGAAAAGGTATGTCTCTAGAATTGCTTGATTCCTTCTTTTTATTTTATATTGACAATATACCCAAATATGAAGTTTAAGGTAATCTACACTAGTTATACATAATTACACTCTCGATTTAAAATATTAACTTTTGACAAACTTAAAAAAGCAAAAATATTCAATGCGTACATAAATTACTATTTTAAACCTACCCTCAAACATGAGGGACCATTTTTATTATTTTCTCGAAAAAGTTGCTATAAATTTGCACGTCTGGCTCGAGCATGTACTCATTCTAATTCAAGATTCTTGTACACTTTGGGCAAGAAATTGCATCTTTTCATCTCCTCTTGTTGTTGTGAGTAATATGTGTGGTAACAAGGAAACAGAAGTAGGAACAACAAGAAGAAGTTAGAACGAAAATCTGAAAATAAGAAAATAAGAGCGCTTGCTGAGTCGATTGATATTCAATCTTTCCTTAAGATAATATTGTCTCGTATATTCCTTTCAACGGTTGTATGACAATGTATCTCCCAAGATAAAACAACAATTAAACAAATGAACAAATGAGACTCAAGTATTCGCTATGAAGAAAGATCTTTGAGTGTTTGGATATTGCTAGAGAGGAAGAGAAATTCTGGATATTTCTGAATGTTCAAGTGTATTTTGCAAATGAGATTAAGGTCTCATTTCATAGTGTTGAGAAGATAACCCTTCAAATGGCCAAGTAATTGACTTGAATGTCGTGTAATTGCACATAATTGAGGGGAGTAATTCAACCAAATAATGGCTGAATTCATTTGGGAAGTTGTGGAGGTTTAATGCCTCAAACCCAGCCCAAACGTCATGTCTTTACGTCTCCCATCGCGAGTTCTGGAACCCAAGCGTCGCGGCCCTCACTAGGCGTCGCAGCGCTGCCAATTACTGTCGCAGGCGTCGCGGCGCTAATTCATCCAGTAGCTACTGGAAGTTAAGCGTCGCGGCCCTGGACCACGGCGACGGGGCGCCTAAATTCCAGTAACCAAACTCCGAATTAGCGTCGAGGCTCAGGGGAGGAGTCACCGCGGCCCTTTCGAGACAGCGTCGCGGCCCTTGCGGCTCCGCGACGATTTTCATGACCTGTTTCATCTTTCAACGCATTGTACACTTCTTTCTTCATTTACCAACGTGAAACCATTGTCATTCCGTCTATTAATTTACGTCTCAAACATTTTGTATACGTACCAATATCTCTTTCACTCAAGAAATTTATGATCATTAGTACAACGTGTGCACGTGTGTGGAAACGAAGTTTCCGACGTGCGGGCCCCAATTGTTCGAGTCATAATTAATAGGATTAACTTTATTTCACGTCTAGTAAATTTCCAACAATCCCCTCTTGGAAGAGATTTTGGCGCACGCACATGGTGTCTTTTTAGCAATCATCCGGCGGATCGATGTTGCATCTGGAAAGGTAGTCGGAGCTTTGAACCTTCCATAGTGGAATACCATCGGACTTATTTACTGCGCGGTGAACGTGATGTCTTGAACCGTCAGTGTTTAGTATAAGTCAAGACAACGATACCCACACAACACCTTTCCTACTCAATCCTTCTTTATGTTTTTGTCCGTCCTGGGCCGTGGACACACTTGGATTCTTAAGTGCGTCCATTTGAGACGGCATGTCCTCACACTTAAATAGGTGGTCTCCTACAAGGTATCCTGTAATATCCCACTATACAAGTGTTAGGCACCATTAAAAGTTTCTCCAACCTAACCCCAATTATTTGAGGATCATGAAAGGTTTGGAAACTTAACCTTTACCCGCTCTGCAGGCAGCACTTTATGTCTATCACGGGAACGACCTTGGATTATGTTTCTTAAGAAGAAATCATTATCTGAAGTGCTCTTGCTTCCACCGAAGCGCTCAACTGAACCTTTACGATTTAGTTTTCTCATTAAACCTTATTCCTGAGATCTCCAGTCTGTAAGGTTGGGTGTCCACAGCATCGGTTCTTATTAATTGAGTTTTAAGCCCATTCCCCTATACAGGCAGAACATTTAATCTCTGGGTATACCCTTCGTCAAGGGATCTGCGATGTTTTCCTTAGATTTAACATAATCAATAGAAATTATACATGTGGTGATCAGCTGCCTAACGGACGCATGTCTCTGTCGAATGTGACGAGATTTATCGTTGTACATTGAACTTCGTGCCCTTTCTAGAGCCGACTGACTATCGTAGTGGATCATTACAGAATGCACGGGTTTGTCCCAACATGGCACATCTTCTAAGAAATCATGAAGTCATTCAGCTTTTTCTCCTGCTTTGTCCAAAGCGATAAACTCCGACTCCATCGTGGATCGGGCAATCAGGGTTTGTTTGGAAGATTTCCAAGACACAGCCCCACCACCAATTGTAAACACATACCAACTGGTGGATTTGATGTCATCTATGTCAGATATTCAGTTTGCATCACTGTACCCCTATAGTACAGCTGGATACCTCGAATAATGTAATCCGTAGTTTTGCGTGTATTTTAGGTATCGTAATACCCGAGTCAACGTTATCCAGTGGTTATCACTCAGATTACGGGTGAACCTAGCCAACAAGTTGATTGTATAAGCGATATCAAGTCGAGTGCAATTTATAATGTACATTAAACTGCCAATCACATGTGCATACCGTTCCTGGCGAATGGGCGCATCATGATGTTTATCAATCTTTAGATTTGCACCCATTGGTGTCGTTAGTGGAGAACTATCGTACATCCCAAATTTCTTCAGCACATCATCGATGTAATGAGATTGAGACAAGACCAGTTTGTCAGATATCTTAGAGATCTTGATCCCTAAGATGACATCTGCGATTACCCATATCTTTCATGTCAAAATACTATTTTAACATGTTCTTAGTCTCTAGGATTATCCTAGGACTGCTCTCAGTGATCAACATGTCGTCTACATAAAGGCATATCATAACGAACGAATCGACATCTCCTTTCATGTAAACACATTTGACACACTCGTTAATGGCGAACCCTTTTGACATGAGGGTATCATCAAATTTCTCATGCCATTGTTTCAGAGCTTGTTTCAGCCCATACAGAGATTTGACAAGCCGACAAACTTTGTCTCTTGTCCTGGAACCACATACCCCTTGGGTTGATCCATATATATTTCTTCTTCCAAATCACCATTAAGGAATGTTGTCTTGACATCCATTTGGTGTATTTCAAGATCCCACAAGGCGACGATAGCTATGAACATACGTATGGTTACAGGCGAGTAGGTGTCAAAGTAATCAAGGCTCTCTTTTTGGCGATAGCCCTTGACTACCAACCTGGCCTTTTCCTTGTCGATATATCCATCTGCTTTTAACTTCCGTTTGAGGATCCACTTACAACCCAAAGGTTTGTGTCCCAAAGGAAGATCAACCAACTCCCAGGTGTGGTTATGCACTCTATCTCACACTCTATAGCTTTCTTCCAGAGCGGTGCTTCTGGAGTTGACAATGCTTCGGCGATTGTTCGTGGTTCATCCTGAACCAAATAAGCTACAAAGTCTGGACCGAAGGACTTGTCCTTCTGGGCTCTTTGACTTCGTCTTGGTTACATATCTGAATCTTCCAAGTCCTGAGAATCTGGAAAATTAGATTCCGGATAATCAACCACTTCAGAACTCACTAGATCTAAACCGTTCGGATTCGGGAAGTCATCGACCCCTAGATCCTCAGTGGTTTGCTCATAACTTTGTTTACGAGAGGTTATGTTATATTTCTTTTTAGGAAACGTGTCTTCAAAGAATCTAGCATTCCTGGATTCCAAGACTGTACCTACATGAATGTCCGGTACATTCGACTTATGCACTAGGAAGCGATAAGCACTAATGTTATTGGCATATCCAATGAATATGCAATCCACAGTCTTAGGTCCAATCTTGACCTGATTTGGCTTAGGTACTTCTACCTTGGCCAGACAACCCCACACCTTCAAATATTTGTAGGTGGATTTCTTTTCTATCCATAGTTCGTATGTAGTCTTGTCCTTACCCTTGTGTGGGACTCTGTTAAGAATCTTATTAGCAGTAAGTACAACTTCTCCCTACATGTTTTGAGGGAGGCCCGAATTGATGAGTAAAGCATTCATCATTTTCTTTAATGTTCGGTTCTTCCGTTCAGCAACACCATTTGATTGAGGTGAGTAAGGCGTCGTTGTTTGATGAACTATACCCGATTGGGTACAAAATTCTTCAAAGGGCGCTACATATTATCCCCCTCTATCGCTACAAATTGATTTAATCCGTTCGCTTAGTTGGTTCTCAACTTCTGCTTTGTAGCGTTTGAAGACTTCAAAAGCTTCATCTTTACTTTTAAGTAAGTAAAGGTAGCAAAACCTTGTGTTATCATCTATGAAAGTCACAAAGTATTTGTTCCCCCCTCTAGTTTGAGCGAACTTTAAATCACATATGTCGGTATGTATGAGTTCTAGAGGAGTGGTTTCCTTTTCGACGGATCTAAAGGGACTCTTGGAAAGTTTTGCCTCTACGCATACCTCACACTTCCGTTGAGGGTTTACTTCAATAGACGACAGTAATTCTAAATTTACCAATCTTTGGATAGATTGATAGTTAACATGTCATAATCTATGATGTCATAAATTAGAAGACTTAACCAAGTAAGTAGAAGGCTCAGTTTTATTGATATTAGAAGTCGAAGGCATTACAGATGCAGCGTTAACTTTAAAGAGGTCTTCACAGACGAAGCCCCTTCCTACAAATATTTTGTTTTTAGTGATTACAAATTTGTTAGCTTCTAACACTAGCCTAAATCCAACGTTCACTTACACAGGTCCAGAAATTAAATTTCTTCGAATTTCTGAGACATGCATCACTTCCTTCAGAGTTGACTCTTTCCCGGACGTCATCTTTAGGATCACCTTTCCTACCCCCAGCACCTCTGAAGAAGAATTGTTTCTCATGAACAACTTCTTGTCTGTGACTGGTGTATAAGTGGAGAATGCTTCTTTATTGGAACATATGTGACGGGTGGCACCTTTGTCCAACCACCACTGCACCGGATTCTCAACGAGGTTTGCTTCAAAAACCACCGCTGAAAACTCCTCGATCATATCGTCTACGAGCATGTATTCGACGATGTTAGCTTTGGCCTTGCTTTTGACCTTCTCTTTATTCTCACGTTTGAGCTTGCGGCAGTCTTTGTCCATGTGACCAACTATACCACAGTGGTTACAATTTCCCTTGAACTTTTTAGTTGTTGGGGTCTTGCCTTCCTTCTGGAACTTTCGCTTTTTGCTTGAGTTTCCTTTGACTTCCGTCAGGTTTGCCTTAGCCTCAGCGGATTGTTTTCCCTTTGACATGGCTTTCTTATTGTCCTTCTGAATCTGGAGTTTGACAAGAAATTCGTCTAAGGTCATCTCCTTCGTTTTGAGTTTCAGATAGTTCATAAACTCAGTCCACGAGGGAGGCAGTTTCTCGATCAACGCCCCAACCAAGAATTGCTCGTTGGGCTTTAATCCTTCCAAATCCAGATGATGTAGAATCATTTGAATTTCCTGAACTTGGGATGACACACTTTTGTTGTCCACCATTTGAAATTTCAGGAATTTCCCAATGATGAACTTCTTACTACCCGCATCTTGGGTGTTGTATTTCTTATGAAGTTTGTCCCATAACTCCGTGGCAGTTTCAACGGTGCAATATATCGTGTAGATAGGATCGGACAAACTGTTTAGAATATAGTTCCTACACATAAAATCACTATGTTTCCATGTTTCGCGAACCATCCTCATGTCGTTAGCGACATGGTTACCTTGGCCCCCCTCCAGCCAAATCATTTGGCTGAGGGCCCACGTCTTCCCCAACTAGTTGAGTGTCTTCGGTTAGGAAACGTGACATTTCCATAACCGTCATGAAAAACAACATCTTTTGTTGTCATCGCGTAAAAGTGAGCACCCATGAACTTTTCAGGACGCTAATGGTGAAAACCAGCGGGTGTAAGAGCAGTGGCGCCCCCTTGAGCAGTTGTAAAGGCGTTAGAAATGTCTCTAACATGAGCATAGGTGTTTTGGATACCTTGACCAGTAGCATAGGCGTTGTAAACGCTTGGAGCAGCAGTGGTGGCATTAGTTGTGCCATAGAAATTGTTGACACCAGTTGTGCCAAAACAGTGGAGGCACTAGAAGTGCCAAAAGAAGTGGAGTTGAAGGCAACGGTAATGCCTTGAGCAGTGGGATTGAAGGCATCCAGATTGCCTTGAGAAGTGGCGTTCTTAACGTTAATTGATCTTCAGCAGACATGTTGTTTCAAGCAGAATATTATCTTAAGACTGTGATTAATATGTGTGATAACAAGGAAACGGGAGTAGAAACAACAACAAGAAGTTAGAACGAAAATCTGCAAATAAGCAAATAAGAGGGCTTGTTGAGTCGATTGATATTCAATCTTTCCTTAAGATAATATTGTCCCGTATATTCCTTTCAACGGTTGTATGACAACTTATCTCCCAAGATAAAACAACAATTAAACAAATGAACAAAGGAGACTCAAGTGTTCTCTAGGAAGAAAGATCTTTGAGTGTTTGGATATTGCTAGAGAAGAAGAGAAATTCTGGAAATTTCTGAATGTTCAAGTGTATTTTGCAAATGAGATTAAGGTCTCATTTTATAGTGTTGAGAAGATGACCCTTCAAATGGCCAAGTAATGGCCTTGAATGTCATGTAATTGCACATAATTGAGGGGAGTAATTCAGCCAAATAATTGTTGAATTCATTTGGGAAGTTATGGAGTTTTAATGCCTCAAACCCAGCCCAAACGTCATGTCTTTTCGTCTCCCGTCGCGAGTTTTGGAACCCAAGCGCCGCGGCGCTGCCAAGTACCGTCGTAGCCGCCGCGACGCTAGTTCATCCAGTAGCTAGTGGAAGTTAAGCACCGCGGCCCTAGACCAAGGCGTCGGGGCGCCTAAATTCCAGTAACCAAACTCCGAATTAGCGCTGAGGCTCAGGGGAGGAGGCGACGCGACTCTTCATGCACCGCGGCCCTTCCGAGACAGCGTCGCACCCCTTGCGGCTCCGCGGCGATTTTCATGACCTGTTTCATCTTTCAACGCATTGTACACTTCTTTCTTCATTTACCAACGTGAAACCATTGTCATTTGGCCAATAACCGTCTATTAACTTACGTCTCAAACATTTTGTATACGTACCAATATCTCTTCCACTTAGAAAATTTATGATCATTGGTACAACGTGTGCACGTGTGTGGAAACGAAATTTCTGACGTGCGGGCCCCAATTATTCGAGTCATAATTAATAAGATTTAACTTTCTTTCACGTCTAGTAAATTTCCAACAATCTCCTCTTGGAAGAGATTTCGACGCACGCACATGGTGCCTTTCTAGCAATCGTTCGGCGGATCGATGTGTGTATATATGTAGCCACACATATAACTTCATGAGTTTTTTTAATCAAATAAAGAAAAAAAAAATTAAAGTATTGTGCATATGAATCTGAAGAATGATTAATGACTCGAATGGAATAAGATGGAAAATTGAGTACTGAATGAACTGGATGTTCCAAACATTTAGCTCGAAGTTCCTATGTCGAGAATTAAAGCTCAAATATGACTCTAGGACATGAGTCTAAATTGTTAAGCAATTCTTAAAACATTTATTCACCCTTTATGAATTTTACTCGTTTATATTTTGAGTATTATTTAATATTTTTTCATTGTTTTAACTAACTTCACCGACATTATTAATTTAAAATATTAAAGTGAAATACGACATTGCAAGAGACACATTTAGAATCGGGCTGATATTTTACGACAATGCTTGAAAAAATGAATTCATTTCTCGATCAAACCTAACGAGACCGGGTCGCACAGCCGAACTACATCCTATAGTATGGGATGACTGAGATTCCGTACTATAATTGTGACAATCTGATTCCTCTTTTTGAGTAATTGCTTTTTGTTTCAGATTTTAAGATTTTGTATAAATTGGTATTATGCTATGGGATTTGTTGGTGTGGTTTGGTTGGGACCCTAAGGACTTGGGTGAGTTTCAGCAACATTGGAATAAAAACAGACTAATGCAACTCTAGTGCATGCATCGGCACTGTCACGATCCGATCCCGGGCCCGCGACTGGTGTCCTACCTGGACATCCTTACAGGTATACATCAGAGATAATCAACGGAACATACATAAACTCAATCAAGAAATAAATAACAGGTTAGCCGATGAGGCTGCCTTCGTGGATATATATATATATATATATATATATATATATATATATATATATATATATATATATATATATATATATATATATATATATATATATATATATATATATACGTAAATCCAAACGCAGTTACCTCTTTTTTTTTACAAACCGACCCACAAGATATGACTACAGACCTCTAAGAGTTTTGACATAACAAGCTGTGGGACAGGCGCCATACCCCGAATGTACATAAATCTACAACCTCGGGAATCATGCCAAGCGACCAAGCCTCCGAGAAATGGAGCTTTCAAGAACCGAACAATGATCCTAAGAGTGAGGATCGCAAGCTATGTACCTCAACTGCAGATGAACGCAGGCCGAGCGAGGTCAAGATAATTACCAAGTATGTGAAAAAAAGCATCAGAATTTAAATCATAAAGTCTAGATATAAAAAGCTGGAGACAAGTATGATAATCAAATTAACAATACAACCGTACCTTGCCGAAACGAAAGTAATGAAAGTCAGTTTTCTTACCTTTTTAAAAACTATTTCAACACATGAACAATAGTCACACCAAGGCTAGGGATACAAGCCCTCAAAATCATCACACAGTCCGGTAAGGGCCTCAAGCCCGCCAACATCAAAGCGTGCCCGTGGAATCCTCCATCACTGCCGACAACCGTAAGTGTAAAATATATCCATGTAACACGCCCGTGGAATCCTACCTCACTGTCGGCGTACACATATGCAATATATATATATATATATATATATCATGCCCGTGGAATCCCTCATCTCGGGTACATGACTTCATGGAGAGCTAATCCATGGGGTAATAATAATATATAACATGCCCGTAGAATCCCTCATCTCGGGTACATGTCTTCATAGGGAGCTAGTCCATGGAGTAATAGTATATAACATGGTCGCATGCCCCGGAATCCTTCATCGTATAAGCATGTCCATGGAGTAATCATAGTATATAACATGTCCGTGGAATCCCTCATCTCGAGTACATGTCTTCATGGGGAGCTAGTCAATGGAGTAATAATAGCATCCGGGAATTTAACCCGCATCATGGTCGCATGCCCCGGAATCCCTCATCGTATAAGCATATCCATGGATCAAGCACAATGGAAGCATACCCATGGAATCCTCCATCACTGTCGGTACGTTCAAGTAAATTCACAACAAGACAGTCGGCCCTCCAACTGAGAGTCACGACAACGTAAAAATATAATACTTGCACTCAAAGACTATCACAAGCAAGCATAGGCAAGTTCATAAAATCTTTTAGACTTTCATTAACATACCAAAATAAATTTCATTTTATAAACTCAAGGCACTTTCGTGTCACATAAAAATCCGGGAATTTAACCCAAAGTACTACGTACTTCCATTCTTTTCAAAAGACTCATTTTTATATAAAACCCCAAGATACTAACACCCGTAGTATCAAGACATGTCTATTTTTCAAATTAAGTTACTACACCTTTAGAAATTCATTTCAAGGCTTTGAAACCAAGTAACTAATAATTTCACAACCTAGGCAACTCATGCCTATAAATCAAATAGAACACTCTCTTAACCTTTCATAAAGTCATTATAACTAACTTCCCATAGAGTCGTTATAACTCTTTATGTTTTAGACATATTCATTCTTTTTATAACCAAGAGACTTATACTTTTAAAACCAAGTATCATATACTTTCAAATCAAGTTACATAACTTTCAGAATACTTAAAGTCTCTTAACTTTAGAAATCAAGTTTCTTAACTTTAGAATAGTTCAAGTAATCAATACTTTCCAAATCAAGTATTCTATACATTTTCAAGTCAAAAAATCTTTGTTTACCTTATTAGAATAAACCATTCTTTTAACTTCCCATAAAGTTGTTATAACCAACTTCTCATAAAGTCGTTATACTAACTTTATGCTTTAGAAACTAAGACATTTTTAGCCTTTAAAACAAGTGAGTTAATTCTCTAACTCAACCAACTTGGACATTCTTAAACAAGTCAAGGATACCAAATGAAATTAAATTCATTTAAATCTCGTACGTCTACCGTACTATACATTTATAGCTACTCATGCTCAAGAGATAAGAAAAGTTCCACATACCTCTCCGGCTCAATCCACTTGCCAAGTTGAATACGCCGCGCGTAGAATGTCAACCTATAATGACCACAATACGTCTATCAACTTCTAGCTTTCAACGTAGAATATTTCTAAGTATAAGGACTCTTATTCTACGGAAAATCGGGCAGCACTTCCTTTGTTTCTACGTACTTTTCCACCTTTTTCAAGACCCGAAAATCAATAACCAAATGCCACATTTAAGGCTCAACAATTCAGAAATTTCAAGGGGATTACACGCCTAGCCGGACGTGTAAAATTCTGCCCCACAATCAATATAAAACTGTCCATTAATCCAAAGTCATTCTCGGCTATAAGCAATGCCACAACGATATCAATTTCCTTTCAATCCAAGTTGTTATTCTAATCTGTTATATACCCTATAACAATTATAACAACTATAAATCCTTTCTTTCTTAACATGCGACGATTGTAACTATCGACCAAATTGATTACAACATAAATGACTAACTTGCCCATTTTCGGTTTTTAACATGTCGACATGATCCAAATCTTTTCAAACTTCAATCTATATACCACATGATCATTTATCAACTACTATAACATGTAAGCTTTAATTATATTAAGAAGATGAAGCTTTTACCTCAATAAGCCCTAATAATATCCAAGCGTCAAAGTCGATCCTTAGCAACTTTTAGCTCCTCTTCTTACGTTCCAATCCGCTCCAAGCACTCCTTAGAAGCTCATGAAGAACTCCTCTTCAAGTTCCAACTTCAAAGTTGAAGCACACCTTAGGTTTTCATCTTGCGACTAACGTAAAAACGTAGTTTTTCCAGAATTTTTATATTGGGATATCCTTAGAATACTTTTAGGGACCTTGGGTTTGAATATTGGGATTTATGAAGCAAGATTGCAAAACAAATCCTCTTCTTTTCTTGCTATTGCCGAGAGCTCTAATGGAGCACAACAAATTTTTCTAAGTGTTGAATGATCTAGTCTTGCACTAGTAGTAGTAATATATAAGGAGACCAATGGCTAAGATTAAAACATATGGATGTCTAAGATGAGGTCAATTATTTCAAGCCAATTTGGCTAGTCTTTAATGATAATTTTGTCCAAGGATGACCATGTGGAGGGTGACACGTGTCTCCCTCCCATTGGTCCATAACATGATGTTTCCCGAAATTTTCATAATTGGTCAAAATATCGGAAACCTCGTGGGCCCCACAAAAACATAAAATTTCTCGGGTGGGCCCCACGTATCCAACTCTGTAAATAAACTTCCATAATCCCGATAAATTCTAAGCGTCTCAAATAACAATTTTTGGAACTCAATTCTCATTAACGAACATTTTCCTTCCCGAGGTTCGGAAAACTTTTTCTTAAGAATAACAAATCTTTCCTTCGTTCAAATTTATAAGTCTTGTGCTCTCACGTCTATTCTCGTATACATGTCCTGGAATTTCGGGGTGTAACAGGCACCCTCATCACACAAGGTCAGGTGAATGCGCGATCAACATGTGTTGTGCGGCCAAGACACTGGGCCTATGCGCGATGGGGCGTGCGCCACATGGCTACAAGACGAGTGCAAAGTATAAATAGTTCGGTTTTACAAGTTTATTTCATTCTTTACCATTTGATATCTTGGGAGTTTGATTTTGTTGGAAATTTACTAAATATGAAATAAAATCCTATTAATTATGACTCAAACAATTGGGGCTCCGCATGTCGGAAACATGGTTTCCACACACGTGCACATAAAGTTTCAAGGATCGTAATTTCCTTAAATGGAAGAGATATTGGTACGTATACGAATTGTTTGAGACGTAAGATAATAGATGGTTATTGGCCAAATAACAATGATTTCACGTTGGTAAATGAAAGGAAGACGTGTACAATGTGTGAAAGATGAAACGAGACTGAAAATGTCGCGGCGCCACAACACCACTACGCCGACGACGCCCGAATCTCTCTGAAGTTACGGCGCCGAGGCGCCAGGCTGCAGGGCCACGACGCCAACTCTCTGAAGTTTCGGAGCCGCAGCGCCAGTCTGCAGAGCCACGACGCTGCGGACATTTCAGACCGTTGGAAGATGAACGAAAACTCTTTTTTGGGCTGACTTTGGAGCATTAATTCTCCATTATTTTGCTAATGAATTCAGCCATTATTTGGCTGATGAATTATTACTCCACATTCATGGCCATTACATGGTATTTGTTGGTCATTACTTGGCTATGTGGAAGATCATCTTCTTCATACTATAAAATTGGGCCTTGGACACATTTACAAGAACACACCTTCCACTTAATAATTCTCTGAAATTGTCTTCCTCTCTTGCAATCACAAAACACTCAAAGATCTTTCTTTCTAAGCAAACACTTGAGTTCCCTTTACTTATTTGTTTGATTATTGTTTTATCTTGGGAGATAAGTTGTCATTACACCGTTGAAAGGATATACGGGGCAATATTATCTTAAGGATAGATCGAGAATTCGGTCGACTCAGCAAACCAATTATATTATTGATTTCCAGATTTCTTACCTACTAGTTGTTGTTGATACATTTCTCATTTCCTTTATTTCTACACTTTGTTCCCACAAGCTTAAGATAATATTCGTTGTTTCAACAACAACATGACTGGAAAAGATCAGTTCAACCAATTCAACGCTGAAAACGCCACTGCTCAAGGCAATCCTACTGCTCAAGGCAATCCCACAGCCTTCAATCCCACTGCTCAAGGCAATACTTATGCCTTTACTTCCGCCACTCAAGGTGATGATGTTGCCTACACTCCAACTAATCCAGGCATTCCAAATGCTTTCCAAACTGTTGTCTTTGGCACAACTAGTGTCAACACTATTTTTGACACAACTAATGCCACCATTGCTGCTCCGGGCACTTACAGTGCCTATGCTTCTGCCCAAGGCATCAACAACGCCTATGCTTCTGTTAGAGGCGTTCCCAATGCCTTTGCAACTGTTCAAGGGGGCGCCACTGCCTCGACACCCGCTGGTTTTCACCATTAGCGTTCTAAAAAGTTTATGGGTGCTCACTTTAAGCGATGGCAGCAAAAGATGTTGTTTTTCCTGACGGTTATGAGAATATCACGTTTTCTAACCGAAGACCCTCCACTAGTTAGGGAAGACGTGAACCTTCAGCCGAATGATTTGGCGAGAGGGGGCCAAGGTAACCATGTCGCTGACGACATGAGGATGGTTCGCGAAGCATGTAAACATAGCAATTTCATGTGTATGAACTATATTCTAAACAGTTTTTTCGATCCACTATACACAGTATATTACACCGTTGAAACTGCCAAGCAGTTATGGGACAAACTTCAGAAGAAATACAACACCCAAGATGCGGGTCGCAAAAAGTTCATCATTGGGAAATTCCTAAAATTTCAAATGGTGGACAACAAAGTGTGACATCCCAAGTTCAGGAATTTCAAATGATTCTACATCACCTGGATTTGGAAGGATTGAAGCTCAACGAGCAATTCTTGGTTGGGCATTAATCGAGAAGTTGTCTCCCTCGTGGACTAAGTTTATAAACTATCTAAAACTCAAAACGAAGGAGATGACATTAGATGAACTTATTGTCAAACTCCAGATTCAGGAGGACAATAAGAAGGTCATGCCAAAAGGGAAACAACCCGCTGAGGCTAAGGCGAACCTGACGGAAGTCAAGGCAACTCAATTAAGAAACGGAAGTTCCAGAAGGAAGACAATCCCCAAACAACTGAAAAGTTCAAGGGAAATTGTAATCATTGTGGTATAGTTGGTCACATGGCCAAAGACTGTCGTAGGCTCAAACGTGAGAATAAAGAGAAGGCCAAAGGCAAAGCCAAGGCTAACATCGTTGAAGATACGCTCGTCGATGATATGATCGAGGAGTTCTCACCGGTGGTTCTTAAAGCTAACCTCGTTTAGAATCTGGTGCAATGGTGAAGACACGGGTGCTACCCGTCACATTTGTTCCAATAAAGATGTCTTCTCCACATATACAACAGTCACAGATAAGAAATTGTTCATGGGCAACAATTCTTCTTCAGAGGTGCTGGGGGTAGGAAAGGTGACCCTAAAGATGACGTCAAAGAGCTGATTCTGAAGGAAGTGATGCATGTCCCAGAAATTCGAAGAAATTTAATTTCTGGACCTTTGTTAGTAAATGTTGGTTTTAGGCTAGTGTAAGAGGCTAACAAGTTTGTAATCACTAAAAATGGAACCTTTGTAGGAAGGGGCTTCGTCTGTGAAGGCCTCTTTAAGTTTAATGATGCACCTGTAATGTCTTCTGTTTCAACTATCAATAATATTGAGCCTTCTACTTACTTGATTGAGTCATCTAATTTATGGTATCATAGATTATGACATGTTAACTATAAATCTATCCAAAGATTGGTAAAGCTGAAATTATTGTCGTCTATCGACATAAATCTTCAACGTAAGTGTGAGGTGTACGTAGAGGCAAAACTTTCCAAGAGTCCTTTTAGATCCGTCGAAAGGGAAACCGCTCCTCTAGATCTTATACACACTGATATATGTGATTTGAAGTTCGCTCAAACTAGAGGGGGGAACAAGTACTTTGTAACTTTCATAGATGATGTCACAAAGTTTTGTTACTTTTACTTACTAAAAAGTAAAGATGAAGCCTTTGAAGCATTCAAACGCTACAAAGCAGACGGATTAAAACAATCTGTAGCAATAGAGGGGGAGAATATGTAGTGCCTTTTGAAGAATTATGTACCCAATCGGGTATAGTTCATCAAACAACGACTACTTACTCACCTCAATCAAACGGTGTTGCTGAACGCAAGAATCGAACACTAAAGGAAATGATGAATGCTTTACTCATCAATTCAGGCCTCCCTCAAACCATGTGGTGAGAAGTTGTCCTTACCGCGAATAGGATTCTTAACAGAGTTCCACACAAGGGTAAAGATAAGACACCATACGAGCTATGAAAATGAAAGAAACCTACCTACAAATATTTGAAGGTATGGAGTTGTCTGGCCAAGGTAAAAATACCTATGCCAAAGCATGTCAAGATTGGACATAAGACTGTGGATTACATATTCATCGGATATGACAATAACAGTAGTGAGTATCGCTTTATAGTGCATAAGTCAGACGTACCGGACATTTATGAAGGTACGATCATGGAATCAAGGAACGTGTGGTTCTTTGAAGACACATTTCCATATAAGGAAAAAAACATAACCTCTCGCAAACGAAGTTATGATCAAATCCTTGAGGATCAAGGAGTCGATGACTACCTAGATCCAAACGGTTCAGATCTAGTGAATTCTGAAGTGGATGACTATCCGGAATCCAGTATTCCAGATTCTCAGGACTTGGAAGATTCAGAGATGGAATGAAGGAGAAGCAAAAGGGCCCGGAAGGACAAGTCCTTCAGTCCAGACTTTGAAGCTTATTTGGTTCAGGATGAACCACAGACAATCTCCGAAGCGTTGTCAACTCCAGAAGTACCGCTCTGGAAGGAAGCTTTAGAAAGTGAGATAGAATCCATCCTGCATAACCACACCTGGGAGTTGGCTAAACTTCCCCCGGGACACAAACCTTTAGGTTGTAAGTGGATCCTTAAACGGAAATTAAAGGCAGATGGATATCGAAAAGTACAAAGCTAGGTTAGTAGTCAAGGGCTATCACCAAAAAAGAGGGTCTTGATTATTTTGACACATACGCTCCGGTGTCTAGAATGGCATCCATACGTATGTTCATAGCTATCGTCTCCTTGCGGGATCTTGAAATACATCAAATGGATGTTAAGACAGCCTTCCTAACTGGTGATTTAGAAAAAGAAATATATATATGGAGTTATGGACCAACCCAAGGGGTATGTGGTTCCAGTACAAGAGACAAAAGTGTGTCGGCTTGCTAAATCATTGTACGTGCTGAAATAAGCCCCTAAACAATGACACGGGAAATTTGATAGTACTCTACTATCAAAAGGGTTCGCCATTAATGGAGGTGACAAATATGTCTACATGAAAGGAAATGTCGAATTCTTCGCCATGATATGCCTTTATGTAGACGACTTGTTGATCACTGGAAGCAGTCCTGGAATAATCTTAGAGACTAAGAACATGTTAAAACAGTGTTTTGACATGAAAGATATGGGCATTGCAGATGTTATCTTAGGGATCAAGATCTCTAAGACATCTAATGGACTGGTTTTGTCTCAATCTCACTACATCGAGGAAGTAATGAAGAAATTTGGGATGTTCGACAGTTCACCGATAACGACACCTTTGGATATAAGTCAAAAGATTGAAAACATCTTGGTGCGTCCGTACGTCAGGAGCGACATGCGCAGGTGATTGGTAGTCTGATGTATATCACAAACTGCACTCGACCTGATATCGCTCATGAAATCAATAAATTGGCTAGGTTCACCCGAAATCTGAGTGAGGATCACTGGAAAGCATTGAATATGGTACTACGGTTCCTGAAGTTCACGCTAAATTTCGGGTTACACTATTCGAGATATTCAGCTGTACTAGAGGGGTACAGTGATGCAAACTGAATATCTGATAGCGACGACATCAAGTCCACCAGCGGATATATTTTTACAATCGGTGGTGGAGTTGTGTCTTGAAAATCCTCTAAGCAAACTTTTATTGTCCGATCCACGATGGAGTCGGAATTTATCGCGTTAGATAAAGATGGAGATGAAGTTGAGTGGTTTCATGGTTTTCTAGAGGATGTCCCATGTTGGGATAAACTCGTATCTTCTGTAATGATCCACTGCGATAGTCAGTCGGCTCTAGGAAGGGCACAAAGTTCTATATACAACGGCAAGTCTCGTCATATTCGACAGAGACATGAGTCTATTAAGCAGTTGATCACCTCGTGTATTATTTCCATTAATTACATAAAATCTTTGGAAAATATCGCAGATCCCTTGACGAAGGGAATACCCAAAGATCAGTTGTTCTACATGTCTATGGGAATGGGCTTAAAACCCAAACAATAAGAACCGATATAATGGACACCCAACCTTACAGACTGGAGATCCCAGAAATAATGTTCAATGGGAAAACTAAACTGTAAAGGTTTTGCGAGCGCTTCGGTGGAAGCAAGAGCACTTCAGATAATGTTTATTTCTTAAGAAACATAATCCAAGGTTGTTCCTGTGATAGACAAAAAGTGCTACCTATAAGAGGGGTATGTTGGAAATTTACTAAATGTGAAATAAAATCCTATTAATTATGACTCGAACAATTGGGGTCCCGCACGTCAGAAACATGGTTTCCACACACGTGTACATAAAGTGTCAAGGATCGTAATTTCCTTAAATGGAAGAGATATTGGTACGTATATGAATTGTTTAAGACGTAAGATAATAGATGGTTATTGGTCAAATAACAATGGTTTCACGTTGGTAAATGAAAGGAAGACGTGTACAATGTGTGAAAGATGAAATGAGTCTGAAAATATCGCGGCGCCACGGCGCCAGCGACCCCGAAACTCTCTGAAGTTTTGACGTCGCGGTGCCAGGCTGCAGGGCCACGGCGCCAACTCTCTGTAGTTTAGCGCATGGCTGCAACTCTGTAGTTTGTGCGCATGGCTACGATCGGTGTATTTATATACACCTTTTAGTTAGTCTTTTGTCCCATGTTGCACATATAAGTGTCGTATTAGGATAGATTTTCTTTCTTTTGAGTCAAAGTGCTTAAAGTGGCCAAATGGCGGAAAAGGAGCAAAAGAGGCGAAAGAGGAGATGCGGTGAAAGCAGAGAAAGTGGCGACGAGGCTAAAATCGGACGGTAGCGCGCCTCCTGCGATCGAAGCGAGGCGCGGCGCTATCATTGAAGAAGTGCGAGATCGAGCCGCGGCGCTTAATCGAACGCGGCGCCCATTATTGAGGCGAAGGCTTCAGCGCGGCGCCCTCCGGCAGCGAATCACGGCGCGGCGCTAAACATCCGAGCTCTGAAGATACTGGCCGCGGCTACCGAACAGCGAATATCGGGCGCGGCGCCAAAACACTGACGGATCGCAGAACTTCCGGCCGCCCATGCGCTGGCAGCCGCGTAAATTAGGTCTTTTGCGGATTTTTGGGCCAGGCCTGCAGGGAAAAGAAGGGAGGCGTTTTAAACCTATAAAAGGAGAACCCTAGGCAGTTTTTGAGGGTTCCCTTTCTTGCACAACTCAAGATTTTCTTGCTAGGAGATTGGAGACCTAAACATTAGTAATTTCTTTCCTTTTTCGTTTCTTTAATTCAGTTTTTGCATGATGAACTTTGAATTAGTTCTTGTCATATTCATGGCTAGGAACTAATTCTCTTATAGGGCTTTCTATGTTGAATTTCTTGAACCTTATGTTATAAATTAATGCATGCTTGTGGTAATTATTCTTATTGAGAGATCTATCCAATAATTGAGTTGAATTCTTGGTAGCTAATTGACAACTAGTTATCACTATATGATTTCTAATCAGATTCTGAAAAGGGGGGATTGTGAATGTTGACACCCAATTTTGACCCTCCCGTCCAGCCGTTAACTATAAAATAAGACTAATTTTTGTAAAATAATTCTTTATGATTTTTATAATAAAATGCAGCGATAAAACATAAATACAGGCATAAATAAGTAATTTAATAATGACATCGTGTCTTACGTAGAGTTTTAAGCACTTAGAGTCCCGCGCCCGCATTAATTGCTTTCAAGCCCTGTCATGATTCTTAATTAATAATAAATACATAAAATAAATAATTTAGCAAAGACGAATAGCATAGCCGCATTTATGCAAAACAATCTCGTAATCATTGTAGCACCTAAAGTCATATTAGGATAATTTAATTTTAGCTTAAAGAATAATAAATAATGCATAATAGTAAGATTTTAAATAATAGCGCCGCATTCTAAAATATTAAAGCATTAATTAAATGACACACCCGTTTTATTTTTGTAATAATTTAAACTCAACTTAGACTAATAAAACACATAAAATGATTTAATCACATTTGTTAATTAATTAATAATACACTTACCTAGAATTAACTAGCTAATTAATTAACTAGCCTAAAACTAATTTAATCCCTAACTCTACCCAGCCCAATACCCTTTGCTTTACCTTCAGCCCACCCCATTTAATTTGCGTGACGTCGACCGCAGTGCCCACGCCCTTTCCATTTCCCCTATCGCGACCCATTTTCATCGTCCCGAAGCCCAAAACAATAGCAACCCCAAAACGAAACCCTAAGCCTTGATCGCGCCATCCAACCCCGATATCCTCGCCGGATTTTCGGCTGAAAGTCCGGCGACACTTTCCTTACCCACACACACGTCTTTAACGATTTCTTACCATAAACCAGCACCCAAATATCACACAAATCAGCACGAAATCGATACAAATCTCAGCCAAAATCTCAGCCTTGATTACTTACCGACATTGGAACCCAATCCTGGCTATAAGTATAGAATTGCTACGCATGCAAAAGGCAGGGGGATCGACGGGACACCTCAGCAGTAGTTAAGTAACACAGACAGGCAGTCGAACATAAGGGCAGATACGGGGAGAGCAGGAGCAAAACAGGAGACCCATAACATCGATGAGGACACTCCTCAGCAGCAGTCGAACACAGAGCAGAGAGGGGGTCCAATAGCAATAGTCGACAGGCATAGGAAGTTCGGAGGTCCAGCAACCGACAACCCAGACCACTAGCATAGCATGAATAGGTATTTTCGAATCTCCTTACTTCAATCCCAGTCAAAAATCAGCAAGAACAAACCTTGCCCTCTATTCGCATCGCAAACCCAAAGCCCGTCGAGCGGACCGACGACTTGATACGCTGCCGACTTCATTGTCGGAGAAAGGTAATTCACTTTCTGTCAAATTTGATCCTTTATGTGAATTGGTGCATTTTACATTATGTATTTTCAGATTGTATTTGTTTATGTGCTTATGTTATCTGGCATTCATGGCATGTTAGTATGTTTGTCCTTTTGTAGAGATTTGGCTCTGTGCATAGAATTGACGAGCTTGTCATGAGGCATTTCAAAGTAAATCGAATCTTTATACATTATGTTATAAGCTGTTCAAGCTTGTGTGTTCATGTATTTTATGTTGGTATTTATTCGATTAAGTACGTCTAGTTTTGTTTGGATTAGGTAAATGCGAGGTTATTTTGCTGAGCAGTGAGGCTCGAATTCAGTGACAAATATTTGCTTAGTTGGGCTGTACGAATGCTGTGCATACATGATATTATTCTAATGTTCAGTTAGCAAATTTATCTATTCTAATAGGTTATCTGGTGCAATGAATCACCTTTCGGTGTTGTGTTTGAAAGAAGACTAAAAGGAAATCAGAATACGTGTCTAAAAGCTTGTATATCGGATCAGATCATATCATCTTCATTATATCCCTATGTAGTTGAAGTGAACATGAATGTGTTTTGGGATTTGAACTAAAAGTAATCGCTGAGTGTTAAATGAGAGCCAAATGACTTGCATGACCCCATTATTGGGCCTATTCTGCACATCTATATCATTCAAGAATCTGCCAAAGTGTGTATAGGTCTTATAATGATTTGAAATTGTTATGGGTT
The DNA here is from genome assembly GCA_029844215.1 of Przewalskia tangutica. Lineage (NCBI taxonomy): Eukaryota > Viridiplantae > Streptophyta > Magnoliopsida > Solanales > Solanaceae > Przewalskia > Przewalskia tangutica. Next base: position 14,303,894 of record CM056738.1, read on the forward strand.
TGTTTCTGAGAAATAAGAGTTGTTTAGGTCCTCAAATCATATCACACCTAGTTTTAAGCAGTTTGGGTTTAACAAGAACTCAAGATGCCTATTATTTGTCGGTAAAGCTTATTTTGGATAATTTTTTTTATATTATACAGTGAGAAAGAAGCAGTTCCAGTCTGTTAGCATTACTCTTAGCATGTTCTTGCCCTTCATATGGTTTGAAAATGAGGGAGGAATATACTAATCTGAGTATACAATACATAATGCCCTTTTGGTTATCTTCCTTATGTTAACATTCTGTGGAGTTGATTACGTTAACCACCGGATCTCATCTACTTATGTTTGGTCTGTCAAACTGAGTTTTCTTGTAAGTATGCATATATGCATGTTTGAAATGTCACGCCTGCTTAAGGATTGCTAGTTTGAACTGAACGAATTGTTAAGTTGAGAATTGTTATTTTTAGGCTCCCTCGCACACATGGGTGGTTTGCTTCCATTAAATTCTGATAATTTGTCACGCTTGGGCCTACTGCATACAGGGGTTAATTAAGCTCCTTTGGCAAGTGTAACATGTTATTTTGGGCCCACTTTGGACTTTTTCTGCCTAATTTGGTCGTACCAAGGCTAAGCTGTATTAGGCTTACTGTTTGGTTCTTTGGTTTTAAAAATTGAAATGTTAGTGCATACTTAGCCTGTTTGCTTTAAATCTGGGAGGATACATCTCCGGGATGTACAAGAGTACAAGCATAAGTATATGTATTCATTGCATGTTCAAGTCTCATGTTTGCTCTACTCTGTATGCATTTTAAAGCCTGGTTCTTATTTAAAATGTTTGGACTGTTTTGACTTTACGGCTGGAATGTGCTGTTTCGTTTTTGGAAGTAATATAATAACAGTTATTTGGTTTAAGTCCTTTCTGCTGGCTTCTCGTTGCTCACTGCCTGTTTTGCCTACTGATTCTCATTGTTCTTTCCATGGATACATTGGGTTTGATAGGAAATATGTTTGCTAAAATGCTTATTTATTGCTAAATGTTTTGGGCATATACTAATCCTTATCACTTTCTTTTTTACATGGCACGCATCGGAGCAAAAATGAAGAGTCTCATGGCGAGACTCATCGTGGCAAATTAGTACCCGCATCTATGTGCATCTCTCTATCCGCATCGGAATTCCAAAGCCGCAGGCGAAAGACATCGCCATTCCTCGAGTCCTTTAAATTATTTTCTACCCCGCCCCCCATTCATTTATTTATTGTAAATTAATTGTTTAACATTACTCTAGTCAATAGAACAGTTAGAACAATTAAACCTGGAATTAATAAATTAGCTAGTAGCTTGGCATTAGTTTAGCTCGCCATACATTGTTTAAGTCTTATCATTTAATATTTCCACTCCTATAATTGTTTAGGTAGCTACGATATATATTACTAAATCCTAGCATAAGAAACCTATTTTATACTAACTTTCTTATTAATATTCATATAGGAGAAATAGTAATAAACCCCTTGTATTCTAGGTATACTCCATAAACGTATCTTTTGCCATAATCAATATTTTTGCACTATAATCGGGCTATGCAATATATATACCTTATTAAAGTATTTTATGAATAGATATTCTCATCTGAAACTAACCTTGGCTTTTGCAGATAAATCTTACAGCTTTCTTTTATTAAGAACGCATCTTTTTTCTTACAAAGATCTTTTCTTAAATACCCTTCAAAACATGCATTTTCTTAGTATAATAATTAACCCTAGGTTTGGCAGGACAACCGCAAGTTAGCGGATCTTAGAGGGTGCCTAACCCCTTCCCTCTAGATTAATAAAGAACCCTTACCCAGAATCTCATTAAGTTTAGCAGACCATTAAAATGGAGTTAATGTTTTACTTCAAACTAGTTAAACATTTAGGTGTCCTAATTCACCCAAACTAATTAGGTGGCGACTCCCGCGAACCCTTTAGCACTCTTAAGCACCTTTAGCATTTTTAGCCTCTTTAGCATATTAGCACATTCTAGCAATCCCTAGCAACCTTTTGCATTTTAGCACCTTTTAAGCATTTTTAAACCTTCAAGCCTTTTAACTATTTTATTTTATTTTCTTTATTTTCTAACGCTTTTATTTTAAGCAGGAGTTTAGAAAATATATGCCGCGGCCGAAAATGGGCGCGACAGAATGGCGACTCTGCTGGGGATTTTAGGTTCTTAACCACAACAGACCTAGGGTTATTATTTGGCATTACTTTTTGCATTTTGTGTGCTGTATTTTATTTATTTTAATTGCTACCTGCTTTACTGCTTTCCTTAAACTGGCATTCCGCTCATACTTCTTCCATTCTGGAAAATTCACACAAATCACACACTCACGCGCTGGTGTGCTTCGCGCACCCGCAAATTTCTTTCAAAAATATCCAAATTTTAGGAGAGTTGGCGCCTGCGCGGAGTTAGATCGGTTCGTCTGATCAGCCGCGTAGCCTTCTCACTCGAGTTGTCCGCTCGGGAACCTTGCGTCTAGAAAAGCCAAATCTTAGAAACTTAAGATAGAGCTATACCACCCTTATTTTAGGACATGCATGCATTTACCTTAGGTGGGTCGGTCCTTGGCATCGACACCACAATTAGGAAGACACCAAACTTGTCGACGGGTTTCTCAACCCAACGACCAACCAACATATTATGTGTAGCGTGGCAATGACAAATGAATCCAAGCCCAATCATGACATGCTAAAATTGGGAAAAGTGCACCGTCATTTGGTCGCCATTTCCAACAAAGGCATTATAGTTGGACGACTTGGACAAATCCGTCATAATCTCGCATAAGTGACGTTTAGGCTTACCTCTGGCATAAAGAGGTCCCCCTGCATGTTAGGAAACGTTTGAATATGCTATGTGCAATTTATCTGCTACATACCTGCAAATTATGTGCTTTATGCTAACACCGTTTGTTGCATTTTTAGAAAGATTTATCATCTCCCCAAAAGGTCGATTTGTATTTGACTAAGCAATGACAGAGCATCAATATTTCCCAAGATCAAAGGCACGGTCCAGCGACATGACCGATTCAAGGGCATCTGAGCGGAACGAGTCGGAACCTGTCTTGGTTCCTATAGGCAAAGCAGGGGTCTCAGAAAAGAAAAGCAGCATAGATCCGATCGAGCACCTCGCAACCCTACAGGCCGAAATCAGAAGGCCCAGAAACATCACTACATACAAGCAACTACATTGAGACCCACTTTAGGCCAGACACCCTTTCAAAACTGGGACAATGTAGGAAACCAGACAGGAATTGCAAGTCCAAACAGGCCAGGCACGCAGATGTCAAGGGACAAGGCGGCGAAGTCAAATATGAATCGACCCCCCCAAAACTCACAACTTTTCTTTGAGCGCAGGTCTTTTCATATTAACAGAAGCAGAAAGTGCAACAGCCGAAGCAGAAAATACGACAAAAGTCTCTTCGCAGAAGCAGGAAAAGCAGCAGCAGCAGAAAGGGGCATCAACAATCAGCAGTCAAAGTTCAGAGTTCCGCAACAAAACCTAGCGCATCAACTCGAGCATAAAGTCAAATTGGCAACCCACCCAACAAAGGCATCATGACAATTCGTCAGTTGCAGCGTTCAGCATGTCCGTGCAAGGACAACATCTCAATATTCATCAGGCGTATCAGGGATGACATCTCTACCCATAAAATTGCACTTCTCATATGTACTTATCATTTCGTTTAAACAGGTATACACTAACGTTTTCTCAAGCTTAGCTTGCAGAAGCATTTATTCTACAGGAGCAGCAACACGTCCGAACGCGGCGTTATCAAAGACAACAAGTCTACGCAACGACGCCAGCAGCAACACGTCCAGACAACGACGTAATCAGCAAGTCCATGCAACGACGCCAGCAGCAATACGTCCAGATAACGACGTTATCGGCCGCAAGTCTGCAACGACGCCCGGCGGCAACATCGTCCAGCAACGGCGTTATCGGCCGCAACAAGTCTACGGCGGCGTCGGCAAGAAGAACACGTCCAGTAACGGCGTTATCGGCCGCGGCAAGTCTACGCAACGACGCGGCGAAGAACACGCCCAGTAACGGCGTTATCGGCGCGGCAAGTCTACGCAACGACGCCCGGAAGAACATCGCCCGTAACGACGGCGTTATCGGCGACATCAAGTCTACGCAACGACGCCCGGAAGAACGTCGTGCAACGGCGTTATCGGCCACGCAGACAAGTCAGCAGCGCCCGGCGGCAGCGTCGAACGCGGCGTTATCGACGCGGCAAGTCTACGCAACGACGCCCGGCAAACACGTCCAGTAACGGCGTTATCGGCGACAAAGAAGTCCGCAGACGCCATCATCGCGATATCGCATCTGCGGGGCGACTTTCTCGTTCTCAAATTGCATTTTTCTCATCCATGCTTTATTATTCGTCTTAGCGGTTATGCACTAACTCTTTCTTGAGCTTTAGTCTACGAGCGGCGTGACAAGTCCAAAACGACGCCAAGTCCAAAACGACGCCAAGTCCGAAACGACGACAAGTCCAAACGACGCCAAGTCCAAAGCGACGCCAAGTCCAAAAGCGACGTAAGTCCGAAACGACGTAAGTCCGAAAGCGACGACAAGTCCGAAAGCGGCGACAAGTCCAAAGCGGCCAAGTCCAAAGCGACGCCAAGTCCAAAACGACGCCAAGTCGAAAGCGACGCCAAGTCCCAAAACGGCGACAAGTCGAAAGCGGCGACAAGTCCGAAAATGACGCCAAGTCGCGACGACAAGTCCGAAAGCAGCGCCATCATCGCGATATCACATCTACGGGGGACGATTTCTCTGTTCTCAAAATTGCACTTTTTTCATTCATGCTTTATTATTCTGTCTTAGCAGTTACGCACTAACTTTTTCTTGAGCTTTAGTCCACAGGGACAGTTGCAGCAAGGACAACATATCCGTGTTCACAATCGCAACACGTCCGTACAAGGGCGAAATCACAACATTTGCAGCATCGCATCAACACAGCAGACATCACATTTTGCAGGATAATATTTTCTACTCACAGTCACATTACTTTTAAAATTGTGCATCATCATTTGTTTTTGCCTTAACAGTTATGCACTAACCGTTTGTTCAAGTCTTAGCATGCAGGAGCAGGAGTACAACGTGGATTTTCTCTTACAGCGAACCGGGGCAATCTGTTGGGGGGCCAACCTTCCCAACGATTGGCAGAAGCGGCCTCAAGCGTCGGTCCACTCGCTCCACATCACCATAGAACCCAGCACCATAAGCCATAGCGGTACATCCCGTGTTCAAGCGATTATATTATTCTTGCTTTTTGCACGGCCAGTGTCGTCATAACTCGACACGGGGCGGCTTTGAGTCGCGTTAGCGCGCCAGTGTTTTGACCATGGTAGCCCGGTGTCGTCATAACTCGACCTTTGGGGCGGCAGTCGCGTTAGCATACAGTGTTTTGACCATGGTAACCCAGTGTCGTCATAACTCGACACTGGGACAAATTTTGATTTTTGCGTCAGCCTTGTCTACCTGCCCAACATTTTTGCAATTCTGAAGATCGAGACAAAATTGGCTATGAGTCAACGTCTTTGTCCGAAGATTCTTCCATCATCTCCATACAAAGAGGGACAGCTGTTGACACCCAATTTTGACCCTCCCGTCCAGCCGTTAACTATAAAATAAGACTAATTTTTGTAAAATAATTCTTTATGATTTTTATAATAAAATGCAGCGATAAAACATAAATACAGGCATAAATAAGTAATTTAATAATGGCATCGCGTCTTACGTAGAGTTTTAAGCACTTAGAGTCCCGCGCCCGCATTAATTGATTTCAAGCCCTGTCATGATTCTTAATTAATAATAAATACATAAAATAAATAATTTAGCAAAGACGAATAACATAGCCGCATTTATGCAAAACAATCTCGTAATCATTGTAGCACCTAAAGTCATATTAGGATAATTTAATTTTAGCTTAAAGAATAATAAATAATGCATAATAGTAAGATTTTAAATAATAGCGCCGCATTCTAAAATATTAAAGCATTAATTAAATGGCACACCCGTTTTATTTTTGTAATAATTTAAACTCAACTTAGACTAATAAAACACATAAAATGATTTAATCACATTTGTTAATTAATTAATAATACACTTACCTAGAATTAACTAGCTAATTAATTAACTAGCCTAAAACTAATTTAATCCCTAACTCTACCCAGCCCAATACCCTTTGCTTTACCTTCAGCCCACCCCATTTAATTTGCAGCGAAATCGACGCGAGCCCACGCCTTTCCATTTCCTTATCGCGGCCCATTTTCATCGTCCCCCCCAGAAGCCCAAAACAATAGCAACCCCAAAAACGACGAAACCCTAAGCCTTCAATCGCCGCCTTCATCCAACCCCGATATCCTCGCCGGATTTTCGGCTGAAAGTCCGGCGACACTTTCCTTACTCACACACACATCTTTAACGATTTCTTACCATAAACCAGCACCCAAATATCACACAAATCAGCACGAAATCGATACAAATCTCAGCCAAAATCTCAGCCTTGATTACTTACCGACATTGGAACCCAATCCTGGCTATAAGTATAGAATTGCTACGCATGCAAAAGGCAGGGGGATCGACGGGACACCTCAGCAGCAGTTAAGAAACACAGACAGGCAGTCGAACATAAGAGGCGAATCTGGGAGAGCAGGAGCAAAACAGGAGACCCATAGCATCGATGAGGACACTCCTCAGCAGCAGTCGAACACAGAGCAGAGAGGGGGTCCAATAGCAATAGTCGACAGGCATAGGAAGTTCGGAGGTCCAGCAACCGACAACCCAGACCACTAGCATAGCATGAATAGGTATTTTCGAATCTCCTTACTTCAATCCCAGTCAAAAATCAGCAAGAACAAACCTTGCCCTCTATTCGCATCGCAAACCCAAAGCCCGTCGAGCGGACCGACGACTTGATACGCGCCTTGGCCATCGGAGAAGGTAATTCACTTTCCTGTCAAATTTCAGTCCTTTATGTGAATTGGTGCATTTTCTGTTATGTATTTTCAGATTGTATTTGTTTATGTGCTTATGTTAATACTGACATTCATGGCATGTTAGTATGTTTGTCCTTTTGTAGAGATTTGGCTCACATGCCTTATAGAATTGAGCGAGCTTGTCATGAGGCATTTCAAAGTAAATTAGAATCTTTATACATTATGTTATAACTGTTCAAGCTTGTGTGTTCATGTATTTTATGTTGACTGTTATTCGATTAAGTACGTCTAGTTTTGTTTGGATTAGGTAAATACGAGGTTATTTTCTTTGGCGATGAGGCTCAATTCGATGACAAATATTTGCTTAGTTGAAATTTTCACGAATCCGTGCATACATGATATTATTCTAATGTTCATTAGCAAATTTATCTATTCTAATAGGTTATCCGGTGCAATGAATCACCTTTCGGTGTTGTGTTTGAATGAAGACTAAAAGGAAATCGAGAATCGTGTCTAAAAGCTTGTATATCCAGATCAGATCATATCATCTTCATTATATCCCTATGTAGTTGAAGTGAACATGAATGTGTTTTGGGATTTGAACTAAAAGTAATCGCTGAGTGTTAAATGAGAGCCAAATGACTTGCATGACCCCATTATTGGGCCTATTCTGCACATCTATATCATTCAAGAATCTGCCAAAGTGTGTATAGGTCTTATAATGATTTGAAATTGTTATGGGTTTGTTTCTGAGAAATAAGAGTTGTTTAGGTCCTCAAATCATATCACACCTAGTTTTAAGCAGTTTGGGTTTAACAAGAACTCAAGATGCCTATTATTTGTCGGTAAAGCTTATTTTGGATAATTTTTTTTATATTATACAGTGAGAAAGAAGCGATTCGATCAGTTAGCATTACTCTTAGCATGTTCTTGCCCTTCATATGATTTGAAAATGAGGGAGGAATATACTAATCTGAGTATACAATACATAATGCCCTTTTGGTTATCTTCCTTATGTTAACATTCTGTGGAGTTGATTACGTTAACCACCGGATCTCATCTACTTATGTTTGGTCTGTCAAACTGAGTTTTCTTGTAAGTATGCATATATGCATGTTTGAAATGTCACGCCTGCTTAAGGATTGCTAGTTTGAATTGAACGAATTGTTAAGTTGAGAATTGTTATTTTTAGGCTCCCTCGCACACATGGGTGGTTTGCTTCCATTAAATTCTGATAATTTGTCACGCTTGGGCCTACTGCATGAGGGTTAATTAAGCTCCTTTGGCAAGTGTAACATGTTATTTTGGGCCCACTTTGGACTTTTTCTGCCTAATTTGGTCGTACCAAGGCTAAGCTGTATTAGGCTTACTGTTTGGTTCTTTGGTTTTAAAAATTGAAATGTTAGTGCATACTTAGCCTGTTTGCTTTAAATCTGGGAGGATACATCTCCGGGATGTACAAGAGTACAAGCATAAGTATATGTATTCATTGCATGTTCAAGTCTCATGTTTGCTCTACTCTGTATGCATTTTAAAGCCTGGTTCTTATTTAAAATGTTTGGACTGTTTTGACTTTACGGCTGGAATGTGCTGTTTCGTTTTTGGAAGTAATATAATATGATTATTTGGTTTAAGTCCTTTCTGCGGCTTCGTTGCTCATTACTGTTTGCCCTCGATTCTCATTGTTCTTTCCATGGATACATTGGGTTTGATAGGAAATATGTTTGCTAAAATGCTTATTTATTGCTAAATGTTTTGGGCATATACTAATCCTTATCACTTTCTTTTTTACATGGCACGCATCGGAGCAAAAATGAAGAGTCTCATAGCGAGACTCATCGTGGCAAATTAGTACCCGCATCTATGTGCATCTCTCTATCCGCATCGGAATTCCAAAGCCGCAGGCGAAAGACATCGCCATTCCTCGAGTCCTTTAAATTATTTTCTACCTCGCCCCCCATTCATTTATTTATTGTAAATTAATGGTTTAACATTACTCTAGTCAATAGAACAGTTAGAACAATTAAACCTGGAATTAATAAATTAGCTAGTAGCTTGGCATTAGTTTAGCTCGCCATACATTGTTTAAGTCTTATCATTTAATATTTCCACTCCTATAATTGTTTAGGTAGCTACGATATATATTACTAAATCCTAGCATAAGAAACCTATTTTATACTAACTTTCTTATTAATATTCATATAGGAGAAATAGTAATAAACCCCTTGTATTCTAGGTATACTCCATAAACGTATCTTTTGCCATAATCAATATTTTTGCACTATAATCAGGCTATGCAATATATATACCTTATTAAAGTATTTTATGAATAGATATTCTCATCTGAAACTAACCTTGGCTTTTGCAGATAAATCTTACAGCTTTCTTTTATTAAGAACGCATCTTTTTTCTTACAAAGATCTTTTCTTAAATACCCTTCAAAACATGCATTTTCTTAGTATAATAATTAACCCTAGGTTTGGCAGGACAACCGCAAGTTAGCGGATCTTAGAGGGTGCCTAACCCCTTCCCTCTAGATTAATAAAGAACCCTTACCCAGAATCTCATTAAGTTTAGCAGACCATTAAAATGGAGTTAATGTTTTACTTCAAACTAGTTAAACATTTAGGTGTCCTAATTCACCCAAACTAATTAGGTGGCGACTCCCGCGAACCCTTTAGCACTCTTAAGCACCTTTAGCATTTTTAGCCTCTTTAGCATTTTTGCACTTTTAGCACCCTTTAGCACCCTTTAGCATATTAGCACCTTTTTTAGCCTTCACCTTTTAAACTTTAACATTTTAGCCTCTTTTGCAATTTTAGTATCCTTTCAGCATTTTTAAAACCTTTTAGCATTCTTTTAAACTATTTAGCATTTTATTATTTATTTTCTAACATTGCATTTTAAGCAGGAGATTCGCTAGAATAAAGTCGCGGTCGAAATCGGGCGCGACAGTGAATATGCTGTAAGTTGGATAGACAGTCTTGAATTGGGGATGAAAATACCTCAATTAGATTTGTAGCGTTGATGAGAGGCTTAACAACCCTAATTTTGCGCATTGTGCGTGACGGTCAACTAGGTTTTTGTGCTTAATCCTCCTATAGCGTTACCACTTATCGTGAAAGTTAGGTAAGGAACAATCTGGGGTTGAGTGTTTATATAACCTACGGGAGTATAAAACGATTTCGTAAACCTGCTTTCTCCAAAAGAAGAATACCATAAGTAATGCATTAGTAAGTAACATAAGCGGATAGTAAGGATACATAGAAGCCCTATTCTCATCACATCTGAATTAAATCTTTATATTTAATTAGCTTTCATAACTCTTAGTTACAAACCAAACAATCAATCATTAATTCACCAAATAGATACTAGAAAATAGATAACTGGTACTTGAACCCTAATCCTAGAGGACGATATTCGGTCTTATCTAAGACTATACTACTTGATACGATAACGTGCACTTGCGTTTAAAAGTGTGTGCATCTAATCGCGCATCAAGTTTTTGGCGCCGTTGCCGGGGATTAGGCATTAGTTCAATATCAAAATTATCTATTTTTAATTTCTAATTTGGTCTTTAATTTTTTTTTTTAATTTTTACGTTTTTGCTATTTTTTTCGGAAAATCAGGGTGCCGTGATTTGTTTTCTGTTTTTGATCTATTTCAGGCAATCAGTTTATGCGAAGGAGAAGAGGAGCAGACACTCTTGTTCCCTTCAATCCAGAGATCGAGAAAACCTGCAAACAGAACAGAAAGAATCAACGGGTTGCAACGTTGATAGAGATGGACGGTAATCTAAACAATAACAGGATGAGAGAAGGGTTAGGTGAAAATCACCCTAACCCAGAAAATCCTCATCAAGTGCCAATAGATGTGGAGGATAGAGTCCGAATCCAGCCCGAAAGAAGTTTGGGAGATTATGTGCTGCCAAGAGTGAATGGGGCACAAACATGCATTAGGCTCCCTGCAATAGGAGCCAACAACTTCGAGATAAAACCAGCAATTTTGAGCATGGTACAGCACACTGTGCAATTCGGAGGACTGCCATCGGAGGATCCACACATGCACATAGCTAATTTCTTGGAGCTATGTGCCACTTTCAGATATAACGGCGTTACTGATGATGCCGTCAGGTTGAGGCTCTTTCCCTTCTCACTCAGGGATAGAGCAAAAGTATGGTTAAATTCCCTGCCAGCCGATTCGATATTCACATGGCACAGTGGCACGAAATTCCTAGCCAAGTTCTTTCCGCTTGTAAAGCGCAAAGAACCGAGAGGGGAGTTGAACAACTTCTACCAAGCTGATGGAGAATCTTTATATGAGGCGTGGGAGAGGTTCAAGGATCTACAAAGAAAGTGCCCACACCATTGCATTGAGTTGTGGAACTTGGTCCACATCTTCTACAACGGGCTGAGCAGTACAACCAGGACCATCATAGATGCAGCAGCAGGTGGAGCATTCATGAGGAAAACAGCCCACGATGCTCATGAGTTATTAGAAGATATGGCCACTAACAACCATGTCACTGAAGAGAGGGCGACAAGTGGGAGAAGAACTGTGGGAGTCCACGAGATAGATGCTATTGCTGCCTTGAATGCCCAAGTAGCTCTTCTAGCAAAACAGTTGCAGCAACATACAGTGTCGGTGAACGCGGTACAAATGCCTAAAAGCTGTGAGATATGTGGTGGCCCACATACATTTGATAGGTGTCCTTCAGCGGATCCCAATAATATACCAATGGAGCAGGCGGAATGTCAGCGATGGTAATTACGAGCGGCAAAACAACCCTACTCAAACACTTATAATCCAGGGTGGAGGAATCACCCAAACTTCTCATGGAAAGGAGATCAGGGGCAGCAGAATCAATATCGTGGCAGCAGTAACGATGCGAGGCGGCGAATCGATATCGAGAACGCGAGAACCAATACGAGGCGATGCAGGCAGCGAGAGCAGAACCAGCGACCGCTTCATTCAAGCCCCAGGCCTCAGCGATTCAATGCCGGTTGTGAAAAAGCGGATGAGCTTAAAGCAGCTTTGACAACACTTGCCAACGCCCAGACGCAGTTTATGACAGAAGCTAGATCCTCGTTCAGAAACTTGGAAACACAAGTAGGACAGCTGGCAAAGCAGGTCAACGTCAGGCCACATGGGACACTGCCAAGCAATACATAGGTGAATCCGAGGGAGCAATGTAAAGCAGTGCAGTTGAGAAGTGGAAGACAATTGGAGCAACAGCCACCTCAACCAATAGTTGAGAAGGAAGCAGAGTTAGAAAAGGAGAAGGTGGCTGAACCTAGCCCAGTGATAGAGAAAACTCCGGAGAAGGAGTATACAGAAAAGATTCCTTTCCCCCCAGAGACTACAAAGGAAGGCGGTCGATAAACAATTTTCTAAATTCTTGGAGGTATTCAGGAAGCTGCATATCAACATACCTTTTATAGAGGCTTTGGAGCAAATGCCGTCCTATTTCAAGTTCATGAAAGAAATCTTGGGGAAAAAGAGGAAACTGGCGGAATATGAGATAGTAGCACTCACAGAAGAGTGTAGTGCTATCCTACAAAAGAAGTTACCACCAAAGCTAAAGGATCCTGGAAATTTCACACTCACAGGTGCGATGGCGGGGTAACTTGCATGAGCCTTATGCGATTTGGGCAAGTATAAATCGATGCCACTTATCGGTTTCAAAAGATTGGAGTTGGGAGAGGCTAAACCAACTCGTGAGTCTATGACTAAGCCGACAGATGGAGTTCAGCCACGAGGCAAGATTGAGGATGTGATTGTGAAGGTAGGAAAATTTTTCTTCCCTGCAGATTTCCTAATCCTTGATATGGAAGAAGATGCGGAAATCCCTATCATATTGGGGAGGCCATTCCTAGCAACGGGTAGAGCCTTGATTGACGTTGAAAGAGGAGAGCTAACGCTAAGGGTGGAGAATGAAGAAATGGTGTTTAAAGTGTTTAAACATGTCATCGAACCACCACCCATGAGTAGGTGTTTTGCAATCAACACCATCAAACCCCCATGCGAGCCCTTACGGCTGACCAAAGAGTGATGAGCCCGAGCGAGGCATGGTTTCTTTGAAATGACACTAAATGAGGTAAATGTCCCGGAACTCCCTACTACTGATAATGCTAAAAAGAAAAGAAGAAAGAGGAAACGCCAAATGTGGCGGAAATGGATTGGTTGGGGACTTAATCCACCCCAAGGCTATTAAGTCTAAGGAACTTGCGTCCGGCTAAAAGACGTTAAAGACAGCGCTACTTGGGAGGCAACCCAATGTTTTCAATTATGTTATTTTAATTTCTATCATTAGTTTAATTTTATTTTGTCTAAGAACAGTCACGGTATTGGATCTTGTTGTTTGTGTGATTGACAGTCTGAGAAATTAAACCGGGACGAAAAGCCGAATGAAAGCCGGATTTCAGAAAAAGCGGGTAGCGCCCGCGGCCAGAAGCGAGCGGCGCCAAAAGATCTGAACAGGCTCGGAAGTTTAGGCGCGGCGCCCGAGGCAGGGCGCGGTAGAATTCGAAAAGTTGGCGGGATTTAGGCGCGCGGCTTTCAGGAAGCGAGGCGCGCGAAAATCCCGAAGGCCTTGAGGAGTTTAAGCGCGCGGCTAAAATCAGGGCAGCGCGGCGGGAATCCAGAAACTTAAAACGTCCAAAAATCAGATTTTCCCAATCCCAACTTCAAACCCTAACCTTCTCTCCAAAAACCCACGAAATTTCAGAAACTTTCTCACAAATCCTCCACAAATCCAACCAAACCACAACCTAAACTCTTAGATTCCCTAAAATCCCCAACTATCTAAAACAACAAAAGCCCCATTCCATAGCCTCAATCCACCAATTGAAACAAGAACAAGCTTGAGTCTTCTCATCAAAAGGTAATCCCTATCTTTGTTCTTGAATCCTTTCACTGAAGTCATAAGAGGTAGTAGTTGAGAAGAGTATTGTAGTTGAAATAGTTTGGGTACTGAAAAGTGATTGTGAAGTTGGAGAAAATAGTAGAAAAGGAGGTTGTGGGCATTATTGAAGTTTGGGGGTGTTGTCACTGCTAGTTGTTGAGTGTGTAGGAGACATTTGTGCCACTAAATTGAAAGCTCCAGAAACTGTTATAACCATGGCCACTAGAAAAAGAAGAGGCTCCACATCCACCCCAACCCCACAATATGACGAAAGTAGGTTTGTAAGCTACGAAGCATCTCAAAGATACAAAAAGCTTGATACCAGACCCCTAATACCAGAAAGGGGAATGGACTACCAGAGGGCGTCATTTGGAGAAGGAGATGTTTATGAGCCCATTCGGGCGATGATTGAGTTAAGGGAGTGGAGAAAATTTGTGAACCCGGAGAAGATAACACCGGCAAACACAACAATGGTGCGAGAATTTTATGCCAACTTTCCGGAGAAGGTGGAAATGGGTTGCTTTGTAAGGGGAAGCTATGTGCCTGTGACGGCAGAAAATATTAATATACAATTGAAGACAGTTGATGTTGAAGAAAGAAGTGATTGGAATCACTTTAGAACATGGTCTAGAAGCATTGACCACATCGACTGGAATACCGTTGCAGACACCGTGAGCTACCAGGGAGCTGCTTTTGAGATTGGAAGAAATGGATCGAGAGCACTGAGCAGGTGCCAATTCAACAAGGTAGCCAAGGCTTGGCTGTATTTTGTCAGTGCCCGCATGATTCCATCTACGCACTTCACCAGAGTGCCAGAAGACAGGATTAAGCTGATTTATGGAATTATGAGGGGTCTGACAATTGATGTGGGAAAAGAGATAGTGCAGAGCATCGAAGAAATAAGCAGGTTGGTGACAACAGGTGGTTTGGGACACGGTTCACTTATTACCAGTCTATGCCACATGAGTGCGGTCCCACAACTACCCACAGATACTCATGAAAGAAACCAACTGCCAGTGTCCTATGGGATAGTGCACTCTTTTCCAGACCCCAGCCCCCCAGCAGCCAGACGGAGAGCACCACCAGCAGCAGCCGCAGCAGCAGCAGAGGCAACCATGGATGAAGATGAGCCTGAAACAGGGGCTCAATATGAGGCAGGACCCAGCCACCGGCCAACCACAAGAGCAGAACCTTCAGAGCCCACAATGGGGCAATTGTACCAACACCAGAAGGAGATGATGCAGACCTTGCAAACAGTAGTACAAGGACAGCAAGAAACAAGGCAACAAATCGACGAGCTGAGTGCCTTGTTCAACCAATGGTCGATGCATTATCCACCGCCACCACCACCATTTTAGCCAAAGTTTGTAAGTGTCGTTTTCTTTTATTGTCTTTGAGTCTTGCACACATTGGGGACAATGTGTGATTTAAGTTTGGGGGTGTTTTATTTGTGTGTCATGTTATGTTTTATTTAAGTCTTTTTATTTGTTTTATGTTTATTTTGAGTCACCAAAATTTTTCTTTTTGAGTCATAATTGCCTGTCAAAGATCATATATGCTGTAGTTGCTAGAAACACCTAGTGAAGTAAAGTGGAATAATGTAAAGGAATTGAAGCAACTATCTAAACACTTAGGTTAGATATGCCAAAAACTCACAAGAATCTGTCTATTTGGAGTTCCTTACTTGAGTTATGCATGCTAAAATGATAAATGCTTATGTGTTATGATTGCTTGCTATTTGAGGCGAAATAGTTAGGATATGTATGTTAGGGAGATGACTCAGGCATTTCTTTGATAGCCAATTCTTACCATTCTTTTCTATCCTGTACTTTAAAAATATCCCTAGTCACTCTATTGAGCCTAAATTTGAAACTTCTTCTTTGACACCCTATGTTCCCACAAATTGTACCATAAGTGCAAATATGAAATAGTGGAATCAATTGTGTTAAAAAAGAGACAAAAAGAGTGAATGAGTTTGTTGCACCCCAATAAAAAATAAAATAAAAAAAATAATAATGAGAAAGAGACAAAAGCCTAAGTTTGGGGGTGCCTATTAGTATAATACACTTCACTCTCCCAAAACAAAAGAGGGGAAGGATAGAATTGAAGTGAAGGAAAGAATCAAAAGAAAAAGGGAAAAATTGAAAAGCCAAAGAGCTTATGGTACAGAACAATGAGCCTAAATGCCTATCTTTACCAACCCCTACCTAAGCCAACATTACAACCCTCAAAGTCCTGAAGATCTCTTTTATGCATATCCAGAATTAGTGGAGAATATCAAGTAAGCATGCCATAGGAATTCTTGAATTTATATGCATGATTTAGTATATGGACTTCCATTTAAGCATGATAAATATGAGTTTGCGAAATATCTAGCTCAATGTGTTGAAATTCCATGATATATGTTCCTGCATATTATTCTGCTAACCTTCATGTTTTTCTAGTTAACATTCATGCAGCAAAAGTGATCAATGGCAGGGAGTCTGTTTATTTTCTTATTTATTGAGTATTTTATTTTATTTCTTTCTTTTTATCTTTGCTCGAGGGCGAGCAAAGGTCAAGTTTGGGGGTATTTGATCGGTGTATTTTATATACACCTTTTGAGTCTGTTTTAGTTAGTCTTTTGTCCCATTTTGCACATATAAGTTTCGTATTAGGATAGTTTTTCTTTCTTTTGAGTCAAAGTGGTTAAAGTGGCCAAATGGCGGAAAAGGAGCAAAAAGAGGGCGAAAGAGGAGATGCCAGAGCTGAAAACAGAGAAAGTGGCGAACGAGGCTAAAATCGCACTAGCCGCGGCGCCTCGCAGCTGAAGCGCGCGCGCTATCATTCAGAGAAGGTGCAGAGATCGAGCCGCGCGCTTAAACTGGCCGCGCCATTATTCGAAGAGGAAGACTGGGCCGCGACGCCCGACAAGATGCAGCGCGCGCTAAACATCCGAGGAGCTACAGAAGATACAGGCGCGCGGCTCGCGAACAGATATCGGGCGCGGCGCCAAAACACTGACGGATCGCATCTCCGGCCGCGTGGCGCTCTGCAGCGCGCCGACGCCAGAAAAATTAGGTCTTTTGACGGATTTTTGGGCCAGGCCTGCAGGGAAAAGAAGGGAGGCGTTTTAAACCTATAAAAGGAGAACCCTATGCAGTTTTTGAGGGTTCCCTTTCTTGCACAACTCAAGATTTTCTTGCTAGGAGATTGGAGACCTAAACATTAGTAATTTCTTTCCTTTTTCTTTTCTTTAATTCAGTTTTTGCATGATGAACTTTGCATGATGAACTTGGCTATGTGGAAGATCATCTTCTTCATACTATAAAATTGGGCCTTGGACACATTTACAAGAACACACCTTCCACTTAATAATTCTCTGAAATTGTCTTCCTCTCTTGCAATCACAAAACACTCAAAGATCTTTCTTCCTAAGCAAACACTTGAGTTTCCTTTACTCATTTGTTTTATTGTTGTTTTATCTTGGGAGATAAGTTGTCATTACACCGTTGAAAGGATATACTGGGCAATATTATCTTAAGGATAGATCGAGAATTCGGTCGACTCAGCAAGCCAATTATATTATTGATTTCCAAATTTCTTACCTACTAGTTGTTGTTGATACATTTCTCATTTCCTTTATTTCTACACTTTGTTCCCACAGGGTAAAGGATAAGTTTCCAAACCTTTAATGATACTCAATAGTTGAGGTTAGGTTGGGAAAATTAATGGTTCCTAACGCTTGTGTAGCGGGGTATTGCAGGGCGAGGACATACCACCTCAAATGATCGCACTTAAGAATCCAAGGGTGTCCACGACCCACGACGGATAAAATATTAGAAAGATTGAGTAGGAAAGGTGTTGTGTTGGTACTATTGTCTTGGCATATACTAAACACTGACGGTTCAAGACATCACATTCACCGCGCAGTAAATATGTCTGATGGTATTCTACTATGAAAGGTTCAAAACTCCGGCTACCTCTCCAGATGCAACATTGACCCGCCGAGTGATTGCTCGAAAGACACCACGTGTGTGCACCAAAATCTCTTCCAAGAGTTGATTGTTGGAAATTTACTAAATGTGAAATAAAATCCTATTAATTATAACTCAAACAATTGAGGCCCCGCACGTCGAAAATATGGTTTCCACACACGTGCACATAAAGTACCAAGGGTCGTAATTTCCTTAAATTGGAAGAGATATTGGTACGTATACGAATTGTTTGAGACGTAAGATAATAGATGGTTATTGGCCAAATAACAATGGTTTCACGTTGGTAAATGAAAGGAAGACGTGTACAATGTGTGAAAGTTGAAACGAGTCTGAAAATGCCGCGGCGCCATGGCGCCAGTCTACAGGGCCACAGTGCTGCGGATGTTTCAGACCGTTGGAAGATGAACGAAAACTCTTTTTTGGGCTCACTTTGGAGCATTAATTCTCCATTATTTGGCTCATGAATCCAGCCATTATTTGGCTGAATTATTACTCCACATTCATAGTCATTACATGGTCTTTATTGGCCATTACTTGGCTATGTGGAAGATCATCTTCTTCATACTATAGAATGGGGCCTTGGGCACATTTGCTAGAACACACCTTACACTTAACAATTATCTGAAATTGTCTTACTCTCTTGCAATCTCAAAACACTCAAAGATCTTTCTTCCTAAGCAAACACTTGAGTTCCCTTTACTCATTTGTTTGATTGTTGTTTTATCTTGGGAGATAAATTGTCATTATACCGTTGAAAGGATATACGGGGCAATATTATCTTAAGGATAAATCGAGAATTCGATCGACTCAGCAAGCCAATTATATTATTGATTTCCAGATAGTTATTGTTGATACATTTTCCATTTTCTTTATTTCTACACTTTGGTCCCACAGATTTTGATATATATATTGGACGATGGTTTCAACTACAAGCTTAAGGTAAGTGGTTTAGATTTTATCCTTGAGTGTATATATCATGAATTTGTTTATGATTTGTCATTTAAACATGAAAAATGGATATATTTAGCACAACCTTTAGGAACACTAAGTTGTGGAATATAACCATTTTTAAAGATGCAAATTAAAATACAATCAATATTTGTAAAGTAATAGAAAAATAGTCATAACTTAACAAAGAGGCGGACACCCGCCTCCTCTTCTTCTTCATTTTTTTGTGCATTACTAAATTAAACAGGGTGTAGCTGGATAAGAAATTACATTCCATTAGCTATGCTTGCAAGAAGAAACAACAAAGTAAAATTTATGAATATTAATTACCTGATTTCTATGGAGAACGAAATGAAATTGACCACCCCATAAATTAGGAGAGAAGTTGATGACAGACCGGGGCGAACGATCTCTTCTTTATAGTTAGCAAACGTATTTAAAATAGCTTAAATTGCTCTCGTTCCACCTATGAATCTAAATTGTTCTTAATGTCAATTTTCAAATTAGAAATGTCTCTCGTTTCACCTTTTGGGACCTTACGTTAATTTTGAGTTAAAATGTCTCTCATTTAACAAAATTATGATATAATACATGTGAGCTATAATTAAATAGGTGACACTGATTTATTGATCCCCGAGATCCCGACCATAAAATTATCATAATAAAAGGCATATAGGAATTTGCCACTAGGTATTTAATTGAATAGGATCGTCCAGTTCTTATAAAACCTATCATAAAAATAGGAAAATTTATATCAAACTCGTATTTATCTTACTAAATATTGGGTTAATTTACTTCACCTAAAGGGAAAAAATAAAACGAGTCATCCGGTTAATAACAATTGTGAATTCTTAGAAATTAATTTCGAGTAAATAGATTCAAATTATTTATGGGTTGGGTCTAATATCCACGTGAATCAATTAGTCAATATCACATACTTAATTAAAATTTCACATATGTCATCTAATAATTTGAATATTTTTAACCATAAAGGATAATTGGAGTTCGTTAGAGGACATTTTAAATTCAAAATTAACGTTCAGGAATTGAAATCCAATAAGTGAGGGGGGGGGGGGGGGACAAAATTAAATTATTTTGTTATAAAATTAGAGAAATATAGGACAAAATATAGACAAAGATGTAGATAATGGGAAAAACTTTCTTCTATCAAGTTGTATTCAAGTCTATCTTATTGATGTCTTTTGTAGAATCAGAAACACTGTATATATAGTGTACAATTTCACTTTAAGGTTACAAGATATTAAATGAGTGTAATAAACATATTTATGTACAATTCAAAGTGGTTCATGGATGAGATGTCTAGTTGTCGGTCATCCACAAATTCAATGAATTCATAACACTCCCCGTAGCTCAACGTCCTTATCTGTTCACGAGTAAAACCGTTCGAACCAACGAGGCACGTGACAACGAGGTATTCCTAAATTCTTGCTTGATTATATTTCATTCCTTAATTTAGTATTTTATTATCTATATTCACTAGGCAAACCTAAGAGTATCGATATGCAAATATTAGGATTACGACATATTGTATGAATGAATGTATGAATGAATGTTTACTACTGCATTAGATAAACCTTGTATAAATTAGAAAGCCTTGTAACTTAAACTTCGGGCCTGTCCGGACTTCATTTACGGTCTTTTCTAGTTTATATATTGAAATAGGCAAGTGTTTGTATAATTAGTAGAAGCGTTGTAATTCATAAACTGGGCCTGTCCAAATTTAAATTAACGCATTTCTCTATTGTATGTATATCTTGCTTATAATCGTATTTGGTAACTTTGAGGATGACGAAAAAGAAAAAGAAGCGGACTCATAAGAACTTCACGCCACTGCCCATCCGGATGGGACAAGCTTCTATTGAAATCACCAACAACGTCGAGTTCCCCCCGATTGCTCACGAACCCACCACATCCGGGCTTGTGAGCAATGGTCTTCAAGTGAGGGACGCTCACGCGTGAAACGATGAGTTATCTACCAATGAGGGAACTTCGGACTTCATTCCCTCATCTCGCACCCTTGGTTCTCAAGACACTGCATCGACTTCAAGTGGCAACAATTGTGAACCCGTCGTAGAGAATGTTGCGGATGAAAAGAACAGGACTACAGACCACGGGAGCCAGAACAACAAGAAGGCTTATGCGTCCATAGTAAAAAAAAACCGTGATGTTTCGAATGGAAAACATTTGCATTTTGTCACTGATTGTCGTAATGTGGGCCCTCTAGACTTACCTAGGGGTGATTTGGATGATCTTACGAAAACTGTGGGGCATCTTTTAGTTGATTACTTCGCGGGGTCTTACCCGGGGAGCTTGACATTAAGGAAGCTATATAGCTCATGGAGAGTTGCATACAAATTTAATGTCCACGCATCGGGTTGGATCGTCTTCAAGTTTAACACTGAAGTCGACAAAGAGAAGGTCATGGCCAATGGGCCACACTTTGTATATAGCACTCCACTTCTGCTAAAAGGCATGCCTCAATGCTTCACCTTTGACAAGCATGAGATATGTATCATTCCAATATGGGTAAGGCTTTCGTCCCTCCCATTAGAGCTTTGGAACGTAAACGCTTTGAGCCGTATCTTGTCCCGTATTGGCAAATCTATTGGAATCGATAAGCTCACTAGTGAAAAATAGTTTCTCTCTTATGCACGGGCTCTAGTTGAGATAGATCTCTCGAAAGGTACATTTGATGCTATTGAACTCAAGTTTTGGGACGACACCATCATTGACCAAAAACTCGTTTATGAAAAGCTTCCGGACTATTGTGAGAAATGCCATAGTTTGGGCACTCCACTACGGGTTGTGAGAAGCACTATGCCGACACTAATATGCGGGTACAAGGAAAAGGTGTGACACAAACCATCAATGCTAAAGCAAAGGGGGTACATATCTATTTGGACTCACTCGAGGTGAAGGATGCCCCCAGGGAGACTACGGATACTAACAGGAATGGTAGTCATGATAAATGTGGTGGCCAGCCTTCGGGTGCACAGACCGGGGTTGGTACAGGTCGGATTTTGGAGGATGCAAAAGGAGGAGGTCAACCATCGGGGCCACAAACCGTGGTTAATGCAAGTTGGAATTTGGATGATGCGGGTATGTGTGGCCAGCCTTCTGGGGCACAAACCAAGGCTGGCAAAGGTCGGAACTTTATTGTGGGAGACTTTAGGGCCCCCCGCGGGTACTAAGGGGAGTGTTGGCGAGACACGCAAAATGGAGAGCCAAACCGTGATTCAAAGCGAGGTTGGCTTGGGTAGGAGTTTGGGAGCGGTAGCGAATTCAGGTGGTCAGCCTTCGGGGACACAAACCCGGATTGAAAAAGGTCGAAACCCAGCACCGGGATACTATAGGGGTCCCCCGGAATCAAAGGGAATCAAGGACGAGACCCGACAGCCCTCAGGCCAACCCGTGGTTGCTCATACTGCGACTAGCGCTAAGGGGAGCTCGGGTGATGACTTTACGGGTGAGGTCAGCCTTCGGGGACACAAACCAGGGTTGACAAAGGTCGGAACTCAGCACCAGGAATGCATAGGGACACTGATAGTAGAGGGTAACCCGCGGTTACTGTGGGGTGTCCTAATGATGCGGGTGCACAAACTTCGGAACCTCTAACCGAGGCTGGTAAGGGTGTGAAGTGCGTGAAGGCACAATTCGCCAAAGTTAATGACCCGGGCACCATGAGCCCGGTCGTTAAACAATCCGCGATCTTCCGGAAGCTTGTGGACATGCACGGTAACATCTTGGTGCAAAATGCAGTCGACGGCAAAGCTAAATCAGCCATTGAGGCAGTCCTTGCGCAAGGTTATGCTCTGTCTACTATTTCAGATGAGCACAAGGGAGGCCAGCCTTCGGGGACACAGACAGGGGCGGGCAAAGGTAAGGATGCTACGACGAATGATGGTTTCACGGAAATAAAGAAGATAGGGAAGGTGAATACTAGCACGGGGTCACAAACTGTGCCTAGTACAGGTCCGCAAACGAGAGCCCAGTACCGGTATAGTGAAGGTCAAGGGGTGCACACCTATTTGAACTCTCTTGTGAAGGATGTGGGTACAACTGGTAGTTGTATCCGTGATGATCAGCCCACGCATGCTCAGATTCTTGATCCTCAGACTCATGGTGGCCAGTCTTCGGGGCCCCAAATCGAGGTTGGCAAATGTCGGACTAAGCCTAGGATAGAAGGGGGGAATGCCGGAGGGATTTCGATCAGAGATAGGGGTCAGCCAGCGGGGATACAAACTGTGGCTGGCACATGACTGCCTATTGATAATGAAGGTGTAGGACAGCCCGCGGGTAGTCCAATGGTTGTGGATATTGGTGGCCAGCATGCGGGGACACATACCAAAGTTGGCATGGGTCGGACAGATATGGAAGCTCAACCTTTCAGCCCATCGGCTAAGGTTGGGTGATCGGTGTATTTTATATACACCTTTTGAGTCATTTTTAGTTAGTCTTTTGCTCATTTTTGTACAAATATGTGTCGTCTTAGGATATATTTTCTTTCTTTTGAGTCATAATGGTTTAAAGTGGCTCATTGGCGAAAAGAAGCAAAAAGAGGGCAGAAACAGAGGTTCCAGAGCTCAAAAAGCTAGAAAATTGGCAAACCGGGCAAGAAACAGGGCGACTCTGTGGTGCCTCCAACCAGAAGAATGCAGCGGCTACCAAATTACGTAGAACTGCAGAGTTTCGCCACACGGCGCTGGGCTACGAGACGAGAATGTCACAAATTCGAATGGGAATGGGCCAAAACCTAGAAGGAAAACTGGGAGAACGACTTGGAGGCTATAAAAAGCAATTTTTAGGTCAGAATTAAGGGTTCCAAACTCTTGTCAATTCATCACAATCTTGGAGATCAAGATTGAAGACTATTTTAGTGTAATTTCTTTATTCTTTGTTTTATTTCTTTGTAGTTTATGTTGGATATTAGTTTTGTTCTTGGCATGTCTATGGCTAGGAACTAACTTAATTTAGGGCTTTCCATATCAAATCACTTGAAACCCATTCTTATGAATTAATGTATGTTTTGGTTTCTTCTTATCATTGTTGATATTTATTCAATATTTGTCTTGAATGTTTGATAATTAATTGATCACTAATTATCATAATCTATATGATTTCTAATCGAAAGTCGAAAGGGGAGATTGTGAATATGCTATAGTTGAATAAACATAGGTTAAATCGTGGACGAAAGTACCCCGATACTTGTGTAGTTTAATAGGTTATTGCTCTTAATCCTCCTTTATAGTCAATCTTATCACCGAAAGATAGAAGGGTTCTATATTGGGGTTGAGTGTTTATATTACCTTAACAGGAGTATAAAACGGCTTAGTTAACCTGCTATCTCAAAATAGAAGAAGAACCATAATTAATTGCATTAACAAGTAAGATGAGCGGATAGTTGAGGAGATTCAGAAGCCCTATTTCCACCATATCTGAAGTAAAACAAAGTAATTTAGTTAGCATTCATAATTATAGTTATAAATAATTCATCAATCATCGGTTACCAAATAGATACCATAGAATAAAATTTGAGAATTGAACACTAATGCCTGAGGACGATAACTCGGTCTTCTAGACTATATTACTTGTCACGACACGTGCACTTGCGTTAGTGTGTGCATAAATCGCGCATCAAGTTTTTGACGCCGTTGTCGGGGATTGACGTAGTTCAATATCATTTTATCTATTCTTAATTTCTAATTTGGTTTTTTTATTTTTTATTTTTATTTATTACTATATTTTTCTCTTTTATTCGTGAAACCGTGCGCCGTGATCCGTTTGTTGGTTTTGATTCATCTCAGGGATCCTGAAAACATGGATTACTAATATCAACAAGGTAATCCCCATGCCCCACAGGAAGAGCAGGATGGGCTACGAGCAGCCATACTCAGGTTAACTAGGTACCAAACTCAGTTCATGGACGAAACGAGAGTGTCCTTGAAGAATTTGGAAACGCAAATAGGACAACTCGCGGGCATGCTAAGCAGCAGAATACAAGGGAAGCACTCTGAACATATTGGAGGGAATATAAAATAGCAATGTCATGCGATTGACCTGAAAAATGCCGAACCGGTGGAAGCAAACTCACCACCCTGTGTCGAAAGGAAGGACCTAAAATTCGCAGTGATTGCGGCGCAATACATCGAGCAGCATTACCACGGCGCCGACGATTCTGGGACAGTGCAGTGCTTTAGGCGCCACGACGCCGAATTTCAGGGTCGTGGCGCCCAGAGCCCAGAAGGTGAAATGAGGCTGGAAGCTGTTGTGAACGCACCCCAAGTGAAGATACTGTACCCGCAGAGGCTAAAAAAAAGTGCTCTTGACAAACATTTCTCTAAAATTTTGGAAATTCTCAAACAATTGCAACTCAATATCCCGTTTGCTGAGGCACTAGAGCAGATGTCAAGTTATGTAAAGTTCATAAAGGATATTCTTAGCAAAAAGAAGAGGATAGAGGACTATGAAACAGTGGTGTTGACTGAAGAATGCAGTGCCATCCTACAGAGAAAGCTACCTTAGAAATTAAAAGATCCTGGGAGCTTCACCATCCCATGCACTATTGGAAAGTTTGAGTGTCAGAAGACGTTGTGCGATCTGGGGGCAGGCATAAATTTGATGCCCTACCTAGTGTTTTGCAAACTTGGAATGGGAGAAGTCAAACCTACAAACATCACTTTGCAGTTAGCTGACCGCTCCATAGTCCATCCTAGAGGAGTCATCGAGGATGTGTTGGTAAAGGTGGACAAGTTCATCTTTTCCATTGATTTCATCATCTTAGACATAAAAGATAACCCCATCATACTTGGCAGACCCTTCCTAGCCACAGGACAGGCTCTCATCGATGTTCACAAAGGGGAGCTGAAACTTAGGGTGGAAGAAGAAGAAGTGATTTTCAATGTTTTTCGGGCAGCAACCTTCCCAGATGTAAGTGACAACTGCTTCGCCATTTACATAATCGAAGATGTAGTGTCAGAAAAAGGGTTCAGAAATGTTGATACGCTTGAAGAAGTACTGACCCGATGGGACGATAGTAGTGGAAACGACCCAAAGCTGATGGAGTATGCAAATTGGATGAATTCTTATGAGAAGTGTGATAAGAAGAGATATGAAGAGCTTGGGCAGATGCCAGAGAGATCAGTACCATCCACAGAAAAGGCTCCAGAGTTAGAGTTAAAAATTCTACCCGATCATTTACAGTACCAATTACTAGGTGAAGATCAATCCTTACCAGTGATCATCTCATGTCATCTATCCACATTAGAGATTGAGAAGCTGCTGAGAGTACTGAGGGCTCACAAGCGTGCCATTGGGTGGACATTAGCAGATATAAATGAGCTAAGTCCGTCAACAGTAATGCATAAGATCTGTCTGGATGAGGAGAGCAGACCCTCCATTGAGGCACAGAGGAGACTAAACCCAAACATGAAAGAGGTAGTCAGAAAAGAAATCATGAAATGGCTCGATGCTGGAGTAATTTATCCTATATCTGACAGCGCATGGGTGAGTCCAGTACAAGTGGTGCCCAAAAAGGGTGGTATGACAGTAGTGACCAACGAAAGGAACGAGCTCATTCCATCTAGAACAGTTACTGGGTGGAGAATCTGCATTGACTATCTCAAGTTGAACAAGGCGACCAGAAAAGACCACTTCCCGTTGCCATTTCTAGATCAGATGTTGGATAGACTTGTGGGGCACAACTACTACTTCTTTTTGGATGGTTACTCAGGGTATCATCAGATTGAGATAGCACCAGAAGATCAGGAAAAGACAACATTCACCTGCCCTTTTGGTACATTTGCATTTAGAAGGATGTCATTTGGGCTTTGCAATGCACCTGCGACCTTTCAGAGGTGTATGATGACAATTTTCTCGGACATGGTGGAAAGGACTATAGAGATTTTCATGGATGATTTCTCGGTCTTTGGGGCCTCGTTCGACGAGTGTTTGAGGCACTTGGAAGCAGTGTTAAAACGATGTGAAGAGTCCAACCTTGTGCTGAACGGGGAGAAGTGTCACTTCATGGTAAAAGAGAGGATTGTCCTGGAACACAAAATATCCAACCAAGGTATTGAGGTGGACAAAGCAAAGATTTCAGTAATCGAAAATCTACCACCTCCAGTGTCAACAAAAGGGGTCAGAAGTTTCCTTGGGCATGCCGATTTTTATAGAAGATTCATCAAGGATTTCTCAAAAGTTTCAAAGCCTCTTTCCACCTTGCTAATGACGGGGTTGCTTTTGAATTCAATAAGGAATGCATGACCGCTTTTCAGACACTCAAGGAGAAGCTTATCTCAGCACCCATAGTCATCGCACCAAACTGGGAGCTCCCATTTGAACTAATGTGTGATGCAAGTGATTATGCAGTGGGGGCAGTGCTTGGGCAGAGGGTCGATAAGGTATTCAGATCCATTTACTATGATAGTAAAACTTTGAATGACGCGCAGTTAAATTACGCGACTACAGAAAAAGAATTGCTAGCAATAGTATATGCATTCGAGAAATTCAGGCCATACTTGATTGGGAATAAGGTGATAGTATACACTGACCACTCTGCCATAAAGTATTTGATGACAAAGAAGGATGCAAAACCTCGCCTTATCCGATGGGTCCTGCTATTACAAGAATTTGACATGGAGATTAGTGACAAGAAGGGGATAGAGAACTCAGTTGCAGACCACTTATCGAGACTTGAGAACACAGAGATCCAGAACACCAAGGATGTGCAGATAAATGATCACTTCCCAGATGAGCAATTTTTCAAGTAAGTGCGGTTTTTAAGTTACCTTGGTACGCTGATTTTGTTAACTTTCTTGCAGCTAAGGTAATACCCCCAGGATTGACAAGACAGCAAGTGAAGAGGTTTTACTCCGAAGTAAAACACTACTATTGGGAGGAGCCGGTGTTATACAAACACTGCGCCGACCAAGTCATCAGGCGATGTATACCAGAGGAGGAGATGCACCAGATTCTCACTCATTGTCACACCCTACAATGTGGTGGACACTTTGGGGCATCAAGAACAGCGACAAAGTATTGCAAACGGGTTCTATTGGCCAACCCTTTTTAAGGATGCCCACGCCTTTGTGAAGAAGTGTGATCGTTGTCAAAGAACATGGAACATATCAAGACGAAATGAAATGCCTTCGCATAGGATCTTGGAGGTGGAACTATTTGATGTGTGGGGGATCGACTTCATGGGTCCATTCCCGTCGGCCTTTGGAAATCAGTACATTCTTCTGGCAGTGGATTATGTGTTCAAATGGGTAGAAGCGGTAGCCACTAAAGAAAATGACAGTAAGACTGTTCAAAGATTCCTCCAAAAGAATATATTCACAAGGTTTGGTACTCCTAGGGCCATCATCAGTGATGAAGAAAGTCTCTTTTGCAACAGACATCTTAATACATTGCTTTCCCGATATGGAGTCTACCACCGCACCACACTTCCCTATCACCCTCAAGCGAATGGGCAAGCAGAAGTGTCAAACAGAGAAGTGAAGAGCATATTGGAAAAGACGGTGGATGGCTCAAGGAAAGATTGGTCTATCAAACTGGATGACGCACTGTGGGCATACAGAACAACATTCAAAACCCCAATTGGAATGTCACAATATAAGTTAGTTTTTGGTAAAACATGTCATTTGCCAGTAGAGTTGGAACACAGAGCTTATTGGGCAATGAGGAAGCTGAACATGGATGCCAAGGCAAAGGCGTAAGAGGTCGCTACTGGTGGCGAGTTGGATGAATTCAGACACAACGCCTATGAGAATGCAAAGATCTACAAGGAACGAACTAAAGTATGACATGATAAGATGTTGATCCCGAAAGACTTCCAAGCAGGACAACAAGTGCTTTTATTCAACTCAAGGTTAAGACTGTTTCCAGGCAAGCTCAAATCGCATTGGTCAGGACCATACACTGTGGTAAGAGTATTACCCTATGGTGCAGTTAAAGTAAAAGGGAGAGAGGGAGCCCCCTTCAAGGTAAACGGACAGAGGTTGAAACCCTATATGATCAATGAAACGGAATATATAAGCCTAGTAACCCATCTCACTCTAACATGATAAGAAACTTGCGTCCGGCTAAAAGGCGTTAAAGACATCGCTACTTGGGAGGCAACCCAAGGTTATTTTATTTAATTTAATTTAATGCAATTAGTTTTTACGTAGAACAGTCTCACATAGGGTATTGTTTACATGTTGTGATGACAGGTACAAGGCCAAAAATTTGGAGGTCGAAAACTGAAAAAAATCAAAAGAAAAATCGGCCCAGCGTCGCGGCGCCAGTTGCAGGGCCGCGGCGCCAAAAGTCCAGAAGAGCTCTGAAGTTTGGGCACTGCGGCGCCAAATCAGAGCGCCACAGCGCTGGAAGTTCAGAGGGTCGCAGAAGTTTGGGCGCCGCGGTGCCAGTTGCAGGGCCGCGGCGCCGCGACGAAAAATCTGAATTTTAAAGAAGCCCTAATCCGATTTTCCTCTCTCCAAATCAAAACCCAAACTTTTCCTCTCTTCAAAACCCACGAAATTAAACCTTTTACCTAAAAATCTTCCACAAACTAAACTCAATCACAACCAAAATACTTAAAATCCTTACACCCTTAACCATCTTAAACAACAACCCTCATTCCATTGCCTCAATACATCATTAGGAATAAGAATATCTTGAAGAACACCGTCCAAGGTAACCTTTATCACTTTTCTTGAAATCTTCAATACAATCAGGGGAGGTAATAGGTGGGGAGTTGCTTTATTGGTGGAAGGTGTGTGGTGTGTTAAAGTTGGGTGTGAGATTTCACGGAAGATTATACGAAGTGAGTGTGGGGTGTTGTACCGGAGCTTTGAGTGAAGTGTGGGGGTTGAAGAGTGTTGTAGCTGCTGAGTACACTGTGTGTTGATTGGTTTGATTGATAGTGTTGGGTAATATCACTGAAACAAAGGAAACGCTGCCGAATTTATCTAAAAATGTCTGCCAAGAATAGGAGAGCTTCCACATCCACCTACGTCCCTCAATATGATACTACTAGGTTTGTCAGTCAAAAAGCTGAAGATAGATATCAAAAACTTAGTACTAGACCATTGATCTCTGAGAGAGAAATGGAGTACCAAAGGGAGTCATTTGAGGAGGGAGATGCCTATGAGCCTATTCGGGCGATGATAGAGGTCATGGGGTGGAAGAGATTTGTTAACCCAGAAAGAATAGCACCGCAGAACACTGTAATGGTGAAAGAATTTTATGCTAACTTTCCAGAGAGGGTGGATGGTAGATGCTTTGTGAGGGGACGATATGTGCCTGTGACGACCGAAGTGGTGAATGTGCTATTAAAAACAACTGATGTTGAAGAAAGAGGTGACGATCAGAGCTATTTTAGAACTTGGTCTAGAGACACCAACAACATCGACTGGATGTCGTCGCAAGCACATTATGCTACCCTGGGGCTGAGTATGATATTGCAAGAAATGGATCAAGAGGATGGCGGATGTCGGTTCAACAAAGCGACAAGGTTGGTTATATTTAAATCGATGTCCGCTTAATTCCATCGATGCACTTCACCAGAGTACCAACAGATAGAATAAAAATGATATATGGAATCATGTTAGGGAAGACGATTGACGTTGGGAAGGAAATATTGCAAAACATTGGAGAAACCAGTAGGTTGGTAACGACAGGTGGGTTGGGACATGGCTCACTTATTAGCAGCTTATGCTCCAGACATGGGGTCCTAACCCTACCCACTGATACATATGAGAAAGGCCAACCTCCTGTGTCATATGGGATAGTGCATTCCTTCCCAGACCCAATCCCTCCAGCAGCAGCACGAAGGAGACCAAAGACTAAGACGCAGCGGCCAGCGGCGGCAGAAGTCGCCATGGATGAAAGATGAGCACGAGGCGAGGCTCAACATGAAGCGAGCGAAGCAGCGAACCCCTGAATTAGAACCTCCAGTGCTTATAATGGAGCAGTTTCTCATGAACCAGAGGAGGATGATGTAGAACTTTGACATAATGATACAAGGTCAACAGGACCTGAGGCAAGGACAACAAGAATTAAGGCAGGAGCAACAACAGTTGCACCAAAGATTTGATGAGATGAGTTCCTTATTCAACCAGTGGTCCATGCATTATCCGCCGCCACCGCTTTAAACCAAGTTTGTAAGTTGTCCTGTTTTCTTTTATTTTTTTGAGTCCTACACACACTGGGGACAATGTGTGATTTAAGTTTGGGGGGTGTCTTATTGTTTTTGAGTCTTTTTGATTTATTTTGTGTATTGTTGAGTATTTTTTAGTCATAATTTTTTTTTAAGATCATGCATGCTGTAGTTATTGAAATCGCCTAGTGAAGTAAATTTGAATAATGTAATGGAATTAGAAGCAACCATCTAAACACTTAGGTTAGATATGCCAAAATTCATGAAATCAGATTATTTGAGGTATCTTGCTTGACTTGTGCATTGTTTATGATTAAACCTATGTGTATGATTGCTTGCTATTTGAGGCGAAATAGTTAGGATATGCATGTTAGGGAAATGACTCAGGCATTTATTTGTTAGCCCTTTCTTACCATTTTTTCCTATCCCTGACATTCAAATTATATCCCTAGTCAACTCTTTTGAGCCTAAAAATAAGACTTTTCTTTGACACCCTATGATTCCACACTTGTGCCATAAGTGAAAAATTTAGGTGATTGGAATATAAAGTGTTAAAAAGAGACAAAAAGAGTAAACAATTTTGATGCACCCCAATGAAAAAAGTAAAATAAATAGGCAAAAGCCTAAGTTTGGGGGTGCATGATATTCATCATACACCTCACTCTCTCAAAACAAAAGAAGAGAAAGATAGGTATGAAGTGAAAAAGAGAATCAAAAGAAAAGGTAAGAATTTAAAGCAAAAGAGATTATGGTACATAAATTGAGCTTAAATGCCTATTTTTACCTACCCATGCCTAAGCCTACATTACAACCCTGAAAAGCCCTGAAGATCTCTTACATGTGTATCCATGATTAGTGGAGAATAGCAAGTAAACATGCCATATGATTTTGAAATTGACATGCATAGTTAGGTATTCTTACTTCCATTGAGCATGATTAAATTGAATTTGCGAAATATCTAACTTGATGTGTTTAGAATGCTAATAATCCATGTTATATGTTCCTGCATATTATTCTGCTAACCTTCATGCTTTTCTAAGTAACAATGATGCAGCAATTTGATCAATGACTTTAAGTCATTTTATTTTCCTTTCTTTCGTGTCTTTGTTTATATTTGTGATCTTTGCTCGAGGGCGAGCAAAGGTTAAATTTGGGGGTGTTTGATCGATGTATTTTATATACACCTTTTGAGTCATTTTTAGTTAGTCTTTTGCCCATTTTTGTACAAATACGTGTTGTCTTAGGATATATTTTCTTTCTTTTGAGTCATAATGGTTTAAAGTGGCTCATTGGCGAAAATGAGCAAAAAGAGGGCAGAAACAGAGGTTCCAGAGCTCAAAAAGCTAGAAAGTTGGCAAACCGGGCAAGAAACAGAGCGGCGCTGGCTCCAACCAGAAGAATGACAGCAGCGCGCCAAATTACGTAGAACTGAAGGAGTTTAGCCATGCGCTGGGCTTGCAAATACGAGGCGTGAATTTCACAAATTCGAATGGAATGGGCCAAGGCCTAGAAGGAAAACTGGGAGAACGACTTGAAAGCTATAAAAAACACTTTTTAGGTCAGAATTAAGGGTTCCAAACCCTTGTCAATTCATCACAACCTTGGAGATCAAGATTGGAGACTATTTTAGTGTAATTTCTTTATTTTTTGTTTTATTTCTTTGTAGTTTATGTTGGATATTAGTTTAGTTCTTGGCATGTCTATGGCTAGGAACTAACTTAATTTAGGGCTTTCCATATCAAATCACTTGAAACTCATTCTTATTAATTAATGCATGTTTTGGTTTCTTCTTATCATTGTTGATATTTATTAAATATTTGTCTTGAATGTTTGGTAATTAATTGATCACTAATTATCATAATATATATGATTTCTAATCGAAAGCCGAAAGGGGAGATTGTGAATATGCTATAGTTGAATAAACATAGGTTAAATCGTGGACGAAAGTACCCCGATACTTGTGTAGTTTAATAGGTTATTGCTCTTAATCCTCCTTTATAGTCAATCTTATCACCGAAAGGTAGAAGGGTTCTATATTGGGGTTGAGTGTTTATATTACCTTAACAGGAGTATAAAACGGCTTAGTTAACCTGCTATCTCAAAATAGAAGAAGAACCATAATTAATTGCATTAACAAGTAAGATGAGCGGATAGTTGAGGAGATTTGGAAGCCCTATTTCCAACATATCTGAAGTAAAACAAAGTAATTTAGTTAGCATTCATAATTATAGTTATAAACAATTCATCAATCATCGGTTACCAAATAGATACCATAGAATAGAATTTGAGAATTGAACACTAATGCCTGAGGACGATAACTCGGTCTTCTAGACTATATTACTTGTCACGACACGTGCACTTGCGTTAGTGTGTGCATAAATCGCGCATCATTGGGACGATAACTCGGTCTTCTAGACTATATTACTTGTCAAAATTTCGCAACTGGGAGTTGTTGGATAACTTTGCCCATCATTTGGCGGGGAGGATATTTATTTTATTCAACCCGGCCAAAGTCTTATTACAAGTGCTTGACATCAACCCGCAAGCCATTCATTGCGGTGTCACTTGTGTTATCTCCTCCAAGAGGCTTCATGTCACCTTCGTGTACGGGCTTCACACGACCGTCGATAGACGGGGCTTATGGGAGAAGTTGAAGGAGTACGGGACCACCATGACTGAGTTGTGGCTAATACTTGGTGATTTCAACACGACTATGAAGGAGGATGAGCGTTTCAACATGACACCCATCTCCAGCTACGACATGAAGAATATTGTTGATTGTTGCCGGGATTTGAGCCTCACGGATTTGACATCGACGGGATGCGAGTTCACGTTCGGCCGTAGCAATACATTATGCAAGCTCGACAGGGCACTCATTAACGCTCATTGGTTATAAGCTGGTTGGTATGGCAATGCACATTTCCGTCGGTCCGGGCCTTTCTCGGACCATACGCCGTGCATTGTCACTATTTTGGATCGTCCGAGAATGCATAATAGACCCTTCAAATTCTTCAACATGTGGTCTACTCACGAGAATTTTGGAAGGATTGTGATGGATGCTTGGGAGCAGATTATTGTTGGCAATGCCCAATTTGGGTTATGTCGGAAGTTACTTAGCCTTAAAGGACCCTTAAAGCAACTCAATGAGAAAGACTTATCTCATATATTTTCTCAGGTCAAAAGGGCAAAAGAGGATCTTGATATTGCTCAACAAGAGGCTTTGAGCAACCCGCACCTTGACCACTTACACACACGGGTTACCGAGCTCAGGCACAAGTCCATGGTTCTTATTGACGCGAAAATGAGTTTCCTTAAACAACTTGCCAAATGCGAGCATCTCAAGCACAATGATAGGTGCAATAAGTTCTTTCATGGTATGGTCAAGCTCAACTCCAAAAGGAATTTCATTGCGGCCACTACCAAGAGTGATGGTTCTCTTAGGAACTCCAGTGACCAAGTTGCGACAAAATTCATTAATTACTATAAAGGGTTGCTTGGAACTAAGGACTCTTGTGAACCTATTGATATTGGTGTCATCTCTGGGGGGAATTGTCTTTTAGCGGAACAAGGGGATGATCTCATTAGAAATGTCACGGACGCAGAGATTAAAGGGGCATTATTCGGTATTGGGGAAGACAAAGCTCCTGGTCCGGATGGCTACTCTTTGGGTTTCTTCAAGAAAGCTTGGAATATTGTCGGCGGGGAGTTCTGTGTTGCGGTTAAAGAGTTCTTCAGTTCAGGAGAGCTTCTCAAATAGATCAATCACACTACCATCGCCCTTATTCCTAAATCTACCCAATGCTCAATGGTGGGCGACTACAGACCTATTTCGTGTTGCAACATCTTGTACAATGTCATCACCAAGATTATTGTTTCACGGTTGGTGTCAGTTTTGGTCTTTCTTATTGATCCAGCACATGTGGCTTTTGTCCAGGGCAGAAGTATGTCTGACAACATACACCTAGCTCAAGAGCTTTTGAGGGTTTACAACCATAAGAGGGTCTCAAGTAGATGCATGCTCAAATTTGATCTCAGAAAGGCCTTCGACTCGGTAAATTCGGAATTCCTCACGGCTATTTTGATTAGTTTGAACTTCCCGGAAAGGCTGGTGGCTTGGATTATGGAGTGCGTCTCCACAACTTCATATTCAATTTATATCAACGGGAGCTTACACGGGCATTTTAAGGGCCGAAAGGGGCTCAGAAAGGGGGACCCCCTCTCCCCTACCTTGTTTGTTATTTGCCTGGAATATCTCTCGAGGATGATCAACAAGAACACTCGGACGCCGGTTTTCCACTACCACCCTAAGTGCAAAGGCTTAAGGACCACCCACCTTGCATTCGCAGATGATTTGTTCTTATGTCGAGAGGGGACACTACTTCCGTCTGGATCCACATGAAATGTTCGGGTCTCAGTTCCAATGCCCTCAAGTCCAGCTTGTACACGGCTGGTGTTACGGATAACGACCTTGATGATATTAAGCATATTACTAGCTTCGACACCGACACTATGCCTTTCCGCTATCTCGACATTCCCATAGCCGCGGAGAGGATGAGACCGGTTCACTATGACCCTTTTGTGAATAAAATTGCTGGGTACACTGACTCGTGGATGAGAGCTACTTCATCTTATGCGGGCACGCTTGAGCTCATAAAGTCTGTCCTCCAAGGTGTGGAATGCTTCTGGTTATCTATGCTGCCAGTACCTGTTGCGGTTTGTAAGAAAGTTTACGGGCTTGTAGGACCTTCTTGTGGCGTTCCAACCACCCTCTTGTAACCTGGAAGGAGTGTACCAGACCAAAATCTGAGGGTGGCCTCGGAATCAGGGATCTCAAGGCCTGAAACCTTGCTTTGCTTGCTAAGTGCCTTTGGAATATCCATCAAAAGAAGGACACGCTCTGGATTAAATGGATCAATCACAAGTATCTTAGCAACAACAACAACATTTGGACGTGATTTTCAAAGAAGGACGACTCACCTTTGATCAAGCGACTTCTCATTATTCATGACATCATTCTTAATCGTGAAGGGTCCTTTGACCAGACGTCTACTGCCATGTCGGTATGGTATAGTAGCAATCACAATGCCTATGATTACTTCAGGAAACATGGGCAGCCGGTGATTTTGGGGAAGGATGTTTGGAGTTCCTGTATCACTCCAAAACAGTCTTTCATTCTGTGGCTTTGTGCGAGAAAGAGATTACGAACGAAGGATAGAGTCACTTATATGGACATCGGTATAAGGTGCTCCCTTTGCGACCATTATGATGAGTCAATAACACACTTATTCTTCAGTTGCACGGTCAATAGTTACCTTTGGTACAGGGTCAAGACATGGCTTGGCATTCGGAGGGCTATGACCACCATCGATAGCGCTTTGAAATATATTAAGAAAGAGGGGCATGGTACGGGTTGGCAAGCTAAAGTAAAGCGGGTTGGGCTGGGCACCACCGTCTACCACATTTGGGCTGAGAGGAACAATGTTATTTTTGAGGGGTCGAGACTTAATAGAGAAGCTAATCTTTTTAGGATCAAGACCAGCATCTACAAAATCTTGTTTGCATTGTACCCCCTATTCTAAGACAATTTCGTTACCTTGGCTGCAGGCTAGGATACGGGATGATATGTATGTCTTGGTTAGTCTTGTGTAAATCTCCAGATTATCCGACCTGTGGGATCAGCTGGAGTCTCCTGACCACCCGGCGTGTGGGATTGGCGGGGGTTCTTCTTATTTTGTTGTGCCACGTGACTTCCCGGATTGTGGGTAAGCACGTGAACGTAAGTCTTATAGGTCATAGGTTCTATGACGATTATCTTTTAGCAGCATAACGTGACGAGGGTGGGCTCAGCCCATGTCCGAATAAGTACTTTTTCCTTGACCGTGGGTTTCTCCCTTTGAGTTTACCATGACAAGAGTTTAAGGAGGCCCACGGCTGCAACCTTATGGTTACATAAGGGAATTTCCATAGTTTAGGACTTTCTCATTGATCTCCTACTTGCATCATATTTTTGCACTCTTGACTACCCAGTTTGTGAGACTAGCTAGAGTTTTGTTATTGACGTAATTAAATCTGGTGTTGATCTGCCTAGCAGGGACACACTAGATTTATATCGTCACTGAGTCCGCGGGTATTCCCATCGCACTTGTACATTTTGATGATTTCAATACACATTTACCTTTACATAAAAAAAAATATTATCTTCACATAAAATTATCAGAATCTTTATCTTCAAGAAAAACAACATAATTGCAAAATGTGTAGAGTCAATAATCTCAATCATGCACACTCTCGGATGACTTCATTAATGGTTATTATCTCAACATGTTTTTGTCACGACCCGATCCCGGGCCCGCGACTGGTGCCCTACCTGGGCACCCTTACAGGTATACATCAGAGATAATAAGTGGAACATACATGAAACTCACAACATACATTAACAGGAAAATAAACAACAGGCTAGCCGATAAGGCTACATCCCTGGACATATGTATATATATATAACCATAAGCAGTTACATCCTTTTTCTTTACAACTGACCCACAAGATATGACTACAGACCTCTAAGAGTTTTTGACATAATCACTGTGACGGGACAGGGCCCCGCCGTACCCCTGAATATACATAAATCTACATCAACAGGGATCCATACCAAAAGATAGACCTCCGGAGTAAATGGAGCATTTTCCCAAAAACTGAACAGAGATCCTAAGAGCAAGGATCACCAACTTGTGTACCTAACACCTGCGGGCATTTAACGCACTTGAAGGGGTCGACAACATGTACCGAATATGGAACGGAAAATAAGGTACGCAATAACAAATCATAACTGTATAAAAGAATGACAGAGGCAAGTATAAAAAGTAAATATCAGATCCTACCGTGTCATTTCAACTCATGAACTTAATCACACATTATTATCTTTTTCCATTCCCAATAAGAGTTATAATCAAATTCTTACGTACATACTTAGGAAAAATGATCAAGTTCATAACTATATAACTTACGTATCTTGCATAACATAATCCGGCCCTTTTGGAGGGACGCCTCATTTTGGAGTTCACTTTGATTATCCATACGTAATAACGTAACCCGACCCATTTGCGGGATACGGCGAAGTCATAAAAATTCTTCCCACGGCGTATCTCGCCCGACTTCTTCGGGACGCCAGAAACCACATAAGCCCGCCCATAACGATATCTTGCTCTACCAACTGGGACGCCAGAAAGTCACATAAGTCTGCCCATAAAGGTATACTGCATAAAAATAGGAAGCTTATGATCAACTTAGGGCCACCCGCCCATAGTATCATTTGGCAATCCTACTCCTGGGACTATTTCACCCGCATAGGTCATGTGGACCCGCAATGAGGTCATCCGCCTCGCATGGGACTATTTCACCCGCATAGGATTATTTCACCCGCATAGGCCCGGTGGACCCGCAATGAGTACAAACGCCGCACTCGCATCATGGGTAGCAAATCCATTGAATAAGTAGTAACCCGGGGCTTTACCCGCAAGAATAACATAACACTAGCATAACTGGCTATCATTCATAACATAAGCACCACCGGCTTATCATACATAACATAAGCACCACCGGCTTATCATAAATATCTTAAGCAAGTTAAGAAATCTCTTAACTTCTTATTAGCCTTAATTATTATGCACTCTCATTTTATTTAAACTTAAGGCACTAACATGTCATTAAAAATCCGGGAATTTAACCCAAGGTACTATGTACCTTATCCTTTCAAAAATGACTCTTTCTCGTATGAAACCCCAAGATACTAACACCCGTAGTATCAAGACTTGTCAATATTTCAAAACAAGTCACTATACTTCTAGAAATACATTTTTAGGCTTCTAAACAAAGTGACTTTCACCTTAAAACCTTTAAGCAATTGATGCCTTTAAATCCAATTGTCCTTCTTCATTTCAAGTCATTTACCTTTTGAAATAAATCATGGAAACCATTTTTTTTTTTAAATCAAGTCTTTCCTTTCTTTAAGAATCAAGTCTCATAACTTAAAAAATAAAGTCTTATAACCTTTTATGAATTCAAGGTTCATAGTCTTAAAACTTCATGACATAAACTCTTTAAATTAAGTAACATATACTTTTTATGAGTTGTGAATAGGTTATACTTGTTTATAACGATCTTATTAAAGTATCCATGATCTAGAAAATGTAATACAATTTTGTCTTATCCTAGTTTCTATGCAGATGGAGAGTTCTACTCATTTTAGTATAATTGATTGTCGACACATTTTTATTAACGCTGCAGTGGCTTGTTCGATACTTATTCTCATTAGTGCAGTAAATCAGTAAAGTCACCTCGACTCCACATACTTCCTAACAACTCTTACCAACATCCCCCATAAGACTAGGTAAGAACTTATGATAACTTAGACATACCTTTTACATAGAGTAAATCAAAACACATACCTCTTAACTTCTAAGAGTAGAAGGAATCATGAAATAACACCACATGTATATTTCATACATAGAACATGCCAAAAGAAGGAAGAGGTTCACATACCTCGCGACGACTATCGACAAGTAGCAAAATGCTCCAAGTACTTTAACCTTGCTAGCTATTCCACCCTTCAAGTATAATACGCTACACGTAGTACTCCAACCTATGATAACCATTGTCGCGCCCGTTTTTGACCTCGGGGTCTGAACGGTATCCGCAACGTTGCTCTTTGGCGCGGTTCCCTGGATGGAGCAATAATGCTGATTTTGAAGAGTCGCCACCTAATTAGTTAAGTGAATTAGGACACTTGATTTATTGCAATAAAAATAATGCAATTAATCTCCATTTAATGGTCTGCGAAATTAATGAAATTCTGGATCAGGGTTTTTATTATCCTAAAGGGCAGGAGATAAATCCGAACAAACAACAAATAGGATCCCAAAGAAGATAAATCCGATGGAGTATCAAAATAAATAGCCAACAGTAACCAAACGTCACAAAAATCAGTCCATAACCAAGGTCAACCACAGATCCATTCAACAAAAGTATATAACCGTAAGAGAGATGAACAACCATTGTCGCCGGAGTTTTTTTTTATTCCGGCCAGACGCGACGCAAAATCAAAGCAACAAAAGAGAAATGACCACCGTCTCCACCAGTCGCCGGTGGTTAGCTCCGACGAGGCAGAGGCGATGCAGCATAAAAATGGGTTACGGGGTGACGGTGGTGGTGGTGCTCGCTATGGGACTGCTCCAGTTCATCGGAGCTTGAAGTTCCTCGCCGGAGCAGTGGCGGCGACGGGAGCAGCGAGAGGTGGGGTCGACGGGTGTTCGACGGTATAAGGGTAATGGGCAGTGGGTTCGCCGGAGCATGACAACGGGGGAGGGGATCAGGGAGAGTGATGGTGAGGTTATATGAGGGAGATGGAGGGTAGAGGTGCGGCTGCATGTGTTTAAAAGGGGTTCGCCGGAGCTTGGAGCTCCGGCGGAGAGCGGCGGTGGGAGAGAAGGGTTAGGGAATGGATTTATGTTCTGAAAATAAAAAGGGTGTAAGGGTGTTATGGAGAGTTACGGCTGCCCTCTTTTTTTAAAGGGAGGGGTAATGTTTTATTTATAGGGGTATTTAGGTTTAGGGTTTGGTTTAGTTTGGGGGGGGGGGGGGGAATGAAAAGTGTTGTATTGTTTTGGGGGGAAAATAAAAGAGTGTTGGATTAAAATAAAAAATAAAAAGGGTGTTGGATTGGACTGATCCGAATTAAGCCTCGAATTGGGACTGATTTGATGAAATTGGTTTGAATAAAATACAAAATGATTTATTTACTTAAAAGAAAAATTATTTAAAGAGATGTAAAATTATAAAAATAAAAATGCCGATGTAATAATAATAAAACATATTTTTTAAGAAATGTTTAATGTCTAATAAAATAAATAAAAATGCGATGTCAATTTGCAAACATAGAATATTATGTAAAAAATATATAAAAATGTCAAAAATGTTGATAAAAATGTGGTGTCCTAAAACACATAAAATTACAATAAATATATGAAAAATGAGTCAAAATTGACTGTCAACAGCATGTCCATCTTTGTACGGAGATGATGGAAGAGTCTTCAGACAAAGATGTTGACTTGTAGACAATTTTGTCCTGTTTTATAAACTAGAACTCAAAAGTGGGGCTGATGCAGACTCAAAATTGTCCTAGTGTCGAATTATGATGACACTGGGTCGTAGTAATGCGAAAATAAAAAGTAAAGCTGACGCAGATTTAAAAAAAGTCTCAGTGTCGAATTATGAGGACACTGGGTTGCTGTGATGCTAAAATTATAGACGGACGAATACCGATTCAAAAATATGTTCCAGTGTCGAATATTGATGACACTGGGTTACAATTGTGATGGGATGCTGAAAAAGAACAGGGTGTTTGTTCTCTGAAATGCCTCTATGGTGTTTGTTCCCGAGGTCAAAATGCAAAGGAAATGAAGATGGCGTCGTTTCTGGACGCAGTGCAGATGTTCGTCGTTTCTGGACGGAGATGTCGTCGTTTTCGGACGCAATGCAGATGTTCGTCGTTGCATAGACGAAACATAGATGAAGTTCTTGCATAGGCTCACATGAAATGGCGTCGTTGCACAGACGCGATGCAGATGCTCGTCGTTGCATAGACGAAACATAGATGAAGTCGTTGCATAGGTTTAAATGAAATGGCGTCGTTGCATAGACGCGATGCAGATGTTCGTCGTTGCATAGACGAAACATAGATGAAACCGTTGCATAGGCTTAAATGGAATGACGTCGTTGCATAGACGCGATGCAGATGTTCGCCGCAGATTTAAACATGGACGAAGCCGCCAGATAGGCTTTTATGAAATGCGTCGTTGTATAGACGCGATGCAGATGCTCGTCGTTGCATAGACGAAACATGGATGAAGCCGTTGCATAGGCTTTTATGAAATACGTCGTTGCATAGACGCGATGCAGATGTTCGTCGTTGCATAGACGCGATGCAGATGTTCGTCGTTGCATAGACGAAACATAGATGAAGTCGTTGCATAGACTTACATCAAATGACGTCGTTGCATAGACGCAATACAGATGCACGTCGTTGCATAGACGAAACATGGATGAAGCCGTTGCATAGGCTTAGATGAAATGACGTCGTTGCACAGACGCGATGCAGATGTTCGTTGTTGCATAGACGAAACATAGATGAAGTCGTTGCATAGACTTAGATGAAAAGGCGTCGTTGCATAGACGCGATGCAGATGCTCGTCGTTGCATAGACGAAACATAGATGAAGCCGTTGCATAGGCTTAGATGAAATGACGTCGTTGCATAGACGCGATGCAGATATTCGTCATTGCATAGACGAAAGATAGATGAAGTCGTTGCATAGGCTTAGATGAAAGGGCGTCGTTGCATAAACGCGATGCAGATGCTCGTCGTTGCGTAAACGAAACATGGATGAAGTCGTTGCATAGACTTGTATGAAATGACGTCGTTGCATAGACGCGATGCAGATGCTCGTCGTTGCATAGACGAAACATAGATGAAGCCGTTGCATAGGCTTAGAAGAAATGACGTCGTTGCATAGACGCGATGCAGATGTTCGTCGTTGCATAGACGAAATATAGATGAAGCCGTTGCATAGACTTAGATGAAAGAGCGTCGTGTGTTTGTAACCCGCATGGGCTTATTGTTGTGCTCATGTCTTTGCTGATATGAAGATCCTGCACTCAAAGAAAACTTGTGAGTTTTAGGAAAGGAGTGGTTGATTCGCGTCGACTTTGTAGCTTTGGCTCTTGACGCTTGCATGCTCAGACTGGTTTAAACTGAAGACCTAGTTGGCCTGCTTTTTTTCTGTCTATTGTCATTTTCTTGCAGTGAATCCTTAAAATGCTCCAGTTTCTGGTAAATGAAGATGTTGGACTTTCAACTGGATAAGGTTGAGTCTTGACGCTATCAAGGCGATCAGATAAGCAATTTTTTTTTTATCATGAATGAAAAACTAATGCGAGAATATGGACAATGTACAATTGAGTAGATGAGAATGCAACCCTCAAAATATGCCTCAGTCATGTGTAGGTAGTCATGGATGCAAAATATATGAGGATGCTAAACTCTCCAATGGACAAAATCGAGTCCTGTGCAAAACAAGAGAGAAATATTTCTAATGGTGTGACCGAAGTCGAGGGAATCAGGTCAGTGCGTAGTTCGTGATGCAAAAAATGATTTTTATATTTTCAAATGATGTGGGACCGAAGCCAATGTGGCCGCCTACGTATCTCATCTTTGACGAGAATCGGGTCAAGACGTAGTTCATGATGCAAAAAATAATTTTTATGATTTTCAAATGATGTGAGACCGAAGCCAATGTGGCCGCCTACGTATCTCATCTTTGACGAAAATCAGGTCAAGACGTAGTTCATGATGCAAAAAATAAGAATTTTATGTAATATGCATTTTGTTGTTTTTTCTGAAAAATGGTAGACAACATTATGTTCTGACTTCAGTTGATACCAACAATTAGTATTGTGCATAAGGATTTTCGTGTATTGCTTCCAGTTTAACCGAGATTGGCTCCGGTGTAATTCACACAGCTTCAGATAGTACCTCAGACAACCCGAGTGTCGACACACCTGTTTGCATCCAAGGTTTCGAACTATACGTAATCTCGCGTTTCAAATGCCCTCGCTGAAGAAAGTCTCATTTCTCACATATATTCCAGTATCACGAATTTTGGGACGTTTAGAGAAGTACGCTCACACTCAAAAAGATGTTCAATGCATGCAATAATGATACCATAGGCTTGGTCATCATGTAAGTATCCACTAATGTGAGAACCCTCAGTATAAGATCATGTAGGGCTTGTCACGGGCTTGCAATGTAGGCTTGGGGAAAGAAATGGATATCATTTGGGTAAAAGTGACTAATCATTCCTCGAGAGTTGGACTACGTTCGTGCTTGATATTTGTGCGTTTTAATGCTGACTTGTTTTCTTTTTGTCCCAGTTTTTGTATTTACTTCTTTTGAATCTTTCACTTGAGCCCCTTTTTTTTGGAGTTATATATTCCCCTTTTATTCATTTCATTTTTTTTGATAATGTCGGGGCTTTTGATTTTTTTTTGTGAAGTCGTCCTTTGTGTTTTTCTTTTCCCTTTTAGGACTTTGATAATTTTTGTCTTTGCAAACATCGACGCATAATTTTGTCAGCCACTTGCACATTTCTAAAGCGCTCAAGGAGGTCGGGCCAAGAGAGGGATAGTGTGTACGCACTCAGAAAGGGTATAGGTGTAATATGCGGTTGTCAAAAAATAGGTTTTAAGCTCAAAGGGGTGTACTATGGATAATGTTATTTGGTAGGCTGAAAAGGCTCAAACGGGTCAAAGAAAACCTACGATCATTTCCTACACCGAGTGTTACTCAAGATTTCGCCTCAACAAACATTCAGGCTAAGTTCTAGATCACAATGCAATGCGATTGAACTTATTCTAAAAACTCACCACACAATGCATATGAAACGATGAGGTTGGTTTCGTCCTTATCTTGGAAACACGCAAGACAATGTCATTTACGGGTGTGAATAAGAGGTACCAAAAGAATCTATGGTTTACTACAGAGTCAACTCATACTGATTATTACCCTTTTTATTTTTTTTTATTTTTTTTACACTCCTTACTGTGTTGGTATCAACAAAGTCAAACAATAATACTTAAAAAATATTTTTGTATTTTTGAATAACATTTTTTTTTGAATAAATAGTACCGAACCCGAATAGGGCTGCCTACGTATCCCGTCGAGGGAATCAGATGCGCGTAGTTCATTCAGATATGTTATAAAAATGTA
Source organism: Przewalskia tangutica (assembly GCA_029844215.1). Lineage (NCBI taxonomy): Eukaryota > Viridiplantae > Streptophyta > Magnoliopsida > Solanales > Solanaceae > Przewalskia > Przewalskia tangutica. The sequence goes on from CM056738.1 coordinate 14,348,670, forward strand.
TGCTTAAAAAAGAATTCATGCATGAAAGGATAGTAAGAGTAAAACTGTGCAAAACAAATGATTGTCCACTGGGGACGAATGCAAAGTAAAATGAATGTAACATAAAAATGAATGCCCGAGAATATGATGAATGGGATGAATGAGTGAGAAAAATATGCTTCTTTATTATTATTATTTTATTTTTTATTTTTGTGGTGTCGAACCCAAAATGAGTTGCCTACGTATCACACCGTGTAGTGAGAATCAAACACGCGTAGTTCGGAATGATTATGTTGTAAAATGCATGATAAATAATTATGTAATCAACACTAGACATATCAATTGAATTTGAAAATATGTATAAAGATACAAAATATAGAAGAACTGAGAGCGATGTCTCGTTGAATCCGGTATAAACTGACTTCTATTAGTCAACATAACTTCCACTCATTTTTATGATAATTTTTTTTCTTCTTTTCTGGCCGCCCTCGACTGTTTGCGAGGACGGTTTTCCTGCAAAAATATGAGACATGGGTGAGAGTAGGAAAGTCACAAAATAATAAAATGCAGGGGTGTGACAATATAGTCAAAAACTCCCCTGAGTGGTTCGACCAGACTGGTGGTTGATGTTTCACAAAGTACAAGTCGCGCTGTTCAAGAGCGATTTACGCAGTAGAAGTCCTGATTGCAATGTGACAGAAAAAAGTGCAAAAATTCAAATGTTCGTGCCTGGAGTTACAAAAAGGGTAATTATTGTTTTTTTTTTAAAAATATGTCCATAATTGAAAGGATAATTATTGCTTTGAATGATATGTACATAATTGCTAGCGACAAACAGTAGTAAATAAAAGCATCCAAATCAAGCACGCGCCCTAATATGTATGTGACCTCTCTTATGCCAGAGGTGAGCCTAAACGCCAAATATGTGAGATTATGATAAATAAGTCCAAGCCATTAAACTGCAATATTTTGTTGGAAATGGAGACCAAATGACGGTGCACTTTTTCCAATTTCGGCATGTCATGATCAGGCTTGGATCCGTCTATCATCATCACGCTACACACATATGCTTATTGGTCGTCGGGTTGTGAAACCCAACGACAATTTGGTGGATTTCCTAATCGTGGAGACGATACCAAGGATCGACCCACCTAAGGTGTATGCATGCATGACTTAAAATAAAGAGGGCGGATAGCTCTATCTTAAATTTTCTAAAATTTGGCTTACTAGACACAATGGTTCCCGGGTGGACTACTCGAGTGAGAAGGCTACGCGGCCACCGATTGAACCGGATTCTCCGCGTAAAATGCCAACTCTCCTAAATTTGGATATTTGAAAGAAATGTGCGGGTGTGCAAAGCACACCTCGCGTGTAGTGTGTGATAGTGTCCATTTTCCAGAATGGAAGAAATATGAGCGGAATGACAATTTAAGGAGAGGTAAAAAAATGTAGCAATTAAAGTAGTTAATTACAAAAGAAAAGCAAACAATATAAAACATTTGCAACAAATATAAAGCAATATAAAGTGTGCAATATTTAATTAACCTGAGTTTGCTATGATCAAGAACCTGATATCCCCAGCGGAGTCGCCATGCTGTCGCACCCGTTTTTTACCTCGGGGTCTGAACAGTATCTGCAACGTTGCTCTTTGGCGCGGTTCCCTGGATGGAGCAATAATGCCGATTTTGAGGAGTCGTCACCTAATTAGTTAAGTGAATTAGGACACTTGATTTATTGCAATAAAAATACTGTAATTAATCTCCATTTAATGGTCTGCAAAATTAATGGGATTCTGGATCAGTGTTCTTTATTATCCTAAAGGGAAGGGGTTAGGCATCCTTTAAGATCCGCTAACTTGTGGTTATTCGTTCATACCTAGGTTAATTATTTATTGTCTTTTTACTCTACATATTTTAAGCAGTTTTCATAATTTACAATTACAATGGAATGCAATACAGAATAATAAAGCTAAAATCGAATAAAATTCCGGAACATCTTTTAGCCCTTCTGCACAAGATGATCTCCGGGTACCTGCATAAACACTTAGTAAAAGTGTTAGTAATAGAATAAATAATTTTAAAGCAATGACAAAAATTAATAAGTAAAGCCAAAAATAAATCCGTCTTTGTACAGGGGAGGCCTTGAAAATCAAACGGAGATTCCTTCATCGGCCAATATTGTTAAAAATAATAAAATAAATAAAACCTTCAGATCTGCGCCAAAACAGTAATAGTTTTAAACATGGAGGGCTCAGATATATATAAAAATAAAGTGGGACATCCTAAACAAGTGCGGCTGCGAGAATTCGCCCTGCCAGCGCATGTTGGTTATCCGGTGTAAGTGGAAGAAATCTTCATTGCCCTGAAAGCTTCATTTATTTATTTTCCATCTTTGCAACTGTGGAGGCCTCAAAAATCGACGGATAACGTTTTCATTGGCCAAAGTGTAGTATCATGTTCAAAAATTAGTAAAATACCAAGTGTAGTATCATTTTCAAAAATCAGTAAAATAAAGTAACAAAAAGGGGCAAAATCGTCCAAAACCCATATGAAACAACAAAAACAGTAGCAATACCACAAATATAGCAAAGAAATGATAATGCAACCTCAAAGCAAAGCAACATATCAACAAAATAGTTCGTAAACCAAAGGAAACGAATAAAGAACGAGGAAAATAGAGTGTCACCGAGTTCCAAAGAAAACTCCGCTGCACTTCTTATAATCGTAAGTGACTCAAACCAACAAGACTGAAAAACAGCCAACAATGCAAGTATAAAGCCGAAGGAGGTCGCCGGAGTCTTCAAAACTCCGACAGACACAAAACTCCAAAAGAACAATCCGAACAAACAACAAATAGGATCCCAAAGAAGATAAATCCGATAGAGTATCAAAATAAATAGCCAACAGTAACCAAACGTCACAAAAATCAGTCCATAACCAAGGTCAACCACAGATCCATTCAACAAAAGTATATAACCGTAAGAGAGATGAACAACCATTGTTGTCGGAGTTTTTTTTTTATTCCGGCCAGACGGGATGCAAAATCAAAGCAACAAAAGAGAAATGACCACCGTCTCTGTTACACCCCGTATTTACAGGACATGTTTTAAGAACGTACGTGAGAACTCATAAGCGTCAAGATTTGAGACTTGTAAAAATTTAGCGGAATTAGGAATTGTCGGAAAACGTATTATTGTGACGAATGGGAGGGCAACACGTGTCACCCCCCCTTAGAATGCCTTGGACGAAATGATCATGGACAAAAGGGTCATTTGACCCTTGTTAGGAAGACAAGTCTTGCTAGCCTTAGAGCTTGACAACATTGACCAAGTCAAAGACCCCACTTTAGTCTTGATATTTGTTAAGACCTCATCCAAACCACCCATTTGTTTAGATCTTAATCCTCCTTTACACTATATTATACTAGTAGTGCAAGACAAGCTTAACACTTAGAATATTTTTCACAAAAATTGAAGAACATAAAGGCTTAGCTCTCGGGTTTGAGTCCAAGAAAAAGAAATTTTTTTTGTTTGTTGTCCATTAAGCTTCACACTTTAAACCAAGGTTCCTTAGTGTATTGTGAGTGTATCTCAATAGAAAAATCTCGGAAAAAGATAGTTTTCGGGTTAGTCGCAAAGTGAAAACCTAGTGGCTTTCTAGGTTTTGGATTGAAAGTTTGAAGGAAAGTTGTTGGTATGGTTCTAAGGGTCTCAAGTAGCGGATTAAAGTATCTTGAGGAGGCTCTAAGTTGCTAAGGAGCGATTTCGGATTGGAAGTTGGACTAAGAATCGTTGAGGTATAATCTTGTTCTTTGAGTGTTTCACGATTATTTATATTGTTGTTAGCTTTACTGTTGCTAGCATGAGGTATATGTGTTGAAGTTTATATGGATTATGGATTGATTGTAGCCTTGGAAATCCGAAATGTAATGTAAGCCATGTTAAGTTGGATTACAATTTTAGTCGTTATTAGAATCGTCGCATGTTTTTGACTTGGAGATTATAGTAGTTATAATCGTTTGCGACTTGATATCATGTTAGGCTAATAACTTGGGTTGAAATGGAAGTTGGATAAGAATTGGTATTGTTGAACTCAAGGTGGCCGAATTTGTACTTGTAGTTTGTAGTAGTTGGTATTTATTTGTATTGGACTACCTTATAGATTGTGGTGAGCCAATCGGGCTGTTTGGTTATTGTATTCGGCCTTGAAAAAGGTGGCATTGTAGTAGAAACAAAGGAGGTGCTGTCCGATTTTCCGTAGAATTTGGCGACTTAGCACTTAGAATATTCTACGTTTGAAGTAAGAGGTTAATGGACGTATTGTGACCATGATAGGTTGAAGAACTAAGTATAGCGTATCCTACTTGAAGAATGGGATAGCTCAAGGTTGAAGTACTTTGGAGCATTTTGCTACTTGTCGACAATCGTCGCGAGGTATGTGAACCTCTTCCTTCCTTTGGCATGATTCTATGTATGGAATATACCTGTGGTATCACTTCATGTTTCCTTATACTCTTAGAAGTTAAGAGGTAGTTGTGTGACCTACTCTATATAGAACTTTTCCTATCTTTAAGCATGACTAGTTGCACGTATGTAATACGGTAGACGTACAAGACTTTGACATTCTTTGCTAGCCTTATAAAATGCCAAGTCGGGTGAGTTAGTGAGTTAACTCACTTCTTTGAAAATATTAATGATCTCTTAAGTCTTAGTAAAGTTAAGGGACTTGAAGAGTTTAGAAGTATGTGATACTTGTTCCGTTTTAAACGTATAAGTCCCTTGGATAGGAAATTGTTTTTGGCTAAGGCATAAAGTGAATATAACGGCTTTATGGAAAGTTAGTTATATTTGCTTTATGGAAAGATAAATGACTTGTTTTAAATGAAAAGGCAACTTGATTTTAAGACATCAATTGCCTAAGGTTTTATAATAAAAGGAGTCACTTGAGTTCAAAAGGTTAAGAGACTAATTGTATTTTTGAAAGTTAAGAGAATTGATTTGAAAGTATTTAATACTTGGTTTCAAAAAGTAGAAGTCTCTTGGTTATAAAATGAATGAGTTGGTCTAAAACCATAAAGGGTTATAACGGCTTTATGGGAAGTTGGTTATAACGGCTTTATGGAAGGTTAAAAGAATGGTTTTCTTCAGTAATGTAAGTAATGAAATGATTTGAAATAAAGAAGGGCAAACTGTTTTTAAGGTACCAGTTGCTTAGGGTTTTTAAGAAAGAAGTCACTTGTTTTAGAAGTTCAGAATTGTATTTCTAAAAAGGTATTGTGACTTGTCTTGAAAGGTGGATAGGACTTGATACTATAGTTGTTAGTATCCGGCAAGATACCTTACGCGCACTATATGACATTATCGACCAGAACGGGCGGCAAGATACCTTACGCAAGATACCTTTACGCGCACTATATGACATTATCGACCAGAACGGGCGCAAAGATACTATACGCGCACTATATGACATTATCGACCAGAATGGGCCGGCGATACCTATACGCGCGGACTATATGACATTATCGACTCAGAACGGGCGGCAAGATACCTTTACGAGCGATACCTTACGCGACTATATGACATTATCGACCCAGAACGGGCCGCAAGATACCTATACGGGCGACTATATGACATTATCGACCAGAACGGGCCGCAAAGATACCCATACGCAGACTATATGACATTATCGACCAGAATGGGCGAGCAAAGATACCTATACGCGCGACTATATGACATTATCGACCAGAATGGGCGGGCAAGATACCTATACGCGACTATATGACATTATCGACCGAGAACGGGCAAGATACCTATACGCGGACTATATGACATTATCGACCGAGAACGGGCGGGCAAAGATACCTATACGCGCACTATATGACATTATCGACCAGAATGGGCCGGGCGATACCTTACGCGCACTAGATGACATTATCGACCCAGGATTGGGCCGGGCAGTATACCTTTACGGGCAGACTATGTGACCTTGATCGCGTCCTAGATTGGGCCGGGTAGTATAGGTGCCCCTCCTTAAAGGGCCGGTTTATACTTATGAAAGATAAGTGAGTTATATAGTAATGAACTTAATGATTTTTTTTCTAAAAATGTACGTAAGAAAGTGGCTGTAAATTTTATTAAGAATGGAAAAGATAATAGGGTGCGATTAAGTTCATAAGTGGTAATGACACGGCAGGATCTGGTATGTATTGTTTTATACTTGTCCTTGTCATTCTTTTGTACAGTTATGATCTGTTTACTGTACGTTATTTCTGTTCCATATTCGCACTGTTGTAATCGACTTCTTCGGGCCGCGTTCATGCCCGCAGTTTTAGGTACCTGTGTGGTGATCCTTGCTCTTAGGATCTCGGTTGAGCTTTTTGGGAAAAGCTCCATTTGCTCGGAGGCTTTATCTCTGGTACGGTTTTCCCTGAAGTAGTAGATTCATGTATATTCAGGGGTATGGCGGGGCCCTGTCCCGCCACAGTTGTTCAGTTGTTATTCCTAGAGGTCTGTATTCACATATGTGGTTGGGCTGTAAGAACTGAGTTGTACTTTTGATTATGTTTATATTATGGAAGGTAGCCCTATCGGCTAACCTGTTGTTTTATTTTATAAGTTTCATGTATGTTCACGATTATCTCTCGATGTATACCGTAAGTGCGGTGCCTGTAGGGCACCGCCGCGTCCCGGTCGGTCGTGACAAAAGTGGTATCGTGAGCGCTTAGTCCTCGGAAAGTGTCTCTGACGCGTGTCTAGTGTAGTCTTGATTATCGGTGTGTTGTGCACCACATCTATAATCGTGGGTGCAGGACATTTAGGATTGGTTTCATTCTTCTCTCCGAGATCGTGCAGAGAGTCGTCTTATTAGGTTGAATCCTCCGACCTATTCTTATGAAACGGTATGCCTCCACGGCGCGACCAGGCCCGGCGGCAAGGCAAAGCAGGAGGCGCCAGAGTGCGCAGAGAGTTACCGTGAGTCGGGCACTGACTATGCACGAGGTAGTAGGCGGGCAGCGAGTTCACCACGCCGGCAGATAGAGAGCCGAGGCGGAAGTAGCTCCAGAGGTTCCTGCACCGAGCCTCGATCCGCACCGGGGCGTAGTTTAGAGATTATGGAGAGCGGATCAGTTATTGATCGACATAGTGGTAGGGCGTCACGACAGGAGCAGTAGCTAACCCTGAGCCGGCGCTTATGGATCCGGATTTTCCGGGTTGTCATCCGCCCGAAGTTTTATGGTTCGAGGTCCGAGGAGGATCCGCAGGAGTTCGCTCGGCCTACAATGACTATGCAGGTTCTTAAGGCTTCGAGACGAGTTCATTATACTAGCCTCTTACCGGTTACGCGATATTGCGTTGAACTGTTTGAGTCATGGTGCCGAGAGGGATGATGCTCTTCCACTGTTTGGGAGGAGTTCACAGAGGCCTTTATGGATCACTTTTGCCTCCCGAGATGAGGAGGCCCGCAGAGATAGATTTTTGACCTCGAGGCAGAATGGGAGGACTATCGCGAGTATAGCCCGAGTTTGACTCTTGGCAGCATGTGCACACCATTGTAGCTAACATGGCGGATAGAGTTCATCGTTATGTGATGGGGCTAGACCGTCCATATGATTATCGCATGCTTGGGGTGGCTCTTCAAAGACGGTATGGACATTGCTAGGAAGCGAGCCTATGCGCAGGGATAGAGGATAGAGAGAGGAGGATCAATTTGACTCGTGCCACCAAGAGGCCAAGACATCGTGGTCTCAGAGCGCTTTTAGAGGCGGGCCTCAGCAGCAGACTAGGTCTACATCAGCCAAGACCGAGTGCTCCTCCACGCTTTTCCGGCGGAGGTTTTACAACCCCGGAATGCAGGAGCGGCCAGTCTCTAGAGCTTCGAGTCTCGGGAGATGGGGTTCCAGATACGAGGCCACCTTTGCCTCCACGCCCAGATGTGGTAGGTTACATTCGGGTATGTCGCGCAGACGGGTGCTTGTTTTTCTTGTGGTCGCCTAGGCCATATGTTAAGAGAGTGTCCTTATAGAGGGTCTGGTGGACAACACACCCTCTTGGATCGCCATGGGTTCTTCGCCTTCAATAGCTAGACAGGATATCCATACACCGACAGGTCGTGACAGAGGTCGTGGTGGAAGTTCCCAGCTTTAGCGGTCCTTTGAACCGCCTATATGGTTTCAGGTATGTCCTTGACTCCTTTAGAAACTTGTATGCATGATAAAGTTGTGGTATGTTTAAGTTTTATGAACAGATTATATTGGGACTATGTATATGTTAGAAGGAGTTGGAAGTACGAAAAGATAATCTCTTTTGGGGCTTATGATGGACAGATAAGCATGTGCGAGGTACTAGGGCCATGTGTGGCATTATTAGTATGTCGTGTTTGTGAAAGGAAATTTTGTCGCCAATTATAAGTTTGACTCCGAAAGAACATTCGGGGACGAATGTTTCTAAGGGGGGAAGAATGTTACACCCCGTATTTACGTGACATGTTTTAAGAACGACGTGAGAACTCATAAGCGTCAAGATTTGAGACTTGTAAAAATTTAGCGAATTAGGAATTGTCGGAAACGTATTATCAGGATTTAATGGGAGGGCGACACGTGTCACCCCCCCTTAGAATGCCTTGGACGAAATGATCATGGACAAAAGGGTCATTTGACCCTTGTTAGGAAGACAAGTCTTGCTAGCCTTAGAGCTTGACAACATTGACCAAGTCAAAGACCCCACTTTAGTCTTGATATTTGTTAAGACCTCATCCAAACCACCCATTTGTTTAGATCTTAATCCTCCTTTACACTATATTATACTAGTAGTGCAAGACAAGCTTAACACTTAGAATATTTTTCACAAAAATTGAAGAACATAGAGGCTTAGCTCTCGGGTTTGAGTCCAAGAAAAAGAAATTTTTTTTGTTTGTTGTCCATTAAGCTTCACACTTTAAACCAAGGTTCCTTAGTGTATTGTGAGTGTATCTCAATAGAAAAATCTCGGAAAAAGATAGTTTTCGGGTTAGTCGCAAAGTGAAAACCTAGTGGCTTTCTAGGTTTTGGATTGAAAGTTTGAAGGAAAGTTGTTGGTATGGTTCTAAGGGTCTCAAGTAGCGGATTAAAGTATCTTGAGGAGGCTCTAAGTTGCTAAGGAGCGATTTCGGATTGGAAGTTGGACTAAGAATCGTTGAGGTATAATCTTGTTCTTTGAGTGTTTCACGATTATTTATATTGTTGTTAGCTTTTGTTGCTAGTACGAGGTATATGTGTTGAAGTTTATATGGATTATGGATTGATTGTAGCCTTGAACCGAAATGTAATGTAAGCCATGTTAAGTCGATTACAATTTTAGTCGTTATTAGAATCGTCGCATGTTTTTGACTCGAGATTATAGTAGTTATAATCGTTTGCGACTTGATATCATGTTAGGCTAATAACTTGGGTTGAAATGGAAATTGGATAAGAATTGGTATTGTTGAACTCAAGGTGGCCGAATTTGTACTTGTAGTTTGTAGTAGTTGGTATTTATTTGTATTGGACTACCTTATAGATTGTGGTGAGCCAATTGGGGCTGTTTGGTTATTGTATTCGGCCTTGAAAAAGGTGGCATTGTAGTAGAAACAAAGGAGGTGCTGTCCGATTTTCCGTAGAATTTGGCGACTTAGCACTTAGAATATTCTACGTTTGAAGTAAGAGGTTAATGGACGTATTGTGACCATGATATGTCAAGAAATAAGTATAGCGTATCCTACTTGAAGAATGGGATAGCTCAAGGTTGAAGTACTTTGGAGCATTTTGCTACTTGTCGACAATCGTCGCGAGGTATGTGAACCTCTTCCTTCCTTTGGCATGATTCTATGTATGGAATATACCTGTGGTATCACTTCATGTTTCCTTATACTCTTAGAAGTTAAGAGGTAGTTGTGTGACCTACTCTATATAGAACTTTTCCTATCTTTAAGCATGACTAGTTGCACGTATGTAATACGGTAGACGTACAAGACTTTGACATTCTTTGCTAGCCTTATAAAATGCCAAGTCGGGTGAGTTAGGAAGTTAACTCACTTCTTTGAAAATATTAAGGATCTCTTAAGTCTTAGTAAAGTTAAGGGACTTGAAGAGTTTAGAAGTATGTGATACTTGTTCCGCTTTTAAACGTATAAGTCCCTTGGATAGGAAATTGTTTTTGGCTAAGGCATAAAGTGAATATAACGGCTTTATGGAAAGTTAGTTATATTTGCTTTATGGAAAGATAAATGACTTGTTTTAAATGAAAAGGCAACTTGATTTTAAGACATCAATTGCCTAAGGTTTTATAATAAAAGGAGTCACTGAGTTCAAAAGGTTAAGAGACTAATTGTATTTTTGAAAGTTAAGAGAATTGATTTGAAAGTATTTAATACTTGGTTTCAAAAAGTAGAAGTCTCTTGGTTATAAAAGGAATGAGTTGGTCTAAAACCATAAAAGGGTTATAACGGCTTTATGGGAAGTTGGTTATAACGGCTTTATGGAAGGTTAAAAGAATGGTTTTCTTGAATGTAAGTAATGAAATGATTTGAAATAAAGAAGCGGCAAACTGCTTTTTAAGGTACCATTGCTTAGGGTTTTTAAGAAAGAAGTCACTTGTTTTGTGTTCTGTAATTGTATTTCTAAAAGGTATTGTGACTTGTCTTGAAAGGTGGATAGGACTTGATACTATAGTTGTTAGTATCCGGCAAGATACCTTTACTGACTATATGACATTATCGACCCAGAACGGGCCGGCAAAGATACCTTTACGCGATACCTTCACGCGCACTATATGACATTATCGACCCAGAACGGGCCGGGCAAGATACCCATACGCGCACTATATGACATTATCGACCCAGAACGGGCCGGCAAAGATACCCATACGGCGCACTATATGACATTATCGACCCAGGAATGGGCCGGCAGATACCTATACGCGCACTATATGACATTATCGACCCAGAACGGGCCGGCAAGATACCTATACGCGCACTATATGACATTATCGACCAGAATGGGCCGGCAAGATACCTATACGCGCACTATATGACATTATCGACCAGTGAATGGGTCGCAAGATACCTATACGCGCACTATATGACATTATCGACCCAGAACGGGCCGCAAAGATACCTATACGCAGACTATATGACATTATCGACCAGAACGGGCCGCAAGATACCTTTACGGGCAGACTAGATGACATTATCGACCCAGGATTGGGCCGGGCAGTATACCTTTACGGGCAGACTATGTGACCTTGATCGCGTCCTAGATTGGGCCGGGTAGTATAGGTGCCCCTCCTTAAAGGGCCGGTTTATACTTATGAAAGATAAGTGAGTTATATAGTAATGAACTTAATGATTTTTTTTCTAAAAATGTACGTAAGAAAGTGGCTGTAAATTTTATTAAGAATGGAAAAGATAATAGGGTGCGATTAAGTTCATAAGTGGTAATGACACGGCAGGATCTGGTATGTATTGTTTTATACTTGTCCTTGTCATTCTTTTGTACAGTTATGATCATTTCTGCATCAGACGTTATTTCTGTTCCATATTCTGCACTGTTAGATCGACTTCTTCGGGCTGCGTTCATGCCCGCAGGTTTTAGGTACCCAGGTTGGTGATCCTTGCTCTTAGGATCTCGGTTCAGTTTTTGGGAAAAAGCTCCATTTGCTCCGGAGGCTTTATCTCTTGGTACGGTTTTCCCTGAAGTAGTAGATTCATGTATATTCAGGGGTATGGCGGGGCCCTGTCCCGCCACAGTTGTTCAGTTGTTATTCCTAGAGGTCTGTATTCACATATGTGGTCATTGTAAGAACCGAGTTGTACTTTGATTATGTTTATATTATGGAAGGTAGCCTCATCGGCTAACTCGTTGTTTTATTTTATAAGTTTCATGTATGTTCACGATTATCTCGATGTATACTGTAAGGGTGCCTGTAGGGCACTGGGCCGCGTCCCGGTCGGGTCGTGGCCCACCACCAGTCGTCGGTGGTCAGCTCTGGCGAGGCAGAGGCGATGCAGTATAAAAAGGGGTTACGGGGTGACGGTGGTGGTGCTGCTCGCTATGGGACTGCTCTAGTTCATCGGAGCAGTGGCGGCGACGGGAGCAGTGAGAGGTGGGGTCGACGGGTGTTCGACGGTATAAGGGTGACGGGCAGTGGGTTCGCCGGAACAGGACATCGGGGGAGGGGATCAGGGAGAGTGATTGTGAGGTTATAGGAAGGCGATGGAGGGTAGAGTGCATCGTGTGTTTAAAGGGTTCGCGGAGCTTGGATCGTGAGAGCGCGCGGAGAGAAGGGTTAGGGAATGGATTTATGTTCTGAAAATAAAAAGGGTGTGGGGGTGTTATGGAGAGTTGCGGCTGCCCTTTTTTTTTAAAAGGAGAGGGTAATGTTTTATTTATAGGGGTATTTAGGTTTAGGGTTTGGTTTAATTTTGGGGGGGAAATGAAAAGTGTGGTATTGTTTTGGGGGAAAAATAAAAGAGTGTTGGATTAAAATAAAAAATAAAAAGGGTGTTGGATTGGACTGATCCGAATTAAGCCTCGAATTGAGACTGATTTGATGAAATTGGTTTGAATAAAATACAAAATGATTTATTTACTTAAAAGAAAAATTATTCAAAAAAAGATGTAAAATTATAAAAATAAAAATGCCTATGTAATAATAATAAAACATATTTTTTAAGAAATGTTTAATGTCTAATAAAATAAATAAAAATGCGATGTCAATTTGCAAATATAGAATATTATGTAAAATATATATAAAAATGCCAAAAATGTTGATAAAAATGCGGTGTCCTAAAACACATAAAATTGCAATAAATATACGAAAAACGGGTCAAAATTGATTGTCAACAACCATAACATGTCTATCAACTTCTAGCTTATCAACGTGGAATAATACTAAGTGCTAGGTCTCTTATTCTACAGAAATTTGGGCAACATTTCCTTTGTTTCTACGTACTTTTCCACCTTTTTCAAGGCCCGAATTCAATTACCAATATGCCACATTTAAGGCTCAACATATCAACCAATCAAAGGGGATTACACGCCTTACATGACGTGTAAAATTCTGCCCCACAATTAATACGAAGTAGTTCAATAGACAATGCCATTCTCGGCTAAATAGGTGCAACAACATATAATCCTTTCCAATTCCTTCTCAATCCAATTGTTAAGTCTAACATGTTATATAGTTGTAAATAACCTTGACAACTATAATTCCTTCTTTATATAATATGCGACGACTAAAAATAATAACCAAATTGAATTACAATCTCAAGGCTAAACATGCTAGTTTCGGATTAGTGGTTCCAATATCCACAACACTTATCAATCTCCATTATGTATATCTCATGCTTGTTTATATACATCACTACAACAATATGAAAACTTAAATCACTTAAGAGGACAAAATTGTTACCTTGATAAGCCCAAAACAGTCCAACAAATCTCGCCCACTTTAGCCCTCTTTCCGCAATTCTTCTTTACGTTAAAATCACCCCCACGAACCTTCTACAATCTTGCCAACATATTTCCTTCTTGTCGCCTTTCCAATAATTTCATTGGCTTAGGGTTTTATCAATTTCTAGAGAGAAGAGAAGAGAAGAGAAATCTTTAGGGTGAAGTCTTGCAAAATGGCTAAGTCTTGCAAGACTTGGTCATTATATAGCCTCTATCTTGTTCTACAAGTTGGGAGGGACACTTGTCGCCCTCCCGTAGGTCCTCTACACAAATATCTTCTAATTTTACCCCATTTCCGCAAAAAATCCCTGCCTCGGCCCTGCAGCCGGCGCCGTGGCGCTGCAACTTCAGACAATTTCAGGGCTTACGGGGCCACGGCCCTGCAGCCGGCGCCGTGGCGCCTGACCCTTTCTCTTCTGTCAGCTGATCTTGCAACGTCCATAAATTTCTACTCTGATGTCCTATCGACGAGCGGTTTGTTGAGTTGGAAACTAGACTCAACGAACTTCATATTAGGATTTTGAAACACCTAAAAACTCCTAATATTCTAGGAGATATACTTCTCCAAATTTGACTGAAAATCTGTCTAAAAATATTATGCCAACTTTTTTTTCTTTTTCCAAATTCGAATCTTATTTCCTTTCGTACGTTCTCATCTCATCCTCTTGGAATTACGGGGCGTAACAGTTTTGAAGATGTATCAATTAGCATTTGTTTCATTGAACGCCATGATATAGTTGTGCTTTCCATATGTAAATAAATAGCCTATTTGAGATAGGACTTTATGTGGGTCAGATAAAGTTCCTTAATATGAATAACCGATCATCTCTAGCTTGGATTCATTAGAATAAAATATTTCTATATCAGTCGTTCCCTGAAGATATCTGAATATATGCTTAACACCATTTCAACGTCATCTTATCGGGGAGGAGTTAAATCTTGGTAGTAAACTCATGAACAACATACATCTGATCGGATATTATTGACAAGATAAATTAGTGCCCCAATTGCACTGAGATATTGACTTTTATCACCAATACATCTCTTCATCATTTTCTAAAGGTCGATATGGATCTTTATTTATGTTAAGCGATCTCACAACCATTGGGTACTCAATGAAACCTCTTTAAAACATTTTAAATACTTCAAGGATTTTCATATAATCTTCATTGTCTAGCTAGACATGATAACAATTCATTATACGCATTCAAGTTTTTCATGTATTGCAATACTGAAAGAAAACACATTGCATCCACCACATGATAACATCTCCATATAATAATTTCAGCAATTTACCTTTGCTCGTTTCCTTCTTCAAGGAGATTTACCTTTGGAATCGATTGGTCTATCAACATAGACTCTATTCTTCAAGGACTTTAATTCTAGTTAGAGCATTTTCAGCTTATTTTTCAGTTGTATATCATCCCTCCCCCTAATATTAGAAAATATAACATTACCCCCAACCTTTTTTGGAGACCCATATTTATGTGTCGTGGTGGAGCAATTGAATTATATATCGCGCATTTAAATATCTATATTGGAATTATTTGGTTCCTGAACTTGAACCAACCATATAGGGAAAACTTGTTAGCTTGATGCGTACATGTGTTGCTACAAATTAAATAACACATCTCATACCAAATTTATATTTTGGAGTTTTGTTCTCATAATCAATTATTTAGCTATGATTGGAGGCATACAATTTCTACTAAGCTAACTTGGATATAAACCAATATTATCAACATAATTTCATAGTTTGAAACGGTACTTAATTTAATAATTTGAGCAAACAATCTTACAAAAAATAAATTGCAAGTTGATACCAAAACACATGTGATCATATCATTGATGCATCTATTAAAATCATATAATAATAAATGGTCCACATGGCAGGTGAACGGGCCCTACTCACCTTTTATATGTTCCAAAAACAGGGGATATATTACACCCATAGTTTTGCATATCATTGTATCCTTGAGTAATACCGATGTACCTAAAAGAGGTACGACCCTACGAAAGGATACTAATGTTTTATAACTTGTTCATGGAAGTTTCGTAGTATTTGGAAGTTAAACGGATTGAATAAAATATGTTTTAACTGAATCGGAAAAACATTTCATTTTGACGGCGGAGTTGACGGATTGTCAAAATACAGGGGTGAACTGTCAAAATTCTCTGAGATTTTAAAATCTCAGGAGGCAACTTGACGGTCCAGGTTGACGGACCATCAAACCCACCGTCAAGTTGCGGCGGTGAAGATTTAAAACCAGGTTTCACGATTTGGACTTCTTTTTTCATCCTATTCTGATCATAAACACTCTCTAAATCCGCTCTAGTGATTCCAGAACATTCAAGATCAATTCTAAGGCAAATCACATAAAATTAACGTGATAATTCATGCGGTAATCATAAATATCACCATCCCCGTTAGAGGCGATTTTCGAAACCCTTATAATTGGGGCAAGTTGCTAGTTTAAGGAGGCTTTGTATGCATTAAGGTAAATTTTATCCTTATCCATCTTTATTTGTGGTTAATCTATAGTTTGGATTAAGTTATAAAAGGATTTTTCGTAATCAAATCCCGTAAACCTATGAAATCATGGTATATAAATTTATGGTTTTTTTTATCTATATATGAGTTGAAATTGATTGGTATATTGATTGTGGTGTTTTAAACCTAGAAAAGTAAATTCCAGAGAATCGTGAGGTCAAGATTACATAAATACCCTTTTTCGTTAATAAAACTAAGAACCTTCTATGTACTGGTGATCACTAGGATACCTAAGCGAGTTCCTTATTGAATATGGATTGAATGTTGATATATAGATAATCATTTGTGAAGAGTACGATATCTTATAGCATGACATATAGCTTCGTGGATTAGGTCTGTATGAATATCACTTTCTTTCAAAGCATGAGATCCAATGAGTTATCATTGTTGAAAAGAGACGCCAAAGGCTGTGTTTTATCGTATCGTGAAATCTCTTATCGAGAAGTATTCATCAATCATCCTTATTCCCATAATCCGTGTTGTTGGTTACTAGTTTATCCTATTATAAGTCTTAAAAAATGAGTACGTTAACGAGGTAATTGTCAAATCACCTATAAGTCATTCTAAGAGTAAAGTCAAACAGTAGACGATTTTCAAAAGAGGCCAGTGAGTCAGTATTATCACAGTCTGTTATTCACACCTCCTAGTCCCATTGGTATTGATATATTTTTATTGGCATTTGATATCATGCATATAATCATGATTATACATATGTTGGATCGGATTGCACGTTTCGTGACATATACATATATTGGATTAGGATGCACATTTCATAATATATACATATATTGGATCTAGTTGCAAGTTCCGCAACATATACATATATTGGATTGTGTTGCACTTTTCGCAACAAATGCTTATATTGGTCGGTTTGTACATTCCATAATATATACATACAATGGATCGGCTTGTGCGTTCCGCAACACATACATAAATCATTGTGCACATTGTATTACATATCCATACATTCACCTAAGAGTAATGGCATGTCATATACCTCGTGCTATAAGAAAATGGTAGTTTATACAGTAAAGGCCTATCCAGATAGGTTGTACTTGAGTTTCAGAGTTTTGTAATTTGCCTCATATGGCATACCGGTTTCTTATGCTTTCATTTACAGTTTATCTCCTCATATTGCTACTATTCTTCCTTTACAGGTTACAGTTTCATACTGTTATTTATGTTTTACATACTTGGCACGTTATTTCATACTGACGTCCCTTTTTCTAGGGGCGCTGTATGTTCATGCCGCAGGTTCTGATAGAGACTCTGCTAGACCACCACAGTAGGAGTTATTGAGTTCAGCTGTCATTAAGTGAGCTTCATCTTCCCGGAGCTTTCTAGTTATATATAGAGTATTTTGCAGGGCTATGTATATTATGTGTATGTCGGGGCCCTATACTAGCCATATGTCAGTTCAGTTACTCATAGAGGCTCACAAACTTGTCTTGGTATGTACAATATTGATATATAACCTTGTCAGCTAAGTTGTCTTTTGTTAAACCATGTTGGGTTGATCCCTCTTATTCAGTTTTGTTGTTGTAATATATCTTAGTACGGCCTTGTCGTCTGAATGTATATTCACATGAAGCCTGATCATTAGAGTGGTATGCTCGGGATAGCAGGCACCGGGTGCCGGCCATACCCCTCCCCATCTTGTTCAGTATTGTTGTTGCAATATATCTTAGTACGCCCTTGTTGGTCAGAAGTCTATTCATATAAAAGCCTGATCATCATAGTGGTATGCTCGGGATAGCAAGGCATCAGGTGCCCTCTCCCTAATTTGGGGTGTGACAAACTTGGTATTAAAGGAGGTCAGTTTTAGGAATTCTGTAAGTTGTGTCTAGTAGAGTCTTATTTATGGGTGTATTATGCACCACACTTATAAACAGGAGGTTGTCGGACATTTAGGAATGGTTAATGTCCTTTCACTTCTTCGATCATGCTATAGAGCGGAGTTACATGGCTATGAGTCTAATTCACGATTTAATTCCTTTTTAGTAATCATACCAGTTACCCCAAGAGCTACTGCTAGTAATTGAGTCGGTACTTATAGGGGTGAAAGTACCAATAATGCCCCCGCCCAACCAAGTTGATAGAACAAAAGCTTAGGGAGAATCACACTCTCATGTATCACTAGTTCCACCCCTCAGGATGAGATCAGAGAAGATGCAATACCTAATGCTCATTAGGATATAATACCTCCAGTTCTACCAAATTCGGTTCCTCCATCCGAGTCTTCTGATTAAGGAGTGAAATGTGTCGTATAATTATTAACTCAGATAGTAGCTAACCAGCAGCGTTAGATAAGGTCTTCTACAGGTGTTGGGTATTTTGATGGTATTGGGAATTCTCATACTCGAGAATTTCTTGGGTTGAGTTCATTAGTATTCACTGGGATTGATCCAAATATGAACCCCACTGATTTTATTAATCATATGTTGTGGATATTGCGAGTGATGCATGCTTCAGATATGAAGGCATTAGAGTTTGCCTCTTTCAGGTTACGTGATGTGGATGTTTTATGGTATGAGGCCAGGGAACAATCTCGAGGACTAGATGCACCTCCAGCAGTATAGGAAGTGTTTTTAGAAGCCTTCGTAGATTATTATTTTCCATTGGAAGTATGAGATGCTAAAGTGGAACAATTTTTAAACCTCAAGTATAAAAGCAGGAGTGTAAGGGAATATACTCTGCAGTTTGATTCGTTGACTAGATATGCTCCAAATATCGTGGATACTATAAGATCTAGAATTCATCGGTTTGTGACGAGTTTGGATCTGCACCTGATTGGAGAATTCACTACAGCCTCGTTGAACAAAGATATGGATATTGCTAGAATCCAGACGTATGCGCAGGGGGTTGGAGAACGTAAGTGACATCTTCAAGAGGATATAAGTGCATAAAGAGAATGGACCAAGAGGGCTAGGTCAGCCAGGTCATTCAGAAAAGCATCGGGTAGCTCCAGGTAACACTTTCCTAGATGTCTTCCTCGATTTTCTAATAGTGCTCCATATCAATTTCAAGGGCCTAAATATAACAGGTGCACTCAATTTGGGCTCGGACAGAGTTCGAGAGCTTCAGGTTTCCAAGAGCAAAGGAGTTCAAGCTTGATGAGACCATCATTGCCACCTTGTGGTCAGTATGATAATAGACATCCATGATGATGTTGTCAGGGTACTGATGTGTGTTATAAGTGTGGTGAACCTGGTTGTTATATGCGCCAGTGTCCGAGTTGAGGTAGAAATGATATAGCTCAGCCAACGGTATCGATAATAATATCATCATCAAGTGTACGTCTATAGAGTGGTGGGCCCCAATCTTCAGTAAGTAGAGGCAGAGGCCGATGAGGAGACTCTAGTTCAGGCGACACTCAGAACTGCATATATGCTTTATTTGATCGTCAGGATTTGGAGTCATCTCTAAATGTTGTTACAGGTATACTATGCATCTTCACTTATGATCTCTATGCATTGTTAGATCGAAGCTCCAATGTCCTATGTTACACCTTTAGTTACGAGCAAATTTAGGTTAGAACCAGAGCTATTGTCTAAACATATAAAGTGGCTACACCGGTTGGTGAGATGATAGTAGCAAGACAAATTTACCGGAATTGTACCGTAACAATTTGTAATCGCACTACTTTATCTAATTTAACTGAGTTACCTATGGTTGAGTTTGATGTTATTATGGGTATGGATTGGTTGACTTCTTGCTATGCAAATGTCAATTATCGAACAAAGATTGTCAAGTTTAGTTTTCTAGACGAGTTGACCCTTGAATGGAAGGGCAATGCAGCGATGCCTAAAGGAATATTTATTTCCTATATGAAAGGCAAGAAAGATTATTTCTAAAGGGTATATATATAATATGTTTTGGGTCAGGGATGCAGATATAGAACCCCCAACCCTTTCCTAATAGTCAACGAATTTCCTGATGTATTTCTGAATGAGCTTCCGGGTATGCCTCCAGAGCGGGATATTGAGTTCACTATTGACGTACTTCCAGTTACGCAACCAATATCTATCACTCCTTATCGAATGGCTCCATCTGAGCTGAGGGAGTTAAAGGAACAATTGAAAGATTTATCAGAAAAAAGTTTCATCAGGACTAGCATTTTGCCATGGAGCGTACCAATATTATTTGTTCGGAAGAAGGATGGTTCCCTAAGGATGTGCATCGACTATATGCAACTGAATAATTCCACCATCAAGAATAAGTTTCCACTTTCGATGATCAATAATTATTCGATCAATTACAGGCCGTTAAGTACTTATCGAAGATTGAATTAAAGTCGGGAAACCATCAATTAAGGGTAAAGGAAAAGGATATTCCAAAGACATCCTTTCGGACCAGATATAGCCATTTTGACTTTCGAGTGATGTCTTTTGGACTCACTAATACGACAATAACCTTTATAGACCTAATGAATTGAGACTTCAACCAATTTTTGGGTAACTTTGTGATTGTGTTTATTGATGATATCTTGGTATATTCACGGACCAAGGCAGACCATATAGATCATCTCTGAGCGGTGTTACAAACGCTCCAAATGCGAGTTTCGGTTAAACTTTGTTACCTTTTTTGGCCATATTCTCTCAACAGAAGGTATTAAGGTGGATACTCAAAAGATTAAGGCTGTAAGGAATTGGCCAAGACCCGCGACTCCGACCGAGTTATGTAGCTTCTTGGTATTAGCCGGTATTATCAAGGATTTGTGGAAGGTTTTTCTTCTATCTCTGAACATATGATCAAGATCACTCACAAGACATCTAAGTTTCAGTGGATGGATTCGTGTCAGTGCAATTTTCAAGAGTTGAAGGACATGTTAACATCCGCACCTATGTTAGGTCTCCCCGAAGGTACCGATGTGTCACGACCCAACTCCGGGGCCACGACTGGTACCCTACCGGGGTACCCTGTCAGGTATATGTCAGAGAATAGCAGCGGAACATACATAACACATAACTTAGAGAAAAAGGTAAACATCACCAGTAGATAAAGTGCCTTCCATAAAACATACTTAAACAAAAGTATAGTAATACAACTGGTTATTATAGCCCAAAACATATATGTGACCACAGACCTCTAAAGATAACAACTGTGGCGGGACAGGGCCCCGCCATACCCCTGAATGTACAAAATACCTATAGCATCAGGGAATATCCGTACCAATAGACAAGCTTCCGGAGAAATGGAGCTTCTGACACCGGAATAGTGATCCTAAGAACGAGGATCCTCAATCTGCTTACCTACTGCGGCATGAGCGGCCAGGAAAGGGGGTCGTTACACAATATGTACCAAGTATGTAATGGAAAATACTATAATAATGATATCATAAGTCTAAAAGTAAGCTGGAGTCATGGAAGACAATAAAATACCTTTTACCGTGCCTTACTAACAATGAGAGTGACAAGTATATATATACAATACTGCATAAAATAGGGGCCTTAGGATCAAAACAGGGTACCTCGCCCGTAGTATCAATAAGCACCCCTACTCCTGGGACTATTTCACCCGCATAGGTCCTGTGGACCCGCATGAGGTATTCCTCGCATAGGTTGTACCCGCCCGCATGGGACTATTTCACCCTCATAAGCCCATAAGGACTCGCATGAGGTATTTCTCGCATCATGGGTAGCAAATCCATGGAACAGGTGGTATAACGATCTTGGGGACTTACCCCTCAGATATACTCTTACCGGCGGATGGTATAACGATCTTGGGGACTTTCCTCGGATATACTCTTTGCTCAAGCGGTGGTATAACGATCTTGGGGCTTGCCCCTCAGATATACTTTTACACTGAAGAAGGTGGTATGACGATCTTGGGGCTAGCCCCTCAGACATACTCTTACCCTGGAGAAGGTGGTATAACGATCTTGGGGCTTGCCCCTCAGATATACTCTTACCCTAGCTCAAACTGTCATCATATCATAATCATAAATAAGTTAAGAAAACTTATAACTTCTTATTAGTCTTGTTCATATACCCTCTCATTTTAGTTTACTTAAAGCGCTTAATCATATCTTTAATAAAAGAACACCGGGAGTTTAACCCAAGTACTACATGCTTCAACTCTTTTGAAAATGACTCTGCTTTATACATAAAACTCTTGGGCAATTGATGCCTTAAAACCAATTTGCCTCGCCATATACTTATCTTACTTAGAGTAAATCTCTTCTCATTAACCTTTTATGAAGCTAATAAACCAACTTCCCATAAAGTTGTTATATTAACTCTTCACTTTAGTAAAATCATACTTTTCCCCTAACTAAGAGACTTATACATTCTTAAAACAAAACCAGTCATTATATACTTAAAACAAGTAAGAATACCAAATCTTGTACGTCTACCGTACTACGTAGTTTCATCTATTCATGCTCAAGAGATAGGAAAGCTTCACATACCTCTTTGGTCAATCCACTTGCTAAGTCCAAATTACCGCAAGTAATATGTCAACCTAAAATAACCATGATACATTTATTAACTTCTAATCTTAATGTAGAACAATCCAAGTTCAAAGTCACTAATTTCTATGGAAAGTTGGGCAGCATTTCCTTTGTTTCTACATACTTTGCCACCTTTCACAAGGCTGAATTTATCATCCAAACGCCATATTTAAGGCTCAACAATCCAACATTTCAAAGGGGATTACACACCTAAACTTGGGTGTGTAAAATTCTGCACCAAAAAGGTACAACAATTCACTTAGCAATTCTAAGGTAGTTTTTAGGCTATAATATGCTCATAATATCTTCTTAACCAATTCCTTCACATTCAAACCATAGTTCTTACATGCAATGAGTCTAAGAGCATTATTTGCTACCACAAGTTCTTCCTTCTTAACATGCAACACTAAAAACTACTTCTAAAGGAAGAAATGTTACCTTAAAGTTTTAGCCAAACTTATTCCAAATATTTTGCTAGCTTCCTTGCCAAGAACACCACCACAACAACACCAACAAGCTAGCCACAAACTTCCTTCTTTCTTTTACTTTTTCAGATTTTTCTTTAGGCTTGAATTTCTCTTGGAAATTTAGAGAGAAGTGGGAGCTTAAGCTTTAGAGAGAGAGAGAAATTGGAAGATGACCAAGTCTTCAAGACTTGGTCAATATATTGCATGCAAGAAATCAGATGGGGGGACACTTGTCACCCTCCCAAGGTCTTTTAAAAGAAAAATCTGACTTTTCTATGTTTTTCCGCCTAAAATCCGCCTCGGCGCGAAACCCCGCAGCCTCTCGAACTTTGTGCGCGGCCCTGCACATCCGGCGCATGGCTGCAACTTCAGCGACCTCTCGGTACTTTCGGCGCGCTGCATCTGGCGCGCGGCCACGCCGCGCTTTGTCCGAAACACCTTTACGTCCATTGCGCCTTGAACTTGTAATTCTCATAACTTTCTACTCCGACGTCCTATCGTGAGCGGTTGGTTGCGTTGGCATATAGACTCAAAGAACTACGCCCTAGGCCATGGAAACACTTAGGACTCTCAATGTATCGGGTCACAACCCGCCTCGATGTTGACTAAAACTCGCCCTGAATAATCCGTCAACCTATCCTTTGAAAATTTTAAGTCTTACATGCTTTAAATGCGCTCTCACGTAGGGTCAGAACTACGGGTATAACATTCTCCCCTCTTAGAAACATTCGTCCCGAATGTTCCTTCTAAACTTACTCAAACCACAACATCGACATAGACCTCTTAACTATTCTTTTGCAAATAAAGAAGCTCGCGAGCCACAACATCTTGAGCGTAAATGCTAAATCAAAACTAACAAGCGGGAAAGTGGGTTACGGAGGTATAGGAAATAGGTGAGGTACTTCTTCATCATGTCATCCTCTGCTTCCCACGTCATTTCCTCCCTGTTCTTGTTCCGCCATAGGACCTTGACGGAAGCCACGTCTTTCGTTCGAAGTCGTCTAACCTGACGATCGAGTATCGCTATGGGACTTTCCTCATACGATAACTCCTCTGTCACTTGGACATCATGGACCGGGTGCACTCTAGATGGATCTCCAATACATTTCCGCAACATGGACCCATGAAAAACTGGATGTACCGCCTCCAAATCGGACGGCAGATCTAACTCATAGGCAACCTGCCTACCTACGGACAATCCGTCGGCCCGATGTACCTTGCGCTAAGCTTCCCTTCTTTCCAAATCTCATCACGCCTTCACGGGCGATACCTTTAGAAAAATCCAATCATCTATCTCAAATTCCAAGTGTCGACGCCGATGATGCATACGACTTCGCCGACTACGAGCCAACAACCGCTCCTGGATAAGCTTCACCTTATCCACTGCCTGTTGAACTAAGTCTGGCCCGACTAACTGAACTTCTCCCACCTCGAACCAGCCTATCGGTGACCTGCACTTCCTCCCGTATAAGGCCTCATAAGGCGCCATCTGAATACTGGAATGGTAGCTGTTGTTGTAAGCAAACTCCACAAGAGGCAAATGATCCTCCCAGCTACCCCTGAAATCAATAACACAAGCCCGCAGCATATCCTCAAGTGTCTGGATAGTGCGCTCGGCCTGTCCGTCGATGCGAGGATGAAACGCCGTCTTGAGACTCACTGTGTCCCTAATCCCTTACGAAAAGACCTCCGAGTTAGCGAAGCTGGGCTCTATCGATATGATCGACACGGGACTCGTGCGGTCTCACAATCTCTCTAATATATAATCGGCATAGTCCTCGGTGAAACGTCGTTCGGCCGGAAGAAAATGGATGATTTCGTCACTGTCGACAATCACCCAAATGGAATCATGCTTCCTCTGAGTGGTAGGTAGCCCTGTAATAAAATCAATATTTATCACCTCCCACTTCCAAGTCGGAATATCAATAACTGCAATGACCACCGGCTTCGGTGCTCAATCTTAACTGGCGATAATTCGGGCGCGTGCCACGAACTCGCATGGCGTCCTCTTTAGGCCATCCCACCAATACACGTACGAGGTCATGATACATCTTAGTCGACCGGATGAATAGAATAACGAGCACGTGCGCCTCACGAGAATCTGGCGGCGAAGTCTGTCACATCGGGAACACCTGGCCGACCCTCGAATCTTAGCACCCCATCCGGCGCTACCTCAAATAGACTCCTCTCTTTACAACAGCGGCATCTCGGTACCGTACCAAAATCGGATCCTCATACTGTCGCCTCTTCACCTCCTCGACGATGGAAGACTCGGCAACCTCTCGAACCCGAATTCCGTCACTATCAGAATCAACCAAACGAATCCCAAGGCTCGCTAGCTGATGTAACTCTCGGACCATATCCCTCTTCTGCGCGAGAACATCGCACGGACTACCCATCGATCTGCGACTAAGGGCATGCGACTACATTGGCCTTCGGGTGGTATAGAATGTCAACATCGTTATCCTTAAGTAGCTCAACCACCGTCTGCATCGCAAGTTCGGCTCCTGCGTGAAGATATCTGGAGACTCTTGTGGTGCGTGTAAATGTCCACATGAACTCCATATAAATAATGTCTCGGATCTTGAAGGCATGAATCACCGCCCGACTCCAAGTCATGTGTGGGATAGTTCTTCTCATGCTTCCTAATTTGTCGAGATGCATAAGCTATAACTCTGCCGTCTTTGCGTCAGACCTGACACACGGACGCGTCCTGCAATATACCACATATCCATCTAAGCCCTCGGAAGAGTAAGAATCGGGCGGTCGTCAACTTCTCCTTTAGCAATGGAAACTTTCCTCACAAGTATCCGTCCACGAACATAGCCTTACGAGTCGACTTAGTCAAAGGGGCTGAAATAGAAGCAAACTTCTCTACAAACCTCCGATAGTAACCTGCAAGGCCCAAAAAGTTGCGTACCTCCGTCGGTGTAGTGGGTCTGGGCCAAGTCTTGACTGCTTCAATCTTAGTTGTATCAACCCGAATGTCGTCGGCTCCGATAACATGCCCTAAGAAAGCCACTGAAGCCAACCAGAACTCGCACTTCGAGAACTTGGCATACAACTGCCGGTCTCGGAGGACTCGATACCTTCCTCAAATGATGCGTATGCTCGGCTCGTGCGCGAATATACCAAGATATCATCAATGAACACTATAACGAACATATCCAGAATGGCACGAACACCTATTCATCAAATCCATGAATCTCTTTGGGGCGTTGGTCAACCCGAAAGACATCACCACTGAACTCATAGTGCCCATCTGGGTCTGAATGCAGTCTTTGGGATATCTATCTCTCTAAGTCGCACCTGATGATAACCAGACCGCAGGTCTATCTTGGAAAAACACATTGCTCCCTGCAACTGGTCAAACAAATCATCAATCATGGGGAGGGGATATACATTCTTGATAGTTACCTTGTTTAGGCTCGTAATCAATACACATCGCAGCGTCCCGTCCTTCTTCTTTACAAACAACATGGTGCTCCCGTGGAGAAACACTTGGCCTAATAAAGCCCTTCTCCGGCCAAATCTTTGATTGGTCCTTGATTCCTTCAACTCGGCGGTGCCATCTGTATGGCGGAATAGATATCGGTCGAGTGTGCGGCGGCAAATCAATACAAAACTCAATCTCCTCTCGGGAGGATACGGAAGCTCGTGCGGGAATACGTGCGAAACTCTCTAACAACGGGATCGAAGGTCGGTACCTCGACCTCGATGTCGAATACCGAACGGATGGTAGATATACCCTTCCGCACCATCTTCCTAGCCTTGAGGTAAGAAATAAACTTACCGCCGGCGATGCGGTATTCCTTCCACTCGATAACGGCTCACGAAAGCTGGAACCGAACTAATCTCTCTACGGTCCACGTTGGCATAGCAAGATGCTAGCCAATCCATACCATAATCACATCAAAGTCGTCATATCCAACTCTATCAAGTCGGCTGAAGTCGGCGGCTATCTATAGTCACAGGCAAGCCTTATACACATTCGGCTACCATTGAATCACCTCTTGGCGTATCCACCTCAAAAGGTCTTATGGACTCGGGCTCTATCCCTATTCTCGGGCAATATGAGGAGATATGTAGGACAAGGTAGAACACGGATCTATCAAAGCATATCATCACGAAGAAACCAATAATGTACTGTGGCGACATCGCGGCGCCTCACGGTCTGTCATTGGACATAGCATATATGCGGTTACGAGGACCGCTAGAATCGAACTCCTACCACGACCTCGCGCGGCCTGCTGGCCATAAGTACCACGCCTCCGGCGTCTAACCATCGAAGATGAAGACCCGACAACAGACCTGTCGGTTGAACTGTAACGCTCCGCCCGCCGCAGGATGGACAATCCTTCTTGGATGGCCACTGTTGGCCACAAGAGTAACATGCTCTCGAACCCATACGACACTCGCCGGATGAGACCTACCGCGTCGAACACAGAGGTAGGTGGTCTCGATTAGTCTTTGATGCGTGCCTCATGAAAACACGAAGTCACGGTGCCACGACTGCTCTGAATAACCTCGATCGGACCTCCCGCGGAAAAGCGAGAAGGAGCACTCTGTCTTGGGTGGAATGTGGACATAGTCTGCTGCGAAATTTGCCGCCTCGAAGCGCCACGAGCTCTTTGTCACGCCTCTTGGTGGCCCAAATCTAGGCGATCTGCTCTCTGTCCTCAATCCACGTAAATGCGCTGCATCACGGCAATATCCATCCTCGGTGAAGAGCCACCCCAAGCATCACGATAATCATATGACGGTCTAACCCCATCACATATCGATGAACCCTGTCTGCCATGTCAGCTACTATGGTGTGCGCATATCTGGCCAAGGAGTCGAACTCCAGGCTATACTCCCTGATAGTCCTCCCGTCCTGTCTCAAGGTCAAGAACCTATCTACACGAGCTCTCCTCACCCCAGGAGGCACGAAGTGGTCTAGGAATGCCTCCGTGAACTCCTCCCAATCTGCTGGAAGAGCATCCTCACCC
Organism: Przewalskia tangutica; assembly: GCA_029844215.1. Lineage (NCBI taxonomy): Eukaryota > Viridiplantae > Streptophyta > Magnoliopsida > Solanales > Solanaceae > Przewalskia > Przewalskia tangutica. The sequence continues at coordinate 14,376,573 of CM056738.1, forward strand.
CTCGACAATACCCATGACTCAAACCAGTTCAACGCAATATCGCGTAACCGGTAAGAAGCTAGTATAATAGACTCAGTCCCTGATGCCCTAAGGACCTGCATGGTCCGCTGTAACTGCCGGACAAACTCCTGCGGATCCTCCTCAAATCTCGAACCATAGAACTCGGGTGGGTGACAACCCAAGAAATCCCGAATCCGCAAACTGTCGGCTCTAGGGTTGGCGCTGCTCTGTCGGCGCTGCCACTATATCTTTGGTTAATGCCGAATCTGTTCCCGTAATCTCGTACTCGGACCACTGCGTGGGTGGAGGCTCGTACCACGGTCTCGATGGCGCGTCCGCCTCGAACTTTCTTTGGTGGCGGCGGCGTGGAACTGCCGCCTAAACATCATCTCGGTAGGATCGGGCACGTGCCCTCGTGACTCTCGCGTCCACTAGCGGCACCCTCGGTGCCTTGCCGCCGGGCGCGGTTGCCTTGCGTGGAGGCATAAGCGATACATAAAGGGAAAACATCGGAGGAGGTTCAACCTATAACTCGGCTACATTGCGATCTTAGAGTGAAAGAATGAAATCAATCCTAAATATCCTGCGACCTCACGATTATAGATGTGGTGCACGACACACCGATAATCAAGACTCTACTAGACACGGTCTGTGGACACTTTCCGAGGACTAACTGCTCTGATACCACTTTTGTCACGACCCAACCCCGGGGCCACGACTGGTACCCTACCGGGGTACCCTGTCAGGTATATGTCAAAGAATAGCAGCGGAACATACATAACACATAACATAGAGAAAAAGGTAAACATCACTGGCCAGCCGATAAGGTTGCCTTCCATAAAACATACTTAAACAAAAGTATAGTAATACAACTGGTTCTTATAGCCCAAAACATATATGTGACCACAGACCTCTAAAGATAACAACTGTTGCGGGATAGGGCCCCGCCATACCCCTGAATGTACAAAATACCTATAGCATCAGGGAATATCCGTACCAATAGACAAGCTTCCGGAAAAATGGAGCTTCTGACACCGGAATAGTGATCCTAAGAACGAGGATCCTCAATGCCTTACCACTGCGGCATGAGCGGCCCCAGGAAGGGTCGTTACAATATGTACCAAATATGTAAAGTGGAAAATACTATAATAATGATATCATAAGTCTAAAAGTAGTGGAGTCATGGAAGACAATAAAATACCTTTCTTTGTGCCTTACTAACAATGAGAGTGACAAGTATATATATACAATCTGCATAAAATAGGGGCCTTAGGATCAAAACAGGTACCTCGCAAGTAGTATCAATAAGCACCCCTACTCCCGGGACTATTTCACCGCGTAGGTCCTGTGGACCCGCGTGAGGTATTCTCGCATAGGTGTACCGCCCGCGTGGGACTATTTCACCGCGTAAGCCCATAAGGACTCGCGTGAGGTATTCCTCGCGTCATGGGTAGCAAATCCACGGGCAGGTGGTATAACGATCTTGTGGACTTACCCGCCGGATATACTCTTACCCGGCGGATGGTATAACGATCTTGGGGACTTTCCCCTCAGATATACTCTTACACTGAAGCAGCTGGTATAACGATCTTGGGGCTTGCCCCTCAGATATACTCTTACACTGAAGAAGGTGGTATGACGATCTTGGGGCTAGCCCCTCAGACATACTCTTACCCTGGAGAAGGTGGTATAACGATCTTGGGGCTTGCCCCTCAGATATACTCTTACCCTAGCTCAAACTGTCATCATATCATAATCATAAATAAGTTAAGAAAACTTATAACTTCTTATTAGTCTTGTTCATATACCCTCTCATTTTAGTTTACTTAAAGCGCTTAATCATATCTTTAATAAAAGAACACCGGGAGTTTAACCCAAGTACTACATGCTTCAACTCTTTTGAAAATGACTCTGCTTTATACATAAAACTCTTGGGCAATTGATGCCTTAAAACCAATTTGCCTCGCCATATACTTATCTTACTTAGAGTAAATCTCTTCTCATTAACCTTTTATGAAGCTAATAAACCAACTTCCCATAAAGTTGTTATATTAACTCTTCACTTTAGTAAAATCATACTTTTCCCCTAACTAAGGGACTTATACATTCTTAAAACAAAACCAGTCATTATATACTTAAAACAAGTAAGAATACCAAATCTTGTTCGTCTACCGTACTGCGTAGTTTCATCTATTCATGCTCAAGAGATAGGAAAGCTTCACAGACCTCTTTGGTCAATCCACTTGCTAAGTCCAAATTACCGCAAGTAATATGTCAACCTAAAATAACCATGATACATTTATTAACTTCTAATCTTAATGTAGAACAATCCAAGTTCAAAGTCACTAATTTCTATGGAAAATTGGGCAGCATTTCCTTTGTTTCTACATACTTTGCCACCTTTCACAAGGCTGAATTTATCATCCAAACGCCACATTTAAGGCTCAACAATCCAACATTTCAAAGGGGATTACACACCTAAACTTAGGTGTGTAAAATTCTGCCCCAAAAAGGTACAACAATTCACTTAGCAATTCTAAGGTAGTTTTTAGGCTACAATATGCTCATAATATCTTCTTAACCAATTTCTTCACATTCAAACCATAGTTCTTACATGCAATGAGTCTAAGAGCATTATTTGCTACCACAAGTTCTTCCTTCTTAACATGCAACACTAAAAACTACTTCTAAAGGAAGAAATGTTACCTTAAAGTTTTAGCCAAACTTATTCCAAATATTTTGCTAGCTTCCTTGCCAAGAACACCACCACAACAACACCAACAAGCTAGCCACAAGCTTCCTTCTTTCTTTTACTTTTTCAGATTTTTCTTTAGGCTTGAATTTCTCTTGGAAATTTAGAGAGAAGTGGGAGCTTAAGCTTTAGAGAGAGAGATAAATTGGAAGATGACCAAGTCTTCAAGACTTGGTCAATATATTGCATGCAAGAAATCAGATGGGGGGGACACTTGTCACCCTCCCAAGGTCTTTTAAAAGAAAAATCTGATTTTTCTAAGTTTTTCCGCCCAAAAATCCCGCCTCGGCGCCGCGGCGCTGAAACCCCCGCAGCCTCTCAACTTTGTGCGCGCGACCTGCTGTCGGCGCGTGGCTGCAACTTCAGCGACCTCTCGGTGCTTCGCGCCGCGACCTCGCATCCGGCGCGCGGCCACGCGCTTTGTCCGAAACACCTTTCGTCATTGCGCCGAACTTTTAATTCTCATAACTTTCTACTCCGACGTCCTATCGACGAACGGTTGGTTGCGTTGGATTCTAGACTCAACGAACTACGGCCTAGGCCTTCGAAACACTTAGGACTCTCAATGTATCGGGTCATAACCCGCCTCGAATTTGACTAAAACTCGCCCGGAATAATCCGTCAACCTATCCTTTGAAAATTTTAAGTCTTACATGCTTTCGTACGCTCTCATACGTAGGGTCAGAACTACGGGGTATAACACGATGGGTATGTGGTCTATTGTGATGCCTCCAGATTCGGCCTAGGATGTGTTCTGATGAAGTACAAAAATGTTATAACATATGTTTCGAGACATCTGAGAAAGCATGAGGTGAATTATCCGACTCACGATCTCGAGTTGGCATCGGTAATATTTGCCCTAAAGATGTGGCATCATTATTTATACAGAGTCCATGTTGATGTATTCATGGACCATAAGATCCTACAATATATATTCCACCAGAAGGAGCTAAGTTTAAGACAAAGAAGATGGCTGAAGTTATTAAAGGACTACGAAGTAGATATTGTATACCATCCCGTAAAGGCAAATATCATAGTTAATCCCTTGAGTCATAAGTCTATGGGATGTTTGGATGGTATTTAAGCTAACAAGATGGAAATGACAAAAGAATTAGACCGTTTGGCCAGTTTAAATGTGCGACTATTGGGCACGAATGACGGAGGAGCGGTGGTGTAGAATATCGCAGAATCATCCTTAATATCTAAAGTGAAGGCAAGACAATTTGAAGATACCGAGTTGGTCAGAATTAAAGAAGGAATTCCTCTACAGAAAAAGCTAATATTTGAGCTTACGGGAGACAAAGTCCTTAGATATCAGGGTCGGCTATGTGTACCAAGTGTAGGAGGACTCCGAGAGCAAAATATGGTCGATATCCACCAATCCTGATATTCCATTCATTCATGATCGATGAAGATGTATCATGACATGTGACATGTTTATTGGTGGAATGACATGAAGAAAGATATAGCAGCATTTGTAGCTCAATACCCAAACTGTCAACAAGTAAAAGTTGAGCATCAGAAGCGTAGGGGTTCACTATAGAATATAGAAATCCCTATTTGGAAGTGGGAAATGATTAATATGGATTTCATCACCAATTTACCCCATTCATATCAGAAGTTCGACTCAATTTGGGTTATCGTCGATAGGCTTACAAAATCAGCCCATTTTCTACCGATTTGTACTACTTTCTCAATGGAGGATTACGCCAAGGTATATATCAAAGAAATAGTTTGGTTACATGGTGTTCCGGTCTCCATCATATCTGATAGATGTGCTCAGTTTAAGGCTCACTTTTGGAAATCATTTCAAAAAGGTCTAGGCACCCAGGTGAACCTTAGTATAACTTTTCATCCACAGACTGATGGTCAAACTGAGTGCACAATCCAGATACTCGAGGACATGCTACAAGCCTATGTATTGGATTTGAAAGGTACCTGGGGTGATCATTTGCCTCTCATTGACTTCACTTACAACAACAACTATCATTCTAGTATCAAGATGGCTCCATATGAGACATTATATAGGTAGAAGTGTAGATCCCCAATTGACTGGTTTGAAGTGGGAGAATCTAAGTTACTAGGCCTCAAGTTAGTCCAGCAGGCAGTGAAGAAGGTAAGGTTGATTCAAGAACGCTTATTGACCGCCCAGAGTTGGAAGAAATCGTATTCAGATGTTAGATGCCGCGACTAAGAATTTGCATTTGACGATTGGGTATCATTAAAGGTTTCTCCTATAAAAGGGGTTTGAGGTTTAGCAAGAAAGGAAAAGTTAACCCCAGATACATTGGACCATATAAGATTATCTACATGATAGACTAAGTGGCTTATGAGCTTGAGTTACCCACAAAGTTGGAAGCAGTTCACCCGGTATTCCATATATTGATGTTGCGTAAGTGTGTAGGAGATCTCTCTAATATTACTGTTGTAGAGGATGTACATATCACCGAAAATTTAACCTATGAAGAGACTCTAGTAGCTATTCTAAATCGCCAAGTTTGAAATCTGAGAACTAAAGAAGTTGCCTCAGTTAAAGTGCTATGGAGGAATAATAATATAGAAGAGATGACTTGGGAGGCTGAAGAAGATATGAAATCTAAATATCCCTACCTATTTCAGTCTTCAGGTCTATACTGACATTCATGCGATATGATTTTCTTGTTTCTATTCTATTCGATAATTTTAAATCCTATGTTTTATTTAGGTATTAATGTTAAGCCAGATATGACAGGTGCAGTTCAGAATACGACAGATGATAATTAAGGTGAGTTATGGCTAACCCTCTTGATTCTTGTATATATAGATGGTCGTGTGGGGGCCAAGTTGACCTTATTTTGTGACTATGTTGGCATGTGTGGCATAAGATATATGTTTGGGATATTTACTAGGTTTTTGATATTCCTTTTTATAAAGAAAAGTCTGTCGAAATTTTTAGAACCCTCTATAGCTAATAATACCTTCAACATTCGCAGATGAATGTTCCTAAGCGGGGAAGGATATTACACCCCATAGTTTTGCATTTCGTTGTATCATTGAGTAATACCAATATCTCAGGAAGATGTACGACCCTATGAAAGGATAATAATGGTTTATAACTTGTTTATGGAAGTTCCAGAGTATTTGGAAGTTAAACGTATCGAAGAAAGTACGTTTCGACGAAATCAGAAAAAATATGCATTTTGACGGTGGAGTTGACAGATCGTCAAAATGCAGGGGTGAACTGTCAAAATTCTCTGAGATTCTAAAATCTCAGGAGGCAACTTGACGGTTTAGGTTGACGGAGAGTCAAACCCACCGTCAAGTTGCGGCTGTGAAAATTTAAAAGCGGATTTCACTATTTGGACTTCATTTTTCATCTTAATCCGATCATAAACACTCTCTAAATCCGTTCTAGTGATTTCATAACATTCAAGATCAATTCTAAGGTAAATCGCATAATATTAACGTGATAATCCATGCGGTAATTGTAGAAATCATCATCCCCGTATGGAGGCAATTTTGGGAACCGTTAAAATTAGGGCAATTTGCTAGTTTAAGGAGGCTATGGGTGCATCAAGGTAAATTTTATCCTTCTCCGTCTTTATTTGTGGTTAATTGATAGTTTGGATTAAGTTATGAAAGGATTTTTCGTAATCAAAACCCGTAAATTTATGAAATCATGGTATATAAATTTGTGGGTTGTTTTGATCTATATATGAGTTGAAATTGATTGTTATATTGATTGTGGTGTTTTAAACCTAGAAAAGTAAATTTCGGAGAATCGTGAGATCAAGATTACGTAAATACCCTTTTTGTTAGCAAAACTAAGAACCTTCTATGTTAAGGTGATCGCTAGAATACCTAAGCGAAGTTCCTTATTGAATATGGATTGAATGTTGATATCAACCCTTTGTTTGTTATAGATAATCATTTGTGAAGAGTACGAGAGTTTATATTATGACATATTGCTTCGTGGATAAGGTATGTATGGTTATCCCTTTCTTTCAAAGCATGAGATCCAACGAGTTATCATTATTGCAAAGAGACGCCAAAGGTTGTGTTTTATCGTATCGTGAAATCTCTTATCGAGAAGCATTCATCGATCATCCTTATTCCCATAATCCTTGTTGTTGGTTACTAGCTTATTCTTTTATAAGTCTTAAAAAGTAAGTACCTTAACGAGGTAACTGTCAAATTGCCTATAAGTCGTTCTAAGAGTAAAGACAAACAGTAGACAAATTTCAAAAGAGGGTCAGTATTATCACAGTCTGTTGTTCACACCTCCTAGTCCTATTGGTATTGATATATTTTCATTGACATTTGATATCATGCATATAATCATGATTATACATATATAGGATCGGGGTGCACGTTCCGCGACATATACATATATTGGATTAGGTTGCACATTTCGTAACATATACATATATTGGATCATGTTGCACGTTTCACAACATATACATATATTGGATTGGGTTGCACGTTCCGCAACAAATGCTTATATTGAATCAGTTTGTACATTCCACAACATATACATCCAATGGATCGACTTGTGCGTTTCGTAATACATACACAAATCATTGTGCACATTGCATTACATATCCATACATTCACCTAAGAGTAATGGCATTTCATATACCTCATGCTATAAAAAAAGGGCAGTTTACACAATAAAGGCCTATCTAGACAGGTTGTACTTGAGTTTCAGAGTTTTGTTATTTGTCTCATATGACATCCAGGTTGCTTTTACTTTCATTTACATTTTATCTCCTCATATTGCTACAATGCTTCCTTTACAGATTACAGTTTAATACTGCTATTTATGTTTTACATACTCGGTACGTTATTTCGTACTGACGTCCATTTTTCTAGGTGCGCTGTATGTTCATGCCGCAGGTTCTGATAGAGACTCTTCTAGACCACCACAGTAGGAGTTGTTGAGTTCAGATGTCAGTAAGAGAGCTTCATCTTTCTGGAGCTTTCTAGTTATATATAGAGTATTTTGTATGGCTATGTATAGTATGTGTAGGTCTGTCACGACCCGACCCCGGGTCGCGACTGGTGCCCTACCTGGGCACCCTGTTCAGGTATACATCAGAGAATAGCAGCGGAACATACACAACTTAAACATATGTGTAAACAAAAGACAACACAGGCTGGCCGATAAGGCCGCCTTCCATACTATAAACATAAACAAAAGTACAACACGCTTCTACATTTCAACCACGTATGTGAATACTGCACTTCAGGAATAACAAGCGTGGCGGACAGGCCCCGCCATACCACGAATATACATGAATCTACTACCTCAGTGGAAAACTGCACAAGAGCTAAACCTCGGAGCAAATGGAGCTTTCTCTCAAAGACTGAACCAAGATCCTAAGAGAAAGGATCACCAACCTGGGTACCTAAAACCTGCGGGCATGAACGCACCCCAAGAGGGTCATAACAACAGTACCGAATATGGAAGAAATAACGCATAAGAAATGATCATGACTGCATAAAAAGAATGTCATTTTAACTCCCGAAATCAATCGTATATTTACCTTTCCTTTCCTTCTTTCAATAAGAATTAACCTGAGATTCTTACATACATTCTTAAGAGTTTTATCCTGTATTTTTCACATATCTTACATATCTTACATAACATAATCCGTCCCATTTGCGTTATGGACGGTGTCTTGATGAATCATGTGACATAATCCGCCCGCTGGGGGCTCGGTGTCTTGTGGAATCATGTAGCATAATCCGCCCTGTGGGCTCGGTGTCATAGAATCATGTAGCATAATCCGCCCGCTGTGGGGCTCGGTGTACTGTGGAATCATGTAGCATAATCCGGCCCGCCTGTGGGGCTCGGTGTACTGTGGAATCATGTAGCATAATCCGGCCCGCCTGTGGGGCTCGGTGTACTGTGGACTCATGTAGCATAATCCGGCCCGCCTGTGGGGCTCGGTGTAAGATGACGTAACCCGGCCTATGTGAAGGCTCGGGGTAATATGGCGTAATCCGGCCTATGTGTAGGCTCGGTGTATCTCATAACGTAATCCGGCCTATTTGTAGGCTCGGTGTATCTCATAACGTAATCCGGCCTATTTGTAGGCTCGGTGTATCTCATAACGTAATCCGGCCTATTTGTAGGCTCGGTGTGATCCTTCCTTACATAACATTTTAACCCGTCTTATTACTACTTCTTAAGTCGTCATAACAACTTCCCATAAAGCTGTTATAACAACCTTTCATTTTAGAGAACTTAAGACACTTTTATTCTTACAACATTAGGAAAACTAGATCCAAAAATACTACGTACATACATACTTAAAAAGAATCATAGAACTCCTTTCTTTTTAAAGCTCAAGTCACATACTCTTTTGGAAGCCATCTTCTTAACTTTTGAAATAAATTAAGAAGCCATACTTTGTAAAATTAAGTCATTTCCACTTATAAAATCAAGGCTCGTAGCATACACTCTTTAAAATCATGTCGCTTATACTTATAAAATCATGTCATCAATACTTTAGAAATCAAGTCCCATAACTTGAAAAATAAAGTTTCAAAATCCTTCAAAGACAACCAAAGTTCATAGTCTTAAAACTTCATAACATACATTCTTTAAAGTCCATTTACTTATACTTATAAAAAAAAATATAAAGTTCCATACACTTCCAAAACCAAGTAACTTATTCTCTTAAAATCATATAACTTCCACTTTTAAAATCAATCCCCTTTTCACATATAAATTCAAGTAATTTTCGAACATAAAATCCACTTACTTACTTTAAATAAATCAAGACACATAGCTTTAAATCAAATCTCATAATTTCCTAACCATTCTTACCAACATATCCCATAAGACTTGGTAAGGACTTAGGACAATTTAACATACTTTTAACTTAGGATCAACAATGTGAATACTTCTTAACTTCTAAGAGAAGGAATCATGAAATACTATCACATGGATATTTCATACGTAGGATCATGCCAAAGAAAGAAGGGGTTCACATACCTCGCGACGATTGTCGACAAGTAGCAAAATGCTCCAAAGTACTTCAACCTTGAGCTATTCCATTCTTCAAGTAGGATACACTATACTTAGTACATCAACCTATAATGGTCACCATACGTCCATTAACCTCTTACTTCATACGTAGAATATTCTAGGTGCTAAGTCGCTAAATTCTACGGAAAATCGGACAGCACCTCCTTTGTTTCTACTCACTTTGCCACCTTTTCCAAGGCCGAATACAATAACCAAACAGCCCCAATTGGCTCACATCAATATAGAAGGTAGTCCAGTACAAATGAATAACAAACTAATACAAACTACATGTCCAAATCCGGCCACCTTGAGTTCAACAATACTAATTCTTATCAAATTTCCATTTCAATCCAACTTGGTAGCATAACATGATATCTAGTCGCAACCAATTATAACTACTATAATCTTCAAGTCAATTACATGCGACGATTCTAATAACGATCAAATTGTATTCCAACTTAACATGACTTACTTCCATTTCGAACTTAAGCTACAAGTAATCCATAATACTTATAAACTTCAACTTAACAACTTCATGCTAGCAACATGTAAAGCTAACAACAACAATATAAATAATTTTGTAACACTTTCAAAGAACAAGATTATACCTCAACGAGTTGTAATCCAATCTTCAAAACCGAAGTTGCTCCTTAGCAACCTAGAGCCTCATCAAGACACCTCAATCCGCTCCTTGAGACCCTTAGAACCACACCAACAACTTTCCTTCAAACCTCCAATCCAAAACCTAGAAAGCCACTAGGTTTTCACTTTGACTAACAGAAAACTATCTTTTTCCGAGATTTTTCTATTGAGATATGCCTACAATACACATAGGGACCTTGGTTTAAAGTGGGAAGATTATTGGATAACAAACAAAAAAAATTCTTGTGGGAAGCTAGCCTAACCCGAGAGCACCTCAAAGGATTCTTGAAATTCTTGGAAATTTTTCTAAGTGTCAAACTTGGTCTTGCTACTAGTAGTGTTATATAGAACCTTGGAGGGTCAAGATGCAAACAATTGGGTGGTTTGGATGATCTCTTATTAAATATCAAGACTTGTGGGACCTTTGACTTTGGTCAATTTTGTCAAGCTAATTAATTGGAAGACTTAGTCATCCTAAGGCTATGGTCAATGACCATTCTGGCCATGACATTTTCGTCCAAGGCATCAATAAGGGGGGGTGACAAGTGTCGCCCTCCCATTCGTCACAATAATACGCTTTCCGACAATTTCATAATTCCGATAAAATTTTACAAGTCTCAAATCTTGACACTTATGAGTTCTTACGTACGTTCTTAAAACATGTCCTGTAAATACGGGGTGTAACATTCTTCCCCCCTTAGAAACATTCGTCCTCGAATGTTCTTTCGGAGTCCAATCTAATTAAAACGCGACATAGTCTCCTTATACTACACCCTTGTTACGACATATGCCACCCATGGCCACATAACAATTTTTATACTAAGATGTCATCCTTGGCACTCACGAAGCCAACCAGCCCATACTTATAATGACCTCAAAGTCCGTCATAATCCTCTATACTAGGTCTACTAGGGTCTGACGACTGTATCATCACCGGGAAAACCTCATATTCCCGCTCAGCTACCACCCCACACACACTCACGGGTGTAGTTACCCCGAAAGGTTCTTAAGGATTCAGGCTCTATTCCTTAACACTTGGTTGTTATCTTTCTTACTGGTCGCGCTCTTTCCGTATTTCCAACTCACACTAGTATACATAACTTCCATACCGATGCTGACCTCCAATCTTTGGAGTCACTCTATAAAACAAAATAAGGCCATTTCCGGCTTTCACTACCTGGTTCCGGTGGAACGCGTCCACGAACCCGTAAAACAATTAACTAGACTTGGGCCTTGCACCCTCGTGACCCTGTCACGTAGAGGAACTACTACCAACTGATACCACTCCATTCCAGGCCATGGGGAGACCCGCAACAGGTCCCCACCCCGTCCCGCCGTCGCACTTAACTCTTATTCTTGGTCTATAATAAATCTTTCTACCCGAGAAGACCTTGTACATCTAAGGTCTCAGCGGTCAGCGATATTCTTAGGCTCGCAATTTCCATGCTCCAAGCCTACCTTATCAGTCCCCCCGTAAACGGGTACAAAAACTTCTCATAATACCATAACCATGTTGTCTCGATCACAACAACCACTGCTTACTCTATACAGACTTCATCCGTACAATTCTCTTAAGCCTACTACGCAGCTTAATCTATTAACATGACATTCCGTTAGGTTCCTTAACATGGCTTCTTAAGGGTTCACTACCCTATCAGACAGCTCATCCCTTCCCAATTATCTCGAAATACAACACAAAACCTTGGCGAAAGTTCATTAACTAGTCCATACCTCCCCGGTATCTAGTTAGTCTTTACCAATCTCTGGTAATCTAAAATCATTCTAGGCAACACGCGTCTGACCCTCGTACATAACTCCGTATAGATGTATGTCACAATACCAACTATACTATAATCATTACCAACACGATACGCAATCCACATAGTCATTCCCGGTCATCACGCTTTCTCGTAGTGCGAATCAACATAACTCGTTAGGGAGGGCGACCCTAACAATCTGACTCTATCGCACGATCTCAGAGTGAGAAGAATGGAAACCAATCCTAAATGTCCTGCAGCCTCCTGATTATAGATGTGGTGCACAACACATCGATAATCAAGACTCTACTAGACACGGTCTGTAGACACCTTCCGAGGACTAACTGCTCTGATACCACTTTTGTCACGACCCGACCGGTCGCGGTGATCGGTGCCCTACACGCACCTGTTCAGGTATACATCAGAAAATAGCAGCGGAACATACACAACTTAAACATATGTGTAAACAAAAGACAACACAGGCTGGCCGATAAGGCCGCCTTCCATACTATAAACATAAACAAAAGTACAACACAGTTCTTACAGCCCAACCACATATGTGAATACAGACCTCTAGGAATAACAAGCGTGGCGGACGGGGCCCGCCATACCACGAATATACATGAATCTACTACCTCGTGGAAAACTGCCAAGAGCTAAACCTGCGAGCAAATGGAGCTTTCTCAAAGATCAACCAAGATCCTAAGAGCAAGGATCACCAACTGGTACCTAAAACTGCGGGCATGAACGCAGCCCAAGAAGTCGATAACAAAAACCGAATATGGAACAGAAATAACGCACAGTAAACAGATCATGACTGTACAAAAGAATGTCATTTTAACTCCCGAAATCAATCGTATATTAACCGTTCCTTTCCTTCTTTCAATAAGAATTAACCTCATATTCTTACATACATACTTAAGAGTTTAATCCAGTCTTTTTCACATAACTTACATATCTTACATAACATAATCCGGCCCATTTGCGGGACACGGTGTACTGATGAATCATGTGACATAATCCGCCCGCTGTGGCTCGGTGTCTTGTGGAATCATGTAGCATAATCCGCCCGCTGTGGGGCTCGGTGTCTTGTGGAATCATGTAGCATAATCCGCCCGCTGTGGGGCTGCACTGTGGAATCATGTAGCATAATCCTGACCGCATGTGGGGCTCGGTGTAAGATGACGTAACCCGGCCTATGTGTAGGCTCGGGGTAATATGGCGTAATCCGGCCTATGTGTAGGCTCGGTGTATCTCATAACGTAATCCGGCCTATTTGTAGGCTCGGTGTATCTCATAACGTAATCCGGCCTATTTGTAGGCTCGGTGTATCTCATAACGTGTCCGACCTATTTGTAGGCTCGGTGTGATCCTTCCTTACATAACATTTTAACCCGTCTTATTACTACTTCTTAAGTCGTCATAACAACTTCCCATAAAGCTGTTATAACAACCTTTCATTTTAGAGAACTTAAGACACTTTTATTCTTACAACATTAGGAAAACTAGATCCAAAATACTACGCATACATACTTAAAAGAATCATAGAACTCCTTTCTTTTTAAAGCTCAAGTCACATACTCTTTTGGAAGCCATCTTCTTAACTTTTGAAATAAATTAAGAAGCCATACTTTGTAAAATTAAGTCATTTCCACTTATAAAATCAAGGCTCGTAGCATACACTCTTTAAAATCATGTCGCTTATACTTATAAAATCATGTCATCAATACTTTAGAAATCAAGTCCCATAACTTGAAAAATAAAGTTTCAAAATCCTTCAAAGACAACCAAAGTTCATAGTCTTAAAACTTCATAACATACATTCTTTAAAGTCCATTTACTTATACTTATAAAAAAAAATATAAAGTTCCATACACTTCCAAAACCAAGTAACTTATTCTCTTAAAATCATATAACTTCCACTTTTAAAATCAATCCCCTTTTCACATATAAATTCAAGTAATTTTCGAACATAAAATCCACTTACTTACTTTAAATAAATCAAGACACATAGCTTTAAATCAAATCTCATAATTTCCTAACCATTCTTACCAACATCTCCCATAAGACTTGGTAAGGACTTAGGACAATTTAACATACTTTTAACTTAGGATCAACAATGTGAATACTTCTTAACTTCTAAGAGTAGAAGGAATCATGAAATACTATCACATGGATATTTCATACGTAGGATCATGCCAAAGAAAGAAGGGGTTCACATACCTCGCGACGATTGTCGACAAGTAGCAAAATGCTCCAAAGTACTTCAACCTTGAGCTATTCCATTCTTCAAGTAGGATACACTATACTTAGTACATCAACCTATAATGGTCACCATACGTCCATTAACCTCTTACTTCATACGTAGAATATTCTAGGTGCTAAGTCGCTAAATTCTACGGAAAATCGGACAGCACCTCTTTTGTTTCTACTCACTTTGCCACCTTTTCCAAGGCCGAATACAATAACCAAACAGCCCCAATTGGCTCACATCAATATAGAAGGTAGTCCAGTACAAATGAATAACAAACTAATACAAACTACATGTCCAAATCCGGCCACCTTGAGTTCAACAATACTAATTCTTATCAAATTTCCATTTCAATCCAACTTGGTAGCATAACATGATATCTAGTCGCAACCAATTATAACTACTATAATCTTCAAGTCAATTACATGCGACGATTCTAATAACGATCAAATTGTATTCCAACTTAACATGACTTACTTCCATTTCGAACTTAAGCTACAAGTAATCCATAATACTTATAAACTTCAACTTAACAACTTCATGCTAGCAACATGTAAAGCTAACAACAACAATATAAATAATTTTGTAACACTTTCAAAGAACAAGATTATACCTCAACGAGTTGTAATCCAATCTTCAAAACCGAAGTTGCTCCTTAGCAACCTAGAGCCTCATCAAGACACCTCAATCCGCTCCTTGAGACCCTTAGAACCACACCAACAACTTTCCTTCAAACCTCCAATCCAAAACCTAGAAAGCCACTAGGTTTTCACTTTGCGACTAACCCGAAAACTATCTTTTTCCGAGATTTTTCTATTGAGATATGCCTACAATACACATAGGGACCTTGGTTTAAAGTGGGAAGATTATTGGATAACAAACAAAAAAAATTCTTGTGGGAAGCTAGCCTAACCCGAGAGCACCTCAAAGGATTCTTGAAATTCTTGGAAATTTTTCTAAGTGTCAAACTTGGTCTTGCTACTAGTAGTGTTATATAGAACCTTGGAGGGTCAAGATGCAAACAATTGGGTGGTTTGGATGATCTCTTATTAAATATCAAGACTTGTGGGACCTTTGACTTTGGTCAATTTTGTCAAGCTAATTAATTGGAAGACTTAGTCATCCTAAGGCTATGGTCAATGACCATTTTGGCCATGACATTTTCGTCCAAGGCATCAATAAGGGGGGGTGACAAGTGTCGCCCTCCCATTCGTCACAATAATACGCTTTCCGACAATTTCATAATTCCGATAAAATTTTACAAGTCTCAAATCTTGACACTTATGAGTTCTTACGTACGTTCTTAAAACATGTCCTGTAAATACGGGGTGTAACAAGGTCGGGGTCCTATCCTAGCCATATGTCAGTTCAGTTACTCGTAGAGGCTCACGAACTTGCTTTGTTATGTACAATAGTGATATATAACCTTGTCAGCTAGGTTGTATTTTGTTAAACCATATTGTGACCTCGTCGGTCATGTTATGTATATACATGTTGGGTTGTTCCCTCATGTTCAGTTTTGTTGTTGTAATATATCTTAGTACGACCTTGTCGGCTGGAAGTATATTCACGTGAAGCCTGATCATCAGAGTGGTATGCTCGGGATAGCAAGGCACCGGGTGCTGGCCATACCTCCTCCCCTATTTGTGGTGTGAAAGGATACAATCCTAACCTTAGCTGGTATCATGATCAATTATCATGAGAACAAGCAACATAAGAGAAGTCCTGAAGAATATTTAATTTCATCAAATTTAACCACGTGAATTCTCAATTATATTCACATCATATTTGAATCGAGATGGACAATCGGTCATGCCAATTGATATAGCTTTTATTTCTCTCAAACCTCCCGTAGAGGTGAGTTATGGTTTAGATTCAACCATACATGAGCACGTCTTTATCCATAATTTTATCATATCTTAACACATTCACTTTCAAAAATGGTCGAGCATTCACGATGCTCATCATTAGTCACATTCTCTTCAAGTAATTGACAATAATCATTTGTACATACTTCATAAATTTTTCAATATGGGCTGATTATTTTGCCCCAACATTTATCATAGTTATTCATATAGCCCCGCCTCAACATCATTGTGAAAGGTAAAATGTGGCCTCACTTTGTGTTTCTTTCTTTTGATGAAGGATTGATAAAGCTTGACAAAATATTCTGACAAACGACAGTCATGTGCCTAATTCTCATTCATACCACATCGATGGCCAACATTACCTTCACCTTTTAAAGGATTATTCCGGAAAACTCTTAAGTTCTCTTATTTATAATTACCACCATGGTGATGATTATTATTTTGTCCTTTGCCACGCTCACGTTCATTCATACAACCCTAATAATTATTTAGTCTTCTTTCAGACTTTAAATAAATTGAGCTCACATTCGCTTCATGGAATGGAGAAGATCCAGTGGAACAAGCTTCATAATATTTATTCACTAAAAAGGCATAATTTTACCTTAATCACTATATCATCAATATGGTGCATTGGGTCGCGACCCCAATGTCTTATCCATATAGGGTGTGTTAGAACATACTAATTTGGGACCCAACCCAATATCTTATCACCATGGTGCATCAAGACTTGAACCCAATGTCTTACCCTCATAAAATCATGTTAAGCCATAATGTATTGAGACCCAATCCAACATCTAATCATCATGGTGTTACACCTCGTAATTTCAAGGCAATGAAGTGAGAACGTAATTAAGAAAATAAGATTCGAGTATTGAAATAAAAGTATATTTACGTACGCTAATACGGAATAATTTTGGATATAACATATGCGACGACGAGAATTAATACTAGTGGTTGAATTTTTCCAATGGGGTTATGGATTAGTGTCGTATTATAAAATCTTGACATGAAGAATATGAGGCCATTTCAAAAATTTCAGATTTTATCTAAGATTGATTATGTGGGAGATAACTAATTGTGGGATTAATTTAAGTAGAGAGGATGAAAAATGTGTGGATAAAACAAGTGGCAATTCTCGTTCGCTACATGGACAACATGCAAAACAAATTTTCAGATTTTTACTTAGACCCATGCCCACTCATCTCAACACCTTTAATTCAAAACTCACCCCCAATATCTCTCATCTTCCTCCTATCTTCTCCACCAGATTTTCTCTCCTATCCATAGTCAAATTGAAGATTTAATTAACCCATCTTCTAAGATTAAGATCTTCTACAAGTTCTAAGCCATGGAAAGCTCACCAAAACAGTGAGTCACGGTACACTGCTGGCCGAAAATTGCTCTAGAAAATTCAAGATTTGGAGGAGCATTTTGGAATAAAAACATGTAAGTGAGATGGTTTTAAACTTTTAGAATACATGCATGTCATTATAAGTTGAAGAAATGGGGAAAATGGTGCAAAAGGAATGGAGCAGTGACTGTGCATTAGGGATTGTTTTGGGCAAAAATTAAGGTAAGACTTCTTCTTCTTATAGTTTAATTGGAGTTACATGATGTTGTAGTTTAAGAAATGAACTTGTGTTAAGAGAAACTTGGAATTAAGACAATGCATGTGACTGTTTTGGTGAGGTAAAACCGATTTTGGGACTGCTTTTACCGAGTTAGAGTTGTTGTAATTACATTGGGTTGGATTTTTGTTGTTGTTATTATCGTCACTAATTTCATGTTAAGAATGAAGGAAATCTTGATATTTAAAGTTGTAATTGGTTATATAAAAGTGTTGAAATATAAATTGGATTTTAAGGAAGTTATGAGAAGAGTTATGGAATTAGGTGTGGACCGAGACCTTCATGAAATTATTGGACATTATTGTGTTGTATTTAGGGGTTGTTTTGTTGAAGTTAGAATGCTGGAAATTTAGTTATAAACATGCATATACATTGTTGTAATTGTGGATATATGTCTTAAAGGAATTGAAGTGTAGAAAGGTGTTATGTTTCAAACTATAAGACTTGCACTCTTGTTGTTGTTGCTAGAAGTATGGACTGTTTTAATGGACTGTTTTAAGGGCTGATTTAATATGGATTAAGGGGCTGAATTAAGATGAGAAATAGGTGTGTTAATCACCTTGGTTGCTGTTTTGGTTGTATTCCTTGAATGTAAAGAGAAAGAATGTATAACGATGGCGTATATGGATTATTTGGGACTGTTTTGGTTATGTCCTTGAGACATGTCTTATTATTGATGCTTTTGAACTTGTTTGTGAGTTATGGATGTGTATATTAGTAGGGGAAGTGCTGCCCAATTTTATATAACAAAAGAGTCATCATTCGATACATATAAAGTATCCTAGTAACCATAGAGTTGGCGAACATATTACTATTGTTATAGGTCGAAGTGCTAATCGTGACGAATATTAATTATTGAGTTGGTTAGTTCGACAATAAGGTATGTGAAACTATCCTTTCTTCTTTTTGCATGATTTATATAAAATTAGCGTACGGCGGACGTACATAATTCCATTGAATCTTAATTCCTAGTGACACTTGATATGATAGTTGCCTTTGATTTTACAAGTGATAGTTCATTCTATTTATTCCATTTGAGAGTCAAATGATGATTTAATTTGCATATGTTTACTTATGATAATCAATTCGTGCTTGATGTGATTATATCATTTCACCGAGTCCCGGGCCGGCAATGTTCGTGCGAAGTTCCTTGCATTGTTCATCGAGTCCCTCACAAGAGGGTCGGGATACGTTATATGTATATACATGATGATTCCATGGACAAGAATCTATGATGATAATGAGCTCACCGAGTCCCAGAATGGGCCGGGATACGTTATATGGACAGGTATCCATGATTGTGATGATTCCATCGAGTCCCTCACAAGAGGGCCGGGATACGTTATATGTATATAGATACGATGATTCTATGGACAGACATCCATGATTTTGATAGGACTCTCATTTTTATAAGGCATAGTTGACTTTCATTTTTATAAGGCTCAGTTGACTCTAATTTTTATATGGCACATTTGTATTGGTATTTTGGTTATCATACTTGTCTCTTGTTATCTTCTGGCCAGTTATGATCTTCTTTACAGTACTTCATGTTTTACATACTCAGTACATTATTTCGTACTGACCCTCTTTCTTCGGGGGGCTACATTTCATGCCCGCAGGTACAGATACTCAGTTTGGTAATCCTCCAGTCTAGGGTTCCTGCTCAGCTATTTGGAGAGCTCCATTGTTCCGGAACCTAGTCATTTGGTAGAGGGGGATACTAGTCAGATCCCGAGAGTTACTAGGGCTCGTACCCAGTCTACGCCCGAGATTGTACTCCAATCGATGAGTTCTGCTACACCGTCACCTTTAGAGGAGCTTAGAGCAGCAGCAACTCCAGTTCAAAGGGCAGCATCACCAGCTCCCGGGGCCCCAACACCTGAGCCTCCAGCTCCTCAACCATGGGCGGAGGATAGGGCCATGAGAGATGCAGTTCAGCTGCAGACCATATTAGTGGCAGGGCAGGCTCGCAGGCCTGGACTAGGAGTTGACAACAGATCTGATAGTTTGAGGATTCGTGACTTCGTAAGTAGAGTGCACTGTTATGCAATGAGACTAGATCGCTACTTGATTGATGGTTGTATGGCAGTAGCTCTTCAGCCCGGTATGAATATTACTCGGGTACAGGCCTATGCACAGGTGGTAGAGGACCGACACAGAGGACGTCAACCAGATAGGGATCAGGACAGAGGCCAGCATAAGAGGGCTAGGTTGGCTGGGTATTCAGGTAATTCTCGAGGCGGGCAGCCTCAGCAACATGTTAGATATTCTTCCCAGCCAGCACAGAGTGTACCCCCACAGTCCACAGGTAGGATATTGGACCGCACAGGGTATTCAGATGCGGGTCAGAGCTCTAGGGCTTCAGGTTCGAACAGAGGTTCTAGTCAATCGAGGCCACTTTTGCCTCGGTGTTCTCGGTGTGGTAGGTCTCATTTTGCGGAAGGTGTTTTGCTATCGGTGCTTGTTTTAATTGCGACCATCAAGGCCATATGATGAGAGTGTCCTTTTAGAAGGGATACATGTGGTATGGCTCACCATCGGATCTCTTTGGTTCATCTTCTTCTATAGCTACGCCACAGGTATGTGTTATTCATATGCCAAAGAGCGCGATAGAGGTAGTGGCGGAGTTTCCAGTTCTAGCGGTCCCTCGAACCGCATATATGCTTTGGCTAACATGCAGGATCAGAAGGCGTCACCAAATATGGTTACAGGTATATTATCAATCTTTTTCCAAGACATACATGCATTGATAGATCCAGGTTCCACCTTATCATATATATCTCCCCTTGTTGCTAGTAGAACCAGAATAGAACCTGAGTCGATAGAACCATTTGAGGTAGCTACACCAGTAGGAGAGTCTGTCATAGCTAAGCGAGTATATAAAAATTGTTCGGTGGTTATATATAGTCGTCATACCATAGCAGAGTTCTTAGAGTTAGATATGACTGACTTTGATGTTATTATGGGTATGGATTGGTTGACTTCTTGTTATGCTAATTTTGAGAAAAAATGGTTCGATTTCAGTTTCCAGGCGAACCAATTATAGAGTGGAAACGGAATACAGCATCGCCAAGGGGTAAGTTTATTTCATACCTCAAGGCAAGGAAGATGGTAAGAAAATGTTATATTTATCATTTGGTTCAGGTACATGATACGGAAGCAGAGGTACCGGCTCTTCGGTCAATTCCGATAGTTAGTGAATTCCCATATGTATTCCCAGATGATATTCTAGGTCTTCCTTCGAAACGGAATATAGAGTTCACTATAGATGTACTGCCAGGTACCCAACCCATATTTATTCCTCCTTATAGAATGACACCTGCAGAGCTGAATGAGTTAAAGGATCAACTGAGAGACTTGTTAGAAAAAGGCTTCATCAGGCCTAGTACATCACCTTGGGGAGCACCTGTACTATTTGTGATGAAGAAAGATAGGTCGTTGCGGATGTGTATTGATTATAGGCAGCTGAATAAGGTGACAATAAAGAATAGGTATCCTCTTCTCAGGATTGATAATTTATTTGACCAGTTGCAGGGTGCTAAGTGTTTCTCAAAGATAGACTTGCGGTCAGGTTATCATCAGGTGCGGGTAAAGGAGACATATATTTCTAAAACAACATTCAGGACCCGATACGTACATTATGAGTTTAGAGTGAATACATTTGGGTTGACCAATACTCCAACAGTGTTTATGGATTTGATGAACTGAGTGTTCAAGCCATTCCTGGATATGTTCATTATTGTATCCATTGATGATATCCTGGTTTATTCACGTTCAGAAGAGGAGCATGCATACCATTTGAGGGTGGTACTTAGGGTACTCCATCACCAGAAGTTGTATGCCAAATTTTCTAAGTGCAAATTTTGGTTGACTTCAGTAGCATCCTTGGGGAATTTATCGGAGCTGATGGTATTCAGGTAGATACACAGAAGATTGAGGCGGTAAAGACTTGACCCAGACATATGACCCTACTGAGGTACGTAGTTTTCTGGGGTTAGCGGGATATTACAGAAGGTTCGTAGAGAAATTTGCCTCAATTTCAGCGCCTTTAACAAGACTAACTCAGAAGGCAGCTAAGTTCCAATGGACGGATGCTTGTGAGCAAAGCTTTCATTTGTTGAAAGACAAGTTGACTACGGCATCAGTTCTAACTCTTCCTAAGGGACCAAATGGTTATGTTATTTATTGTGATGCTTCAGGTATTGGATTAGGTTGTGTGTTAATGCATCATGGCAGAGTTATAACTTATGCCTCCCGACAGCACATGAAGCACGAGGAGAACTACCCTACTAATGACCTAGAGTTAGCGGCAGTGATTCATGCTTTGAAGATATAGAGACATTATTTATATGGTGTTCATGTTGATATTTACGCGAATCACGAGAGTCCCAATATATATTTAAGCAGAAAGAGTTGAATTTACGACAGAGACGGTGGCTAGAATTACTAAAGGATTATGATGTCGATATTCTATACCATCCAGGGAAAGCAAATGTTATGGCAGATACTCTTAGCCGTAAATCTATGGGTAGCTTGACGGAACTACAACCGGAAAGAAAGGAGATAGTTCGTGAGATATATCGGCTAGCTAGTCTTGGAGTCTGTTTGGCTAATTCTGGAGATAGTGGAGTTTTTGTTCGAGGGGTTGCTGAGTCCACTATCATAGAATAGGTAAAGAGACAACAGTATGAGGATCCTGTTCTGGCACAGTATAGAGATGCAACTCTTCGAAAGGAGAAGACTCTATTCGAGGTTGCACCTGACGGGGTACTACGATATGGCGGCAGATTGTGTGTACCTGATATTGCAGGGCTACGATGGCAGGTTATGGGAGAGGCACACTATGCTCGTTATTCTATTCATCCAAGGTCAACAAAGAAGTATCATGACCTTAGATGCTTATATTGGTGGGATGACATAAAAAGGGACATAACGGAGTTTGTCACTCAGTGCCCGAATTGTCAACAGGTTAAGGTCGAGAACCAGAAGCCTGATGGCTTACTGCAGGAGATAGAGATCCCAACTTGGAAGTGGAAAGTGATTAATATGCACTTCATTACAGGCTTACCTCATACTCAGCGGAAGTATGACTCTATATGGGTTATTGTGGATAGGCTGATGAAATCAACCCATTTTTTTCCAGTCAAGACTACCTATTCAGCGAAAGACTGTGCGAGGTTATACATCAGGGAGATAGTGAGACTTCATGGAGTTTCCACATCTATTATATCGGACAGAGGAGCTTAATTTAAAGCTAATTTTTAGAGGTCGTTCCAAAAGGGATTGGGGACACAGGTGAGTCTTAGCACGATATTTCATCCTCAGACTGATGGGCAAGCTGAACGTATTATTCAGACACTAGATGATATATTGCGGGTTGTATTATTGACTTCAGAGGTAGTTGATATGATCATTTACCACTTATTGACTTTGCTTAAACAATAGCTACCATTCTAGTATCCAGATGGCACCATACGAGGCCTTATATGAGAGGAAGTGCAGGTCACCTATCAGTTGGTTCGATATAGGCGAGACTAAGTTAATCGGCCCAGACATGGTTCAACAAGTTGTGGATAAGGTGAAGCTTATTCAGGAGAGATTATTAGCAGCCCAAAGTCGACAGAAGTCATATGCAGATAAGAGACGTCGACACTTAGAGTTTCAGGTTGGTGATTGGGTTTTCCTGAAGGTGTCACCCATGAAGGGTGTGATGAGATTCGACAAAAGGGGGAAGCTTAGCCTGAGATACATTGGGCCTTATCAGATTATTCGTTGGATAGACAAGGTTGCCTATGAGTTGGACTTACCATCTAATTTGAAAGCGATACATCCAGTATTTCATGTATCGATGTTGCGTAAGTGTATTGGTGATCCTTCTAGAGTATTTCCTGTAGATGATGTTCAGGTTACAGATGAGTTGTCTTATGAGGAGAGCCCCATATCGATACTTGATCGCCAGGTCAGAAGGTTACGTACTAAGGATGTGTCTTCCGTCAAGGTATTATGGTGAAACAACAATAGGGAAGAAGTGACTTGGGAAGCAGAAAACGAGACAGAAAGGTGTTTCGGACAAAGGCGACAGGGCCGCGGCGCCGAAAGTACTGAGAGGTCGCTGAAGTTGCAGCGCCGCGGCGCCGGGACAGCAGGGCCGCGGCGCCGAAAGTTCAGAGAGGCTGCGGGGGTTTCAGCGCCGAGGCGGGATTTTTGGGCGGAAAAACTTAGAAAAATCAGATTTTTCTTTTAAAAGACCTTGGGAGGGTGACAAGTGTCCCCCCCCCCATCTGATTTCTTGCATGCAATATATTGACCAAGTCTTGAAGACTTGGTCATCTTCCAATTTCTCTCTCTCTCTAAAGCTTAAGCTCCCACTTCTCTCTAAATTTCCAAGAGAAATTCAAGCCTAAAGAAAAATCTGAAAAAGTAAAAGAAAGAAAGAAGCTTGTGGCTAGCTTGTTGGTGTTGTTGTGGTGGTGTTCTTGGCAAGGAAGCTAGCAAAATATTTGGAATAAGTTTGGCTAAAACTTTAAGGTAACATTTCTTCCTTTAGAAGTAGTTTTTAGTGTTGCATGTTAAGAAGGAAGAACTTGTGGTAGCAAATAATGCTCTTAGACTCATTGCATGTAAGAACTATGGTTTGAATGTGAAGGAATTGGTTAAGAAGATATTATGAGCATATTGTAGCCTAAAAACTACCTTAGAATTGCTAAGTGAATTGTTGTACCTTTTTGGGGCAGAATTTTACACACCCAAGTTTAGGTGTGCAATCCCCTTTGAAATGTTAGATTGTTGAGCCTTAAATGTGGCGTTTGGATGATAAATTCAGCCTTGTGAAAGGTGGCAAAGTATGTAGAAACAAAGGATATGCTGCCCAATTTTCCATAGAAATTAGTGACTTTGAACTTGGATTGTTCTACATTAAGATTAGAAGTTAATAAATGTATCATGGTTATTTTAGGTTGACATATTACTTGCGGTAATTTGGACTTAGCAAGTGGATTGACCAAAGAGGTATGCGAAGCTTTCCTATCTCTTGAGCATGAATAGATGAAACTACGTAGTACGGTAGACGTACAAGATTTGGTATTCTTACTTGTTTTAAGTATATAATGACTGGTTTTGTTTTAAGAATGTATAAGTCCCTTAGTTAGGGGAAAAGTATGATTTTACTAAAGTGTAGAGTTAATATAACAACTTTATGGGAAGTTGGTTTATTAGCTTCATAAAAGGTTAATGAGAAGAGATTTACTCTAAGTAAGATAAGTATATGGCGAGGCAAATTGGTTTTAAGGCATCAATTGCCCAAGAGTTTTATGTATAAAGCAGAGTCATTTTCAAAAGAGTTGAAGCATATAGTACTTGGGTTAAACTCCCGATGTTCTTTTATTAAAGATATGATTAAGTGCCTTAAGTAAACTAAAATGAGAGGGTATATGAACAAGACTAATAAGAAGTTATAAGTTTTCTTAACTTATTTATGATTATGATATGATGTGGTTTGAGCTAGGGTAAGAGTATATCCGGCGGCAAGCCCCAAGATCGTTATACCACCTTCTCCAGGGTAAGAGTATGTCTGAGGGGCTAGCTCCAAGATCGTCATACCACCTTCTTCAGTGTAAGAGTATATCTGAGGGGCAAGCCCCAAGATCGTTATACCAGCTGCTTCAGTGTAAAAGTATATCTGAGGGGAAAGTCCCCAAGATCGTTATACCATCTGCTTCGGGGTAAGAGTATATCTGAGGGGTAAGTCCCCAAGATCGTTATACCACATGTTCCGTGGATTTGCTACCCATGATGAGAGGAATACCTCATGCGAGTCCTTATGGGCTTATGCGGGTGAAATAGTCCCACGCGGCGGTACAAATTTATGCGAGGAATACCTCATGCGGGTCCACAGGACCTATGCGGGTGAAATAGTCCCAGGAGTAGGGGTGCTTATTGATACTACGGGCGAGGTACCCTGTTTTGATCCTAAGGTCCCTATTTTATGCAGTATTGTATATATATACTTGTCACTCTTATTGTTAGTAAGGCACAGTAAAAGGTATTTTATTGTCTTCCATGACTCACTACTTTTAGACTTATGATATCATTATTATAGTATTTTCCGACTTTACATACTTGGTACATATTGTGTAATCGACCCTTCTGGGCTGCGTTCATGCCGCAGGTGGTAAGTGCATTGAGGATCCTCGTTCTTAGGATCACTATTCCGTGTCGAAGCTCCATTTCTCGGAAGCTTGTCTATCGGTACGGATATTCCTTGACGCTATAGGTATTTTGTACATTCGTGGTATGGCGGCCCCGCCCGCCACGCTTGTTATCTTTAGAGGTGCGTGGTCACATATATGTTTTGGGCTATAATAACCAGTTGTATTACTATACTTTTGTTTAAGTATGTTTTATGGAAAGCGACTTATCTACCGGTGATGTTTACCTTTTTCTAAGTTATGTGTTATGTATGTTCATTTGCTATTCTCGACATATACGGCAGGTACCGGTAGGTACCGTGGCCCCGGTTGGGTCGTGACAAAAGTGGTATCAAAGCGATTAGTCCTCGGAAAGTGTCCACGCAGTGTCTAGTAGAGTCTTGATTATCGGTGTCGCACCACATCTATAATCGGAGGTTGCAGGATATTTAGGATTGGTTTCCATTCTTTCACTCTAAGATCGTGCAATAGCCATGTTATAGGTTGAACCTCCTCCGATGTTTTCCTTTATGTATCAGTTATGCCTCCACGTAAGGCAACCGCGCCCGGCGGCAAGGCAAAGCGAGGTGCCGCTAGTGGACGCAGAGTCACGAGGCACAGCCCGATCCTTACCAGAGATGATGTTTAGAGCGGCGAGTTCCACGTCGTCGCCAGCCTCAGCAGAGTTCGAGGCGTGACGCGCCATCGAGACCGCGCAGACGAGCCTCGATCCCACATGTGGTCTGAGTACAGAGATTACGGGGAACAAATTCTGCATCGACCAAAGATAGTGGCGCGGCGATGCGAGCATACGCCAACCCTGTGAGCCGTTTGCGGATTCGGGATTTCTTGGGTTGTCACCCACCCGAGTTCTATGGTTCGAGATTTGAGGAGGATCCGCAGGAGTTTGTCCGGCGATTCTGACGGACCATGCAGTCCTTAGGCATCGTGGGTCGAGTGCATTATACTAGCTTCTTACCGGTTACGCGATATTGCGTTGAACTGGTTTGAGTCATGGGTATTGTCGAGGGGTGAGGATGCTCTTCCAGCTGATTGGGAGGAGTTCACGGAGGCATTCCTAGACCACTTCTTGCCTCCTGAGGTGAGGAGAGCCCGTGTAGATAGGTTCTTGACCTTGAGACAGGACGGGAGGACTATCAGGGAGTACAGCCTGGAGTTCGACTCCTTGGCCAGATATGCGCACACCATAGTAAATGATACATGGCGCATGTGGTTCATCGATATGTGATGGGTTAGACCGTCATATGATTATCGATGCTTGAGGGTGGCTCTTCACCGAGGATGGATATTGCCGTGATGCAGCGCATTTACGAGGATCGGCGAGAGAGAGGCAGGATCAGCTAGATTTGGGCCACCCAAGAGGCCGGGACAGCGCTCTCGTGGCGATCTTGAGGCGGCAGCCTCAGCAGCAGACTAGGTCAACATTCCAGCCAGCACAGAGTGCTCCTTCTCAGTTTTCCGGCAGGAGGTCTGATCAGCAGGGTTATTCAGGAGAAGGTCAGGGCACCAGGACTTCAGGTTTTCAGGGAGGCAGAGACCACCTACCTCTCGGTGTGTTCGATGCGGTAGGTCTCATCCGGGCGAGTGCCGTATGGGTTCGAGAGCATGTTACTCTTGTGTCCAACAGGGCCATCTAAAGAAGGATTGTCCATCCTTAGGCGGCGGGAGCGTTACGTTCAACCGACGGTGCATTCTCGGGTCTTCATCTTCAATAGTTAGACGCCCGAGGCGTGGTACTTATGGCCAGCAGCCGCGCAGAGGTCGTGGTAGGGTTCGGTTCTAGCGGTCCTCGTAACCGCATATATGCTATGTCCAATGACAGACCGTGAGGCGTCGCGATTTCGCCACAGTACATTATTGGTTTCTTCTTTGTGATGTATATGCTTTGATAGATCCAGTGTTCTACCTTGTCCTACATATCTCCTCATATTGCCATTAGAATAGGGATGAGCCGAGTCCATAAGACCTTTTGAGGTGGCTACGCCCGATGGTGATTCGATGGTAGGCGGCGTGTATAAGGCTTGCCTGTGACTATAGATACCGTCGACTTCAGCCGACTTGATAGAGTTGGATATGACGGACTTTGATGTGATTATGGGTATGGATTGGCTAGCATCTTGCTATGCCAACGTGGATCGTAGAGAGAGATTAGTTCGGTTCCAGCTTCTGGTGATCAGGTATCGAGTGGAAGGAATACCGCATCGCCGGCGGGTAAGTTTATTTCTTACCTCAAGGCTAGGAAGATGGTGCGAAGGGTATATCTACCATCCGGTTCGGTATTCGACATCGAGGTGAGGTACCGACCTTGATCGATCCGGTTGTTAGAGAGTTTCGGCACGTATTCCCGCACGAGCTTCCGCATCCATCCCGAGAGGAGATTGAGTTTTGTATTGATTTGGCGCGGACACTCGACCGATATCTATTCCGCCATACGGATGGCACCCGCCGAGTTGAAGGAATGAAGGACCACCTGAAAGATTTCTTTGGAGAAGGGCTTTATTAGGCCAAGTGTTTCTCCCCGGGAGCACGGTGTTGTTTGTAAAGAAGAAGGATGGACGCTGCGTATGTGTATTGATTACGGCTAAACAAGGTAACTATCAAGAAGATATCCCCTCCCGGGATTGGCGATTTGTTTGACGATTGTTGCGAGGTGCAAAGTGTTTTCCAAGATAGACTCGCGGTCTGGTTATCATCAGGTGCGAGTTAGAGAGATAGATATCCCAAAGACTGCATTCAGGACCCGGTATGGGCACTATGAGTTCAGGGTGATGTCTTTCGGGTTGACCAACGCCCCAGCAGTATTCATGGATTTGATGAATAGGGTGTTCAGGCCATTCTTGGATATGTTCGTTATAGTGTTCATTGATGATATCTTGGTATATTCGCGCACAGAGCAGGAGCATACAGATCATTTGAGGACGGTATTGGGAGTCCTCCGAGACCGGCAGTTGTATGCCAAGTTCTCGAAGTGCGAGTTCTGGTTGGCTTCAGTGGCTTTCTTAGGGCATGTTATCGGGGCCGACGGCATTCGGGTTGATACAGCTAAGATTGAAGCAGTCAAGACTTGGCCTGCACTCCACTACACCGGAGTGCGCGGCTTTGGGCCTTGCAGGTTACTATCGGAGGTTTGTAGAGAAGTTTGCTTCTATTTCAGCCCCTTTGACTAAGCTGACTCAGAAGGCAGCTATGTTCCGGTGGACGGATACTTGTGAGGAAAGTTTCCAGTTGCTAAAGGAGAAGTTGACGACCGCCCCAGTTCTTACTCTTCCGGAGGGCTTAGATGGATATGTGGTTTATTGTGACGCGTCAGGTGTCGGGCTTGGGTGCGTGCTGATGCAGCACGGCAGAGTTATAGCTTATGCATCTCGACAGCTTAGGAAGCATGAGAAGAACTATCCCACACATGACTTGGAGTTGGCAGCAGTGATTCATGCCTTGAAGATCTGGAGACATTATTTATATGGAGTTCATGTGGACATTTACACAGACCACAAGAGTCTCCAGTATATCTTCAGCCAGAGGGAGCTGAACTTGCGACAGAGACGGTGGTTGGAGCTACTTAAGGATTACGATGTTGACATTCTATACCACCCAGGGAAGGCCAATGTAGTTGCAGATGCCCTTAGTCGCAGATCGATGGGTAGTCTGTCTGATGTTCAGCCAGAGAAGAGGGATATGGTCCGAGAGTTACATCAGCTAGCGAGCCTTGGGATTCGTTTGGTTGATTCTGATAGTGACGGAATTCGGGTTCGAGAGGTTGCCGAGTCTTCCATCGTCGAGGAGGTGAAGAGGCGACAGTATGAGGATCCGATTTTGATGCGATGCAGAGATGTCGCTGTTCAGAAAGAGGAGTCTATTTGAGGTAGCGCCGGATGGGGTGCTAAGATTCGAGGGCCGGTTGTGTGTTCCCGATGTGACAGGACTTCGTCAGCAGATTCTGGGGGAGGCACACAGTGCTCGTTATTCTATTCATCCGGGGTCGACTAAGATGTATCATGACCTCAGATGCGTGTATTGGTGGGATGACCTAAAGAGGGACGTTGCGGAGTTCGTGGCACAGTGCCCGAATTGTCAGCAGGTTAAGATTGAGCACCAGAAGCCCGGTGGGCTGTTGCAGGCTATTGATATTCCGACTTGGAAGTGGGAGGTGATAAATATGGATTTTATTACAGGGCTACCTACCACTCAGAGGAAGCATGATTCCATTTGGGTGATTGTCGACAGGCTGACGAAATCAGCCCATTTTCTTCCGGTCAGAACGACGTTCTCAGCTGAGGACTATGCCAGATTATATATTAGAGAGATTGTGAGGCGCACGGAGTCGGTGTCGATCATATCGAGATAGAGGGCCCGCTTCGGCTAACTTCTGGAGGTCTTTTCAGAAGGGATTAGGGACACAGGTGAGTCTCAGTACGGCGTTTCATCCTCAGACCGACGGACAGGCCGAACGCACTATCCAGACACTTGAGGATATGCTGCGGGCTTGTGTTATTGATTTCAGGGGTAGCTGGGAGGATCATTTGCCTCTTGTGGAGTTTGCTTACAATAACAGCTACCATTCCAGTATTCAGATGGCGCCTTATGAGGCCTTATACGGGAGGAAGTGCAGGTCACCGATAGGCTGGTTCGAGGTGGGAGAAGTTCAGTTAGTCGGGCGGACTTAGTTCGTGAGTGATGGATAAGGTGAAGCTTATCCAGAGGCGGTTGTTAGCGGCTCGAGAGGCAGAAGTCGTATCAGATCATCGGCGTCGACACTTGGAATTTGAGGTAGATGATTGAGTTTTTCTAAAGGTATCGCCCGGCGGCGTGATGAGATGTGGAAAGAAGGGGAAGCTTAGCCCAAGGTACATTGGGCCGTATCGGATTGTCCGTAGGGTAGGCAGGGTTGCCTATGAGTTAGATCTGTCGTCCGATTTGGAGGCGGTATATCCAGTTTTCCATGTGTCCATGTTGCGGAAATGTATTGGAGATCCATCTAGAGTGCACCCGGTCCATGATGTCCAAGTGACAGAGGAGTTATCGTATGAGGAGAGTCCCATAGCGATACTCGATCGTCAGGTTAGACGACTTCGGACGAAAGACGTGGCTTCCGTCAAGGTCCTATGGCGGAACGAGAACAGGGAGGAAATGACGTGGGAAGCAGAAGATGACATGATGAAGAAGTACCCTCACCTATTTCCTATACCTCCAGGTAACCCACTTTCCTGCTTGTTAGTTTTGATTTAGCATTTACGCTTCAGTATGTTGTGGCTCGTGGAGCTTCTTTATTTGCAAAAGAATAGTTAAGAGGTATATGTCGATGTTGTGGTTTGAGTAAGCCTAGAAGGAATATTCGGGACGAATGTTTCTAAGAGGGGGAGAATGTTATACCCCGTAGTTCTGACCCTAAGTATGAGAGCGTACGAAAGCATGTAAGACTTAAAATTTTCAAAGGATAGGTTGACAGATTATTCCGGGCGAGTTTTAGTCAACTTCGAGGCGGGTTATAACCCGATACATTGAGAGTCCTAAGTGTTTCGAAGGCCTAGGGAGTAGTTCGTTGAGTCTAGATTCCAACGCAACCAACCGTTCGTCGATAGGACGTCGGAGTAGAAAGTTATGAGAATTACAAGTTCGGTCGTGATCGGACAGAAAGGTGTTTGGACAAAGCGCGGCTGGCGGCGCGAAAATCGAGAGGTCGCTGAAGTTGCAGCGCATGGCCGGGACAGCGGGCGCGGCGAAAGTTCGAGAGGTGCGGGGTTTCGGCCGGCGGATTTTGGGCGAAAAAACTTAGAAAAAGTCATATTTTCTTTTAAAAGACCTTGGGAGGGTGACAAGTGTCCCCCCCCCCCCCCGCGGTTTTCTTGCCTGGAATATCTTGACCAAGTCTTGAAGACTTGGTCATCTTCCAATTTCTCTCTCTCTCTAAAGCTTAAGCTCCCACTTCTCTCTAAATTTCCAAGAGAAATTCAAGCCTAAAGAAAAATCTGAAAAAGTAAAAGAAAGAAGGAAGCTTGTGGCTAGCTTGTTGGTGTTGTTGTGGTGGTGTTCTTGGCAAGGAAGCTAGCAAAATATTTGGAATAAGTTTGGCTAAAACTTTAAGGTAACATTTCTTCCTTTAGAAGTAGTTTTTAGTGTTGCATGTTAAGAAGGAAGAACTTGTGGTAGCAAATAATGCTCTTAGACTCATTGCATGTAAGAACTATGGTTTGAATGTGAAGGAATTGGTTAAGAAGATATTATGAGCATATTTTAGCCTAAAAACTACCTTAGAATTGCTAAGTGAATTGTTGTACCTTTTTGGGGCAGAATTTTACACACCCAAGTTTAGGTGTGTAATCCCCTTTGAAATGTTGGATTGTTGAGCCTTAAATGTGGCGTTTGGATGATAAATTCGGCCTTGTGAAAGGTGGAAAAGTATGTAGAAACAAAGGAAATGCTGCCCAATTTTCCATAGAAATTAGTGACTTTGAACTTGGATTGTTCTACATTAAGATTAGAAGTTAATAAATGTATCATGGTTATTTTAGGTTGACATATTACTTGCGGTAATTTGGACTTAGCAAGTGGATTGACCAAAGAGGTATGTGAAGCTTTCCTATCTCTTGAGCATGAATAGATGAAACTATGTAGTACGGTAGACGTACAAGATTTGATATTCTTACTTGTTTTAAGTATATAATGACTGGTTTTGTTTTAAGAATGTATAAGTCCCTTAGTTAGGGGAAAAGTATGATTTTACTAAAGTGTAGAGTTAATATAACAACTTTATGGGAAGTTGGTTTATTAGCTTCATAAAAGGTTAATGAGAAGAGATTTACTCTAAGTAAGATAAGTATATGGCGAGGCAAATTGGTTTTAAGGCATCAATTGCCCAAGAGTTTTATGTATAAAGCAGAGTCATTTTCAAAAGAGTTGAAGCATGTAGTACTTGGGTTAAACTCCCGGTGTTCTTTTATTAAAGATATGATTAAGTGCCTTAAGTAAACTAAAATGAGAGGGTATATGAACAAGACTAATAAGAAGTTATAAGTTTTCTTAACTTATTTATGATTATGATATGATGACAGTTTGAGCTAGGGTAAGAGTATATCTGAGGGGCAAGCCCCAAGATCGTTATACCACCTTCTCCAGGGTAAGAGTATGTCTGAGGGGCTAGCCCCAAGATCGTCATACCACCTTCTTCAGTGTAAGAGTATATCTGAGGGGCAAGCCCCAAGATCGTTATACCAGCTGCTTCAGTGTAAGAGTATATCTGAGGGGAAAGTCCCCAAGATCGTTATACCATCTGCTTCGGGGTAAGAGTATATCGAGGGTAAGTCCTCAAGATCGTTATACCAATTCCCGTGGATTTGCTACCCATGACGCGAGGAATACCTCACGCGAGTCCTTATGGGCTTATGCGGGTGAAATAGTCCCGTGCGGTAGTCTGACTATGCGAGGAATACCATGCGGGTCCACGGGACTACACGGGTGAAATAGTCCCGCGAGTAGGGGTGCTTATTGATACTACGGGCGAGGTACCTTTTGATCCTAAGGCCCTATTTTATGCGATTGTATATATATACTTGTCACTCATTGTTAGTAAGGCACAATAAAAGGTATTTTATTGTCTTCCATGACTCCAGCTTACTTTTAGACTTATGATATCATTATTATAGTATTTTCCAGCTTTACATACTTGGTACATATTGTGTACTGACCCCCTTCCTCGGGGGCTGCGTTCATGCCGCAGGTAAGGGTAAGCAGATTGAGGATCCTCGTTCTTAGGATCACTATTCCGGTGTCAGAAGCTCCATTTCTCCGGAAGCTTGTCTATTGGTACGGATATTCCCTGATGCTATAGGTATTTTGTACATTCAGGGGTATGGCGGGGCCCTGTCCCGCCACAATTGTTATCTTTAGAGGTCTGTGGTCACATATATGTTTTGGGCTATAAGAACCAGTTGTATTACTATACTTTTGTTTAAGTATGTTTTATGGAAGGCAGCCTTATCGGCTGGCCAGTGATGTTTACCTTTTTCTCTAAGTTATGTGTTATGTATGTTCCGCTGCTATTCTCTGACATATACCTGACAGGGTACCCCGGTAGGGTACCAGTCGTGGCCCCGGGGTTGGGTCGTGACAGCATGTGACTATTTTGGTGAGGTAAAGCCGATTTTGGGACTGCTTTTACCGAGTTAGAGTTGTTGTAATTACATTGGGTTGGATTGTTGTTGTTGTTATTATCGTCACTAATTGCATGTTAAGAATGAAGAAAATCTTGATATTTAAAGTTGTAATTGGTTATATAAAAGTGTTGAAATATAAATTGGATTTTAAGGAAGTTATGAGAAGAGTTATGGAATTAGGTGTGGACCGAGACCTTCATGAAATTATTGGACATTATTGTGTTGTATTTAGGAATTGTTTTGTTGAAGTTAGAATGCTGGAAATTTAGTTATTAACATGCATATACATTGTTGTAATTGTGGATATATGTCTTAAAGGAATCGAAGTGTAGAAAGGTGTTATGTTTCAAACTATAAGACTTGCACTCTTGTTGTTGTTGCTAGAAGTATGGACTGTTTTAATGGACAGTTTTAAGGGCTTATTTAATATGGATTAAGGGGCTGAATTAAGATGAGAAATAGGTGTATTAATCACCTTGGTTGTTGTTTTGGTTGTATTCCTTGAATGTAAAGAGAAAGAATGTATAACGATGACGTATATGGATTATTTGAGACTATTTTGGTTATGTTCTCGAGACGTGTCTTATTATTGATGTTGTTGACCTTGTTTGTGAGTTATGGATGTGTATATAAGTAGGGGAAGTGCTGCCCAATTTTATATAACAAAAGAGTCATCATTCGATACATATAAAGTATCCTAGTAACCATAGAGTTGGCGAACATATTACTATTGTTATAGGTCGAAGTGCTAATCGTGACGAATATTAATTATTGAGTTGGTTAGTTCGACAATAAGGTATGTGAAACTATCCTTTCTTCTTTTTGCATGATTTATATAAAATTAGCGTACGGCAGACGTACATAATTCCATTGAATCTTAATACCTAGTGACACTTGATATGATAGTTGCCTTTGATTTTACAAGTGATAGTTCATTCTATTTATTCCATTTGAGAGTCAAATGATGATTTAATTTGCATATGGTTACTCATGATAATCGATTCGTGCTTGATGTGATTATATCATTTCATCGAGTCCCGGGCCGATAATGTTCATGCGTAGTTCCTTGCATTGTTCACCGAGTCCCTCACAAGAGGGTCGTGGTACGTTATATGTATATACATGATAATTCCATGGACAGACATCCATGATGATGATGAGCTCACCGAGTCCCATAATGGGCCGGGATACGTTATATGGACATGTATCCATGATTATGATTATTTCACCGAGTCCCTCACAAGAGAGTCGGGATACGTTATATGTATATAGATACGATGATTCTATGGACAGACATCCATGATTTTGATATGACTCTCATTTTTATAAGGCACATTTGACTCTCATTTTTATATGGGACAGTTGTATTGGTATTTGGTTCTCATACTTGTCTCATGTTATCTTCTGGCCAATTATGATCTTCTTTACAGTATTTCATGTTTTACATACTCAGTACATTATTTCGTACTGACCCCCTTTCTTCGGAGGGCTGCATTTCATGCCCGCAGGTACAGATACTCAGTTTGGTGATCCTCTAGTCTAGGGTTCCTGCTCAGCTATTTGGAGAGCTCCATTGTTCCGGAGCCTAGTCATTTTGGTACAGATTCTATGATATAGATTTATGCATATTCGTGCTAGTCAGGGGTACGGCGGGACCCTGTTCCGTCATAATTCACCGTTATTCTCTTAGAGGTCTGTAGACATATGTGGATTGGTCGTGTGTAGATTATAGACGTGTTTTGGTCAGCCTTACTGTTGTAATTCGTTTTGGATATTTCTGTGTATAGTGACAGCCTCGTCGGCTTGCCTATTTTGATATGATTTACAGACTTTCGCATTGTCCTTGGTATTAGTTTGATTATGTGTGACATGTCAGTATAAGGGTGTCCAAGTAGGGCACCAGTCACGACCCGTCGGGTCAGATCGTGACACATGGTGCATCAGGACTTGAACCCGGTGTCTTACCCTCATAAAATCATGTTAGACCATAATGTGTTGAGAACCAACTCAACATCTTACCTGTATAATGTTTATCACAAGTTGTCTCATTCACTCCAAAAAATGGAACATAATTTTGTGTAGCCACATATAGGCCTCATAATATTTTTTTAAATTTTTCATAAATACTGCTTCAGAAGCACATTTGACATCATAAAAATAAAGGATGTTTTCTTATACATTCTCGTAATTAATCTCAAATTTATTCAGATCAATATTCATGTATCAATCTTGTGGAATATTTGAAGGTCATAAAACATTGGCATTTACCTGATGAGGTCTATCAAAGCTTATTCTTTCCATTTACTGTTAGTGATCATAATAACCAACTATAATTAATAATTTATTGAACGTATTATCACTTAATATAACAATTATAAAGTTAAGTTCTTATTCATAATAAGCCTTTATGGAATATTTATTATCAGTATAACATTCATATATTTTTTTAGAAATTTATAAGTAATATTTGCTAATGA
Organism: Przewalskia tangutica; assembly: GCA_029844215.1. Taxonomy (NCBI): domain Eukaryota; kingdom Viridiplantae; phylum Streptophyta; class Magnoliopsida; order Solanales; family Solanaceae; genus Przewalskia; species Przewalskia tangutica. The sequence continues at coordinate 14,413,320 of CM056738.1, forward strand.
AATGTATATGTATCTCATATTATAACCCTTACAATTTAATGAAGATACATCTGATGTTGATATCCAAATAAATATGATGATCATCTGTTACACCACTTAGCTTCGCGTTCCATCGTATATCAAATTGATATCAATGCCCCGGAAAGAGGTACGACCTTACGTAAGGGTAATGAAGGTTACATCATATTTACGGAAGTACCGGAGTATTTGAAAGTAAAACGGATTAAAGAAATTAGATTCAGAAAACTGTCCAATTTGACGAAAATATTGACGCATCAAAATGGTCAATTCGAACCGTTAATTTTCTCTGAGATTTTGAAGTTGCAGGTCTGGATTGATGGACCGTCAAAGGATCATCCTTTTGAGGCGGTGCAAATTTTTCTCGAGTTTAAATCAGGTTATATGATTTAGGGATTTCATTTTTACCTAGAATTAGTTTCAAAACTCTCTCTAAACCCTATCTAAGATACCATACTATCCTAAGCTCAAATACAAGGCAAATCATGCAAGATTAACGTGATAAACTTCTTAATTATCGTAAGAATTGTCTTCCCTCTAAAGAGTCGATTTCGGAAAATCCTTGAAGGCAAAAAAGCCTATTGTTTTGAGGGAATTAAGATACATAAAGGTAAGTTATATCCTCCTTTACCTATATTTATGATTAATTAATGATTTGAAGCAAGCTGTGAAAGGAGTTTCATAATCGAAACCCGTAAATTTGTGAAATCATCGTGGTATAAGTTATTGGGCTATGTTACTTAAAGTATGAATTGAATTGGATATCAAATTGATTGTATACACTATTGACTAAGAAAAGCACGAATTAGAGGATTGTGGGATCGAATTACATAAATTTTCCGTACAAATGAATCTTATGTGCGTAAAGTTGTCGAAGGATGTCTAAATGCGTTTTTCTATGAAATTTAGATTCGATATTGATATCAACCACTTATATGATGTAGATAGTCATTTGTAAGAATGGAGAGGACTTGTAGCACAGTTGTAGCTTTGTGAACAAGGTATGTTAAGGCTTACTCTTTCATTCTTTTGGCATGGTCTACAAAGAAACGTAACTATAATATCGTTACGTCAAAGAGAGCTCTATTATCAAGATTTAAGCTTGTGGTCCTCATTGTTTTAAAATGTTGTAGTCCAAGACTCGTATGGTTCCTTGTAAAATTCACTTCCCGCCTTGATAGCATCTTGAATCTTATTTTTTCTCATGATCCTTATTGGCTCTCAAATAATTGATACAAACACAGTTATATAATAATAACTGGAGGATAACGACATTGAGTCACTCTGATTGAATTCATAAGGCTCTTCAGAGTCAGTCCTTGCATTGCACTTATATATATATAGTTATTTTCTTATCAAGTCGCGCTATAGTTGGCCGGGTACGACACCTATTTGTGCTTACCACTACAATTGGTTTGGACATTACTGAGTCCCACATATGGACCGGGTACGATAGAGTCTTCATGTAGGTCGGGTATGATATTATATATATATTATGATATGATTTGCCCCACAAAGAGGCTGGATATTACATATATAGCCCGATGAGTGACTTGATTTTTACAGATATGCATACATATCCATACTTGTGATAGGTATGCCCTCATAGTCTTGTTATGAGTTTCTTGTTAGCTTCTATACACAAATCCATATTTCTTATGTTAGCATTTGTTATTTGCCTTACATATTCAGTAGATCTTTCGTACTGATGTCCTTTTTCGGGGACACTGTATTCATGCCCGTAGGTACAAATAGCGATGTAGATGCTTTCCTTCTAGTAGGACTCGAGTCAGCTAGAGATTGTCATGCTCATTTCTTTCAGAGTTGTGTAGTGAGCTGATAGGTATGATATATATGCATATGTATATAGTTGGGTACGGCAGGGCCCTATCCTGACCAGTTGTTGTCACTATACTCTTTAAAGGCTTATAAACAGTCGTATTTTGTATTATGGTGTTGCATGTGGACTTGTCGACCCTTCCAGTAGATTTATCATGTTCATGTCGGCCTTGCCAACCTTTCAGCTCAACTATTGCCTCTACTTGTTCCTTAGTTTTTCCGTCATGATAATGTAACAAAGCACGTGCATCTTTCTTTATACTCTTTTCTGTCCCCTTGAGTATGCACCGATTCTGCAATTTTAAATTGCTGTGTTGGTTACTGTGACCATGGAGATTATAATGAATTTCACTACATTTTATAATTACAAGGGGCTGGTTGGGATTCGTCTCTATATGATAATCTCCTGTGTATTGTTGAGTGATGTCAAGTCGAAGTGAGGATTAAACATGATCAAATGTTGAATATTCTGTTATCAGCTTTAGCTTTTCCTCGAAATTGTGTAGGTTAGTAAATATATTAACCTGAAAGCAAGTCGGTAATCTTTTTATTCCCTCTTTGCTTATGAATTTGGCCTTTGAGGCTGGGAGATAGTGAAGTATGATCTTCCCCAGCCCTAGTTTCTTCTTGATGGTACATCTCAAGACTTTTCTGCTGTTAGATTTAGAGATTATTAATGGACACTGGGAAACTGGTAAATATTAAAAATGACGTGCATATCATTCAGTCTAAGTAGGCCATTGCGCTCTTCTTCCTTTTATTGGTGTGATACACGGATACTTTTCTGGTTGAGGATGCATCCTCTGCTGATGTTTAATTAGCTGGGTAAGGCTTATACATTAAATTATTTATTAATTTCACTCAGATCCAGATATCAACAGCAGAAACAATCATCCTGAGGCCATGCAAAGGCTTGTTGAGAGGCAGCTTGGGACTCCTAAGCAGATCCACCCTTTTGCTGGTGGCATGTCCAGGGAATGTACAACCACGAGCTTGACATGGGGTTACGATATAGATAATTGATCATGGAACTCCTGTCGGTAGCAGGATTCTGGAACTGGGTACCATGTTTGTTTTTTGGTGTTAAACTGAGTCGACTGTTACAACTTCATCCCGTCTCTCTACCCTTCGCCACTTAAATACCTAACTTTGGTTCCCTAACAAGATTCGAACCCGTGACGAGTGCTTCCTCCCATCACGTGTTGTACTACCTTTACCATTGAACCAAAGCCATGTTGGCCTTTTGCTTTTTTGCTCGAGGACATGCATATAAACTCGTGGGAAGTGGTGTACTTTTAGAATTTATAAATTTTTTTGTTGTTGTACTTGGTAGGGTTTAGTGTCTCATCTTGGCAACCAGTTAAATGGAGAAAATGGGGTTTGTATCAACATTTCTGCATGCATTGTTCAATTATATTTGGTCTTTCATGCCCTGATGGGAACCTGTTCACCTTTGCAGATCCGTGTATAGCACCAACGTGACGATTGTATTTCTAATATCGTAGCGACTGTTATTCCAAAATGAATACGCATGCCACATGCAAAGGCCTGATGTTTCACATTTTACTGAACACATTTTAATTGGACGGGGTTTCATGGAAAGTGATTTTGTAGTCCTTTACAAACTTGTATTTTATGGGTTTTTTGTAAGAGATTTTTATTTTTACACGAGAGAGATCTGAAAAGGTCATTTTTTCTATTCAATTTGTAAGTGAACAAGAGATCTCATTTCCTGGAAACGAAAGTAAAAAGCCTCTACCGTAATGAAATCGATAACTTAACCTCCTTCTAATAAGGCATTTAAAGATCAAATACCAGCACAAAAATAAAAAGTCAAATACTTTAAAGTTGAATTATTCTTGTCCTCGGGTCTTTTCCATATTTCCTTCCTTCCCTTGAGATTTACTGGCACACCCCTTCCTGCTTTCATGCTCGGTAGAGAGAAGATTGCCTCAGACCCCCTCCCCCTCTCCCCGGCTCAATTGTGTTGAGAATTGGTCAGTGAATTTTACTTATATGTAAATGATCAGCGGAAATAAATATTGGACACTTTAATTACCGCATTTGTCCAAAAATAATATATGCCCTTTGAAATAATATTCTTGATGTATATTAATAATAAAAGGGGGAAACTTTAATATATGGTTAATCAATAAGGACGAAAAGAGTAATAATGACATCAAGATTTTATGTGGAAACCCTTCTGAATAAGGGAAAACCCACGGGCCGAGAGGAGTAACTGATATCACTATAGTAAGGATTTTACACTTGTAGGTATGAGTAAAATACTCCAAAGACTACTACACACTTGAAAGAAATAACCATCTTTTGATTTTCCCACCTTCAATACAATATCGCTAACTATTTTCCCCATATACTATTTCTTGTCTGTGACGTCTCACTCTTCTTTTCTCTCCTTTTTGTTTTGGTGTACATAACAAATGAGCTGAATAACTCTATTTATATGAGAAAGAGTAGTATGCCAATGTCATTGATGACATAAGCAAATGCTAGAAAATTCAACATTTACAATGTAAATAAATCTTTGGTCGGTTGTCAATTTCAAAGGTTGGATACCAACTTACAGGATGGTCAAAGATTGGCTACCAACTTATGAGATGAACCTCACAAATCTCCCCCTCTAGTCCCATTCATTTGAATGAGGTATCTCCATCTCTTCAGATAGAGCTCATCCCAGCGAGCTTTACACAAAACTAAAGCTTTTCTCTGGGAACCACCTTGGTCATCATATCAACAACATTCTTATCCGTATGTCTTCTTTAGCTCCATCCGTTTTTCTTCTATCACATTGTGTAGTCAGTGATATCTCACATCGATATATTTCACCCGAAAATGATAAATGGAATTCTTGTTCAAGTCAATATTACTTTGACTATCACAGGATACCACCCGAGTTCTTGAATGAACCTCTTCATCCAGAGCATATCCTTCCATGCTTTCATAGCTGCAATATACTCTGCTTCTGTCGTAGACAAATGTCACGACCCAAATCGGAGGGCCGCGACGGGCGCCCGGATCTCACCCACCGGATACTCCAAATCACATCATCACCGTTTAATCACAATAAGCACGGACTAAGTCAAAAAAGATTTTAAAAGCTCTTGACCAGAAAACTGACTTATACATATATACTTGCCCACGCCAAAGCAGACAAGGCCATACAAAATCACTATCCACATGACACATGTCTATAAGCCTCTAAAGAGTATACGGTATCAAAATATCATAACAATACTAGACTGCAACTCTGGAACAAATAGAGTGCTCCGATATCAGCTGAGCTAGCAACCTACCAGCGTGAACCATCACTCTTTTTAACTGAACCTGCGGACATGAAACACAGCGTCCCCCAGCAAAAGGGATGTCAGTACGACTGATGTACTGAGTATGTTAGGCATAACGAATAACATAATAGAGATGTATCATAATTTGAAACAGAAACAGCTGACCAACAATAATTTACCTCTGAGGGCACTAATGAATATGTCTAAATGTTATGCATAATGTAGTATGCACATACCTCGGCCTCATCGGACAATCTTTCTTACCATAACAACTTCTGGGGGCATCATTTCATTATCGGCCTCTGTGGGCATAATATTTCTAAATGTCATGCATTATGCAAATACGGTATACATATATATATTGGCCACACAAGGGTTCTTCCTGTCCATAATCGCCTCTGTGGGCATCAGGTTATATCGCCACACAAGGACATCACATCATCACATCATATTGGCCTCTTCAGGCTCTTTTGTGATAGTCTATACCAGCTGCAGGTGGTGTTCGTATATAACACCTTTTTCCCTTTCCCCATTTCCCCTACATATATATAATATTTATCATATAGTAGTGTGCATAACGCAAGTGGTCCAGGGTAATGTATGAATACAATGCAAATGGAAATGCATGAATGGTAACACTATATTCCAACCTCAACGGGTGACATATTACCCTTGTACCTTTGACAACATTGTGAATATCATCACCATCTTTTCTATATGCCTTAATAAGGACTTAGAAATAATTTAGACATGCTTTTAGCATAGGAATCAATAACATGATTATTCTTAACTTCTAGGAATAGAATAAATTATGGAACAATACCACGGTTATATTTCATTACGTAGAACATGCCAACACCGTTGAAATTGATAAAATACAGTGACTTATACGGATCGTATAAAATTATATGGATGGTACATTCAGACCGTAGGTAGGCCCTCATATTTTGGTAATCACTGGAAAATTTCACTTCGATGATGGTCCATTTATGCAGATCGTACATTACGGCTGTAAAACCCCCGATGAACTGAAAAGTATATATTCTCAAAATCAGTTCTGAAAATTAGTTTTTAATTATTTCAAGCTCTATAATGAAGGTTCTATCCTCCCACTGTTCTCATACACCAAGGTAAGCCTATTCTAAGTATTCCAAATGAATTCTAATGTATATACATGAATTCTAAATAGAAATTCATTGTTCCTAACCTAGGATTTTCAAGAAAACCCAACTCAAGGAATTAAGTTCAGGCTTTGGGTTTCTTATTCAAAGTTAAGATTTTTATTACAAGTTTTGAAGAAACTAAGGTATGTAGATCTTCTATCCACGTATGGGAACATCATTGTTCTTTCCCACACTGCTTTTAATTCATGAAACACGAATTTCCTCAGACATAGGATTTTTCTCTAATTCATGATGACCGTTTATATATGTACAACTATATACCATGATTATATTATATTTTCGTTAATTGTATTCATGATATGTCATTATGATTGTCATGAACCTATCTGTAATCCATGAACACATGTTTTGAATTCCATGCGTTCTTAAGTACATGTCATTAATCATTATTACTTAATCCATGATTATACATATTTTCACACACGCTATATTATGTATTTATATTCATGTTAAATTACATTTACAAATCATGTTTACAAGTTATATTCATAAAATTCATGGGCTTACAAGCCAAATATATACATGTTCATATTTTGGAAGTTGCACAGAGTACAAAGAAGCTTTAATATCTAAAACTATGTATGCCAATGTAGGATAAGAATTGCTCCACCTAGGTAGGACGATTCTTTCATGTTACCCATGCGGGTTATCAGATCCATTAATGTCATGTTCATGTCTTGTAACCTGGCAAGGTACGAGATGAATTAGCTGGTCGGGTAAAGATCAGACGTCACGTTCACACGTGGTGATTACATGTCAGTTTTACTAATCCTCCCCCATAGATATACATATTTTATATATGTTATTATATTCATGTCATATATTATACATGCTCATACTCATGTTACAATTTGAGTTCTTATTGTTTCATGTGCCTGCTTATTCTTTCAGTTGCTTTACATACAATACAATTCAAATATACTTACGTTCCTTTTTACCCGAGGTCTGCTTCATAGTGCAGCAACTGAGTTTCAGAATGATAGATCTTCTTATTAGGATTTCATCATTATCAACTATTGCTGAGCCCCATTTCATTCAGGGTGTCAGATATATTTATTTTCATGTCATGCTTTGCAGTAGAGGTATGCCAGGGTCTTTTCCTGGTAAAATAGTTTTGCAGTCAGACTCATATTCAGAAGTTTCATAGACTAGTTTAGCATGTCAAGTTAGATGTTCAGTATTTAGACCTATTACATTTTTAGATTATTCCGAAATTATATTTCAGATCATATTTTCAGTATTATGTTTCACATGTTTTAAATTATTGATATTGTATTTTTCGATGCCCATATTGATTCAGCAAGCCATGTTGTTCGTTCAGTCACATGTAGTTAGGCACCGAGTGTTGTGTTGCATCCAGGCCATAGTTCAAGGCGTTACAAAACTTAGTATCAGAGCATAGGTTCAAGTGTCTTAGAGAGTCTATGAAACCATATCTATTGGGGTCATTTTTATATGCGTGAGGAGCTCAGACATGTAAACAGTTGACCACCAAGACATCTAGGATTGTCTCACCTCTTTCATACTGTAGATCGTGCAGTTAGAGTTATACCTTCAGGACATTTCTCTAACTCGTGCATATAATGTATTTCAGAAAATACTTGCTAAAAGGAAATCAACTACAAGTAAGAGCTCATAAGAAGGATACTCAGGCTCAGGGAGCCAACTCAGGTACAACACCCCCACCCATTACTAAAGGGCCTGTGGAGGTTTGTGTTCTAGTTTCGCTGCCCAGTTCCACTAACTCAGATTTTATGAGAGCTATTTATCTGCTAATCCAGATTGTGGTTGCAGAAGCTCAATGTCAGGGAATGATACAAGAGCTAGTGGATAGTCATCCAATTTCAGGACTCGAAATTGTTTGTGTATGGACCCTCCAATGTTCATAGGGTCTAGTAAGACAGAGGATCCGTAGAGTTTCATTGATGAGATTAAGAAGATTTTTTGTATTAAACATGTTATTGAGATAGAGGCAACATAGTTGGGAGCTTATTAGTTGTAAGATGTTGCTAATATTTGATATGAGTCATCAGAATAGTCCCGAAGTTAAGTTGCGTCTCCTGCGACTTGGGATGAATTTGTAGATGCTTTCATTGAACACTTCCTACCATTAGAGGTCATGGAGGCAAAGGCCATTGAATTCAAAAAGCTTAAGCAGAATGGTAGAAGTGTGCATGAGTACTACAATTTTTTTTTTCATTGACTAAGTATACTCCACATATGGTTTCGGATTTGAGGGCTAGAGTTAGGCATTTTGTGTGAGGTCTTGACCCCTATTTGTTCGATGCTACTACATTTCTGCTCATAATGGGAAAATGACTATTACTAGGATGGTTGCTTTTGTGCAAGGTAATGAGAGCATAAGGAAGGAAAATGAAGGGTTACAAAAGAAGAAAGACAAGGAGTTCAATAAGCGAGCTAAGTCCTCAAGTCACTTCAGTCATGGGGGAGGTAGAGACATGTAGTTCTTTAAGAATAGGTCATCAAGACCCGCTCTATATTTACTAGTGCATATTCCCAAAGTTTAGAAATGATCAGAAGAGATGGAACTTCAGAGCATCAGGCTCCAAGTCACAAGTAAGTGTAGATCAAGGTACCTTTAGTAATCCAGTTTGTGGTAAGTGTGATAAGAGACACCTAGGGGAGTATCGCATGGGTATGAATATTTGTTGCTAGTATGGTCAGCGAGGTCACTTTCAAAGGGACTGTCCATCAGAGAGGCATAGTATAAGAGGTAATATGGCTCATTTCACAAATTCAGCAGTTTCTCATAATTCTTAGGCCAAATCAGGCATGATACAACTAAGTCTTGTAACATAGACGAAGTTCCAAACCACTTATATGCTTTAGCTGGTCGTCAGGATACAGAGGTTCATAAAGATATTGTTAAAGTATAATAACCATTTTCAATTTTGACATTTATGCCTTTATGGATCCTGAATCCACTCTATCATATGTAACCTTATTTGTTGCTAAGTAATTTGGGATAGAAACAAAAAAAAATCATGAACCTTTTGAAGTATCAATTCCAGTCAGAGAGTCAGTTATAGCTAGACGGGTATATTGGGGTTGTCTAGTTAAATTTATCACCGCATTACAATAGCCGACTTGATAGAGTTGGAAATGGTAGACTTTTATGTAATCATGGCCATGGATTGGTTTTCTTCATGTTATGCCACAGTAGGCTGTAGAACAAAAATTGTTAGTTTTGAATTTCTCGGTGAACTAGTCATAGAATGGAAGAGTGATGTAGTAGCACCCATAGGTAAGTTTATTTCCTATGTTAAAGCTAGAAAGATGATATCCAAAGGGTACATTTACCATTTAGTTTGGGTTAGGGATACATATGCCCAGACGCCAACTCTCCAGTCCGCACCAGTTGTCAGAGAGTTTCCAGAAGTCTTTCCTGAAGATCTTCTCGGAGTTCTTCCCGATAAGGAGATCGACATTAGAATTGATTTACTTCCTGACACTAAGATGATATTCATCCTCCATACATAATAGCTCTATCAGAGCTAAAGGAATTAAAAACTCAGTTGAAAGATCTCCTTAACAAGGGATTTATTAGGCTAAGTGTCTCGCCATGGGGTGCACCTATCTTGTTTTTTCGAAAGAATGATGGATATTTATGTATGTGTATTGACTATCGGCAGTTGAACAAGGTCACCATTAAGAAAAAATATCATCTTCCCAGAATCGATGACTTATTCGATCAACTTCAGGGTGCCCAATGTTATTTCAAGATGACCTTAAAAAAGGGTACCGTCAACGTAAGGTTAAGGAAGTTGACATTCCTAAAACTGCCTTCAGGACTCGCTATGGTCATTTTGAATTTTGTGTCATGTCGCCCGGACTGACTAATGAACCAAATGCTTTCATAGATCTTATGAATAGGGTCTTTAAGCCTTATATTTACCTTTTCGTCATCATCTTCATTGATGATATTCTAGTTTATTCCCTAGTGAGGTTGATCATGCAGAACATCTCAAAATGGTATTGCGGACGCTTCAGGACTGCAAGATTTATGTGAACTTTTCCAAGGGAGAATTTTAGCTAAAGTCAGTAGTGTTCTTAGGCCATATGACTTCATGCGAAGGTCTCCAAGTTGACTTTAAAAAAAATTGAGGCGATAAAGAATTGTCCCAGACCCACCTCAGTCTCTGAGATAAGAAGTTTCGGGTCTGGCACACTATTAGAGGTGCTTCGTAGAATGGGTTTATTCCATCTCAACTACGTTAACAACATTAACTTATAAGAAAGTCAAATTTCAGTAGTCAAATGCTTGTGAGCATAGTTTCGAAGAATTGAAAATGAAACTGACTTCTGCCCAGTGTTAACATTCCCAGAAAGAACAAATGGTTCATAGTGTACAATGATTCATCAGGAATTGGTCTTGGATGTGTTTTAATGCATCATGGTAAGGTTATAACTTATGTATCCAGACAACTCAAGCCTCATGAAAAGAACTATCTGACTCATGACATAGAATTGGCAGCCATGATTTTTGCACTCAAGATATGGCACCAATATTTGTATGGAGTTCACGTTGACATTTTCATAGACCATAAGAGCCTTCAGTATATTTTCAAACAGCGGGAGTTGAATCTTAGACAAAGTAGATGGCTTGAATTTATAGAGAATTATGATGTGAAAAAAAACAAATATGGTATCCGATGCTCTTAGTCGGCGATCTATGTGAAGCTTAACTCATGTTGAAGAAGAAAAGAGAACCACGGCGAAGGAAGTTCACCGACTAGGTAGTTTAGGAGTTCAACTTTTGAACTCCGAAGATGATGGTGTTGTTGTCCGGAACAGGTTCGAATCCTCCTTAATAGCAGAAGTTGAGGAGAAACAGTTTAATGATCCTTATCTGTTGCAGCTGAAAGAGGGTATTCACAAGAATAAGACTACGACTTTTGATCAAGGGGTGGGTGACAGTACTTTAAGGTACCGAGGCAGGTTATGTGTCCCAGATGTGGATGAACTTAGAGAGATGATTATGGTAGAAATGCATAATTCCAGGTATTATATTCACCCAGGCTCTACAAAAATGTATCATGATCTTAAATAGATTTATTGATGGAACGATATAAAGAGAAATGTGGCAGACTTTGTAGCCAAGTGTCCAAATTGTTAGCAGGTGAAAGCTGAGCACTAAAGGCCTTGTGGGATGGCTCAAAGTGTTGATATTCCTATTTGGAAATGGGAGATGATAAATATGGACTTCATAATAGGTCTACCTCACTCATCCCGAAGGTATGATTTGATTTGGGTGATTGTAGACCGACTTACTAAATTAGCCAACTTCTTGCTAGTCAAGACCACAGATTCAACAGAAGATTATGATAAGTTGTATATCCTCAAAATTGTCAGGCTTCATGGGACCCCAATGTCTATTATTTCGGATCGTGGTGCTTAGTTCATAGTGCACTTTTGGAAGTCTTTCCAGAAAGAATTGAGTACCAAGGTAAATTTTAGCACAAATTTTTTTCTCAAATAGATGGCCATGTAGAACGTATTATTCAGACTCTAGAGGATATGTTGAGGGCATGTGTTCTTGATTTTAAAGGTAATTTGGATTATCATTCGCCTCTCATTGAATTTTCTTATAATAACAGTTACCATGCTAGTATCAAGATGACACCGTTCGAAGCTTTGTATGGGCGAAGATGTAGATCGCAAAGTGGTTGGTTCGATGTTGGTGAAACAGAGTTGTTAGGACCAGATTTGGTCCATCAGGATATGGAGAAAGTCAAGTTAATCCAGGAGCATGTAAAAATAGCTCAGAGTCGCCAGAAGTCCTATTCGGATGTGAGGCATAGATACATAAAGTTATAAGTTGATGATTGGATGTTTCTGAAAGTTTCATCTATGAAAGGTGTCATGTGGTTTGAAAAAAAAAAAAAGCTCAGTCCTAGATATATCAGACTGTACAGGATCCTACCAAAATTAGTCAAGTGTTTTATGAGCTTGATTTGCCAAAAGATTTGATTGATGTACACCCAGTGTTTCATGTATCTATATTTAGGAAGTGTGTTGGAGACCCATCGTTGGTTGTCCCTACCGAATCCATCACAATTAAGGATGACCTAACATATGAAGAAGTCCATGTGGCCATTCTAGATCATCAGGTTCGCAAGTTGAAAACTAAGGAAGTTGCCTCAATGAAAGTGTTGTGGACAAGTCAGAAAGTTAAGGATGCTAAATGGGAAGCTGAAGATGACATGAAGTCCAGATATCCAAACTTATTTGAGGAGCAAGGAGAAAGCGTACAAGGTAAAAACCTTCAGTATTTATGTCATCTCCCTTGCGTATCCATGTCTCATGTTTCACATTCATGTATTCATTACTCATGTCTCATGCCCCTATGTTCATATTTTCACGTAATCATGTCATTCAATCTCCATGTTCCATGTCACGTTTCATCACGTTCGTGTACTCATGCCATGTCCAGTCTTATTCTTAATCATGACCCATCATTCGAGGAAGAATGGTCCCAAGCATGAGATATTGTAACACCCCATACCTCCAAACCAAACCAAACCATATTCATGACTTAGGAGTTTAGAAAACCAAGATGGGAGTCTGAAGTTAAAAACTAAGTTTCAGTTTTGTAACCCTATTTTACGCCAGATTTATATGGATCGTAGAATATAGTACTGATTGTAGAATTGAACCGTACAAATCACCGTTGAAATTGACGAAATACAGTGACTTATATGAATTGTATAAAATTATATGGATCGTACATTCAGACCGTAGGTAAGCCCTCAAAGTTTAATAATCATTGGAAAATTGCACTTCGATGACGGTCCATTTATATGGACCGTACATTATGACCATAAAACCCCCGATAAACTAAACATTATATTATCACAAAATCAGTTCTGAAAATTAGTTTTTAACTATTTCAAGTTGTAGAACGAAGGTTTTCTCATCCCACCGTTCTCATACTCCAAGGTAAGCTTATGTTATGTATTCCAAGTGAGTTCTAACGTATATACATGAATTCTAAATAGAAATTCATTGTTCATAACCTAGGGGTTTCAAGAAAACCCAACTTAAGGAATTACGTTCGGGCTAATTCATAATTTTTTTCATGTTTTGGAACAACTAAGGTATGTAGATATTATATGCACGTGTGTGAACTTCATTGTTCTTTCCCACGATGCTTTTAATCCATAAAACATGAATTTCCTCAGACATATAATTTTGCTCTAATTCATGATGACCCTATATACATGTACAACTATATATTATGCGTATATCATATTTTCGTTAATTGTATTCATGATATGTCATTATGATTGTCATGAATCTGTCTGTAATCTATGAACACATGTTTTGAATTCCATGAGTTTTTACATACAAGTCATGAATCATTATTACTCAATTCTTGAAATTATACATGTTTTCTCATAATTTATATTATGTATTTATATTCATGTTAAATTACATTTACAAATTATGTTTACAAGTTATATTCATGAAATTCATGAGCTTACATGCCAAATATATTCATGTTTTGGAAGTTGTACAAATTTTTGAAAAAGTGTAATACCTGAAATTACGTATGCCAGTATAAGATAAGGATCGCTCCGCCCAATAAGGACAATTCCTTCATATTACCTACTGCGGCTTCTTCAATCCATTCATGTCTCATACCCCAACAAGGTACGCGATGTCTTAGCTGGTCGGGCAGAGATCAGATGTCACATTCACACCTGGTGGTTACATGTCAGTTTTACTAATGCTCTCCTACAGATATACATATTTTATACATGTTATTATATTCATGTCAGATATTATACATGTTCATGCTCAGGTTATAATTTCAGTTCCTATTATTTCATGTGCCTGTTTATTATTTCAGTTGATTTACATACAGTACAATTTAAATGTACTTACGCCCCTTTTTTCCCAGGGCCTGCCTTCACGGTGCAGGTACTGAGTTTCAGGATGATGAATCTACTCATTAGGATTTTATCATTATCAGCTATTGGTGAACCCCATTTCATTTGGGGTGTCAGTTATATTTAATTTCATGTCATGCTTTGTAATAGAGGTATGCCAGAGCCTTGTCCTAGTAAAATAGTTTTGTAGTCACTCATGTTTGGAGGTTTCATAGACTAGTTTAGCATGTCATGTCAGGTGTTCAGTATTCAGACCTATTACGTTTTTAGATTATTCCGCAATTATATTTTCAGACCAATAAAAACAACAATATATCAAGTGAAGTCCCACAACGTGGGGTCTGGGGAAGGTAGGGTGTACGCAGACCTTACCCCTACCTTGGTATGTAGAGCAGCTATTTCCGAGAGACCCTCAGCTCAAAACAAAGCATAAGCACAAGCAAAGTAAGAGAAACGATTAGACCCGAACAAGAAATTTAAAGCAGTATGAAAATATTGGTATCAAATGGGAATAAACCATACTAGCGTATTATGAAAAAGAAGCAGTAACTAATGCAGGTACATAAGATAAATAAAGTACACTAATGAAACATAGCAGTAGAAATCAAATGCTACTATAAAGCAATATTGTGCCTACTAGTATGATAGGCTAAGTGGGCCTACACTAATAACACTACAACTACCAGTTTGTAAGCGTAAGTAGGGCTACGCTCGACTACCTACTACCCTAATCCATGTCCTCTATAATCCCATATCTAAGGTCATGTCATCAGTAAGTCACACATGTGCCATATCCCATCTAATCACATTTCCCAAATACTTATTCGGCCTATCTCTACCCCTCTTGAACTCATCCATAGCCAACCTCTCACACCTCCGCACTGGAGAATTTGTGTCTCTCATCTGCACATGCCCGAACCATCTCAACCTCGCTTTCCGCATATTATCCTCCACCGAGGTCACTCCCACTCTATCTCGGATATTATCATTTATAATTCTATCCTAACTTTTATGCCCACATATCCATCTCAGCATCCTCATCTCCGCAACTTTCATCTTCTGGATGTGCAAAGTCTTAATTGACCAACACTCCACCCTATACAACATAGTCGGTCTAACCACCACTCTATAGAACTTGCCTTTAAGTTTTGATGATGTTTTTTGATCGCACAAAACTCTAGATGCGAGACTTAATTTCATCCATCCTGCCCTAATACGATGTGTGACATCGTCATCAATTTCTCTATTCCCTTAGCTAATAGACCCGAGGTACTTGAAGCTTCCTTTATTCTAAATGATCTGAGTACCAAGCCTCACCTCCATGCCTGTCTCAAGGTCGCTCCAGTTACTGAACTCGTACTCTAAGTATTATGTCTTGGTACTACTTGAACCCTTTAGACTCCAGAGTGTGTCTCCAAACCTCCAGCTTAGTGTTCACTCCACTGCAAGTCTCATCAATTAGGACTATGTCATCTACGAATAACATACACCATGGCACAGTCCTTTGGATCTATCACGTCAGGCCATCCATCACCAAAATAAATAAGAATGGACTAAGAGCTGATCGCGGGTGCATCCTTGATCGCCCTAGTGTATGTAACATGTACACCTCTAACTTCTAAACATCTCTATAAAACCTCCATAGGGACTTTATCGTATGCCTTCTCGAAGTCGATGAAAACCATATGTAGGTATCTCTTTCTCTCCCTATATTGCTCAACTAACCTCCTAATAAGATGAATGGCTTCTGTGATCGAACGCTCCGACATTAATCCAAAATGGTTCTCGGATATAGACACACCTTTTTTCACCTTCATCTCCGCGACCCTTTTCCAAACTTTCATAGTGTGGCTTAGCAGCTTAATACACTTATAGTTGTTGCAACTTTAAATATCCACTTTGTTATTGTACAAAGGAATCATTGTACTCCACCTCCATTCTTTGGGCATTCTCGCCGTCTTAAAAAATATGTTAAACAACTCAATCAGCCACTCCAAACCTGTCGTGCCTGCGCTCTTCCAAAATTCAACTGGATCTCATCAGGCCCGGTCGCTCGTCCCTTGTACATCCTGTGAGCAACACCCTTAACCTCCTCAACCTTAATGCTTTTACAATACTCAAAATTTTGGTACCTACCAGATTTCTCTAGATCTCCCAACACAATATCTCTGTCTCCTTCTTCGTTCAAAAGTTTATGGAAGTAGGACTACCACATTCGCCTAATATGCGCATCCTATACTAGTACTTTGCCATTCTCGTCCTTGATTCACCTCACATGATCCAAGTCACGGGCCATCCTCTCCCTCGCCTTGGGTAGTTTGTACAACTTCTTATCCTCACATTTTCCCTCTAATTCCACATACAGGCGTTCAAAAGCCACCGTAACCGCTAGCTTTGTCTCATTTTTCCCCATCTTATATAATTCCCTATTCGTCCACTTCATTCTTACTTTCTACCCATTTCGTATACGCCATTTTTTTCGCTTCCACCTTCTCTCGAACTTTACCATTCTAATACCAGTTCCAACGATGCCTACCACGGCTACCGCACGAGACCCCTAGAACTTCTCTAGCTACCTCTCAAATACAACTGGTCATCCTATCCCACATATCAGTCGCATCCCCACCACTCCCCCAAGCCATATTGGCCATCAATATCTCCCCCATCTCATTTGCACTAGTCATGGTCAAACTCCTCCATTTGATTCTTAACATGTCATCCACAACCCTCCTATTCTTTTCCATCTTGATCTCCAAATCCATCACCAAAAGTTTATGTCGGGTTGTAAGATACTCCTTCAGAATAACATTGTAGTCTTTACAAAGATCGTTGTCAACCTTCCTAAGGAGTAAAAAGTCAATTTGTGTCTTTGTCACCAAACAACGGAAATTCACCAAGTCCTTCTCTTTCTTCAGGAACCTCGAATTGGCTATCACCATCCCAAAAGCTCTAGCGAACTCCAAGAGTGAGACGTCTCCACCGTTCCAGTATCCGAGGCCAAAGCCTCTATGCACGTTGTCATAACCCATGGAAATGATCTGATATGTCCATTAAAATTACCTTTTACAAATAACTTCTTAGTGTGTGGTATACCTCCCACCACTTCGTCCGAATCCTCCTAAAAGCACATTCTCTCTTCCTCGTCCAAGCCTATATGCGGTGCGTAAACACTAATAATGTTCAAAGTGAACCCTCCAATTACCAACTTAATCATCATCATTCTGTCATTGACCATCTTAACCTCTATCACCTGATCCCTTAGCTCGATGTCTACCAAAATGCCTATCCAATTCTTATACTTTGACCTACCCGAGAACCATAACTTATACCCGTTTACTTCCTTGGCCTTAGCTCCCACCTATCCGGTCTCCTGGAAACATGTTATATTAATCTTCCTCTTCTTAAGAATTTTAACTAGCTCCATGTCCCCGACCGAAAACATGACCCTAGTCTACCATCATTTACCAATGCCACAAAAAACAAATAAAAACAATCAACAACTTATACTAGAAGATGTATAAAACAATACTATAGTACAAGTCAACAAGAATGTAGTTAGCAAATCTGACTACTACGACAAGAATGATAGAACTATATGATAGAATGTAGAATTCAAGATTCAGCAAATGAACCAGATACAAGAATGACAGATAAATAATCAGTAAGAGAGACTGGAGGTACAACTCTAGTTGGGTAGAACATGTTCACTGTTGCAAAACTTCGCTGCCGGAGACTACTGTTCACCGCCTAAAGTTGTCGAAAAATTCGAGTACCTGTTCAGACCTAATCGGAAACCTACTGTAGAGTGTTTCTGAAAAAAAAGGAGAAAATGATACTGAAAGAGGGGAAAAGGAGGAGAAAAGAGAAGATATAAGGTAATGAAAAAGATTTGGCCGAAAAATCTACTAGCCGGAAAGATCTAGCCGGACAATCTCTGGCGAAAAAAATATACCTGGTCGAAGCATTTATTTTCAGACCATATTTTCAATATTATGTTTCACACGTTTTAAATCATTACTATTGTATGTTTCGATGTCCATGTTGATTCAGCAAGTCATGTGGTTCGCTCGGTCACATGCAACTAGGTACCGAGTGCTAAGTTGCGCCCAAGCCATGGTTCGGGTGTTACAGTACACTAAACTTTCTCATGGTTTACGATATTATGTTTACCTTTTTTATTTTGACTTTTTTTATAACAAATCTTTTAATTAATTTATTATTAAAATAAAAAATACAATATGATTAATTTGCCCTTTCTAAAATATTTTTATTTATTTAATTTTATAAACAAGGTGATTCAAAGCCAAGGCCTTCTCAATGGATTGAAATCGATTAACATTTAACGGAAAAAATAATAGCTTCTCCACCATATCTACATGCACTAAAACAATAAACGCACAAATGTTATGTTTTAATTTTACTATTCATGTCCATTATCAACTCCTGTTTATTCCTTTAAAACACAAAGCCTCCTAAATCTAATTAAAGAGTTAATTGTTGAGATATATGATACAAGTTAATTGGTGGTTAAAGTTGTTATTAGTTAGTTAAAGTTCTTAGAAAGTTGTTACAAGTTTGTTAGTTGTTAGAAAGTGGTTACAAGTTTGTTAGGTGGTTAGTATGTTGTTAAAACTGTTAGCTTAGTTGTTATTAGTTGTGTTAGTCTAGCTTATAAATATAAGGCGGTACTTGTAATTTTTAGTAAGAGAAATAATAAGAAAAGCCTTCACAAAATTATCTCTCTTCTCTTTTCTTTTCTTCCTTTCTTTTCCTCCTCTGTTCATTCTCTGCTCTCATGACTACGTGAAAATTACATACAAGATTAAAGAGATATAGATTCAGATTTCTAACATTAATTATTGGCATTAGGTTTGTTGCAAATAGAGGTGGCAAAATTAGCCCAAACCCAAATGACCCGCCCGAAATTTTATGAGTTTGGGCAAGAGTGATTTTGATGATGCGTTGGTTTTGGTTAGCCCAAATGAGCCCATGATAATGCTCAAACTTGACCTATCAAAATACTTAATTTTAATGATTAGAGTTCCACTCTAGATTAAGATTTTTATTTATAAATAATACTATTATCCATAACTAAGTATATTAAATATAATTAGAGGTGGCAGATGAGCCGTTTATAAAATAATTATTTATAAATATGAATTTTTTTCGTACCTCTCCCCCCGCCCCTACCCCCACCTCCCGCCCTACCCCCTCCACATTCTCAAATTTCTATTTTATATTTCTTTACTTTTATAAATAATTTATAAAAAATATGAAATTTTTTCTTATCATCTCTGCCCTAACCCCCCACCCCACCCTTTTACTTCCACCACCTCCGCCCTACCCCACCTCTCGCCCCTACCCCAGCCCTACCACATTCTCAAATTTCTATTTTATATTTTTTTTATGTTTATAAATAATTTATACAAAATATGAATTTTTTCTTACTACACCCCCCGCCCTACCACATTCTCAAATTTCTATTTTATATTTTTTTACTTGTATAAATAATTTATAAAAAATATGATTTTTTTCTTACCTCCACCCACCGCCCTACCCCACCCCCACCCCCACACTACCACATTCTCAAATTTCTATTTTATATTTTTTACTTGTATAAACAATTTATAAAAAATATGATTTTTTTCTTAACTCCACCCCCCTCCCCCGCTCTGCCACATTCTCAAATTTCTATTTTATATTTTTTTTTTTTACTTTTATAAGCAATTTATAAAAAAATGATTTTTTTCTTACCTCCACCCTCCGCCCTACCCACCCCCTGCTCTACCACATTCTCAAATTTTTATTTTATATTTTTAACTTTTATAAACAATTTATAAAAGATATGATTTTTTTACCTCCACCCCTAGGGTCTCCCCATACTACCACATTCTCAAATTTCTATTTTATATTTTTTTACCTTTATAAACAATTTATAAAAAAATATGATTTTTGTTCTTAACCCCCCCCCCCCCCCTCCCCCTTCCCTACCACATTCTCAAATTTCTATTTTATATTTTTAACTTTTATAAACAATTTATAAAAAAATATGATTTTTTCTTACCTCTACCCCCTCCCCCTACTCTACCCCACCTCCCGCCCTACCACATTCTCAAATTTCTATTTTATATATTTTACTTTCATAAATAATTTATCAAAAATATGATTTTTTTTCTTACCCCGGCCCTATCCACACCTTCCACCCAACTCCATAAATAAATTTCTATTTCATAATTTTTTTGCTTTTATAAAAAATGAAAAAAATCTTAAAAATAGTATTCTTATTTTAAAAATAAAGATATGGAAAAATCAAATATCATACAGAATAAAATAACATCATATAAGGTAAGTTTGAATTTTGTAAAAGTAATGAGTCAAGTTGGACAATATGGGTTATGATCCATCATTTTAGTCCATCTTGACCAACCCATCTTAGCTCATGTAAGTTTTGGGCGGGTTAAACATTGACCCATCTACAAGTTCAGTCTATCTTGACTCGCCCAATTTCAGTTCAAACGGTCCATCTGCCACCCCTAGTTGCAAATAAAAGGTATCTCAGAGAATCCGAACAACCCAAGTCCCCAAAATAGCTACTTACACAAAATTGGCATTCCATCTTCCGAAAATAAAAATATTTTACCCCTTAGTTATTTTTGTATATTTGGGCATGGTAGAGAAGTATATCAATAATTTCTAACGACTTAGGCTTTGAATTCAATCTCCATGTTTATAAATTAATTAAATAAAAAAATATTTAAATGGGTAAATTAGTCCGATTATAATTTTAATTCTAATTATAAATAAATTAAAGATTTGTTATAAAAAATCAAAATAAAAAAAGTAATCTTAATATCATAAATCAAAATCTGAAGGAAGTTCTCTAAAATAATTCCAAAATATATAACAGAAGTTAAAAGAATGCGTGTTGAGAGTAAAGATATGTTTAGGGGCAGTGACGGAGACAGCAAATAAATTCTAGTCGTGCAGTCAAAAAAAAAATTGATCGAAAAAAATTAAAACGCATGTTTCAACCAAAACGACGTCGTTTTGATCGAAAATTTTCAAAAAACTGGTGGTGCAGTTGCACCACCTTGCTTCACGTGACTCCACCACTGTTTAGCGGCCAAGTGTTATATTTGGAGAAAACAAAAAATAATAATAAACAACATAAAATATTTAAAAAGTTCATTCCTTACGATAATTCATTATGAAGAAACAACATAGTAAATAAACTTTAATTGGATCTTAATATATTGAAGTTTCTATTTAAAGACTCAACTAATTAGATGAAAAAGTCGAAGAACATATCAAGCACAGATTTTGGATCTTCAGAGCGAATCACAGATTGTAGCTCAACAATTTCCTTAATCAAATGATTTTCAAGTTTTTCGATCTTTTCGTTCAATTTCTCAAGTTTTTCCAAATCTTCTGACAGATCAATAGCTTTTCCTTTGTTCTCACGTTCTTCTATCTTCCTTTTCTTCATTATATAACGATTTGACGGAGACGCCGTCTACAAATTTTGGGGCAAAAGGTGAAATCTCTCGTTCACACGGAGACTCTTGACCTCTAAAAATTGATGGACGCCTGATTCAACATCAGGGATACCAAATAAAAATGGTTGACCTGCAATAGGAAATGGAAAGATACAATTTCTTGCCCAAAGCGTCTGAAAACTTGGGAGAATCGCCATCTGAAATCGAAGGCAATTTCTGGCATGCGGGTAAGCGTACAAGAAACTTGAATTACAATGAGTGCATGCTCGAGCAAAACGTGCAAATTTATAGGAACGTTATTCGAGAAAATAACAAAAATGATCTCTCATGTTTCATGGTAGGTTCAAAATAGTCCTTTAAGTATGCATTGATAATTTTTGGTCTATTAAATTTGTCAAAAATTAACACTTTTAGTCTCCGTATAATATTTAACAATTTATATTCGTTAAGTTTGACATAAACAATGGGAAAAAAAAGATTTACTCATAAAGACAAGAAAGTCCCATCAAATTCTAAAATATCACAAAAAAAGAACTTCACTAAACACTAAAAAGATATGAAAAATAGCAGAAATGACACCTCAATAAGCTGCACAGACTTTAGAAAACTATAAAAATTGTACTTCAAATGTGACCTCCCACTAATTTCTTTTTTTTCATAGTTTCCGTCAAATCTAACAGACATAATTCGGTAATATTTGTCGGAGACTAAATTATTAACTTTTTCAAACCTCAACAACATACCCAGTGAGATCTCACGAGTCAATGCATACCTAATCGAAATTACTGGAAGTGCTGAAGCCATGCAAAAGTATACGAAATTCAAATATTAGCAACATAAAAAGAAAAAGTGTTAAGTATATTATTTAAAAAATCTAAATTCTATTGGTTAGAGCCACTTGTTAATTTGTTGGTATGGGAAATATTGTACGCAATCAAATAATAAAGGTGCACACAAATTAATTTGAATATAATTTCTATTACAGAAAAAAATGATATATATTATGTGAATAATCCAACAGAAACATGGATGACCTCTAAAATCCCCACAAACTGGAGTAAATATGTTTGGCTCTAGAAATAAATAAGCAGTCTATAGACTAATATGTATAATTTGATTCTTGTAATTCATGACCATATTTATTTGTAACTAATTTGAGTAATATTTTATACAATCTGATCTGTGTAATAAATACAATGTGATTCTTGTAATTCATTATATTTGGCGTACTCACTACATATAAAAAAGGTATTAGTTTTTTTTTTCCAGGTAAATGCAAATATTATAAATGAAAAAAACGAAAAGAACAGGGAGCTACAATCAGTCGTTGAGGGTTCTCAATCCTCAACGTAAGCATAAACACAAAATGAAAGAGTGGGGAGATGGAGCGTTCACACAGAGGTGACGTTACAGGAGGGGATTAAATCATAAACTCAATCTTGGAAGGTTGAAATACTCTTTTCACTTCTCAAAATTGTTGCTTGGCTTTGTACTTGATACAATTCTTCCTTGAAGTAACTTCTGGCCATCCATCATTACCCGCACAAAGTGGTGTTTGCATGTACACACTTGACGTATTCACGATGCCCATAGCACTTCTAATCGTATAAGGGCCACCATGAAAATTGTTGATTCCCGCAAATGAAGTCAAAAAATGTGTATCATTGGGATTTGGTGTCCTAGAAGTCTTTTGTTGTATTAATACATTATCAATTAATGCATTAGAGTTCCTAGGGCTCTCGGTTTTGGCAACACCGGTTGCCCCCCAAATCGAGTTATGAAGTTCATTTAAACGAGATGACTCTACATTCCCCATGCCAATTAAAAGTGTTGAGTTAATAGGCATCTTTTGGAGAGAAAATCCCTCAGCTTCCGCAGCTTTTGCCTTACCAAGATCCGTTGGAATAGGAGCAATTTCGATTGTAGCACCCATTGAATGAGGCGTGCTATTGTCAAAACCGGTTCCCACCGAAATCGAATTTCGAAGTCGCCTTAAATGAGATGGCTTGACAATCCCAAGAACCATGGGATTAGGAGCACTTCGCTGTAGCACCTAATGAACGAGGCGTGCTATCGACATCCGCAACAATTGAATGATCAAATTACTAGACCTCTTTTGGATAAAAACCCTCGCTTCAGTAACCTTAGCATTTCCAAGGCCAATTGGAAAAGAAGTTATCTCGGACTCAACAACCAAAGCGGTGGCCCATGGATCACCCATGCCACGCCCCCGACCCGCAATCAACCCGAGACCAACCTCGAGACCGCTTTCATGGCATCCAAAGTGTCGCGGAAAAACCTCTTTGTACTCGAAACCAAGGATCGGCGACCCAAGGGTTCAAACCACAAATCATGAACATCAACACCACCTCCCGCAACCCGGGACCACCTCCATACCACTTTCGACCGGGATCCCTATCAAGATCCGCGATCCCCAGAGTCGAAGTCTTTCACCGCAATCGCTTTTCGACTTCGAGAACTGCGGAAAAGCCACTTTGGACTTAAACACCATAGAACGATGACCCATGGGTTTCAACCACAACCCCTTATCACCATCACGACCCTCCTGCAACTCGGGACCACCCATCATACCCGCAAAAGACCCGGGATATCCGTCAAGACCTGTAAGCCTTCCAGTGTCAAGTTTTCCAACCGGAACACCAGTTGAGGATGCCACCGGAAAGTTGGGAGAAACAAAGAGCTGCATCCTCGGCCCAGGACCACCATCATGACCCTCATGCACTCCAAGATCACCCTCCTGACCTACTAATAACCCTGCATTACTCGCCTGACCCGAATACTCCACAAAGTTCGGTGCGCGCAGAGCCACGGCATTGCCTGGAAATGCACTCTTCAAATTCAAATCTTGAATAATCAAACTAATCTCTTTCTTTCGTTTGGCTGAAATCTTTATATTCTTTCTCATGGCTAGAAGGAAGATAACTCACTCTATAACAAATCGATTAAAGTGAACATGAAATGAACACACAAACTTCAACGTATGATGGATTAGATCAAAGAACAATCCGTGTAGTACCCCAGTTGATGAAAATCATAGAAGAAGGGAGACGTAGAAGAGCAACTAGAAAAAAATGTTGAGAGCATTTTCGCCTAGTGAGAGAAACATCTCTCTAACTCCTCACTGTGCTCAAAAAAAAAAAAAGGTATTAGTGATCATAACAATCTAGTGAATTTATGCACCACCATCAAGGCCTGAAGACTAAACACACAATCTCTGTCACAAGTATAAGTACTTTATATTTTAATTATTCATACAGATACACTGAAACCCGGATAAGTGCTTGTCACCTCACGACTACGGGACCCCCAATTCCCCCATTACGCCCCTTAATTAATTAAAATCAACACAAAACACTACATAAAGGTCTAGTAAGTCTCTACTTGCTTGAATATGAAGCCGAAGAGTCACTACACGGCCTTTCCTTTCCTCTGAGCCTCCGAACGAGCCCAGTCTATCAAATACGATATCCACATCAGAATATGAAGCTATCGATACCCATATTGCTATATAAAGTTTCGGATCCAAAAGTCAACCTCACCGCCGCGAGCCCCGGAGGTCAAAATTGAAAATTAAACTTAGAATCATGTTAGTCATAGTCTAGATAGTCATAATCCTAGAAATCATGAAGTTCTAAATCCAAATGAACCTTCAATTTGATCAAGAACACTAAACCCATATTCATGAAGAAAATCCTTATTTCTATGTTCTAAATCATAAGAGGAATCACTAATTAAAGGATAAAAATATGAATAAATGCTTAGATTAGAGTTAAGATCTTACCCGAAAGATAAATATTGAAAAAATTCCTTTGAAATCCCTAAATTGTATGCTCCCAAGTTCCAAAAGGGTTCTAGAATGAAGTAGATTCGAATTGGAAAATCCCCAATTAAACTGCCAGGCCCATCGCATGTGCGAGGAACCCAGCGCAGGTGCGAACTCACACCAGCAGATCATTCTCCACAGGTGCGAGGCCCATGTCCCATACCCCTTTTGCAGGTGATGAATTGCAAGCCTAATCGCAGGTGCGACCCCAAGCCATCCTGCCCAACCTCGCACCTACGGACCACCCATCGTAGGTGTGGGCTCCCAAGTGCGACCCTTGGCTCACATGTGCGGTTTCACCAATAACCAGCTGAACCAACCAAAGTCCTAAGCTCTCAAACTTCGATCTAATACTAGAAACTCATCCGGAACCTCCCGCACACAAATCAATTGTCACACCTCAAACTATGGGGTGTGGCTGGCACCCGGTGTCTACTGGATCGAGCGTACCACTCTGATGACCAATCTCATGTACAAGTAGAACTTCTGTCCGACAAGGTCGTACTGGGATATATCACAATAACAACATTGGAGAAGAGGGAATAACTCAACATGTATACAACAGGACCGACAAGGTCACAACATAGTCCAACAAAAAACAACTTAGCCGACAAGGCTATACATCAACATTGTACATACCAAAATATGTCTGTGAGCCTCTACGAGTGTCTAAATTGACATATGGTCGGGACAGGGCCCCGACCTGCCCATATTGTATATAAATCTACAAAATACTCCATATATAACCAGAAAGCTCTAGGAAGACGAAGCTCACTTACTGACGGTTGAACTCAACAACTCCTACTGAGGTGGCCTAGCAGTGTCTCTATCAGAACCTGCATCATAAACACATAGCGCCCCTGGAAAAAGGGATATCAATATGAAATAATTTACCGAGTATGTAAAACATGAATAGAAATATGAATCTGTAAGTTGCAAGGAAAAACATAAAAGCAATATGACGCGATTAGCTGTAAAGGAAAGCATAAGAAATCTAGGGGCCACATGGAGCAAATAATGAAAGTCTAGAACCTAATACAACCTGTCTGGAATATGCCTTTTACTATATAATTATCCCCGTCTTACTGTGTGAGGTATATAACTTGTCACTACTCTTAGATATATGTATGAATATGTAATACAATATGCAAGATGATTTTTTCATATTTTACGGAATGCGCAATCCGATCTATTATATATTTATATTGTAGAACGTGCAATTTGATTCAATAGATGTATATGTTGCAAAACGCGCAATCCGTTCTAATATATATATATATATATATATATAGCAGAATGTGCAACCCAATATAATATATGTATATGTTGTGTAACGTGCAACCCGATCCAATATATGTATATGTTACGGAACATGCAACCCGATCCAATGTACAATCATGATTATATGCATGACATCAAGTTCTAATGAAAACATATCAATACCAATGAGACTCGGGGGTGTGAACAACATATTATGATAACACCGACCCTTTGGCCTATTTTGAAACTCATATTCTCTTTGACTTTCTTATTAGAATGACTTGTAGTCGACTTGACACTTTCCTCATTAGAATGTTTCTTTTTGAAGACTGATAATAGGATACACCAGTAACCAATAACATGGATTATTAGAATAATGATAATCGATGAATACTTCTCGATAAGACATTTCAAGATACAATAAGATAAAACTTTTGGTGTTTCTTTTAAAAAAATGATAACTCGTTGGATTTCATGCTTTGAAAGAAAGAGATAACCTTACATACCTTATCCATGAATCTATACGTTGTGCTATAAGATCTCGTACTCTTCACGAATGATTATCTATATCAAATAAAGGGTCGATATCAACATCTAAACCATATTCAACAAGAAAACTTCACTTAGGCATCTTAGCAATCATCTTAACATAAAAGGTTCTTAGACTTATTAACAAAAGGGTATTCATGTAATTTGGCCCCATAATTTTCTGAAACATACCCGCTTAGGTGTACGATACCAACAATCAACATGCTAATCAATATCAACGGACAATTCCAATAAAATCAGCCCATAACTTAACTTATCATAATTTCATAGGTTTACGGGTTTCAGTTACAAAACTTCTTTCACAACCTATCTCAAATCATCAATTACTCGCATATATAGATAAAGGAGGGTAAATTTTACCTCAACGCAACCAAACCTTCACGAAACATCAAGTCGCCCCAAATTCTAGGGTTTCCAAAATCGCCTCACTATGGGGGTGATGATTTCTACGATAATTACGCAAATCTTGAGTATTTCGGCTGAGGATTGATCTGGAAATGATATGATACACTTGTGAGAGATTGGAGAGAGTTTATGAACTGAATTTAGGAAAGAAATGAGGGTTATACCAACTGACCTATTTTTAAACCCGGAATTTTTTTCCACTGCTGTACTTTGATGGTACACTCGACGGACCGTCAAACTTCCGGAAAGATTGACAGATCGGGCTGGGTATTTGACGGCTCATCATCTATCTTGACAAATTTCCCAGTTTTTTATTTTCATCGAAACGTACTTCCTTCAATCCGTTTAACTTACAAATACTTCGGTACCTTCATAACCAAGCTGTAAACCTTCATTATGCTTCAGTAGGGTCACATCTCTTCTCGGGACTTTGATATCCTATTAACGTCACAACGGGACGTAAAACTATAGGGTGTAACACCAATTATGCATTTTAATAATTAACACGCTTTGGACTCGCTTGCACACTCGAAATTCCTGAAAAAGGTTATCTTGATCAGATGTTAACCCAAGGTCAACTCTAAATCATAAAATTCTATATTTCCATCAAACGACCCAAAACACACCTGAACGTCTTGGGACCCAAACCAATAGCTCATATAAGTCATAAATGATATTTCAGACCTAATTAAATCAATAAAACTTTGAAAATGAAACATTTATCCTCGATATTGACTTTGGTCAAACTTTCTCCTACCTTTAAATTAGAAACTTCCAAACTTGCTAAAATCAATCCAAAACCGCCTGATTACTTCGGGAATCGCGCCACCTATATCCACAAGTCCTAAATCCACAAACAAAACAAAAAAAATGGTATTTTAGGGATTTAGGTAAAAGCTCAAAATGATTAGGCAAGTCATTATATCATATACCACTTAAATAAACGCCTGTCATCGAAAAATATAGAAAACGAAATATCATTTTGAGAGTCATTGAAAAGCTAGGGGTATATGACCAGGCAAGTCATTACATCCCAAGAAGCCTCTTCGATTGGATGATGCCTTTATTGCAATTTTACTGAAGCTATTTCTTTCGACCTCAACTTCCGAACTTGCTTGTCCAAATTAGCTATAGACTCCTCCTCAAAAGCCAAATTCTTATCAAGAATCACTGAATCATATGGGAACCATCCGAATGGTACCTCTTCAGCATTGAAACATGAAAAATTAGATGTACACTCGATAACCCAGGAGGTAAGTCCAACTCATTGACCACCTCGCCAAGACGCTGACCAATCTCGAATGGACCAATATACCCCAGGCTTAACTTTCCCTTCTTCTCGAACCGCATCACACCCTTCATGGATGAAACTTTCAACAGAACTCGCTCCCCAATCATAAACTCCAAATCACAAACCTTTCGATCTGTATATAACTCGTTTGCCTACTCTAAGTCGTGAGAAGCCTCTACTAAATCAATTTGACCTTATCCAAGTAATCTATCAACAAGTTTGTACCCCATGGCCTAACCTCAAAGGCATCAAACCAACGAATCAGATAATGATGCCTCCTACCACATAAAACCTCGAATAACGCTATCTCAACACTCGAGTAATACCTATTATTGTAAGCAAACTCGACCAAGGGTAGAACCTGATCCTAATGACCCCCAAATCTAATCACATAGGCTCGCATCATATCCTCGAGAACATAAATAGTCTTCTTCGATTGTCAATCGGTCTGAGGGTTGAAGGTTGTACTAAGCTCCACTCTAGTACCCAACTCCTTCTACATAGATTTCCAGAAATGAGATGTAAACTGTGTGCCTCGATCGGAAAAGATAGAAATGGGAATTCCATGCAAGCAAACTATCTCCCTAATGTAGATCTTGTCCAATTTCTTGAATTGTAGGTAGTTTGGACCGGAATGAACAACGTAAATTTGGTCAACCTGTTGACAATAACATAAATGGCATTAAATTACCTAAAGTCCATGGAAATCCTATCACAAAATCCATAGCAATCCGCTCCCACTTCCACTTAGGTATGAGTATCCACTAAATTACACCACCAGGCTTCTGGTGTTCATACTTCACTTGCTGGAAATTCAAACATCGAGACACAAACTCCACTATGTCCATTTTCATCCGACACCACCAATAGTGTTAATTCAAGTCATGATACATCTTTGTAACCCATGGGTGAATAAAATACCTCAAACTATGAGTATCTTCCATGATCAATCTAGTCAAATCATCCACCCTAGGAACATAAATTCAACCCTTGATCCTCAAAATACCATCACCATCAAGAATTGCCTCTTTGTATTCTCCACGTAACACCTTATCATGGATCCTACACAACTTCACATCATCGAAATGTTGAGCCTTAATTTGCTCTAATAAAGGCCTCTACACAAACTAGAACTCTACCGGGCTCCAAAATATCAAGTCTCATAAATTGGTTAGCTAATGACTAAACAGTCATAGCCAACAAACTCTCTTCCACATGCAACAGAGCTAGGCTACCCATACTCATCGCCTTCCAACTCAAGACATCCACCACTACATTGGCCTTGCCCGGGTGATAAATAATAGTCATATCATAATCCTTAAGAAACTCCAATTACCTATGTTGTCTCAAATTAAGATCCTTCTGATTGAATATGAAATGTAGAATGCGATGATATGTGAATACCTCACAATACACCCCATAGATATAATGCCTCAAAATATTCAAAGAAAACACTACCACCGCCAACTCAAAGTCATGAGTGAGGTAGTTCTTCTCATGTACCTTCAACTTCCTCGAGGCATAGACTGTCACTTTCCCTTTCTACATCAACACACATCCAAGACCCACTCCAGAAACATCACAATATATTGTAAAGATCTCTCTCTCGACAAGTAAGGCCAAAATAGAATAGGTAGTCAACAAATTCTTAAGCTTTTGAAAGCTCGCCACACCCTCATCAGACAACTGAAATGCCTATTCCTTCTGACTCAGTCTAGTCAATGTGGATGTAATGGATGAATTACTCCAAAACATACCGATAATAATCCGTGAGACCTATAAAACTTTGGACCTTGGTGACCGAAACAAGTCTAATCCAATCCCGAAATGCCTCAATCTTTTTGGAATATACCATAATACCATCCTTAGTCACTACATGCTGCAAGAACGCCACTGAACTCAGCCAAAACTCACACTTCAAAATTTTGGCATAAAGTTTCTTCTCCCTCAAAATACCAAGAACAATCCTCAAATGTTGCTCGTGCTTCTCCTTACTGTGAGAGCATATCAAAATATCGTCGATGAATACAATCACAAAGGAATCCAAGTAAGGCCTGAATATTCCATTTATAAACTCCATGAAGGTTACATGAGCACCAGTAAAATTGAATGACATCACCAAGTACTCATAATTTTCATATCATATTCGGCAAGCTGTCTTAGGGACATCCTCCGCCCTAATCTTCAGCTGATGATAACCAGATCTCAAATCATTATTGGAAAAGATATACGCACACTGAAGCTGATCAAACAAGTCATCAATGCGAGGTACCAAATACTTGTTCTTGATAGTCACCTTATTTATTTGTTGATAATCGATACACATCCGTATAGACCCATCTTTGTTCTTCACAAACAACACAAGAGCACCCCAATGAGAAATACTAGGTCGAATGAATCCCTTAGTTAATAAATCCTACAATTTTTCCTTCAACTACCTCAACTCGGTCAGTGCCATCCGATATAGTGGAATAGAAATAGGTTGAGTGTCGGGCTCCAAGTTAATACAAAAATCAATATCACGATCAAGTGGAACACCTGGGAGATCTATCGAAAATTGATATGGATCCTCTCTCACAAATGAAATTGACTCTAACAGGGAAATATTTGCACTAGTATCCTGAATATATGCCAAATAAGAGAGACACATCTTCTCTACAATCATTTGACTCTTAAGGAATGAAATCACCTTCTTCGAATACTGACTAAGAGTACCCATCCACTCTAATCGAGGAATAACCTACATGGCTAATGTAACTGTCTTTTCATGATAGTTCAAGATCGCATGATATGAATATAACCAATCCATCCCAAGAATAGCATTAAAATCTACCATGTCTAAAACCTTCAAATCTACATGGTTTATCATATATCATCAAAGTAACTATACAACCTTGATATACCCGATCTACCACTATGGAATCCCCAACAGGAGTAGAAATATGAATAGGCAAGGCTAGGGAATCACACATCAAATCCAAACTCAAAGCAAAGTAGGCAGACACATAAGAATAGGTAGAGCCTAGATCAAATAAGACTATAGCAAGACACTGGCAAATTGAAAGGATACATGTAATGACTGCATCGGAGGCCTCTACCTCAGTTCTGCCCGAGAAAGCATAAAAATAAGCATGATCACCTAAAGTCTGAGTACCTCCACGACCACCACCTTGGCTGGACTGAGTACTACCCCTAACTACTTGAGAAATACCTCTACTACCATGAGAACCACCTCTAGACGGTTGTACAACTATCCTAGTAATGGGAGTGAGAACTCTGATGATAACTACCACAAAAAAGTCTAGGAAAATTCCTCTTAAAATTCCCAAGATCACCACACTCATAACACCCTCTAAGAATAACAGATCATTGGGACGGACTGGCACCCGATTGCCTACCACGGCTAGATAGCCTATAAGAACTCAAGGTCAACTTCCTTGAACCATAAGAAATATACACCGACTGTCATCCCTCACATATTGGCATGGCTACAACAACTGGTCTAACACTCAAACAGTGATGACCTCTACTAAAATGACCCCTACCTCTAGATGAGGTACCCATATGAGTGCTAAAATTGGGCCTCTTGATTACCCATTCCTCATAATCCACATGCCTAATAAACTCAGCCTCTCAAACTGCATTAACAATCTAATGAAAATAATACCTAGTGGCATCCATATGTGTTGCAATCAAATGGAGAGGACAAATTAACCTATTGGTGAACATCTTCACCCTCTCAGTCTCATCAGGAAGAATCATCAAAGCATAATGAGACTGTGCATGGAACTATGCCTCATACTTTATCACAGTCATACGCCCCTAGAATAACCCCTCAAACTAAGCTCTCTTCATCTCTCTAACATTGCGAGGTACAAACTTCTCCAAAAATTCTTGAGTAAATGAAGTCCAAGTAAGAGGAGAGGACCTGCTGGTCTGATCTCAACATATGACCTCTAGCCCTGCTTGGCAGGTCCAATCATTTGAAAGTGGTGTAGTCCACTCCACGAGACTCCACTAACCTAAGGTTGTGCAACCTCTCATGACAGCTAATCAAGAGCTCATAAGCATCATCCTCTAAGTCTCTATTATATCTAAAGGAATCAGTCAAACATTTTCTATTCCTCCACGATTATCATTGGCTAAGTAGTTAGGGGTAAAGAAAGACTATGCACTAGTACGCCTATGAAACGGTGAACCCTAGTAGGTGTTGGTTGAACTTGTGGTGTTTGAAATTCAGGCATACCTATATGATTAGGATTCTGTCCTCTGTCCCTACTTTGGGATCCATCGAAAGTGATCAGTAGAATACTCTGCGCTATAGTCTTGAGAAATCTCATCATGCAAACCAAATTGTCCTTAAGCACCGGTGTAGCAATAAGACTCGGTGGCACCATTGTTGGCTCACCCCATCTATCTGAACCTTATAATCCCTATCAATATGAACGTGATCATCATCTAGAACAACCTCTGGCTCTGGGAATACTGCCCTAGCATGGCCCTGAGTAGTTGTTGGTGCTCGACCTCGGGCTAGTGCTATAACTCGAAGTCTACCTCTACCTCTGCCTAATTCAACGCCTATAGTAGCGGGTGGGGGTGCAGACTCCTAGTCTCCATCCGCAGTTGAATGAGTCCTCAACATCTATGAGAAAAAGTGAAATCAAAGAGATTTAGAATCTAATACAGTCAGGAACGCATGACAAGAATGAAACAAGTGAAGTTTTCTAAATGTTCTATAACCTCACAAAGATAGGTAAGGAGCTCTTCGTAACCGATCCACAAGACTCTATTATACATTTCTCTTGTACTAATGATACCAATGAACCTAGTGTTATGATACCAAATTTATCACGACCCAAAACTCTATTTTTGTCGTGAGGGTACCTATCATAAACCCGTTGGTGAGCCCAAAGCATTCATAAGTGGAAAACAAAAGTAAATGCGACATATTAATTCCAAAAAATGATCTTGGACATTTAGGGTCCGTTTGGTACAACTTATTAAAAAGAGCTTTTAGAAGTAGAGCTTTTAGGAGTAGAGTTTTTTATCAAAAAGTTGTTAGGTGTTTAGTTGTCAATAAAAAAAGTGTGTTTGGCTTAAAAATGAGAAAAGACAAAAGAGATTTTGCCTCTACTGGGCAAAAGCCCAAAATTTGAGCTTCTCCCAGTAGAGGCCGAAAGTGCTTTTTTCAGCCAAAAGCACTTTTGGTCTTTTCAGCCAAACACCCAAAAAAGGCCAAAAGTGCTTTTGGCAAAAAAAAGAAAGCACTTTTGGCCATTTGAAAAGCCCAACCAAACGGGCACTTAATTTCATATTTGAAGCTCTAGACTTCAGATTTGAGAATGTTTAAGAGATTTTCAAAATTCATCGCGTGGGGTAAGATTCTAACCTCCCTTTATCATTCTAGCTTAGATTCTTGCGGGATTTTGTCATTTAAATTATTATTTGGGTTGTAGAATTGGGATTTTAAAATCACAAGTTGAGAATATGAATTTCTTCAAATTAGATGTCGAATTGAATCAGATTTGAGTCATTTTTTGGGATATAGACTCTATTGGCTATGGGTAAATGAATTTTGTTGTAAAATTACAATTTTGCCCTTTGAGGTTGAAAATTGCCTTTTTGGATGACTTTTAGGTCAGAATAAGTAGTATGCCAGTATGGGTGTGTACAAACTCATATTATTACATGTATTTCAAATTTGAATATATTGGAATTATTTAGAAGCTCTACAAAAGGGCAATACTTTATTGTGAGTGTTGGGCTTCGAATCAATCAAGCTCAGACCTTACATGACTATATTTAAAGCTTATAGTTGGTTAAAATGAACTAATAAAAAAGGATAAAGGGGGTTTCATACTTGTGAGGTGACAAAAACTTGTATAGGATATGGATGACATGTTTTGGGAATTTGTATCATATTTGAGTGACTATGTATTTGGCTTGAATGTCAAGCATTGGGAATTACATGATAGCTTGGATTGATTTATGTGAATTGTGATAGAAATATGAAATCTCTTATTTGGTGATTATATACTATATGCTTGTCTTAATTGAGATTAGGTGTTCTCATCACTCCATAATACTCAGTTAAAAGTAAAAAAGAGTTAAATATTGAGCCATTTTACTCTATAGCCTTATTGCTTATTATGCGCATGTAACATTCATATTTTCATATGGTATCTCATATATATTACACTTGAGGATACATATGTGATGTCCGATCGAAAATGGTTCCGGACGGAGTGACGTGAATGATAAATGAACGAATCAGATAAAGACAGGTAATGTGAGCCGGATTAGCTAAAGACATGTAATGTGAGATAGATTGACTAAGTACACGTAATGTGAGCCTAATTAGATAAGTGTTGAGATCAGAATCCTAAATAACTAAGAACACGATAGGAAATGGTTATAGGTGGTGTATGAACTTTGTGAGTCCCCCATGGGTCACGTATTCCATATTAGGAAGTGCGTGTATACTAGTGATGAAAGGCCTTGCATTGAATTTGCATATCATATCATTCATCGATTTTCTTGTTGATTGACTTACTTGAGTTATTGATGGAAATATACATACCTTACTTAAGTGACTATTCAAATACTTGTTAGTTTGTAAACATTATTTTGTTGGACTAATCACGGTTAAGCGTGGAAATAAGAATTCGGAAGACCAACCCTCATCACCATTTCCGTTTAGGGTCAGTCAACAATGTTGCTGAGTACACTTTGATGTTCCATACTCACTCTACATTTTTTCATCTTTTTGTGTGTAGATTTTGTTCTTAGTACGAGCGGAGCTTGAGACTTCATCAACGATTGAGGAGATTTTTAGATGGATTGGGAGTGAGCCACTCTGATCCATGGCATTAGATTTTTTTTTTACTTGTCCCTGTCTTTCGTTATTTCAGACAATATAGTGGATTGTGTATTAGACTTGTATTTCTATTTAGTTGCTCTTGTACTGTGACAACATGTTTTGGGATGGTAGCACTTGTTGTTCCGCTTATTTATGATTATGAGACTTTATTATGACTTTTAATGGCTTTCTTATTTATTCCGCTTAAAATATGATTATAATTAGCTTAAAAAGTTATGGACGGTTCACCTATGGGGTGGGGTAGGTGCCTTCACAACTTTAGAGTTCAGGTCATGATAAATTGGTATCAGAGCTCTAGATTCACCGGTAGATTCACCGGTCTCACATTTACACGAGCAATGTCTAGTAGAGTCTTGCAGATCAGTACAATGACATCCATACCTATCTCCGAGGTTATAGGACAGTATGTAAAATTCTTATCTTTAATTCCTTTTTGTGCCTACTTGATTGTATTGAAGTTCTAAGTGTCTTTGTTCACAAACTCATAAATGGTGAGTACATAATCAACTATAGTTGGAGACCAGGATCCTACACCTACACCCGTACCCATTGCTAGGGTTATTGCATATGGAGGATTCAAGGGTTGAGGTAGAAGGAGTGATAGGGGCAGAGGCCATGCTACCGTACTAGCTAAGGGCTGAGCACCATCACCTACTCAAGACCTTTTTAGAGATGTGACTTCGGACCCAGAGGATGTCCTGGAAGAAGAGTCAGTTCAGGAAGATGAGGTTAGACTGGAACAAACACCATTTGGATTCATTGCTACTGATGTTCTCAAGATGCTCTAGTGTATATTTTGGGCTACTTCAAGGGTATGTCCTAAGTCGATATGATATCGGTTACCAGTTGTCGATGATTTTTTACATTCTTGACCTTTAGGCTATGGACTTTGCCATAAAATTCCAGTTTTGCACTTGGAGCTTGAGGTTACCTTTCGAGATTTTTTAAATTTAGAATTAAAGTATATACATATATGTATCATTGGACTTATTTAAACTCGTAGAATAATATTTTAATTAGATTGAACTTGTTTGGTGATTTTAGATGCGATAGAACTTCCAAAAGGCTTTATCTTTGCTCGGGTCAAGATTGGGATTATTGGAGACGTTGAGGAATAACAAGTCCATTCGTGAGCTTTGGGCTTTAAATCTAAGGCAATTTGAGATTTACTAGACTCTTTATGAAGTGTTTTCTATTAGTTTAAGGTAATTAAGGGGAGTAGTGGGGAATGGGGTTCCATACTCATGAGGTGACGAGCACTTGTGTGGGTACTAGTGTCATGATATGAGTAAATTAATGGAAAGGAATAGTTGATATATTGTAAAAAATGCCAACGAATATGGGCATTAGCTGGTAGTTGCTAAATTTACTTGATTGACGTTATTGTTTAATGAATTGGCTTAAAATAGCCATACTTGATAAACCTTTGTATTGTTGATTGATTGTGCATTCACCACTCCAATTCTCATCTAAATTATGAAAATGAACTATCTTTAGCAAATACATGGTATTATGTAATTACTTATTGTACACACATTCATTTCATACTTCATACGATATCATTGACATATTTATTTGATGAATTATATATGAGGGTATGGGGTGGCCCATTGGATATGGTACTGGATGGAGTAATAATGACATTATAGCCTATCAATTAGATGCTCGATGTAATATGAGAGATCTAGAATTCTAGGTGAGTATATGAACCTCATGAGTCTCACATGGGTCACGTGAAACCTACTGCAGGAGTGTGTGTATATTGGTGCATTATTGTCATTGCATTATATCTCATTCTTACATGATTTCATTGATATGGTTTGACTTGTTCATGGGTTTTTGGGAAGAACTGTGTTTATCTATTTACTTGAAGGAATCTTGTTGAGATGATTGAATTTATTGATGAATTCTTGGGAGAATTGTGCTAAACCACTTTAGGGATTGATTATGTTGGATCCTTGGGAAGAATCAAGCTTATTTCTTACTTAATGATTCATGTAACTTCACATTGTTGCGGGATAATTTCTTACCCTATTGTTGATTACGATTTTGATGTGAATTGTGGATTTTTTATTCCATATGTGCTTTAAATAACTTATAACTTACTAAATTGGTTACTAACAAAATGTGGAGGAAAGTATCGGAAATACCAACCCTCGCAATCACTTTAGTTTAGAGTCAGTAAACTATGATGTTGAGTACACATGTTTCTCCATATTCACCTACACTTTCTCTACCTTTTTATGTGCAGGTCCTATTCTGAATTCTAGTAGTGGACGAGTCACCGTCGATTGTTAAGGCATACCATTTGGAGTTTCCAGGGTGAGCTGCAGATTATTTCGTGACACTGGACTCCATATCTATCTTACTATTTGTGTTCAACCTTTTAGACAATTATTTCAGATCTTGAGACTTGTACTTCGTATTTAGAGTCTCTTGTACATATGACTTCCAAGTTTGGGAGGTGTATGCCTTAGATTTCTATATTTTATGAGTGATGAGACTTTTTTATTACTTATGGGTTGTTTTTACTTTATTTGCTGCATTATGATTGTTGAAATGTAGGTGCCCTCACGTCTACTTGAGATATTTGAGTCATGAAAATTTTGGTATCAGAGCACTAGGTTGGTCTCATGAGTATAAGAGCAATGTCTCGTAGAGTATTGAGGGTTGATACAAAAGCTCTGTACTTATCTTTGAGTGGCTATAATACATTTAGGAAACTTCTATTCTTTCATTCCTTATTATGTGTATGTGGTTTGGTTCAAGCTTTAAAATTCTTTTCTTTAATCTCCCACACGCTCTCAAGTTCGCACATGAGCAATTGAATGTAACATCACACAATATAGTATGAGATGTGCCACTGGGAAAAATATATGTGACCAAGCTGAGATTGCAGCTACGGTTTGAAGACTCAGTTGAGTAGGGGTTTTGATTCAGACTCTTTAGTTTGGTGATATCCCTGAGAAATGAAAGTGATGGTATGAAGGACTGTATGTTTGTCATGTCTTCAATGGTTAGTTGCTCAAGAGTTGAGGAAGTGCATGAACGGTATAGCATGTGATGGGAAGAGAGTTGATGATTTGAATTGGTATAATTTGTAAGATACATAGGGAATACACGTTGTAACTATGAAGAGTACACTTGAGAAGGGTGGCATAGCAATGATGATTTACTCGATGTGTTAGTGTAGGAAGACTTTAATGTTGTCTAGATTTAATATGACAGTTTTATAATACGGGTGTATCTATGACAAGTCAATGATTCAGTAATGGACAGGTACATGCATTGGTATCTTGAAGACTAATTTAAACTTGGGAGGATCAATGGGTCCTATGAGAGGATAGTGACCATGGTGAGGTTGTGAAGAGGAGTTGATGTGTACTAAAGAGAATTCGAAAGTTCAAATTTGGTAACATGACGATCACAATGTTAAGTGTTCATCTGATGGGAGCATGGGTGTGATAAGTCTAATAATGCATAGGTGTATGAAATGCTTATTGGAGTTTTGACAGGATGGCATTGTGGTGGAGTAAGGACAAATGGTTTGAGGATTCTCTAAGGAAATTGCTATTGACTTTAGGCCAAGTGGGAGGAGTTACCCGTGTTGATTGAACCATTATGAGAATATGTAGTTGTGATATTTCAATAAAGAGTGGGTTCATAGGTCTGCTTGATATTTTGATGTTTTCGATAAAATGGTCATTTTAGGCCAAGAGCTTGAAGATTTTGAGATATACGCTGTAGTTTCTAGATGTGCAAGGGTGGAGAGTGACACTAGTATGGCGTCCTTATAGGTTCCAGAGTCTTAAATGAGATGAATCCATTAGGTTATCATAGATTCAGACTGAAAGTATATGTATGTCCTAGAGACAATATGTATTAGGAAACAATGTACTTTATACACATTCATATTTATATTAATGATGATTAATATTATGATAATTTGCATTTCTTGAATTATTAGTTGATTGTTATAAAATTCTATAAATGCATCCCTAGATGTTACGTGTTTATTAATGATGTGAGAATTAATGTTATAACGTAACTCTTAAATTACCTCGACTAATGATCATCGAAATTGAGATATCAATGATATGCGATACGTCGACAGTGGTCTGCATCATATCCTTAGTGGATGTAGTATGTCTCACTTGCTATGAGTTATGCCAACTCGTGATGGACACATGGATACTTGTTGAAGTATTGGTACACCCTACTGATGCACTGTTTATTATATGTCTAAAGTGTCATCAGTGTGTGGGAGATAGAAGTCCTTAGACTTGAGGTTGATGCTCACCTTATTCACGGAGTAATGCTTTGATCCTGTCCTAAGCTCAAATACCTTATAGGTTGAGACGCGGCTTGGTTTGGGTACGTTACGAAGTGGATTAAAGGTGATAGTCGAACCAAGATTAGAATTCATTCCTTGAATGTATATTCAAGTGAACACTCAAATACTTATATGGTATTAGATTGACTAAGTCATTGGCCAATGCAATGGACATGTCTGTGATATGGTCATGTTGTCAACTAATATAGATAAGTTATAATGATCAAGCCATTTGGATAGACACTTGACAGATCCTAAGCTTGATTGAGTGTGTCATGAATGAAAGAATTTTATCTTCTCACATAGAGGTTCAGTTCACATATTTTGTGTAGCTAAACTTTACATATTGAGTTCGTCTTCCGGCGCAGTCTAGGAGTTCCGTGTAGACCCTAGTGTTATTAGTGTCAATATCTAAAGGCTTGATGAGTAACACTAAGTCAATTGTTTCGTCGATTCAAGGATGCAATAAGAGAGTATATATATATATATAAATGTTCGGTTGATAATCGAGACATTAGAATAAAATAGAAACGAAGCAGAATTGGAGCAGGGCCACGGCGCAAGAGTCAGGGCCACATCGCCACAGCGCCGCGATGCCACTTACTCAGAGTCGCGGTGCCAACACGCGTCCAGTGGGTCCGAATGACCTGCATCGGTTTATGGGCACGGTCACGAGAAACCTAGCTGATTTCTCGGTATATATCTGAGTTTTGCCTTATATTTCTGAACCGTCTTTCCATAAGATTTATTCTGCTGAAACTCTGCTGGAATTCCTAGCTTTCCAAAGGAGAAATTATATCATAGTCTTTGACTTGCGAATCGAGGAGTGATTGCGTGCACACCCTCAGGACACACAAACTCAGGTTGGCGATTTGGAAGCTGCTAAACTGT
The DNA here is from genome assembly GCA_029844215.1 of Przewalskia tangutica. Lineage (NCBI taxonomy): Eukaryota > Viridiplantae > Streptophyta > Magnoliopsida > Solanales > Solanaceae > Przewalskia > Przewalskia tangutica. Next base: position 14,454,528 of record CM056738.1, read on the forward strand.
AAGTGTTCTAATGATGCATTACAGTTTACTTATGTGTTTACATTGTTATAATAATCCTACAGTTTGACTGTCGTCGGGTTTGAAATATAAATTTTCAAATTCCGCTGCGTGTATTAACCCGATAAAATCCTACACAGAATATTTATGAAGTGTATGTTAAAGGAACATGAATTGGTCGATATGTTTGACTATGTAATATGCTACCGGGAGTACACTGATAGACTAATAAGGATGGCTCCACTGATGGACAAGTTTAAAGATTTATTAATTAAGGAGTTATTGGTTATTGCACCTAAGTTTGGTGGAGGGGTGTGGGAATTGTATTTGCTGCCTATGACTTGGCAAGTTCTATAAATTACTCGTGATGTGATTCTGTGGAGTTGATGAAATGAGAGGGATAATCACAAGATTTTATTGGGGGAGGACATTCGAGTTCGACGAAATAAAGACAAATAAAGTGGAAGATCAATGATGGTTGTTAATTCATTCTAGTTGTGAAAAGCATTTCAAAAATTGACTTAAGAATCAATAATATTGATGAAAACCAAAAGAGGTGAATTCACTAAAGCACATTGGGTATATATGTTGGGTTGGTAAGCTCGTACCACAATAGAAGGACTCTTCAGTTAAAGAATTTTGACTGATACTTTTGTGAGGATATAGGAGGATGTTAGTAGGATTGTGTGTATGGTTAGTAAGGATCGCACTACCATTGGATTAGTAAAGTGGTGGATTAGTAAAGTGGTGGTTGGGGATGTTATATCGATAATAATAAATGACCTTGTTGGAGTAATCGGGATTGGTCGATACCTCTGGTGGAATTTTTTTATGAAAGATTGTTCATGTGATGCGCTAGATTTAGAGAGTATCCAATTTTGAGGTTTGAGGGAGGCAAGGAAAACTTTCAGTTTCTTGAGTTCATATCCTATTACTATCTCTGTTACCGGCTTAGCTATTCTGCAAGAGTTATGATATTTGGTATGTTACATCCCGTACTTTTGTACGTTGTACTCATCGTAAGTTAGTCGACATTGGTTTAAACTTTAAAGGAGAAATTTTCTTTGAAGTTATAAAGGAGGTAAACGAGTTAAACCTTTAAGAGGTTACAAGAATTCAAAGGTCGTTAATCTATCCATGATTGTATTCGTTACGACGATTGCATTTTGAGTAACATAATGTGACTAGTTATGATACCCATATGAGGTTAAGTAGACTTTGGATAAGTGTTAAGAGTGTATCATAGGGTTTCGGGGCCAAACGAATCAAAGGAAACAAGTTCAACGAAAAGTCGGTTTGAGGAAGAATTTTCACGGACTGTGAAAAGTTTCATGGCCCATCAAATAGTGGCAGATCCATCGTGAAACTGAAGAAGAACCATCAATATTTGGGGATGGTTTCACGATACAATTTCATGGACCGTGATTTTGGCCGTGAAAACCAAGCGTGTCAGACCTTGAAATCTTTAAATATGATCCAAGCCTTATTTTTCATCCATTTTCAACCTAGATCAATTCTCCCACTCCCTAAGAGGTTCCCTAACATCTCTCTGACTCCAAGAGCAAATCCAAATAGACTCAACTCAAGTTCATGCTGAAGGTGTTGTAAACCACAAGGAAAAGCTTCTATGGTGTTATAGTGTTATTGAGGGATGTTGTAGGCTTGAAAAAGTTCTTGTTGAGGATTCTCCTGGTCCTTTATGTTAAGATTAACTTCTTTTCATTTGTGTTTAAGTTAGTTCTTGTGTTGGTGAAGATGTAGAAGTAAAGAATCACAAGGTAGATGCTAGAAGATTGCTTTAATGTGTTGTGAACTTGTTGGGGCTGTTTTAGGCTATCTCCAAAGCTTGTGGTGGTTAGAAATGGTAGAAAATAGCATGATCTTGTTGTTGTAGTTGTTGTCATTATAGTTTTACATGTATGGTACATGTAGGTGTAAAGTTGAGTTGGAAAAAGAGAAGGAAATAATCTATGCATCTTAGGTATTTGATAAAAGGCCTAAATGAATTAAGTCCAAGTTGTTGATGTTATGAGATTAAGGAAGAAGAAAGGAAATGTTATCAAAAAGTTGAGCTCGTTATATTTTACTATAAGTTTTTGGTTATCTTGATGATATTTTTATTGCTATTCTTGTAGATTGAAGTGCTACAACTTATACGTACGTCGATGAGTGAATCAAGAGGTATATAATGGCTATCCGTCCTTTCTGTAGCATGAATCCATACCTAAAATGGTACTCATTAGAGATGTACAAGAGAAGAGTTTATAACTAAATCGTGCCTCATATTTAGATATCATTGAGATGTTATTTTTTGTCCCTTGTCGGGAGTACTTTCTTCCTTAGAACTCTTTTTCCTAGATGAGTGTATATAGATCTTACGGACTCAGTTCTTGGTTGACGATAATTGTTTACTGCTTTAGATTATATGATTGGTTGGCACCTTGTTGCATACTTCGCAAAGACTATAGATGGCCCGGTATGTTGTATACTTACTTCACAAAGCCTTGTTATGGCCTGGTATGTTATATTCTATCTCATAGAGCCTTGTTAAGGCTGGTACATTGCGCACACCATACATGCCCCCATTGACCTGGTATGTTTGGTGATACTACATAGAGTCTCATTTAATACCTGGTACGATAACTTAGAACCCGATAGGGTCTGGTATGTTGTTGATATTTCTGTATGATGTGAGCAGGGAGACTAGGTATATCCTCAGATTCCCTTCTATCTCTCAGATATATTTAGCTTGATGCTTTTAGTTTCAGTTCAACTTTTAGTTATTTCAGTCACCTTACATATTTTGTACATTATTCGTATTGACGTCTCTTTGTTGGGGCACTGCATTGCATGCGTGCAGGTTCAGACTCACTATGGGCAATGCTGGCTTAGCACTAATGCATGTGGACATCTGGGATATATAATGAGGAATTGTCCGAGTAGGGGATGAGGCTTTATGGCATAGTCGACTAGTTCAATAGCAAGGTCTTCTGCTTCAGTTCCTCTTTCAGGATATGAGCTACAACCTCCAGCCAGTAGAGGTTTAGGTAAAGGTGGGCCTTCTAGTTTTAGCGGTAGTTGTAACCGCATCTTTTCTTTGGCGGGTCGACAGGACCCCGAGCCTTCACTAGATGGTAGGACTAGTATATTGACTATTTATGTAAGGTTAAACGAGTGAGTATAAGATAGGTGCATTCTTGTGTATGAACTAGAGTCAAAGATACTAGAATTACTTTGTCCTTATACGAGTTCCTAGGAGTAAGATACCTAAGTATATGTATTATAAGTGATCCAGACCTCAACTAGGGAGCTATAGCCACCATAGCTGAGTATACAAATATGAGATTTTCATCATTAGTAACATAACTCCTAGTTCATGATCCCCAAGGCCAGAAGGCCTAGTTATAGGAATTAAAAGGAAGCCAAAATAGTACAGCGTCTCACTTGAGATTCTAGAATGACATAAAGAAGACTAGGATGCTAGCAAGTATGTTTATGAGCCCAAGTTAGTATGATAGGTTGTAGAATGTTTAATAAGGAAAGGGGACTTACGATTAATGTTCATATAGTGGTTCAGGAGTCGCAAAGCATAAGTGTGATAACAGATGGAGTGTTGATACGAGCTATACTAGTAGTATGTGGTTACTTGAGTTAATCATATAGCGAAAGTGATTGTTAAAGAGACTACACTATAGCTAAGACGAAAGACATTGTCCACTCGTATAGGGTCATAACTGGGGTATAGAAAATCATTTAAGAAGGCGATATTAAAGACTTTAAAGAGTGAAAATGAGCGATCCGATGATATATAGAAGTAGATGTAAGTTAATTCAAGACATGATAGTATTGTTACAGTTCACTTTTACGCGAGGCATAAAAGGTATATCATAACTTGTGAACTCTTGAATTTATTTATTTTATTAGAGTCACCACCGAATATATAGGGAAAATAGGACAATCAATTGAAAAATGGTTTTTTCAAACAAACGAAAAATCCTTCGGGTAAGGGTTCAGGTGATTCCTCGGAAAAGGTGTTAGACACCCTGTATTAAAAATAAATAAACTATTTGCGGATCATTTAAGGAAATTATTTTAAATACATGTATAAGAAATAAACGCCAAAATTCAAAAATAATAAACTTTTATTATTTTATATCTCGGGTCAAAGATATACAAAAGGGGTCCTATTCGTTCTAACGATATCAGCATTGTATCTTACCTAGAGTATCAATAATTTGTAATTTACAATGTACAAATAAAGAAACAAAATACAAAATAAATAGAAAAGGGCAACAGCTCAGGCTGGTGGGCATACTGTTAATATGCAATGTCATTTTTACCCATGACTGAGCCTTATAGCTGCTTCCGGAATCAGTAAAAATGAGAGTTGGGCCTCAAGCCCAACATGCTAGAGAAATTATGAAAATGAGATGAAGGGCCCACTAGACCCTAAAACATGCAAAGGAGAGGGGGAAAAGACCATGGGAGTTGGAAAATACCTAAATCCATCAAACAAATGCAAATAAACAAATATTGATGTAAAAATTAAACAAACATGTGAAACAGTTATAGTAATATGGCACAGTAGGCCCAGAACAAATCAGGCCCAACATAGATAATCAATGATCGCAATGACAAGCAACATGGGCCTCATGATGTAAGCAGTGTGAAAAAACATAAAGCAGGCCCAAAAATTATAAGTGTAAACTTAAAGAAACTCAACCTAATATATAATGGATTTGCTTAAGCACAGACCCGAATACTCAAATATACAGGAATATATCTAATATATATGCATATGCATATTCTACACACACTTAGACATATATAAAAGGTTGGTATACACATGATATTCAGAGTATATCTGATATATCTGAAGGTATACACAGATATACAACTCTTGTATACATGGTGTATACTAAATCTATATACGTATACTTTAGGAGTATATCATATCACAGATTTAGCAAATCAGATAGAAGGGCTTGAGAAAACAGACAACATGAGCATATCCAAATACAACAAGAAATGATAAAAACTTGCACATTTCTCATAGTTCAAGAAAAAAAAATCAAACAAGTTAGGCTAAAATGAGAAAGTCCAGATATCTAATCCAGAGTTGATTTACTACGTGGGGTAGCAGAATCGTGGCAGTGGATTTGAGCGAAACCAGTTTGGAAAAAATTGAAAGTATATGTATGTTCTAGAGACAATCTGTATTAGGACATAATGTACTTTACACACATTTGTATTTATATTAATAATTATTAATATTATGAAAATTTGCATTTGTTGAATTAATAATTGATTGTTTATAATATTCTATAAATGCATCCCTAGAGGTTACATGTTTATTAATGATGTGAGAATTAATGTTATAATGTAACTCTTGAATTACCTCGACTAATGATTATCGAAATTGGGATATCGATGATATGCGATATGTCGACATGTGGTCTGCATCATATCCTTAGGAAATGCAGTATGTCTCACTTGCTACGAGTTATGACAACTCATGATGGACACATGGATACTTGTTGAAGTATTGATACGCCCTGTTGATGTACTGTTTTGTTATATGTCTATAATGTCATCGGCGTGTGGGAGATAAAAGTCCTTAGACTTGAGGACAATATCATCTTGTTTACGGAGTAATGTACTTTAATCCTGTCCTAAGCTCAAATGCCTTATAGATTGAGACACGACTTGTTTTGGGTGCATTACGAAGTAGATTAAAGGTGGTATGTGAGCCAAGAAATGATTCATTCCTTGAATTTATATTCGAGTGAACACTCAGGTACTCATATGGTATTAGGTTGACTAAGTCATTGGCCAATGCAATGGACATGTCTGTGACATAGTCCTGTTGTCAACTAATATAGATGAGTTATAATAATCAAGTCATTTGGATAGACACTTGACAAATCCTAAGCTTGATTGAGTGTGTCATGAATGAAGAGATTTTATCTTCTCACATATAGGTTCAGTTCACATATTTTGTGTAGCTAAACTTTACATATTGGGTTCGTCTTCCGGTGCCGTCTAGGAGTTCCTATCACGACCCGACCCCGGGCCGCGACTGGTGCCCTACCTGGGCACCCTTCTAATCATACAACATACTAAACTGCGGAAAATAAGTAACACACATTTTTTTTTCTTTTAAAACCAAGGCAAAGCCGATAAGGCTGCCATAATATAAATCACCCAAAAAAGGGCTTACACTATCCAAAAATGTAATTACAACTCTAACGATCCAAAGCGTGTGAATACGGACCTCTAAGATTTGGACGAATACTATGACAGACAAGGCCCGCCGTACCACGAATATACATAGCCGTGACGACAAGCTCCTAACATTTGAGCCATCTCAAAATCTTGAACCAGATCCTAAGCTCGCGGATCCACAATCGTGTACCACACTGCGGACATGACGCGGCCAGAGGGTCGATTACAAAGTGCAGAATATGGAGCGGAAATAAAGTATAGTAAGCGGTCATCATCTGTACAAAAGAATGAGGCAAGTATAAAAGTACATACAGATCCTGCGTGTCATTACCACTCATGAACTTGATTGCACATCATTATCTTTTCCATTCCATTAAGAGTTATAGCCAAATCTTACGTACATACTTAGGAGAAATCATTAAGTTCATTACCATATAACTTACTTATCTTTCATAACATAATCCGCCGCTTTATGGAGGCGCGATATACTACCCGACCCAATCGAGGCGCGATCAAATCACACAAATATCAAAGCGTGCGTGGAATCCCCATCACGTTGGCGATCATAAGTGTAACATATAACCATGTGGCGCCCGTGGCATCCCCTCACCGCGTCGGCGTACCACATATACATATATATATCTCCCGCGTGGAATCCCACATCACTGCAAGCGGTAGTAGGTGTAACATATAACCATGTGGCGCCCGTGGCATCCCGTCTCACGTCGGCGTACATATATACAACACATATATATATATATATATATAACGTGGCGCATGCCGGAATCCTCATCGTATAAGCGTGGCCATAACGTGCCCTCGGCATCCTCATCGTAGGTGCAGTCTTCGTAGAGCTAGCCCGTGGAGTAATAATATAACATGCCCGGAATCCTCATCGTGGTACATGTCTTCGTGGAGCTAGCCCGTGGAGTAATAGTCGTACATGCATGGTCGCGTGCCGGAATCCTCATCGTATATAAGCGTGACCATGGGTAATAAAACAAATCAGGGAATCTAACGCGTCTGTCGCGTGCCGGAATCCCACATCGTATAAGCGTGTCGGATCAATCATAATGGAAGCATGCGTGGAATCCCGTCACCGTCGATGCGTCGAGTAAACTTACAACAAGACAGTGCCCTCCAGTGAGAGTCACGACAACGTAAACATATAATACTTGCACTCAAAGCTATCACAAACAAACATAGGCAAGTTCATTAAACCTTTAGACTTCCATTTTTATAAACTCATGGCACTTTCGTTTCACACATAAAAATCCGGGAATTTAACCCAAAGTACTACGTGCTTACATACTTTTCAAAAGACTCTTTTTCATATAAAACCCCAAGATACTAACACCCGTAGTATCAAGGCTTGTTTACATTTTACCTAAGTCACTACACTTTTAGAAATACATTTTTAAACCTAAATCAAGTGACTTCTTTCCTTAAAACTTAAGCAATTGATGCTTTTAAATCCATTTGCCTTTCTTTATTTCAAAACATTTATCATTACTTAGAGTAAACCACTCTTTTAACTTTCCATAAAGCTATTATAACCCACTTCCCATAAAGTCGTTATACTAACTTTATACTTTAGGCAAATACATTCTTTTTATAACCAAGAGACTTATACTTTCGAAAACCAAGTATCGTATACTTTCAACATACTTCAAGTCTCTTATCTTTTAGAATCAAGTTTCGTAGTTCATAGTCTTAACACTTCATTACATAAACTCTTTAAATTAAGCAATGTATGCCTTATATGTGTGAATAGGTTATACTTGTTTATACTGATCTCATTAAAGCAGCCATGATCTAGAAAATGTAATACAATTTTGTCTTATCTTAGCTTCTATGCAGATGGAGAATTCTACTTGTTTTAATATAATTTATCGTCATTACTTTTTCCTTTATTAAAGCTGCAATGGCTTGTTCGATACTTATTCTCATTCGTGCCGTAAATTAGCCAAGTCAACTTGGCTCCAAACACCTCCTAACGACTCTTACCAACATCCCCCATAAGACTTGGTAAGAACTTAGGATAACTCAGACATAACATTTACATAGAGTAAATCAACATACATACTTCTTAACTTCTAAGAGTAGAAGGAAACATGAAATAATACCACATGTACATTCCATACATAGAATCATGTCAAAAGAAGGAAGAGGTTCACATACCTCGCGACGATTATCGACAAATAGCAAAATGCTCCGAAGTACTTCAACCTTGATAGCTATTCCATCCTTAAGTAGAATCCGCTATACTTAGTACTTCAACCTAAAATGGCCATAATACGTCCATTAACCTCTAGCTTCGAACGTAGAATATTCTAAGTGCAAAGTCACTAAATTCTACGGAAAATCGGACAGCACTTCCTTTATTTCTACATACTTTGCCACCTTTTTCAAGGCCGAATACAATAACCAAACACTCCACATTTAAGGCCCAACAATTCAGCTAACCAAAGAGGATTACACGCCTTAACAGGACGTGTAAAATTCTGCCCCACAAATTAATACGAAACTAGTTCCATAATTAAAGCCATTCTCGGCTAACATAAACAACAACTCAAAGTCTTTTCCAATTCTTTTTCAATCCAACCTCTTAGGCCTAACATGTTATATAGTCATAAACAACTTAACAATTATAATTCCTTCCTTATATAACATGTGACGATTAAACTAATAATCCAATTGAATTGAAATCTCAAGGCTAAACATACTAGTTTTCGGATTAGGGTTCCAATAGCCAATATACTTATCAAACTTCATAATATAAATATCTCATGCTTGCTAATATACATAGCTACAACAATAAGTAATCTTAATTACTACAACGACAAGAATTATACCTTTACAAGCCCTTAATCTTTCCAAGATTCAAAGTTGCTCCTTAAAAATTCTTAGCTCCTTTCCTTATGTTCCAATCCGCTCCAAGCACTCCTTAGAAGCCTATGAAGAACCCATCTTCAAGTTCCAACTTCAAAGTTGAAGAACCCCTTAAGTTTCCTCCTTGCGACTAACGTGAAAACGCCGTTTTTCCGAAATTTTTCTATTGAGATATCCTTACAATACCCTTAGGGACCTTGGGTTTAAGTCTTCTGAATAATGGATCACAAACTAAAATTTTTGTGTGGGAAATGTAGGTGAACCCGTGAGCTTCACTAAGAGAACAAGAATGTTGAAATAATTCTAAGTGTTTGAAGACTTGGTCTTGCACTAGTGTGTATATAAAACACAATGAATGGCTTAGATAATAACACTTGTTAGGTTTTGGATAAAGGAGATCAAGCCAAGTGGCTCTTGACTTGGTCAACAATGTCAAGCTCTTAATTAGCAAGACTTTGTCATCTACACATTGGTCAAATGACCATTTTACCCTTGCATCAATTTCGACCAAGCCATGGGGGGGGTGTGCCACGTGTCGCCCTCCCATTCGTCCATAAAATTCCGTAACCCTCGTGGGCCCCACAAAACGTAAAATTCCTCGGGTGGGCCCCACATGACCAAATCCGTAAAAATAAATTTCCATAATGATAATAAGTTCCATATTCTTCCAATAATGCATTTTGAGAATCCAAATTCTCCTCAACGAACATTTTTCCTGTCCGACGTTCGGAAGATTTTCCGTCGGAAAAACAATTCTTCCTTTCGTACCAATTTCAAGTCTTGAGTTCCTTACGTACATTCTCTTAAACATGTCCTGGAGTTACGGGGTGTAACATTCTTCCCCTCTTAGAAACATTCGTCCCCGAATATTCTTTCGGAGTCCAATCTAATTAGATAGCGACATAGTCTCCTTTTACTACACCCTTCATACAACATATGCCACCCATGGCCACATAGCCATACTTATACTAAAACGTCAACCTTGGCACTCACGAAGCCAACTAGTCCGTACTCATAATGACCTCAAAGTCTGTCGTAAACATCTCTACTAGGTCTACTAGGGTCTGACGATCAGATCATCACCGCAATCTCATATGCTCGCCTGATACCACCCCAAACACTCACGGTGTAGTTACCTCGAAAGGTCCTTACGATTCGTGCTCATTCCTTTACACTTGGTTGTTATCTTTCTTCTCGGGTCGTACTCTTCCAGTATTTCCAACTCATACTAGCATACATACATAACTTCCATACCGATTCGGCCTCTAATCTCGAGTCACTCTATAAAACAATTTAAGGCCATTTCGCCACGACTGGTTCCGCGAACGCGTCCACGAACCCGTAAAACAATTAACTAGACTTGGTCTTGCACGCCGTGACCTGTCACGTAGCGGAACTACTACCAACTGATCCCACTCTATTCCAGGCTATGGGGCGACCCGTAACAGGTCCTCACCCCAACCCGCCGTCGCACTTAACTCTTATCCTTGGTCTATAATAAATCTTTCTACCCGAGAAGACCTTGGCGAGAATTCATTAACTGTTCCATACCTTCCCGATTTCGTGTGATTTCGTACTGATTCGAGGTTCATTTGATTCTTAAGAAAGGATAGCTTTGATTTGGGGCGCGATTTGAGGAGAAGATTTGGGAGGGGAATGCGGCGGATCTCCTTTAGGTTTTAGGTTTCTGAAGAGGGTGAAGTTTAGGTTTCATATTTGGAAGGGATGAAGTCTGGGTAAGTTTGAGGTTCTTTCTGGACGATTCTTACTTGTGGAATTTAAGGAAAGTGGTATGTTTGACTCGCCGGATCTTCCGCCCGAAAAATCCGGCGAGGATCTTGCTGGTTTGTCGGCGGCGTCTTTAGGGTTAGGGGGGAAGACGAAAATGATGCTCTCTTCGTTTTTTAGGTTAAGGGTTCTGAAATATGATGAGAGGGGGAGGAGAGATGAAGAAGGGCTGAGGGCGTGTGGGCTTGCGGGTGTTGGGCCAAGAGAAGTGTTGAAATTTGGTGAAGGGTAGTATTTTAATTAGGTTTTGGTTTAGGTTAGTTTTAATTGGGTATTAGTTTAGGTGTATTATTAATTAATTAGTGGTAAATTAAATTAATAAACTGTGATTAAATTATTTTAAGTGTTTTATTAGTCTAAGCTTGAGTTTAAAATTATTACAAAAAATAAAGACGGGCGTGCTATTATTAAATTGTTTATTTATGCATGTATTAATGTCTTTTATTACTGCATTTTATTATTATTTTTGAAAAAAAAATAAAAAATAAAAAATAGTGTAATTTTATAGTTAAGGACTGAAAGGGAGGGTCAAAATTGGGTGTCAACACTAGTAGGGACAGGGCCCTACCATACCCAACTATATACATATGTACACCCATCATACTTATCAGCTCGCTAGACAACTCCAGAAGAAATTAGCATGACCACTTTCAACTGAGTCAAGACACCTACTGTGAGGAATTATCTTCATTTTTATCGGTATCTGAGGGCAAGAATGCAGTGTCCCTGGTAAGTGATATCATTATGAAAGATGTACAAAATATGTAAGACAAATAATAAATATAGACAGAAGATATAACATAAGGGTACAGAAGTCTACCTAAAACTCATAAAAAGCCTCTGAGGGCCTACCTGTCATAATCATAAAGATATATACATGTCTGTAAAAATCAAGCCGCCCAAGAGGACCATATAATGTAATATTTAGCCTCTCTGTGAGATAAATCATATCATAATATATATATTGTACTCAGAATCGATGAGGACTCAGTCTACCCAGCTCAGATGTAGGTCTCGGTAATATCAAAACCAACTATAGTGGTGTGCATAAATAGGTGTCGTACCCGACTGACTATAGCGTGACTCGGTATATATATATATATATATATATATATAAGTGCAATGAAGGGGAACCTTTGAATAACTGGTACAGTTGATGTCATGTGACCAGAAGGTCATGAGTTCAAGCCGTGGAAACAACCTCTTGCAGGAATGTGAGGTAAAGTTGGGTACAATAGACCCTTGTGGTCCAGCCCTTCCTCAGAACCTACGCATAGTGGGATCTTAGTGCACTGGGCTTCCCCCATATATAATTGCAATGCAAGGAATAACTCTCTATGGCCTTATGAATCTAATCGGAGTGACTCAATATTGTTATCCTCTGATTATCGTTATGTAATAGTATATGTATCAATTATTTGAGAGTCAATAAGGATCCTAAGAAGACATAAGATTCAAGATGCTATCAAGGCGGAAAATTATCCCGACAAAGGACTATAGGAGTCACAAACTATAGATATATGAAATAATAAGGTTTACAAGCTGAAATCTTGAGAATAGTGTTCCTTTTGAGGTAACAAGGTTATAGTTACGTTTCTTTTTAAATCATTCCAAAAGAAACAAAGAGTGAGCCTTAGAATACCTTGTTGACGACCAATACCACTGCTTATAGTCCCTCGCTTGTTATACAATCATCGACCTAAGCAATAAGGATAATCCATATCAAAATCTATCCAAGAGTTTCAAGAATTTATCGTTATGACATTCCGTATTAACACTTAGCGTGCGTACTTTTTCCTATCTTATTTTCATAAACTCTTAAGTCATCCTTACCTTCTTTAGGTTATTCATAACACCATCAAGACTACAACAATCATATCCCATGGAATCTAGTCATAGTTTACTAAAAAACATCTTTGAAACCATCCAACAATCAACACAACAACTTATCATGATCATCTATAGAGTTGTCTCAATGTATCCAAGGATTTTTTTCCATAATATCACTTTTAGCTAGGAGAACTTAATAATACTGAAGAACATCAATAATCATACCTTAATAAGGAGTAACAATTCAAAATCCAAGCTTATCTTTCCTCTTGTCCATCCTTGATCACTATATCTTACCATACAAGTGTTATATTCAAGAAGACAAACTTAAGGTGTTTCAATATGATGAGATTACATGGTAATCACTCTTGGACTTTGGAAGAAGTCTAAGGAGGTTTTGGGGGGTTTTAGGGAGAGATTTGGGTCAAAATGAGGATAAAAAAGGTAAGTCACCTCTTAAATAAACCAAGATGGTCAGCCACCGCCTCTATTCTGCGGTCCGCAGAATGGTCCACAGATGGGGCCGCAGAATTTTCCAGAAAGTTCAACTTCTCTGATCATTTTTTTGCCCCACAGTGCGGTCCGCAATTCCACTCCGCGATTCACAAAATGCTCCACATAAATCCCTTTTTGTCGATATTTCGTCGAAACTTATTTCTATCAATTCAATGAGTCTTAAAACTTCTCGAAACTTACATAATATATCCGTAAACCTTCATAAACATCATGGAGGGGTCTTACCATACTTGCCCCGATATTCGTCACGTTACGATAGCGGCCACACATGACAATAGGAGGTGTAACACTATATGTGGTGATCACGTTCATTACTGGTACATGAGCCACTTGTCCCTAGGAATGAGTCACATTGAACACACAAATTTAGCATTAACTTTACTATCTTTGAGGACTCGTACGCAAGCATTTTTTAGAAGTTAGCAAATACTAGAAAGATTCGACCTATTGAACCAGCTTGGAATCCATCTCCCAAAAGGCCAAACAAGCGAAGAATTTGCTTGTTTCACTCTGGGGCACCCGGGCATGACATACAGGGATGCGAAGCCTTTAAGTTTGAACTGGAGCACCTAATCCATACCGGAGAGATCTGAGTTGTGCTCCCTCTTTGTCGTTAAGAATGAAGGCAGTCAGCTGAATACGTGGTTTTAAGGATGACCACCAACCATGACTTTAGGAAAAAGTCATATTTTGAGTAGATTTAAGTGTCCCTTTAACTTCAATCAAATGTCATCTTGCATGATTTTATGTAAAAGAAACTACGGTCGACCTGATGTCCCAAGAGGGATACGTAGGAAGCCCTCATCGGGCTTAGTGTGGGGGAAATTTTGGGTAGAACAATCTTTAAAGGAAGACATTTCCGTGTAAATCGAACAACGGAAGGGCCTGATTTCCAACGGCGGGATACGTAGGCAGTCTACGTAAGACTCAGTCCCTAAATTATTTAAAATATATATTCCTCCTTCCTTTAGAAAATATTGTAAAAAACTACTCTGATACCATGGGCTCTGTCACCGACAACAATATTGGGCAATTCGACCTTAGACCATCCAAAATAAACGAAATGAAAACGTGCCTAAAAAACCAAACCCATGGAATGGGGTCAATCGAACATTCGAATTGGATGTATTACTTTCTGTTATTATCTGTGCTTACTTGCAAATTATATGCGGTTATCTTGATTATTATAACATAACATACTAACGCCATCTGTCTTTGAATTATTTTTTAAAAGTAAAGGTACTTGGTTTATCTCATTTATCTGTGTTAGTTACTGCTTCTCTTTCAAGATGCGATATCATGTCGTATCACGTTGGTTTATCATTTTCTTACTGCTTAGTGCTTTGATTTTTATCGGATCTGACTGCTTTTTTTACTTTTCTTGTCCTGAGCCTATGGTCTATCGGAAACAACCGCTCTACTTACCAAGGTAGAGGTAAGGTCTGCGTACATTCTACCCTCCCCAGACCCAACGTTGTGGAATTTCACTGGGTATGTTGTTGTTGTTGGTCGATTTGTGTCGTGTCACGCTGGCATACTTCACAAGATCCAAAGCCGCAACAACATCCATGTTCGATCAAATTAAAGGAAAATAGAAAATGACTGGTACTTCAGAAGATGAGAGTCATGAGAATGAACTCGCATGGAGGGACTCGGGGTTGCCGAATCCGAAGGAAGTATTGCACCATGATGATGAATATCCATCATGTTTGAGAAAGTCGCGGATCTCTTAAAGTATTGCACTTTTAATGTGTTTAATAAGAAAAAAAATCATTAATATTATGACATCTAGCTTTTAATGTGTTTCAAAAAGTAAATCAAATCCTACTTTTGTGGTTCTTGGAATTCGCTCTCTTCTATACTACTCCAAAGTCCAAACACACTTTTCTCAACTAAAAATGTTGTATTTCAATTGGAAAAGTATGGTGAAAATAGACTTTTCTCAAAATGCTTTACGTGTGAGGACATTGTAATGAAGAATTTAATAGCAAAATAATAGTCATGTCTTTGGAAGAGAGTAATTGACAAGACATTCTTTTGTGTACATATTAATCTATCCTTAAAATTGAAAAATAATGTGAATACAAGATTTCTGAAGTTTTATTTGAAAATATTAACCGTTTGTTGTCAAAGTCTTTCTTAATAATAATAAATTCCAAAGGAATGTAGTAATTAATCCTTCATTCGTCCACTTTACTTGCGGTCGT
Source organism: Przewalskia tangutica (assembly GCA_029844215.1). Lineage (NCBI taxonomy): Eukaryota > Viridiplantae > Streptophyta > Magnoliopsida > Solanales > Solanaceae > Przewalskia > Przewalskia tangutica. The sequence continues at coordinate 14,469,983 of CM056738.1, forward strand.
TACTAAAAATAGATAGTATATTTAGTTGTCATTTTAGAAAATTAAAATATAATTAACTATATAATTTCCATCTTTATCTTACTCAATATATATATGAAGAGAGATTAATATGGTGAAAAAAAGAATAGTATTAAGTCAGATCATAAGAATAATTTAATTAAATTATCCTTTTAATTAATATTTTATTAAATATTCTATTATAAGCATGCAGAAATAATGCCACATGTATATAGGATGATGGAAGTCAAGGTCGTTTACCTTCGGATCCCTTTGGAAAATAATCTTAGGATCAATTTCCATAACGAAAGTTAAAGGAAATTGAGTATGAAAGATTGACCCTTTGATTTTAAGTTTTTCAATATAATTACATTTTAACTTAGAAACACTTATATCTCAGTTTTTTTTATACTTTTCATCTTTTTAGAATCAGTTAAATTTTTCTTTCTTAGAAATACTGATTATATCTCAAATTGTTGTATACTTTTTCATCTTAGGAGAATCAATTAAAAGAGCTTGCAAGGAGTGTAAAAAAATGATTGTTCTTTTCATAAATATCATGCACAAATCTAGAAACTAAACCAATGGTACTACAATTAATATATTTCAGAAAGAAAATTAATATTACGGAAATAGATCTTGTTAATGTTGAGTTTGGTGTTGTGACATTTTGCCCCACATATCATTTTTAGTACTAAGTTAAAGTTAAGAAATGCTGGAACAAATGTCACAACATTCAGACTTCAAGGAATTTGCCATATACCAACGGCGGTAATCCGTAGGTAAAGGTTCAAAAACCGTTGGTATAGCTCATAAAATCTATACCAACGGAAGTTTAGTTCCGTCAACTTTGATTCACTATACCAACGGCAAATTAGCCGTCGCAATAGCCTATACCTACGGCAGTTTCAATCCGTTGGTATAGGTTTGGAGCTATACCAACGGCTAATGACACCTATTTAATAATTTTACCCACCACTTATTTCCGTAGGTATAGGACCACATTATCCATTGGTATAGGTCTGATTTCTTTTATAAATAATATTTTTTTAATAATAAAAGTTTGAAAATATTTTTTATATGCACCACACAAAATTTAAAGCAAAATAAAAGAAAATTTCAATTATATTATCAAACTAACAAGTCTTACAAACATGTAAAACATACAAGTCTTACAAACATATCAAACTAACAAAGTAATGTTAATTATAATAACCACCAAAACAATTTCTACGAAAGCAAAAACACACAATACAGTAGATGAGCAAAAACCTATTTAACATAAAAGTAGCTTCTAATCTTCATCTCTTCCATCTTCATCAGTGTATGGACTTGGAGAATTTATTTGGTTGGGGACACTAGAAGCATATGTAACCTATTGAAAATAAAAGAAAATAAGTTACAAACTCAACTTAATAGATGTTTTCATAATATTAGAATATGAACTCGAAGAGTAAAATATAATATACCTGTCTTGCAGCTTGTAAAATAACATTCAAATCTTCTCGAGATAATCGATCTTCTATCAATGTCATCATATTTGTCATAAACACATTTGTCCTTTCTTGACTTTCTCGCATTTTCTCTTGACTTTCTTGCATTTTCTTAAGTTCATCCCGCAACTCTTGATTTTCAGACAAGGAAGCTTTTGATTTTTTAGGTTTGGGAATCTTGCCCATACAACGCACACATTCTCTCTTTTCAGGTCCTTTTAATTAGGAATAAATGTCATCATTCCAAGGAATATGACTTTGTGTCTTTTGAACCGATTGAGAAATTTCATTATCATTATCATGTTTGTTTAGTTCTTCCTGAAATATTAAAAGCAATTACTTTGTTATCATAATAAAATAGATGAAACAAATCCTAGCATTCACTTTAAGCACTATGAGCATAAAAAAAATCCTAGCATTCACTTTAAGAGTTAGAATAGATATACACAACACAGGAAGTAACTAATACACCAGGAGATGAACATTTCTTAATACTTCACAGATTTCATACCCAAGTTCACTTGAACCAAATCTAACACATTATGCCTTTAATCGAGCCAACATCTTCTATCCAGATAGGTGGCAAATCAGACAAGAAAGAAACAGAACTGGTAATTCCAAGTAAACATCATATAAAGTTGCTAACATGGCCTCTACTCTTAATTTACAATTTGAGAGATGACATGATGATTTAACACATCTTAGCAAACACACACACCCAACTAACTTAACATAGAAAAGCTAAGGAACAAGGTGTAGTATCTTTCTATTTGGTTTTCTCTCAAAGTAAATCATTTCACATCTATAGCTACACAAAGCAGAATACTATTCCAATCTTTGTGATAATTTCACTACTTTTGCATTTTATGAAAAATAAGTTTAGTGAAAATAGAGTTCTTTAAGTAAAATTGCACAATTAATATCAATTGATGGGGTATAAACAAGATCCCCATATGAGCTACCCAAACGAAAGTTTTTTAAAAACAAATTGGTAATGTTCTATCCAAACAAAAATATGGTACTACTTTCCTACTACTAAGGGAAAAAAAATACTCAGAAGGGTAAAAAATACCCAATATGGAAGTTGTTGGGATAACTATCGAAAAAAATCATAAGCCGTGCAGATTACATATGTTTTACCCCTTCATGTCCATGGGATATTTACACTCTAAAGAGGAATTTATGTTCAGTTGAATTACACGTACTGAACAGAACCTATAGTCCTGGGGCAATAATCTCTAGGCACTGCCACCATCAGAATACTGCTAGTCGCATGTGAGCTAGGCAAACACACAGATAACTTGAGGGGATGAAGGTCCTATAACCTAAGCAGGTTACATCTGGTCTATTATTCAACTTCTGAAGCTAATCACAAATTATACAATTAGCCAACAACATTATAAGTTGTCAGAGACTCAGAGCAGAGGACAAGATAAAATGTCTCACATACCAAAAAGGGCAAAAAGAAAAAGGACAGTCTGGTGCACTAAGCTTTTAGAGGTTGCAAATGTTTTTATTTATATTGGTATCTGAGTCTCAGATACCAATATAAATAAAAGCATTTGCAAGTTGCAACCTTCTAAAAGCTTAACGTAGCGATAAGTACAACAACAATGGAAAAAATTGGTTGAATTTTCCAACACGGCAGAGAAGTGAACCAAAAATTCAACTGTGTAAAATGGGCAAAGCCCTTGAAAAGATATTGTTCCTATTCTATAGGAGTATCGAGTACTATAAAAGAATTGTGAGAATGCTAAATAAGTATTCTTATTTTTGACACAATTTGTTTTATATATGTGTTTTATGATTAGATCAAGGACACAATGGGAAAATATTACATTGGTCCAGTGGTTAAACTCATAAAATACTTATAAAACGTGTTTTGATTTGTTGCCAAAATGAAAAATTCTTGAGGGATCAAAATATGTGTGTCGTCCAAAATGTTGTCAACATTGCTGTTGACATTTTCAGAACGTGATGTGTGTTGGGATATTGATCTTAACTGAATTTAGAAAATTCAAAATTTTCGTCCCTATTTTTATGCCTTATTTTTAATTGGAATTCAAACTCTAAAAGGATAAGATTAAAATTCAAATATGATGTCTATCCTTTTATCCCAAAATTTTAGATGTTGGTTGTTGACTAAATATCAAATACCTAAAATTAAGGATTTTCAAGTATATAAATATTCATCTCATTTGTTTCTTTTTATCATTCTTGTTTTTCCTAAAAGTAAAAAAAAAAGGAAAAATCACATCATAAACCTCGGTAAAGTCCCTACCTAACCGATGAAACCATCATCATTTCAAACTCCATTCCAAAACTCAAACCCTAATTTTATGCAACACTCTTCTCCAAACTCACCAATGCAAACATCCCTTATGTCAACACCAATGTCAGCCAACACACTGACAAGCACACCCATGAGTACTAGCCCTCATTTAAACACTGAACCTCATCAACATTGTCAGTCATCTTCTTCACAGTTCATAGATGACTTATCTAAGACCATAGTATTTAAGGGTTCGGGGGAACCTTTAGATATATAAGCTACCCAGGTGATGACAACAGCCCGATAGATGTTGATGAAACATTTGACATTTAAGCCCTGGGAAAATGACCAAACTCCTCCACATTCCCTACTCGTCGATCGAGTAGAGTGTTTGAAAAATCAGTTCGTGCAGAACCAAGCAATAAAAGGTCCAGATTTAAAATGCCTAAACCTTCTTATTCAAGTAGTAACAATGAGTAAATGTCCTTTGAACTCTTGACTGAAGAAAGTGAAGAAGAACAAATTACTTCTGTACCACAAAATGTGCCTCTGGAAAGGAAATCCCAGATGAAACTCTCTTGAAGCAATTCTTCCACAGGGAGTTTCCAGTACTACAAGGCCAAGTGCTGCTCAAAATATTGCCACAACTTCTCATACAACATTCCAGCCAACACCAGAAGAGGCACACACCCCAACCTCCTCCAGCAGTTCAGACAAGTCTGATTCGGATATTGAGGTATCTATCTACTCAGACAAATTCTATTAAAAATTAACTCTGATAATTGGAACTGGTACAAAAAATGAATTATTAGGTCTGAAAAAGTGTTAAACATTGCCTCATGCTCTGAATATGATTTGATAGAGTTCTTGAAAGAAAGACAACTTCTAAGATCGGTTACTAAAAATGGACCATATGTTGATAAAATAGTTAGGTTATTTTATGCTAATTTGAGTACTGTTATAGAAGATACCTCCTCAAATAAGTTTAGGAAGGTATATATCTATAACATAGTGTATTCTTTCATATCTGCTATTATAAATCAATGTATGGAGTAAATGTTGAAGAGGATGTTAGAAAAGCAAACCCTGTAGTGGACAATACAAATAAAGTAATTGAGTACCTCACATGATGTATAATGCATAAGTGGATCTTTAGGTTTCCTGCCTCTAAGTTAACAACCCTATTTTCAACCCTCACAAAATTGCTCTACACAATTGACTTCCTTCGATGTATGAATTAATTTTAACTACAGAACAAGCCACCCTACTGTATAAAATAGGGAAAGGGTTGAGATTTGATCTTGGCACAACAATCTTCCATCAAGTTGCCAACATGGCACAAAAAGAATCAACCTCAATCATCTCTTATCCCTCTCTGATATTCAAATTTTTAACTATCCAATGTCTTAAGCCTAAGAGAGAGGACACATTAGGGAAGGATCCTGAACTGTACACAGTAAACAAAGCAGTTTTAAAAAGTAGAGACAGAGTCATTGATCTACCCTGGAAAAAAGAAGAAAATAGTGTAGATGTTGACAGGAATGTCACCAACATTCTTAGCAACATTGGTCCCAGACAGTCTCCACTGACTACTGCATGACTTGTTAATTAGATTGTAAAAATCAACCAACAAATCTCTGAGGTTGATACTGTGCGGAATAATCTGATTTAAGCCAGAGACCACTTCATGTTACTGATTTCTTCACAAAAAGAGGGAGAAAATGAAGCTGATAAAACTGCTGAAGCAAGAGGAAAGGCTTATACAGTACAGGGGGAGCAGAGGAAAAAGGCTAGATACTGATGTTCTGTGCAGAAAGTAGAAAGCTGCTGGAAGCTACTACTGATGCATAACTTGCTAGGAGGAACATGCTCATTTGCTGATGATTTGTTAACTGAATCTTGTGTTGTCTAAACTACTGAACAATGTGTTTTGATTGGCTGATGTAGTTAACTAGATGTTTGAAAAATTGGTGTAAAGAATATGATTTTGTATATTGAATGATTTGTGTATATTTATATATGTTTTTCTAATCCTATAAGAATGATGTATGTATGTTTTTGTGTATGCCATCATAGGTTAAAGGGAAGCATTATTGTAATCATAGATGTTGGGACAACATCTATGACATTGTCGTAAGTCACTTGCACAAATTAAAATAATTTTTGTGAAGAAAGATAAAAAGCGGGAGAATGTTAATGTTGGGTTTGGTGTTGTGATAACATATCATTTAGTACTATGTTAAAGTTAAGAAATGTTGGAATAGATGTCACAACATTCGGACCAATATTTATGTGACTAACAGTTTTGCCTTACTTCATAGACTGAAGGAAATCTTGTGGAAATTTTACCACGATGGAAAAGTGACTTGGCAAGGTGATTTGGAGCTGATGAAAAACGTGGGAAGAACATATCAAAGTTGTTTCTAAGCTTGGGAAACAAGTCCAAGAAGTTAGAGGATTTGCTCCATGATCTTCTCCAACAAACATTATCGGCTGCCCACCTTTCCTTAAACCTCCACAACAAGTCGATGAAATTTTCAAGGAAGACTCTTTACTATAAATAGAGAGGGAAGAAGAGTGAATCGATATCCAGAATCATATTGCAAAAATATCAAGGGAGCTCTCGAGAATTCATCTCAGAAAACTGGATCGCAAGTGTTGCCTGAGCGTGTCGACAACATTCTATCCAACATTATAATTGTTGCTTAGATTCTAGATTTGTTCTTTATTGAAGCAATTATGTAGAAGTTGAAAGTATATGTATGTCCTAGAGATAATCAGTATTATGACACATGTACTTTATACACAATCATATTTATATATTAATGATGATTAATATTATGGCATTTGTATTTGTTGAATTATTAGTTGATTGTTTATAATATTCTATAAATGCATCCCTAGAGGTTATGTGGCTATTAATGGAGTGAGAATTAATATCATAGTGTGACGCTCTTAAACCGCCTCGACTAATGATCATCGAGATTGGGATATCCGTGATATGTTATACGTCGATATGTGGTCTGCATCATATCCTTTGGGATGTAGTATGTCTCACTTGCTATGAATTATGTCAACTCGTGATGGACACATGGATACTTGTTGGAGTATTGGTATACCCTTCTGATGTATTGTTTTGTTATATGTCGATAATGTCATCAGTGTGTGAGAGATAGTATTCCTTAGACTTGAGGTCGATATCACCTTATTTACGGAGTAATGTACTTTGATTCTGTCATAAGCTCAAATGCCTTATAGGTTGAGATGCGCCTTGTTTTGGGTACATTACGAAGTGGGTTAAATGTGGGTATTGAGCCAAGATTAGAATTCATTCTTCGAATACATCTTCGAGAGAGCACTCAGATTCTCATAAGATATAAGGTTGACCAAGTCTTTGATCAACGCAGTGGACATGTCTTTGATATGATCTTGTTGTCAACTAATATAGATGAGTTATTATGATCAAGCCATTTGGATAGACACTTAACAAATCCTAAGTTTGATTGAGTGTGCCGTGAATGAAAGGATTTTATCTTCCCACATAGAGGTTCAGTTCACATGTTTTTGTGTAGCTAAACTTTACATATTGAGGTTCGTCTTCCGGCGCAGTCTAGGAGTTCCGTGAAGATCCTAATGATATTAGTGTCAATATGTAGGAGCCTAAAGGGTAAACACTAAGTCAAATGTTCCGTTGATTGGAGGATATAAGTGAAGAGATAATATATATATGTTCGGTTGATAACCGGGGACATTAGAAATAGGAAAAGGGTGCAGAAAATTGGACAGGATCGCGGTGCCTTGATTCAGGACCGCGGTGCCAGAATTACATGGAGGCACCGCGATGCCACCTCATGGAACCGCGGTGCCAACGCATGTTCTGGCAATCCGGATTTTGATCCAGTCCGAATTTTGCTGGGCCTGGCCCACGAAAACCCTAAGGCTCTTATTTTGTCCTATAAATAGGAGGCCTCTCTTCTCATTTCACTACACCACATCTAAGAGAGATTATCTCTTCTAACTCTGCAGAAATCCCTAGCATTTCTAAAGATAGAAATTACATCAAAGTTCTTAGAACTTACAAATCAAGGGACTTTTGAGTGTGCACCCCGGACTACACAAAGTAACGAGATTCAACAGCTTGGATTGCAATCTTCAAAATATAAGTCTTCGTTCGAAGTATTACATTTTGCTTTGTGATTATATTTTACATTACATATCATACTTCAGTTTGACCGTCGTCGGGTTTGAAACATAAATTTTCAAATTCCGCTGCATGTACGAACCCGACGCAAACGCCTACAGAAGTCATCTGTGACTTCAACTTTTTAATTTGTTTTGTTTTATTTTGTAAAATTGTAAAAGAAGAAATTTATTCAATTGTATATAAATATATACAATACTTTCGGTCAATGATCGTCATAGGTTATATAATCAATATAATCTATGTAAATATTAAACTTTTGTGTTCTTTATTATTTCCGCTGCAATTTACTCTTCAAATATTTTTTCTGTTTTATCGAAGTATTAACACATCTGACTGACAACATTGTTGCCGACATTTGCAAACTGTATTGACATTCGATTTATTTTTACTTTCAGTTTATTTTTATTTTCAAAGCATACCCCGGGACCCGACAGATCTCGTGAAATTGAAAATTAACAATAATTGGGAAACTAGTAGTATTATTCTACACTCTTAAGAAAATTATCTTACATTCGTAGTATGAGCCAACAAAATGTCCTAACAAATGATTTGAAACGAACAACTAGTCAAAATGAACAGTCTCGAAGCAAAATATATATCAATTGCATTAGTGTGGAATGATGAATTTGAGTTTCCTACTTCCAATTCAACTTTGGAATTTTTTTTGTGGATTAATTTCTAACAACAAAAGTTATGGAAACTTGACTGTATTTTGTCATCGAGTTAGACTTTTCAATTCAGAATAGTGACAACTTAGAAGTACTCACACTATCTCAGATTGTTTTTTTTTTTTTTTGACGAAGGAACCCGCAGCCGCTATTCTATCTCAGATTGTTGATAGAGTTGAATGATTGAATCTAGTCGATAAAATATGATTATAATGGACTAAGGAGGTGATATTTAACTACAAAAATCGGTATTTGAATGTCACTTGCCTCTCACTTCAGTACTTTATAATTGTTCATAGTGTGAACATACTAATTACTTGAGTCTAATTGTGGTTCTCTATGGGTAGGGGTATTCAGGCCAATATAAAAGGTAAATCTACAAATCTGATTTATTCTTTGTACTATACGAAATTGACCAAGTTTATCCTCATTTTACTTGGGTTTGTATAAATCTACCTCCTTAGTGAAAAAGACATAATTGAGAAAGTATAACAGACGTCGAACTTGATCAATGTCATATAGTATACCGAAAGTTAATCGAGAATGAACCTAAGTAATATACAATTCCTTAAGATATTTCCAAAATTCACTGTTTATTTGAAAACATAATATGTTATGATTTATGGAAGAAAGACCAACCATATTGAAAAAACATGCCTTAGTTAATTATATAACTAGCATACTTTTCAAAGGGTAGAAAAACATGCCTTGGCTAATTATATAACTAGCATACTTTTCAAAGGGCCAACTCAGAGTGGAAAATGAAAGGTGTTTTTTCTGGACGGCACGGGACAAAAAAATAATACAGCGTTTGGTGGACGTTTTCAGTCGGACTGGACTGTATTATTTCTAAAAATAGTACACTCAAACTTTCATTTTTGAGACTCATCTAGTATATGAGTCTCCCCTGGACTGTACTAAATCTAAAAAAAATAAAAATACAGTCCATCATATATTAATATTCTAATACCGTTCATTATATATTAATACAGTCCAGTCTATTATAATACAGTATAGTCTAATATAAAAATATAAAGTTCAGTGCGACGTACCAAAAGAGCCCTAAGAACATAATCTTGCTTACACATGGAACCAACTTATGAGGACTCACTTGGTGATATAATTAAAAAGAATTAAAGAAAAATAAACAGCTTATGACCTATATATGCGTCCATCATAGTGGTAGTATTTACTATCTTCAAAATATTGAGCAGTTACGAAGCTCTAGAGAATTTATTAAAAACCATGGCCTTTTATATCTTTCTTCTCCTGTTTCTCTTCATACTGAGTTCTCCCTCAAAATCAGATACTGCTCAATATCACAATAATATGACAGATAGGCAAACACTCTTTGCCATCAAAGATGAACTAATTGATCCCTTTGGTTCTTTGAGTTCATGGAATGAGTCTGTTCCTTTATGCCAATGGCATGGTGTGGTATGTGGAACGCGAAATCATAGAGTCACTGAACTAAACCTTCTTGACAAGAAGCTCGCGGGTGTGTTATCACCCTCTGTTGGAAATTTGAGCTTCCTCATACGACTAGACATCGGAAACAATAGCATTTCTGGCAATATCCCTCCAGAATTAGGTCGTTTGAGCAGATTGCGCTATCTATATTTATTTAACAATTCATTCCATGGTGAAATTCCTACCAATCTATCATTTTGCAGTAACCTAGTTGAGTTATTTGCTTTCAAGAACAATCTTGTAGGGGTGCTTCCGAGAGAGCTTGGCTTTCTTTCCAAACTCAAGTACTTTGATTTCAGTTACGCCAAGCTGACAGGTGAAATCCCAAAATCTTATGGGAACTTGTCAAGTCTCTTGGAAATGTATCTCTTAGACAATGATCTTGTGGGTAACATCCCTGATGAGTTAGGGAAACTGAAAAGTTTGAGAATATTTGATGCAGACTTCAATAGATTATCGGGTATAATTCCTAGCTCACTATTCAACCTTTCCTCCTTGAAAGTCATTGATGTATCTGTTAACCAACTTGAAGGTATTCTCCCTCGGGATTTAGGTATCAACCTTCTTAAACTGGAGTGTCTAAGTATTAGTAAGAATCGATTCAGCGGATCGCTTCCTAATTCACTATTCAACCTCTCAGGACTGATGTACCTTTTTGTTGGCGGTAATAACTTTGGAGGAGAGATTCCTAGGTTTGATAAGTTGCATAATCTATATTCTTTAGGCATGGATAATAATCAGTTTGGCAATACTGGAAAGCCTGATGATGACTTAAACTTAATCTCTTCCTTGATCAATGCAACTAACCTGAAATATCTATATCTGCAAAATAATGTTTTTGGTGGGATATTTCACGAGTTCTTCAGCAACCTCTCAAATGATCTTGCCTTTGTCGACTTGTCAAACAATCAGCTTTCTGGACATATCCCGATAGAGATTGGGAAATTTGTTAACTTGGAAGAGCTTAGGCTGCGCGGAAATCAACTCACAGGTATCATCCCACTGACTATTGGAAAGCTTTATAAGCTACGAAATCTTGATCTGAGCCAAAATAAAGTCTCAGGAATTATACCCTCTTCAATTGCTAATCTGAGCCTTTTAACAGAGTTAAATGTTGATCATAACAATCTTAGAGGAAGAATACCTTCAAGTGTTGCAAAATGTCAAAGTTTGCTATATCTTAACCTAAACCAAAATAATTTAATCGGTTCAATACCTAAAGAAATCTGTCTCCTCTCTTCCTTAGTTGATCTAAATCTTTCTAGTAACAACTTGAATGGTGCCCTTCCAAAAGAACTCAATAACCTTAAAAATCTGTTATCATTAGATGTCTCTTTGAATAGTCTAACTGGTGAAATTCCTAGTACACTTGGAAGTTGTGTCACAATTGTTAACTTAACCATGAAAAAAAATTTGTTTCACGGGCTTATTCCTTCCACTTTCAATTCACTAAGGAGCCTTCAAGTTTTAGATCTTTCTCATAATAAGCTATCAGGTACGGTTCCAAAGTACTTGGAAGATTTTTCCTTGAATCTCTTAAACTTATCGTTTAATAATTTTGAAGGTGCCCTTCCAGAAAGAGGCATCTTTGAGAATGTGAGCATTATTTCTTTGGTTGGAAATTCTAGAATTTGTGGTGGTGTACCTGGCCTGAAGCTTCCCAGCTGCTACTATAGTCATTCAAAGAAGCTTAACTTTAAGCTTGTGATCTTAGTAATATTTGGAATCTTGGGGCTAGTTGTTATGGTTGGTTTGCTTCTAGTCTATCAATTCGGAAGGCCCAAAAGAACATTCCCTTCATTAGATAAAGATATAAACCAACTCCTAGCTATGTCCTATCAAAGTATTCTCAAAGTTACCAACGGGTTTTCTACGAGCAACTTGATTGGTGTTGGATGTCATGGATATGTTTATAAGGGAATTTTAGAAACTGATGGTAAACATGTTGCTATAAAAGTATTGAATCTTTTACAACATGGAGCTATCAAAAGTTTCATAGCAGAATGTGAGGCCCTGAGAAATGTTAGACACCGGAATTTAGTAAAGCTACTTACTACATGTTCTAGTGTTGATTATGGTGGTAACGAATTCAAGGCTTTGGTTTATGAGTTTATGACCAACGGGAGTTTGGAGGATTGGTTGCATCCAGATAATTCAAGAGAAAATATTCAGCCAAGAAGGTTGGGGTTTCTGCAACGGCTCAATATTGCTATTGATGTTGCTAGTGCAATCCATTATCTTCACAATGATTGTCAAATATCAATAGTTCACTGTGATCTCAAACCCAGCAATGTTCTCCTCGACAATGAATTGGTTGCCCATGTTGGGGATTTTGGATTGGCAAGATTCCTACATCTAACTGATAAAAGCACTTGTAGAATTCAGACAAGCTCTACAATTTTTAAAGGATCTATCGGTTACACACCACCAGGTAATTTCACATACATGATCATGTTCATCAATAATTTGGTGTTGCAATATTAATTTAGAATTTGACTTAGATCACAACATGAGCTTTAGTTTTTAGAAAGTTGCATAATACTACTTTTAGTACATTAATTTTTAATGATGTTCTAATAATTTATGATATATTTTCATTGCAGAATATGGGATGGGAAGCGAGCCATCAACACATGGTGATGTGTATAGTTTTGGCATTGTCTTACTTGAAATATTAACTGGGAAAAGGCCTACAAATGACATGTTCAACGTTGATTTAAGTCTTCATGACTTTGTTAGGAATGCCATGCATGATGGAGTACTACTTGAAATAGTAGATCCAGTTCTTAATTTGGAAGAGGAAGAAATAAGTAGGGAGAGCTCTCCAATTTCAAGCTTCATGAGAAGGCAAAAGAAGGTAGAGGGTTTAATCTCCTTATTTGAAGTTGGAGTTTCTTGTTCAATGTATGATTCATATAAAAGAAAAAATATCAAGGAGGTTGTCAGAGAATTGTGTTCTATTAGAGATTCTCTTGTTGGTCGTACATAAGGGTGTACATTTTTAGATAGGACCGGAATAATTCAGGTTCGGTCCTCGATCCAGAAAAACGAAGATTCCTGTTCCGGTTCATTCCGATTCCGGACCGGTCCGATTTTGGACCACTGGACACTCCTAGTTGTACATGAAACACTTTTCTTGTTTTTTATTTTTTTATATAAGGTTGAAATAAATTATTCTCATGAATATTATGAATACAGCGTTTTGTTTATTTTAACTCATATATGTTCTGATCTAACATATGAATAAAACTTTTATTTGTTTACTAGATGAGTAATTGCCCCTGCGAAGAACAAGCCAAACAGTGCAAGTAAATATTAATCTTTTTTTCTTCCTTTTAACTAATAATTATCTAGACAAAATATAGGTGATATGATAGCAACCAAATCTCTGAAGCCTCAACAATTAATTTTACCACAATAACCTGAAAAACCATATTGCATAATTAGAACACTTTCAATTTTAAAAGTGGTCCAATGAATATGTGACGTGAGAGAAAGAAAAAGCATATGCTATGTGCGTTCCATTTATAAATTTCAAGAATACAATGTTTATTGAGCATTTTTATCTGCACTTAATTTTTTCAAGTTAACAATTCACAAACAAACCAACAATTAAGAATATATATACTTCGAACTCATTGATATTCACTTATAAGCAGAAGCCAAGTATAAAATGATTTCATGCATCACCTTATAAAATATTTACATAAAACAGTATAGTTAAATTTGCATACGTGATCAAGAACACGTGTGTCTCAAGTGATTAATTTAACAAATAAATTAGCTGATAAATATAATAAATAATGAATAACAAAATGAGATTAAAAGTAATTAGCCGAGCCTGATAGATGCTTCTTGGTCAAGCCTCCGGATTAGATGTTTCAACAATGTGAAAACACATAGAGTGAGACAAAGAATATGAATTAAAAAGTAATATTATAATAACTTAAATATGATGCATTTATAATGGGACAATTGGTCTTATTTATAATTGGATTTATGGGTACACATTTCACGATTTTCCCCCCTATCAATACAAATAAATAAATGTTGTAATAATTAGACAGTTAGGGATAGTTTGATTCAAAAATAAGTTATATTAGTAATGTAGGATTTAGTACTACATGGATTAGTAATACATGAATTATATTTTATTGGGTGTTTAGTTCATTGCACTAAAATTGGACACAAAAGATACCATTTGATTTTTTTTTTTTTTTAAAACTTAAAAATAATTTATTACAATTATATCCTTCGATACTTGGATGCTTAACCTTTATTGGTTTCTTGGAACAATACAAGGCTACTTTTGTCATTTTAGCTTTTTATCCATGGATAACATATCCTTAGGTGGTGGTGGTATTAGACAATACACCCTTTGGTATATTAAATAATTCATGTATTAGTTATACGTGTTTCAAAAATAATACCACATATAATACCATGCCTATTTATTCTAAGACCTCCTACCAAACGAGCTCTTAGTGTCTTCATAAATATCATTAATGCACCCTTGGAAGGTGTGGAATCGGACAAGTAACGGCCTCCCGTTGAAACTTGAACCGTCCCTCTAATCTTCCTGGTACCTGTGATTTTTTACACCCCGGTGCTACTTTTATGCGACATGTAGTACTGAAAGCTGATTTGAATTCAATTTATTACCACTTTTAATGTGTCATGACATAATTCGTCTAATTATATAATATGGATTTTGCCCCATATAGATAGTTCCCGCACATTCTTGATGCATCTCTTGCGCACCCGGAAAGTGGATTCAATTACCGAACAAACCGAAAACCCTATTTATTGGCGGGAAAACTGAAATGCAATGATGATGCGATTTCAAACGCCAAACGTCACATCTACATTAATATTTTTGAAACTATGACAACCATCCCGTCACACTGATCAATATAAAGTTGTGCAATCATGATGAGTGGTGTCTTTTTGTAACACCCCGTACTTTTGGGCGATGGTTTGAGCAGCTAGACGTATGAAAGTAGACTCGAGCCCTTAAGAATTTTGGTTATATTCAAACATGTAAATAAAGGGCTCGTCGTATAAGAAGATGAAGTTCCAAAATGATCTACACTTAAAAGTGTGATGACAGTGAGTAGAAATAATATTTTGTGTGTGCCAAAAGAGGTTATAGACTGGTATCACATTGCATAAGGAGTATATTCGTATATGATGTGTGTTAAAAATAATTTATTATTTAAGTGAATTGAGACCAGAAAATTAATTTATGTGTGCAATTAATTAAATGAAAAATTGTAGCGGAGGTAAATAAAAGAATTGGAATTGTTGGATAACTTTTAGGAGACATGTCCACGTGAATCTTGGAAAGGTGGCACTAAGACATTATATGAAACGAATGAAATGTCAGCTTGGGCAGCTCAATTGGTTTCAAGGAGAATATTTGGAGCAATAATCAAGGATCAATCCCGTCAACGGCAGTGTAAGACTTTCTTCTTGAAATAAAGGAGGGCCCCTTGTGCACAGCGTGGTACTGGTCTAACCTTTGAAATCAATTGGATCACTATGATTTACCTCCTTCACAGACTTATCGGATCGGGGTGTGGAGGCTCCTGGGATAGAGATTCCACCTTTTGGAGCAATGAAACGAATGAGTCAAAATCACATAAAAGTGTATAGTGACACGTAGAAACAAGGAAAAGGACTCTTTGAGTTACAATTCTATTTTTTTGACATTTTAATATAGGAAATGAGCTGCTGCACTTTTGATATATATTCATTTGACCCTCTTATGTTCAATAATAGGTAAATAATGTTGGTAGCAACTAGAGAGGTTTTCTCGTTTGAGCTAACTTATGGTATCGTAAGAAGGTAAGCAGTAACGTTTTCTTCCGTTAAGCGGATCGAAAGTTAGTAAGGTGGAAGAAAAGTAGTCCTTGACATATAAGATTGAGGTGTAGAGGAGGTTGATTCCGACATCATTAGTAGGAGTTTGACATTAAAGGTATGTTAAGGCACTCTTCCTTCTTTTGACATGTTCTAAGTACGAAATGTAAACGTAATAATGTCTCATAAATGATTCTACTCTTAGTAGTTAAAGATGTTCATGTTATTCATTTCTATTTTCAAAGCATTTCTAAATATGTTCCTAAATCCCTATTGAGATATATGGAAAGATGTTAATATTCATAATGTTAATCAGAGGTGAAGCGACATTACGTCACTCTGATAAATTCAGAGTGTCTTAATATCATTCATGCATTATATTCATGTATATACCTTGACCTTAAAGGCGTTATATACGCTACCATATGTATGCATTATATATGTATGGGGATGAGAAAATGGATACGGTATTATATATACACCACCACCTGATCAGCTGGTATATGATGATGATTATGCCGACAGAGACCGATATGATATGATGGGATGCCCACAGAGGCCGATATGATATGATGAGATGCCTACAGAGGCTTGAGGTGTTATATATGTGATGCGCGATTTAATGCACACACTTTAACGCAAGTGCACGTTATCGTGACAAGTGATCGGTGTATTTTATATACACTTTTTGAGTCATTTTTTAATTAGTATTTTACTCATTTTATTTATGTTTAGTATAGTATTAGGGTCGTTTTCCTTTATTTTGTGTCACAGCGGTCATAAATGGAGAAATGACGAAAAGAAGATGAAATGAGCATAAATGAGATGGAATTGCACACAAAAAGGGCCAAGAAATAAAGTCTAAAAAGTTCCGGGAATTATAGAGGAGTTCAGACGAAGTCCGGACGAAAAAAGGGCAACGAGACGAAATCGCGTAAAAACGCCATCTGAGCCGCGGCGTCGCAAGTGGCGCTGGCGCTATAGTCTTGAAAGTCCCGAGAGTTGCTGAATTTCAGCGCATGGTCAGGCGCAGCGACGCTGAATTATGGGCCGAATTTGACATGTTTTGAGAATCCTAAAGGGATAAATTTTCCTACCTAAAGGGATAACTTTTCCTACCTAAAGGGATAACTTTTCCTACCTTAAAACCCTTACCTAAAAGGATTCTAATAACTTTTCCTACCTACAAAATCTCTAACCCTTCACCAAAAGGATTCTTAAAAAAAAATAAAAAAAATAATAATAAAAAAAAAAACAAAAAAAAACAAGTGTCGTGATTCGTTGTTGGTTTTGATTCATCTCAGGGATCCTTAAGACATGGATTTCTACTGTCAATATGATCGAGCTCAACCATGTAGAAGAGGAGGAATTACGGTGGCTATACTCGCCTCACGAGGTACCAAAATCGTTCATGACGAAACGAGAATGGCCATGAAGAAGTTGGAAACGCAAATAGCGTAACTCGCGATCATATTCAACAAATAAACGCAAGAAGAGCAATCTGCACTGGGTAGGCAATGAGGAAATACAATGTCGTGCAATTGACACAAGGATGCCGAATCGGGGAGATAGAGAGTTCGCAAAGCAGCAGCGGCCAGCGCCGATGAGCGTGGCGCGCGCCGTAACCAAATCAAGGTGATTTTGAACAAATAACAACAAATTGAGGAGCACGAACCACACCCAACTATTGAGGAATCGTGAAATAGTTGGTGTAAGGAAAAGATTGCAGAGATCCAATTATTTACCTTCGATTCTGTGGAAATTCTTTTCTTGCACCTATTGCGGAAGAAACACCACTATCTATCACGGTACCGATTCCCGATTAGGAAGCCCATACCATCAAGGGTACCACAGAGTTGAGAGATAGAGAAGTTCACTGATTCCTACATTATAGAAAGCATAAAAGACAATCCTACTTGGGGATAATTGTATATGTAAGGCTCTTGTTTGAACAAATGGCCGTAGGGAAATTGAGACTACAACAATAACTCGCGGATTGCAAGCGCTCGCAGAAGGATCCAATGGGCACTCGAAAGGTTAATTGCGTCCCGCTAAAAGGCGTTAAAGACAGCTTGTTAGAGGCAACCCAACGTTTTTAATTATGTTATTTTAATTTCTGTCTTTATTTTATTTTATTTTGCTTTGAAGCCTCACGTCTTGGGTTCTTGTTTTGTGTTGTTGGATGACAGTGGATCAAAGCTAAAACCGAGGAAAAGGAGCAAAAACGCGAAAAAGGAAAAGTAGCGCTGCCATGCGAACTGGGGCAGCGCTGTAATTTCGTAAGAGCTACAAGATTAGCAGCGGCCATGCGCCAAATCTCGTGCCGCGCCCAACTTCGTAGAGAGCCATATTTCCGCAAATTCCGTAATTTTTCCTCCTAGACTCCGTTATGACCCGTGTTGTGTCGATGAAGTTGTCCTTTTTCTTTTATTTTCTTTGAGTCTTGCACACATTGGGGACAATGTGTGATTTAAGTTTGGGGGGATGTTTTATTGTTTTTGAGTCTTGTTGAATTGTTTTGTGTATTTTTGAGTCATTTTTGAGTCATAATTTTTTTTTTTTTTTAGATCATGCATGCTGTAGTTACTTGAATTGCCTAGTGAAGTAAGGTTGAATAATGTAATGGAATTAGAAGCAACCATCTAAACACTTAGGTTAGATATGTCAAAAACTCATGAAATCTGTCTATTGGGAGTATCTTGCTTGATTTGTGCATTATTAAAAGATTAAAACCTATGTGTTATGATTGCTTGCTATTTGAGGCGAAATAGTTAGGATATGCATGTTAGGGAGATGACTCAGGCATTTCTTTGTTAGCCAATTCTTACCACTCTTTTCTATCCCTGACTTTAAAAATATCCCTAGTCAGCCCCATTGAGCCTAAAAACATGAAACTTTTTCTTTGACACCATATATTCCGACAATTGTGCCATAAGTAAAAATGTGAAATAGTTGGAATAAATTGTGTTAAAAAAAAGAGACAAAAAGAGTGAATGAGCTTGTTGCACCCCAATAAAAAAGTAATAAGAAAGAGGCAAAAGCCTAAGTTTGGGGGTGCTTGTTATTATAATACTCTTCATTCTCCCAAAATAAAAGAGGGAAAAAGATAGAATTGAAGTGAAGAAAAGAACAAAAAGAAAAGGGAAATACTGAAAAGCTAAAGAGCTTATGGTACACAAAAATGAGCCTAAATGCCTATTTTTACCAACCCCTACCTAAGCCTACATTACAACCCTTAAAGTCCTGAAGATTTCTTTTATGCATATCCAGGATTAGTGGAGAATAACAAGTAAGCATGCCATAGGATTTTTGAATTTATATGCATGATTTAGTATATTGACTTCCATTAAGCATGATAAAAATGAGTTTGTGAAATATCTAGCTTAATGTGTTTAGAATGCTGAAATTTCATGCTATATGTTCCTGCATATTATTCTACTAATTTTCATGTTTTTCTAAGTAGCGCCAAATGCAGCAAAGTGATCAATGTCATTGAGTCTTTTATTTTTTTCGTTTTCCTTGAGTCTGTATTTCTTTCTTTTGATCTTTGCTCGAGGGCGAGCAAATGTTAAGTTTGGGGGTATTTGATCGGTGTATTTTATATACACTTTTTGAGTCATTTTTTAATTAGTACTTTACTCATTTTATTTATGTTTAGTATAGTATTAGGGTCGTTTTCCTTTCTTTTGTGTCACAACGGTCATAAATGAAGAAATGGCGAAAAGAAGATGAAATGAGCATAAATGAGATGGAATTGCACACAAAAAGGGCCAAGAAATAAAGTCTAAAAAGTTCCGGGAATTATAGCGGAGTTCAGACGAAGTCCGGACGAAAAAAGGGCAACGAGACGAAATCTGCCAGAAAAACGTCACCGAGTCGCGCGCGGCAGCGTCGCGGCGCCTATAGTGCTGAAAGTCCCGAGAGTTGCTGAATTTCAGTGTGCCGCTGATCTGTCATGCGCGCCGACGCGGGAATTATGAAGTGCTGGGCCGAATTTGACATGTTTTCAGAATCCTAAATGGATAAATTTTCCTACCTAAAGGGATAATTTTTCCTACCTAAAGGGATAACTTTTCCTACCTTAAAACCCTTACCTAAAAGGATTCTAATAACTTTTCCTACCTACAAAATCCCTAACCCTTCACCAAAAGAATTCTTTGGCTATAAATACTCTACATCATTAGAAGAATTATTCATTCTCCATTCCACCATTCACCATCCTACATCCATCCTTCCACCAATCCATCTTGTAAATATTCCACAACACAACCCTTGGATGCAGAGATTGGAGACCATAGTCTAGTAATTTCTTTTCCTTTTCTTTACTTTATTTCAGTTTTTGTATGATGAACATGAGATTAGTTCTTGTCATATCAATGGCTAGGAACTAATTCCTCTATAGGGCTTTCCATGTTAAATCTCTAGAAACTTTTGTTATGAGTTAATGCATGCTTATGGTTATTTTTCTTATTGTGAGATCTATCCAATATTTGAGTTGAATTCTTGGTAATTAATTGACAACTAATTATCACTATATGATTTCTAATCAGATTCCGAAAGGGGGGGATTGTGAATATGCTGTAAGTTGGGTAGACATTCTTGGATTGGGGATGAAAATACCTCAATTATTTATGTAGCGTTAATGAGAGGCTTAACAACCCTAATTTTGCGCATTGTGCGTGACGGTTAACTAGGTTCTTGTTCTTAATCCTCCTATAGAGTTATCCTTATCACTGAAAGGTAGGTAAGGTGCAATACTGGGGTTGAGTGTTTATATAACCCTAACGGGAGTATAAAACGATTTAGTGAACCTGCTTTCTCCAAAAGAAAAAGACCATAAGTTATTGCATTAATAAGTAACATAAGCGGATAAACGTGGAAGCCCTATTCTCATCATCACTGAAGTAAACCCTTTTAGTTAAATAACTTTTATAATCCTTAGTTAAAAACAACAAATCTAAATATCAATTTACCAAATAGATACCAAAAAATAGATAGTTGGTAATTGAACTCTAATCCTTGAGGACGATATTCGGTCTTATCAAGACTATACTACTTGTCACGATAACGTGCACTTGCGTTTAAAGTGTGTGCATCTTACCGCGCATCAACAAGTAATATAGTCTAGGTAAGACCGAATATCGTCCTCAAGGATTAGTGTTCAAGTACCAATTATCTATCTTTTGTTATCTATTTGATAACCGATATTTGAATTTGTTGATTATAACTAATAATTATAAATACTAATTAACTATGTGTTTACTTCAGTAGTGATGGAAATAGGGCTTCCAAGTCGCTTCAACTATCCGCTTATATTACTTATTAATGCAATGAATTATGGTTCTTCTTCTTTTGGAGCTAGCAGGTTTACTAATTCATTTTATACTCCCGTTAAGGCTATATAAACACTCAACCCCAGTAGCGCTCTTTTCTACCTTTCGGTGATAAGGATGACTCTATAGGAGGATTAAGAACAAAAACCTTGCTAATCGTCACGCACCATGCGTGAAATTAGGTATTTAAACCTCTATTAACGCTACACAAGTAATTGAGGTATTTTCATCCTCAATCCGACCTATGTTTACCCAACTTACAACATAGTCACAACCTCCTCCTTTCGAAGTTTGATTAGAAATCATATAAATAATGATAATTAGTGATCAATTAATTACCAAGCATTCAAAGCAATTATTGGGTAAATCTCAACAATAAGAAGAACAACCATAAACATGCATTAGCTCATAAAATAAGGTTCAAGTGAATTGACATGGAAAGCCCTATAATGGAATTAGTTCCTAGCCATAGACATGACAAGAACTAATTCAATATCCAACATAAACTAAAAGTAAAGTAAAGAAAAGAAAAGAAAATTACTAAGTAAAGGTCTCCAATCTTCAACTCCAAGAAGTCTTGTGTTTGTGCAAGAAAGGGAACCCTTGAAAACTGCCTAGGGTTCTCTTTTATAGCCTCAAACCGCCTCTTAAGGTTTTCCTTCAGCTCGCCCAAAAATCGTCAAAACCTTGATTTTTCCGAGTGCCGCGGCGTTCGCTATCAGCCGCGGGCCGGAACTGCGTTGCTCGTGATTAGGCGCCGCGACCACTGCCTAGAGGCGCGCCGCAACTTCGAGACCTTACGGATATTGGGCGCTGGACTGCTGGCAGGAGGCGCGCCGCGGCGCCCGTGTCGTGCTCAGTTCGCCACTTTCTCATGTTTTAAGCTCTGGAACCTCCACTTTTGCCCTCTTTTAGCTCCTTTTCCGCCAAATAGCCATTTTAACCAATTTGACTCAAAAGAAAGAAAATCTATCCTAAGACGACACGTATTTTTATAAAAAGGGACAAAAGACTAACTAAAAACGACTCAAAAAGTGTATATAAAATACACCGATCAAATACCCCCAAACTTAACCTTTGCTCGCCCTCGAGCAAAGATAAAAAGAAAGAAATAAAGACTCAAGAAAAAGGAAAAATAAAGGACTCAATGACATTGATCACTTTGCTGCATTGGTGTTACTTTAGAAAAACATGAAGATTAGCAGAATAATATGCAGGAACATATAACATGAAATTTTAGCACACTAAACACATTAAGCTAGATATTTCGCAAACTCATTTTTATCATGCTTAATGGAAGTCACAATACTGAATCATGCATGTTAATTTCAAACATCCTATGGCATTTTTACTTGCTATTCTCCACTAATCATGGATATACATCTAAGAGATCTTCATGACTTTTAAGGGTTGTAATGTAGGCTTAGGCACGGGTAGGTAAAAATAGGCATTTAGGCTCATTTTTGTGTACCATAAGCTCTTTAGCTTTTCAGTGTTTCCCTTTTCTTTTGATTCTTTCCTTCACTTCAAATCTATTTTTCCCCTCTTTTGTTTTGAGAGCGTGAAGTGTATCATAATAGCAAGCACCCCCAAACTTAGGCTTTTGCCTATTTTTTATTACTTTTTAATTGGGGTGCATCAATCTTGTTTGCTCTTTTTGTCTCTTTTTTAACACATTCTATTCCAACTATTTCATATGTTTACTTATGGCACAAGTGTGGGAATATAGGGTGCCAAAGAAAAAGTTCAATTTTTAGGCTCAATGGGGCTGACTAGGGATATTTTTAATGTCAGAGATAGAAAAGAGTGGTAAGAATTGGCTAACAAAGAAACGTCTGAGTCATCTCCCTAACATGCATATCATAACTATTTCGCCTCAAATAGTAAGCAATCATAACACATAGGTTTTAATCATTTATCATGCACAATTCAAGCAAGAAACTCCAAATAGACAGATTTTGTGAGTTTTTGGCATATCTAACCTAAGTGTTTAGATAGTTGCTTCTAATTCTATTACATTATTCCACCTTACTTCACTAGGTGTTTCTAGTTACTACAGCATGCATGATCTTTGACAGACAATTATGACTCAAAAGAAAAAAAAAATTATGACTCAAAAATACACAAAAACAATAAAAAAGACTCAAACATTACTATAATAATAAGACACAAATAAGACACTCCCCCAAACTTAAATCACACATTGTCCCCAATGTGTGTAAGACTCAAAGACAATAAAAGAAAACAAGACACTTACAAACTTGGTTTAAAATGGTGGCGGCGGCGGTGGATAGTGCTTTGGATTCCGTGAGGGGAGGAGAGCTCTGAATTTTTGATTTGGCGACAGGGCCTTCGGATTAGGGCGTCTTTCAAAATTCAGATTTTTGCATTGTGGCGCCGCGGCCCTACAAATGGGCGTCGCGGTGCTCAAACCTCTGGGCTTCTTCTGATCTTTGGCGCCGCGGCGCTCTGGCGATTTTCTGGAAATCCTTGGCTTCTCTTCAGTTTTCGCCTTCCAAGTTCTTGGTCTTGCACCTGTCATCACAACACATAGCACTACCTCCGTGAGATTGTTCTAAATAAAGACTAATTTAAAATAAATAAACTGAAATACCTTGGGTTGCCTCCTAAGTAGCGCTGTCTTTAACGTCTTTTAGCCGGACGCAAGTTCCTTATTATTCTAGGGTGAGAGAGGTTACTAAGTTTATGTATTCCATTTCATTGATCAGATAGGGTTTTAACCTCTGTCCGTTTACCTTGAAGGAGGCTCCCTCTCTCCCTTTTATTTCAATTGCACCATATGGGAATACTCTTACCACCGTGTATGGTCCTGTCCAACGTGATTTTAACTTTCCTGGAAATAATTTCAACCTTGAGTTGAATAAAAGCACTTGTTGTCCTTCTTGGAAGTCTTTCGGTATCAACCTCTTGTCGTGCCATACTTTCGTTCGTTCCTTGTAGATCTTCCATTTTCATAGGCATTGTGCCTGAATTCATCCAACTCGCTCAGCTGTAGTAGCCTCCTCTGTCCTGCTGCCTTGGCGTCCATGTTTAACTTCTTCATTGCCTAATACGCTCTGTGTTCCAACTCTACTGGCAAATGACATGCTTTACCAAAAACTAACTTATATGGTGACATACCAATTGGTGTTTTGAATGCTGTTCGGTATGCCCACAATGCGTCATCCAGTTTGATAGACCAGTCCTTCCTTGAGCCGTTCACCGTCTTTTCTAATATGCTCTTCACTTCCCTATTTGACACTTCTACTTGCCCATTCGCTTGAGGGTGGTAGGCAGTTGTGGTGCGGTGGTAGACTCCATATCGAGAAAGCAATGAATTTAGTTGCTTGTTGCAAAAATGACTTCCTTCGTCACTGATGATGGCTCTCAGAGTGCCGAACCTTGTGAAAATATTCTTTTGAAGGAATTTTTGAACGCTTCTCATCGTTTTCTTTTGTGGCTACTGCTTCTACCCATTTGGACACATAGTCCACTGCCAGAAGGATATATTGATTTCCAAAGGATGGAGGGAATGGTCCCATGAAATCGATTCCCCACACATCAAATAGTTCCACTTCCAATATCCCTTGCGAAGGCATTTCGTTTCGTCTTGAAATGTTCCCTGTTCTCTGACAATTATCACATTTCTTCACAAAGGCATGGGCATCCTTAAAAAGTGTTGGCCAATAGAACCCGCTTGCGCATTTGCTGCCGTTTCTTGATGCCCCATAGTGTCCACCACATGATAGGGTGTGGCAATGAGTGAGAACATGGTGCATCTCCTCCTCTGGTATACATCGCCTGATGACTTGATCGGCACAGTTTTTGTATAACATAGGCTCCTCCCAATAGTAGTGCTTTACTTCGGCGTAAAACCTCTTCACTTGTTGTCTTGTCAATTCTGGGGGTATTACCTTAGCTGCAAGAAAATTAACAAAATCAGCGTACCAAGGTAAATTAAGATTCACACTTACTTGAAAGCTTGTTCGTCCGAAAGTGATCATTTATCCGCACATCCTCGGTGTTCGCTCTGTGTTCTCCAGTCTTGACAAGTGGTCTGCAACTGAATTCTCTGTTCCTTTCTTGTCACGAATTTCCACATCGAATTCTTGTAGTAGCAAGACTCATCGAATGAGGCGAGGTTTTGCATCCTTCTTTGTCATCAAGTACTTTATGGCAGAATGGTCAATGTATACTATCACCTTATTTCCAATCAAGTATGGCCTGAATTTCTCAAATGCATACACTATTGCTAGTAATTCCTTTCTCAGAGTCGCATAATTTAATCGTAAGCGTCATTTAGAGTTTTACTAGCATAGTAAATGGATCTAAATACCTTGTCGATTCTTCCGCCCAAGCACCGCTTCCTATCGTGATAATCGCCAGACGCACATTAGTTCAAATGGGAGCTCCCGTTTGGTGCTATGACTATGGCTTTGAAATAAGCTTCTCGAGTGTCCGAAGCGGATAAGCATTCCTTATTGAAGTCAAAGGCAACCCCCGTCATTAGCAATGTGGAAAGAGGTTTTGAAACCTTTGAAAAATCCTTGATGAATCTTCTATAGAAACTCGCATGCCCGAGGAAGCTTCGAATTTCTTTGTTGACATCGAGGTGGGAGATTTTCGACATCAAATCTTTGCTTTGTCTACCTCAATACCTTGGTTTGATATTTTGTGTCCCAGGACAATTCCTTCTATTACCATGAAGTGACACTTCTCCCAGTTTAGCACAAGGTTAGATTCTTCACACCGGCTTAATACTGCTTCTAAGTGCCTCAAACATTCATCAAACGATGCTCCAAAGACCGAAAAATCATCCATAAAGATCTCTATAGTACTCTCCACCATGTCTGAGAAAATTGCCATCATACACTTCTGAAAGGTTGCAGGTGCATTGCAAAGTCCGAATGACATCCTTCTGAATGCAAATGTACCAAAGGAACAAGTGAATGTTGTCTTTTCCTGATCTTCTGGTGCTATTTCAATCTGGTGATACCCTGAGTACCCATCCAAAAAGCAGTAGTAGTTGTGCCCTGCAAGTCTATCCAACATTTGATCTAGAAATGGCAACGGGAAGTGGTCTTTTCTGGTTGCCTTGTTCAACTTGCGATAGTCAATGCAGATTCTCCATCCAAAGAATCGTTCTGTAAGGAATGAGTTCGTTCTTTCGTTGGTCACCACTATTATTCCACCCTTTTGGGCACCACTTGTACCGACTCACCATGCGCCGCCGATATAGGTAAATTACTCCTGCATCGAGCCATTTCAGGATTTCCTTTCTGACTACCTCTTTCATGTTTGGGTTTAGTCGCCTTTGTGCCTCTATGGATGGTCTGCTCTCCTCATCTAGACGGATCTTATGCATTACCGTCGACGGACTTATCCCTTTTATGTCTGCGAATGTCCATCCAATGGCACGTTTGTGATCCCTCAGCACTCTTAGCAGTTTATCAATCTCTTCGGTGGATAGGTGGCGTGAAATGATCACTGGTAGGGTTTTATCTTCACCTAGGTATTGGTATTGTAAATGATTGGGTAGGATTTTTAACTATAACTCTGGAGCCTTCTCTGTGAATGGTATTGATCTTTCTGGCATCTGCCCAAGCTCTTCATACATCATCTTATCCCATTTCTCATAAACATTCATCCAATTTGCATAATCCATCAGCCCTGGGTCGTTTCTACTACTATCATCCCATTTGGTCGATTTCTTCGCCGTATCATCATGTTCGAACCCTTTGGTCGACATCGCATCTTCCATAAGATCAATGGCGAGCGATTATCATTGGCATCCGAAAAGTTCGCTCAAAAACATTGAAAGTCACTTCTTCTTCATCCACCAAGCTTCAACTCCCTTTGTGAACATCAATGAGAGCACGCCCCGTGGCTAAGAAGGGTCCGCCAAGTATGATGGGGATTCCGCTGTTATCTTTTATGTCTAAAATAACGGTCACGTGAAAGATGAACTTGTCCACCTTCACTAATACATCTTCGATGACTCTCTAGGATGAACTATGAGCGGTCACTAATCGCAGTGATATTTGTAGGTTTGACTTCTCCCATTCCCGCCTAAAAACTAGATAAGGCATCAAATTTATGTCTGCCCCCAAATCGCACAATGCTTTCTGACATTCAAACTTTCCAATGGTGCATGGGATGGTGAAGCTCCCTGGATCTTGTAATTTCTGAGGTAGTTTTCTCTGTAGGATGGCACTACATTTCTACCAACACCACTGCTTTCGTAGTCCTCTATCCTCCTCTTTTGCTAAGAATATCCTTCATGAACTTTACGTAGCTCGGATTCGCTCTAATGCTTCAAAGAAATGTGATATTGAGTTGCAATTGTTTGAGAATTTCCACAAATCTAGAGAATTGCTTGTCAAGAGCACATGTTTTTAACCTCTGGGGGTATGGTATCTTCACCTGGGGTGCGTTCGCTACAGCTTCTACCAACTTTTCGCTTGGCTCGGCGCCGCGCCGCTTCCTCGCCGCCGCGACGCCAAACTCCCGCCTGCCTCGTAATCTTCACGCTGCGAACTTTCTATCTCCACTGATTCGACATTCTTCAGGTCAATCGCCTGACATTGTGCTTTCATATTGCCTTCCACAGGTGCAGATTGCTCTTCTTGCGTGTCGCTGTTCAACATGACCACAAGTTCTCCTATTTGCGTTTCCAACTTCTTCATGGCCATTCTCGTTTCGTCCATGAACTGATTTTGATACCTAGTGAAACTGAGTATGGCTTCTCGTAACTCCTCCCTCTCTTCCTGTATGGTTGGAGCTTTATCATATTGAGAGTAGTAATACATGTCTTCAGGATCCCTGAGATGAATCAAAATCAAGAACGGATCACGGCACACTTGTTTTCACAAAATAAATAAATAAGTAAAAACAATAAATAAAACAAAAATAAAAACCAAATTAGAAATTAAAAATAGATAGAATTGATATTGAACTATGCCTAATCCCCGGCAACGGCTCCAAAAACTTGATGCGCGATTTAATGAACACACTTTAACGCAAGTGCACGTTATCGTGACAAGTAATATAGTCTAGGTAAGACCGAATATCGTCCTCAAGGATTAGTGTTCAAGTACCAATTATCTATCTTTTGTTATCTATTTGGTAACCGATATTTGAATTTGTTGATTATAACTAACAATTATAAATACTAATTAACTATGTGTTTACTTCAGTAGTGATGGAAATAGGGCTTCCGAGTCGCTTCAACTATCCGCTTATATTACTTATTAATGCAATGAATTATGGTTCTTCTTCTTTTGGAGCTAACAGGTTTACTAATTCGTTTTATACTCCCGTTAAGGCTATATAAACACTCAACCCCAGTAGCGCTCTTTTCTACCTTTCGGTGATAAGGATGACTCTATAGGAGGATTAAGAACAAAAACCTTGTTAATCGTCACGCACCATGCGTGAAATTAGGTATTTAAACCTCTATTAACGCTACACAAGTAATTGCGGTATTTTCATCCCCAATCCGACCTATGTCTACCCAACTTACAACATAGTCACAACCTCCTCCTTTCGAAGTTTGATTAGAAATCATATAAATAATGATAATTAGTGATCAATTAATTACCAAGCATTCAAAGTAATTATTGGGTAAATCTCAACAATAAAAAGAACAACCATAAACATGCATTAGCTCATAAAATAAGGTTCAAGTGAATTGACATGGAAAGCCCTATAATGGAATTAGTTCCTAGCCATAGACATGACAAGAACTAATTCAATATCCAACATAAACTAAAAGTAAAGTAAAGAAAAGAAAAGAAAATTACTAAGTAAAGGTCTCCAATCTTCAACTCCAAGAAGTCTTGTGTTTGTGCAAGAAAAGGAACCCTTGAAAACTGCCTAGGGTTCTCTTTTTATAGCCTCAAAACCGCCCTTAAGGTTTTCCTTCAGTTCGACCCAAAAATCGTCAAAACTCGATTTTTCCGCGTCGGCCATGTTCGCTATCGGCGGCTACGAATCTCGCGCTGCTCGTGATTAGCGCCGCGCCGCACTCTGCTGTTTCAGAGCCGCGCCGCAACTTCGAGACCTTCGATATTGGGCGCCGGGCGCTGGACTGATGGCGAGGCCGCGGCGCCCGCCCGTGTCAGTTCGCCATTTTCTCGTCTTTTAAGCTCTGGAACCTCCACTTTTGCCCTCTTTTAGCTCCTTTTCCGCCAAATAGCCATTTTAACCAATTTGACTCAAAAGAAAGAAAATTTATCCTAAGACGACACGTATTTGTACAAAAAGGGACAAAAGACTAACTAAAAACGACTCAAAAAGTGTATATAAAATACACCGATCAATATGCATATGTATATGTATGACCGCATTGTGCATGACACTTAGGCATATTATGGCCCCCAAAGACATTCTGCACAGGTATGACACTTAGGCATATTATGGCCCTTAGAGGCATTCTCTACTGGTTGATTGTTTCTTGTCTCATATTACATTCATGTCTCTATTATTCTATTCTTCATGCCTGACATACTCGGTACATCAGTCGTACTGACGTTCCTTTTATCGGGGGATGCTGTGCTTCATGCCCACAGGCTCAGGTAGACAGGGTGACGATCCGCACTAGTAGGTTGCTTGTTCAACTGATATTAGAGCACTCTACTTGTTCCAAAGTTGTAGTCTAGTTGTGGTATGATACTTTGATATGCTTAGGGGTATGGTGGGGCCCTGTTCCGACCTTATGATGTCACGTACCCTTTAGAGGCTTGTAGACAGTTGTCTTGTATATAGTAGTCGTGTATGGCCTTGTCAACCTTAGTATGTATATGTACATAGGTTGAGTTCTTTGCAGGATTTTACATAGCTCCTTTCCAGTTTGTTATTTCTATGTGTCAGCAGGTTACCTCGTGACGACCCTTGTTGCTAATGTTTAATTACAGTTAGGAGGTAAATATATGATTAGTGCTGCTCGTCAAGTAAGGACCGGGTGCCCATCATGGCCCTCCGATTTGGGTCGTGACACTTTTCACTTCCAGATGGTTACCTTTTCCTTCCTTAAATAGGAGGCCAACGTTCTCCACAAATTGCAACCAAGATTTCCTTCCTTTATTGGATTCCCATCTACCTCTCAAGGTTCCGTTCTTTCTTTCTGATTGACTTCGCAATATCATCTTCCAAATCTTCCCCTTCATATTCTCCCAAGAAGAACAATGACTCTCCCATGAGCCATCATCCATGGAAAGAACCAATTTCTCTCAAGAGTCACGAAGTTGACTTGAACTCTCTTGCCACATATATCCTCCCCATTGGGTTTGATTATTGAGGAGATTTTCGCGTTGAATAACACTTTGAATCTGTGGAGGAGATAGAATCACTAATATGTGTAGAGGTTCTCCTAGAAGTCATAAAGAAATGTAACTTTGATTCCAACATCGATGTTAGGATAGTAAGTACAACATCAAGAATGAACCACAACGTAGAAGGGTTTTCAATGATTCATACGTATTCATTCACCATCGATTTTTGCCTCCCAGTCCCGAAGATTATCTAGGAAATACGTTGTTGATATCACATATGCTTTGGGTAAGTCGCCTCCCAAATTTGAAGAATGGTGTATTGCATTTAGATGTTAGGTGACTGTGCTAACGTGTTATTCACCACCGATCATCTTTTTATCCTTTACTATCCTCAATTGTTCCGTGGCAGCATTATTTATTTATATCCTCGTGGGAACCGCAGTCTCGCCAGTGCCAAATATAATTTCTACTGGGCTAGCTAACCATATTTGTGATGATCCACTAACCAAATTCACCAACCTTCTTCCGAACCTTTCCCGAAAGAATGGAAAAATGCTCATAAGTTTTTTTCTTTTAATCAATGCCTCATCAATTCGTTGTAAGTAGGGGACCTCACTACTCATGCATAAATAATTTTTCTTTTGCAGCTGTCCCCATTGAACCACAATTGATCAAAGGAATGTTTGAGTGGGTGGTTAGTCTCCTCTATGCATCCCCCAATAGAACACGTACATGGAAGAACATAACTTCCAAGTGGTGTAAGGGTAAATACCACGGTAAGATTCATCCTTTCAAACTGATTCTGGTACTTTTTTTGGAATTCCTTCTTAACCCTCATATATCTCTTACAAGACTCTCGATGAGGACATTTGCAGCTCAGAAGTTGTCTTCTCGTGCAACTGTGCTGGCCAACATAATCCAAACGACCTCCAGCAATCGAAGCGAAAATCCCAGGAAAGAACTCCCAAGATCCCAATGGGAATTATCTCTAGGGTAAGAACCCGCCATAGGCTTATGGAACTTTGGAGAGAAGTGCAAGCAGGAGTTATCCATATTGACGATGAGGATAAGGAAATAGTAAAGACACAAATATCAAAAACCTCCCGCCCAATGCTCCTGAAAATGAAACGACAATTCTACCCCCATCCTTCCAAAGATAGCTCTATTCCTTCCTCTGGTATTGAGGCTGGGACATCTGCTTATTTCCATCGAAAATGCCCGAGTGCGACCTTGGAATCTTCACTTTCACATCTAGCAGATTTACTTCTTTAGGTAAAACATTGCTTCCTTCTTGTAACATTTAAAAACACATCTCCTTGATGACACACTCTTCCTTGTTCAGGGGCATGCCACTTCTCTTTCTATGGTGGATTTGGCCAGGGCTATTCCCCCTCACATGAAGAAAAGATGTTATCAGAGGAGAATCAACACCTGCAAACCAAGGTAGAGAGTCTTCGAACCGACGTTTGAGACTTTAACTCTCTTCAAGCCTCCATCTGCTTATGCTTGCAAGATGTTGTTGATTCATTGAGTGACGGGGATAATTCTCTTCAGATCCTGACTTTCTCGTACGTGATCCTTTAGGGAAAGATTGATAGATTGGAAGTCGATTTAGCGACAGCCCGGGAATAGTTTATTTCTATTGAGAAATTTGTAATCGAGCTTCAAGCCAAATGTCAAAGATGGAAGCTCCGCAGGGATTTGGCCATCCTAAAGACTCGCAGGGACACACTTGAAGAGGTCGGAAAACCGAGAATGGACATCCTCGCAGAACTTCTTGACGCAGAGGTTGATCTTCATGAAACTGAATTATACTTGGAGGAATTACGTGATGAAGATGGGAATGATTCAGATGTGGAGGCTGATGATGCCCCTCATGCTTAGCCTTTTAACAATTTTTTTGTGATTTCTTGGAAACACCCCGGCAGACTATATGGTTACCTTTCACGCAGGAATTTGGAATTTTATAGTTGTTAATGCTTGTAATGAAAATATTTAAAATTTTATAGTTATTAATGCTCGCAGGTCGAATAAACTTCTTGTTTATATGAATTATACGTCTTATTGACATGATATTGATTTGGGTCCAGTCCACCATAAAGATGTTAGATATTGAGTTTGGATCGCTCCATATGGCCTGAGGCCCTGAGCCAACCCAATTAGATAGGACAAGTGAAAGATAACATGGAAGTTAATATAACAAAACTAACACCTATGATTGGTACAGTTTGAAAAGGTAAATCACATTCTTTTGCAAATATTGATTATATAATAAGTGGCATATTATTGGGTCTGTTCTTTGCAAAAGGTGATTCTCATATAGTAATCAAATAAACGTTATATTCATATGTTGATGAAAACAAAAATGAGTTAAATAAGAAAAAAATTCTATTCATATTATTGATGAGAATGCTTTACTGGAACCTTATATAACATAAAAAAAAAGTATTTCATGTACAACCAATAAGATAATATCTAATAGAGCATAACTCTATGACAAACCTCCTTGAATTTTTTCCTTTTACCTAAATCATACATTAAACAATTAACTCCATTTTCAAATAAGGAGACTAATTCCCCTACCATTTTTTGCCTTGACATGAAACTTGGAATTCGAGAGCTCTCTCTACTCATCTCTTCCTCTTTCAAATTAAGAACTGAATCTACTATTTCAAGTGCTCCATCATTCCTAACAAAATCATCTAACATGTGGCTTTTTCCCGGTTAACATTTCAAATAAGATAATGCCAAAACTATACACATCACCATGTGTTGATGGATCGCTTCCCATCCCATATTCTGCAATGAAAATATATCACAAATTATTAAAACATCATTAGCATGGGATTATGCTCAAGTAATCAAATAATAAATTAAAACATTCAAAAATAGGCCTAACAAATAAATAAATCTACACATGTCATTCGGTATCTACATAAGCGCTCATTACCTCGCCTATAGGTTACCTCTATACACATAGTACATCACATTTATTAACTAGTTGGGAAACATTTGTCACTTAAGTCAAAATTTTAACTTACCTCTAAGAAGTCTTTCAATCACCTCGAACGATCTTTCCTTAAAGCCTCTGAATACTCCCAATCTATTCAAAAGTGTACTATATATGGTTAAACGAGTCCAATGTCTATCTTGCAATATAAAAAGAACCGGACTAAAATGTCAACCAAAAAATCAAACCGAGCCTCAGCGTCAAAATCGAAAATTTGTGTTACCCATTCCCTAAGGGTTCAAAATCAACAATATCAACGCAATCCAACCTCAAATTGACCTCCAAATCAATAATCTATAGTCTCATAAATTGGGGCTAGAAATTCACTTTTATACTTCAAAAACACAGATTGGACATCTAAATTAAGCGGGTAATCAAATCTAAGTTTAAAATGCTCACCCAAACTCAATTCATGGAAAGCCCCTGACAAATGGCCCAAATACTAGCTCCAAAATCCCCAAGAATCTTGAAATGAATTCAAAATTTCTGATATTCAGATTTTAAATGTGACATAATTCGTCTTCGCAATTGCGACAGGATCCCACACAATCGTAAGAGCAACCTGGTATGTACTACGATGGCGGTCTACAACATTGTGACCACGTTGACATCGTGACCCTAGCCTTAACTAATACGAAGGGTTACAACAACACTAGATTTTTTTTGCACAACCTGTACTGAGTTTTGCTACCCAAATCACACCCGAACTCGTCAGGTCTTAACCACAACCATCATTTATGTAGGAACATTCAAATCACGAATCAACGTATATTACCTCAAAAATTTAACTTTGGTCAACTCTAAGCACTTTCGACCACTAGTTCAAGTGCTCCAAAACACTCCCAAGCCCCTCGAGACTCACCACCCATATCCACAAGTCATAAATTACAAAAGCACCTAATGAATGTTTAAAAGAGAAAAGAGGTTCTAGAACTCAAAACAATCGTGTCACAATCCAAAAGTAAAAGACGTAAAGACACTTACCCTCACCCCTGTAGACGAACCATCCACAACCTATTAAGCAAGTCTAGTAAGTATAAAAGGCGAAAACAAGTAAATAAAGTCATTTCAAAGCCATAATAGAGTCTCGTACTATAATTAATAAAAAATAAGTACTACAACTCTCAAAATATGGTGTCACATCTAGAATAGGAATACAAGTCTGTAATAACGTCTGAATACACTGTCTAGAAGTAAAGAAAATCAGAAATAAGATAAAGAGGAAAAATCTGGTGCCATGAATGAAGCTCACCTGAATGGCTGCTCGTGCTAGGGACCGAATCTGCACACAAAAAGGTACAACAACTGTAGAGTGAGTACAGAAAATCAGTGTGTACTCAACAGTATCCTCAATCGATCTTAAACTAAAATAGTGATGGGAGTTGGGTTTTAATTGCTTAATTCCAGAATTAATCGCAATTAGTCCAACAATATAATATTTGCAAACCATCAAGTATTCAAATAACCGCTTAAGTAGAATATTAACAGTTTTATTAATAATTCAAGTAAGCCAATCAACGAGGAATTCAATGAATAATATGATACGTGAATGCAACACCATGTAATGAAGACCTTTCATCACCGGTATACACACGCTTCCTAATATGAAATACGTGACCCATAGGGAACTCGTAAGGTCCATACACTACCCGGATTGTGTTCTTAGCCATTTTAGGCTTTCCATCTCAACACATCCATTTAGGCTCGCAATAACTATTCTTAGCCAATCCAGCTCACATTACCTGTATTTATCCAATTCAGCCCTTTTTCATTCGCATCATCCCGTCCAAAATCATTTTCCATCGGACATCATATATGTCTCCTTAAGTATACTATGCATGAATTACCATATGAAAACATGTATATGACATGCAAAATATAAGCAGCAAGACTATAAAGCAAAAAAGATTCAATCTTTTAACATTTCATCCAATTTTAGACAAGTATAATAGAGTAATTTGAACACATAATCACAATTAAGACATACATATAACTTAGAAGCATCAACTAAGAGATTTCATATGTCAATCACAATTCACGCAGTAAAATTAAGCTATCAGCTAATTCCCAAAGCCTGACATTCAGACATAGATATAGTGACTCGAATACGATACATATTTCCAAAAGCATGTCACCGGTATCCAATACAAGTACCCGTCACCTCACAAGTATGGGAACCCCTTTGATTTTCTATTACTCCCTCTTCAGTAATTTATTTTAACCAACCACACACTTTAAATAGAGTCAAGTAAGGTCTCAACTTGTCTGATTCGAAATCCAACGCTCACAATATAGCATTTCCCTTTTGTAGAGCCTCTAAAAGATCCCAATTTTTTCAAATACTAAATCTACATAAGCATACGAGTCTGTAGACACTCAATTGCTATACTAATGTTGCAGACCCAAAATATCGCCCAAAAAAGGAAATCCAAAGCCCTGGAGGGCAAACCGGTAATTTTGTGACAAAATTGGATTATTCATAGTCCATATAGTCTAAATTTTAAAAAATGACGCAATTCCGACTTCAATTCGAAGAAATTCGTAATTTCAAACATATGGCTTTTTAATCCCAAATGTACAATCAAAATCATAATTTTAATGATAAAATTCTGTAAGAATCGAATGTAGAATGATAAAAAGAATATTAGCAACTTACCGCCATGATGTATCTTGAATAACCCTTCAAATATCTCTCAAAACCGAGGTCCCAAGCTCTAAATATAAAATGAAACGTCCAGGGTTCGAATTGGGGTTTTATATTCTACCCAGCTGATCCCTCAATCGCGACCGCTGGACCCACCTTTGCGATCGCGGCCTGGGGCATTACAATCGCGATGACTAAGCTCCCCAGGCTTCACGACCGCGATGAACAACATCATCAACAACACACTAGAAAAATCTGGTGTGCCCCAAACTTGGAATCGACCATCGATACTCCTCTGGGATCCCCGGACACAAATCAAATATGCATTTCGATCATAAAACTCATTCCAACCTACTCGCGCACTCAAAACACCCAAAATATGTCATCTTGAATGATGTTGACCATGATCAACTCCATTTTCGCACATTACCTAATTTCTCAACTAACGACTCAAAATGCACCCAAAGCCCTCAAGACCTGAACCAACGGCTCGTCTAAGTCATAAATCACATTTTATACCTCATAGAATCGATGAAATTCTTATTGACCTCATTAACCCTGGTGTTGTCTTTGGTCATCCCGTTTTATTTATGAACTAAAGGATTTTCAAATTTTATTACTTCTTCCCCGATACACACCGGATTGCCTCAAAAAAAGTGTGTCACCCATCTCCGTAAGTAAAAATATAATCTTAAATATACGAGAAGGATTATTTATGTAAAAAGGGATCTAGAACTCAAAATTAGCTATCAGGTCGTTACATCATCCACCACTTAAACACATGTTCATCCTCGAATGTAAAGGATATCTACTCCGCATGTCCATCTCAGTCTTTCAAGTAGCCTCCTCGATAGAACGATGCCTCTATTGAACTTTTACTGAAGCTATGTCTTTGGACCTTAACTTTTGGATTTGCCTATCCAAAATGGCTATCGGCTCTTTCTCAAAATTCTGATTTTGATCAAGCATTACCGAATGCCATTGGATCACATGAGAACCATCCGAAGGGTTCTTTTTTAGCATCGAAACATGAAATACGGGATGAACACCTAATACCTCGATGAGTGCATTGCAACCGTCCATAAACATTAGGGGCGCAAATGTCCTAAACAACTAGTGACATTTTTCTATTGTTCGATATCTAACCCGACCCACCATATCTTCAACATCTTGGGTGCCTCGAGGACCATGTCAAATCGGATGTTGGTAGCAATCTACACAGAAGAACAAATCATGTTTAACACATATGGCGCAAACCATGTTCTCAACTAGCACATATATAGTTGGATGCAGTATCCTCAAGTCAATGATCGTATGGACACGGTCATTTTGAGTTATAATTTGATAAATATATTTCAAAAATATACGAAATTATATAACATGATATACTTGACGAAATGTTGTCAAATGAAATGGCAATATGTCACCGAGATAATTCTGTGAAATCATTTTCGTCTTGTAAAATGTATATTTTAGTTTGTGTCTCATTAACTCTAAATAATTAAATAAAAAAAATTGAACGGTAAAAATTAAGTGTCAATAGGATACTCGCTAAAACTAGTATTTAAATACTTTTTAAGTATTGAATATCTTTTGAATAACGATCTTAAAAGTTAAATGTGGCTGCCGGTGCACTTAGGCCTAATGTTTGGCACAAGGATAAAATTTACAAGTTCCGCCCAATTGCAATTTAGTTTTAATCACTCCAAAGCAATGTATTTTAGGGATTAAAATTTACTATTCAAAACTCTAGAGAGTGATAAATAAATAAAGAACTCCATTGAGATTACTTAATTTCTTACATGGTCTGTTATAGGGGAAATGATGTAATAAATAAAGTAATTTTCTATGAAAGTGGTTTAATTATTTTGGAATGAGTCAGGCGAAAATAATTTACACTCCCCAACTTTACTTTAAAAATCAAACTCCTCAAGTTTGAATAATTGATTTTTTTAAATGCCTATTTTACCTTTATATTATCAACCTTTATCTTTTTCTTTTAATTTTTTAACATCGGGACATTTTTCCTTTTTAAATTTATTTAATAAATTTACCTATAAAAAATAAATATTATTTTTAAGATTAAAAAAAGTGAGAACTACTAGTTGAGTATATAAGTTAATGTTTTATATTGAACAAGATAATAAATTTAATTCTATTAGTAATAATCTAAACTCTAATATCTATTTATACAAGTGAAAATAAGAGAATCATAACTTTATAAACATAATTCAATGTGGATAATATAAAAAATAATTTATAACAATAGAGGATATATTTATAACAAAATCTTAAAAGATTATCTATTTTGTAAATAAATTTTAAATTATAATTTATAAAATATTTCATTAATGACAATCAAAAACTCATATTTCTATATAGACAATAGATAATAAGACAATTAATACTTAAATATATACACACCTGCATGCACATACATACATACATACACACGTAAGTACATACTTAATGCATGTAATATTAAAATTACAATCATAAAATAATAACGTTAGATTTTAAAACAAATTCATAAAAACATTATTCTACTGATAACGAAATTAAATAAAAATATATAATAAGCTATAAAATTATTTTATGAAGCTTAAAAATAAAATATTATACATGATATAAAAAGGTATTACATAGATAGATGATTGAAAATGTTAAAGAGTAAAATAGATATTTCATAAGATAAGGGAAATAATGTATATTGTTCAAATTTGAAGGGATAATTTGATTTTAAAGCAAAATTGAAAGTATAATCATTTTCACCCATAAAGAATCTAATTTGTGTAACAACTGAAGATTACTGTAATTATTATAACATCTCTATGTCTAACAAACCAAGTGAAGATATGACACCACATTAATGATAGAAATCCAAACAACTAATTACCCAACATTTCTAAACTAATATAAATAGGCTTTCCACCTTAGTCATTCATACACCTCTCTTAAAAGCCTTTCTTCTTCTCTTCTCATAGGAAACCATTAAATAATTGAAAAAAATGGCAAACACCCTTTTGACTTTGTTTGCTCTAGCTCTAATTTTAGGCCAAACAAATGCAAATATCCAATGTGGTGTTGAAAATATTTATTAAATGTAAAATAAAATAAATATTATTAATTATGAATCGAACAATTGGGGCCCCGCACGTAGGAAACCTTGTTTCCACACACGTGCACACGTAGTGTCAAGGATCAAAAGGGTCGCGGCTCCTCGATTGTTTCAATCCGTTGGAGGTGAATTAAAAACTGATTCTTGGGCTGACTTTGGAGTATTTACTCTCCATTATTTTGCTCATGAATTCAGTCATTACTTGACTGAATTGTAACTCCAAATTCAAGGCATTAACATGACATTCATGGTCATTACTTAGTCATTTGGAGGGTCGTCATCTACACACTATAAAATGAGACGCAAGACTCATTTGGAAGCACACTTGAAATCTGAAACACTTCATCATCTCTTGCAATCACAAAATACTCAAAGATCTTTCTTCCAAAGCAAACACTTGAGTTCTCTTTGCTCATTTATTTGATTGTTGTTTTATCTTGGGAGATAAGTTGTCATTACAACCGTTGAAAGGATATACGGGGCAATATTATCTTAAGGATAGATCAAGAATTTGGTCGACTCAGCAAGCCCTCATATTCGATCATTTCTAGATTTCTGACAAATAGTTGTTGTTGTTATTTTCCCATTCTACACATTACCACTCACAAGCTTAAGATAATATTCGCTATTTCAACAACAACATGACTGGACAAGATCAATTCAACCAATTCAACACCGAAAATTTCACAGATGCTCAAGGCAATCCCCAGTGCCTTCAATCCCACTACTCAAGGCACTAACGCTGCCTTCAACTCCACTGTTTTTGGTACGTCAAGTGCCACTGCCTTTGGCACAACTAATGCCTCCACTGCTGCTCCAGGCACTTATAGTGCCTTTTCTCCTACCCAAGGCATCAACAACAACTATACTCTTGTTGGAGACATTCACAATGCCTTTGCAACTCCTCAAGGGGGCGCTACTGCCCCAACACCTGCTGGTTTTCACCATGAACGTCCTGAAAAGTTCATGGGTGCTCACTTTAAGAGATGGCAGCAAAAAATGTTGTTTTTCCTGACGGTTATGGGAATGTCACGTTTCCTAACCGAAGATCCTCCACTAGTTGGGGAAGTCGTGGACCCTCAGCCAAATAATTTAGAGGGAGGGGGCCAAGGTAACCATGTCGCTGACGACATGAGGATGGTTCGTGAAGCATGGAAACATAGTGATTTCATGTGTAGGAAGTATATTCTAAACAGTTTGTCCGATCCACTATACACGGTATATTGCACCGTTGAAACTGCCAAGAAGTTATGGGACAAACTTCAGAAAAAATACAACACCCAAGATGCAGGTAGTAAGAAGTTCATCATTGGGAAGTTCCTGAAATTTCAAATGATGGACAACAAAAGTGTGACATCACCTAGATTTGAAAGGATTAAAGCCTAACGAACAATTCTTGGTTGGGGCATTAATCGAGAAGTTGCCTCCCTCGTGGACTGAGTTTATGAACTATCTAAAACTCAAAACGAAGGAGATGACCCTAAATGAACTTATTGTCAAACTCCATATTCAGGAAGATAATAAGAAGGCCATACCAAAGAGAAAACAACCCGCTGAGGCTAAGGCAAACGTGACGGAATTCAAAGGGAACTCAAGAAAGAAGCGGAAGTTTCAGAAGGAAGACAAGCCCCAAACAACTGAAAAGTTCAAGGGAAATTGTAACCACTGTGGTATAGTTGGTCACATGGCCAAAGACTGTCGCAAGCTCAAACGTGAGAATAAGGCTAAAGACAAGACAAGGCTAACATCGTTGAAGACACGCTCGTCAACGATATGATTGAGGAGTTCTCAGCGGTATTTCTTGAAGCTAACCTCATTGAGAATCCGGTGCAATGGTGGCTAGACACAGGTGCTACCCGTCACATATGTTCCAATAAAGAAGCCTTCTCTACTTATACACCAGTCTCAGACAAGAAGTTGTTCATGGGTAACAATTCTTCTTCAGATGTACTGGGGGTAGGAAAGGTGATCCTAAAGATGACGTCCGGGAAGGAATTGACTCTGAAGGAAGTGATGCACGTTTCAGATATTCGTAGAAATATGATTTCTGGACCATTGTTAGTAAATGTTGGTTTTATGCTAGTGTTAGAGGCTAACAAATTTGTAATCACTAAGAATGGAACTTTTGTAGGAAGGGGCTTCGTCTGTGAAGGCCTCTTTAAGTTCAATGCTGCACCTGTAATGCCTTCTGTTTCAACTATCAATAAAATTACACCTTCTACTTACTTGATTGAGTCATCTAATCTATGGCATCATAGATTAGGACATGTAAACTATCAATCTATCCAAAGATTGGTAAAGCTGGAATTATTGCCGTTTATTGACATAAACCCTCAATGTATGTGTGAGGTGTGCATAAAGGTAAAACTTTCTAAGAGTCCTTTTAGATCCGTCAAAAGGGATACCACTCCTCTAGAACTTATACACTCTGATATATGTGATTTGAAGTTCGCTCAAACTAGAGGGGAGAACAAGTACTTTGTGACTTTCATAGATGATGGCACAAGGTTTTGTTACCTTTACTTACTAAAAATTAAAGATGAAACCTTTGAAGCATTCAAACGCTACAAAACAGAAGTTGAGAATCAACTAGGCGGACAGATTAAAACTATCAGTAGCGATAGAGGGGGAGAATATGTAGCGCCTTTTGAAGAACTTTGTACCCAATCGGGTATAGTTCATCAAATAACGGCTCCTTACTCACCTCAATCAAACGGGGTTGTTGAACGCAAGAACCGAGCACTAAAGGAAATGATGAATGTTCTACTCATCAATTCGGGCCTCCCTCAAACCATGTGGGGAGAAGCTGTCCTTATCGCAAACATGATTCTTAACAGAGTCCCACACAAGGGTAAAGACAAGACTCCATACGAGCTATGAAAAGGAAAGAAACCTACCTACAAGTATTTGAAGGTATGTGGTTGTCTGACCAAGGTAAAAGTACCTATGCCAAAGCAGGTCAAGATTGGACCTAAGACTTTGGATTGCATATTCATCGGATATGCCAATAACAGTAGTGATTATCGCTTCATAGTGCACAAGTCGGATCATCCGGACATTTATGAAGATACGATCATGGAATCAAGAAACGTATGGTTCTTTGAAGACACGTTTCCATATAAGGAAAATAACATAACCTCTCGCAAATGAAGTTATGAGCAAACCTCTGATGAACTAGGAGTCACTGACTATCTAGATCGAAACGGTTCAGATCTAGTAAATTCTGAAGTAGCTGATGATCTGGAATTTAGTATTCCAGATTCTCAGGACTTGAAAGATTCAGAGATGGAACCAAGGCAAAGCAAAAGGGCACGGAAGGACAAGTCCTCCGGTCCAAACTTTGTAGCTTATTTGGTTCAGGATGAACCACGGACAATCACCGAAGCATTGTCAACTCCAGAAGCACCGCTCTGGAAGGAAGTTTTATGTTACACCCCGTTATACCATGGCACATAAGTAAGAATGTGACTAAGAATATAAGGTTTGAAAGTCGGAAAGAAAGTGTAGGTACATTTTCGTTAAGGAAAAAGTTTGGTCACGACGAACGTGACGTCGTAATTTCTTCACGAGGAGTCGAATTCGACCCAAATTTGGTATGTGGACCTAGTATATTATTATGAAGTCTTAGAGCTAATAAAATAGGGCCCGCCAAAATTTCACAATTTCGCGGGGCCCACCGGAAAATAAGATGATTTCTCCAAGTCTTGAGATTTATTACTATTTTGTGATGAATTATTAATTATGGACCTATAGGAGGGTGACACGTGTCACCCCCCACATGTATTGAAAGACTTTGACTCTTTCTAGATATTTTGAGGACAAGTGGCTTGTGGGGCCCACTCCACTTGGCTATATCTATCCAAGTCTTGCAAGACTTGGATTCACTTTACACTTAGCCAAATATTGCTCTCATCTTTCTCTCCTTTGAGCTCAAGAACACCAAGAACACCTAGTGTGATTAAATTATTTTATCTCCAAGATTAAGGTCTCTAACCAAGTGTTAAACCAAATTAACTCTCCAAGAACCTCCTAGTTTGTGTGTTGGCCGAAAATGGTGATGAAATCCTAGGGGTTTCCGTCGACTTTTTGGAAGCGAAACGTGAAGCGAAGTTGCTCCTAAGGTTGTAGGGGATACATATATGTGATTGAATCTTGAAGAAGTGGAGCGAAACAAAAACTGCAGACCAATAAAGACCGGACTATTTTGGGGCGTTTTTTGGCGCAAAATGAGGTAAAATTCCTTCTTATTTTAAAGTAATTGGATATTACATATTTCTATAATGTATGGATGAGCTTGTGCTAAAACGAATGAAGAATAAAAAGCGTTTGAACCATTTTTGGGGCTAAAATCGTGAATGGACAGGTTTAGTGATTATCGGGTTTCGTTGGTTATTGTCGTTATTAACGTCACCTATTGCATGTTATAATGGAGTAATATTGTTGTTAATAAGTTGTTATAACTTATATGGATGTTTTGGAATTCGAATTAGATTAAAAAGGATTAAGGAAAGGGTAGTTGGATTGTAGTTGTTGGCCGAGATTTGCCTAAAACTGTGGGGTATCGTTATGCAGTATTGATGGACAGTTTTGTGGTATAAAACTGCTGGAAAATTATCCACCAACGTGTATGTTTAATGTGGATAAATGGTTAATGAAATTCCTAAAGAGTAAGGGTGTTAAAGGCTTCACATTGTACCCTTAATGTTGTTTATTTATGGACTATTATTGTGGACTGTTTTAATGTGATGTGAGGCAGAATTTTACACGTCAAGTTAGGCGTGTAATCCCCTTTGGTTAACTGTTGGTTATACCCTTAAATGTGGCTTGTTGGTTGATGAATTCGGGCCTTGGAAAAGGTGGAAAAGTACGTAGAAACAAAGGAACTGCTGCCCAATTTTCCGTAGAATTAGAGGGCCATTATTTGGTATAAGTCTTATACTAGAAAGTATGATATTGATAGAAGTTCTATCGTCATTATAGGTTGAAGTACTACGTGTAGCACATTCTACTTGGCTTGTGGAATAGTCAATAAGGTTGAAGTACATTGGAGCGTATTGCTACTTGTCGTTTGGGTTAGTCGCCAACGAGGTATGTGAACTATCCTTCCTTCTTTTGACATTATTATTTGGAAAGCCTATGTGACTTGATTTTAGTGAGTCTATGTGACTTGATTTATTTGAAGTAAATGAATTGATTTAAAGTTATGGAACTTGATTTCTTTAAAAGATTATGAGACTTTATTTTTCAAGTTATGGGGCTTGATTTCTAAAGTTAAGAGATTTGATTTAAAGTTATGAGACTTGATTTCTTTAAAAGATTATGAGACTTTATTTTTCAAGTTATGGGACTTGATTTCTAAAGTTAAGAGATTTGATTTAAAGTTATGAGACTTGATTTCTTTAAAAGATTATGAGACTTTATTTTTCAAGTT
Source organism: Przewalskia tangutica (assembly GCA_029844215.1). Classification (NCBI taxonomy): domain Eukaryota; kingdom Viridiplantae; phylum Streptophyta; class Magnoliopsida; order Solanales; family Solanaceae; genus Przewalskia; species Przewalskia tangutica. Next base: position 14,514,757 of record CM056738.1, read on the forward strand.
ATGTGACTTGATTATGTGAAGTATACTTGTCTTGTTATTGGAGTATATGTGAGTGTAAGAGACTAGATTATATGAAGCATATGTGACTTGATTATGTGAAGTATATTTCCCTTGTTATTGGAGTATACATGAGTATAAGAGACTAGATTATATGAAGCATATGTGACTTGATTATGTGAAGTATACTTGCCTTGTTATTGGAGTATACGTAACTTTATTATGAAGGTATACTTGTCTTAATTATTCCTAAGTTCTTACCAAGTCTTATGGGGGGTGTTGGTAAGAGTCGTTAGGAAGTAATGGAAGTTGTTGTAAATGTTGATTTTGGGTGCAATTCCCTAATAGTGCTTTTGGGATTGAATCCCATGGATATTATACGTTACGTACGACTTGTATTGAGATCATGTGAGATAAGTCCATGATTGTGATTGTGATTGTATTTAGATCATATGAGATAAGTCCATGATTGTGATTGTATTTAGATCATGTGAGATAAGTCCATGATCGTGATTATAGTTAATATTATGTGAGAATGTCCATAATTCATTATTTGAAAATGTGATAGTTGAGATTATGTGAGAATGTCCATAATTCATTATTTGAAAATGTGATAGTTGAGATTATGTGAGAATGTCCATAATTCATTATTTGAAAATGTGATAGTTGAGATTATGTGAGAATGTCCATAATTCATTATTTGAAAATGTGATAGTTGCGATTATGTGAGAATGTCCATAACTCTTGTTTGAAAATGTGATAGTTGAGATTAGGTGAGAATGTCCATAATTTCTTATTTGAAAATGTGATAGATGAGATTATGTGAGAATGTCCATAATTTCTTATTTTTGAAAGTGGGATAGTTGGGATCTTATTTCATGACTCTTGTTTGAAGAAAAAAAGTATATTTGAAATCATGTGAGTGCGTCCATGATTATGTTATAAGTCTCGTTTTGAAAAGGTACTCTTCTGCTACATGGCACGGTTGGATCTGGTATTTGATTTTCATACTTGTCCCTATCATATTTGTCCTGTTATGAGTTTATTTACAATACCTTATGTTCACATACTTGGTATATTATTGTTGTACTGACCCCCCTGTTATACCTCGTAGTTCTGACCCTACGTATGAGAGCGTACGAAAGCATGTAAGACTTAAAATTTTCAAAGGATAGGTTGACGGATTGTTCCGGACGGGTTTTAGTCAACTTTGAGGCGGGGTATGACCTGGTACATTGAGAGTTCCTAAGTGTTTAAAAGGCCTAGGGCGTAGTTCGTTGAGTCTAGATTCCAACGCAACCAACCGCTAAATCGATAGGGCGTCGGGTAGAAAGTTATGGGAGTTACAAGTTCGGTCTTGTGACGGACAGAAATGCGTTTGAGCAAAGCGACATGGCGCGGCGCGGATCGCAGCGGCGCGGAAGTTCGAGTGCGCAGAGGTTTTAGCGCATGGCTGTCGAACATGGCGCCAAGGCGGGATTCCCGGCGGAAAAACTTTGGAAAATCGGCTTTTCCCTTTTAAAACGGCCATGGGTGGGTGACAAGTGTCCCCCCCCCCCCCCATCTGATTTTCTTGCATGTCTTATATTGACCAAGTCTTGAAGACTTGGTCATCTTTCAATCTCTCTCTCTCTCTAAGCTTAAGCTCCCACTTCTCTCTAAAATTTCAAGAGGAATTCAAGCCTAAGAAAAATCTGAGAAGTTAAGAACAAGAAGGAAGCTTGTGGCTAGCTTGTTGGTGTTATTGTGGTGGTGTTCTTGGAAAGGAGGCTAGCAAAGTTGTTGGAATAAGTTTGGCTAAGGTTAAGGTAACATTTCTTCTCTTGTGGTTAGTTATTAATGTTGCATGTGAAGAAGAAGGGATGTGTAGTAGTAAATAATGCACTTAGAATCCTTGCATGTAAGAAATGTGGTTTGGATATGAAAGAATTGGCTAAAAAGATATTATGAGCATGTTGTAGCCTAAAAAAAAAACTACTTTAGAATTGTTAAGTGAATTGTTGTACCTTTTGGGGCAGAATTTTACACACCCAAGTTTAGTTGTGTAATCCCCTTTGATATGTTTGGATTGTTGAGCCTTAAATGTGGCATTTGGATGTTGAATTCGGCCTTGAGAAAGGTGGCAAAGTATGTAGAAACAAAGGAAATGCTGCCCAATTTTCCATATAATTAGGGGCTTTGAACTTAGATTATTTCTACATAGAAATTAGAGGTTAATAAACGCATTATGGTTATTATAGGTTGACATATTACTTGCGGTAGTTGGACTTAGCAAGTGGATTGACCGAAGAGGTATGTGGAGCTTTCCTATCTCTTGAGCATGAATAGATGTAACTATGTAGTACGGTAGACGTACAAGATTTGGTATTCTTACTTGTTTTAAGTATATAAAGACTTGTTTCGTTTTAATAATGTATAAGTCCCTTGGTTAGGGGGAAAATGTGATTTTACTAAAGTGTAGGGTTAATATAACAACTTTATGGGAAGTTGGTTTATTAGCTTTATAAAAGGTTTAAGAAAAGAGGTTTACTCTAAGTAAGACAAGTAAGGACAAATGATTTGATTTATGAAAGGCAAATTGATTTTAAGGCATCAATTGCCCAAAGATTTTATGTATGAAAAAGAGTCACTTTTAAAAGAGTTGAAGTATGTAGTACTTGGGTTAAATTCCCGGTTTTCTTTTATTAAAGATATGATTAAGTGCCTTAAGTAAACTAAAATGAGAGGGTATATGAACAAGACTAATAAGAAGTTATAAGTTTTCTTAACTTATTTATGATTATGATATGATGACAGTTTGAGCTAGGGTAAGAGTATATCTGAGGGGCAAGCCCCAAGATCGTTATACCACCTCTCGTGGTAAGAGTATATGCGAGGCAAGCCCCAAGATCGTCATACCACCTTCTCCATGTAAGAGTATATCGAGGCAAGCCAAGATCGTTATACCATCCGGTGTAAGAGTATACCGGCGGGTAAGTCCCAGATCGTTATACCATCCGGGGTAAGAGTATATCGCGGGTAAGTCCCCAAGATTGTTATACCACCTTAGTGGATTTTCTACCCACGATGCGAGGAATACCTCACGCGAGTCCTTATGGGCTTATGCGGATGAAATAGTCCCGTGCGGCGGAGTCTGACTATCACGAGGAATACCTCATGCGGGTCCACGGGACCTATGCGGGTGAAATAGTCCCGAGGAGTAGGGTGCTTATTGATACTACTGAGGCGAGGTACCCTGTTTTGATCATGAGGCCCCTATTTTATGCAGTATTATATTTATACTTGTCACTCTCATTGTTAGCAAGGCACAGTAAAAGGTATTTTGATTGTCTTCCATGACTCCAGCTTACTTTTAGACTTTTGATATCATTATTACAGTATTTTCCAGCTTTACATACTTGGTACATATGTGTGCGACCCCTTCCTCGGGGCTGCGTTAAATCTTTGCGGTAAGTGGCGGTGTGTATCCTCGCTCTAGGATCACTATTCGGTGTCGAAGCTCCATTCTCCGGAAGCTTGTTTGTTGGTCTGAGATATTCCCGATGCTATAAGGTATTTTGTACATTCGGGGGTATGGCGGGGCCTGTCATACGGTTGTTATCCCAAGTGCAGTGGTCACATATATGTTTTGGGCTATAAGAACAAGTTGTACTTCTATACTTTTGGTTAAGTATGTTTTATGGAAGGCAGCCTTATCGGCTGGCCAGTGATGTTTACCCTTTTTATAAGTTATGTGTTATGTATGTTCCGCTGCTATTCTCTGATGTATACCTGACAGGGTACCCCGGTAGGGTACTAGTCGCGGCCCCGGGGTCGGGTCGTGACAAAAGTGGTATCAGAGCAGTTAGTCCTCGGAAAGTGTCCACAGACCGTGTCTAGTAGAGTCTTGATTATCGGTGTGTCGTGCACCACATCTATAATCAGGAGGCTGCAGGACATTTATGATTGATTTCCATTCTTTCACTCTAAGATCGTGCAATAGAGCTGAGTTATAGGTTGAACCTCCTCTGATGTTTTCCTTTATGTATCAGTTATGCCTCCACGCAAGGCAACCGCGGCCCAGAAGGGCAAGGCAGCTGAGGGTGCTGCTAGTGGGACGCGGAGAGTCACGAGGGCACAGGCCCAGTCCTTACCAGAGATGATGTTTAGGGCGGTGATGTCACGACCCGACCCCGGGGCCGCGACTGGTACCCTACCGGGGTACCCTATCAGGTATGCATCAGAGAATAGCAGCGGAACATACATGAAACAAAATCTGTATAAGGTGAACATCACTATGGCCCGATAAGGCCGCTTTCATAAAATAACTTAACGAAAGTGAAGCGACATCTTATCATTCTGACCCAAACCAAAAACGTGACTACTGCACCTCAGGAATAACAATCGTGGCGGGGCGGGGCCGCCATACCTGATGTACAAAAGTCTATAACCTCGTGGAATCATACCAAAAGACAAAGCCTCGGGAGGATGGAGCTTTCGAGAAGTGAGCGGTGATCCTAAGAGTGCGGACCGAAGCTACGTATCTCGACTGCGGCGTGAACGCGGCCGAAGAGTCGATAACAGTACCAAGTATGTGGAATCGAAAATACGAAAATACCTCATAAGTCTAAAATAGCGGGGACATGTATAAAATCGGTTCTGAGAACACTGTACCTTACCAACAATGAGAAAATCAGTCATATACTATCTTTGCATGAAAATAGGAAGCTCATAATCAACACGCCCAAGTAAACTCATATAGAGACCATGAAAGCATACGTGGAATCCTTCATCACCGGCACGTCGATAAACTCATACTAAGACAATGGAAGCATACGGTGGAATCGCCCGTCCTTTGGCGATGCGTCAATAAGCTCATACTAAAACAATGGAAGCATACGTGGAATCGCCTTCATCGGCGGCACGTCGATAAACTCATACTAAAACAATGGAAGCATACGTGGAATCGCCGTCATGGCGGCACGTCCATAAACTCAACGGTGGTATGGCGATCTTGGGGCTTGCCGCCATTCATACTCTTACCACGAAGAATGTGGTATAACGATCTTGGGGCTTGCCGCCGTTTTATCTCTTACCGCTTCATCTGCGTGCCTCGGAATCGTTCATCGTTAGCATGTCCAAGGTTCATAACCGTTGAATCCTTCATCACTGGCGGTACGTCCAAGTAAACTCATAGCGAACAATGGAAGCATACCGTGGAATCCTTCATCATGGCGACGCGTCAAGTAACTCATAATCGAACAATGGAAGCATACGTGGAATCGCCCTTCATCGCGGCGATGCGTCCAAGTAAACTCATAATCCGAACAATGGAAGCATACGTGGAATCCTTCATCGCGGCGATGCGTCAAGTAACTCATAATCGAACAATGGAAGCATACGTGGAATCCTTCATCACGGCCACGCGTCAATAAACTCATACTAAGACAATGGAAGCATACGTTGGAATCCTTCATCGGCGATGCGTCCAAGTAACTCATAATCGAACAATGGAAGCATACCGTGGAATCCTTCATCATGGCGTGATGCGTCAAGTAACTCATAACTTTAGGCTTTCATTAACATACAAAATGAATCTCATTTTCATGACCTTATTCAAGAAAACCCAACTCTTTAACCTTTCATAAAGTTATTATAACCAACTCCCCATAAAGCCGTTATACTAACTTTATGCTTTAAGCTTTAGACGTTCATACTCTTTCATAAGGTCGTTCTAACTAACCTCCCATAAGGCCGTTATAACTTCTTATGTTTCAAAAGATTTCGTTCTTTTTATTAACCAAGAGACTTATACTTCAAATCAAACTCACAATTTCGTAATACTTCTTCATGTCACGAAATCCTTATCTACCTTATTTAGGTTAAACCATTACTTAGGAATAAGTGGGTTAGCTCTCTAACAACCAACTTAGACATTTTCGTAAAACAAGTCAAGTACAACAAATAGATTTACTTCATTTAAAACACGTACGTCTACCGTACTATATAGTTCAAACTACTCATGCTCAAGAGATAAGAAAGCTCCACATACCTCGTTGGTCAATCCACTTGCTAAGCTCAACTACAAGTAATATTTCAACTATAATAACCATGATATGTTCATTAACCTCTAATTCCAATGTAGAATAATCTAACTCAAAGCCACTAAAATTCTATAGAAAATTGGGCAGCATTTCCTTTGTTTCTACTCACTTTGCCACCTTTCTTAAGGCGAATTTACCATCAAAACACCACATTGTAAGGCTCAATCAATCCAACAATTTAAAGGGGATTACACACCCAAAATTCTGTCCCATAAGTTTACAATAATTCACTTAACAATTCTAGGGTGGTTTTTAGGCTACAACATGCTCATAATCTCTTCTAACCCATTCTTCATAACCAAACCACATTTCTAGCATGCATGACTCTAAGAGCATTATTTACTACCACAAGTTCTTTCTTCTTAACATGCAACACTATAAACTAAATCTAAAGGAAGAATCATTACCTTAAAGTTTTAGCCAAAACTTATTCCAAGTATTGCTAGCTTCCTTGCCAAGAACACCACCACAACAATGCCAACAAGCTAGCTACAAGCTTCCTTTTGGTTCTTAACTATTCAGATTTTTCTAAGGGTTTTTAGAGAGAAGGGGGAGCAATTTGAGAGAGAGAGAAGATGAAAGATAGAAAATGTCCAAGTCTTGGTCAATATATTGCATGCAACAGAAAATCAGATGGGGGGGGACACTTGTCACCCTCGTGGTCTCTTTTAAAACAAAAACCAGCCTTTTCTAAGTTTTTCCGCCCAAAATCCGCCTCGGCGCGCTGAAACCTCGCGATCTCTCGATCTTTGGCGCGGCGCACTGCTGTCGGCGCGCGGCTGCCTTCAGCGACCCTTCAGAACTTTGCGCGCGGCCATGCATCCGCGCCGCGCGCCGCCCGCCGCTTCGCCGCGAACACATTGTCATTGCGCTGAACTTGTAACTCTCATAACTTTCTACTCGGCGTCCTATCGACGAACGGTTGGTTGCGTTGGAATCTAGACTCAACGAACTACGCCCCAGGACTTTGAAACACTTAGGTACTCTCAATGTACCGGGTCATAACCCGCCTTAAAGTTGACTAAAACCCGTCCGGAACAACCCATCAACCTATCTTCTTAAAATTTTAAGTCTTACCCCTTTAAATGCGCCTCATGCGCATGACCTGAACTACGAGGTGTAACATTCTCCCCTTAGAAACATTCGTCCCGAATGTTCTTTTAGAACAATCTACTATTCCTCGGTACATCCTCGTACTATATACTAATGGAACTTCATTATGCCACATGACCGTAAGATATTGCGCGCATACCCGTTCCGTAAGTCAAGCGAGAAAATGAACCCAAAATATGAACCATTACTACTTACCTCGCTCACGGCTAACGAATGCGTTCGTATCTACCACTTATTCTAACACGTGTACATAGTCTCAATATCCTCGCTCATGATACTAAATCTTACAACAATCCCATCACTTACTCGCTTGAATCTCAATCATGCTATACTCTTAAGCATACCACGTAGCTTAATTTACAAACATAGTTTCCCATTAGGTCTCTTAATTAAACTTCTTAAGGGTCCATTTATTTCTCAGACAACTCATCATCTCCTAATTATCTCAACTTAGTACGTACCCCCTTGATGAGAGGTCATCAACGCACTCCATACCTTCCCGGGATCGGATGAGTCCTTCTCAATCCTTGGTAGTCCAATATCATTCTAGGCTCCACGGGTCTGACCCTTATACATAAATCTGTATAGCTGAATGTCACTATACCCACTATACTACCATCATAACTAACACGGATACGCAATCCACATAATCTTTTACGGGTCATCACGCCTTTCGTGGCTGCAAACAACATAACTCGTTAGGAGAGACGACCCTAACCACAGACGACTCTATCGCACGATCTTAGAGTAAGAAGAATGAAACCAATCCTAAATGTCATGCGACCTCACGATTATAGATGTGGTGCGCGACACGCGATAATCAAGACTCTACTAGACACGGTGCGTAGACACTTTCAGAGGACTAAGCGCTCGATACCACTTTTGTCACGACCGAGCCGGGCGCGGTACCTACCAGGGGTACCATCAGTATCGTCAGAGAATAGCAGCGGAACATACATGAAACAAAATCTGTATAAGGTGAACATCACTAGCAAGCCGATAAGGCCGCCTTTCATAAAATAACTTAGCAGAAAGTGAAGCAAGACATCTTATCATTCTGACCCAAACCACAAGCGTGACTACGGACCTCAGGAATAACAAGCGTGGCGGGACGGGGCCCATACCCCTGATGTACAAAAGTCTATAACCTCGAGAATCATACAAAAGACAAAGCCTCGGAGAGATGGAGCTTTCGAAGTGAGCAGTGATCCTAAGAGTGCGGACCAGCCAAGCTACGTATCTCGACTGCGGCGTGAACGGCCAGAAGGAGGTCGATCTGGGTACCAAGTATGTGGCGAGAAAATGCGAAAATACCTCATAAGTCTAAAATAGCGGGGCGTGTATAAAATCGGTTCTGAGAACATGTACCTTACCAACAATGAGAAAATCGGTCATATACTATCTGCATGAAAATAGGAAGCTCATAATCAACACGTCCAAGTAAACTCATATAGAGACCATGGAAGCATACGTGGAATCCTTCATCACGGCGGCACGTCGATAAACTCATACTAAGACAATGGAAGCATACGGTGGAATCGCCCGTCGGGCGATGCGTCGATAAGCTCATACTAAAACAATGGAAGCATACGTGGAATCGCCATCAGCGGCACGTCCAATAAACTCATACTAAAACAATGGAAGCATACGTGGAATCGCTTCATCACTGGCGGCACGTCGATAAACTCAGGTGGTATGGCGATCTTGGGGCTTGCCGCCATTCATACTCTTACCACGAAGAAGGTGGTATAACGATCTTGGGGCTTGCCGCCATTTATACTCTTACCGCCATACTGCGTGCCTCGGAATCCTTCATCGTAAGCATGTCCAAGTGCGTACGTGGAATCCTTCATTTGGCGGATGCGTCGAGTAAACTCATAATCGAACAATGGAAGCATGCGTGGAATCGCTTCATCGCGGCGATGCGTCGAGTAACTCATAATCGAACAATGGAAGCATACAGTGGAATCGCCCATCACGGCGATGCGTCAAGTAAACTCATAATCGAACAATGGAAGCATACGTGGAATCGCTTCATCAGCGGCGATGCGTCCAAGTAACTCATAAGCGAACAATGGAAGCATACGTGGAATCGCTTCATCGCGGCGGCACGTCCAATAAACTCATACTAAGACAATGGAAGCATACGTGGAATCGCCCGTCGCGGCGATGCGTCAAGTAAACTCATAATCGAACAATGAAGCATACGTGGAATCCTTCATCAGGCGATGCGTCCAGTAACTCATAAGCGAACAATGGAAGCATACGTGGAATCCTTCATCTGGCGATGCGTCCAAGTAACTCATAACTTCTTTAGGCTTTCATTAACATACAAAATGAATCTCATTTTCATGACCTTATTCAAGAAAACCCAACTCTTTAACCTTTCATAAAGTTATTATAACTAACTCCCATAAAGCGTTATACTAACTTTATGCTTTAAACTTTAGACGTTCATACTCTTTCATAAGGCCGTTCTGACTAACCTCATAAGTAGTTATAACTCCTTATGTTTCAAAAGATTTCGTTCTTTTTATTAACCAAGAGACTTATACTTCAAATCAAACTCACACAATTTCCGTAATACTTCTTCATGTCACGAAATCCTTATCTACCTTATTTAGGTTAAACCATTACTTAGGAATAAGTGGGTTAGCTCTCTAACCCAACCAACTTAGACATTTTCGTAAAACAAGTCAAGTACAACAAATAGATTTACTTCATTTAAAACACGACGTCTCTGGTACTATATAGTTCAAACTACTCATGCTCAAGAGATAAGAAAGCTCCACATACCTCTTTGGTCAATCCACTTGCTAAGCTCAACTACATGAGTAATATTTCAACCTATAATAACCATGATATGTTCATTAACCTCTAATTCCAATGTAGAATAATCTAACTCAAAGCCACTAAAATTCTATAGAAAATTGGGCAGCATTTCCTTTGTTTCTACTCACTTTGCCACCTTTCTTAAGGCCGAATTTACCATCAAAACACCACATTGTAAGACTCAATCAATCCAACAATTTAAAGGGATTACACACCCAAAATTCTGTCCCATAAGTTTACAATAATTCACTTAACAATTCTAGGGTGGTTTTTAGGCTACAACATGCTCATAATCTCTTCTTAACCCATTCTTCATAACCAAACCACATTTCTAGCATGCAATGACTCTAAGAGCATTATTTACTACCACAAGTTCTTTCTTCTTAACATGCAACACTATAAACTAAATCTAAAGGAAGAATCATTACCTTAAAGTTTTAGCCAAAACTTATTCCAAGTATTGCTAGCTTCCTTGCCAAGAACACCACCACAACAATGCCAACAAGCTAGCTACAAGCTTCCCTTTTGGTTCTTAACTATTCAGATTTTTCTAAGGGTTTTTAGAGAGAAGGGGGAGCAATTTGAGAGAGAGAGAGAGAAGATGAAAGATAGAAAATGTCCAAGTCTTGGTCAATATATTGCATGCAACAGAAAATCAGATGGGGGGGGACACTTGTCACCCTCCCATGGTCTCTTTTAAAACAAAAATCAGACTTTTCTAAGTTTTTCCGCCCAAAAATCCCGCCTCGGCGCCAGCCCGCGCCGCGCTGTGGCGTGAAACCTCCGCGATCTCTCGATCTTTGGCGCGCGCCTGCTATTCGGCGCGCTGCAACTTCAGCGACCCTTGAACTTTAGGCGCGCGGCCTGCATCCGGCGGCCATGTCGCCCGAAACACATTTCGGTCCGACTGCGCACTGAACTGGTAATTCTCATAACTTTCTACTCCGACGTCCTATCGACGAACGGTTGGTTGCGTTGGAATCTAGACTCAACGAACTACGCCCTAGGCCTTTGAAACACCAGGAACTCTCAATGTATCGGGTCATAACCCGCCTTAAAGTTGACTAAAACCCGTCGGAACAACCCATCAACCTATCTTACGAAAATTTTAAGTCTTACCCCGCATGCGCCTCATGCGCATGACCTGAACTACGAGGTGTAACGGTGAGTTCACGTCGTCGCCGACCTCGCAGATTTCGAGGCGTGAGCGGCTACTGGGGACATGATGCAGCCTCGATCCAGCGATCGAAGTGCGAGTATAGAGATTACGAGGCAGTTGATTCTTGGCCGGCATAGTGGCGGCGGCAGCCGGCAGAGCAGACGGCCAACCCTAGAGCCGAAAGTTTACGGATTCGGTATTTCTTGGGTTGCCACCCACCCGATTTCTGTGGTTCGAGATTTGAGTAGGATCCGCAGGAGTTTGTCAAGCGATTCTGCGGACCATGCAGTGCTTAGGGCATCGGAGGCCGAGTCTGTTATACTAGCTTCTACAGGTTCTGCGATATTGCGTTGAATGGTTTGAGTCATGGGTGTTGTCGAGAGGTGAGAGGCTCTTCCGGTGTTTGGGAAGAGTTCACAGAGGCTTTCTGGATCACTTCTTACCTCACGAGATGAGAGAGCCGCGTAGATAGATTCTTGACCTTGAGGCGGGATGGGAGGACTATCGAGAAATGCGGCACAGAGTTTGACTCCTTGGCGGATATCGCACACCATTGTGGCGACATGGCGAGCGGGGTTCATCGGTATGTGATGGGATTAGGCCGTCATATGATTCTGCATGCTTGGGGTGGCTCTTGGCCGGGGATGGATATCGCGAGATGAAGCGTCTGCATGATGGATTGAGGCAGAGAGCGAGATCGGCTAGATTTAGGCGGCCAAGAAGGCGGGGCGGTAGGGTCTCAGGGCGATTTTAGGCGGCGGCCTCGGCAGCGAACTAGGTCCACATTCCGGCCGGCCGAGTGCTCCTTCTCGATTTCCGGCGGGAGGTACGATCGGCCGGGTTATTCGAGGCGGTCGGGGCTCGAGGACTTGAGGCGGACCGTCACCAATCGAGACCACCTACCTCTCGGTGCGTTCGTCGCGGTAGGTCTCATCCGGCGAGTGTCGTATGGGTTGGGGCGTGTTACTCTTGTGGCAGCGAGGCCATCGAAGAAGGATTGTCCGTCCCAGCGGCGGGGCGATGCAGTTCAGCCGGCGGTGCATTCTGGATCTTCGTCTTGATGGTCGAGCGCCGGAGGCGAGGTACTTATGGGCGGCGCGGCGCAGGTCGTGGTAGGGGTCCCGATTCTAGCGGTCCTCGAGCGCATCTATGCTATGTCCGGTAAGCGGGACCGGAGGCGTCGCGGATGTAAATCCGCAGTACATTGTTGGTTTCTTCTTTGTGATGTATATGCTTTGATAGATCCGAGTTCTACCTTGTCCTATATATCTCCTCATATTGCGGTAGAGTAGGGATAGAGCGAGTCCATAAGACCTTTTGAGGTGGCTACGCGATGGTGATTGATGGTAGCCGGCGGGTATATAAGGCTTGCCTGTGACTATAGATAGTCGTCGGACTTAGCCGACTTGATAGAGTTGGATATGTGGACTTTGATGTGATTATGGGTATGGATTGGTGGCGTCTTGCTATGCCAATGTGGACTGTATGAGAGATTAGTTCGGTTCCGGTTCCACTGGCGAGCAGTTGCTCGAGTGGAAGGGAATCTTGCATCGCCGGGGTAAGTTTATTTCTTACCTCAAGGCTAGGAAGATGGTGCGGAAAGGGTATATCTACCATATGGTTGGGTATTAAATCGAGGTGAAATACCTGGACCTTGATCGATTCGGGCGTTAGAGAGTTTCGGGCGTATTCCCAGACGAGCTTCCAGGTATCCCTCCTGAGAGGGAGATTGAGTTTTGCATTGATTTGGCGCCAGACACTCGATCGATATCTATTCCGCCATACAGGATGGCACCTGCCGAGTTGAAGGAATTGAAGGACCAGCTGAAAGATTTGCTGGAGAAAGGCTTTATTAGGCCAAGTGTTTCTCCTTGGGGAGCGCCAGTGTTATTTGTAAAGAAGAAGGATGGGGCAGCTGCGTATGTGTATTGATTACGACAGTGAACAAGGTAACTATCGAAACAGATATCCTCCCGGGATTGACGATTTGTTTGACCGATTGCGGTACAAGGTGTTTTTCCAAAATAGACCTACGATGCAGTTATCATCAGTGCGAGTTAGAGATAGATATCCCAAAGGCGCATTCGGGACCGGTATGGGCACTTATGAGTTGAGGTAATGTCTTTCGGGTTGACAGCGCCCAACGGTATTCATGGATTTGATGAATAGGGTGTTGAGCCATTCTTGGATATGTTCGTTATAGTGTTTATTGATGATATCTTGGTGTATTCGCGCCGAGCGGAGCATACATATCATTTGAGGCGGTATTGGGAGTCCTCGAGACCGGCGATTGTATGCCAAGTTCTCGAAGTGCGAGTTAGTTAGCCGGTGGCTTTCTTAGGGCATGTTATCTGGGGCCGTTGGTATTCGGATTGATACAACGAAGATTGAGGCGATCAAGACTTGGCGGACCACTACAAGCGGAGTGCGCGGCTTTGGGCCTTGCGAGTTATTATCGGAGGTTTGTGGAGAAGTTTGCTTCTATTTCAGCACTTTGACTAAGTGACTCGAGCGGCTATGTTCGGTGGGCGGATACTTGTGAGAAAGTTTCGGTTGCTAAAGGAGAAATTGACGGCCGCCCAGTTCTTACTCTTCCGGAGGTTTAGATGGATATGTGGTTTTATTGTGGCGTCAGTGTCGGGCTTGAGTGCGTCTTGATGCGGCCGGCGAGTTATAGCTTATGAATCTCGGCGACTTAGGAAGCATGAGAAGAACTATCCCACACATGACTTGGAGTTGTGGCGGTGATTCATGCCTTGAAGATCCGGAGACATTATTTATATGGAGTTCATGTGGACATTTACGGACCACAAGAGTCTCGGTATATCTTACGGAGAGAGTGAACTTGCGGCGAGGCGGTGGTTGGAGCTACTTAAGGATTACGATATTGATATTCTATACCACCCGGGGAAGGCCAATGTAGTTGCAGATACCCAGTCGCGGATCGATGGGTAGTGCATGCGATGTACATCGGAGAAAAGAGATATGGTCGAGAGTTACATCGGCTCGCGAGCCTTGGGGTTCGTTTGGTTGATTCTGATAGTGATGGAGTTCGGGTTCGAGAGGTTGCCGAGTCTTCCATCGTCGAGGAGGTGAAGAAGCGACAATATGAGGATCCGATTATGGTCGATGTCGAGATGCGCTGTTCGAGAAGAGAGTCTGCATTTGGTAGCTTTGATGGTGCTAAGATTTGAGGCGGTTATGTGTTCCCGAGGTGGCGAGGACCGTCGGCCAGTGCAGGGAGGCACACAGTGCTCGTTATTCTATTCATCCGGGGTCGACTAAGATGTATCATGACCTCATATGCGTGTATTGGTGGGATGGCCTAAAGAGGGCGTTGCGGAGTTCGTGGCGCGATGCGAATTGTCGGCGAGTTAGGTTGAGCACGAAGCCGGTGAGTCATTGCGAGCTATTGATATTCGACTTGGAAGTGGGAGGTGGTAAATATGGATTTTATTACGGGATTACCTACCACTCGGAGAGCATGATTCCATTTGGGTTATTGTCGGCGGTGTGAAATCAGCCCATTTTCTTCCGATCGGGGCGACTTTTTGGCGAGATTATGCAAAGTGTATATCGGGAGATTGTAAGGCGCACGGAGTGCTGCGCCGATTATTTAGCAGAGGGCCCGGTTACGGCTAATTTACGGAGGTCTTTCGAGAAAGGGTTAGGGACAGGTGAGTCTCGTCTGGCGTTTCATCCCGGGCCGACGGACGGTAGCGCACTATCCGGACAACGAGGATATCTTTGCGGGCTTGTGTTATTGATTTCAGGGGTAGCTGGGAGGATCATTTACCTCTCGTGGAGTTTGCTTATAACAACAACTACCACTCTAGTATTCAGATGGCGCCTTATGAGGCTTTATATGGGAGGAAGTGCAGTCACCGATAATTTGGTTCGAGGTAGGGAAATCTGATTAGTCGGGCGGACTTGGTTCAAGCGATGGATAAGGTGAAGCTTATCCAGGAGCGGTTGTTGGCAGCTCAAAGTCGACAAAAGTCGTATGCAGATCATCGGCGTCGACACTTGGAATTTGAGATAGATGATTGGGTTTTCCTAAAGGTATCGCCTATGAAGGGCGTGATGAGGTTTGGGAAGAAAGGGAAACTTAGCCCAAGGTACATTGGGCCGTATCAGATTGTCCGTAAGGTAGGTAGGGTTGCTTATGAGTTAGATCTGTCATCCGATTTGGAGGCGGTACATCCAGTTTTCCATGTGTCCATGTTGCGGAAATGTATTGGAGACCCATCTAGAGTGCACCCGGTTCATGATGTCCAAGTGACAGAGGAGTTATCGTATGAGGAGAGTCTCATAGCGATACTCGATCGGCGAGTTAGCGACCGGACGAAGGGCGTGGCTTCCGTCAGTGCTTATGGCGGAGCGAGCAGGAGGAAATGACGTGGGAAGCAGAGGATGACATGATGAAGAAGTATCCTCACTTATTCCCTACACCTCCAGGTAACCCACTTTCCTGCTTGTTAGTTTTGATTTAGCAATTATGGTTGAGTAATGTTGTGGCTCGTGGAGCTTCTTTATTTGCAAAAGAATAAGTTAAGAGAGTCTATGTCGATACGGTGATTTGAGTAAGCCTAGAAGGAATATTCGGGACGAATGTATCTAAGGGGGGAGAATGTTATACCCCGTAGTTCTGACCCTACGTATGAGAGCGTACGAAAGCATGTAAGACTTAAAATTTTCAAAGGATAGGTTGACGGATTGTTCCGGACGGGTTTTAGTCAACTTTGAGGCGGGGTATGACCCGGTACATTGAGAGTTGCTAAGTGTTTCAAAGGCCTAGGGCGTAGTTCGTTGAGTCTAGATTCCAACGCAACCAACCGTTCGTCGATAGGACGTCGGAGTAGAAAGTTATGGGAGTTACAAGTTCGGTCTGTGACGGACAGAAATGCGTTTGAGCAAAGCGGCGAGGCGCGGCGCGGATGCGAGCTGCGGCGCGGAAGTTCCGAGTCATGAGGTTTCAGCGCCGCTGGCGTCGAACGCGGCGCCAAGGCGGGATTCCAGGCGGAAAAACTTAGGAAAATCTGATTTTCTCTTTTAAAAAGGCCATGAGAGGGTGACAAGTGTCCCCCCCCCCCATCTGATTTTCTTGCATGCCTTATATTGACCAAGTCTTCAAGACTTGGTCATCTTTCAATCTCTCTCTCTCTCTCTCTAAGCTTAAGCTCCCACTTCTCTCTAAAATTCCAAGAGGAATTCAAGTCTAAGAAAAATCTGAGAAGTTAAGAACAAGAAGGAAGCTTGTGGCTAGCTTGTTGGTGTTATTGTGGTGGTGTTCTTGTAAAGGAGGCTAGCAAAGTTGTTGGAATAAGTTTGGCTAAGGTTAAGGTAACATTTCTTCTCTTGTGGTTAATTATTAATGTTGCATGTGAAGAAGAAGGGATGTGTAGTAGTAAATAATGCACTTAGAATCCTTGCATGTAATAAATGTGGTTTGGATATGAAAGAATTGGCTAAAAAGATATTATGAGCATGTTGTAGCCTAAAAAAAAACTACTTCAGAATTGTTAAGTGAATTGTTGTACCTTTTGGGGCAGAATTTTACACACCCAAGTTTAGGTGTGTAATCCCCTTTGATATGTTTGGATTGTTGAGCCTTAAATGTGGCATTTGGATGTTGAATTCGGCCTTGAGAAAGGTGGCAAAGTATGTAGAAACAAAGGAAATCTTGATTTTCCATAGAATTAGGGGCTTTGAACTTAGATTATTTCTACATTGAAATTAGAGGTTAATAAACGCATTATGGTTATTGTAGGTTGACATATTACTTGCGGTAGTTGGACTTAGCAAGTGGATTGACCGAAGAGGTATGTGGAGCTTTCCTATCTCTTGAGCATGAATAGATGTAACTATGTGATGCGGTGAGCGTCTAAGATTTGGTATTCTTACTTGTTTTAAGTATATAAAGACTTGTTTCGTTTTAAGAATGTATAAGTCCCTTGGTTACGGGAAAAGTGTGATTTTACTAAAGTGTAGGGTTAATATAACAACTTTATGGGAAGTTGGTTTATTAGCTTTATAAAAGGTTTAAGAAAAGAGGTTTACTCTAAGTAAGACAAGTAAGGACAAATGATTTGATTTATGAAAGGCCAATTGATTTTAAGGCATCAATTGCCCAAAGATTTTATGTATGAAAAAGAGTCACTTTTAAAAGAGTTGAAGTATGTAGTACTTGAGTTAAATTCCCGGTTTTCTTTTATTAAAGATATGATTAAGTGTCTTAAGTAAACTAAAATGAGAGGGTATATGAACAAGACTAATAAGAAGTTATAAGTTTTCTTAACTTATTTATGATTATGATATGATGTGATTTGAGCTAGGGTAAGAGTATATCCGAGGCAAGCCCAGATCGTTATACCACCTTCTCCGGGGTAAGAGTATGCGGGGAAAGCCCCAGATCGTCATACCACCTTCTCGGTGTAAGAGTATATCGAGGGCAAGCCCCAAGATCGTTATACCATCCGCTTGATGTAGAGTATACGAGGGTAAGTCCCCAGATCGTTATACCATCCGGCCGGTAAGAGTATATCGAGGGTAAGTCCCAAGATCGTTATACCACGTATTCAGTGGATTTGCTACCCACGATGCGAGGAATACCTCATGCGAGTCCTTATGGGCTTATGCGGGTGAAATAGTCACGTGCGGTAGTCTGACTATCACGAGGAATACCTCATGCGGGTCAGCGGGACTATCGGTTGAAATAGTCCCGGGAGTAGGGGTGCTTATTGATACTACGGGCGAGGTACCTGTTTTGATCATGAGGCCCTATTTTATGCGATATTATATTTATACTTGTCACTCTCATTGTTAGGAAGGCACAGTAAAAGGGATTTTGATTGTCTTCCATGACTCCAGCTTACTTTTAGACTTATGATATCATTATTACAGTATTTTCCAGCTTTACATACTTGGTACATATTGTGTACTGACCCCCTTCCTCTGGGGCTGCGTTCATGCCGCAGGTAAGGGTAAGCAGATTGGGTATCCTCGTTCTTAGGATCACTATTCCGGTGTCAGAAGCTCCATTCCTCCGGAAGCTTGTTGATTGGTACGGATATTCCACGATCTTATAGGTATTTTGTACATTCGAGGTATGGCGGGCCTGTCATCCCAGATTGTTATCCACAAGTGCTGTGGTCACATATATGTTTTGGGCTATAAGAACAAGTTGTACTTCTATACTTTTGGTTAAGTATGTTTTATGGAAGGCAGCCTTATCGGCTGACCAGTGATGTTTACCCTTTTTATAAGTTATGTGTTATGTATGTTCATTGCTATTCTCGATGTATACGGCGGTACCCGGTAAGTACTAGTCGCGGCCCCGGGGTCGGGTCGTGACACCCCCTTTCTCCGGGAGACTGCGTTCATGTCCGCAGGTCTAGGTACTCAGTTGTGGATCCGCGAGCTTAGGATCCTTGTTCAGCTTTATGGGATAGCTCCAATGTTCCGGAGCTTGTCATTATTGCTAGGTATATTCAGAGGTACGGCGGGGCCTTGTCCCGTCATAGTATTTGTCCAAAATCTTAGAGGTCTGTATTCATGTGTGGGCTGGACCGGCTAGAGTTGTATTTACATTGTTGAACAGTGTAGACCCTTTCGGGTGACTTATATTATGGCAGCCTTATCGGCTTTGCCTTTGTTTAAGGAAAAAAAATGAGTGTTATTTATCTTTCGCGGTTTATTGTGTTGTATGAATAGAAGGGTGCCCAGGTAGGGCACCAGTCGCGAGCCCGGGGTTCGGGACGTGACACTTTAGAAAGTGAGATAGAATCCATTCTGCATAACTACACCTGGGAGTTGGCAGAACTTCCCCCAGGACACAAACCGTTGGGTTGTAAGTGGATCCTTAAACCGAAGTTAAAGGTAGATGGTTCCATCGGCAAGTACAAAGCTAGGTTAGTAGTCAAGAGTTATCTCCAAAAGGAGGGCCTTGATTACTTCGACACCTACGCTACGGTGTCAAGAATGACATTCATACGTATGTTCATAGCTATCGCCGTCTTGCGGGATCTTGAAATACATCAAATAGGTGTTAAGACTTCCTTCTTAAATGGTGATTTGGAAGAAGAAATATATATGGATCAACCTGAGGTGTAGGTGGTTCCAGGACAAGAGACAAAAGTATGTCGGCTTGTTAAATCGTTGTACGGGCTGAAACAAGCCCCTAAACAATGACACGGGAAATTTAATAGTACTCTACTATCAAAAGGATACGCCATTAATGGAGGTGACAAATGTGTCTACTTGAAAGGAAGTGTCAAATCCTTCATCATGATATGTCTATATGTAGATGACTTGTTGATCACTGGAAGTAGTTCTGGAATAATCCTAGAGACTAAGAACATGTTAAAACAGTGTTTTGACATGAAAGATATGGGCATTACAGATGTCATCTTAGGGATCAAGATCTTTAAGACATCTAATGGACTGGTCTTATCTCAATCTCACTACATCGAGAATGTACTGAAGAAATTTGGGATGTTAACGATTCACAGTATCGACACCATTGGATATAAGTCAAAAGCTTGACAAATATACAGGTTAGCTTTGACGCGGGAAGCGATATCGCGAGTGATTGGTAGTCTGATGTATATCACAAACTACACTCGACCTGATATCGCTCATGCAGTCAATAAATTATCTAGGTTCACTCGAAATCCAAGTGAGGATCACCGAAGGCGTTGAGCAGGATACTCTGGTTCCTAAAGTTCACGATACATTTGGGTTACACTATTCAAGATATCCAGCGATACTAGAAGTGCAATGATGCAACCGGATATCGATGGCGGACATCAATTCCACCAGCGAATATATTTTTACAATCGGTGGTGGAGCTGTGTCTTAGAAATCCTCTACGCAAACTCTTATTGCCCGATCCACGATGGAGTCGGTATTTATCGATTTAGAAAAAGCGGGAGAGGAAGCTGAGTGGCTTCATGGTTTTCTAGAGGATGTCCCATGTTGGGATAAATCGTGTCTTCTATAATGATCCACTGCGATAGTCAGTCGGCTCTAGAAAGGGCACGAAGTTCAATATACAACGGTAAGTCTCGTCATATTCGACGGAGACATGAGTCCGTTAGGCAGTTGATCACCTCGAATATTATTTCCATTGATTACATAAATCTAAGGAAAATATCGCAGATCCCTTGACGAAGGGAATACCCAAAGATCAGTTGTTCTGCATATCTAGGGGATGGGCTTAAAACCCAAACAATAAGAACCGATATAGTGGACACTCAACCTTACATACTGGAGATCCCAGGAATAAGGTTCAATGGGAAAACTAAACTGTAAAGGTTTCGTGAGCGCTTCGGTGGAAGCAAGAGCACTTCGGATAATGTGTCTTTCTTAAGAAACATAATCTAAGGTCGTTCCCGTGATAGACAAAAAGTGCTACCTGTAAAAGGAGTAAAGGATAAGTTTCCAAACATTTAATGATCCTCAAAAGTTGAGGTTAGGTTGGTGGAATTTTTAATGGTTCATAACGCTTGTGTAGCGGGGTATTACATGATACCTTGTAGGAAACCACCTATTTAAGTGCGAGGACAGGCCGTCTCAAATTAACGCACTTAAGAATCCAAGGGTGTCCACGGCCCACCGTGGACAAAACACTAGAAAGATTGAGTAGGAAAGGTGTTGTATTGGTACCATTGTCTTGGCATATACTAAACACCGACGGTTCAAGACATCACGTTCACCGCGCAGTAAATATGTCCGATGGTATTCTACTATGGAAGGTTCAAAGCTCATACCTGGGATGCAACATCGTTCCGCCAAGTGATTGCTAGAAATGCACCATGTGCGTGCACCAAAATCTCTTCCAAGAGGGGATTGTTGAAAATATTTATTAAACGTGAAATAAAGTAAATACTATTAATTATGAATCGAACAATTGGGGCCCCGCACGTAGGAAACCTTGTTTTCACACACGTGCACACGTAGTGCCAAGGATCAAAATTTCCTTAATGGAAGAGATTGATACATATACGAATTGTTTGAGACGTAAGGTAATAGACGGTTATTGGCCAAATGATGAATGATACGTTGGTAAATGAAGGAAGAAGTGTATAATGTGTAAAGATGAAATGAATCAGAAATCACCACGAAACCGAGAAGGGTCGCGGCTCCTCCAAGTAAGGGTCGCGGCGCTTGAAGGGTCGCGACTCCTCCTCTGAAGGGTCGCGGCTCTAATTGACGTTTCAATTCCAGTAACTCACTGGAATTGAAGGGCCGTGGCGCCTCCCCGAAGGGCCGTGGCTCTAATTGACGTTCCAGTGAGTTACTGCAACTGAAGGGTCGCGGCTCTTCGACTGTTTCAATCTGTTGGAGGTGAATTAAAAACTGATTCTTTGACTGACTTTGGAGTATTTACTCTCCATTATTTTGCTCATGAATTCAACCATTACTTGGTTGAATTGTAACTCCAAATTCAAGGCATTAACATGACATTCATGGTCATTACTTAGTCATTTGGAGGGTCATCATCTACACACTATAAAATGAGACACAAAGCTCATTTGGAAACACACTTGAAATCTGAAACACTCCATCCTCTCTTGCAATCACAAAACACTCAAAGATCTTTCTTCTAAAGCAAACACTTGAGTTCCCTTTGCTCATTTGTTTGATTGTTATTTTATCTTGGGAGATAAATTGTCATTACAACCGTTGAAAGGATATACGGGACAATATTATCTTAAGGATAGATCAAGAATTTGGTCGACTCAGCAAGTCCTCATATTTGATCATTTCCAGATTTCTGACAAATAGTTATTGTTATTTTCCCGTTCTACACATTACCACTCACATGTGGTACTGATGTTATACCAAAAGTAATATCTTGTGACAGTTTTATGGTAGGTCAAGCTCCAACACCTAGCAAAGATTGTTGTGTTGGATTGCAAAGTTTGGCTAAAACTGCTGCTGCCTCACAACCAGACCGCAAAGCTATTTGCACATGCTTAGCAGCTGTCATGAAAACTTTCCCAGTGGACTTTAAGAAAGCTAAAAAACTTCCCGTTCTTTGCCACTTCACTCCCTTTGTACCAATTGAACCCAATCCTGATTGCTCCAAGTATGTATTTTTTACTTTTTTATTATAGCATGAGTAATATTGCACTTAATTATTATGTTCCA
Organism: Przewalskia tangutica; assembly: GCA_029844215.1. Classification (NCBI taxonomy): domain Eukaryota; kingdom Viridiplantae; phylum Streptophyta; class Magnoliopsida; order Solanales; family Solanaceae; genus Przewalskia; species Przewalskia tangutica. The sequence goes on from CM056738.1 coordinate 14,537,095, forward strand.
GCTGACTTAGAGAGGGATCCAAAATTTAATATATATATATATATTTAAAGAATGTGCAAAAGCTACTGAATTTCTGTGAATCAGTATCATGTCTCTAGATCCGCCCTGCTATGTGTATCTGACTTATATATGAGGTGCGAGAACATAAACACGGATCTATAACTCATCAGCAATGATGTTTTATGATAAGAATGTTGTCAATTGTGATAAGAATGCATCCAATTTTCTTTTCCCGCAATTGTCATCGTTGTTTTAGTTAAATGATAGAAAATCTATTTAAAACTATGTTTTGCCATTACTCTAACATCTTGAAAAGGATATGATATTCATATGAAAAATTTGCATATCTGACTTAGAGATTTAAGTGGAAAATTAATTGCTGACAAAAAATAGATTATTTCTTTGAATCTTGTAATGACCCGTTCGGTCATTTTGCCTTTCCGCTTTGTTTCAAGAAACTTTCGTCTACTATTAACTCTAAAATCACGATCGGAAATATTTTGGATGGACGAAACATCCTGGTACTGCGCCGTAAGTCTCATTTCGTTCTGTGATAAATTGAAAGGGTGAATTCTTGATTGTAATTATGTGATAATTGGTGGTATGATGGTTCAACAAGTTATATGATTGTTATAATTCACATCAAGGTCATTGGGAGCGTATGTTTCAGGATTGGGCGAGTCCGCATGGGCGAGTTGCTACACACACATGTGGAGCCGCCTCTGCAAGGTTGGTCCGCAATTGCGCTGAGTTACGGAGTAGTCAATGTTCCGCTTCGGTAGTAATATTTACGCATGTGTGTAAGCGCACCTGCGACTTTCCCTTCGCATATGTGTGTGGTCATAAGGTTTAATGAGGACGCACTGGCGGACATCTTTCCGCCATGACAGGCCGCTCTGATGCAAGATAGTCCACAGTGGCGGCGACGATAGTTATTAGATTTCATTAAAATCCTTCTTCCCCATTTTGAAACCCCTATATGGAAAGTGAGCTATAGGAGCTGAGAGCTGATTTGGGGAGCTCCTTTGAGAGGTATACTCCTCCTATATTATTGGGTAACCTCTAAACCCACCATTTATGATTTAATACTTTCTTATTATTCTTAAAATACAAGTTTTTAGTTTGTTCATGGGTAGGAGCATGACTAGGGCTTGATTAAATATTCCTATATGGATTCGTATGTAATAACTTACCAAGATGGAATTTTATGGACATGTGTGATTTGACAACAAGTTCTTATCTAGTAAAAGACTATGGGTTTGGAGGATGAATCGTTTACTTTATCACTACCTATCGATTGAAGAAATTAAGAGTTTATGGGAAAAGAAGCCCTTTTTCAAGTAATCTATCAAACTAGAAACCCTGGCAAATAAATTTCCAAAGCTTTTAAATCGAATACTTTTTAGACTTTGTGGAATAATTTCTTAATTAAATTCTCTTTTACCCTTGTGGGCTCGGGGCCAGGTAGCGGTTACTCCTATAGAAATATTCCTTATGTGTGGATTGTGTGTATGATAACATAGGTCATCTACATGCTTGTTTGGGTTACGACCATTCGATACTTGTTCGGAAGGACTTCGTGGATTAAGAGTCTGTGGAACCCACTCGGTAATGAGGTAGGCTAAGGTTTCTCTTTTGTAGACTTCAATAGAAGTGCATATTAGTTATAAATATTGAGGGGTATCAAGCATGTTTGGGGGTCCCGCCTTAGCGATTGTGATGAACGCTTGAGTGGGTACCGATGTTGAACTATGTTGATGGGTAATTTGGAAAATCACCCTTAAACTGATTCCAACTGCTGTTGTTTGGGTTTATCACCATTATGTGGGTTTTTCGTCATTGTTGATATTATTGTGTTTATTCATCACATTGTTTCGATATGATATTCTTATTTTACGTGGATTATGTGTTAATAACTCTCTGAAAGCATGTGATATTCATCTCTTATACTTAGTTGCATTTCATACATCCTAATTACTTGCCTTGTATTATCATTTTTAGTCATACACTAATAGTTCCGATGATATTGATATAGTGGTATGAAAATATTGTAGGTCCAAAGATAAAGATATATCATGGGATGTTTGGAACATTATGATGGTTGATATGACTCCCAAGGGGTCTTGGTTTGATGAAAATAATTGACAATGATACTATAACCAAAAGTTGGGATCTGTTGAGAAATTTTGAATGAGTATATGGACGGTGTGGGTATCATATGGGTGGTAGTTCATAGAATTTAAATGCTTGTATACTGAAATGAAAGGTATATGTCATTGTATTTAATTCATATCATACATACATCATACATTGATTACTTGTTGTTTTGTGATGTGGTTTGGAATGATCATTGAAACTTGTCTTATTATTGTGATCAAATGGACTTGGATGATTGGAATTATTCTATTATACTAGATTGGTTGCCATGCCTGGATTGATTCTCTTTTTATTTGATTTTGTGATTTACAACTTTTGAGTCTAAGAATTTGATATCAAATTGTTGCATGTGGTCGATGATGTCGATTGTTAGAACTATCATGTAGGTGAAAAATGACTATGTGCGTCTATGTATTGTTAGTGGTTGATGGCTTATTTGATAAAAGCCTAGTAAGGAACTGGTTGAGGTGTCTTGTGGTAGTTGTTGACTTGTATGTCTTTGTGTGTAGAATTTTCTCCTTAATCAGAGGGTGTATGGTGTAGACTTCTACTTTTAGAGTAAGTAGAGATGTTAATGAACTACTCTCTCTGTCCTAATTTGACACACTTTCATTTTTAGTCAGTCCAAAAAGAATGACACATTTCCTTATTTCGCAATAATTTAACTTTATACTTTACCTTTTACGCTTAACGAGATAATCTATAACACAAATATATTTGACTTATTTTAGACCACAAGATTCAAAAATCTTTCTTTATTTCTTAAACTTCGTATCCAGTCAAACTACATCATATAAATTGGAACGAAGGGAGTAATATGGTCATGCCCATAACTGTTGATAGTCGTAATCTAGTCTAAAGGTTAGATGTAATAAAGGAGCTAATGTTGTAATTTCCAACCTAGTTGTAATACTCTTTGAAAATGTTATCGAATGATGCAATGTATTAAGTGTCAACTTGTATATTGATTGTGTTAAGTATGGTAAGTGAGGCTAAATGTGAATATGACTTAGACTGAGTCCCAGATCGGTGGGTATCTATACTAAATCCCTTTGTGCTATTTTGATTGAGGTGTATTTGACTGTGACTAAACTCTTACGTGAACTAGGTGATTCATGTGATACATGAACTCTTATATGAATAAGGTGGCATATGTGAACTAGATGATTTATGTGATTCATAAACTCTTATATGAATAAGGCAATTTATGTGACTAATTAAACTACTTAGAATAAGACCTAATTGTGTGTCAACTTGATGTTTATGCCTATTTCGTACCTTCCTTCGTTGTCGGCCTATGATTCCTACAGGGGTAAGTTGTGTACTCATGCTACGCTTGCTGCATCTTTTACGTGAATGCATGTATTCGGTCTATTCAGGTTGCAGTTTGGAGCACATGAAGGTTAAGACATACCACTCATTCCTGGTAGTCTTTGCCTTCGTCCAGTCAAGCCTCCCCTATTCGTTCAGGGTGGAGTTGTTATTTCTGATCTATTTATTGTATTCTTAGTAGTCCTTGTACGAGTTAGATCATATTTTGAGAAAAAGAAGTGTTGTAAGGGTTGAATGATGGTTAATGATTTAAATAAAAGGTTTTTATTACATTTGCACTTTTCTTATCTTCCGCATTGTATGAAAGGTTATGGTTTAATTTTTTGAGATTGGTTCGCCTACCAGGGGGATAGTGTAGGTGTCACCATGATGCTCGTGATTTGGGTCATGATAAAGTTGGTATCAGAGTCCTAGATTCATCGGTCTCACAAGTACAAGGATAGTATTTGGTAGAGTCTCACGATTAGGTACGTAGACGTCTATACCCATCATCAAGAAGCTACATTTAGAAAATCTCTCATTCTTTCACTCTTTCATTCTACTTCGTTCAAATTGGTATCTAATCCGGGCACCCTATTAGAGCAGATTGTGTATCGAAATCGTGCCCGAAGAGTATTGAGTGAAATCCGAGTATGGTATAAGTTTTGAAATTATATTTTGATTTCAGGCATTTCTCCACTACGTAAGTTTCCCCGCATCTGCGGAGCCGTATCGACGATAGGTGGGTCGCAGATGCGTAATCCAAATTGTTATTCTGAGACCGCTTCTGCGGTTATGGTCCGCCACTATGAAAATGCATCTGCGGTTATTGTTTCCGCATCAGTGGATATATGTTCCTGGGTTAAAGCTCGCAGGTGCGAGCTGAATCACACAGAAGCGGAGCCACACCTATGGAAGGTGGATGACCTCTGCGGAGCCACTGGACAGAACCAATGACCAGTTTTCCCATGTATCAACACCTTATCAGTTTAAACAACCTGTTTAAATAACAATCGTGCATAAACATAAGTTCGACGACGAAAAATCCTAACATAACAATGTCCGGGAAGGGCATCAAAATCAAGCATCCAAACAAGCAAATGAAAGAAAATAGTAGCATCATCCAGATGTTATAACCCAGAAAAGCAAGGAAAATTATTTGTCTTAAACATCACTGAGCTAGAAGAAGATCAAGCATGGGATGAACTTTGCTCCTCATCCTAATCGCTTGAGTCATTTGAATCAACATCATCAACCTCAGACAGGATGGAGTACTTCTCATTGTCATCCGAAGCCTTGACATGAGTCTTCTTCTTCGGATTAACCTATGTGAAAGTAGCCTTGACCCCTCTCCAGACCTTCACTAGAAGCTTGCTAGCCGACTTATTATTTTGCTGCTCACTCTTAAACTCCTCCCGAAGCTCAGCATGTACCTTAGCCATATCATGGTAAGACACCTCCAATTCACCTATGGACTTGGAAAACTTCTTGTTAGTCTGGGACAACTCAGTCTGGGCCTCCATATGGTTGGCCACTTCATCCTTGGAAAGCCTGATCGATCTACCAACATCCTCAGGGCCTATAGGGAGCTGGGAAACCAATGATGGATAGACTGCAACTGCGAATTCATAGCACCAAAAGGCCCTCTTGCTACGAAGAAGAATCCTCAGCACTAGTATCCATCTTCCTCTTCTTAGACTTAGACTTCATAGCACTGCTAACTTCGGTAACTCTGAGAAGGTGGATCAGTATCATAGGATCAACCATATGATTAGTAGGGTCCTTCAACACTCCAGCCCACCTGCATAACTCAATAATCATGGAAGGAAAAATCAAACTCTGGTTCTCTTGGGCTAACCCGATTGCCGTGTTTTGCCTAAGCCATGGTTCAGGGTATTACAAAGCTTGGTATCCAGTGTGGTCACTTTTATGTGTGTGAGGGCCCCATACATGTAATTAGTTAACCACCAAGACATCTAGGAGTTTCTCACTTCTTTCATACCCTAGATCGTGAAATTAGAGCTATAACATCCTTCTAACTCCTGCGTATTACGTATTTCAAAAAATGCATGTGAAACGAAAATCAACTACAAGTAAGAGAGCTGCTACCAATGTTGCTTGTGAGGAAAATGCTCAGGCTCAATGAGCCAATTCGGGTACAACACTCCCACATGATACTACAGGTCCTACAAAGATTCCAGTTCCGCCTCTCAGGTTTACCGACTCAGATGTTAGGGGAGTTATTCAGCTACTCACCCAAATTATGACTGTTCAAGCCCAACGTTAGGGACCGACTCCAAGTATAGGAACTAATGGGGAGTCATCCAGCTTTAGGACTTAGGAATTTCTGTGAATGGACCCTCCGATATTCACGGGGTCAAGCAAGACAAAAGATCTACAGAATTTCATCGATGGACTTTAGAAAATCTTTCATGTTATGCATGCTAATGAGATATAGGTAACAAAGTTGAGAGCTTATCAGTTGTAGGATGTTGCCAACATCTGGTATTAGTCGTGAGAGCAGTCTCATAGGGATGACACATCTCATGCAACTTGGGATGAGTTTGCTAATGCTTTAATTGAGCATTTTCTGCCAATTGAAGTCAGGGAAGAAAAGGCTATAGAATTTGAGAATCTCAAATAGAATGGCAGTAGTGTTCATGAATACTATCTCCAGTTTGTCTCTTTGGCAAAGTATTCTCCACATATAGTTCCAGACATGAGGTCCAGAGTTAAGCATTTTGTGTATGGTCTTGATCCTCATTTGTATGATAAAGCTAATATTATAGCCCAGAATAGAGAGATGGCTATTATAAAGATGGTTGATTTCATACAGGGGAATGAGAGCAGATTAAAGGAAGAGGAAACCTTGAAGAAAGAGAAGGACAAGGAGTTTAATAAGAGATCCAAGTCTTCAGGTCACTTCAGTCAAGTGGGAGGTGGAGGCAGACAATACTTCAAGAACAGGTCATCAGGAGTTGCTCCATCCTCAGCTATTTCCCCCAGCCCTGAAGTATTAAGAATGATAACAAGAGGCAGAACTTCAGAGCATCTGGCTCCCAGTCACAGGCCAATGTGGGTCAAGGTAATTTCAGCAATCCAGTGTGTGGAAAGTGTGGTAAGAGGAACCCAGAAGAGTATCGCTTGGGAATGGATGTCTATTTTGGGTATGGCCAGTGAGGTCACTTTCGGCGAGACGTCCCATCAGCGAGGCAGAGTACATGAGGTAATGTAGCTCAGTCCACAAATTCGGTAATTCCTCGTAATTCTTAAGCCCAGTCAAGGCGTGGTCCATCCAAGTCCGGTAACACAAGCAGAGGTCTAAACCGTTTGTATACACTATTAGGTAGTCATAATACAGAGGCTCATACAAATATAGTCACAGGTATATTAACCATTTTCACTTTTGACATTTATGTCCTTATGGATCCTTGATCCACTATGTCATATGTAACCCCATTCGTTTCGTTGCTAAGAAATTTGGGATAGAACCTAAAAGGTTGCATGAACCCATTGAAGTATCCACTCTAGTTGGTGAGTCAGTTATAGCCAGATGAGTATATAGGGGTTGTCCAGTTAGAGTCTATCACTGCATTACCATAGTCGATTTGGTAGGGTTAAAAATGATAGACTTCAATGTAATCATCGACATGGATTGGTTGTCTTCGTGTTATGCCACAATAGGTTGTAGAACCAAAATTGTCAGTTTTGAATTTCTCGGTAAACCAGTCATAGAATGGAAGGGTGATGTAGTAGCACCCATGGGTAGGTTTATTTCAAATATTCAGGGAAGAAAAATAATATACAAGGGGTATATTTACCACCTAGTTCAGGTTAGGGATGCAGTTACCCAGACCCCGACTCTTCAGTCAGTACCAGATGGCAATGAGTTTCCAGAAGTCTTTCTAGAAGATCTTCTCGGAGTTCCTCCTAATATGGAGATCGAGTTCGAAATTGATCTACTTCCCAGCACTAAGCTTATATCTATTATTCCATACATAATGGCTCCGTAGAGTTAAGAAAACTAAAAGCCCAGTTGAAATATCTTCTTGATAAGGAATTCATTAGACCAAGTGTCTCACCATGTGGTGCACCAATCTTGTTCATTTGAAAGAAAGATGGGTCTTTATGTATGTGCATTGACTACCGGCAATTGAACAAAGTCACTATTAAGAAAAAGTATCCTCTTCCCAAACTTGATTTATTTGATCAACTTCAGGGTGCTCAGTGTTATTCCAAAATTGACCTCAGATTTTGATAGCATCATCTCAAGGTTAAAGAAGTTGATATTCCAAAAACCGCCTTCAGAACTCGTTATGGTCATTTCAAATTTTGTTACATGTCATTCGGATTGATGAATGCCCCGACTACTTTCATGGACCTTATGAACAGTATTTTCAAGCCTTATCTTAATTTTTCATCATTGTCTTCATCGATGACATTCTTGTCTATTCCCAGAGTGAGGTTGATCATGCAGAACATCTCAGAATAGTGTTGCGGACACCGCGTGCTTTATGCGAAGTTTTTCAAGTGTGAATTTTGGCTTAAGTTCGTGGAATTCTTAGGCCATGTGATTTAAGGCGGAGGCGTCCATGTTAATTTTCAGAAAATAAATGCTGTAAAGAATTAGCCCAGACCCACATTTGCTTCAAACATATGGAGTTTCTTGGGGCTGGTAGGCTATTAGAGACGATTCGTAGAAGGTTTTTCTTTTATTTTAGCTCCATTGACTATATTGACTCAGAAGAAAGTCAAATTTCAGTGTTAGATTCCTGCAAGATGTTAGGAATATTTTATATACGCCTTTTGAGTAATTTTTAGTTAGTATTTTACCCATTTTTGTCCAAATATGTGTCGTGTTAGGATAGTTTTTCTTTCTTTTGAGTCACAGTGGTTTATAAAGGAAACGTGGAGAAAAGAAGCAAAAGGAGGATAGAAAAGGAGGTTCCCGAGCCAAAAGAGATGAAAGTTGGCATCCCGGACGAGAACAGGGCGGCGCCGTGGCGCCAATCCATCAGAGACTGCAGGGTCACGACGCCCAATGTACTGAGAAGCTGTAGGAGTTTCGGCGCCACGGCTCCAGTCTACAGCAAGGGAATTTTGCCAAATCCGAGAAGGAATGGGCCAAGACATAGAAGAAAAAGTGGGACACATTTTGGGAGGCTATAAAAGGCCCTTTGGGCAGATTTTTCAAGGGGACACAATCCCTAATTCATCACATAACATAATTTCTTGGAGGCTTCAAGATTAGAGACTTGTTCTTAAGTATTTTTCTTTCTTTACTTTATTTACTTTCAGTTTATGTTGGATAATCTTTTGGTTCTTAGCATGTCTACGGTTAGGAGCTAAACTTTATTTAGGGCTTTCCTTTCGAATCGCTTGGACCTCGTCTTTATGACTTAATGCATTAATTTGGTTTTTTCTTCATATAGTTAAGATTTATTCAATAGTTGTTTTGATTGCTTGGTAATTAACTGATCACTAGTTATCATCACTTATATGATTTCGAATCGAAATCTGAAAGGGGATATTTGAATATGCTATAGTTGAATAAACATAGGTTAAAATCGTGGACGAAAGTACCCCGATACTTGTGTAGTTTTATAGGTTATTGTTCTTAATCCTCCTATGTGGTAAAATTTGTCATAGAAATATAGAAGATTTCTGCACCGGGGTTGAGTGTTTATATATCCTAACCAGAATATAAAACGGTCTAGTTAACCTGCTATATTAACATAGAAGAAGAACATTTATTGTTGCATTAAGGATTAAGGCGAGTGGATAGTTGAGGTGATTGGAAGCCCTATTTCCACCATATCTGATTTAAGTAAAGTAATTTAGTTAACTTTTACAATTGTTCAGTAGTTCATAGATAAAAACCACAACAAAATATCGACAGCCAAATAGATATCATAGGATAGATGTTTGGTAATTGAACACTAATCTCTGAGGACGATATTCGGTCTTACCTAGACTATATTATTTGTAACGATACGTACACTTGCGTTAAGCGTGTGGAAAATCACTAACAAGTTTTTGGCGCCGTTGCCGGGGATTGGTGTAGTTCAATATAGGAGTTGCTAAGAGTAAAATTCGAGAAAAAGAGTCTCTCTTTAACTTACAGTAAAGCGAGTGGTCAACACTCCTCTCCAACGCAGGAAAGTGAAAATGGCTTTCACGCCTCTAAAGCGAGTGGTCAACACGCCTCTTCTTATAGTCTTTTCGCCCCTCTCTTTATAGCCGAGTTGCTTAAAGCCCCACGTCTTGCTTTTATTGTTATATCGGGAGTAATTTATCTATTCTTAATTTCTAATTTGGTTTTTCTTTTTATTTTCTTTTATTTGTGGAACCGTGCGTCGTGATTTATTTGTTGGTTTTGACCCATCTCAGGGATCCAGTAAACATGGACTACCACTATCACGAGTTACAGAATTATCAACAGCAATGTAACCCTCATGTCCCACAGGAAGAGCAGAATGAGTTGCGAGCGGCCATACTCAGGCTAACTAAGCACCAAACTCAGTTCATGGATGAGACAAGAGTGTCCCTAAAGAATTTGGAGACACAAATAGGACAACTCGCGGGCATGCTGAGCAACAGAATACAAAGGAATCACGCTGAAAATATTAGGGCGAATCCAAAAAAGCAGTGTCTGATCTAAGGAATGGAGAACTAGTGGAAGATAGCCCACCACCACCGTGTTCGGAGAAGGAAGACTCAGAAGGATCGTAGGATTCCCAGCGTCGCGGCGCCAAAACATCAGACGATGTAATGATTGCTGGAGACCTTCATCCGAAGCAAGGGACATTGCCAGCAGCTGTTGGAAATCCTCAGGTTAAGATACCATATCCTCAGAGGCTAAATACAAGTTCCCTTGACAAACAGTTCTCTAAATTTTTGGAAGTTTTCAAACAACTGCAAATCAACATCGCATTTGCTGAGGCTCTAGAGCAGATGTCGAGTTACGTAAAGTTCATGAAGGAGATTCTCAGTAAAAAGAGGAGGTTAGATAACTATGAAACAGTGGTGTTGACTGAGGAATGCAGTGTCATTCTACAGAGAAAGTTACCTCAGAAGTTGAAAGATCCAGGGAGCTTCACCATCTCTTGCACTATAGGGAGGTTTGAATGTTAGAAGGCCTTGTATGATTTGGGGGAAGGTATAAATCTGATGCCCTATCTGTTGTTTTGCAAACTTGGAATGGGAGAGGCACGACCTACAAATATCACTTTGCAGCTAGCTGATCGCTCCATCGTCCATCCTAGAGGAGTCATCGAGGATGTGTTGGTTAAAGTGGACAAGTTTATCTTCCCCGTTGATTTCATCATCTTAGACATGAAAGAAGATAAACTGATTCCCATTATCCTTGGCATACCATTCCTAGCCACAGGACAGACACTTATTGATGTTCAAAAAGGTGAGCTGAGACTTCATGTTCATGAAGAAGAAGTGATTTTCAATGTATTCCAAGCATCAACCTTCCCAAAGACAAGTGACAATTGTTATGCTATTGATATGATTGAAGAAGCAGTTTTTGAAAATTGGTTCAGAATTGCAGATGCTCTTGAAGAAGTGTTGACCCAATGGGGTGAGGATAGTGGCAATGACCCGAAATTGATAGAGTATGCAATTGGATGGATTCACATGAGCCATGTTACAAGAAGAAATATGAAGGGCTCAGGCAGATGCCAGAGAGAGCAGTGCCATCCACAGAAAAAGCTCCAGAGTTGGAATTGAAGACTCTACCAGATCACTTGCAGTATCGATATCTGGGTGAGAACCAATCCTTACCAGTGATCGTATCATGTCATCTATCCACAGTAGAGGTTGAGAAGCTGCTGAGAGTGTTGAGGGCTCACAAGCGTGCCATTGGGTGGACATTGGTAGACATAAAGGGGATAAGCCCTTCAACAGTGATGCATAAAATTCATCTAGAAGATGAGAGCAGATCCTACATTGAGGCACATAGGAGACTGAATTCAAACATGAAGGAGGTGGTGAGGAAAGAAATCATGAAATGGCTTGATGCTGGGGTAATCTATCCTATTTCTGACAGTGCATGGGTGAGTCCTGTGCAAGTAGTGCCCAAGAAAGGTGGCATGACGGTGGTGACCAATAAAAAGAATGAGCTCATTCCATCTAGAACAGTTACCAGTTGGAGGATTTGCATTGACTACCGCAAGTTGAACAAGGCAACCAGAAAAGACCATTTTCCATTGTCTTTTCTAGATGAGATACTGGACAGGCTCGCAGGGCACAACTATTATTGCTTCTTGGATGGTTACTCAGTATACCATCAGATTGCCATAGCACCAGAAGATCAGGAAAAGAAAACATTCACTGCCCTTTTAGTACGTTTGCTTTCAGAAGGATGCCATTTGGGCTTTGCAATGCACCTGCTACCTTTCAGCGGTGCATGATGGCAATTTTCTCTGACATGGTGGAGAGGACCATAGAAATTTTCATGGATGATTTTTCTGTCTTTGCGTCTTCTTTTGATGAGTGTTTGAAGCATTTGGAAGCAGTGTTGAAACGGTGTGAAGAGTCCAACCTTGTGCTAAATTGGGAAAAGTGTCATTTCATGGTAAAAGATGGGATTGTCCTTGGCCACAAAATATCCAACCAAGGTATTGAGGTGGACAGAGCAAAGATTTCAGTAATTTAAAATCTACCACCTCCAGTGTCAGCAAATGGGGTTAGAAGTTTCCTTGGGCATGCTGGTTTTTATAGAAGATTCATCAAGGACTTCTCCAAAGTGTCGAAACCCCTTTCTACCTTACTAATGAATGGAGTTGCTTTTGAATTCAATGAGGAATGCATGACCGCTTTCCAGACACTCAAGGAGAGGCTAATCTCAGCACTTATAGTCATTCCACCAAACTGAGAGCTCCCATTTGAGCTAATGTGTGATGCAAATGATTATGCAGTGGGAGCAGTTCTTGGGCAGAGAGTTGATAAGGTATTCAGATCCATTTACTATGCTAGCAAAACTCTTAATGATGCACAATTGAATTATGCCACTACAGAGAAAGATTTGCTAGCGATAGTTTACGCATTTGAGAAGTTCAGGCCATACCTAATTGGGAATAAGGTGATACTGTACACTGATCACTCTGCTATAAAGTACTTGATGACAAAGAAGGACGCAAAATCCCGTCTTATCCGATGGGTGCTGTTATTACAAGAATTTGACATGGAAATCCATGATAAGAAGGGAACAGAGAACTCGATTGTTGACCACCTATCAAGGCTTAAAAACAAAGAGAGACAGAATACCAAGGATGTGCAGATAAATGATCACTTCCCAGATGAGCAACTGTTTCAGGTAAGCGCTGTCTTTAATTTACCTTGGTACGCTGATTTTATTAATTTTCTTGCAGCTAAGGTAGTACCCCAGGGATTGACAAGACAGCAGGTGAAGAGGTTCTACTCAGAGGTAAAACATTACTATTGGGAGGAGCCAATCCTATACAAGCACTGCACCGACCAAGTCATCAGACGATGTATACCCGAGGATGAGATGCACCAGATTCTCACCCATTGTCACACCTTACAATGTGGTGTGCATTTTGGGGCATCAAGAACAGCCGCCAAAGTACTGCAGAGTGGGTTCTATTGGCCATCCCTTTTCAAAGATGCCAGCACCTTTGTGAAAGGTTGTGATCGTTGTCAACGAACGGGGAACATATCAAGGCGAAATGAAATGCACTTGAATGGGATCTTGGAGGTGGAACTGTTTGATGTGTGGGGGATCGACTTCATGGGTCCATTCCCGTCGTCCTTTGGAAATCAATACATTCTTCTTGCAGTGGATTATGTGTCCAAATGGGTAGAAGCAATAGCCACTAAAGAAAATGACAGTAAGACAGTCCAAAGGTTCCTCCAAAAGAACATATTCACAAGGTTTGGTACCCCAAAGCCATCATCAGTGATGAAGGAAGCCACTTTTGCAACAAGCAGCTTGATACACCATTTTCCCGCTATGGAGTCTACCACCGTACCACATTGCCCTACCATCCTCAGGCGAATGGGCAGGCGGAAATTTCTAACAGGGAAGTGAAAAGCATACTGGAAAAGACTGTGGATGGCTCAAGAAAGAATTGGTCTATCAAGTTGGATGACGCACTATGGGCGTATAGAACAGCGTTCAAAACTCCCATTGGAATGTCGTCATATCGGTTGGTTTTTGGGAAAGCATGTCATCTGCCAGTTGATAGGTGTATTTTATATACACCTTTTGAGTCATTTTTAGTTAGTCTTTTGCCCATTTTTGTACAAATATGTGTCGTCTTAGGATATATTTTCTTTCTTTTGAGTCATATTGGTTTAAAGTGGCTCATTGGCGGAAAAGGAGCAAAAAGAGGGCAGAAACAGAGGTTCCAGAGCTCGAAAAACGAGAAAGTTGGCGAACCGGGCACGAAATAGGGCGGCGCCGCGGCGCCTCCAGCCAGCAGAGTCAGAGCGCCGCGGTTCCCAATTCTGAGACGCGGGAGTTTCGCACCGCATCGCGATGGGCAGGCGCGCGCCGAGGAAAACTGAAATATTCGAATGGGAATGGGCCAAGGCCTGAAGGAAAACCTGGAAAAACGTTTTGAGGCTATAAAAAGCAGCCTTTAGGTCAGAATTAAAGGTTCCAAACCCTTTCCAATTCACACAACCTTGGAGATCAAGATTGGAGACCACTTCTTAGTAATTTCTTGTTTCTTGTTTTATTTCTTTACAGTTTATGTTGGATATTAATTTAGTTCTTGTCATGTCTATGGCTAGGAACTAACTTAATCTAGGGTTTTTCATGTCAAATCACTTGAACCTTATTCTTATGAATTAATGCATGTTTTTGGTTCTTCTTATCATTGTTGAGATTTATTCAATAATTGTCTTGAATGTTTGGTAATTAATTGATCACTAATTATCATAATCCATATGATTTCTAATCGAAAGCCGAAAGGGGAGATTGTGAATATGCTATAGTTGAATAAACATAGGGTAAATCGTGGACGAAAGTACCCCGATACTTATGTAGTATTAATAGGTTATTGCTCTTAATCCTCCTTTATAGTCAATCTTATCACCGAAAGGTAGAGGGGTTCTATATTGGGGTTGAGTGTTTTTATTACCTTAACAGGAGTATAAAATGACTTAGTTAACATGCTATCTCAAAATAGAAGAAGAATCATAATTAATTGCATTAACAAGTAAGATGAGCGGATAGTTGAGGAGATTTGGAAGCCCTATTTCCACCATAACTGAAGTAAAACAGAGTAGTCTAGTTAGCATTCTTAATTATAGTTATAAACAATCTATCAATCATCGTTCACCAAATAGATACCATAGAATAGAATTTGAGAATTGAACACTAATCCCTGAGGACGATAACTCGGTCTTCTAGACTATATTACTTGACACGACACGTGCACTTGCGTTAGTGTGTGCTTAAATCGCGCATCACGTTTTTGGCGCCGTTGCCGGGGATTAGCATAGTTCAATATCATTTTATCTATTCTTAATTTCTAATTTGGGTTTTATTTTTGTTTTTATTTATTATTATTTTCTCTTTTATTTGTAAAAACCAGTGCGCCGTGATCCGTTTGTTGGTTTTGATTCATCTCAGGGATCCTGAAAACATGGATTACTACTATCAACAAGATAATCCTCCGGCCCCACAAGAAGAGCAGGATGGGTTACGAGCAGCCATACTCATGTTAACTAGGCACCAAACTCAGTTCATGGACGAAACGAGAGTGTCCTTGAAGAATCTGGAAACGCAAATAGAACAACTCGCAGGCATGCTGAGCAGCAGAATGCAAGAAAAGCACTTTGCACATAATGGAGGAAATATAAAAGAGCAATGTCAGGCGATTGACCTGAAAAATGCCGAATCAGTGGAAGCAGAAAATTGAAGAATGCAGGCCAGCGGGCGCCGAAGATTCTGGGACAGTGCAGAGCTTTAGGCGCCACGGCGCCGAATCTCAGGGTCGCGGCGCCCAGAGCCCAGAAGCTAAAATGAGGCCGGAAGGTGTTGTGAACGCACCCCAGGTGAAGATACCATACCCCCAGAGGCTAAAAACATGTGCTCTTGACAAACAATTCTCTAAATTTGTGGAAATTCTCAAACAATTGCAACTCAATATCCCGTTTGCTGAAGCACTAGAGCAGATGCCAAGCTATGTAAAGTTCATGAAGGATATTCTTAGCAAAAAGAGGAGGATAGAGGACTACGAAACAGTGGTGTTGACTGAAGAATGCAGTGCCATCCTACAGAGAAAACTACCTCAGAAATTAAAAGATCATGGGAGCTTCACCATCCCATGCACCATTGGAAAGTTTGAGTGTCAGAAGGCGTTGTGCGATCTGGGGGCAGACATAAATTTGATGCCCTACCTAGTTTTTTGCAAACTTGGAATGGGAGAAGTCAAACCTACAAACATCACTTTGCAGTTAGCTGACCGCTCTATAGTCCACCCTAGAGGAGTCATCGAGGATGTGTTGGTAAAGGTGGACAAGTTCATCTTTCCCGTTGATTTCGTCATCTTAGACATAAGAAATAACGACATAATCCCCATCATACTTGGCAGACCCTTCCTAGCCACAGGACAGGCTCTCATCGATGTTCACAAAGGGGAGCTGAAACTTCGGGTGGAAGAAGAAAATGTGATTTTCAATGTTTTTCGGGCAGCAACCTTCCCAGATGCAAGTGACAACTGTTCGGCCATTGACATAATCGAAGATGCAGTGTCAGAAAAAGGGTTCAGAAATGATGATACGCTTGAAGAAGTACTGACCAGATGGGATGATAGTAGTGGAAACGACCCAAGGCTGATGGAGTATGCAAATTGGATGAATTCTTATGAAAAATGTGATAAGAAGAGATATAAAGAGCTTGGGCAGATGCCAGAGAGATCAGTACCATCCACAGAAAAGGCTCCAGAGTTAGAGTTAAAAATTCTACCCGATCATTTACAGTACCAATACCTAGGTGAAAATCAATCCTTACCCGTGATCATCTCATATCATCTATCCACAGTAGAGATTGATAAGCTGCTGGGAGTGTTGAGGGCTCACAAGCGTGTCATTGGGTGGACATTAGCAGACATAAAGGGGATAAGTCCGTCAACAGTAATGCATAAGATCCGTCTAGATAAGGAGAGCAGACCCTCCATTGAGGCACAAAGGAGACTAAACCCAAACATGAAAGTGGTAGTCAGAAAAGAAATCATGAAATGGCTCGATGCTGGAGTAATTTATCCTATATCGGCGCGTGGGTGAGTCGGTACAAGTGGTGCCCAAAAGGGTGGTATGATGATAGTGACCAAAGAAATGAACGAGCTCATTCCTCAGAAACGATTCTTGGGTGGAGAATCTGCATTGACTATCGCAAGTTGAACAAGGCGACCAGAAAGGACCACTTCCCGTTGCCATTTCTAGATCAGATGTTGGATAGACTTGCGGGGCACGACTACTACTGCTTTTTGGATGGTTACTCAGGGTATCATCAGATTGCGATAGCACCAGAAGATCAGGAAAAGACAACATTCACCTACCCTTTTGGTACATTTGCATTCAAAAGGATGCCATTTGGGCTTTGCAATGCACCTGCGACCTTTCAGAGGTGTATGATGGCAATTTTCTCAGACATGGTAGAAAGGACTATAGAGATCTTCATGGATGATTTCTCGGTCTTTGGGGCCTCGTTCGACGAGTGTTTAAGGCACTTGGAAGCAGTGTTAAAACGATGTGAAGAATCCAACCTTGTGCTGAACTGAGAGAAGTGTCACTTCATGGTAAAATAGGGGATTGTCCTGGGACACAAAATATCCAACCAAGGTATTGAGGTGGACAAAGCAAAGATTTCAGTAATCGAAAATCTACCACCTCCAGTATCAACAAAAGGGATCAGAAGTTTCCTTGGGCATGCCGGTTTTTATAGAAGATTCATCAAGGATTTCTCAAAAGTCTCGAAGCCTCTTTCCACCTTGCTAATGACGGGGGTTGCTTTTGAATTCAATAAGGAATGCATGACCGCTTTTCAGACACTCAAGGAAAAGCTTATCTCAGCACCCAGAGTCATTGCACCGAATTGGGAGCTTTCATTTGAACTAATGTGTGATGCAAGTGATTATGCAGTGGGGGCAGTGCTTGGGCAGAGAATCGATAAGGTATTTAGATCCATTTACTATGCTAGTAAAACTCTGAATGACACGCAGTTAAATTACGCGACTACAGAAAAAGAATTGCTAGCAATAGTGTATGCATTTGAGAAATTCAGGCCATACTTGATTGGGAATAAGGTGATAGTATACACTGATCACTCTGCTATAAAGTATTTGATGACAAAGAAGGATGCAAAACCTCGCCTCATCCGATGGGTCCTGCTATTACAAGAATTCGACGTGGAGATTCGTGACAAGAAGGGGATTGAGAACTCAGTTGCAGACCACTTTTCAAGACTTGAGAACACAGAGAGCCAAAACACCAAGGATGTGCAGATAAATGATCACTTTCCAGATGAGCAATTGTTTCAAGTTAGTGCGGTTTTTAAGTTACCTTGGTACGCTGATTTTGTTAATTTTCTTACCGCTAAGGTAATACCCCCAGGACTGACAAGGCAGCAAGTGAAGAGGTTTTATTCCGAAGTAAAACACTACTATTGGGAAGAGCCGATGTTATACAAACACTGCGCCGATCAAGTCATCAGGCGATGTATACCAGAGGAGGAGATGCACCAAATTTTCACTCATTGTCATACCCTACAATGTGGTGGACACTTTGGGGCATCAAGAACAACAAAATGCTTGAAAGCGGGTTCTATTGGCCAACACTTTTTAAGGATGCCCACGCCTTTGTGAAGAGGTGTGATCGTTGTCAAAGAACAGGGAACATATCAAGACGAAATAAAATGCCTTCGCATGGGATATTGGAAGTAGAACTATTTGATGTGTGGGGGATCGACTTCATGGGTCCATTCCCGTCGTCCTTTGGAAATCAGTACATTCTTCTGGCAGTGGATTATGTGTCCAAATGGGTAGAAGCAGTAGCCACTAAAGAAAATGTGATGAAGCGCTCAAAGATTCCTCCAAAAGAATATATTCACAAGGTTTGGTACTCCGAGGGCTATCATCAGTGATGAAGGAAGTCACTTTTGCAATAGGCAGCTTAATACATTGCTCTCCCGATATGGAGTCTACCACCGCACCACACTTTCCTATCACTCTCAAGCGAATGGGCAAGCAGAAGTGTCAAATAGGGAAGTGAAGAGCATATTGGAAAAGACGGTGGATGGCTCAAGGAAAGATTGGTCTATCAAATTGGATGACGCACTGTGGGCATACAGAACAACATTCAAAACCCCAATTGGAATGTCACCATATAAGTTAGTTTTTGGTAAAGAATGTCATTTGCCAGTAGAGTTGGAACATAGAGCTTATTGGGCAATGAGGAAGATGAACATGGATGCCAAAGTAGCGGGGCAGAAGAGGCTGCTACAACTGAGCGAGTTAGATGAATTCAGACACAACTCCTATGAGAATGCAAAGATCTACAAGGAACGAACTAAAGTATGGCATGACAAGATGTTGATCCCGAAAGACTTCCAAGCAGGACAACAAGTGCTTTTATTCAACTCAAGGTTAAGGCTATTTCCAGGCAAGCTCAAATCGCGTTGGTCAGGACCATACACTGTGGTAAGAACATTCCCCTATGGTGCAGTTGAAGTAAAAGGGAGGAGGGAGCCCCCTTCAAGGTAAATGGCCAGAGGTTAAAACCCTATATGATCAATGAAACGGAATATATGAGCCTAGTAACCTATCTCACTCTAACATAATAAGGAACTTGCGTCCGGCTAAAAGACGTTAAAGACAGCGCTACTTGGGAGGCAACCCAAGGTTATCTTATTTTATTCAATTTAATGCAATTTAGTTTTTTTTTACTTAGAACAGTCTCACGGAGGGTATTGTTTATATGTTGTGATGACAGGTACAGGGCCACGAATTTGGAGGACGAAAACGGAGATATCAAAGAAAAATCAAAGGAAAAAATGGCCCAGAGCCGCGTAAATCGAGCGCCTTGGCTAAAAGTCCCAGAGCGCAGTTTGGGCATGGCGCCCGATTGCGAAGCGGCGCGCGACGGAAAATCTAATTTTTTTTAAAGAAGCCCTGATCCGATTTTCCTTCCTCCAAATCAAAAATCCAAAGCCCTTCAACTCTGACGGGATTCCCGACATTATCTGTCATGCATTATCTGCCGCCACCACCACCACTTTAAACCAAGTTTGTAAGTTGTCCCGTTTTCTTTTATTTTTGTATTCTTTTTGGGTCTTGCACACATTGGGGACAATGTGTGATTTAAGTTTGGGGGGGGGGTGTCTTATTTGTCTTAGTGTTGTTGAGTCTTTTTAATTTATTTTAAGTATTTTTGAGTCATAATTTTTTTTAAAAGATCATGCATGCTGCAGTTACTTGAATCGCCTAGTGAAGTAAGGTTGAATAATGTAATGGAATTAGAAGCAACCATCTAAACACTTAGGTTAGATATGCCAAAAATTCATGAAATCAGATCATTTGGGGTATCTTGCTTGACTTGTGCATTGTTTATGATTAAAACTATGTGTATGCTTGCTTGCTATTTGAGGCGAAATAGTTAGGATATGCATGTTAGGGAGATGACTCAGGCAATTCTTTGTTAGCCCTTTCTTACCACTTTTTGCCTATCCCTGATATTCAAAATATCCCTAGTTAACCCCTTTGAGCCTAAAAAATAGACTTTTTCTTTGACACCCTATAATTCCACACTTGTGTCATAAGTGAAAAAAATTTGGTGATTGAAATAGAAAGTGTTAAAAAAGAGACAAAAAGAGTGAACAATTTTGATGCACCCCACTGAAAAAGTAATAATAAATAGACAAAAGCCTAAGTTTGGGGGTGCCTGTTATTCATAATACACTTCACTCTCTCAAAAGAAAAGAGGGGAAAGATAGGTATGAAGTGAAGAAAGAAAAAAATCAAAAGAAAAGGGAAGAATTGAAAAGCAAAAGAGCTTATGGTACATAAAATGAGCCTAAATGCCTATTTTTACCTACCCATGCCTAAGCCTACATTACAACCCTGAAAAGCCATGAAGATCTATTACATGTGTATCTATGATTAGTGGAGAATAGCAAGTAAACATGCCATAGAATTTTGAAATTTACATGCATAGTTAGGTATTCTTACTTCCATTGAGCATGATTAAATTGAATTTGCGAAATATCTAACTTAATGTGTTTAGAATGCTAAAAATTCATGTTATATGTTCCTGCATATTATTCTGCTAACCTTCATGCTTTTCTAAGTAACAATGATGCAACAAAGTGATCAGTGTCTTGGAGTCAGTCTATTTTTCTTTCTTCTCTTGTCTTTAATTCTTTCTTTTGATCTTTGCTCGAGGGAGAGCAAAGGTTAAGTTTGGGGGTGTTTGATCGGTGTATTTTATATACACCTTTTGAGTCATTTTTAATTAGTCTTTTGCCCATTTTTGTACAAATACGTGTCGTCTTAGGATATATTTTCTTTCTTTTGAGTCATATTGGTTTAAAGTGGCTCATTGGCGGAAAAAGGAGCAAAGAGGCGGCAGAGGTTCCAAAGCTCGAAAAGCGAGAAATTTGGCGAACCGTGCAAGAAAGCAGTGCGCTTGGCTGATTCTGGCATGGCGCGAGTGGAAAACTGAAATATTCGAATGGGAATGGGCCAAGGCCTGAAGGAAAACCTGGAAAAACGTTTTGAGGCTATAAAAAACAACCTTTAGGTCAGAATTAAAGGTTCCAAACCCTTGCCAATTCACACAACCTTGGAGATCAAGATTGGAGACCACTTCTTAGTAATTTCTTGTTTCTTGTTTTATTTCTTTACAATTTATGTTGGATGTAAATTTAGTTCTTGTCATGTCTATGGATAGGAACTAACCTAATCTAGGGTTTTTCATGTCAAATCACTTGAACCTTATTCTTATGAATTAATGCATGTTTTTGGTTCTTCTTATCATTGTTGAGATTTATTCAATAATTGTCTTGAATGTTTGGTAATTAATTGATCACTAATTATCATAATCCATATGATTTCTAATTGAAAGCCGAAAGAGGAGATTGTGAATATGCTATAGTTGAATAAACATAGGGTAAATCGTAGACGAAAGTACCCCGATACTTGTGTAGTATTAATAGGTTATTGCTCATAATCCTTCTTTATAGTCAATCTTATCACCGAAAGGTAGAAGGGTTCTATATTGGGGTTGAGTGTTTATATTACCTTAACAGGAGTATAAAACGGCTTAGTTAACCTGCTATCTCAAAATAGAAGAAGAATCATAATTAACTGCATTAACAAGTAAGATGAGCGGATAGTTTGGGAGATTTGGAAGCCCTATTTCCACCATAACTAAAGTAAAACAGAGTAGTCTAGTTAGCATTCTTAATTATAGTTATAAACAATCTATCAATCATCGGTTACCAAATAGATACCATAGAATAGAATTTGAGAATTGAACACTAATCCCTGAGCACGATAACTCGGTCTTCTAGACTATATTACTTGACACGACACGTGAACTTGCGTTAGTGTGTGCATAAATCGCGCATCACCAATAGAGTTAGAACACAAGGCTTATTGGACAATGAATAAGCTGAACATGGATGCCAAGGCAGCAGGGCAGAAGAGGTTGCTACAGCTGAGTGAGTTGGATGAATTCAGATACAATGCTTATGAGAATGCAAAGATCTACAAGGAAAGAACCAAGGCATGGCATGATAAGAGCTTGATCCTTAAAGATTTCCAATCAGGACAAGTGCTCTTATTCAACTCAAGGTTGAGGCGTTTTCCAGGCAAGCTCAAATCTCGATGGTCATGCACATACACTATTGAAAGAGTATTTCCCTATGGTGCAGTTGAAGTAAGAGGGAGAGAGGGAGCCCCATTCAACGTGAACGGACAGAGGTTGAAACCCTACTTGATCAATGACATGGAACATGTGAGCTCTGTGACCAATCTCAAGTCAATATAAAGAGGAACCGGCGTCCGGCTACAAGTCGTTAAAGACAGCGCTTGTTGGGAGGCAACCCAACACTTTAGAAAGTTTGTTAGTTTTTCTCATGAAAAGACTCACAATCTTGAAATCCCAGGCAAATCACGGACTAGAAGCAGAGAGGGAGCCGCAGGAAAAATGGAGCTCTAGCGCCCGGACATCGATCTTGTGGCGCTAAAGATCGAGAGCATGAAGTTTGGGCGCCACGACTCTGAAATGTAGGGCCGCGGCGCCTATCGAAGATTCTCTGCCATGCACTATCAGCCACCGCCACCATTTTAAACCACAAGTCTGTAAGTAGTCCCGTCTTTTTATTTTTATTTTAGTCTTGTACACATTGGGGATAATGTGTGATTTAAATTTGGGGGGTTCTTAGTTTATTTTGTTTATTTTTGAGTCTTTTTGTTGCTATTTTTATGTTTTATGGATTTCTTGACATTCTTAAGATAAGAGACTTGAAATTCTAAGTTAAGAAACTTGATTTCTAAAGTTAAGAGACTTGAAGTATTTTGAAAGTTATGTAACTTGATTTGAAAGTATAAGTCTCTTGGTTATAAAAGAAAGAATGAATTAGTCTAAAGCATAAAGTTAGTATGACGGCTTTATGGAAAGTTGGTTATAACAACTTTATGGAAGGTTAAAAGAATGGTTTTCTCTAATAATGTAAATAAAGAAATGACTTGAAATAAGGAAGGGCAATTTGATTTAAAGGTATCACTTGCTTAAAGTTTTAAAGTAAGGGTCACTTGATTTAGAAGTCGAGAAATGTATTTCTAAAAATGTAGTGACTTGTTTGAAATGTAGACATGTCTTGATACTACGGGTGTTAGTATCTTGAGATTTTATATGAAAAGGAGTTTTTTGAAAAGAATGGAAGTACGTAGTACTTTGGGTTAAATTCCCGGATTTTTATGTGAAACGAAAAGTGCCTTGAGTATATAAAATGAAAGTCTAAAGATTTTATGAACTTGCCTATGCTTGCTTGTGATAGCCTTGAGTGCAAGTATTATATGTTTATGCTGTCGTGACTCTCAGTTGGAGGGTCGGCTGTCTTGTTGTGAATTTACTTGGACGTACCGACAGTGACGGAGGCTTCCACGGGTATGCTTCCATTATGATTGATCCTTGGACATGCTTATACGATGTGGGATTCCGGGGCATGCGACCAGGATGCGGGTTAGATTCCCGGATTGTTTTTATTTCTCCTTGGACATTCTTATACGATGTGGGATTCCGGGGCATCCGACCAGGAGGCAGGTTAGATTCCCGGATTTATTTTATTACCCCATGGCCATGCTTATACGATGAGGGATTCCGGGGCATGCGACCATGTTATGTACTATTACTCCATGGACTAGCTCCCCATGAAGACATGTACCCGAGATGAGGGATTCCACGAGCATGTTATATACGATTATTACCCCATGGATTAGCTCTCCATGAAGTCATGTACCCGAGATGAGGGATTCCACGGGCATGAGATATATATATATATATTGCATATGTGTACGCCGACAGTGAGGTAGGATGCCACGGGAGCGTCACATGGTTATATGTTACACTTACGGCTGTCGGCAGTGATGGGGGATTCCACGGGCAGGAGATATATAAATGTATTGTATATGTGTACGCCGACAGTGAGGTAGGATGCCACGGGCGCGTCACATGGTTATATTTTACACTTACAGATGTCGGCAGTGATGGGGGATTCCACGGGCACGCTTTGATATTTGTGGGCTTGAGACCCTTACTGGATTGTGTGATGATATTTGAGGGCTTGTGTCCATAGCCCTGGTGTGACTATTGTTCATGTGTTGAAATAGTCTGTACAAGGTAAAACTGACTTTCATTACTTTCACTTTGGCAAGGCACAATGTACTGTTATTTTGGTTATCATACATGTCTCCAGCTTTATTATAGACTGTTATGATTTCATTCTGATATTTTGATTTCACATACTTGGTACATATTTCGTCTTGACCTCCTTGAGGCTGCGTTCATGCCGCGAGTTGAGGTACATAACTGCGATCCGCACTCTTAAGATCACTGTTCGATTCTTGAAAGCTCCATTTCTCGGAGGCTTTGTCTTTTGATACGATTCACGATGTTGTAGGTTTATGTACATTCGGGGTATGGCGGGCCCTGTCGTCACGGTTGTTATGTCAAAACTCTTAGAGTGCGTAGTCATATCTTGTGGGTCTTTGTAGAAAAAAAGAGGTAACTACTTTTGGTTTTACATAGTTATATGTATCGGGAAGGTAGCCTTATCGGCTAACTTTGTTATTTATTTAGTTAAGTTTATGTATGTTAGTTGATTATCTCGATGTATATACGTAGGTGCCCAGGTAGGACACGATCGCGAGCTTTGGGGTCGTGACAAAAGTGGTATCAGAGCAGTTAGTCCTCGGAAAGTGTCTACAGACCGTGTCTAGTAGAGTCTTGATTATCGGTGTGTTGTGCACCACATCTATAATCAGGAGGCTGCAGGAAATTTAAGATTTGTTTCCATTCTTGTCACTCTGAGATCGTGTGATAGAGATGTGTTGTTAGGGTCGTCTCTCCCTAACGAGTTATGTTGATTGCCGCTACGAGAAAGGCAGCAGTGACCCAGGAGGGATTATGTGGATTGCGTATCCAGGTTGATAATAATTGTAGTATAGTTGGTATTATGACATACAACTATACGGAGTTATGTATGAGGGTCAGACGCGTGTTGCCTAGAATGATTTTAGATTACCAGGATTTGTAAGGACTAAATAGATACCGGGAAGGTATGAAACAGTTAATGAATTCTCGCCAAGGTCTTATGTTTTATTTTGAGATAATTGGGAAATGACGAGCTGTCTGATAGGGTAGTGAACCCTTAAGAAGTCATGTTAAGGAACTTAATGGAATGCCATGTAAATAGATTAAGCTACGTGGTAGGCTTAAGATAATTGTACGGATGAGATCCGTATGGAGTAAGTATTGGTTGTTGTGATCAAAACAACATGGTTATGGTATTATGAGAAGTTATTGTACCCGTTTACGGGGGGGTGGGGGGGACTGTTAAGGTAGGCTTGGAGCATGGAAATTGCGAGCCTAAGAATATTGATAACCTCTGAGACCTTAGGTATATAAGGCCTTCTCGGGCAATAAGATTTTATTCAGACTTAGGGTAAGAGTTAAGTGCGACGGTGGGTCGGGTTAAGGACATATTACGGGTCGCCTCATAGTTTGAAATGGAGTGGGATCAGTTGGTAGTAGTTCCGCTACGTGACAGGGTCACGAGGGTGCAAAGCCCAAGTCTAGTTAATTATTTTACGGGTTCGTGGACGCGTTCCACCGAAACCAGTTCGTGAGGGCCGGAAATAGCCTTATATTGTTTAATTGAGTGACTCCAAATATTGGAGGCCAGAATCGGTATGGAGGTTATGTAAGTATGCTAGTATAAGTTGGAGGTACGGAAAGAATACAACCAGTAAGAAAGTGTAGAATCGTCGATTGGTTGGTTCCACGTAGGCGAGGTTCAGATAATTGGCCTAGACATGATTCAGCGGGCTGTGGATGAGGCGAAGCTTACCCAGGAAAGATTATTAGTAAAGCTCAGAGTCAGCAGAAGCTTTATGCGGATAACCGACGTCGACACTTGGAGTTCAGGTTGACGTTTTAGTATGAGTATTATTATGTGGTTGTGGGTGGCATATGTTGTATGAAGGGTGTAGTAAAAGGAGACTATGTCGCTAGCTAATTAGATTGGACTCCGAAAGAACATTCGGGGATGAATGTTTCTAAGGGGGGAAGAATGTTACACCCCGAAATTCCAGGACATGAATAAGAGAATAGACGCGAGAACACAAGACTTAAAAATTTGAACGAAAGGAAAAATTGTTTTCCGAAGGAAAAATCTTCCGAACCTCGGCAAAGAGAAGTGTTTGTTAAAGGGAAGTGGGTTCTCGAGTTTGCTATTTGAGACATTTAGAATTTATCGGAGCTACGGAAGTTTATTTACTGAGTTGGATACGTGTGGCCCACCCGAGAAATTTTACGTTTTGTGGGGCCCACGAGGTTTCCGATATTTTGACCAATTATGGAAATTTCGGGAAACGAAACATTATGGACGAATGGGAGGGTGACACGTGTCACCCCCACACACTTGAGCTTGGACGAAAATGGGCAAGAATGGGCCAAAGTCTTGAAAGGCCAAGGCTTGACATTATTGACCAAGTCAATGAGCCCACATAGCTTGATATTTAAATGAATTCATTCAAGCCACACAAATGTTCTAATCTAGACCCTTGAATGTAGTATATATCTACACTAGTAGTGCAAGACTTTGTCATTTCAACACTTAGAGAAATTTAAAAATCTTGTTCTTACCTCTAATGAGCTCTCGGCCATGAAGCCTTATGGAGGAGGAAATTTTGCAATTGTTGTTCAAAATTCACAATATTTCAACCCAATGTTCCTAGGGTATTGTAAGGATATCTCAATAGAAAGATCCCGGAAAAACTACGTTTTCACGTTAGTCGCAAGGCGAAAATCTAAGGTGTTCTTCAACTTTAAAGATGGAACTTGAAGAGGAGTTCTTCATGAGCTTCTAAGGAGTGCTTGGAGCTGATTGGAACATAAGAAGAGGAGCTAAAAGTTGCTAAGGATCGACTTTTACGCTTGGACATTATTAGGGATTATTGAGGTAAAATCTTCATCTTCTTAATGAAATTGAAGATTACATGTTATAGTAGTTAAGAAATGAGCATGTGGTATATTTATTGAAGTTTGAAAAGATTTGGATCATGTCGACATATTAAAACCGAAAAATGGACAAGTTAGTCATTAATGTTGTAATTAATTTAGACGGTAGTTACAATCGTCGCATGTTAAGGAAGAAAGGATTTATAGTTGTTGTAATTGTTAATATGTATATAACATTTTGGAATAACAACTTGGATTGAAAAAGGAATTGAAAGGAAATTGATAATTGTTGTGACATTGTAGCCGAATAGGGCTTGGAATTATTGGACAAGTTTTATATTGATTGTGGGGCAGAATTTTACACGTCCTATTAGGCGTGTAATCCCCTTTGTATTTGCTGAATTGTTGGGCCTTGAAAAAGGTGGAAAAGTACGTAGAAACAAAGGAAGTTTTGTCCGATTTTCCGTAAAATTTGGTGACTTTACACTTAGAATATTCTACGTTTGAAGCTAGAGGTTAATAGACGTATTATGGTCATTATAGGTTGAAGTACTAAGTATAGCGTATCCTACTTGAAGGATGGAATAACTATCAAGGTTGAAGTACTTTGGAGCATTTTGCTACTTGTCGATAATCGTCGCGAGGTATGTGAACCTCTTCCTCCTTTTGGGCATGATTCTATGTATGAAATATACATGTGGTGTTATTTCATGATTCCTTCTACTCTTAGAAGTTAAGAGGTATGTATGTTGATTTACTCTATGTGAAAGTTATATCTAAGTTATCCTAAGTTCTTACCAAGTCTTATGGGGGATGTTGGTAAGAGTCGTTAGGAAGTATTTTGAGTCGAGTTGACTTTGCTAATTTACTGCACGAATGAGAATAAGTATCGAACAAGCCATTGCAGCGTTAATATAAAATGTATCGACAATCAATTATATTAAAATGAGTAGAATTCTCCATCTGCATAGAAACTAAGATAAGACAAAATTGTATTACATTTTCTAGATCATGGCTGCTTTAATAAGATCGTTATAAACAAGTATAACCTATTCACGACGCACAAAAGTATATGTTACTTAATTTAAAGAGTTTACGTTATGAATTTCTAAGACTATGAACTTTAAATCCTTAAAAGGTTAAGAAACTTTATTTTTCAAGTTATGGGACTTGATTCTTAAAGGAAGAAATGACTTGATTTAAAAGTATAGAATACTTGATTTGGAAAGTATGGATTTCTTGACATTCTTAAGATAAGAGACTTGAAATTCTAAGTTAAGAAACTTGATTTCTAAAGTTAAGAGACTTGAATTATTTTGAAAGTTATGTAACTTGATTTGAAAGTATAAGTCTCTTGGTTATAAAAGAAAGAATGAATTAGTCTAAGGCATAAAGTTAGTATAACGGCTTTATGGGAAGTTGGTTATAACAACTTTATGGAAGGTTACAAGAATGGTTTTCTCTAGTAATGTAAACAAAGAAATGACTTGAAATAAGGAAGGGCAATTTGATTTAAAGGTATCACTTGCTTAAAGTTTTAAAGTAAGGGTCACTTGATTTAGAAGCCGAGAAATGTATTTCTAAAAATGTAGTGACTTGTTTGAAATGTAGACATGCCTTGATACTACGGGTGTTAGTATCTTGAGATTTTATATGAAAAGGAGTCTTTTGAAAAGAATGGAAGTACGTAGTACTTTGCGTTAAATTCCCGGATTTTTATGTGAAACGAAAAGTGTCTTGAGTATATAAAATGAAAGTCTAAAGATTTTATGAACTTGCCTATGCTATCTTGTGATAGTCTTGAGTGCAAGTATTATATGTTTATGTTGCCGTGACTCTCAGTTGGAGGGCCGGCTGTCTTGTTGTGAATTTACTTGGACGTACCGACAGTGACGGAGGCTTCCACGGGTATGCTTCCATTATGATTGATCCTTGGACATGCTTATACGATGTGGGATTCCGGGGCATGCGACCAGGATGCGGGTTAGATTCCCGGATTGTTTTTATTACTCCTTGGACATGTTTATACGATGTGGGATTCGGGGGCATGCGACCAGGATGCGGGTTAGATTTCCGGATTGTTTTTATTACTCCTTGGACATGCTTATACGATGTGGGATTAGGCAGCGACCGAGGCGGGTTAGATTCGGATTTATTTTATTACCCGTGGCCATGCTTATCGATGAGGATTGGGGCATGCGACCGTGTTATGTACTATTACTCCATGGACTAGCTCCCCATGAAGACATGTACCCGAGATGAGGGATTCCACGGGCATGTTATATACAATTATTACCCCATGAATTAGCTCTCCATGAAGTCATGTACCCGAGATGAGGGATTCCACGGGCATGAGATATATATATATATTTCATATGTGTACGCCGACAGTGAGGTAGGATGCCACGGGAGCGTCACATGGTTATATGTTACACTTACGGCTGTCGGCAGTGTTGGGGGATTCCACGGGCATGAGATATATAGATATATTGTATATGTGTACGCCGAGAGTGAGATAGGATGCCACGGGCGCGTCACATGGTTATATTTTACACTTACAGTTGTCGGCAGTGATGGGGGATTCCACGGGCACGCTTTGATATTTGTGGGCTTGAGATCCTTACTTGATTGTGTGATGATATTTGAGGGCTTGTGTCCATAGCCCTGGTGTGACTATTGTTCATGTGTTGAAATAGTCTGTACAAGGTAAAACTGACTTTCATTACTTTCATTTAGGCAAGGCACTGATGTCTTTATTATTTTGGTTATCATACATGTCTCAGCTTTATTATAAATGTATGATTTCATTCTGATATTTTGATTTCACATACTTGGTACATATTTCGTCTTGACCTCGCTTGGGGCTGCGTTAATCTGCGAGTTGAGGTACATAACTTGCTGATCCGCACTCTTATGATCACTGTTCAGTTCTTGGAAAGCTCCATTTCTCCGGAGGCTTTGTCTTTTGATACGATTCCCTGAGGTTGTAGGTTTATGTACATTCAGGGGTATGGCGGGGCCCTATCCCGTCACAGTTGTTATGTCAAAACTCTTAGAGGTCTGTAGTCATATCTTGTGGGTCGCTTTGTAAAACAAAATGGAGGTAACTGCTTTTGGTTTTACATAGTTATATGTATCCAGGAAGGTAGCCTTATCGGCTAACCTGTTATTTATTTCTGGTTAAGTTTATGTATGTTCCGCTGATTATCTCTGATGTATACCTGTAAGGGTGCCTAGGTAGGGCACCAGTCGCGGGCCCGGGGTCGGGTCGTGATAAACACGTTCTTCCACAAAGTCATTCTAACTTTCTTAAAAACTAAAACTTTACCAAACACCCAAAATCTTCCCGAACCCCTCAGAATATCTACCAAACATCAAATCAAGTGATAAATCACGTTCCAAACCTAATAGGACAGTCGGAATTCAATTTCGAATACATTTAACAAAAAGTTAACATTTAGTCAAACTCTCTAATTCAAAATATAAGGAAACTCAAACTTATAATTTTCTCTTCGATACTAATCTGATTGCCTCGATAATTATGCCACCCACACCCATAAGTCAAATACATTGGAATAAGGCTAATGGAAGGGTCACTTTGGGAACAAACGTCTAAAATTACAAGATGACCAAACGGGTTGTTACATTAAGTAAGGGATTCATTAGACCTAGTATTTGTCTTTGGGCTGCTCCGGTGTTATTTGTGAACAAAAATGATGGGTCTATGTGTATGTGTATCAAATATCGGCAATTAAACAAGGTGAATATCAAGAACAAATATATGATACCTCACATTGATGACTTATTTGATCAGCTTTAGGGTGCTTCAGTCAATTCCAAGATTGATTTGAGGTTCAATTATCATCACCTAAAAATTAGGGTGGAGGATTTCCCTAAGATAACTTTTAGGATGTGTTATGATTGTTGGCATTAGCAAGAATGACATGTGATAGTTTTGATGACTGACAAAGAGAATGCACGAGGTTAATGAATCAGGTCCATGAACTTGTTCTATCAATAGGCAAATTTAGTACAGAGTGAATTAGACTTAGGACAGAGGTTGAATGAACCAGGTTGGAGAACATGTTCATTCTCAGACACAACAATGAGACAAAGTCGACAATAACATATGCAATGAACAAGTCCAGGAATGTGTTCCTTCTCATAATCCTACTACGAGTAGCATTTATATTTTTATGGTAAGATTTGGCGTACAAGGCGGCAAGATTCCATGGTATACTTATCAGGATTTTGCACCATACTTATCATGATATTTTAGAGTCCTACCAGAAAACTAAATGTGCGAGAAGGTGTAAGAATCCTAAACCACCTCAAACTCTATTCTACCTTGATAGGACATATCAAGCATTGTTTAGTTCAGTCGCATCAATGAATACAAAGAGCTATAAATATCAAGTCTACCATGAAGAACACTATGCACTCACAAAGACGAAATTAATAATATTGAGCAATCAATGATATACTTGAGAGAGTTTTGCTTCAAGAGTTGCGATCCTAATAAAATGAAGAAGATTTAAGGAGTTGGTCTACTAAATAATGTTTTATAGTTCTTATGTCTATATCTGTGTATTAGGTTGATTATCGAGTTGTACCTTTATCCGCTTTCATATAACCAAATTGAATAGGTATATAAGTTAGTCAAATTCAACTTCAAGTTAGAGTTAAACTTAAAGGTTGCTTACTAGTCTAGGTAGATAAGTGAGATAGGAATTAGAGTTTATACATCTTAGGTTACAGAGTTTGTAACTTAAATTTGCAGAGGCTCACTTTGTAATGGAGTTGGAAATAAATCCTACAGAGGTGTATGTCATGGTTTTTACTGCCCATGTGAGCCAAGCGACTTCAACGTAACATACTTTATTATTATTTACTATTCTGCATAGGCCACACTTAGAACATGTAGAATAACATGTTTCATCATATAGACAAAAATTAAGTATTGTATAGGTTAAACAACTAGGTGTGCTGAATATTAATCGTCAATATGAGTTCTTAGTGACGATATTTGGGTTGACCAATGCCCCAACAACCTTCATGGATTTGATGAACAATGTGTTCAAACCTTATTTGGATTCTTTTGTTATTATCTTTATCGACAACATTTTGATGTACTTTCATAGAAATGATGAGGATGAGCAACATTTAAGGATTGTGTTTGGAATTGTGAAGGAGAAGAAAGTTTATGCCAAGTGTTCAAAGTGTGAGTTTTGGATTAGTTTAGTGGAATTTTTAGGATGCATTGTGTCTGAAGAGGATATTATGGTGGATCTCAAGAATATTAGTACAGTTAGATATTGGATTAGACTTGCTTGAGCTAACTAGGTTCAGAGTTTCATATGTCTCGCATGTTATTATCAGTGATTTATGTGGGGATTTTCATCCATCGCATCCCTATTGACTAGATTGACTCATAAAGATGTGACATATCAGTGATCTGATGAGTGTGAGATGAGCTTTAAAAAGCTTAAGACTTTGTTGACTAGTACTCTAATCCTATATTATCTATAAAGGGATAGAGCTCTATAGTATATTGTGATGCTTTGGGAGTTGGCCTTGGGTGGATGTTGA
The DNA here is from genome assembly GCA_029844215.1 of Przewalskia tangutica. Lineage (NCBI taxonomy): Eukaryota > Viridiplantae > Streptophyta > Magnoliopsida > Solanales > Solanaceae > Przewalskia > Przewalskia tangutica. Next base: position 14,569,876 of record CM056738.1, read on the forward strand.
TGCATAAAGGCAATGTGATAGCCTATGCTTTGAGGTAATTGAAGATGCATGAGAAGAATTATCTTACGCATGACTTGGAGTTAGCGGTGATGATGTTTGTATTACAGATTTGTAGGCATTATCTTTATGGGAACATTTTGAAGTATTCATAGATCATCGGAGTCTTTAGATCATATTCAATAAAAACGATCTTAATTTGATGCATTGTAGATAGTTGAAGTTGCTCAAGGACTTTGACATGACTATTATTTATCACCCGTACAAGGCCAATGTAGTGGTAAAAGCCTCGTATTTAAAGGCGGTGAGTGTAGGTAGCCTAGTATTATTATATGTAGGGGAACATCCTTTCGCTGTGTATGTTAAGTCATTGGTCAATAACTTTGTGAGACTTGACATTTCTGAGCCCGGTAGAGACCTAGCTTGAACGGAGTCAAGGTCCTCATTATTGGAGAAAATTTTACTTAACAGTTTGATGATGCAACATTGTGTAATATTTGTGACAAGGTGTTACGAAGGGAAACTAATGAGGTGATCCTAGATGGTGCATGCATTTTTAGGATTAAGGGTAAAATTTGTGTTCCTATATTTTGTGATTTAACTAGGTTGATCATGGAAGAGGCACATAGTTTGAGGTATTCTATTCATCATGGGGCTACAAAGATGTATCATGACTTGAAGAAAAATTATTGGTGGTGTAGGATTAAGAGGGATATAGTAGAGTTTGTATCTCGGTGTTTGAATTGTTAACATATGAACTAATAGCATCAGAAGTTGGGTGGTGTGATCTAGAGGATGCCCATACTCGGAAGTGAGAGCGGATCACCATGGAAAGTTTCGTAGGATTTCCCGGACTTTGGGGATATTTGATGTTATTTGGGTCATTATGGTCTATGATAAGTTTACCGAATCTATACATTTTATTCTGGTTTAGACTACCTACAATTCTACGTAGTTGGCCAAAATCTACATCCGGGAGATAGTTCATTTATATGGGGTGCCCATTTCTGATGTAAAAATCCCCGTGAGCTTAAAGTTTCAATTTGATCCTGAAGGTGATAAGCTCGGAATTCCAAATATGGTTGATCATTCAATGATAATATGCTTAAAATTGCATGAAATATGGAGCGGTATTGAAGATTGGACTTGAAAATTTGAGAATAAGTCATTTATTTTTTGGCCTTCTTGTTGGTCTTGGCTGAGACCATGTTTTTCCTTTAGTTTATATTTAATTCCTAGCATATCTTTTACTTCTCATTAGAACCTCATTAATAAGCAATGTATTAAAAAGGGATTACTAGGCCATGTAATAAGGGAACTAGGCCGAAAAGCCTTCCAAGAAAGTGACTAGGCCGAGGGTAAGAGGCCGAGTTGGCAAGGACAAGAATCATCTAGAATATGAGGCTTCCATGAGGAGAACTCATGAACTAACGAGTTCATGTATTTGAGACATCAATATCAACCTAGGGGAGATGAAGAGTTGACCAAAAACAACTCACCAAGGCACATATGCAAGGAATGAAACATATTCCAAGAAAATGAGATTTTTGAGGAGTCAAGTTCATGAATTCTTCTACATGGGAATCACAAAGGGGTGTGAAAGAGATTGAGTTCATCCTTGTCCCAAAGTAAACCCAAAACCTTTCCTATTGATGTAGTTAAAGCCGAGAACTTCCTTGTTCCCCGTGAAAACCGAAACCTTTCCCACTTGTCCATACTTGGCCGGTAAGTTCATGTAGTTTGTGTCCTTTTTTTATCCTTCTATAAAGTCCATGTATTATTATAAATAGGACCCTTAGGATACTGTAAATGGCAGAGAGTTGATTTATGAAAATTATTTAAGTTTTACTCAATTGCTAAGTTATTCAATTTGCATGTTGTCTACCTTAGTTGGTCCTTGTGTGGGCCTTCAGTTTTTGTGTGAACCAAACCCCTAGTGTAAGTTAAAGCTAGGACTTGTATGACCTAATTAAACCCAAGCTAAGGTCCCTTCAGTGTAAGTTTGGTTAGGACTTGTATGACCTAGCTAAGCCCAAGGTTAAGGAACTCCTTTGGTGCAAGTGGATGTTGGAACTTGTGTGATCCAACCAAACCCAAGCCTAGGGTCTATCATAAGGTTACCGGCCACCCTCACTTGGTTTGTACACGAGCTTGTATTTAGAAAGCTCGGCCAAGTCCTTCTCCAATTGGCCTACTCCACTTGGTGTCGACTCGAGCATTAAGAACCTTATGTCTCTATCCTTGTCCATATCGACCGATCATCACTTGGTTTGCACCCTAGATTGCACCAAGAAACTCGTGTCCATTTCTTATCCAAACCACCATATTATTTCCACCACCACATCCCACAATATTTCCTAAACATCTCGTCCTTAACTGAAACTATACATACATATACGTCCCATCCAGATAATACTCAAACAGTCTGCATAACACACCTTACTGGTACCTCACTATTTTTATCCAGTTGTCATCACCTTGCCACCACCGAACCCCGACCACCAACACAACTCTCAACATATGTTGAACACCCCCATAAAATGCCTAAGTCCGACTCTATCCTAAACTACCCAAAACTGCCCCACAACACCATACTGCCTGACAGAAACACCCCACTTTGAGTCCCATTTTTAGATTGATCCGTACACAATCAAGCCCCGACCCACTTATACCCCTTCTTACTTATATCAAATTGGTATCAGAGCGAGGTCATCTCGTCCCAAGCTTTAACGTTATGGCTCACATAAAATAAGAAAGATTGAGGAGAATCGTAAGTGACTTTCTTGTGGAACGTGCGCAAGCCTTGAGAAAGGAACTTGCAGAGTATGTCATGATGAATAATGCCGAATCTGTGGTTGTACAAATCAATCCAAGGCATGAGTAGGGCAGTACCTCTTTCGCTAATGCACTATATGATATTGAAGAAGAGGACAGTGCCACCTTAAATAATCCATTGTATAGTCACGAATGTAGGAATCATTTTTTATGGAGAAATCTGTAATCGAGGAGTTCGTGGAAGAAAATATTACTATTGCAAAGGAGCATGACAATTTAGTAATCCAACATGTGTTGAATGTTCTTGAAGAACACGAGGAGACACAATGAGATTCATTATTTTATACTTGTTGCAAGGTAAGTGATAGAGTGTGCAACATGATCATTCATGGAAGAAGTTGTGTTAATATGGCTTCCGTAGAGATGATGAACAAATTGAACCTACTTTCATGCAACCATTTTAACCTTTATAATTTCCAACGACTAAACCAAGACGAGGGACTAAGAGTGGTAAAACAAACGTTTGTTAGCTTTCGGGTTGGCAAGTACGAAGACGAACTATGGTGCAACATCCTACCTATGGATATGTGTCGTATTTTATTAGGTCGATCATAGCAACTTGACAGAAAGGTGCAATATGATAAAGAAAAGAATATTTATTCTTTTAAAAAATATGATAAAAAACTCGATTGATACCATTGTCACCTAGCAAGGTGAAAGCCATGAAAATCAGAAGTGCAATGAAACGCCAAATCGAGGCTGTTATACCCCGTATTTCCAGAGTATGTACGTAAGGGAATACGTACGAAAGTCTAGCCTTAAAGATAAGCCTTGGACGTTTTTATTTGTACACAACTCACTAAAAGAATCGTTTTCCGACGAAACGTTTCCACGACTTCGTAGGATAAATTCCGCTATGCCATTTCTAATTTTGCGGATTTTTCCGAGAGGCGAAACATTTTGGACCAACGGGAGGCGACACTTGTCACCTCCAATTGATGGACTTGAAATCGCCCATTTGGACGATTTGGACTAGGAGAGCACGTTTTTGTGCCTTGTGCACAAGTCAAGGAGTTGGTAGGATATTTGTGTATAGTTAATCCTCACCTACACTTGCCTTGCACTTGTCTAAATCTTGGCCATTGGTTGGCCACTTCGACCTATAAATACCCCTTAAGATGAAGAGTTCTTCATCCACAAATTACTTTCAAGTCTTGAAAATCCTCCTTCTCCTTGTTAGCCATTTCGTCCAAGCCCTCTTCCCTCTAGCCTAAGTGGCCTTGGCCGAATACCCCCTAGCCTAGCCAAAAATCTACCCCCTCCTTGGTAGAAAAGTTACCTTCTGTATCGTTATAATGCCCAAAATACCTAGCCCAAATACCTTAGTACTTAGTAGAAGTTGTGAAGAACTTCTAGGGTTCTTGGAGCATACAACTTAGGAGCAAAACCTTGCTCAGTAGCGACTTTTCTAGGATATTATTGGGCTTACCGAGGTAATAATCCTAACCTCTTTGTATTAGAGAATGCATCTGTAGAAGTATAAGAATAAGTATTAATCACTTAGAAGAATATCACGAATAGAATTGAACTGTTACCACAAGAAGGGTTTAAAGAAGAATAATCAAACTATACTTACATAGAATTTGTTTTCCTGATGACTTATATAGCTCACCGGGTAGGGAAGTCTGCCCGACTTACCGTAGAATTATGAACCCTCTGTTTAGAATGACCTTGAGTAGTCTTTAATAGATATATGTGACTATTATAGTGACTCTCTGCGACATATTCAACTTAGCGGTGGTTTTATTTGAGAAGGTATGTGATTCTTCCTAAAGCATGATATTTTACAATATACTTACGGCAATGCCTCACGGCTTAAGCCTGAATAATACTTACGGCAATGCCTCACGGCTTAAGCCTGAATAATACTCACGGCAATGCCTCACGGCTTAAGCCTGAATAATAAAGAACTGAAAACATTTCAAAAGACTACTGAATCATATTAACAGAAGAGAACTAATTGGTTTTTAAAACAGAAGCTTAAGAGTTATACTAGCTTTATGGGAAGTAAGTATAACCACTTAAGATTTATAAAAGAAACAAGTTTGTCTATGTGTTTATAACAGACTTATATTTTGAAAAGAATAATAAAGATGGTTTGATAAGTAGACATGATATGATGCTATGTGTGTTAGTATCTTGTAACGTTTGTATAGGTGAGTATCCTTGTTGTGCTTATGTTGTTTAAAGATAAGTTGTTATGTTAGTATACTATCACTCACCTCTTGAGATGATACCGGGGTTGGCGCCTCCGACGCGAGGTAGACTCGGCGATGCAGGACCATGATTCGAGAATACCTCATGCGGGTCCATGGGGCATATGCGGAGCTACGAGAGTTCCAGTTTAGTATGCGGGGTTATTCCTCATGCGGTCTGTGTTGCCATGCGGACAACGAGTCGGGGCGATGCAGGAGTAGCTACCCTCGATGCGGGTTATACCTCATGCGGGCCCGTGTGAGTGGCCTATGCGGACTCGAGTCGAGGATTAGGCTTGCGAGAATGATGATATGGGCGAGTGGCCTGTTTCGATCATTCGCGGCCTAGACAAGACCTACTACAGTTACCTATTGTTGCTCTTGTTTGTGATGTGGCACTACGTGCGGTTTCCTTGGTTGTTTCACATATTTGTAAACTGGTTTTAAAATGATATGTTTTCATTTAAGTATTTCTGATTTCGCATACTTAGTACTGTTGTCGACCTCCTTGAGGCTGCGTTCATGCCGCGGTAAGGGCAGCAGTGCTAGATCCGCATCCTTAGGATCTCTACGTTGGTGTCGGGAGCTCCATCTCTTCGGAGGCTCTACTTTTGGTATGATCTCCTGTTGTAGTTAGTTTTATCAGATCGGTATGGCGGGGCCCTGTCCGCCATAGTTGTATATTTCCTTAAGTGCGTAGTCATGTTATGCGATGTCGGATGTAGCGCTAAACCATGATTATATATATATATCGAAAGCGATGTTTTCTCACATAAGCGTGTCTTATTTTATAAATCGTTTCATGTCTTGCTTTATATTTCCTGATTACTCGATGTATGACTACTTGGGTGCCGGTGAGGCACGATCCACGAACCGGGCAGTCGTGACAAAAGTGGTATCGAAGCGATTGATCTCGGAAAGTGTCTACGAACCGTATCTAGTAGAGTCTTGATTATCGGTGTGTTGTGCACCACACCAATAATCGAGAGGCTATAGGATATTTAGGATTGGTTTCCATTCTTCTCATTACGAGATCGTGCTTTAGAGGCGTGTTATAGGTTGGACCTCTAACGTATTCCTTTCTATGCTGATTATGCCTCGCGTAAGGCAACCGGGCCTGAAGGGCAAGGCGGCGAGGAGGCGCTAGCAGACACCCAGTCACGAGGCTCGTGCCCGTCTATACGAGACGGCGAGTTCTATGACGCCGCCGGCCCAGCGAGACCACAGTACCCACTCACGTCCCACGGCCTAGGCGGAGGTTAGGGTACAAGGAGATGCGACTTTTGGCTAAAGTTGTGGCCCGTCTGAGAGAAGGCTGGATCGGCGATTCAGTTCAGCTCGGCCCAGTCGTACCGTTGTTCACCGAGGCGAGAGAGTTTGAGGCTACGAGACTTCTTGAGTTGTAGCCGCGGAGTTTTATGGGTCGAGGCGGAGGATGATCCGCGAGGAGTTCATCCGTCGGCCGAGGATTTTGAGAGTGATCGGGCGTCGGAGACCGAGTCCGTGATCTTTGGTTCACATAAATGCGTGATACGCGATCGATTGGTTTGATTCATGGGAGTTATCCGGGAGCACGCGTCCCGGCTACTTGGGATGAGTTCTCAGAGGCTTTCCTCACTCACTTCTTGCCTCGCGGATGAGGAGGCGCGGTGATAGATTTTTCTGAGGCGAGAGGGCGCCTTGTCGGGAGTACAATGTCGAGTTTGATTCATTGGCTCGATATGTCCCGGCATTGTAGCGAATATGGAGGATAGGGTGCACCGTTATGTCACCGGGCAGACGACTATATGGCCGAGTCATGTGCGGGGTTTCTCTCGGCCGGGTATGGACATTACCGCGTGCGAGCTCACGCCCTTGGATGCGAGGCGCAGAGGTCGACGAGTGGGCGATGCGAAGAAGGCGGGGCGGGAGGGTCTTCGGTGGTTATCGTGGTGGCGGCCTCGGCAGCGATCTAGGTCGCACCACGGCCGGCTCGAGCACTCCTGCGCGTCCTCGGCCTGGCGAGTTTTGAGGCGGCCGGGCAGGGCTTGGGCGTCGCAGTAGCGAAGTGCGGCGATCGGGACCACCCCGGTGTGGCCGTCGCGGTGGATCCCATTACGGGAAGTGTGGTACTACTTTTGGAGCTTGTTCTGATTGTAGCCAGCAGGTCTCTTTGCGAGGATTGTCCGACCGAGGCGTGGCGGTGGTAGGGCTCGGCCGAGTTGTTGCGCCGCCATCATCTCCTACTGATTACTCGCCGGGCGGGGTTCATATGGGTCAGCCAGTCGCGCAGAGGTCGTGGCTCGGGTCCCGATTCAGCGGTCCTCGAACCGCATCTATGCTTTGTCCGGTAAGCGGGATCGGAGGCCTCACCGATGTCGTCGCGGTACCTTATCGGTTCAGGTTGGATGTTTATGCCTTGATAGATCGGGTTCTACTGTCTATATATCTCCCTTGTTGCTAGTAGGATAGGGATAGAGCACGAGTCCATAGACCCTTTCGAGGTAGCTACGCGCCGATGGTGATTCGGTGGTAGCTCGGCGGGTATATAGGGCTTGTCTGTGACCATTCTGATCGTCGGACCGCCGACTTGATAGAGTTGGAGATGATTGACTTCGACGTGATTATGGGGATGGATTGGCTAGCTTCATGCTATGCCAATGTAGACCGCAGAGAGAGTAGTACGGTTCAGTTTCCGGCGAGCCGGTTGTTGAGTGGGAGCACCAGTATCGCCGGCGGGTAGGTTTATTTCCTACCTCAAGGCTAGGAAGATGGTGCGAAGGGTATATCTACCATCTAGTTCGAGTGTTTGATCACGAGGCTGCGGTACCATATTTTCGATCCGCCTCGTAGTCACGAGTTCCCGACGTGTTCCCGATGACCTCCCGTATCCTCCCGAGAGGAGATTGAGTTTTGTATTGACATATTGCGGATACTCGCCTATTTCCATTCCGCCATACGTAATGGCACTGCCGAGTTGAGAGAGTGAAGGACCACCGAGGGATTTCCGGAGAAGGGCTTCATTAGGCCCATGTTTCCCGGGGCGCCAGATTGTTCGTGAAGAAGAAGGGCGACGCCGCGCATGTGTGTTGATTACGGTGGTGAACAAGGTGACCATTAAGAATGATACCCCTTCCCGGGATTGATGATTTGTTCGACCGGTGGCGCGAGATGTTTCTCCAAGATTGATCTGCGTCGCTATCATCGAGTTCGTGTCGAGAGGTGGATGTCCCTAGATCGCATTCCGACGTGCGGGCATTATGAGTTCAGTGGTCATGTCTTTGGTTGACCAATGCTCGCCAGATTCATGGATTTGATGAACCGAGTGTTCAAACCATTTTGGACACGTTTGTGATAGTGTTCATTGATGATATCTTGGTTTATTCTCGCCAGAGCAGGAGCATGTGGAGCATTTGAGATTGTGGCCGATGCTTCTCCAGACCAGCGATTATACGCCAAGTTTTCCAAATGTGAGTTTTGGTGACTTGATGGCGTTTCTTGGGCATATTGCCGGGCCGATGGCATTCGAGTTAATACGGCAAGATCGAGCGATCAGACTTGGCCTGACCTACTACTCCGGCGAGGTTCGCAGCTCGGGCCTTGCAGGATATTATCGTGCGTTCGTGAGAAGTTTGCTTCTATCTCTCGCACCATTGACTAGGCCGACTCGTGGCGGCCAAGTTCGATGGTCGATGCTTGTGGCGTGGTTTCCGATTCTTGAAAAGAGACCGACGACCGCCCCGTTCTTACTCTTCCGCAGGGTCCAGATGGTTATGTCGTGTATTGTGACGCGTCGTGCATCGGTTGGGATGTGTGTTGACGCAAAGATGGCGTGGTTATAGCATACGATCCCGACACCGAGGAAACACGAGAGAACTACCCCACCCATGATTTGGAGTCGCACCGTGATTCACGCCAAGATCCGGAGGCACTATTTGTATGGGTTCACGTGGATATTTATACGCACCACAAGAGCCTCCAAAGATATCTTCACCAGGGAGCCGAACTTACGGCGAGACGGTGGTTAGAGTTGCTTAAGGATTACGATGTTGATATCTGTACCACCCGGGAAGGCCAATGTTGTGGCGTACGCCTTAGTCGTAGGTCACGGGGAGCCTATCGATGTGCAGCTAGAGGAGGACATGGTTCGTGATTTGCATCGCTTAGCGAGCCTTGTGTCCGCTTTGATTGATTACGATAGCGGGGGTTAGAGTTCGTGAGGTTGCCGAGTCTTCCATCGCCGGCGAGGTGAAGAGGCAACGCTCGAGGATCCGGGCTTTGATTCGATATCGTGATACGCCTCTTCGTGAGGCGCGGTCCTGAGGTAGCACGATGGGTGCTAAGGTTTGAGGGCGCATGTGTTCCGATGTTTCAGACTTCGCAGCAGGTTCTTGGGGAAGCACACGTAGCGTTACTCTATCCATCCGGTCGACCAAGATGTACCACGACCTTAGATCCGTATTGGTGGGATGGCTTGAAGAGGGACGTTGCAGAGTTCGTAGCTCGCCCGTGTTGTCGGAGTGAAGGTAGAGCACCGCAGGCCCGTGGTTTGTTACAGCGATAGAGATCCCGACCGGAAGTGGGAGGTAATCAACATGGACTTCATCACGGGATTACCTCGCACTCGGAGACATGATTCTATGGGTTATCGTCGACGGTGTCGAAAATCAGCCCACTTTCTTCCGTCAGACGACTTTTTCACCGAGGATTATGCCGACTTTACATCCGAGAGATCGTCGATCGCATGGAGTCCCTACTCGATCATATCGCATGCAGGAGCCCGCTTACGCTAACTTCTCGAGGTCCTTCCGAGGGGTTTAGGGACGCAGTGAGCACGAGTATCGCATTTCATCCACGCAGCACGGACGGGCAGAGCGCACTATCCGCACTGCGAGGATATGTCGCGAGCCCGTGTTATTGACTTCCAGTAGTTGGGAGGATCATTTGCCTCTAGTTGAGTTCGCAGATAATAATAGCTACCACTCCAAAGATTCGATGGCGCCTTATGAGGCCTTGTATGAGGAAGTGCGGATCGCCTATAGGTTGGTTCGATGTGGCGAGGGACGGCTAGTGGGACCAGATTTGGTACAAAGGTGCGGATAAGGTGAAGCTTATCCGAGAGCGCTATCGGACTCGAGTCGATGTAAGTCGATGCAGATCATCGTCGTCGGCATCTTGAGTTCGAGGTTCATGATTGGGTTTTCCTAAGGTGTCACCCATGAAGGATGTGATGAGATTCGGAAGAAGGGTAAACTGCTTCAGGTACATTGGGCCGTTTCAGATTGTCCGCAGGTAGGCAAGGTTGCCTATGAGTTGGATCTGCCGTCCGATCCGGAGGCGATGCATCCGGTTTTTCACGTATCTACGCTTGAGGAGATGTATCGGGATCCATCTAGGTACACCGATTGACGATGTCGGTGGATCGAGGGGTTATCGTATGAGGAGATTCCCATAGCGATAGTCGATCGTCGTTAGGCGTCTGCGACCGGACGCGGGCTTCCACAAAGTCTTGTGGCGAACGAGCTCGGGGAGATGACGTGGGAAGCCGAGGAGGACATGAGGCGGAAGTATCCTCACCTATTCCCACACCTCCGTAAATTCACTTTCCTACTTGTAAATTTTCGTTATCGCTTCGCCTAAGTGTTACTCAGAGCCGTGTGGCATTTACAATCGTTTAAGCTTCTTCGATAATCGTTTGGGAAGGAACATTCGACGAATGTTTCTGGGGGAGAATGTTATACCCGTATTTCCGCAGTATGTACTTAAGGGAATACGTACGAAAGTCTAGCCTTAAAGATAAGCCTTGGACGTTTTTATTTGTAAACAAATCACTAAAAGAATCGTTTTCCGACTAAACGTTTCCACAGCTTTCGTAGGATAAATTCCGCTTATGCCATTTCTAATTTTGCGGATTTTTCCGAGAGACGAAACATTTTGGACCAACGGAGGGCGACACTTGTCACCTCCGATTGATGGACTTGAAATCGTCCATTTGGACGATTTGGACTAGAGGAGCACGTTTTTGTGCCTTGTGCACAAGTCGGAGTTGGTAGGATATTTGTGTATAGTTAATCCTCACCCTACACTTGCCTTGCACTTGTCTAAATCTTGGCCATTGGTTGGCCACTTCTTGACCTATAAATACTCTTAAGATGAAGAGTTCTTCATCCACAAATTACTTTCCAAGTCTTGAAAATCCTCCCTTCTCCCTTGTTAGCCATTTCGTCCAAGCCCTCTTCCCCCTAGCCTAAGTGGCCTTGGCCGAATACCCCCAGCCTAGCCAAAAATCTACCCCCTCCCTTGGTAGAAAAGTTACCTTCTTGTATCGTTATAATGCCCAAAATACCCTAGCCCAAATAGCTTAGTACTTAGTAGAAGTTGTGAAGAACTTCTGGGTTCTTGAGCATACAACTTAGAGCAAAACCTTGCTCAAAGCGACTTTTCTAGGATATTATTGGGCTTACCGAGGTAATAATCCTAACCCTCTTTGTATTAGAGAATGCATACCGTAGAAGTATAAGAATAAGTATTAATCACTTAGAAGAATATCACGAATAGAATTGAATTGTACCACGTAGAAGGGTTTAAAGAAGAATAATCAAACTATACTTACATAGACTGTTTTCACGATGAGACTTATATAGCTCACCTGCAGGGAAGTCGCCCGACTTACCGTAGAATTATGAACCTCTGTTTAGAATGACCTTGAGTAGTCTTTAATAGATATATGTGACTATTATAGTGACTCTGCATGTGACATATTCAACTGGCGGTGGTTTTCATTGAGAAGGTATGTGATTCTTCCTAAAGCATGATATTTTACAATATAACTACGTGAATGCCTCACGCTTAAGCTCGAATAATACTTACGGCAATGCCTCACGCTTAAGCTCGAATAATACTCACAGAATGCCTCACGCTTAAGCCCGAATAATAAAGAATGAAAACATTTCAAAAGACTCTTGAATCATATTAATGAAGAGAACTAATTGGTTTTAAAATGAAGCTTAAGAGTTATTCTAGCTTTCTGGGCAGTAAGTATAACCACTTTAGTTTTATAAAAGAAACAAGTTTGCTATGTGTTTATAATGGACTTATATTTTGAAAAGAATAATAAAGATGGTTTGATAAGTAGACATGATATGATGCTATGTGTGTTAGTATCTTGTAACGTTTGTATAGGTGAGTATCCTTGTTGTGCTTATGTTGTTTAAAGATAAGTTGTTATGTTAGTATACTATCACTCACCTCTTGAGATGATACCGGGGGTTAAGCTGCCCTCCGATGCGAGGTAGACTCAGGCGGTCTGGGACCATGATTCGAGAATACCCTGCGCGGGTCGAGGGGCCTACGCGAGCTACGAGTTCCGTGTTAGTATGCGGGTTATACCTCATGCGGTCTATGTGCTACGCGACAACGAGTCGGGGCGATGCCGAGGAGTAGCTACCCTCGATGCGGGTTATACCTCATGCGCCCACGTGAGTGGCCTATGCGGACTCGAGTTCAGATTAGGCTTGCGGAATGATGATATGGGCGAGTGGCCTGCTTTCGATCATTCGCGGCCTAGACAAGACCTATTACGATTACCTATTGTTGCTCTTGTTTGTGATGTGCACTACGTGCGGTTTCCTGGTTGTTTCACACATATTTGTAAACTGGTTTTAAAATGATATGTTTTCATTTAAGTATTTTACAGTTTCGCATACTTAGTACCTGTTGTACTGACCCCCTTCGGGGGGCTGCGTTCATGCCGCAGAAGCGGCAAGCGTGCTAGATCCGCATCCTTAGGATCTCTACGTTGGTGTCTGAGCTCCATCTCTTCCGAGGCTCTACTTTTGGTATGATCTCCTGTTGTAGTTAGTTTTGTCTGATCGGGGTATGGCGGGCCCTGTCCCGCCATAGTTGTATATTTCTCAGAGGTCTGTAGTCATGTTATGCGTGTCGGATGTAATCGCTAAACCATGATTATATATATATATGCGAAAGCGATGTTTTCTCACATAAACTGTGTCTTATTTTATAAACTGTTTCATGTCTTGCTTTATATTTCCGCTGATTACTCTGATGTATGACTACTTGGGTGCCCCGGTAAGGCACCAGTCACGGGCCCCGGAACGGGTCGTGACAGAGGCTCTCTTACTTGATGTACGAAGAATAGAAAAAGAATCAAAGAATGGGAGACCTATAGAGATATTGGTGTGTGAAGGGAAAGATAATCTTGTGGGAGGCACAGAGGAAAGGACCTACGGGGAGGAATTTCCTAAGGTCTTTACATCCGGAACACTACATATGAAAGAGAGTGAACTTGCGCTTGATTTATTTTCAAGAAGTTCATTGGCTACTCCCCAAGACTATGGATGCCGAGGGCAAGAATTGTTAGGCGAAAATGTAATCGAAAGTACCTTATCCCCTACGCGGTTACCTATCTTATTGGTACCAAAGAAAAATAAAGTTTGGCATACGTGTTTTGGTCGCCACCTCTCCATGGAGTGCACAATCCCTATGTCGAGATTGAAGAATCTTCTGGATAAATTTGCCACTGTACCACCACCGATGGAAAGTATTGAACATGTTTTTGGTTTATTTTCGAGAAGTTCATTGTCCATTCCTCGAGCCTACAGACACAATTTGGAAACAATTAAAGAAGTGCAACAACACGTGCAAGAAACATTAGAAGAGGGCCTTGTCCAAAAGAACTTTAGGATGTATATGGTACCCAACTTGTTGGTGCCAAAAGAAAATCGTTACACTCTGTAATTCCAGGGCACATAAGTGAGAACGTAAGTAAGGAAATAAGATTTGAATGTTGGAGGGAAAGTATATTTACACTTTCTATATAGAATCATTTTGGATACAACAAATGTGACGACGAGAATTAATATTAGTGGGTGAATTCTTTCCAAATGGAGTTATGGACTTAGGATTGCATTATTAATTCTTGGCATTGATGATGTGAGCCAATCGAAAATTTCACAATTTTGGAGGGGTGTCCATCGAAATTTTAAGTATTTGGCTAAGTATGAAATTATTTTTGTTAAGAGAATTATGGGCAAATAAGAGGGTGACATGTGTCCCTCCCCACTTGTGTATCAAAGCTCTAATTATATATATGTATATGTATTGCAAAATTGGCTAAGTGTGGGAGATATTATAGTGAAGACAAGTGGATAAGTGGACAAGTGGGTCCCCCTCCACTTATGTTACATACACCTTATGCACAAGTCTTGCAAGACTTGATCTCACAAATATCTTCATCTTTCAAACCTCTCTTCTCTCTCCCTTAACCTCCAAGTTTTGAAAATACCATGGCAAAGGGAAGAACAATATTAGTTTCTCTTCCAAGATTAAGCTCCTTAACCAAGTTCTAAACCAAGTCTACACACCAAAACAATGGGTTATAGTGTTTGTCCGAATCTGCCTAAGAGGAAACCTTAAGCTTGTTTATGAACCTTACGGAAGGAAAACAAGAAAGCAAGATGGTTACAAGCTTGTAGAGGATACGTGTGTGTGATTGTAACGTGTAGAAGTGGTACTAAAAGTGAGGAAGGGCCGAGAGCTTTGGACTGTTTTGGGCTAAGTTTAAGGTAATATTTCTTCTTCCTCTTGAAGTAATTGGAAGTTACATAATGTTATAGTTGAGAGATGAACTTATGCTAAGTAAAATGGAGAATAAGAAGTGCATGTGACATTTGGCATGTTAGCCGATTTAATGGACTGTTTTGTTGGTATTGGATTCGTGTTGTTATTGTTAGTATTGTCACTAATTACATGTTAGATTGAAGGAAATCTTGTTATTGAAAGATGTAATGGTTTATATAAAAGTGTTGGAATATGTATTGGATTATAAGACATTATGAAAAGGGTTTTGGATTGTTGTTGTTGGCCGAAACTATCTTAAAACTGTTGGATATGGTCGTGTTGTTTTAGGGGTTGTTTTAGGGGCTATTTTGTGGTGTTAAAATGCTGAAACTTTAGTTACCATTATGCATGTTTAGATGTGGTAATTGCTAACGTATGTCCTAAAGGAACGAGGGTGTAGAAATGTGTAGAAAGGCTTCATATCTTACCTTCATTGTTGTTGGAATATGGACTGTTTTCGTGGAATGTTTTAGTAAGGATTAAGGGGTTGTTTTACGTGAGAAATAGGTATGTGAATCACCTTGGTTGCTATTTTGGTTGTTCCCTTAATTGGTGTTTGGTTATTGATGTTATTGGCCTCATTTGGAAGTTGTGGATGAGAGTATAAATAGGGGAATTGCTGCCCAATTTTTTTTTAAGAAAGGAGAGTCATTATGTGGTATAGCGTATGCTAGTATTCAAGAAGTTGATAGACGTGTTATCGTTGTTATAGTTTGAAGTACCTATTTGGGACGTATTTTACTTATCGTGTTGGTATTGACAATAAGGTATGTGAACTATCTTTTCTTCTTTTGGCATGTTCTACGTACGAAATATACCTATGGTATTGATTCATAATTCATTCTACTCTAGAAGTTAAGGGGCATTCATGTTATTGATTTTATGCTAAAATCATGTTTAAATTGTTCCTAAGTCCTCATTAAGACATATGAGGAGAGATGTGGATATGCATAAGGATTCTTAGTAAGCGTTGGAGTCGGTTCGACTTGCTAATTTAATGTAACTGATAAGTATTAAGCACTGAGACTGCTTTAATAAATAATTGGGTATGTTTAATAGACGTGTTGAAATAATCTATTGCAGCGTTAAATGAAAAAGGTATCGACAAGCGATTATATTGAAATGAGTAGACTGTCATCTGCATAGAAACTAATATATAACCAATTTGTTTTACATTTTCTAGTTCACAGCTGATTAGATAAAATCTCATGATATAAATTACTAACGGCTCATATAAGAATTAATTAGGCAAATTCAAATCCGTTATCATCAATCAAATACAGGATTATTGGAAATATTCGAGGTATGTGAAACTCTTCCTTCTTTCTTTGGCGTGATTTATATCAAAGCGAGTGTACGGCGGACGTACATAATTTTATTGGATCCTAATCCTTAATGATATGATAGTGCCTTTGAGCTTTCAAAAGATGATTTCAAAGTGATGCATGATATGATAGTGCCTTGGCTTTTCCTAAAATGAAGGTTCATTATAAAGATGATATTATGGAGAGTCAAAAGATGATTTAAATTGCAGGTTTGCTCATGATAGCTATTCGTGCAAAGTATTCTTATTCCACTTCACCGGGCCCCTCACTTTAGGGCCGGAGATTTGATCCCATGGATAGGTATCCGTGATGCGAGTACAAGATACTCAGGCATGTATATAATATTTGATCCCATGGATAGGTATACATGATGCGAGTACGAGATACTCAGGCTAGGTATATGATTCCATGGACCGACCTCCATGATGCGAGTACGAGATACTCATGCGGTTATATTTGATTCCATAGACATGTATCCATGATGCGAGTACGAGATACTCATACAGTCATATTTGATTCCATGGACATGTATCCATGATGCGAGTACGAGATACTCATGCGGTCATATTTGATTCCATGGACATGTATCCATGATGCGAGTACGAGATACTCATGCGGTCATATTTGATTCCATGGACATGTATCCATGATGCGAGTACGAGATACTCATGCGGTCATATTTGATTCCATGGACATGTATCCATGATGCGAGTACGAGATACTCATGCGGTCATATTTGATTCAATGGACATGTATCCATGATGCGAGTACGAGATACTCATGCGGTTATATTTGATTCCATGGACATGTATCCATGATGCGAGTACGGGATACTTATGTGGTTATATTTGATTCCATGTACATGTATCCATGATGCGAGTACGAGATACTCATGCGGTAATATTTGATTCCATGGACATGTATCCATGATGTGAGTACGAGATACTCATGCGGTCATATTTGATTTCATGGACATGTATCCATGATGTGAGTACGAGATACTCATGCAGTCATATTTGATTCCATGGACATGTATCCATGATGCGAGTACGAGATACTCATGCGGTTATATTTGATTCCATGGACATGTATCCATGATGCGAGTACGAGATACTCATGCGGTCATATTTGATTCCATGGACATGTATCTGTGATGCGAGTACAAGATAATCATGCGTTATATATATGTATATATATATATATATATATATATATATATATATATATTATATATATGTTGATTATATGATCAGGCATGCATGATTTTGATATGACTCTCATTTGTTTTAAAAGGCATAGTTGACTCTCATTCTTAAGTGGTACAGTGATACAGTGGTACAGTGGTACAATGATACAGTAGTACCGTAGTGCAGTGGTACAGTGATACAAGGTACAGTTGACTCTTATTTTTATATGGCACAGTTGGACCTGGTATTTGACTTTCATACTTGTCTCTGTCATCTTTTTGTCAGTTATGATCTCATTTACTTACTTTATGTTACATACTTGGTACATTGTTGTACTGACCCCCTTTGGGGGGCTTCATTCATGCCCGCAGGTATAGGTACTCAGTTTGGTGATCCTCGAGCTTAGGATCTTTGCTCAGCGTTTTGGGATATCTCCATTGTTCCGGAGCTTAGTCATTTTGGTACAGGTCTTTCATTATGACTTATGTATATTCATGGGTACGGCGGGGCCTTGTCCCGTCAATAGTTCATTGTCTTACTCTTAGAGGTCTGTAGTCATGTGTGGGTTGGACATGTATATTTGTAGTTCGTTTGGACTATTCGATGTAAAGTGGCGGCCTTGCCGGCTTGCCTATTTTATTATAAGAGTTTTCATTAGCTTTCGCTGGTCTTATGTGATGTGTGGGTATAAGGGTGCCCAGGTAGGGCACCAGTCGCGGCCCGTCGGTTCGGGTCGTGACAAAAATGAAACTTGGTATATGCGCATTTATGGCCAAACATGTTATAACGTCACATGGGAGTGCAAGTCTCATATGTCGAGAATAGATAATTGTTTGGATAAGTTTAGTGGAAATAGGTTGCTTCCCAATATAAAGTTGAGGAACGGTTATCAACTAATGAAGACCTAAAAGGGAATTGAATGAAAGTTGGTCTACAAGATCCAACGTGGACGGTATGAGTGGCTTGTGGTGCCACTTGGATCGCGGTTGTCTCCAAACTCGTTCGTGAAGACCATACACAATGTCCTACGACCTTTTATGGGAGACATATCATCCAGGGTTTTCTTATGGACAACTCTGAGTTCTTAACTCTCCGAATTTGTACCGAGACCACATATATAATTGCAGTAATTGGTTACCTTGATTGGGCCTCTTTTTTTCATCATTTCATCCGAAATTATTGTACCATGGCTGCCCCTATCAATGAGCTAATAAGAAAGAATGAGTGTGAATGGTCTCAAGGAACACCAGGAACCACGGAAGGAAGGAAACGTGAAGCACCAATTTTAGTTATGCCAAGCCATAGAGAGTCATTTGAAGTTGAACGTAAAACTAGTGGAATTGGTGTTGGTGTCATCTTTTTTTATAGTACAAAATTGAATGGTACACGACATCATTATCCTACTTATGATGAACGCATTCATGTTAATCCAAGTAAAATGGAAACTATCTGTAGTTGGCCCGAACATACTAATGAAAATATGGTAAGGAGCCTCTGTGACTTGGCTTCTTTTTGTCAACACTCCATTAAAGATCATAGCACTCTTGTTACCCCTCTTCCGAACCTTGAAGTATTATTTGAAGTTGAGTGTGAGGTTGGTGGAATTGATTCCTTCTTAACTCAAGACAAGAAACCCATTGCTCCCTCTAGTGGAAAAGCGGCTCAACGTTTCATGGTAAAAACTTGTCCTCATATTTAGATGACGAGAATATGAGGAGGAATTTTTTTGAAGAAGGGGAGTATGATGTAAAACTCCTCGTGAGCTTAAAGTTAAAATTTGATCCTGAAGGTGATAAGCTCAGAGTTCCAAAGATGGTTGATCATCCAATGATAATATGCTTAAAATGGCATGGGATATAGAGCGGGATTGAAGATTGGACTTGAATATTGCACTTGAAGATTTGAGAAGAAGTCATTTATTTTTCGGCCTTATTGTTGGTCTTGGTCGAGACCATGTTTTTCCTTTACCTTATCTTTAATTCCTAGCTTGTATTTTACTTCTTATTAGGAACTCATTAATAAGACATATATTAGAAAGGGATGACTGTAACACCCCATTTTAACCGTGGTCGAAACGGGAGTACTACGTATAGTTGATTCCTAGATGTATTTAAAGGAGTCGCCACCTAATTAATTAAGTGAATTAGGACACATGATTTATTGCAATAAAATACTGCAATTAATCTCCATTTAATGGTCTGCGAAATTAATGAGATTCTGGATCAGGGTTCTTTATTATCCTAAAGGGAAGGGGTTAGGCATCCTTTAAGATCCGCTAACTTGCGGTTATCCGTTCAAACCTAGGTTAATTATGTATTGGCTTTTATTCTACCTATTCTAAGCATTTTTACATAATTTACAATTAAAATAAAATGCAATACAGAATAATAAAAACTAAAATTAAAGGTGACATAAGATAAAACTCCGGGACATCTGTAGTCCTTTTTAGGCCTTCTGCACAAGATGATCTCCGGATACCTGCATAAACACTTAGTAAAAATATTAGTAATAAAATAAACAATTTTAAAGTGATAGCAATAATTAATAAATAAAGCCAAAAATAAATTCGTCTTTTGTACAGGGGAGACCTTGGAAATCAGACGTAGATTCCTTCATTGACCAATATTAAAATAAATAAAACTTACAGATCCCCGCCAAAACAGTAATAGTTTTAAACACGGAGGGCTCAGATATAAAAATATATAAAGTGGGACATCCTAAACAAGTGTGGCTGCGAGAATTCGTCTTGCCAGCGCATGTTGGTTATCCGGTGTAAGTGGAAGAAATCATCATTGCCCAGAAAACTTCATTTATTTTATTTTCCGTCTTTGCAACTATGGAGGCCTCAAAAATCGACGGATAACTTTTTCATTGGCCAATTCAAGTTTGGTATCATGTTCAAATCAGTAAAATACAGTGTAGCATCTGTTCTAAATCAGTTCAAAGGGAAAAATTGCCAAAATCAGTCCGAACCCGACGAACAATAAACAACAGCAGTATTCAAAAGTTCACCGGAAAAACATGTTAAAAGATCAGTCCAACTCTGATCAAGGTCGCTGGAAAGACACCCAAACAGTAAGCCCGAAAGTAGAGTCAACAGAGGTCAGAACAACTTAAACACAAAAAAAAACGACGTAATGATTTGGGTGAACTCAAACAAGAACAGGAACGGATCCGGGCAAGGTCACCGGAAACATTACAATATCGCTGGAGACATCGAATCACATCCCAACAAGAACACAATAACCAAAATAATAAAATGGAGCAACTGTGACCTTCAGATGTCACCAGAGCCCATTTTTTCGGCGGCAACAATAGTTTCAAAATAACACAATATAAAAGTATATCACAATAAAAGAAGGGGATTCTGGACCAGACAATCTCTCCGCCAGTCGCCGGTGGTCAAATTTCGGCGAGGCAGAGACGTCGTAGTGTGTTTAAAAGGGAATAGCAGTGGGGGGAGGTTCGTCGCAACCAGTGGTGGTGGTCGACGGGGTGAGAATGTGAACACTGTGTGTGTATTCTCGTGGGATGTTGGTGTGGTTTTTCGGCGGTTTCACCGGCGACGGGAAAGAGGACAGGGAAGAGGGCGACGGGCAGGGGTGTTGTTGGTTTGCTAGGGCGACGGGACAATGGTATGGAGGTGAGCTGGGGCGGTTGCTTAGGGTTTTTTAGGGGTTCGCCGGAGCTTGGAGGAGAGGGAGACGGATGGGTGAAGGGAAAGTGAGGGGTCGGCGGCTGAGAGGGATGAGGGATTAGAATGGTGGGCTGAGCTAGTTTTTAAAATGGGGGTAGTGTATATTGCGGCTGGTAATGTAGTAAGGGCTGCTCCTTAGGTTTAAAGGAGAAGAGGTGTGCGGCTGGGTAGTGAAGTAGGGTAGGTGTTTTTGGGGGGTAAGGTTTTATTTATAGGGGGTATTTAGGTTTAGGGTTTTGGGTATTGGGTTTTGGGTATTGAGTGTTGGAGGAAAAAGATGAAAGGTGTATTGGGCCTCAGTTTGAGCTTCGGTTTTTGGCGGATTGGACTGGTCCAGATTGTGCCTTGGACTGGACTGGTTTGATGAAATGCAAAACGGGTTAATTATTAAAAAGAAAAATTATTTAAAAAAAAAAAGATGCAAAATTATAAAAATGCAAATGTTGATGCAATAATAATAAAATACAATATTTAACAAATATTTAATGCCTGATTAAAAGTAAAGATGGGATGTCAGTTAATTATTTAAAGAGATGCAAAATTAGTAAAACAAAATGATCACGCAACAATAATAACATAATATTTAAAAATATTTAATACCTAATTAAAGTAAAAACATGATGTCAATTTACAAAAAATAAAACAACATAGAATGTTAGGTAAAAAATATATAAAAATGTCAAAAATTGTGATAAAATGCGGTGTCCTAAAATGCTTAAAATTGCAAGAAATGACTAAAAGATGGGTCAAAATTGGGTGTCAACAGTTGTCCCTCTTTGACCGAAGACGATGAAAGAGTTTTCGGACAAAGACGTTGACTTGTAGCCAATTTTGTTCCCATCGTCAGAATTAAAACAAGGATCAAGCAAAGGATGGGCAAAAGCTGACACTGGGTCGTTATGATGCCAAGATAAAAGACAAAGCTGATGCAGATTCAAAATTTGTCCCAGTGTCGAATTATGAGAACACTAGGTTGCTGCAATGCTAGAAAATAAAAGCAGGCAGATGCAAAATTCAAAATTTGTCCCAGTGTCGAAGTATGATTGACACTGGGTTGCAGGTGATGTGGTGCTGGAAAAGACATGGTGTTTGTAGATGTTGATGAAGTGATGTGATGATACGCCGTCTTATATATGCGAGATGCAGATGACGCCTTGTGTGGGCGTTGTCGTCTTGTATGGACGAAATGCAAATGACGCCTTGTGTGGGCGTTATCGTCTTGTATGGACGAAGTGCAAATGACGCCTTGTCTGGGCGTTATCGTCTTGTATGGACGAAGTGCAAATGACGCCTTGTATGGGCGTTGTCGTCTTGTATGGACGAAATGCAAAAGTTGCCTTGTATGGGCGTTGTCGTCTTGTATGGACGAAATGCAAATGACTCCTTGTGTGGGCGTTATCGTCTTGTATGGACGAAGTGCAAATGACGCCTTGTCTGGGCGTTATCGTCTTGTATGGACGAAGTGCAAATGACGCCTTGTATGGGCGTTATCGTCTTGTATGGACGAGATGCAAATGACGCCTTGTGTGGGCGTTGTCGTCTTGTATGGACGAGATGCAAATGACGCCTTGTATGGGCGTTGTCGTCTTGTATGGACAAGACGCAAATGACGCCTTGTATGGGCGTTGTCGTCTTGTATGGACGAAGTGCAAATGACGCCTTGTATGGGCGTTGTCGTCTTGTATGGACGAAATGCAAAAGTTGCCTTGTATGGGCGTTGTCGTCTTGTATGGATGAAATGCAAATGACGCCTTGTGTGGGCGTTATCTTCTTGTATGGACGAATTGTAAATGACGCCTTGTGTGGGCGTTATCGTCTTGTATGGACGAAATGTAAATGACGCCTTGTATGGGCGTTGTCGTCTTGTATGGACGAAGTGCAAATGACGCCTTGTGTGGGCGTTTTCGTCTTGTATGGACGAAATGCAAATGACGCCTTGTGTGAACGTTTTCGTCTTATATGGACGAAATGCAAATGACGCCTTGTGTGGGCGTTTTCATCTTGTATGGACGAAATGCAAATGACGCCTTGTATGAGCGTTATCGTCTTGTATGGACGAAATGCAAATGACGCCTTGTATGGGCGGAATCGTCTTGTATGGACGAAATGCAAATGATGCCTTGTATGGGCGTTATCGTCTTGTATGGACGAAATGCAAATGACGCCTTGTATGGGCGTTGTCGTCTTGTATGGACGAGATGCAAGTGACGCCTTATATGGGCGTTGTCGTCTTGTATGGACGAGATGCAAATGACGCCTTGTGTGGGCGTTGTCGTCTTGTAAGGACGAGATGCAAATGACACCTTGTGTGGGCGTTGTCGTCTTGTATGGACGAGATGCAAATGATGCCTTGTGTGGGCGTTGTCGTCTTGTATGGACGAAATGCAAATGTTCGTCGTTGCATAGACGTGATGCAGATGCTCGTCGTTGCATAGACGAAACACAGATGAAGCCGTTGCATGGGCTTACATGAAATGACGTCGTTTTATAGACGTACCTGCTTTGTGACTCGCCTGGGTTGAGATAACGTCATTGCATAGACGTTGTGTGTTTGTAACCCGTATGGGCTCATTGTTGTGCTCCTGCCTTTGCTGATATGAAGATCTGAATGCTGCGAGTGCTGATGCAGGATGCTGCGAATGCTTGCTGAATGCTGCGATTGCTGATTGCTTTTGGAATCCTTATTATGATCTCTTCATGGTGCATTTCCCAAAATTGTCCCAGTTTTCGTTATGCGGGGCGCATGGGCAAAACTTAACTCTGACGAAAATTGCTCATATCTCTTTTCAGAATAAACAAACGCATTTAGTCACACTCGAGCTAATGAGAAGATTTCTAATGGTGTGACCGAAGCCGATTTAGGCCGCCTACGTATCCCGCTGAGGGAATCAGGTCAAGACGTAGTTCGTGATGCAAAAAATGATTGTACAATTTTTAGAAATGAGACTGAAGCCAATGTGGGCGCCTACGTATCCCGCTGAGGGAATCAGGTCAAGACGTAGTTCATGATGCAAAAAATGATTGTACAATTTTTTAAAAAATGAGACCGAAGCCAATGTGGCCGCCTACGTATCCCGCTGAGGGAATCAGGTCAAGACGTAGTTCGTGATGCAAAAAATGAGAATTTTATATATGCATTTTTTTTGAAAAGCTGAAAGACAGCATCACGTTCTGACTTCAATTGATACCAACAATTAGTATTGTGCTTAGGAATTCCGTTATTCACTTCCAGTCTAACCAAGACTGACTTATGGGTAATTCCTATAGTTTCAAATGGTACCTCAGACACCTAAGTATCGACACATTTGCTTGCAGCCAAGGTTTCGAACTACACGTAATCTCACGTTTCAAATGCCCTCACTGAAAGAAGGTCCAATTTCTCACATATATTCCAGTATTTTAAATTTTGGGACGTTTAGAGAAATACGCTCACACTCAAAAGGATGTTCAATGCATGCAATTGTGATACCATAGGCTTGGACGTCATGTAAGTATCCACTAATGTGAGAACCCTTAGTATAAGATCATGTAGGGCTTGTCACGGGCTTGTAATGTAGGCTTGGGGAAAGGGATGGATATCATTTGAGTAAAAGTGACTAATCCTTCCTCGAGCGTTGGACTACGTTCGTGCTAGATATTTGTGTGCTTTAATGCTGATCTATTTATTTATTTATTTTTTTTGTCCCAATTTTTCTGTGCTGACTTCCTTTTGAATCTTTTGTTTGGAGCCCGCTTTTCCAAAGCTATTCTCTCATTTCATTCATTTTTGTTTATAATGTCGGGGCTTTAGATTTCTTCTTTTGTGAAGTCGTCATTTGTGTTTTCTTTTCCATTTTGGGACTTTGACAACTTTTGTCTTTGCAAACTTCGACACAGAATTTCGTCATCCACTTGCACATTTCCAAAGCGCTCAAGGAGGTCGGGCCAAGAGAGGGATATTGCGTATGCACTCAGAAAGGGTATAGGTATAATATGCGGTTGTCAAAAGAATAGGCTTAGGCTCAAAAGGGGTGTACTACGGATAATATTATTTGGTAGGCTGAAAAGGCTCAAACGGGTCAAAGAAAGCCTACGATCATTTCCTACACCAAGTGTTACTCAGGATTTCGCTTCAACAAACATTCAGGCCAAGTTCTAGATCACAATGCAATGCAATTGAACTTATTCTAAAACCCACCAGACAATGCACAGGAAACGATGAGGTTGGTTTTGTTCTTATTTTGAAAGCATGCAAGACAATGTCGTTACAGGTGTGCGTGAGAGGTACCAAAAGAATCTATGGTTTACCACGAAGTCAACTCATATTGATTATTACTCGGTCTTTCTATGCACACTCCTGACTGTGTTGGTATCAACTAAATCAAACAATGACACTTAAAAGAGCTTTTTATTTTATTTTTTGATTTTTTTTAAAGATATTTTATGTTTTTTGAATAAAATATTTTTGTATTTTTGAATAAATGGTACCGAACCCGAGTATGGCTGCCTACGTATCTCATCTTTGACGAGAATCAGGTGTACGTAGTTCGTTCAGATATGTTATAAAACGTATGATTTAAAAGAATTTATTCATGAAAGAAATGCAAAAGTAAAAGTTGTACAAAACAAATGATTGTTCACTATAAGACTAATGCAAAGTAAAAGAATGTAATGAAAAAATGAATGGATGTGATAGAATGATTGAAATGCAATAATGAATGTCCGTGCAATGAATGGGTGAACCAAAT
The DNA here is from genome assembly GCA_029844215.1 of Przewalskia tangutica. NCBI lineage: Eukaryota > Viridiplantae > Streptophyta > Magnoliopsida > Solanales > Solanaceae > Przewalskia > Przewalskia tangutica. Next base: position 14,595,457 of record CM056738.1, read on the forward strand.
ATGTCCCCCTTTTTTTGTGGTGGTGTCGAACCCTAGATGGGTTGCCTACGTATCACACCGTATTGTGAGAATCAGACACGCGTAGTTCGGAAGATATGTTGTAAAATGCATGATAAAGAATTATGTAACCAATACTAGACAATTGAATTTGCAAATATGTATAAAGATACAAAATATAGGACACAGAGCGTTGCTTCGTTGAATCTGGTATAAGTTGACTCCTTTACGTCAACATAACTCCAACTCATTCTTGTGATGATTTTTTTTTCTTTTCTTCCCTTTTTTTTGTTTTTTTTTTGTTGTTGTTGTCCGCCCTCGACTATTTGCGAGGACGTTCTTCCTGCAAAAATGTGACAAATGGGTGAGAGTAGGCAAGCCACAAAAATAGTAAAATGTAAGGGCGTGACAATATAGTCAAAGACTCCCCTGCTTGGTTCGACCGGACTGGTGGTTGATGCTTCACAAAGTCCAAATCATGATGTTCAAGAGCGATTTACGCAGTATAAGTCCTGATTGCAATGTGACAACAAAAGTGCAAAAATGCAAATGCTCATGGCCGGAATTATAACCATGATATGTACAGGGGTTAAAAGGGTGATTATTGCATTAAATAGTATGTACAAAATTGCTAGCGACAACAATAGTAAACAAAGCATGCAAATCAAGCACGCGCCTAATATGCATGAGACCTCTCTTATGCCAGAGGTCGGCCTAAACGCCAAATATGCGAGATTATGATAAATAGGTCCAAGCCGTTAAACTGCAATGTTTTGATGGAAATAACGACCAAATGACGTTGCACTTTTTCCAATTTCGGTGTGTCATGACCAGACTTGGATCCGTCTATCATCATCACGCTACACATAGTATGCTAATGGGTCGTTGGGTTGTGAAACCCGTCGACAAGTTTGGTGGATTTCTAATTGTGGCGTTAATACCAAGGATTAACCCACCTAAGGTTTATGCATGCATGACTTAATATAAAAGGGTGGTATAGCTCTATCCTAGGTTTCTAAGATTTGGCTTACTAGACGCAAGGTTCCCGAGCGGACTACTCGAGCGAGAAGGCTACGCGACCACCGGTTGGATCGGATTCTCCGCGCAAAACGCCAACTCTCTTAAATTTGGGTGTTTGAAAGAAATTTGCAGGTGCGCAAAGCACACCCGCGTGTTGTGTGTGACAATGTGAATTTTCCAGAGTGGAAGAAATATGAGCGAAATGTCAATTTTAATGAAAGCAGTAAAAGCAAATAGCAATTTAAACAGTTAAGCATACAAAATTAAAGCAAACAATTTTAAGGCATTTAAAACAAATAAAAATAAAGTCAAGCAATAATAAATCTAGGTTTGCTATGGTCAAGAACCTGATTTTCCCTAGTGGAGTCGCCATCTGTAACACCCCATTTTAACCGTGGTCGAAACGGGAGTACTACGTATGGTTGATTCCTAGATGTATTTAAAGAAGTCGCCACCTAATTAATTAAGTGAATTAGGACACTTGATTTATTGCAATAAAATACTGTAATTAATCTCCATTTAATGGTCTGCGAAATTAATGAGATTCTAGATCAGGGTTCTTTATTATCCTAAAGGGAATGGGTTAGGCATCCTTTAAGATCCGCTAACTTGCGGTTATCCGTTCAAACCTAGGTTAATTATGTATTGGCTTTTATTCTACCTATTCTAAGCATTTTTACATAATTTACAATTAAAATAAAATGCAATACAGAATAATAAAAACTAAAATTAAAGGTGACATAAGATAAAACTCCGGGACATCTGTAGCCCTTTTTAGGCCTTCTGCACAAGATGATCTCCGGATACCTGCATAAACACTTAGTAAAAATATTAGTAATAAAATAAACAATTTTAAAGTGATAGCAATAATTAATAAATAAAGCCAAAAATAAATCCGTCTTTTGTACAGGGGAGGCCTTGGAAATCAGACGGAGATTCCTTCATCGGCCAATATTAAAATAAATAAAACTTACAGATCCGCGCCAAAATAGTAATAGTTTTAAACACGGAGGGCTCGGATATAAAAATATATAAAGTGGGACATCCTAAACAAGTGCGGCTACGAGAACTCACCTTGCCAGCGCATGTTGGTTATCCGGTGTAAGTGGAAGAAATCATCATTGCCCAGAAAGCTTCATTTATTTTATTTTCCGTCTTTGCAACTGTGGATGCCTCAAAAATCGACGGATAACTTTTTCATTGGCCAATTCAAGTTTAGTGTCATGTTCAAATCAGTAAAATACAGTGTAGCATCTGTTCTAAATCAGTTCAAAGGGTAAAATTGCCAAAATCAGTCCGAACCCGACGAACAAAAAACAACAGCAGTAGCCAAAAGTTCACCGGAAAAACATGTTAAAAGATCAGTCCAACTCCGATCAAGGTCGCTGGAAAGACACCTAAACAGTAAGCCCGAAAGTAGAGTCAACAGAGGTCAGAACAACTCAAACACAAAAAAAAATGACGTAATGATTTGGGTGAACTCAAACAAGAACAGGAACGGATCCGGGCAAGGTCACCGGAAACATTACAATATCGCTGGAGACATCGAATCATAGCCCAACAAGAACACAATAACCAAAATAATAAAATGAAGCAACTGTGACCTTCAGATGTCACTAGAGCCCGTTTTTTCGGCGGCAACAATAGTTTCAAAATAACACAATATAAAAGTATATCACAATAAAATAAGGGGATTCTGGACCAGACAACCTCTCCGCCAGTCGCCGGTGGTCAAACACCGGCGAGGCAGAGACGTCGTAGTGTGTTTAAGAGGGAATGGCAGTGGGGGGAGGTTCGTCACAACCAGTGGTGGTGGTCGACGGGGTGAGAATGTGAACAGTGTGTGTGTATTCTCGTGGGATGTTGGTGTGGTTTGTCGGCGGTTTCACCGGCGACGGGAAAGAGGACAGGGAAGAGGGCGACGGGCAGGGGTGTTGTTGGTTTGCTAGGGCGACGGGACAATGGTGTGGAGGTGAGCTGGGGCGGCTGCTTAGGGTTTTTTAGGGGTTCGCCGGAGCTTGGAGCTCCGGCGAAGGGCGATGGTGACGGGAAAGGTGAGGAGGAGAGGGAGACGGCTGGGTGAAGGGAAAGTGAGGGGTCGGCGGCTGAGAGGGATGAGGGATTAGAATGGTGGGCTGAGCTAGGTTTTAAAATGGGGATAGTGTATATTGCGGTTGGTAATGTAGTAAGGGTTGTTCCTTAGGTTTAAAGGAGAAGAGGTGTGCGGCTGGGTAGTGAAGTAGGGTAGGTTTTTTTAAATGGGGGGGTAAGGTTTTATTTATAGGGGTATTTAGGTTTAGGGTTTTGGGTATTGGGCTTTGGGTATTGAGTGTTGGAGGGAAAAGATGAAAGGTGTATTGGGCCTCAGTTTGGGCTTCAGTTTTTGGCGGATTAGGTGGTCAGTTGTGCCTTAATTTGGATGGTTTGATGAAATGCAAAACGGGTTAATTATTAAAAAGAAAAATTATTTAAAAAAAAAAGATGCAAAATTATAAAAATGCAAATGTTTATGCAATAATAATAAAATACAATATTTAACAAATATTTAATGCCAGATTAAAAGTAAAGACGGGATGTCAGTTAATTATTTAAAGAGATGCAAAATTAGTAAAACAAAATGATCGCGCAACAATAATAACATAATATTTAAAAATGTTTAATACATAATTAAAGTAAAAACATGATGTCAATTTACAAAAAATAAAACAACATAGAATGTTAGGTAAAAAATATACAAAAATGTCAAAAATTGTGATAAAATGTGGTGTCCTAAAATGCTTAAAATTGCAAGAAATGACTAAAAGATGGGTCAAAATTGGGTGTCAACAATGACTAGGCCATATAATAAGGATACTAGGCCAAAAAGCATTCCATGAAAGTGACTAGGCTGAGGGTAAGAGGGCAATATGACAAGGACAAGAATCATCTAGAAGATGAGGCTTCGAAGAGGAGAATTCATGAAGTAACTAGTTCATATATTTGAGACATCAAGATCGGCCTAGGGGAGATGAAGAGTTGGCCGAAAACAACTCACCAAGGCACATATGCAAGGAATGGAAGCTTCCAAACATATTCTAAGAATATGAGATTTTTTAGGAGCCAAGTTCACGCATTCTTCTACATGGGAACCACAAAGGGGTGTGAAAGAGATTGAGTTCGTCCTTGTCCCCTAGTAAACCTGAAACCTTCCCCATTGATGTAGTTGAAGCTGAGAACTTCCTTATTCCCCAAGCAAACCGAGACATTTCCCACTTGTCCATAGTTGGCCGAGAAGTTCATGTAGTTTATGTCCTTTTGTTATCCTTCTAGAATAGTCCATGTATTACTATAAATTGGACCCTTAGGATATTGTAAATGGTATAGAGTTGATTTTTGAAAATTATTTGAGTTTTACTCAATTGCTAAGTTATTCAACTTGTGTGTTGTCTACCTTAGTTGGTCCTTGTGTGGGTCTTCGGTTCTTGTGTGAACCAAACTCATAGTGTAAGTTGAAGCTAGGACTTGTGTGACCTAGTTAACCCAAGCTAAGGTCCCTTCGGTGTAAGTTTGGTTAGGACTTGTGTGACCTAGCTAAGCCCAAGGTTAAGGAACCCTCTTGGTGCAAGTGGATGTTGGAACTTGTGTGATCCAACCAAATTCAAGCCTAGGGTCTATCATAAGGTTACCGGCCACCCTCACTTGGTTTGTACTCGAGGTTGTACTTAGCAACCTCGATCAAGTCCTTGTCCAATTGGCCTACTCCACTTGATGTCGACTCGAGCATTAAGAACCTCGTGTCTCTATCCTTGTCCATATCAATCGATCATCACTTGGCTTTCACCCGAGATTGCACCTAGAAACTTGTGTTCATTCCTTATCCAAACCACTATATTCTTTCCATCACCACATCCCACAATACTTCTCAAACATCCTCACGAAAGGTCCTTCACCGAAACCACACATACATACTCGTTCCATCTGGACAACACTCAAATAGTCTGGATAACACACCTTATTAGTACCTCACCATTTTTATCCAGGTTCTATCACTTTGTCACCACCGAACCCTGACCACCAACACAACTCTCAACGTATCCGGAACACCCCCATAAAATGCCTAAGTCTAACTCTAAACTACCCAAAAATTCCCCACAATACCACACTGCCTGGCAAAAACACCCCACCCAAGAACCCCATTTTGAGTCCCATTTTTTAGGTCGATCCATACACAACCATGCCCCAACCCACTTACCCACTTACACCCCTCCTTACTTACATCAATTTCTATTATTTTGGATGGAGGTAGTTAATTTACATCTCATTTATGGCGATCTATGCAGAAAGAGTAGGGTACTCAAGTGGAGCTTAGTATAACTTTTCACCCTCAGACAGATGGCTAGTTCGAGCATATTATTCAAGTCCATGAGGATATGGTACGAGCCTATATAATTGATTTTGGTGTTCATTGGGACCAATTCCTAACCTTGGCCTTTGCTTATAATAATAGTTAGTATTTTAGTATTGAGATGACACCATTTGAGACACTATATGGTAGGAGATATCGTTATTTGATTAGCTATTTGATGTTTTTGAAGATATGCCATGGGGTACTGATTTGTTGAGAAATTCCTTGGATAAGGTCAAGTTGATTTAGAGGAGACTTCTCACGACTCAAAGTAGGCAAATGAGTTATGCTGATCAAAAGGTTCGTGAGTTATACTTCATGGTTGGGGAGCAAGTGCTATTTAAAATTTAGCCCATGAAGGGTGTGATAAGGTTTGGCAAGAATGTTAAGTTGAACGTGAGGTACATTGGCCCATTTGAGATTGTTTTGCGTATCGATAAGGTCGCCATGAGTTGGCTTTACCTCATACTTTGTCAAGTGTTCACCTAGTATTTCTTTTTTTGTTGTTGAAAAAGTAGTGTTTAGATAGTTCTTATATGATTCTGTGTTACTTGATGAGAATTTGGCTTTTGAGGAAGAGTTGGTAGCCATTTTGGATAGATAGATAAAAAAAATTGATGTCAAAAGAAACTATTTCGGTAAAAGTACAATGGAGGCACCATTCGGTTGAGAAGGCGATATGGGAAAACCAGTCGAATATGCGGACAATATATTCCCAACTTTTCAAGGGTTCGTGTATTTTCTCTTCTTTACCGTTCAAGTACGAACATTTTAAATGGTAGATGATATAACGACAGTTCTAGTTGTTTTGAGCTTCTTGAATTATTTTCCACAAAAAATTATCCCCGTAGCTTTATCTTGGTAGTTATGACTTGCGGGGATAGATGGAGTGGTTGCCGAGGAAATCAGGTGGCTTTCGAATTAATTTAGTCAAATTGGAAATTCTTAAGTTAAGGAATTTGAGAAGTTTGACCAAAATTAACATCGGGGGTAAATGAGTCCATACAAAAGTTTCATTAATTCCATGAGGTTCAGAATGTGATTTATGACATAGTCGAGCTGTTGTTTTAGGTCTTGAGAGGTTCACGTATAATTTGGGTCATTGGTTGAGAAACTAGGTAAGTTAATTATTTGGAACTTTGGTCAATATAGGGGTAAAAATGACCTATTTTGGACATTTCGAGTATGCTATTAAATCCGTAATGTATTTTATGACTGAAATGCATATTTGGTTTAAGTTCGGGAGGTACCGAATGAGTTTGCGGTGTTGGATCAAGATATTTGAAGAAACTAGAAAATCTGGTACAAGTATCTGATCTCATTCATCGTAGGGGGTGTGGGGGCCCGAGGCTGCTATCGCGGGCCGAGGCTCGTATTCACGTAACAGATACGAGGTATGTGTTGGGTCAGCATAAGCCATCGCGATCGCAATGAAGTCATCGCGATCGCGATGCTTAGGCCTTGGGCGGGTCACGATCACGTGGCTTGGGCTGCGATCACAGAGAGAAATTTTCATCTAGACATATTTTAATTCATAGTTCAAATTTTAATGTTCATAACTCAATTTTGGGAGCTTGGGAGCTCGTTTTTTGGTGATTTCAAGGGAAATCTTCATATTTTAGCTCAAGGTAAGTTCTTAATCCTAGTCTAAGTATTTCTTTGATTTCATCCTTTAGTAATTTCATTCATATTTTGAATTTAGAAATCGGGATTCCATAGAAATGAGTTTTCATGAAGATTAATATATTAAAGTTCGAATTGTGTTCAGGATTCTTGAACTTTAGGCTATGAGTGAGCTGAATCTATGATGAAATTATAGTTTTGACCTTTGGGGCTTGAGATTGATTTTCGGGGTGACGTTTGGACATGAAATATTAGTATAGCAATATGGGTGTCTACAGACTCGTATTCTTATGTAGATTCCATATTTGAATAGATTGGGCTCATTCGCAAGCTCAAAAGAATGCCAAGGTCGTGGATTGATCTTTACAACTTCAAAATTAAGACAAGTTGATACTTACTAGACTATTTATGAAGTGTTTGTGTTGGTTTAATGAAATTAAGTGGCGTAATGATGAATGAGAGTCTATCTCATTAGGTGACGAGAACTTGTGCGGGTACTTCTGTCATGATATGGCGATGAAAATGTATAATTGTTATGTAGTAAAGAATGTCATATCATATGTGCATTAGTTGGTTGTTGTAAATCTACTTGATTGTTCGTGAAATGGCCTTATAATAGCAATACTTGATTAACATGTGTTATTGTTTATTGTGCATTCATCACTACAATTCACGTTTAAATTATGAATATGAACTTCTTTAGCTAATACTTGGTATTGTGTAATCACTTTTTGTATGCATATTGATTTCATACATCATATGATATTATTTGCATGTTTTATTTGATGAGTCATATTGGGTTGTCAGGGGTGGCCCGTTTAGCACTAGATGGAGTGATGATGACAATATAGACTATCGGCTAGATGCACAATATGATTTGGGAGATCTAGAATTTCGTGTGAGTATATGGACCTCATGACCTCCTTATGGGTCTCGTAAAATCTACTGTAGGAACGTGTATATATTGATGGATATTGGTCATGGCATTTACATTGAATATCATCCATACCTACTCATATTCTTATTACTTGATTCGTATACGACTTTATAAAATGATCTGTATTTGGTACTTGAGTGTGGATCTTCTATTTCTTATTCGTTAAGTGTATATAGTCTGTTGGATTTATAACTAACGAAGTGTGGAGGTAAGTATCAGAAATACCAATCGTTATTACCGCTTTAGTTTAGGATCAGTCAATGATACTATTGAGTACACGTGTTTCCCCGTACTCACTCTAAACTTGTTTCATCTTTTATGCGTGCATGTTCAATTCTGAGTTCTAGTTGTGACGAGTCATCGCCGATCGTTGATGCATATCACTTGGAGTTTTCAGGGTGACCAACTTGTTGTTCCATAACATTTGTCTCCAATTCTATCTTACTTTCCCGTCTTTAAATTTCGGATAATATTTTGTTGTATTCAGACTTGTACTCCATGTTTAGTGGCTCTTGTACTTATGACTTTCAGGCTTTGGGAGGTATATGACTAGGACTTCCACGTATTATGAGTTATGAGACTTTATTATTGATTTATGGGTTATTCCTCTTTTATTTCCGCTTCTAATGTTTGTTTAGGTATTCTTATTTTCATTTGGGGTCCGTCTACGAGCTAAGGTAGGCTCTGTCACGACCTTTATTAGATATTGGATCATGACAAAATTGCTTTATGTGATCATGACCAGACCCAACGCGATGGTGATGCTTGGCTTTACTGGCTTTCGCAATCGCAACCCTGTCCAAGCGATTGTGAAGAAAAAAATCAGTTACACTAGCAATTGGAATTCCAGCTATCTCAAATTCTCTGTTTTTACACCCAAAACTCATACAGACCCCGGATACAAATTATATATGTGTTTTTGTCCTGAAACACGCTACAGAATTTGCTCGCGGACTCAAAACATCAAACTGGGATTGTCTTGACTCGATATTGATCGTAATTAACTCTAATTCATTGTGTTACACCCCATAATATCAGGGCTACTAATTGAGAACGTGATTAAGGATTTAAGATTTGAATTTTGAAAGGAAAAAATTATTACATTTTCTTAAGGAAAATTTTGGAAAAAAAATGTGACGACGGAAAAATTATTAACTTGGAGTTTAATACTTCCAATTGAATTTATGGACTAAGTATTGGATTATGAAGTATCGAAATTGATAATATGGGGTCCGCCGAAAATTTCACAATTTTAGGGGGGGTTCGAAATTGGGATGACAAGTGGACAAGTGTGGAGATATTTGTGAGACAAGTGGACAAGTGTGGAGATATTTGTGAGACAAGTGGACAAGTGGGGTCCCCCTCCACTTGTGAGATGTTCATCTATTTAGAGAAGTGGATAGCAAGACTTATGTTACACCCCGTAAGTCCAGGGCATGTTAAAGAGAATGTACGTAAGGAATCAGGACTTAAAAATTGAACGAAAGAAAGAGTTGTTATTTCTAAGGAAAATCTTCCGAACCTCGGGAAGGAATAATGTTTGTTAGTAAGAATTGGGTTCCCAGAATTGTTATTTGAGATTGTGGAAATTTATTTACGAATTTGGTTACGTGGGGCCCACCCGGGAAATGTTACGTTTTGTGGGGCCCACGAGGTTTTTAACATTTTGACCAATTTTGGGAATTTCAGAAAATGTAATATTATGGACCAATCGGGGGCGACACGTGTCACCCCACATGCCCATGTTGGGCGAGAATGAGAGGCCCAAGTGGCCCAAGTTGTAGCTTGATTAAATGAACCAAGTCAAGGGTCAAATTAAGTTTGACATTCTTGACTCAATCCTAGCCACACATTTATTTTGATCTCACCCCTTGGTTGTAGTATATATCCACATTACTAGTGCAGGACTAGACAAGTTCCACACTTAGAAAAAAAATCAAGAACCTTGTGTGCATAAAGGGAGGCTCTCGACCAAGCTCTCTAGAAAGCAAGAAAATTTTGCAATCTTGCTTCATAAATCCCAATATTCAAACCCAAGGTCCCTAAAGGTATTCTAAGGATATCCCAACACAAAAAAATCCCGAAATAATTTTGGATGCAACAAGTGTGACGATGGAAATTAATAATAGTTGTATATTCCCAATGAGGTTATAGACTAGTGTCATATTACAAGAATTATGACATTGAGTATACAAATGTTTTATGGGTTATTAGGATTTAAATGAAATGAGATTCCAAATTAATTATGTGTGTAATTAATAAATTATACGGAGGCATGTCACTTGTTAATAATTATTGGGGGACATGAAGGCTTCAGAAAAGTTTTAAGAAATGACTAAGCAATTGGGACATAGGTGGCAAGTGATAAAGCAGTATAGGAATGAAACTTTTGCTAAGATAAGAATGAAATTAGTTTCTTTTACATTTACAGCAAATTAGTACTATTGCCTACTTCGACTTATGCACCTATTTTTTTAATCGGTCTACTGAAGGAAAATAAACGTGTCCATCAACATATTTTCCTTTCCTTCTTTCAAGTTCTTTGAGGAATAACAAAATATTATTTTCTCCCATCTTTACTCTTAACGAAGTTTGGTAGTTCTTCAAAAGATTTATTTTACATGAATCTTGGTTTAAAGAGTTCTAAAGATTGTAGTAAGTTGAAGACTACCTCGTAGCTAAGTAAAGGGAAGATTTTAAAAAGGCAATCAAGGTTAAATGTTTTGGCCATAGTCATTCGAAGTTCGAATCAAGGTTAAACTACTACGTATAGTGTATTCTACTTAAATGGTGGAATAGCTATCAAGATTGAAGTACTTTGGAGCATTTTGCAACTTGTCGCTAGTCATCGCGATGTAGGTGAACCTCTTTCTTCTTTTGGCGTGATCCTACGTATGAAATAACCATGTGATATTATTTCATGATTCCTTCTACTCTTAGAAGTTAAGAAGTATACACGTTGTTGATTCTATGTTAAAGGTAGGTCTAAATTATCCTAAGTCCTTACCAAGTCTTATGGGAGATGTTGGTAGGAATGGTTAGGAAGTTATGAGGTTTGATTTAAAGCTATGTACCTTGATTTATTTGAAGTAAGTAAGTTGATTTTATATTTGAAAAGGGACTTGATTTTATAAGTGGAAGTTATATGATTTTAAAGAGAATAAGTTACTTGGTTTTGGAAGTGTATGAAACTTTATTTTTCAAGTTATGAGACTTGATTTCTAAAGTATAGATGACATGATTTTATATGTATAAGTGACATGATTTTAAAGAGTATATGATACGAGGTTTTAAGATTATAAGCCTTGATTTTATAAGTGGATAATACTTGATTTAAAAGTATGACTTCTAGATTTATTTCAAAAGATAAGAAGATTGATTTCAAAAGAGTATGTAACTTGAATTTTAAGAAGAAGAAATTTATTGATTTAAAAGAGAAGGAGTTTTATGATTCTTCTTAAGTATGTATGTACGTAGTACTTTTGGGTTTAGTTTTTCTAATATAATAAGAAATAAAAGTGCCTTAAGTTCTCTAAAATGAAAGGTTGTATAATAGCTTTATGGGAAGTTGTTATAACGACTTAAGAAGAAGTGAAAAGATGGTTTAAAATGTCATGTAAGGAGAATTACACCGAGCCTACAAATAGGTCGGGTTATGTTATGAGACACACCGAGCCTACACATAGGCCGGGTTATGTTATGAGATACACCAAGCGTACACATAGGTCGGGCTACGTCATTTTACACCGAGCCCCACAGGCGGGCCGGGTTATGCTACAGATTCCACAGTACACCGAGCCCCACAGGTGGGCCGGGTTATGTCACATGATTCATCAAGATCTTGCCACGACCGAACCGGGCGTGGATCGGTGCCCTACCGGGCACCTTCTACCTTAACAACTAAGTAAATCTGGAAATTAAATAACACCTTTTTTTTTTTATTTTTATAAAACCAATCAGATGTGCAAGGCAAAGCCGACTGTGCCGCCATATAATATACATAACGAAATACACTACACCGCATATGAGTCCAATCCACACATGAATACTGCACTCTAAGAGTTATATCAACTATGGCGGACAAGGCCCCGCTGCATCTAATGATCGCATACAAAAGCACATCTTGAAAGAACTCATACCAAAAAGATAAACTCCCGAACAGAAGGAGCTATCCAAAACTCGGCAGGTCCTACACTGCCGATCACCAAATCAAGCACCTAAACTCGCGATGAACGCAGCCCCGAAGGAGGTCAAGACGAAGAATGTACCAAGTATGTGAAGCAGCATCAGTAATGAAATCATAATAGTCTAAACAAAACAGAGACATGTATGATAGCCAACCTACAAAGCACAACACATAAGCCATATAATAAGTCGTGACGATGCCTCAAGTCATTTCTAAAATATAACCATGGGTCTAACGCCCATAATATCAATCATGCCCGTGGAATCCTTCCTCACTGCCGGCAGTCCGTGATATAATATAACACCAATAGGCATACATGAACACCAAGTCCCACCGGTGGTATAGCGTCTTGGGGGTTTACCCCTCACTTATACTCTTACCCTGGAGAAGGAGGTAAAGCATGTGGTATAGCATCTTGGGGGTTTACCCCTCACTTATACTCTTACCCTGGAGAAGGTGGTAAAGCATCTTGGGGGTTTACCCCTCACTTATACTCTTACCCTATCTCAACCGACCATCAAACAAAACAAGCAGGGGGTATAATGTCTTGGGGTTTACCCTCACTTATACTCTTACTCGAGAAGGTGGTAAAGCATCTTGGGGGTTTACCCCTCACTTATACTCTTACCCTATCTCAACCGACCATCAAACAAAACAAGCAGGGGGTATAATGTCTTGGGGGTTTACCCCTCACTTATACTCTTACCCTGGAGAAGGTTGTATAGCATCTTAGGGGTTTACCCCTCACTTATACTCTTACCCTATCTCGACCGGCCGTCAAACAAAACAGAAGCACTACCATGTCTTCTATAAAAATCCGGGAATTTAACCCAAGTACTACAAATAACGGAAGCATACCCGTGGAATCCCACATCACTGTCGGTACATCCAAGTAACTTATAACAATACACCATTCTCCAACCGAGAGTCGCAAGAACTTAATAAAACATAATCCTTGCACTCAAAGGCTATCGCCAGCACACATAGGAAATTCTCAATTAATCAAGCCAATGTACTTATCAAGGCACACATAGAATAATTCTCATTTAACAAGCCAAAGTACTTACCAAGGCACAAATGGACAAATTCTCAATTTATCAAGCCAAAGTACTAATCAAGGCACACTTAGACAAATTCTCAATTTATCAAGCCAAAGTACTAATCAAGGCATCACATAGAATTATTCTCATTTAACAAGCCAAAGTACTACGTACGTACATTCTTTTCAAGAGACTCCTTTTTGTGTAATACCCCAAGATACTAACACCCGTAGTATCAAGGTGTGTCTATTTTTCAAAGTAAGTTACTATACTTTTAGAAACTCATTTCAAAGCTTGAAACCAAGTAACTTCAAATTTTTACAATCTAGGAAACTTATGCACATTAATCAAAATAGACAACTTTCTAAACCTTCCATAAAGCCGTTATAACCAACTTCCCATAAAGCCGTTATAACCATTTATGGTTTTTAGACAATTTCATTCTTTTTATAACTAAGAGACTTATACTTAAAACCAAGTATCACAAACTTTCAAATCGAGTCTCTTAACTTTCAAAATACTTCGAGTCTCTTAATATTTAGAAAACAAGTTTCTTCTACTTTTAAACCTCAAGTAACTCACACCTTTAAAACAAGTTACTTCTCTTAAATCATGTCATTTCTCCTCTCTTAAAACAATTAAGTAAATCACTCCTTTAACTCCCCTAAAGTCATTACAACAACCCTTAGGTTTTGGAACTAAGGCACTAGCCAAAAGGTTTGGGAACCACTTCCTTTTCAAGACTACATGCACTTTAAGTAAAATACTTTCACTTTTTAAGAATCCAAACTTCACTAAGGAAATGGATTATACAACTTACAATTTAAACATCAAAGTACAATCAAGGGAGTACATGTAAGCGAATTCTATTTTAGGCAATCCAAATACAACCAAGGAATGGATCATTTAAGAGTAGAACTTACTTTCTTTATCTTAAGGAATCATGCTAGAAGAGAGATAGTTCATACCTTTTCGCTAAATCCACAAGCTGCCGAATACGCGTGCACGTAGAAGTGTCAACCTATAATGTTCACAACAAGACTATCAACTTCTAGTCTCTAACGAGAATAATACTAAGTATACTGCCTCTAATTCTACGGAAAATCGGGCAAAGACCTCCTTTGTTTCTACTCACTTTGCCACCTTTTTCAAGGTCGAATACAATAACCAACACGCCACCTTTAAGGCTTCAAAAACAACCAAACAAAGGGATTACACGCCTTACAATACATGTAAAATTCCGCCCATAATTCATAATGAAATAGCCCCATAAGCTAGCCATTCTCTACCAACATGAATAATAACACTAAGTCCTTTACAATCCTTTTCCAAATCCAAGTTCTAAGGTCTAACATGTTATATAGTTATAAACCACTTCAACAACTACAATTTCCTTCTTTTTACAACATGCACGACTTTACTAATAATCGACTTGAATTGAAATCTTAGGGCTAACATGCTAGTTTTCAGATTTAGGGTTCCAATAGCCAATACACAAATCCAACTACATAATATATAACTCATGCTTGCTAATAACCATAGCTACAATCAATAAGTAAACTTAATAGCTAAAACGACAAAATTTATAACTTTCCAATCCTTAAAAATTTCAAAGATTCAAAGTCGCGCTTAGCAATTCTTAGCTCCTTTCCTTAGGTTCCAATCCGCCCAAGCACTCTAGAGGCCTATGAAGAACCCACCTTCAAGTTTCAACTTCAAAGTTGAAGAACTCCTTCGATTTCCGCTTGCGACTAACGTGAAAATGCGTTTTTCCAAATATTTCTATTGAGATATCCTTACAACACTCTTAGGAACCTTGGTTTAAAGTCTTGTGGACAAAGGAACAAAACTACAAATTTTTTTGTGTGCAAAGTGCTTGAACCCGAGAGCACACTTGAAGAACAAAGTGGTGTGAAATTTTTCTAAGTGTTTTAGACTAGTCTTGCACTAGTGTAGTGAATATATAACAAATTGGATGGCTTAGATAATAACACTTGTTAAAATTGGAGGGAAGAGATCAAGCCAAGTGTCCCTTGGACTTAGTCAACAATATCAAGCTCTATTATTAGCAAGACTTGGTCATCCTAACATTGGCCAAATGACCATAATACCCCTTACTAATTTCGTCCAACACCACATGTGGGAGTGCCACGTGTCGCCCTCTCATTCGTCCACAAAATTTCGTAACCCTCGTGGGCCCCGCAAAACGTAAAATTCCTCGGGTGGGCCCCACGTGACCAAATCCGTAAAAAAATAGATTTCCATAATATTAATAAGATCCATATTCTTCAAATAATACATTTTGAGAATCCAATTCTCAACAACGAACATTTTTCCTTTCCGACGTTCGGAAGATTTTCCGTCGGAAAAACAATTCTTCCTTTCGGACTAATTCCAAGTCTTGATTCCTTACGTACATTATCTTATACATGTCCTGGACATACGGGGTGTAACATTCTTCCCCCCTTAGAAACATTCGTCCTCGAATGTTCTTAGTCGGTTGCCAAGCTATACAAACTCCAGATAAACTCTATACTATAACTATCAATCAAAACATGCACAAGACTAACGATGTCACATGGACACCACAAAACATATGTGAACATAATAATGGACCTTCCAGACGTGGTCCCTTCTCACAAATCTCAAGGTTCTTGTTTTCCCAAACACGGATCCTTAGAGGTTCTTTTCTTTCCTTACTTGTCATACTTTCTCGTACTTTCAAACTCATCTAGTACAGGGACAAAATCTCAACTTTTGTTTCTCTTCCAATCTCGAGTCACTACCCAAACTTGGCCATATAGTTACTTACATTCCCGTTAAGGTTCTTCTCGATCCTTACGATCTAGTTCCAGTGGAACACATCCACGAACTTGTACAACGATCAACTAGACTTGGGCCTAGCACCCTCGTGACCCTATCACATAGCGGGACCATTTCTAACTGACATCACCCGATTCCACACTACCGGCTGACCCGAAATGAGTCCATAACCCGACTCATCGTCACCCTTAACTTCTCATTCTTAGTCTGAAATAAATCTCTCTCTTATCTCAAGGTACTTCTCACCCTATCCTCCCATTCACTAGAGGTTCGTCACATAAGCCAAAGTATTTCTACTGTACATCCTTCCCTATCGGTCTCACACTGTTACGGGGTAATTACTACTTGTGAACTCTACACAACTATAGTCTCAGTTCACTTATCATTCCTGTCAACATTCTTAACTTTTCACTTTACTAATCAAAGTATCTCTACCTCTGGGGTACTATCACTTTACAACTCTAGCAACAAAGGGAAAACATATACGCTAGGGTAAAATCTGAATCTATCAACACACGTATGATTCAAAAGAATCGAAATATACCTGTAACCCCGTGCGATGTCACCTCCTGATCCTGCCCAGTAGTCGCGTCATCTATGCGGTTCGAAGGACCGCCAGAACTATAAACTCCACTCGACTCTACCACTACCGGCTAACATCCAACACCGCTCGGGAACGACAACCGCGAGGAAAGGGAACCAACCATCGGCCTCATAGCCGAGCCACTCACCGGCGTTCCCTTCTAAAAGGACATACCTCGATATGGCCCGACGGCCACAATAATAACAAACACTGTGCAAGACGGCATTTCAAATGACGCTTTACTACAATGGAAACACCGAGGAATAAGTGGCCTCGATCGAGAAAATCCTCGCCTTTGAGCACCTCGACCCTGGAGCTCTGGACCGCTCCTAAATACCTAGGGATCAAATCTCCCACCGTGAGCCGCGGGTATGTACTGGGTAGGTGGACGAATATCTCACTGGCCGAGGCACTGCCCAAAAACTCACCGATAACCAACCGGTCTAGCCTCTTACGCAGATCTCCGTTGCCCTCTACCCTCCGTACACCGCTCATATGGCCGAATAACCTCCCCGAGGAAATCAGAGTACCGCTATCTTGGTCAATAACATAATGGCTTCTTCATGACCCTAAAGTCTTCCCTAATCGAGAAATCAGAGCTCTCGTGCCGTGGTCTCAAAACTCGCGCGAAGAACTCGCCGATCGTGGTACAACATCCGGTATACCTCGCACAAGCCCTATCAACTCTCTCGAGTCCGACTAGTAGCTCTCGCTACTACTTTGCCCTTCTCGGCGGTGTTGCCTCCCGGGAGGCATAATCGTAACACAAAATTACGCTGAGAGGAATTATCTTACTAACACACTTCAGTGGCACGATCTAGAGTGAGAAGAATAGAACCCAACTCCTAAATGTCATGTAGCCTCCTCGCATGGGTGTGGCGCGCAACACACGATAATCAAGACTCTACTAGACACGGTCAGACATTCCGAGGATCGATGCTCGATACCACTGTCACGACCGAACCTGCTCAGGATCGGTGCCCTACCTGGGCACCCTTCTACCTTAACAACTAAGTAAACTGCGGAAATTAAATAACACATCTCTTTTTTTTTTTTATAAAACCAATCGGATGTGCAAGGGCAAAGCCGACTGTGCCGCCATATAATATACATAACGAAATACACTACACCGCATACGAGTCCAATCCCACACATGAATACTGCACTTCAAGAGTTATATCAACTATGGCGACAAGGCCCCGCTGCATCTAATGATCGCATAAAAGCACATCGAAAGAACTCATACCAAAAAGATAAACTCCAATGTAGGAGCTATCCAAAAACTCGAGCAGGGTCCTACACTGCCGATCACCAAATCAAGGCACCTAAACTGCAGATTGAACGCAGCGGGCGAGGTCAAGACGAAGAATGTACCAAGTATGTGAAACGGTAGTCTGTAATGAAATCATAATAGTCTAAACAAACAGAGACATGTATGATAGCCAACCTACAGCACAACAACACATAAGCCATAATAAGTCGTGACGACGTCCTCAAGTCATTTCTAAAATATAACCATGGGTCTCACGCCCATAATATCAATCATGCAGTGGAATCCTTCCTCACTGCCGGCAGTCCGTGATATAATATAACACCAATAGGCATACATGAACACCAAGTCCCACCGGTGGTATAGCGTCTTGGGGGTTTACCCCTCACTTATACTCTTACCCTGGAGAAGGAGGTAAAGCAGGTGGTATAGCATCTTGGGGGTTTACCCCTCACTTATACTCTTACCCTGGAGAAGGTGGTAAAGCATCTTGGGGGTTTACCCCTCACTTATACTCTTACCCTATCTCAACCGACCATCAAACAAAACAAGCAGCGGGTATAATGTCTGGGGTTTACCCTCACTTATACTCTTACCCTGGAGAAGGTGGTAAAGCATCTTGGGGGTTTACCCCTCACTTATACTCTTACCCTATCTCAACCGACCATCAAACAAAACAAGCAGGGGGTATAATGTCTTGGGGGTTTACCCCTCACTTATACTCTTACCCTGGAGAAGGTTGTATAGCATCTTGGGGGTTTACCCCTCACTTATACTCTTACCCTATCTCGACCGGCCGTCAAACAAACAGAAGCACTACCATGTCTTCTATAAAAATCCGGGAATTTAACCCAAGTACTACAAATAACGGAAGCATACCCGTGGAATCCCACATCACTGTCGGTACGTCCAAGTAACTTATAACAAGACAGCCGACCCTCCAACCGAGAGTCGCGGCAACTTAATAAAACATAATCCTTGCACTCAAAGGCTATCGCCAGCACACATAGGAAATTCTCAATTAATCAAGCCAAGGTACTTATCAAGGCACACATAGAATAATTCTCATTTAACAAGCCAAAGTACTTACCAAGGCACAAATGGACAAATTCTCAATTTATCAAGCCAAAGTACTAATCAAGGCACACTTAGACAAATTCTCAATTTATCAAGCCAAAGTACTAATCAAGGCATCACATAGAATTATTCTCATTTAACAAGCCAAAGTACTACGTACGTACATTCTTTTCAAGAGACTCCTTTTTGTGTAATACCCCAAGATACTAACACCCGTAGTATCAAGGTGTGTCTATTTTTCAAAGTAAGTTACTATACTTTTAGAAACTCATTTCAAAGCTTGAAACCAAGTAACTTCAAATTTTTACAATCTAGGAAACTTATGCACATTAATCAAAATAGACAACTTTCTAAACCTTCCATAAAGCCGTTATAACCAACTTCCCATAAAGCCGTTATAACCCTTTATGGGTTTTAGACAATTTCATTCTTTTTATAACTAAGAGACTTAAACTTAAAACCAAGTATCACAAACTTTCAAATCGAGTTTCTTAACTTTCAAAATACTTCGAGTCTCTTAATATTTAGAAAACAAGTTTCTTCTACTTTTAAACCTCAAGTAACTCACACCTTTAAAACAAGTTACTTCTCTTAAATCATGTCATTTCTCCTCTCTTAAAACAATTAAGTAAATCACTCCTTTAACTCCCCTAAAGTCATTACAACAACCCTTAGGTTTTGGAACTAAGGCACTAGCCAAAAGGTTTGGGAACCACTTCCTTTTCAAGACTACATGCACTTTAAGTAAAATACTTTCACTTTTAAGAATCCAAACTTCACTAAGGAAATGGATTATACAACTTACAATTTAAACATCAAAGTACAATCAAGAGTACATGTAACGAATTCTATTTTAGGCAATCCAAATACAACCAAGGAATGGATCATTTAAGGAGTAGAACTTACTTTCTTTATCTTAAGGAATCATGCTAGAAGAGGAGATAGTTCACATACCTTTTCGGCTAAATCCACAAGCTAAGCCGAATACGCCGTACGTAGAAGTGTCAACCTATAATGTTCACAACAAGACTATCAACTTCCAGTCTCTAACGTAGAATAATACTAAGTATACTGGTCTCTAATTTTACGGAAAATCGGGCAAAGACCTCCTTTGTTTCTACTCACTTTGCCACCTTTTTCAAGGTCGAATACAATAACCAACACGCCACCTTAAAGGCTTCAAAAAAACAACCAAACAAAGGGGATTACACGCCTTACAATACGTGTAAAATTCCGCCCCATAATTCATACGAAATAGACCCATAAGCTAGCCATTCTCGGCCAACATGAATAATAACACTAAGTCCTTTACAATCCTTTTCCAAATCCAAATTCTAAGGTCTAACATGTTATATAGTTATAAACCACTTCAACAACTACAATTTCCTTCTTTTTTACAACATGCGACGACTTTACTAATAATCGACTTGAATTGAAATCTTAGGGCTAACATGCTAGTTTTCGGATTTAGGGTTCCAATAGCCAAAACACAAATCCAACTACATAATATATAACTCATGCTTGCTAATAACCATAGCTACAATCAATAAGTAAACTTAATTGCTAAAATGACAAAATTTATACCTTTCCAAGCCTTTAAAATTTCCAAGATTCAAAGTCGCGCCTTAGCAATTCTTAGCTCCTTTACTTAGGTTCCAATCCGCTCCAAGCACTCCTTAGAGGCCTATGAAGAACCCACCTTCAAGTTTCAACTTCAAAGTTGAAGAACTCCTTCGGTTTCCGCCTTGCGACTAACGTGAAAATGTGTTTTTTCCGAAATCTTTCTATTGAGATATCCTTACAACACTCTTAGGAACCTTGGTTTAAAGTCTTGTGGACAAAGGAACAAAACTACAAATTTTTTTGTGTGCAAAGTGCTTGAACCCGAGAGCACACTTGAAGAACAAAGTGGTGTGAAATTTTTCTAAGTGTTTTAGACTAGTCTTGCACTAGTGTAGTGAATATATAACACATTGGATGGCTTAGATAATAACACTTGTTAAAATTGGAGGGAAGAGATCAAGCCAAGTGTCCCTTGGACTTAGTCAACAATATCAAGCTCTATTATTAGCAAGACTTGGTCATCCTAACATTGGCCAAATGACCATAATACCCCTTACTAATTTCGTCCAACACCACATGTGGGAGTGCCACGTGTCTCCCTCTCATTCGTCCACAAAATTCTGTAACCCTCGTGGGCCCCGCAAAACGTAAAATTCCTCGGGTGGGCCTCACGTGACCAAATCCGTAAAAAAATAGATTTCCATAATATTAATAAGATCCATATTCTTCAAATAATACATTTTGAGAATCCAATTCTCAACAACGAACATTTTTCCTTTCCGACGTTCGGAAGATTTTCCGTCGGAAAAACAATTCTTCCTTTCGGACTAATTCCAAGTCTTGATTCCTTACGTACATTATCTTATACATGTCCTGGACATACGGGGTGTAACAAGTACACCGTGTCCCGCAAATGGGTCGGGTTACGTTATCACGTATGGATAATTAAGCAAGCTCCAAAAATGAGAAGTTCCTCCATAAAGGGCCGGATTATGTTATGTAAGATATGTAAGTTATGTGGAAAAAAACTTGATCAAAATCTTAAGTATGTATGTAAGAATATAATGTTAATTCTTATTGAAAGGACGAAAGGAACGACTAATGTACGATTGATTTCATGAGTTAAAATGGCACGGTAGGATCTGGTACTAAATTTTTATATACTTGCCCCTGTCATTCTTTTGTACAGTTATGATTTGTTTACTGCACCTTATTTTCCGTTCCATACTCGGTACATGTTATGCGACTTCTTCGGGCCGCGTTCATGCCCGCAGTATTAGGTACCCGATTAGTGATCCTCGCTTCTTAGGATCTCTGCTCAGCTTTGGGAAGCTTCATTCACTCGAGGCTTATCTTTGGTACGGATCCTCGTTGTTGTCGATTATGCATATTCGTGGTATGGCGGGCCCCGCCCCGCCACGATGGTTATGTCAAAAATTCTTAGAGGTCTGTAGTCATATCTGCGTCGCTTTGTAAGAAAGAATGATGAATCGCTTTTGGTTATGTATATGTATATATGTCCAGGGAGGTAACTTTATCGGCTAGCCTGTTGTTTATTTCCTGTTAATGTACATTATGAGTTTCATGTATGTTCCGCTGATTTTCTCTGATGTATACTGTGGGTGCCTGTGTAGGCACCGGGCCATGTCCGGCCTGGATCGTGACAACTTAAACATTTCAAGAAAAAACTTTTATCTCTCCTCTCTTTGAAGCTCTCGGCCATGGCTTGAAAATTGAAGTACATGATTTCTTTTCTCTTCCAAGTTAGTTTGTTAATCCAATATTAAGTCCCTAAACCAAGTGTTAAGCCAAAATATTATTCCAAGAACAAAAATCATGTTGTTGGCCGAAATTGGGGGAGTGAAACCCTAACTTGTTATCCACTTTTTGGAGGTGAAACGTGAAGGGAAGATGAGTGTAAGGTTGTAGAGGATACATATATGTGATTGGAACTTGAAGAGGTGGAGCAAAACGAAAACTTCGGGCCAATCTTCCCCGGACTGTTTGGGACGTTTTTGGACTAAAATAAAAGGTAAACCTATTCTTCCTTTTGAAGTAATTGGATATTACTTATTGTTGTTATGTATAGATGAGCTTGTGCTAAACAGAATGAAGAATAAAAAGGGTTTGGATGATTTTTAGTGTTGAAACCGTGAATGGACAGTTTCGGGTTCCATTGGATTCGCTGGTTATTGTTGTTATTATTTACACTTGTTGCATGTTAAAATGAAGGAATATGGTTGTTGATAAGTTGGTATATCATATATAGAAGTGTTGGAACTTGAATTGAAATAAAATGGATTAAGAAGAGAGTTATCGGATTGTAGTTGTTGGCCGTGGAATCTATAAAATTGTTGGATGTTATTATACAGTTTTGGGGACTGTTTTAGGGAGTTGGAATTCTGGAAATTCAGCCATCATTATGTGTGTTTAAGTATGGTAATTGCTAATGAAAGTCCTAAGATATTAAGGGTATAAAAAGGTGTTAAAAGGCATCACATTTTACCCTTATTGTTATTGGATATTGGACTATTTTTATATGATTGTGGGGCAGAATTTTACACGTCAAGTAGGTGTAATCCCCTTTGGTTGCTGTTTTGATTGTGCCTTAAATGGGGCTTGATTTATTGTTGAATTCGGGCCTTGGAAAAGGTGAAAAAGTACGTATAAACGGGGGAAGTGCTGCCCAAATTTTCGTAGAATAAGAGGACCATTACTTGGTATAAGTCTTATACTATTGTGTATGAAGTTGATAGAAGTATTATTGTTTTTATAGGTTAAAGTACTACTTATGTCATTTTCTACTTGCCGTGTGGAATAGCCGATAAGGTTGAAGTACCTATTCGGGGCGTATTATACTTGTCGTGTTGGTTAGTCGTCAATGAGGTATGTGAACCTCTTCATTCTCTCTTTTGGAATGTTCTTCGTGTGAACCATAACTGTGGTATTGTTTCAAAAGTTATTCTACTCTTAGAAGTTAAGGAGTATTCTTATTATTGATTCTATGCTAAAGGCATGTCTAAATTATTCCTAAGTCTTTACCAAGTCTTATGGGAGATGTTGGTAAGAGCTTTTAGTAAACGTTGGAGTCGAATTGATCTTGCTAGTTACAACACTAATGAAAAAAGGTATCAAACAAGTCATTGCATCGTTAATGAAAAAGGAATCGACAATCTATTATATTGAAATGAGTAGAATTTTCCATCTGCATAGAAGCTAAGATATAACCAGTTCGTTTTACACTTTCTAGGTTCACAACTGATTAGATAAGATCATTATTAATATATAACCTACTAATGGCTCATAAAATGGATTAATTTGCCAATTCGGATCAGTTATCACCATGCAAATGTTTCCATAATGTTAGCCAGAGGAGCGAGACGAATTAGATTATCGAGCCTGCATAAACGCGAGTGGATCCTATACTTGACTTGATCTTTATAAACTGAGCGGATCCTAATCCTTAGTGATATTTTCCCTTGATAGTACTTTGGGTTTTATAAAAGGAAAGATGTTTACCTATTCGTTTGATAATGCCTTGAGTTTTTCTAAAAATATAGTTCATTCTAATTGTGCTAATGAGAGTCAAAGATGATTTAAATTGTACATAGTTGCTTGTGATAGTTATAGGTGTACAGTCCTTTATATTCACATCGAGTCCCAGAATGGGTCGGAATATGTCGTACCTTATTTGACTTATAGCACATTACACCGAGTCCCAGAATGGGCCGGAACATGTCGTACCTCGCATGACAATATTTGTTTATTCGGGACGCACGTCTTGTGAAGTGATGTTGGAATTCCACGCACGCTTACGTGATATTGATTATATATTGTTCTCTGACGTCACGCATTGATGTTGGAATTCCACGGGCATGCTTATATGATATTGATTATATATTGTTCTACGACGCGTCTTGTGATGATGTTGGAATTCAACGCGTACGCTCGTGATATTGATTATATATTGTTCTACAGATGTGCTGACAGTGATGTTGGAATTCCACGGGCATACTTCTGTGATATTGATTATATATTATTCTATAGACTTGTTGACAGTGATGTTGGAATTCCAATGGGCATGCTTCTGTGATATTGATTATATATTATTCTACAGATGTGCTGACAGTGATGTTGGAATTTTACGGGCATGCTTCTGTGATATTGATTATATATTGTTCTATAGACGTGCCGACAGTGATGTTGGAATTCCACGGGCATGCTTCTGTGATGTTGATTTTATATTATATCATGGACTTACCGACAGTGATATTGGAATTCCACGGGCGTGCTCCAGTGATGTTGGTTTGATATTATACTTTGTACATGCTGACAGCGACGTTGAAATTCCACGGGCATGCTTCCTTGATACTGGTTAGATATTATACTTGGTATAGTGATACAGTAGTACAGTGGTACAATGATACAGTGATACAGTAGTACAGTGGAATTATGATACAGTAGTACAGTAGTACAGTGGTACAGTGATACAGTGATACAGTGGTACAGTAGTACAATGGTACCGTGACACAAGGTACAGTTGGCTCTTATTTTATATGACACGGTTGGATCTGGTATTTTTATTACTATACTTGTCTCTGTCATCTTTTGTACAGTCATGATCTTATTTACTGTACTTCATGTTTGCATACTTGTTACCTTGTTGTACTGACCCCCTTCGGGGGGCTGCGTTTATGCCCGCAGATTTTAGGTACTCAGTTGGGTGATCCGCGAGCTTAGGATCCTTGTTCAGCGTTTTGGGATAACTTCAATGTTCCGGAGCTTGTCATTTTGACACAGGTCTTCCATTACGGCTAGGTATATTCAGAGGTACGGCGGGGCCTTGTCCCGTCATAGTTTAATGTCCAAACTCTTAGAGGTCTGTATTCATATGTGGGCTGGACTTGCGTGAGTTGTATTTATATATTTGTACAGTTGTAGTCCCATTCGGGTGTTATATATTATGACAGTCTTGCTGGCTTTTCCTTTGCAAAAAAAATGAATGATGAGTGTTATCAAGCTTCATGGGTTACTTGTGTCAGACAGGTGGGTGCCTGGTAGGCACCGATGGCCCGGGTCTGGTTCGTGACAAGAGTGATATCAGAGCAGTTAGTCTTCGGAATGTCTACAGACCGTGTGCAGTAGAGTCTTGGTCATCGGTGTGTTATGCACCACACCCATAAACAGGAGGCTATAGTACATTTAGGATTGATTTTTATTCTTCTTACTCCAAGATCGTGCAATAGAGCTGTGTGGTTAGGGTAGTCTCTCCCTAACATATTTTTATTATTGCAGCTATGAGAAAGCGACAACGTCCCAGAAAGGAAATATTTGGACTTAATATCCAGGTTGGTAAAATTGTTGTAGAGTTAGTATAATAATGATGTACATCTATGCGGACATATTTATTTGGGGACATGTGTGTGTTGTCTGAAGCAATTGTGGGTTATCATGTGATGGTTAAGCTTTATAAATTGTTTGGACGGTGTGAAACAGTTTAATGAATCTACATCAAGGTTATATATGTGCTAATTTGAAATAATTATGAGGTAATGAACTGTCGGGAAGGGTGATGAACCCTTAGGAGATCATGATTAATTGACCTAAGGACATATCATGTTGTTAGATTAAGCTGTGTTGTATGTTTAAGTGATGTGTACAAATGATATTTGTATGGAGTAAATAGGGTTGTTGTGATTAGGACAACATGATTTTGAGATATTGAGAAGTCGTCTTGCCCGTATACGGGGAGAAATAATGTAAGATTGGAACATGAAATATTTGAGGATCTTAGAGTATTGGATAATCGTTGAGACCTTAGATAGAAAAGGCCTTCAGAGTAAAGTATTTTATGTGTGATTGTGGTTAAAATACATAGTATATGTGAAGTATATTAGAGGCGATGATTCCTTGGTTTGAGTATAAACCACTTGGGATTGATGTTGATGATTGTTGAGCCGATTGAGAATTTGTATAGCTTAAGACCTTAGATGAACATTTGAGGACGAATGTTTCTAAGGGAGAATGATGTTACACCCCGTAATACCAGAGCTACTAATTGAGAACGTGATTAAGGATTTAAGATTTGAATTTTGGAAGGAAAGAATCATTACATTTTGTTAAGAAAAATTTCGAAAAAAAAATATGACGACGGAAAAATTATTAAATCGGAGTTTAATACTTCTAATTGAATTTATGGACTTAGTATTGGATTATGAAGTATCGAAGTTGATAATATGGGGTCCGCCAAAAATTTCACAATTTTAGGGGGGGTTCGAAATTGGGATGACAAGTGGACAAGTGTGGAGAAATTTGTGAGACAAGTGGACAAGTGTGAAAAAATTTGTGAGACAAGTGGACAAGTGTGGAGATATTTGTGAGACAAGTGGGGTCCCTCTCCACTTGTGAGATGTTCATCTATTTAGAGAAGTGGATAGCAAGACTTAGACATTTCACACTTAGCCATTTCAAGAAAACTTCTATCTCTCCTCTCTTTGAAGCTCTCGGCCATGGCTTGAAAATTGAAGAACAAGATTTCTTTTCTCTTCCAAGTTAGTTTGTTGATCCAAGATAAAGTCCCTAAACCAAGTGTTAAGCCAAGATATTATTCCAAGAACAGAAATTATGTTGTTGGCCGAAATTGGAGGACTGAAACCCTAACTCGTTATCCACTTTTTGAAGGTGAAATGTGAAGGGAAGATGAGTGTAAGGTTGTAGAGGATACATATATGTGATTGGAACTTGAAGAGGTGGAGCAAACCGAAAACTGCGGGCCAATCTTCCCCGGACTATTTGGGACGTTTTTGTGCTAAAATAAAAGGTAAACCTCTTCTACATTTTGAAGTAATTGGATATTACTTATTGTTGTTATGTATAGATGAGCTTGTGCTAAAAATAATGAAGAATAAAAAGGGTTTGGACGATATTTAGTGTTGAAACCGTGAATGGACAGTTTCGGGTTCCATTGGATTCGCTGGTTATTGTTGTTGTTATTTACACTTGTCGCATGTTAAAATGAAGTAATATGGTTGTTGATAAGTTGGTATGTCATATATAGAAGTGTTGGAACTTGAATTGGAATAAAATAGATTAAGAAGAGAGTTATCGGATTGTAGTTGTTGGCCGTGAAATCTATAAAACTGTTGGATGTTATTATACAGTTTTGGGGACTATTTTAGGGCGTTGGAATTCTAGAAATTCAGCCCTTATTATGTGTGTTTAAGTATGGTAATTGCTAATGAAAGTCCTAAGATATTAAGGGTATAAAAATGTGTTAAAAGGCGTCACATTTTACCCTTATTGTTATTGGATATTGGACTGATTTTATGGACTGTTTTTATATGATTGTGGGGCAGAATTTTACATGTCAAGTAGGCGTGTAATTTCCTTTGGTTGTTGTTTTGATTGTGCCTTAAATGGGGCTTGATTTGTTGTTGAATTCGGGCCTTGGAAAAGGTGGAAAAGTACGTATAAACGGGGAAAGTGCTGCCCAAATTTCCGTAGAATAAGAGGACCATTACTTGGTATAAGTCTTACACTAGTGTGTATGAAGTTGATAGAAGTATTATTGTTGTTATAGGTTGAAGTACTACTTGTGGAATTTTCTACTTGGCGTGTGGAATAGCCGATAAGGTTGAAGTACCTATTCGGGGCGTATTCTACTTGTCGTGTCGGTTAGTCGTCAATGAAGTATGTGAACCTCTTCCTTCTCTCTTTTGGCATGTTCTTCGTGTGAACCATAACTGTGGTATTATTTCAAAAGTTATTCTACTCTTAGAAGTTGGAGTATTCTTGTTATTGATTATATGCTAAAGGCATATCTAAATTATTCCTAAGTCCTTACCAAGTCTTATGGGAGATGTTGGTAAGAGCTTTTAGTAAACGTTGGAGTCGAATTGATCTTGCTAGTTACAACACTAATGTGAAAAGGTATCGAACAAGCCATTGCAGCGTTAACGAAAAAGGAATCGACAATCTATTATATTGAATTGAGTAGAATTTTCCATCTGCATAGAAGCTAAGATATAACCAGTTCGTTTTACACTTTCTAGGTTCATAGTTGATTAGATAAGATCATTATTAATATATAACCTACTAATGGCTCATAAAATGGATTAATTTGCCAATTCTGATCAATTATCACCATGCAAATATTTCCATAATGTTAGCCAAAGGAGCGAGACGAATTAGATTATCGAGTCGGTACAAACGACGAGTGAATCCTATACTTGACTTGATCATTATAAGCTGAGCGGATCCTAATCCTTAGTGGTATTTTCCCTTGATAGTACTTTGGGTTTTATAAAAGGAAAGTTGTTTACCTATTCGTTTGATAATGCCTTGAGTTTTTCTAAAAAGATAGTTCATTCTAATTGTGATAATGATAGTCAAAGATGATTTAAATTGTACATAGTTGCTTGTGATAGCTATAGGTGTACAGTCCTTTATATTCACATCGAGTCCCAGAATGGACCGGAACATGTCGTACCTTATTTGACTTATAGCACATTACACCGAGTCCCAGAATGGGCCGGAACATGTCGTACCTCGCATGACAATATTTTATTTATTTGGACAGACGTGCTGACAGTGATGTTGGAATTCCACAGGCATGCTTCTGTGATATTGATTATATATAGTTCTACAGACGTGCTGACAGTGATGTTGGAATTCCACGGGCATGCTTCTGTGATATTGATTATATATTGTTCTACAGACGTGTTGACAGTGATGTTGGAATTCCACGGGCATGCTTCTGTGATATTGATTATATATTGTTCTATAGACGTGCCGATTGTGATGTTGGAATTCCACGGGCATGCTTATGTGATGTTGATTTTATATTATACCATGGACTTGCCGACAATGATGTTGGAATTCCACGGGCGTGCTCCAGTGATGTTGGTTTAATATTGTAATTTGTACATGCTGACAGTGACGTTGGAATTCCACGGGCATGCTTCCTTGATACTGGTTAGATATTATACTTGGTACAGTGATACAGTAGTACAGTGGTACAGTGATACAGTAGTACAGTAGTACAGTGGTACAGTGATACAGTGGTACAGTAGTACAGTGGTACAGTGACACAAGGTACAGTTGGCTCTTATTTTATATGACACGGTTGGATCTGGTATTTTGATTACTATACTTGTCCCTGTCATCTTTTGTACAGTCATGATCTTATTTACTGTACTTCATGTTTGCATACTTGGTACCATATTAGATCGACTTCCCTGGCCGCGTTCACGCCGCAGGTATTAGGTACTCAGTTGGGTGATCCGCGAGCTTAGGATCCTTGTTCAGCATTTTGGGATAGCTCCAATGTTCCGGAGCTTGTCATTTTGACACAGGTCTTCCATTATAGCTAGGTATATTCAGGGGTACGACGGGGTCTTGTCCCGTCATAGTTTACTGTCTAAACTTTTAGAGCTCTGTATTCATATGTGGGCTGGACTTGCGTGAGTTGTATTTATATTTTTGTACAGTTGTAGTCCCATTCGGGTGTTATATATTATGGCAGCCTTGCCGGCTTTGCCTTTGCAAAAAAAATGAATGATTAGTGTTATCAAGCTTTCGTGGGTTACTTGTGTTGTATGGGTAGAAGGGTGCCCAGGTAGAGCACCAGTCGCGGGCTCGGAGTTTGGGTCGTGACACATTAACTTATCTAGTTTCTGAACCAAAGTCCAAACCACAACTAAGCCTCTCGGGATCCATTCCAACCATCCAACTAAGTCATAAATCACATTGAGAACCAAATCGAACGGTTCAAACTCAAATTCGAGTCTGTTAACCTCCGATGTTGACTTTGATTAACCCTTTCCATTTCTTCATCTTAAGAACTTTCAAGTTTAGTTTTTCCTCTCCGATTTTCTCTGAATTACCTCGATAATCGCATAACCCATCCCTGCAAGTTAAAATACAATTTTAATGTTATGGAAATATTCTTTTTATGAAAAAAGGTCTTTTGAGCTCAAAATTACAACTCCTTTGCATAATTAACCTCCTTAAAATTCAACGTTTTACTTTTAATTCACAATTTATTTATCAAAAGAAATGGATCGTGTGGGAACAATGATATTTTTAGGTGACATGTAGGGGCGGCAGATGGGTCGTTTGGGCTGAACTTGGACGGATCAAGATGGGCTGAAGTTGTAGATGGGTCATTGTCCAACTCGTCCAAAACTTATATGGGCTAAGATGGACGGATCAAGATGGGCTAAAATGATGGGTCATAACCCATATTGCCGATTTTGACCCATACTTTTACAAAATTTAAACTTACCTTGTATGATGTTATTTTATTTTGTATCAAATCACCCCCACCCCCACCTCATCCTCAAATTTATATTTCATATTTTTTGTTACTTTTATAAAAATATTATTAAAAATATGAATTTTTTCGTACATCCCCCTACCCCCCCCCCCTACCACATTCTAAAATTTCTATTTTATATTTCTTTGCTTTTATAAACAATTTATAAAAAATATGAAATTATTTCTTACCTCCTCGCCTCTAACCCCACTTCACTTTGATCTCAAAATTCTATTTTATATTTTTTTACTTTTATAAATAATTTATAAAAATATATATTTTTTCAAAAATCCATACACACACCTATGTGTCAAAAATAGGTGTTGAAATAGAAATTTTTATAAATTGTTTATTTCATAATTTCATATGAAATAAATAGGGGTAATAAAAAAATTCATAATTTTTATAAATTGTTTATAAAAGTAAAGAAATATAAAATAGAAATTTTAGATTGTGATAAGATGGGGGAGTAGGGGGGAGGTACGAAAAAAGTTCATATTTTCAATAATTCTTTTTTATAAAAGTAACAAAAAATATGAAATAGAAATTTGAGGATGGGGTGGGGGTGAGGTGTGGGTGGAGAGGGGTAAGATTTTTTTTAGATATTTTATAAATTGTTTATAAAAGTAAAGAAATATATAATAGAAATTTGAGAATGTGGTAGGGCGGGGGGTACGAAAAAAATTCATAGTTTTAATATTTTTTTTATAAAAGTAACAAAAAATATGAAATATAAATTTGAGGATGGGGTGATAGTGATGTGGGGTTAGGGCAGAGAGGGTAAGAAAAATTCCTATTTTTATAAATTATTTATAAAAGTAAAGAAATATAAAATAGAAATTTGAGAATGTGGTAGGGCGGGAGGTGGGTGTAGGACGGGGTGTAGGGAGGTACGAAATAATTTCATATTTTTAATAATTTTTTTATAAAAGTAACAAAAATATGAAATAGAATGGGGATTGAGGTGGAGGGTAGGTGGGGGTAGGGTGGAGGTGTGGATATGGGGTAAGAAAATTCATATTTATAAATTATTTATAAAAGTAAAAATATATAAAATAGAAATTTGAGAATGTGGTAGGGCGGGAGGTGGGGTAGGACGGGGGTGTAGGGAGGTACGAAATAATTTCATATTTTTAATAATTTTTTTTATAAAAGTAACAAAAAATATGAAATAGAAATTTGAGGATGGGGATTGGGGTGGAGGGGGTAGGTGGGGGTAGGGTGGAGGGGTAGGTGTGGATATGGGGTAAGAAAAAATTCATATTTATAAATTATTTATAAAAGTAAAAAAAAATATAAAATAGAAATTTGAGATTGGGGTAGGGTGGGGGGTAGGGGTAGAGGAGGTAAGATAAAATTTTATATTTTGAATATTTTTTTATAAAAGTGTCAAAAATATGAAATAGAAATTTGTAGATGGGGTGGGGGTAGGTGGGGTTAGGGCGGTAGGGGGAGGTAAGAAAAATATCCATAATTTTTATAAAAGTAAAAAAAAAACATGAAATAGAAATTTGAGGATAGGGTGGGGATGGAGGGGTAGGTGTGGGTAGGGCGGTGGGTGGATGTAAGAAAAAAATCAATTTTTTTTATAAATTTTATAAAAAAAATTAGAAATTTGGGAATGTGGTAGGGCGGGAGGTGGGGGTAGGTAAGAAATTTGAGGATGTGGTGGAGGGGGTAGGAGAGGAGGTAAGAAATAAATTCATATTTTTAATTTTTTTTTTTATAAAAGTAAAAAAATATGAAATAAAAGACTTGGGTAAACAATAGAATAGTAGATGAGTTATTTTGGGTTAATGTAATTGGTTGATTTGGGTTGTTCAAGATAAATGAGTTAACTTGGGCTAGCCCAAACTTAGTCATTTAATAATATGTCATTCAAACCCATTAAAATCTGAGCGGTTCAATTGGATTTGGGTCCAATTTACCACCCCTAAATAATAAACAACAACAAACATTTACTACTTTAAAAAGTTCATTTCTTACGATAATTCATTATGAAGAAACAAATGAACTTTATTTGGATATACTATATTGAAGTTTTTATTTAAAGACTCAACCAATTAGTTGGTAAAGTCGAAGAACTAGTCACATTCATATCAGGTACAAATTTTGGATCTTTTTGTAAGAGAGCAATTTCCTTAACCAAATAATCTTCAAGTTTATCAATCTCTTGGTTCAGTTTCTCAAATCGTTCCAAATCAGTCAACTTGAGATTTCCTTCAATAGATTTTCCTTTGTCCTCATTTTCTTCTACCTTTCTTTTCTTCTTCATATAAAATGGCGATGCATTTGGTTGTTTGGCCTCCAAATATTGGTTGACGACCGATTCAACATCAGGATTACCATATAAAAATGGTTCACCGCCAATCGAAAAAATAATAATTGCAATCTCAATTCCACATAAAATAGAAAGCTCGTTTGCCTTCTTACACAAAGCTTTCTGCATTTTAGAGATCGTAATACCCTCAACACGTTTATCTTTAATAAACTCTATCTCATCATTTTTCCTTGTTTGAGAACTCTTTCTTTCCATGTCTACAACAAGAGCAGATGGAAAGATACAATTTCTTGCCTAAAGCATATAAGAAACTTGAATTAGAATGAGTACATGCTCTAGTCAAACGTGCAAATTTATAGCAACGTTTTTTCGTCAATTCTTAAATTTATTCCTTGAACATATTCAAGTTTTATCATTTACAAAAACCTCCCTTATAGTTTGATAAAATGAATTTACCTCCTCTCCTTTATGACATTACGTAGATACCCAAATTCGTGAATTAAATGTAAACATCTACCTTTTTTCAAATGAAACATTATTGAAAGTGCTAAAGTCATGCAAAAATTACAAAATTAGTCAGTTTTTTTTATTAATATAAATCGCCATACTTTTTCATTACATATTTTATGAATATTTCTTTTCTATTTATGCCTTTAATTTAATAAAAATGCAAGGAAAAAGAAACGAAGCAACGAAAATACTTGTTAATGAATGTCATATTAATTGTTTTGTGACTCAATGATATTTGATATTGCATGGGTGTCGCTCGATAAGTTTCGGGTTGCTCAGCTCGGAATTCGAGTTCGAGCGTGCATGATGTGGGGAGATGTTTTTTTTCCTTTTGAGTATTGAGCTCTTGGTGACTAACGACCTCATGCCCCCACCGGTAGGGACGGTAGTCATGATTATTTATCTCTCCACCAAGTCGGAGGTTGGAGTTCGTGGAAGTGAATAAATTTCTTCTTTTTGCTCCCAATAAAGGAGCTGTTGTAAGAAATTGGTGAGAAAAATGGCTAAACCTATAAAACAATCATTAATATCATTGAGTCACAAAATAATTATAATGGTTAATTTGTGTTTCAATATAAATGATTGTCAATTACTTTAATTTTTTTTAAGCAATGTCATTTCTCTTTATTCTGAAAAGAAATTTTGATTAAGTCAAGAATTTATGTGTCGTTTTTCAATCAATCAACTTCTAATGGGTGGATCTTTGCAATAATCATACATAAGGGGGACGTCAACATAATGTTAAAGCTAGAGTGGAGGTGATTGTAATTATATATAACCAACGTAGATTACTATAATCTTCATCTTTTGAGTAATGGTGTAATTATGTATAACCAGTGTAGATTACCTTAGTCTTCATCTTTAAGTAGATTGCCAATTTAATAAATAAATAAAAAGAACCAAAACATTTTAGTGGCATGTCTTTCTATTAGGATTTACGCTATATACATTAATAATGTAATTTTTTTTTACAATAATGTCAAATTTTATTAGTTATAAGGTGTAAATATTTTGTCAAGGTTACCTAGCGATTCTTAGGGGTGACTTATAATTGTATTTTAATTGATTTGATTAATTTTATAAATACTCTGTACCACCAAAAATGTCCAGAATATATAGTCATTGGTTAAAGAAATTCGTAATATATTATTTTTCTTGATGCTAACCTTAATAAAATTTGAATCAAATTATATTTTCATATGTAACAGCTAAGTAGCGTATCTTGTATTTGTAAAGAATGAATCTTGAGTCTAACTCAATCCCAAAAGCTAGCTTGTAGGGTGATGATTGTCCAAGTCCATATAAGGAGTTCATGTTCCCATTTCATATCCGATGTAGGACTCTTAACACTTCCCGCACGCTCAGGCCTTGTTAACTAGAGTGTGGATAATATAATTTGGGGGTCCAACATCGATGAACAAATAATTGAAATGAATTTGACTCTGATACCATGTAAATAATGAATTTTGGACCTAACTCAACCCCAAAGCTAGTTTGTAAGGTGAGAATTGTTCAAGTTCATATAAGAAATCATGTTTTCATTTCATATCCGATGTGAAACTCTTAACAGTATGGTATAAACCACTTCATCATGGAATTGAAGTAGGATTTAAATTACTTATGAGAAACAAAGTTGAAATTCTGTCATTTGTTTTATCTAAATTTGGGGGACAGAGCCACCGGTTAATTTGTTGGTGTGGGAAATTTTAAGCATCCAATAGAATAATCTAAGGTACACACAAATTAATTCTAACGGGCCGAACCGATCCGGACCGGTAGCCCTTCGGGTTTAGCAGGTTCGGTTCACGGCTACTCATCGGACCAACGGTCCGGCCTGGATTAGTCACGGATTTCAGCGTCGGTCAAGTGCGAAGCAGGTCCTCTGGTCCGTTTTTTCTTTTTCTAGTATTTATTTTTTATAATATAAACTAAATTCAATTTAAATATGTAATATAATATATAATTTAGTTTTATATATTAAAATTGAAACTTTAAAGTTAACTTTCTATTTTACCGTTTATAACTTTATAGTTTATACTTTATAGTTTATAGTTTATAGTTTATAACTTTATACTTTATATTTATTTTATAGTTTACTTTATATAGTTTATATTTTATACTTTATAGTACTGTTATAGTTATACACTTATAGTCTTATACAGTTATACTTTATAGTTTATAACTTTATATTGTAATTATACTTTTATTAATTTATTAGATTAGTAGATATAAGTTAACAAATAAGTACTTAACAGATTAACAACTAAATAGATAGTAAAATTAAAATTAATGATAAGATGTAAACTTTTGAACTTTCATAATGTTAATAAGAGTACATAATGAAGTAATAATAATTTTATTTACATGTTATGCATCCTTCTTGCAAGTTCTTCGTAATCTATAGGTTGATTGAATTGGTTATGCTCCATAGCCTCTAAATCTGGAGTATTAATTTGATCCGCCTCCGCTCGCTTCCAAAATATTGCCTATTTCTTCATCTTGGGAGAATTAACGTCTCTATATCCTTGATTTCTTCTCTCTGATCTGATCCAATCCCTTAAGCAGACTAACACTTCTAATGTGCTTCCACCCAATGAGTGACGTGTGTCTCCTATTTGATCTCGTGCTTGGCTAAATGCACTTTCAGAAGCCACTGTTGAGATCGACACGTTAAGAACATCTCGGGTCATCGCTGCAAGTACCGGAAATTGTCTTTTGTTATCCTGCCACCATTGTAAAGGGTCAAAACTTTTCTTCGGCTCCGCTGGCTTTTGCAAATAAAATTGCATCTCATCGCAAGATCGACTTGTGCTTGCTTGTGTTGTAAAAGTGCTCCATATGTCTAAAGATTCTTCTTCATCGTCATCAGCATTGAATCCTGCAGGTGTAGACACAGAAGCAGAACTAGCAGGAATATTAGTAGCAGAGTTGTTGTTATCATGTAATGTAGCATAATATTCATATAATGTAGTTAAATTAGTATCAAGTGTACTTATGCAATCAAATGAAGATGGAGTTTCTGTTTCACCAACTTCCATATAAGTATATAAACTAAATATTAAATTATGACAATCTACTTTTTTAATAGAAGGATTTAAGACTGCACCAATACAATAAATATCAGGAATAGAGAAAAATATTTTTTAAACTTTTCAAACATAAGTGTAACTGCATCTGTATATTTCACATTTGATTTTAAACCATAAAGTTAAATTTCAGCTATATGAGCTAAAGCATTACAAACTGTTGGGTAATAAGATCCTGACAATTCAACAGTAGCAGTGTAAAATTTACGTAAATTTTTTAAAAGTTCACCAATTGATTTCCAATGTTCGTCGGTTAACATATACATCACGTTCTTACAATGCGCATTTGCAACATGTGTTATGGGGTCTTTATACTTATAACATTCTTTTAAAAATAAATAAGTATAATTCCACCGTGTAATAATCTCTTCTGGCATGAATTTAGGTCTCAAATTAAATTGTTTACATTTTTCTTTAAATTCTATAATTCTATTTTTCATATTATTACCCTGAATAACTCCAACAGCTCTTTTGACAAGTTTTATTTCAGGTGAAAATAAATCAAGACCACTTTTAACAATTAAATTATAAATATGACAAGCACAACGAACATGAAATATATGAGGAAGTGGTGGGTGTAGCTCTGCTTTTAAAAGATCTAC
The DNA here is from genome assembly GCA_029844215.1 of Przewalskia tangutica. Taxonomy (NCBI): domain Eukaryota; kingdom Viridiplantae; phylum Streptophyta; class Magnoliopsida; order Solanales; family Solanaceae; genus Przewalskia; species Przewalskia tangutica. The sequence continues at coordinate 14,632,754 of CM056738.1, forward strand.
AGCAGCAGTATTATTAGATGCATTATCAAATGATACACAAAGTATTTTATTATAAAGATTATATTTTTGGGCATAAGAACAAATAGTTTCGCTTATATATTTTTCAGTATGACTTTGATCCTCGTCATACGCAAAAACAATAATACGTTTTTCCATTCTAAAATTTTCATCAATCCAATGACAAGTAATTGTTAAATAATCATAACCGTTTAATGCATGTCCCATGTCTGAAGTAAAACTAACTAGGCATGGAAGGTTAACAAATAAATATTGCAAAAAAATAACATAATCATTATGAAGTCTAAAAATATCGGCTCTAGTAGTACTACGAGGAACACCTTTAAAAAAAGGATTATATACTCTTTGAATATATGTAATTAAATATGAAGAAGAAGCAAAAGAAAAAGGTAAACAACCTCCGACAATCATTTTGCTAATTCAATGCGATCCTTTTTTGGATCGTACTTAGTCACCCCCCCAGTTAATGGATTAAGTTGTTGTTGACCGAGTTCTAAATCAGAGACAGCATTCCATTGTGTCGTATGATCGTGTTTTATATGTCTACCTATAGTGTCCGTCCCCCCGTCACCACCCCCTGTCTTATGTTTATAAGTTCTCCCACAAATATTACATCTAACTCTATCAGTACCCACAACTTTATCATAAAAGAGCCACACTTTACTCCTTTTTTTTCTTGCTACTGGTTCTGGTAAAGGAGGTCTACGACTACGACTACGACTACCACTAGCAGTACCAACATTGACAAAAGGAACACTAGTAGGTGTAGGATGTTCTTGTTCTTCAAGTTCAACAATATTATCTAATTGAACGTTATCATATTCATTATCTTCTATTCCAAAATCTTCTTGCATTTGATCATAATCTATATTTTGATTAGATGATGAAGAACCTCTGATTTTTACCCCTTGAACTAGATTTACTGGTGATCGACGCATTCCCTTAGTAAAGACATTATAAAATATTTAATTAATCAACAAATAAATATGACAATTTAATAAAATAATTAGAGAATGAAACGAGTGTACCAAACTTCGGGATTCAGAATTCAATTGAAACTCGAAGCTCGAAGTCTTGCGTCTTGCTACTTTGAATTTGAAAACTAATAATAATAATAACTTGAAAATTGATAATAAAGATTATTAAGAGAGTGAGAAATTGAGAATAAGAGAATTGAGAGAAATGTTGTGTGATAAAAATGAAAAAAATGTAGAAAATTTATAGATTTTTAAAGGGTAAAAATGTAATTAAAATAAAATAATAAACAAAACAAAAAAAAAAACAAGCCAAACGGTCGAAATGACCGTTGGCACTCCAAATCCCCACCCATCCCCCTCTGCGGTATTGTTCTGGGTTGGGATTTTTTGTTCTGGACCGGTTAGGTAAGGAACCGATTTTCGTTCTGGGTCTAACGGTCCGGCCTTCTGAGTTTTTCTAACCCGTGCGGGTTGGGGTTGGGGGCCAATCCAACCCCCAACCCGGTATGCCCTTATCGGTCCGGATATTCTACCGGGTCAACCGGTCCGGGGTATTGTAGATTACTATAATCTTCATCTTTTGAGTAATGGTGTAATTATGTATAACCAGTGTAGATTACCTTAGTCTTCATCTTTAAGTAGATTGCCAATTTAATAAATAAATAAAAAGAACCAAAACATTTTAGTGGCATGTCTTTCTATTAGGATTTACGCTATATACATTAATAATGTAATTTTTTTTTACAATAATGTCAAATTTTATTAGTTATAAGGTGTAAATATTTTGTCAAGGTTACCTAGCGATTCTTAGGGGTGACTTATAATTGTATTTTAATTGATTTGATTAATTTTATAAATACTCTGTACCACCAAAAATGTCCAGAATATATAGTCATTGGTTAAAGAAATTCGTAATATATTATTTTTCTTGATGCTAACCTTAATAAAATTTGAATCAAATTGTATTTTCGTATGTAACAGCTAAGTAGCGTATCTTGTATTTGTAAAGAATGAATCTTGAGTCTAACTCAATCCCAAAAGTTAGCTTGTAGGGTGATGATTGTCCAAGTCCATATAAGGAGTCCATGTTCCCATTTCATATCCGATGTAGGACTCTTAACACTTCCCGCACGCTCAGGCCTTGTTAACTAGAGCGTGGATAATATAATTTGGGGGTCCAACATCGATGAACAAATAATTGAAATGAATCTGACTCTGATACCATGTAAATAATGAATTTTGGATCTAACTCAACCCCAAAGCTAGTTTGTAAGGTGAGAATTGTTCAAGTTCATATAAGAAATCATGTTTTCATTTCATATCCGATGTGAGACTCTTAACAGTATGGTATAAACCACTTCATCATGGAATTGAAGTAGGATTTAAATTACTTATGAGAAACAAAGTTGAAATTCTGGCATTTGTTTTATCTAAATTTGGGGGACAGAGCCACCGGTTAATTTGTTGGTGTGGGAAATTTTAAGCATCCAATAGAATAATCAAGGTACACACAAATTAATTCATGATATAATTAATTTCATGGAATTTTTTTTGTATGTATATAATAATCCAACAGAAGCACAGGTGATCCTTTAAAATCCCCACAATTTAGAGTAAATATATTTGCTCCAAAAATAAATAAGTAATCTGTAATCCATGAGCAGATTAATTTGCAACTGATTTGAGTAATTTATACAATTTGATATGTGTGATATAAAATTTGATTCTTGCAATTCATTGCATTTGATATCACTACAAAAAAAAATAGCAATGAACGCATTTCGTTGCTAAAGTACATATTTCCGTCACTAAACTTATTGGCGACGGATTTGTGTCAGTTGCTAATATGTTCATAGTCAGTGGCGAAGCTTGCCCAAAATATTAAGGGGATGGTAGTCGTCGTAGAAACTTGCCCAAAATCTTATTACACAACCTTGTCTTGATTATTTCATTGTTGAAAATGATCTTTCTATAGTAGCCGTAGAAACTGGAAGAGTTAAGATAAGGCGGATTATCCGGTCAATCAAGTAATATGTATTCGCCTTTTCTCTTTTTTCTAAAGTTCCCTAATCTCACGAACTCAGTCACGCAAAAAAAAAAAAAAATAGACTAGAGAAACCTTGGAAAAATAAAAGAATAATTAGGATTTTGGCAAAAGACAAATTTCAGATCGTAATTTAAAAATCTAGGATTTCTATGCTCGAAAATGAGACTTGTAACTTGTAAGAGTTCTTTCATTGTACTCATTTTTTGTGATTAATATAAAGTTTAGTTACCCAAAAATTATGTTGATATATAGCCCAAATTAATTTATGAAAAATTTAGTTAAACTTTTTTTAATTTATATATAAGATATGTTGTAAACAAAGAGCTCTTTAATAAATCATATACAATCTACGATAAATCTCATAAACGTAGAATTTGAAAGATCTTCTTTATCTTTCTTCCTAGTTTCTCTTTCTTCATATATTCTTTTTCCACAATTCGTAGCCGTCATTGTTCTATCACCATATAAAAAACAATCATAACCAACACCAGAAGTCTAGAACCACCACTTCTTCACCATAACATTCAAACATCATTCTCATACAAAAAGAAAGAAGAAGACTATTTTTTAAAAACAAAATTGAGTTTTTTGAAGGGGGACATGGCCTCTCCCCGCCCCTACTAAGTGATGCGCGAAAAGATGCACACACTTTAACGCAAGTGCACGTTATCGTAACAAGTAATATAGTCTTGATAAGACCGAATATCGTCCACAAGGATTAGGGTTCAATTACCAACTATCTATCTTTTGGTATCTATTTGGTAACCAATATTTGATTTTGTGGTTTATAACTAACAATTATAAAAGCTAATTAACTATAAGTTTACTTCAGTTGTGATGGGAATAGGGTTTCCATGTCTCCTCAACTATCCGCTTATGTTATTTATTAATGCAATGAATTATGGTCTTCTTCTCTCGGAGCTAGCAGGTTTACGAAATCGTTTTATATTCCCGTTAAGGATATATAAACACTCAACCTCAGTATTGCACCTTACCTACCTTTCGGTGATAAGGATAACTCTATAGGAGGATTAAGAACAAAAACCTAGTTAACCGTCACGCACCATGCGCAAAATTAGGGTTGTTAAGCCTCTCATTAACGCTACATAAATAATTGAGGTATTTTCATCCCCAATCCAAAATATGTCTACCCAACTTACAGCATATTCACAACCTCCTTCTTTCGAAGTTTGATTAGAAATCATATAATGATAATTAGTTGTCAATTAATTACCAAGCATTCAAAGCAATTATTGGATAAATCTCTCAAAGAAGAATAATAACCATAGACATGCATTAATTCATAACATAAGTTTCTAGTGAATCAACCTGGAAAGCCCTATAAAAGAATTAGTTCCTAGCCATAGACATGACAAGAACTAATTCAAAGTTCATCATACAAAACTGAAATAAAAGAAAGAAAAGGGAAAGAAATTACTAAGTTTAGGGTCTCCAATCTTTAATCCAAGAAAACCTTGTGTTGTGCAAGAAAGGGAACCCTTAAAATCTGCCTAGGGTTTCCCTTTTATAGGTGAAACCGCCTCAAACTTTTCCTTCAAAGCCCGCCCAAAAATTCGCGTCGTGCACTGACTTTTGGCACCGGTGACGGCGCCGCGCCCCGATCTCGCCGTTCGGTAGCCGCGCACTGCAACTTCGTAGCCTCTCGATGATTAGCGCCGCGCTCGCACTGCTGACATGAGGCGCCGCGACGCCGACTTCGCAACCTCTTCGATATCGCGCGCCCTCGCTATCGTTGGCGTGGCCGCCACACCGACTGCCTCGTTCGCCACTTTCTCTGTTTTTACGCTCTGGAACCTCCTCTTTTGCCCTCTTTTAGCTCATTTTCCGCCATTTGGCTATTTTAACCACTTTGACTCAAAAGAAAGAAAAACTATCCTAATACGACACTTATTTGTACAAAAAGGGACAAAAGATTAACTAAAAACGACTCGAAAAGTGTATATAAAATACACCGATCAAATACCCCCAAACTTAACCTTTGTTCGCCCTCGAGCAAAGATAGAAAGAAAGAAATAAAGGACTCAAGAGAACGAAAAATAAAAGACTCACTGTCATTGATCACTTTTGCTGCATTAGTGTTATCTAGAAAAACATGAAGGTTAGCAGAATAATATGCATGAACATATAGCATGAAATTTCAGCACACTAAACACATTAAGCTAGATATTTCGCAAACTCATTTTTATCATGCTTAATGGAAGTCAATATACTAAATCATGCTTGTAAAATAGAAAATTCTTATGGCATGTTTACTTGCTATTCTCCACTAATCCTGGATATGCATAAAAGAGATCTTCAGGACTTTTAAGGGTTGTAATGTAGGCTTATGTATAGGTAGGTAAAAACAGGCATTTAGGCTCATTTTTGTGTACCATAAGCTCTTTAGCTTTTCAATTTTTCCCTTTTCTTTTGATTCTTTCCTTCACTTCAATTCTATCTTTCACTTCTTTTGTTTTGGGAGAGTGAAGTGTATTATAATAACAAGCACCCCCAAACTTAAGCTTTTGCCTATTTCTTATTACTTTTTTATTGGGGTGCAACAAGCTTGTTCACTCTTTTTGTCTCTTTTTTAACACAATTTATTCCACTATTTCATATTTTTACTTATGGCACAATTTGTGGGAATATAGGGTGTCAAAGAAGAAGTTTCAATTTTTAGGCTCAATGGGGCTGACTAGGGATATATTTAAAGTCCGGGATAGAAAAGAGTGGTAAGAATTGACTATCAAAGAAATGCCTGAGTCATCTCCCTAACATGCATATCCTAACTATTTCGCCTCAAATAGCAAGCAATCATAACACATAGCTTTTCATCATTTAGCATGCATAATTTAAGCAAGAAACTCCAAATAGACAGATTTTGTGAGTTTTTGGCATATCTAACCTAGGTGTTTAGATAGTTGCTTCAATTCCATTACATTATTTCACCTTACTTCACTAGGTGTTTCTAGCAACTACAGCATACATGATCTTTTGACAGACAATTATGACTTAAAAGAAAAAAATTTGTGACTCAAAAATACATAAAAACAACAAAAACACAAACAAAAAACACAAATAAAAACACAAATAAAACACCCCCCAAACTTAAATCACACATTGTCCCCAATGTGTGTAGACTCAAAGACAATAAACGAAATAAAACACTTACAGACTTTGGCTAAAATGGTGGTGGTGGCGGTGGATAATGCATCGACCATTGGTTGAACAGGGAACTCATCTCGTCAAACTGCTGGTGCAATTGTTGTTGCTCCTGCCTCAATTCTTGTTGCCCTTGTCTCAACTCATGTTGTCCTTGTATTACTGTGTCGAAATATTGCATCATCATCCTCTGGTTTTGGAGCAACCGCCCATCATGCAATGAAAGTTACGATTCGTGGTTGGTGGCTAGGCCTCACGCATATTGAGCCTCTATTTCGTGCTCATCTTCGTTCATCGGCCTCTCGCTGCACGCTGCTTGGTGGTGGTTGTGCTCTTCTTCTTGTTGGGGGCTTGGTGCGGGAAAGAGTGCACTATCCCATAGGACACAGGCAGTTGGTTTCTCTCATTAGTATCAGTGGGTAGGATTGGGACCCCATTCATGTGACATAACTTGGTGATAACTGAGCCATGTCCCAATCCACCTGTTGTCACCAACCTGCTGATTTCCTCAATGCTCTGCACTATTTCTTTCCCCACATCAATTGTTTTCCCCGTCATGATCCCATATATCAATTTGATCCTATCTTACGCACTCGGTGAAGCGTTGATGGGATCGACGGCATCGATGAAATATAGCCAACCCTTGGTCGCTTTGTTGAATCGGCACCGCCACCCTCTTGACCCATTTCTTGCAAGATCAAATGCAGCCCCAGGGTAGCTCACTGTGTCTGCGATGTTATTCCAGTCGATGTTGGAGGTGCTTCTAGACCATGTTCTAAAGTGGTTCCAATCACAACTTTCTTCAACATCAACCGTCTTCAATTGTGTATTTACATCTTCACATCACAGCACATAATTTCCTCATACAAGCACCCCCTTTCCACCTTGTCCGGAAAGTTGGCATAGAATTCACGCACCATTGTTGTGTTCATTGGTGCTATCTTCTCCGGATTTACAAATCTCCTCCACCTCCTTAACTCAATCATTGCCCGAATGGGCTCATAAACATCTTCTTCACCAAACGACTCCCTCTGATAGTCCATTCCCCTTTCAGGGATTAAGGGCCTAGTACTAAGCTTTTTGTATCTTTGGAAGACTTCGTAGCTCACAAACCTAGTATCATCGTAATGTGGGGCTGAGGTGGATGTGGAGGCTCTTCTTTTTCTGGCGGACATGGTTAAAAATACTTTCTGCAGTGTACAACTTATTAGCACAAGTGTTCCCCAACACAATCAACAATCTAGCAGCTAAAACACAAACACCCCCAAACTTCAACTCTACTACCCAATACCCACACCCTCCTTGTCTACTCCTTCTCCAACTTCACAATCAATTTTTCAGCACCCAAACTACTTCACAATGCAACACTTCTCCAAACTATTACCTCCTTTGACTACTAGCAACTTTCAAGAAAAGGTGAAGATTACCTTTTTGATGGTGTTCTCCACGATGTTCTTGCTTCTAATGGTGATTTGAGGCTATGAAATGGAGCTTTGTTGGTTGAGATAGCTAAGGGTTTTTAGGATTTTAAGAGTTTTGGTCGTGGTTGGGTTCGATTTGTGGAGGATTTGTGGGTAACTTGTGGATTTTTGTGGGTTTTGTGGAGAAGAAGGGTTAGGTTTTGGTTTTGAAATTGGGGCAAATCTGATTGGCGTTTTAAGTTTCGATTTCCGCCATGGCGCCGATTTTAGCCGGGCGCGGCTAATGTTCTCCACTCCTTCGGGAATTTCTGCGCCGCGGCGCCTAGACTTGGCATTTTTTTCGATTTTGGCGCCGCGCCGCTTCCTGGTGCCGCGCGCTAAACTTCGCTTGTTCGATTCTTTTCGCGCCGCGCTGCTTCCCAGCGCGCTACCCGCTTTTTCCGAAATCCCGCTTCTTCGATTTTTCGCCTTCGCTTATTTGCCTGCATCACAATCACAAAGACAAACACAAGAACCCAAGACCGTGAGATTGTTCTAGACAAAATAAAATAAACTAAAGACAGAAATTAAAATAACATAATTGAAAACGTTGGGTTGCCTCCCAACAAGCGCTGTCTTTAACGTCTTTTAGCCGGACGCAATTAACCGGTACGAGTGCCCATTGGATCCTTCTGCGAACTGCTTGCAATCCACAGATTTATTGTTGTAGGTCTCAATTTCCCTACGACCATTTGTTCAAACAAGAGCCTTAAACATACAATTATCCCCCAAGTACACAAGACAAGCTTGTCTTTTATTCTTTCTATAATGTAGGAATCCGTGAAATTATCTACATCTCTCAACTCTAGGGGGTACCCTTGATGGTGTGGGCTTCCTAATTGGGGATCAGCCGTGATAGCTAGTGGTGTTTCTTCTGTAATAGGTGCAAGAAAAAGAATTTCCACAGAATCCAAGAAGGTAAATAATTGGATCACTGCAATCTTTTCCTTTTCTACACCAAATATCTCACCAGATTCCTCAATAGTTGGGTGTGGTTCAGGCTCCTCAATTTGTTGTTCACTGTTCAAAATGACTGCGAGCTCTCCTATTTGCAGTTCCAGCTTCTTCATGGCCAACCTCGTTTCGTCCATGAACTGAGTTTGATACCTAGCGAAACTGAGTATGACTTCTCGTAACTCTTCTCTCTCTTCCTGTAGGGTTGGAGCTTCATCATATTGACAGTAGCAATACATGTCTTCAGGATCCCTGAGATGCATCAAAACCAACAACGGATCACGGCACCCTTGATTTCACACAATAAATACATAAACGAAAAAAAAAAAAAAAAAAAAAAAAAAAAAAAAACAAATTAGAAATTAAAAATAGATAAATTTGATATTGAACTATGCCTAATCCCCGGCAACGGCGCCAAAAACTTGATGCGCGAAAAGATGCACACACTTTAACGCAAGTGCACGTTATCGTAACAAGTAATATAGTCTTGATAAGACCGAATATCGTCCACAAGGATTAGGGTTCAATTACCAACTATCTATCTTTTGGTATCTATTTGGTAACCAATATTTGATTTTGTGGTTTATAACTAACAATTATAAAAGCTAATTAACTATAAGTTTACTTCAGTTGTGATGGGAATAGGGTTTCCATGTCTCCTCAACTATCTGCTTATGTTATTTATTAATGCAATGAATTATGGTCTTCTTCTATCGGAGCTAGCAGGTTTACGAAATCGTTTTATATTCCCGTTAAGGATATATAAACACTCAACCTGATAGATTGCACCTTACCTACCTTTGGTGATAAGGATAACTCTATAGGAGGATTAAGAACAAAAATCTAGTTAACAGTCGCCACGCATGCGCAAAATTAGGGTTGTTAAGCCTCTCATTAACGCTACATAAATAATTGAGGTATTTTCATCCCCAATCCAAAATATGTCTACCCAACTTACAGCATATTCACAACCTCCTCCTTTCGAAGTTTGATTAGAAATCATATAATGATAATTAGTTGTCAATTAATTACCAAGCATTCAAAGCAATTATTGGATAAATCTCTCAAAGAAGAATAATAACCATAGACATGCATTAATTCATAACATAAGTTTCTAGTGAATCAACATGGAAAGCCCTATAAAAGAATTAGTTCCTAGCCATAGACATGACAAGAACTAATTCAAAGTTCATCATACAAAACTGAAATAAAAGAAAGAAAAAGGAAAGAAATTACTAAGTTTAGGGTCTCCAATCTTTAATCCAAGAAAACCTTGTGTTGTGCAAGAAAGGGAACCCTTAAAATCTGCCTAGGGTTTCCCTTTTATAGGCTGAAAACCGCCTCAAACTTTTCCTTCAAAGCATGGCCCAGAAAATCGTCATTAACCTGATTTTTCCCGCGTCGGCGCCGGAACTTCTGTGGCACTTCGGGTGATTTGGCGCCGCGGCCAGTCTCTGCATGCGAGGCGCGCGACGCTGCAACACGTAGCCTCTCGATGATTAGGCGCGGCCTGCACTGTTGACATGAGCGCGCGGCTGGGACTCTGCGACCTCTCGGATATTGGGCGCGACCACCTCTTGTTGGCATGGCGGCCGACTGCCTCGTTCGCCACTTTCTCTGCTTTTACGCTCTGGAACCTCCTCTTTTGCCCTCTTTTAGCTCCTTTTCCGCCATTTGGCCATTTTAACCACTTTAACTCAAAATAAATAAAAACTATCCTAATACGACACTTATTTGTACAAAAAGGGACAAAAGATTAACTAAAAACGACTCGAAAAGTGTATATAAAATACACCGATCACTAAGTGTTGGAAATTAATTTATTAAACGTGAATATAGTTAATCCTATTATTTATGACTCGAACATGTGGGACCCCGCACGTCGGAAACCTTGTTTCCACACACGTGCACACGTTGTGCCAAGGATTACGAATTTCCTTAGTGAAAGAGATATTGGTACATATACGATATGTTCGGGACGTGAAATGATAGACGGTTATTGGCCAAATGACGTTGGATTCACGTTGGTAAATGAAGGAAGAATTGCACAAAGTGTGAATGTCGAAACTAGTCGGAAACGGGCCGCGACGCCACAAGAAATGCCTCGGCGCCGCGGCGCCACCTCCTCAGCGCCGCGGCGCTAAACTGTAGGGCCACGGCGTCGACGGCGCCCGGAACTCTCTGAAGTTTCGGCGCTGCGGCGCCAACCTGCAGGGCCACGACGCTGCGACAGTTTCAACACGTTGGAAACGAATTTAAGGAGATTTTTAGGCTGACTTTGGAGTATTAACTCTCCATTATATTGCTCATGAATTCAGCCACTAATTGGCTGAATTGTAACTCCACAATCAAGTCTAATTCATGACAATTCAAGGCCATTACTTGGTATGTGGAAGGTCATCTTCCAACACTATAAAATGAGGCATTTGACTCATTTTCAAAACACACTAGACACAAACATTTCTGAAAGTATTCTTCCATCTCTTGTAATCCTTCATACACTCAAAGATTCTTCTTTTATAAGTAAACTCTTGAGTTATCCTTTGCTTAAGAGTTTGTGGTTGTTTTATTTTGAGTGACGAATTTCCAATAGCCGTTAAGGGATTAATACTGGGAAATATTGTCTTAAGGACATATTAAATATCAATCGACTCAACCAACCTTTCGTTATTCTCCATTTTCAGATTGTAATTTGTTGTTGTTGTTATTTCCCGATTTCCTTGTAATTCACAATTTTACTCACAATCTTAAGACAATATTCGCTGTTAACAACAACATGACCGGAGAAAATAAAACCAACACTGTTCAAGGCAACTCAAATGCCTTCACTACTCAAGGCTCAACTAGTGCCAACAACACTGCTGCTCAAGGCGTTCCAAACCTCTTTACCGCTGCTAATGGGAACACCACTGTTCCACCACCCTCTGGGTTTCATCATGAACGCTCCGAGAAGTTCATGAGAACAAATTTTAAGAGATGGCAGCAAAAGATGATGTTCTTTCTGACGGTTATGTGAGTATCTCGTTTCCTAACCGAAGATCCTCCAAAAGTTGGAGATGAAGTGGACCCTCAGCTTGAAACATTGGCGGGAGGGGGCCAAGAGATCCATGTCACTAATGGCATGAAGTTGACTCTAGATGCCTGGAGTCATAGTGATTTCCTTTGTCGAAACTCTATCCTGAATTTCTTGTCTGATCCTCTTTACACGGTATACTGTACCGTTGGCACTGCCAAAGAGTTGTGGGATAAGCTTCAGATGAAATACAACACCCAAGATGCGGGTTCTAAGAAGTTCATCATTGGGAAGTTTCTAAAATTTCAAATGGTGGACAACAAGACTGTAGCATCCCAAGTCCAGGAATTTCAAATGATTTTACATCACTTGGATTTGGAAGGTTTGAAGCCAAACGAGCAATTCTTGGTTGGCTCGTTAATTGAGAAGTTACCTCTCTCGTGGAATGAGTTATCTAAAACTCAAAACGAAAGAAATGACTCTAGATGAGCTTATTGTCAAACTCCAGATTCAGGAGGACAATAAGAATGTCATGCCAAAGGGGAAGCAACCCGCTGAGGCTAAGGAGAACATGACGGAAGTAAGAGGGGACCCAAGCAAGAAGCGTAAGTTTCAAAAGGATGTAAAGGGCCCAACAACTGAAAAGTTTAAAGGGACTTGCTTTTATTGTGGCAAATCTGGTCACATGGCTAAGGAGTGCCGCAAATTCAAGCATGCTAATAAAGTGAAGGCTAGAGGAAAGGTCAAGCCTAACGTCGTCAAAGATACTCTTCTTGACGATATGATTGAGGATTTTTCGGCGGTGGTTCTTGAAGCAAACCTCGTTGAAAATCCTATGCAATGGTGGATGGACACAGGTGCCACCCGCCATATATGTTCCAATAAAGACGCATTTTCCACATATACATCAGTCACGGATAAGAAGTTGTTCATGGGAAACAACGCTTCTTCAGAGGTGCTGGGGGTAGGGAATGTGGTCCTAAAGATGACGTCCGGGAAGTAGCTGACTCTAAAAGAAGTGATGCATGTCCCAGAAATTCAAAAAAAATTAATTTCTGGACCATTATTGGTGAACGCTGGTTTTTGGCTAGTGTTTGAATCTAATAAGTTTGTAATCACTAAAAATGGAACGTTTGTAGGAAGAGGATTCGTATGTGAAGACCTCTTAAGGTTAATACTTCCGTAATGGCTACAACTATCATTAATAAAATTGAGTCTTCTACTTACTTGCTTGAATCTTCTAATTTGTGGCATCACAGATTAGAACATGTAAACTATCAATCCCTCCAAAGGTTGGTAATGATGGAGTTGTTGCCTTCTATCGACGTAAACCCTCAATGTAAGTGTGAGGTGTGCGTAGAGGCAAAACTTTCAAAGAGACTCTTTAGATCCGTCGAAAGGAAAATTGCTCTTCTAGAACTTATACACACTGATGTATGTGACTTGAAGTTCGCACAAACTAGAGGGGGAAACAAGTACTTTGTGACTTTCATAGATGGTAGCACAAGGTATTGTTACCTTTACTTGCTCAAAAGTAAAGATGCAGCCTTTGAAGCATTCAAACGCTACAAAGCAGAAGTTGAGAATCAACTAAGCGGACGGATTAAAACAATCCGTAGCGATAGAGGGGGAGAATATGTCTCATCGTTTGAAGAATTTTGTGCTCTATCGGGCATTGTTTACCAAACGACGGCTCCTTACTCACCTCAATCTAATGGAGTTGCTGAACGTAAAAATCGTACATTAAAGGAAATGATGAATACATTACTCATCAATTCAGGCATTCCCAAAGAAATATGGGGAGAAGTTGTCCTTACTGCATGCAAGATTCTTAACAGAGTTCCTCAAAAAGGTAAGGACAAGACTCCATACGAGCTATGGAAAGGAAAGAAACCTAACTACAAATATTTTAAAGTTTGGGGTTGTCTGGCAAAGGTTAAAGTATCTACGCCAAAGAAGGTCAAAATTGGACCTAAGACTGTTGACTGTATATTCATCGGATATGCAAGCAACTTATCGCTTCATAGTGTATAAGTCAGATGCACCCGACGTTCAAGAGGATACAATCATGGAATCAAGGAACGCTAGATTTTTGAAGACTCGTTTCCTATGAAGGAAAGAGACATAACCTCTCTCAAACGAAGTTATGATCAGATATCACAAGATTCAAAAGTCACTGACTACCCGGATCTAAACGGTTCAGATCCAGCGAACTACAAAATGGCTGATTATCCGGAATCTAGTATTTCAGATTCTCAGGACTTGGAGGGTCCAGAGATGGAACCAAGACGAAGCAAAAGGGCCAGGATGTTGACACCCAATTTTGACCCTCCCGTCCAGCCATTAACCATAAAATTAGACTAATTTTGTAAAATAATTTTTTTAGATTTTTATAATAAAATGCAACAATAAAACATAAATACAGGCATAAATAAACAATTTACTAATGGCATCGCGTCTTACGTAGAGTTTTAAGCACTTAGAGTCCCGCGCCCGCATTTATTAACTTTAAGCTTTGTCGTAATTCTTAAATAATTAATAAATGCATAAAAGAAGTAATTTAGCAATGACGTCGTGTCAGGTAGCATAGCCGCATTTATTAATAATCATTTGTAATTTAAAATCAATTTTAATCTAATACATGCATTTAATAGCGTCGCATTTATAAAAGCTTTAAACAATTCCTAAATATCATACTTGCATTTAGCATTTAAATAATTTAATCTAAACTCGATGCAATTTTAATTTAACTTCGCAATAATGCACAATAATAAGATTTTAAATAATAGCGTCGCATTCTAAAATATTAAGCATTAATTAAATAGCACGCCCATTTTATTCTTGTAATAATTTTAATAAAAGCACCTAAATAATTTAAGCACAATTTATTAATTTAATTTACTACTAATTAACTAATTAACTCCTAGAATTAAATACCTAATTAAAAGCCTAATTAAAACTACCTAACTAATACCCTTAATTCGCAGCCCCACAAGCCCAAATAATTTTCGTCCAATCCATTCTCGTCGCCCCGGCCCAGCACCCGCGAGCCCACTCACCCATCTATTATCACGCCCAGCACAGAAGCCTTAGCCCTTCCCTTCAGCCCTCTTCATCGTCTCTGCAAACAAACAAAAAAAGAAAAAAACGACGAAACCCTAAAAATTTCAAATCGCCGCCAAGGCACCAAGACTCGGCCGATTACTTCGAGAATCCGGGGCCTTTCCCTTACCCACGTACCCTAGCCAGCCCTTCCTTCCATAACCAAACGAATCTTCCACAAATCCCTTCAAATCATTTCCTCACCATAACCGTTCGAATCACACAAAATCAGTAGCAAATCTCGTCGAATCACACAAAATCAGTAGCAAATCTCGTCGAATCAGCACCCAAATATTAGCCAAATCTCAGCCTTTATTTACTTACCATTATTAGGGAACCCAAAGGGGGGCTATAGAAGCACATGCAAGTCGAGCACAATGGGAGGGGGGCGTCGAATTCAGAGCTTAGTCAGGGGGGATCAGTAGCACAGTAGAGCAGAGTAGGAGGCAGAGCGGAGCACAATAGGGCATACCCATAGCATCGACACCTTAGCAGCAGTGAGGAATCACATAGCAATTTAGGGCAGTCGCACATAGGGCAGAGCACAGTAGTAATACAACCAAGAAATCAGCAAGTAAAACCCTCCCCTCTGTTTCGCATCGCAAAGCCCAAAACCCGAGCGAGTCGACGACTTGATTCGCTGCCTCGGTTCGCTGCCCGGAGAAGGTAATATCTTCCCTTACAGTCTTAGATTTCGTTTAACATTAATGTGTACAGTACATGTTCTGAACGACTATTAAGTATGTGTTAAGACGATGTCGGCGACTGTTTATGTTTATTAAGCCGACTGCTGAACCTGTTAAGCTAATGCTGATTGTTATTAATTTTCGGGATCGTTATTGTTAATAATGTTCAAGCTAATACTGACATTTGTAATATGTTTGTATTCGTGTTTAACTAGATCGACTATTATGTGGGAATATAGGTCTGGAAAAGCTGCATGTTTATGTGCAATATTATGTCATTTGTGTTCATTAAGTCCATGATTAATGTCATGATCAATCCTCAACTGTACTAGAGTATTCGGGTATGAGTGCAATCAGATTAAGTATTCGTCATGCTGGTTAGAATAATTTAAACATGTCCAAATACCTTCTGTGTAATGTAACTGGTTCTGTTATATGAATCTGTATTTTTTTTAAAAAATTAGTTAGGCATATCAAAATAGGCTCTCTAGTAGTGGTTCATCCTCCTCACTAGTTCAATGAAGGCCTCAGAATTTACTCTCTGTTTAAGGGATATAAAATTGATCCTGTCAATACCCTTTCAAGCCACATTTTGTGCCCTGTCAATCTATTGCGTAATCTAAACAATGCTTGTATCAAATAATCCTGCATCTAAATTCCTCTCCGTTGCATGTTGTCTTGATTTACAGTCTTATAATATGATGGAAAAAGTGCTTAAGTGAGTGAAAAGCCTAGGGTGCGACTTAACACTTAGATTCTTTACTTAAAAAAGAGTCATGTCCCTGTTTCTTGCATACCTGCTAATTGATTAGTGTTGTTACCTCTTGAGGCCAATAATTGAATCATGACATAACTGGTCCTACATTG
Source organism: Przewalskia tangutica (assembly GCA_029844215.1). Classification (NCBI taxonomy): domain Eukaryota; kingdom Viridiplantae; phylum Streptophyta; class Magnoliopsida; order Solanales; family Solanaceae; genus Przewalskia; species Przewalskia tangutica. The sequence continues at coordinate 14,649,040 of CM056738.1, forward strand.
CTTCGTCAGTATATGAATATATATATCTAGCTGGTAATCTGATCTGATTCGTGGTGTCCCCTCTGTGTGTTGCTGCATTTTTCTGTGGTTTGGTGAGATGATCACAAGAAAGGGATCACTTATGCTTACTGTTGTTTGTTCTTCACATAGAACTGTTGAGGGTTACGTGAAGACTAGTGCAGCACTGCATACGTGCCTATTATTATTCCTTCTTGCCATCTGCTAGCTGTTTATCCCCATTTGATACTATCCTCTATCTGGTCTTAATAGCTGAAACTAAGGCCTGCGATTACGCTCTCGCACCATCCGCTTCTCTATAAAATCTGAAAAGAAATCCATGTTTTGGGCCATTTTTGCATTTCTCGCTAATCGCTGCACCTGTGGCCCATGATCGCTCGGCGCTTTTCCTTTAGTCTTGAGTTATCGTGACACGTCATGCAGCTAATATATGTGCTCGTCCTAATTATTTGCATCAATTATTATTTAGGCTCGTACTAATCTTTATCTTTCTTTTCTTCTTACATGGCACGACGGAGCAAAATAAAGAGTCTCACGGCGAGACTCATCGCAAGTCATTTCAAATGGCAACCCGCATCCGCGTTCGCATTCCCGCTTCAGAAACTCCTAGAAAACAAATAGGACGGAATCACCCGCTCCAATCCCTTCACTCTCTTAATTTTCTTGTCTCATTTTATGCCTTTATTTGTTATTGTAATTTATAACTTTGTAATTAATAGGATGTCTAGAATAATTAGCCTTTGAACATATGAGGTGAAAGGTAATCTAAACTTAGAAACGCATTCTTCTTATTTGTCTTTTAGGACTATTAGACATGTTTAAAATCAGCAACAATAATTTAAAATGATTTAACTCGCGTCATAAAACCAACATTTGTTTATTAAAATCCATAACAGATTTCTTCCTAAACTCCTAAAAAATCATCTTAAAGCATCTCTTATATAATATTGAACGCAGGCTAGGCAAGATTACTTTAGCTAGTAGTATACCTAACTTTAGCATCTTAGCATTTCTAGCACCTTTTAAGCACTCTTTAAACATTTAGCATTCTCTTTGCACTTTTAGCACCATTTACTTTTAAAATTAATCTTTAGCACTCTTAAGCACCTTTAGCCTTTTAGCCCCTCTTAGCACTTCTAGCACCTTTAATATGCTAGCACTCCTTTAGCACCTTTGACACCTTTCTTTCTAAGCATTTTTAAAAACTTTAGCATTTTTTAGCATTTTTAACCTTTTAGCACTTTTAATATTTTAGCACCCTTTTAAATACTTTTAAGCCTTCCTTTAAACAATTAGCATCTTATTTATTTTTCTAACACTTTTTCTAAGCAGGAGCCCTTCTAGCATTTAATACCTTTAGCAACCTTTTACTTTAAGGCACCTTTTAAACATTTTAACATTTTAACATCTTATTAAGCAGGAAGAGCTTTTTGCATTTCTTAAACATAATAATTACCCTAGGTTTGGCAGGACAACCGCAAGTTAGCGGATCTTAGAGGGTGCCTAACCCCTTCCCTCTAGATTAATAAAGAACCCTTACCCAGAATCTCATTAAGTTTAGCAGACCATTAAAATGGAGTTAATGTTTTACTTCAAACTAGTTAAACATTTAGGTGTCCTAATTCACCCAACTAATTAGGTGGCGACTCCCGCGAACCCTTTAGCATTTTTTGCAATTCTAGCACCTTTTTACTTTAGCATTCTAGCAACCCTTTTTGCACTTTTAATACTTTTAATACTTTTTAAGCTTTTAAGCATTTTGAACATTATTAGCATTTTATTAGTTATTTTCTAACATTGCATTTTTTAAGGAGGGCTCGCTTTAAAAAAAGTCGCGGTCGAAAAAGGGCGCGACAGAAATGGCGACTCTGCTGGGGATTTTAGGTTCTTAACCACAACAGACCTAGGGTTATTACTTGGCAATTATTTTGCATTTAATTTTTGTGTATTGTATTTTGTTTATTTTTTGCTATCTGCTTTACTGCTTTCCTTAAACTGGCATTCCGCTCATATTTCTTCCACTCTGGAAAATTCACACAATCACACACTGCATGCGAGGTGCGCTTGGTGCATCAGCAAAATTCTTTCTTCAAAACCCAAATTTAGGAGAGTTGGTAACATACGTGGAGTGCCCGGTCTAACTGGCGCGTAGCCTTCTCACTCGAGTTGTCCGCTCGGGAACTCAAGGTCTAGAAAAGCCAAATCTTAGAAACTTAAGATATAGCTATACCACCCTTATTTTAGGGCATGCATGCATTTACCTTAGGTGGGTCAATCCTTGGCATTGACACCACAATTAGGAAGACACCAAACTTGTCGACGGGTTTCTCAACCCAACGACCAACCAGCATATTGTGTGTAGCGTGGCAGTGATAGACAAATCCAAACCTAATCATGTCATGCTGAAATTGGAAAAAGTGCACCGTCATTTGGTCGTCATTTCCAACAAAAGCATTACAGTTGGGCGGCTTGGACAAATCCATCATGACCTCGCATATGTGACGTTTAGGCCTACCTCTGGCATAAAAGGGTCCCCATGCACGTTAGGACTCGCTTGCAATGCGATAATTTATGTGCAACATGTATTTGCTAAATGTTTTTACACTTCTGCAAAATCACGTGCTTTACACTAACGCAGTTTGCTACATGTTGTCTAAAGGATTTATCATCTCCCCAAAGGTCGATTTGTATTTGACTAAGCAGCGACAGAGCATCGATATCTCACAAGATCAAAGGCACGGTCCAGCGACACGACCGATTCAAGGGCATCTGAGCGGAACGAGTCGGAACCTGTCTTGGTTCCTATAGGCAAAGCAGGGGTCTCAGAAAAGAAGAGCAGCATGACACCTTTTTCAAAACTGGGACAATGTAGGAAACCAGACAGGGATTGCAAGTCCAAACAGACCAGACACGCAGATGTCAAGGGACAAGGCGGCAAAGTCAAATACGAATCGACCCCCCCCCAAAACTCACAAATTTTCTTTGAGCGCAGGTCCTTCATATTAAGCAGAAGGTACAACAAAGTTCTGCATACTAGCAGAAGCAGAAAATACAACAAAATTCTTCAGAAGCAGCAGAAGCAGACAAACATCAACAATCAGAGTTCAAATCCCGCAACAAATTATAGCGCATCAGCTCGGGTCTAGAGTCAAATTGCAACTCATGCAGTGCACAAACGCACAACAAAGACATCATGACAATCCACATGGTTCACAAATGCATCACAACAAAGGCATCATGGCAATTCGTCAGTGGCAGCATCTAGCATGTCCGCCCAAGGACAACATCTCAGCATTCACAACACCCCACATATCATACAGGGAAGACATCCTTATTCACATAATTGCATTTCTCATATATTTATCATTTTGTTTTACCAGTTATACACTAATTTTTCTCAAGCTTAGCTTGCAGGAGCATTTATTATACAGGAGCATCAACAACACGTCCGAAAACGACGCCAAGTCCAAAAACGACACCACGTCCGAAAACGACGTCGAGTCCGAAAACGACTCCCAGTCCGAAAACGACACCACGTCCAAAAACGACGTCGAGTCCGAAAACGACTCGGTCCGAAACGACTCGGCCCAAAACGACGCCACGTCCAAAACGACATCGAAGTCCGAAACGACTCCGTTTCCTAAAACGACTCCGCGTCCGAAAACGACGCCACGTCCGAAAACGACGCTAAGTCCGAAAACGACGCCACGTCCGAAAACGACGCTAAGTCCGAAAACGACGCTAAGTCCGAAAACGACACCACGTCCAAAAACGACGTCGAGTCCGAAAATGACTCCGAGTCCGAAAACGACTCCGCGTCCGAAAACGACGCCACGTCCGAAAACGACTCTAAGTCCGAAAACGACACCACGTCCAAAAACGACGTCGAGTCCAAAACGACTCAGTCCGAGTCCGAAACGACGCCACGTCCAAAACGACGCTAAGTCCAAAACGACAAGTCCAAAACGACGCCAAGTCAAAAACGACGCCAAGTCCAAAACGACGCCATCATCAACATATCACATCTACGCAGGTCGATTTTCTCGTCTCAAACGATTTCTCATTTCACGCTTTATTATTATACGTCTTAGCATGCACTAACTCCTTCGAGCTTTAGTCTGACAAGTGGCAAAACGACGTTATCGACAAGTCTAAAACGACGCCAAGTCCAAGTAACGACGTTATCGACAGCAAGTCTGCAACGACGCCAAGTCCCGCAACGACGCCATCATCAACATATCACATCTACGCAGGAACGATTTTCTCTACGCAACGACGCTCAAAGCGCATTTTTCTCATTTCATGCTTTATTATTATTCCGTCTTAGCGCTTATGCACTAACTCCTTCGAGCTTTAGTCTACGCAACGACGCAAAGAAGAACACGCCCAGTAACGACGTTATCGACAAAGAAGTCCTAAATCGACGCCATCATCAGCATATCGCATCTACACAGGGACGACTTTCTCTGTTCTCAAAATTGCATTTTTCTCATTCATGCTTTATTATTCTGTCTTAACAGTTATGCACTAACTCTTTCTTGAGCTTTAGTCTACAGGGGGCAATTGCAGCAAGGACAACGTATCCGCATTCACAATCGCAACACGTCCGCGCAAGGGCGAAATCACAGCATTTGCAGCATCGCATCAACACAGCAGGCATCATATTTTTGCAGGATAACCTTTTCTACTCACAGTTGCATTACTTTAAAATTATGCATCATCATTTTGCCTTAACAGTTATGCACTAACCGTTTGTTCAAGTCTTAGCATGCAGGAGCAGGAGCACAACGTGGATTTTCTCTTACAGCGAACCGGCAACTGGGGCCAACCTTCCCAACGATTGGCAGAAGCGGCCTCAAGCGTCGGTCCACTCGCTCCACACCACCATAGAACCCAGCACCATAAGCCATAGCGGTACACCCCAGGTTCAAGCCAGTTATTTTCTTTTACTTTTTGCACCATAACCCAGTGTCGTCATAACTCGACACTGGGACAGCTTTAAGTCCGCGTTAGCCCGCCTTGGTGTTTTGACCATGGTAGCCCAGTGTCGTCATAACTCGACACTGGGACAGCTTTAAGTCCGCGTTAGCCCGCCTTGGTGTTTTGACCATGGTAACCCAGTGTCGTCATAACTCGACACTGGGACAGATTTTGATTTTTTGCGTCAGCCTTGTCTACCTGCCCAGCATTTTTTTTCGCAATTCTGAAGATCGAGACAAAATTGGCTATGAGTCAACGTCTTTGTCCGAAGATTCTTCCATCATCTCCATACAAAGAGGGACAGCTGTTGACACCCAATTTTGACCCTCCCGTCCAGCCATTAACCATAAAATTAGACTAATTTTGTAAAATAATTTTTTTAGATTTTTATAATAAAATGCAACAATAAAACATAAATACAGGCATAAATAAACAATTTACTAATGGCATCGCGTCTTACGTAGAGTTTTAAGCACTTAGAGTCCCGCGCCCGCATTTATTAACTTTAAGCTTTGTCGTAATTCTTAAATAATTAATAAATGCATAAAAGAAGTAATTTAGCAATGACGTCGTGTCAGGTAGCATAGCCGCATTTATTAATAATCATTTGTAATTTAAAATCAATTTTAATCTAATACATGCATTTAATAGCGTCGCATTTATAAAAGCTTTAAACAATTCCTAAATATCATACTTGCATTTAGCATTTAAATAATTTAATCTAAACTCGATGCAATTTTAATTTAACTTCGCAATAATGCACAATAATAAGATTTTAAATAATAGCGTCGCATTCTAAAATATTAAGCATTAATTAAATAGCACGCCCATTTTATTCTTGTAATAATTTTAATAAAAGCACCTAAATAATTTAAGCACAATTTATTAATTTAATTTACTACTAATTAACTAATTAACTCCTAGAATTAAATACCTAATTAAAAGCCTAATTAAAACTACCTAACTAATACCCTTAATTCGCAGCCCCACAAGCCCAAATAATTTTCGTCCAATCCATTCTCGTCGCCCCGGCCCAGCACCCGCGAGCCCACTCACCCATCTATTATCACGCCCAGCACAGAAGCCTTAGCCCTTCCCTTCAGCCCTCTTCATCGTCTCTGCAAACAAACAAAAAAAGAAAAAACGACGAAACCCTAAAAATTTCAAATCGCCAAGGCACTGAAGATTCGGCGATTTCTACCGAGAACTGGCCTTTCCCTTACCCACGTACCCTAGCCAGCCCTTCCTTCCATAACCAAACGAATCTTCCACAAATCCCTTCAAATCATTTCCTCACCATAACCGTTCGAATCACACAAAATCAGTAGCAAATCTCGTCGAATCACACAAAATCAGTAGCAAATCTCGTCGAATCAGCACCCAAATATTAGCCAAATCTCAGCCTTTATTTACTTACCATTATTAGGGAACCCAAAGGGGGGCTATATACGAACATGCAATTCGAGCACAATGGGAGGCGTCGATTCGTGAGCTTAGTCGTGGGGATCGAGTACAAGAGAGCAGTAGGTGAGGCGAGCGGAGCACAATAGGGCATACCCATAGCATCGACACCTTAGCAGCAGTGAGGAATCACATAGCAATTTAGGGCAGTCGCACATAGGGCAGAGCACAGTAGTAATACAACCAAGAAATCAGCAAGTAAAACCCTCCCCTCTGTTTCGCATCGCAAAGCCCAAAACCCGAGCGAGTCGACGACTTGATTCGCTGCCTCGGTTCGCTGCCCGGAGAAGGTAATATCTTCCCTTACAGTCTTAGATTTCGTTTAACATTAATGTGTACAGTACATGTTCTGAACGACTATTAAGTATGTGTTAAGACGATGTCGGCGACTGTTTATGTTTATTAAGCCGACTGCTGAACCTGTTAAGCTAATGCTGATTGTTATTAATTTTCGGGATCGTTATTGTTAATAATGTTCAAGCTAATACTGACATTTGTAATATGTTTGTATTCGTGTTTAACTAGATCGACTATTATGTGGGAATATAGGTCTGGAAAAGCTGCATGTTTATGTGCAATATTATGTCATTTGTGTTCATTAAGTCCATGATTAATGTCATGATCAATCCTCAACCGCATTGTACTAGTATTCGCATGAGTGCAATCAGATTAAGTATTCGTCATGCTGGTTAGAATAATTTAAACATGTCCAAATACCTTCTGTGTAATGCAACTGGTTCTGTTATATGAATCTGTATTTTTTTAAATTAGTTAGGCATATCAAAATAGGCTCTCTAGTAGTGGTTCATCCTCCTCACTAGTTCAATGAAGGCCTCAGAATTTACTCTCTGTTTAAGGGATATAAAATTGATCCTGTCAATACCCTTTCAAGCCACATTTGTGCCTGTCAATCTATCGTAATCTAAACAATGCTTGTATCAAATAATCCTGCATCTAAATTCCTCTCCGTTGCATGTTGTCTTGATTTACGCCTTTATAATATGATGGAAAAAGTGCTTAAGTGAGTGAAAAGCCTAGGTGCGACTTAACACTTAGATTCTTTACTTAAAAAGAGTCATGTCCTCGCTTTCTTGCATACCGCTAATTGATTAGTGTTGTTACCTCTTGAGGCCAATAATTGAATCATGACATAACCGGTCCTACATTGCTTCACAAGATATATGAATATATATATCTAGCTGGTAATCTGATCTGATTCGTGGTGTCCCCTCTGTGTGTTGCTGCATTTTTCTGTGGTTTGGTGAGATGATCACAAGAAAGGGATCACTTATGCTTACTGTTGTTTGTTCTTCACATAGAACTGTTGAGGTTACGTGGCGCTAGTGCGCACTGCATAATGTGCCTATTATTATTCCTTCTTGCCATCTGCTAGCTGTTTATCCCCATTTGATACTATCCTCTATCTGGTCTTAATAGCTGAAACTAAGGCCTGCATTTCTGCCTCTGCACCATCTGCCTTCTCTATAAAATCTGAAAAGAAATCCATGTTTTGGGCCATTTTTGCATTTCTCGCTAATCGCTTGCACCTGTGGCCAAAGGATCGCCCAGCCGCTTTTCCTTTAGTCTTGAGTTATCGTGACACGTCATGCAGCTAATATATGTGCTCGTCCTAATTATTTGCATCAATTATTATTTAGGCTCGTACTAATCTTTATCTTTCTTTTCTTCTTACATGGCACGCATCGGAGCAAAATAAAGAGTCTCACGGCGAGACTCATCGCAAGTCATTTCAAATGGCAACCCGCATCCGCGTTCGCATTCCCGCTTCAGAAACTCCTAGAAAACAAATAGGACGGAATCATCCGCTCCAATCCCTTCACTCTCTTAATTTTCTTGTCTCATTTTATGCCTTTATTTGTTATTGTAATTTATAACTTTGTAATTAATAGGATGTCTAGAATAATTAGCCTTTGAACATATGAGGTGAAAGGTAATCTAAACTTAGAAACGCATTCTTCTTATTTGTCTTTTAGGACTATTAGACATGTTTAAAATCAGCAACAATAATTTAAAATGATTTAACTCGCGTCATAAAACCAACATTTGTTTATTAAAATCCATAACAGATTTCTTCCTAAACTCCTAAAAAATCATCTTAAAGCATCTCTTATATAATATTGAACGCAGGCTAGGCAAGATTACTTTAGCTAGTAGTATACCTAACTTTAGCATCTTAGCATTTCTAGCACCTTTTAAGCACTCTTTAAACATTTAGCATTCTCTTTGCACTTTTAGCACCATTTACTTTTAAAATTAATCTTTAGCACTCTTAAGCACCTTTAGCCTTTTAGCCCCTCTTAGCACTTCTAGCACCTTTAATATTCTAGCACTTTAGCACCTTTGACACCTTTCTTTCTAAGCATTTTTAAAAACTTTAGCATTTTTTAGCATTTTTAACCTTTTAGCACTTTTAATATTTTAGCACCCTTTTAAATACTTTTAAGCCTTCCTTTAAACAATTAGCATCTTATTTATTTTTCTAACACTTTTTCTAAGCAGGAGCCCTTCTAGCATTTAATACCTTTAGCAACCTTTTACTTTAAGGCACCTTTTAAACATTTTAACATTTTAACATCTTATTAAGCAGGAAAAGCTTTTTGCATTTCTTAAACATAATAATTACCCTAGGTTTGGCAGGACAACCGCAAGTTAGCGGATCTTAGAGGGTGCCTAACCCCTTCCCTCTAGATTAATAAAGAACCCTTACCCAGAATCTCATTAAGTTTAGCAGACCATTAAAATGGAGTTAATGTTTTACTTCAAACTAGTTAAACATTTAGGTGTCCTAATTCACCCAACTAATTAGGTGGCGACTCCCGCGAACCCTTTAGCATTTTTTGCAATTCTAGCACCTTTTTACTTTAGCATTCTAGCAACCCTTTTTGCACTTTTAATACTTTTTAAGCTTTTAAGCATTTTGAACATTATTAGCATTTTATTAGTTATTTTCTAACATTGCATTTTTTAAGCAGGGCTCGCTTTAAAAAAAGTCGCGGTCGAAAAAGGGCGCGACACAGGAAAGATAAGTCCTAGGGTCCATAATTTGTAGCTTATATGGTTCATAACGAACCACGGACACTCGCTGAAGCGTTGTCAACTCCAGAAGCGCCGCTCTGGAAAAAAGCTATTGAAAGTGAGATAGAATTCATCTTGCACAACCATACTTGAGAGTTGGTTGATCTTCTTCTGGGAAACAAGCCGTTAGGATGTAAATGGATACTCAAACGGAAGTTAAAAGCTGATGGATCTATAGACAAATACAAGGCCAGGTTAGTAGTCAAGGGATATACACAAAAGGAGGGTCTTGACTATTTTGACACCTACTCTCCGGTGTCTGGGATGACATCCATACGTATGTTCTTAGCTATCGCCGCCTTGCGGGATCTAGAAATACACCAAATGGATGTCAAGATAGCCTTCCTAAATGGTGATTTGGAAGAAGAAATTTATATGGACCAACCCGAGGGGTATGTGGTTCCTGGATAAGAGACGAAAGTTTATCGGCTGGTCAAATCGCTATACGGGCTGAAACAAGCCCCAAAGCAATGGCACGAAAAATTTGATAATACTCTATTATCAAAGGGATTCGCCATTAATGAGTGCGACAAATGTGTCTACATAAAAGGAGATACCAACTCATTTGTAATGATCTGCCTTTACGTAGACGACATATTGATCACATGAAGCAGTCCTAGGGTAATTCTAGAGACTAAGAACATGTTGAAACAATGTTTTGACATGAAAGATATGGGTATCGCAGATGTCATTTTAGGGATCAAGATCTCTAAGACATCTGACGGACTGGTCTTATCTCAATCTCATTACATTGAGGATGTGCTGAAGAAATTTGAGGTTTTCGACAATTTACCAATATCAACACCACTGGATGTAAATCAAAAGATTGAAAAACATTTCGGTGCACCCATACGTCAGGTGCGATATGCGAAGGTGATTGGCAGTCTAATGTACATTACAAACTGCACTCGACCTGATATCGCTTATGCAGTCAACAAGTTGGCTAGGTTCACCCGTAATCCGAGTGAGGATCACTAGAAAGCGTTAACTTGAGTACTAAGATATCTGAAACACACGCAAACTTACATGTTATATTATTCGAGATATCCAGTTGTACTAGAGAGGTACAGTGATGCAAACTGGATATCTAATATCGAGAACACCAAGTCCACCAATGGGTATATATTTACAATTGGTGGTGGGTTTGTGCCTTGGAAATCCTCTAAGCAAACTTGCATTGCCCGATCCACGATGGAGTCGGAGTTTATCGCTTTAGATAAAATAGGAGAATAAGTTGAATGACTTCATGACTTCTTAGAGGACATCCCATATTGGAATAAACCCGTACCTTCTGTAATGATTCACTGCGACAGTCAGTCGGCTCTAGGAAGGGCATGAAGTTCTATGTACAACGGTAAATCTCATCATATCAGACGAAGACATAATACCGTTCGGCAGTTGGTCACCACGGGTATTATTTCTATTGATTATATAAAATCAAAAGAAAACATAGCAGATCCCTTGACGAAGGGAATACCCAGATATCAGATGTCCTGCCTGTCTAGGGGAATGGACTTAAAACCCAATCACTAAGAACTGATACCGCGGACACCCAACCTAAAAGACTGGAGATCCCAAGAATTAGGTTCAATGGGAAAACCAATCCGTAAAAGTTCGGTAGAGCGCTTTGATGGAAGCAAGAACACTTCAGATAATATTTTGACATAGAAACATGAATCCAAAGTCGTTCCCGTGATAGACATTAAGTGCTACCTGCAAAGGGGTAAGAGGTTAAGTTTCCAAAACCTTTGATAAATCCTCAGTCATTGAGGTTAGGTTTGGGAAAACTTTTAATGGTTCTTAATACTTGTAAAAGTTGGGTATAACAGAATACCTTATAGGAGACCACCTATTTAAGTGCGAGGACTGACCGACCTCAAATGAAGAACTTAAGAATCCAAGATGTGTCCATGGCCACAACGGACAAAACCTTAAAGAAGAATATAGTAAGGAAAGATGTTGTGTTGGTACCATTGTCTTGGCTTATACTAAACACTGACAGTTCAAGACATCACGTTCACCGCGCAGTAAATAAGTCCGATGGTATTCTACTATGGAAGGTTCAATGCCACGGCTACCTATCCAGATGCAACATTGATCCGCCGAAGGATTGCTAGAAAGACACCATGGGTGTACGCCAAAATCTCTTTCAAGAGGGGATTATTGGAAATTAATTTATTAAACGTGAATATAGTTAATCCTATTATTTATGACTCGAATATGTGGGGCCCCGCACGTCGGAAACCTTGTTTTCACACACGTGCACACGTTGTGCCAAGGATCACGAATTTTCTTAGTGAAAGAGATATTGGTACATATACATATGTTCGGGACGTGAAATGATAGAGAATTATTGGCCAAATAACGTTGGATTCACGTTGGTAAATGAAGGAAGAATTGCACAAAGTGTGAATGTCGAAACTAGTCGGAAACGGGCCGCTACGCCACAGGAATTGCCTCGGCGCCACGACGCCAAACTGCAGGGCCACGGCGCTGCGACAGTTTCAGCACGTTGGAAACAAATTTAAGGAGATTTTTGGGTTGACTTTGGAGTATTAACTCTCCATTATGTTGCTCATGAATTCAGCCATTATTTGGCTGAATTGTAACTCCACAATCAAGTCTAATTCATGGCAATTCAAGACCATTACTTGGTATGTGGAAGGTCATCTTTCCACACTATAAAATGAGACCTTTGATTCATTTGCAAAACACACTAGACACAAACATTTATGAAAGTATTCTTCCATCTCTTGTAATCCTTCATACATTAAAAGATTCTTGTTTTATAGTAAACTCTTGAGTTATCCTTTGCTTAAGAGTTTGTGATTGTTTATCTTGGGAGACGAATTGCCAATAACCGTTAAGAGATTAATACGGGGTAATATTATCTTAAGGACAGATTGAATATCAATCGACTCAACCAACCTTTCGTTATTCTCCATTTTCATATTATAATTTGTTGTTGTTGTTGTTATTTTCCGATTTTCTTGTAATTCACAATTTTACTCACACTAAGCTCCACCCTGCACATAGCCAACTTCTTGCAAAAAATAAAAAACTAAATCCAATGTAATCTTTGCTGCAAATTAGTGACAGATGGTATTTGTTGGAAAATTTAACGACAGAAAAGTCTGTAGCTATTTTAATTGATTTATTATTGAATTCATTTTATCATTAGAGTTAACTAGCGAAGGGAGCCTTTATAATAAGTGAATTCATAAGGATGGCGAAGGAGAAAACGGAAAATAACTAGCTTTATTACTTTCATGTAACTCTCTCTCTTCGATGCAAAACACGTGTCCCATTTTTCTTCTTCATCTTGATCAACTATCTTCAATTCTTTTTTATATTCAGGTTCCTCTACTTAGGTCAAGACTAGTCCTACAGGTAGTAGTAACGAGTAACGGTCCCTCAACACTATTACCAGTAAATTACGGAATACTCCAATAACTAGAGTTTGAGAACGGACAACTGATAGCACCTACAAGGATCAATCCCAGAAGATAGCTGCTCTCACTGGAAATCGATCTCACGCTGCAAATGTCCAGAGCGCTCTTAAGCCCCCTCCTTTGTCATTAAACAGTGGTCCGGGGGACAACTATCTTCATTCTTTACTCTCTTGCACTCTGGTTCTCTTCTCCGGGTAGTGGTTGTTACTTTCTTTTTTTCCTTTGTTCTTGGTTTGTATGATGTTACTTGTATAAATAAAGGAGTTTCATGATGTAATTTGATTTAAATTTATAGTCTTATGTAGAATTTTGAGATTTTAAATTAAGGTTTAAATTTGTTGTTTCAAAAGTCGACCAGACAACAGAAAGATCATACACGAATATTGACAATTGAGAAAGTGCATGACCAAGGAAGAGGATGAAACAGAGAAAGTAAGTCTCCATTTTGGACAATTGTTTTTCTCCTTAATTCTCTCGTTCATCCTTTGAATTTTGTTTTCCTTGCTCTTGTTAGGATGTTATTGGTCTTGTTGGTTGATTAATTTTGAAACCATTTTGATTCATGTTTGCTCCCCCCCCCCTAATTTCATTTTTGTACGTGTACGATCCTGCGTGTAAGATATTGGAATAATTTTACTTAGTGATTTCTTTCATTAATCACAATATATATAGTTGTACAAAGGTGATTTCTAATACAGTAAGAATCCTAAATTACTTTAAATACATGATACTAATAAATACAATATATACTTTGAATATTTGAAGAACATTCGCTAATACTCCCCCTCAGACGGAGCGGGAGGAGGCCGAATGCTCAGGCCGGATCTGAAGTCTGTGAATAGTTGTCTGGGTAGTCCCTTTGTGAAGATGTCTGTATACTGATAGGAGGAGGGTACATGTAGAATTTTGACTAGACCACGTGCGACCTTCTCACGAACAAAATGAATATTCATCTCAATATGTTTGGTCCACTGATGCTGGACTGGATTATGAGACATATAAATAGAAGATATGTTATCACAAAAGACTACAGATGCCTTACACCATGGAAAACTGAGCTCCAAGAGAAGATTCCGGAGCCAACAGATCTCAGCAACTACATTAGCAACACCCCTATACTCTGCTTCGGCACTGAAGCGGGATAATGTGGCTTGTCTCTTGGCAGACCAAGAGATAAGATTATCCCCTAAAAACACACAATAGCCTGAAGTAGAGCGTCGCGTGTCCGGGTACCCTGCCCAATCAGCATCTGTGTAAGAAAGAAACATGTTCGGAGCGGAGGGGTGATGCAACCCATAGTCAGGAGTGCCCTTAATGTATCTGATAATACGCTTAAGAGCAGCAAAATAAGGTTACATCGGAGCATGCATGAATAGACACACCTGTTGAACGAATATGCAATGCCGGGTCTGGACACGCGATGCTCTACTTCAGGCTATTGTAAGATATTGGAATAATTTCCCTTAGGAATTTCTTTCATTAATCACAATATATATAGTTGTACAAAGGTGATTCCTAATACAGTAAGAATCTTAAATTACCTTAAATATATGATACTAATAAATACAATATATACTGTGAATATTTGAAGAATATTCGCTAATACTGCGCATAGCGAGAACTTAGTGCATCGGATTACTTTTTTACGTGTAGGATTATGGATGTTTGATTTATACTAGTGTCACAAACCGAAATATTTAAGTTGTGACAACCCTTATTTTCCCACCAATAGGTAAGCCAAGTCCCGAACATATATCAATTAGTAAATATGAATGAGAACTCAAGAAGAATCATAATCCATAATATTATGTCTTTATAAATAGAAAAGCGGAAATCAAAATCTGAATATGAACACAACCACCCAAAATCTGGTATCATAAGTACATAAGCTCTAAGTAGTAGCGAATACAAGTCTGAAGCTAAGTCGGAATAGTATGATAATGACAATACTAAATTAAGATAGAGGGAGGAAGGTCGTTGTGGAACAACTAGGCAGCTCATCACATCCTTCGAATGCAAGCTCGGCTCGACTTACTCGATACGACGAACTTTGTTAGTACTCGGAGTAGAATCTGCATAAAAAGTGCAGAAAATATAGACTACATACGGGAAACACGTATACTCAGTATGTATAATAAACTAACAACAAAAGAAGTAGTGACGACGTAAATAGAAACAAAATCTTCTTTATCTTACTAGTACCGAGTCAGAACATTACCAAACAAGGAATATAAGAGAAATCTAATTAAGCACTTATCCAAATAATTCACGTTGTCAAATAATCAAGAAGGTCGATTAAGAAAATAATAACAAAATTGAATAAGAAAAGAAAAATACAATGTAGTATGCTTCGTATATGCATAGAGCTTCCAGAAATGTACGCAAGATTTGCACATGGGAGACTCGCGAAATCCATATACCACCCCACATCAATATAGACCCTCCAGGTTACAATGACATACTCATGCTCAGAATCATACAAAGTTCTCAAATTTTCGCATTACATGTAACCTGTTGCAGGCGTGCAACCTGATCCTTCTGTAACCAATGCACAATGAGGATATAAGAATGAATAAATCAACAACTGGGATTAATAGCCAACAATTTACATAAAATACATCAATTATAAAAACTAAACAACCAAAGTTTCCATTTTTATTCACTGAATAGCTTCTCAAGCATGGACTAGGTTAATGAGGATATCACGAAATCAATCAAGTATAAGTCAAACATGACTACAAACTCACATAATCAATAACCATACCAAGCCAAATAAATTTAACACTACCTCCAATGCCCGAAGACTTACATGCATATCCCATCACAAGTCTACTCTACTATGAATTAATACCCATACAAATACACTGATACTCATATTATTGCCCATCACATCAAGGGTACGAGACTCCTGTTACAAGCACAAACCTATATTAATCCAAATCTGAAACCTTTAAAACAACAATAACAACCCAGTGAAATTCCATAAAGTGGTGTCTGAAAAGGGTAGAGTGTATCCAGACCTTACTCCTACCTTGAGAGATAGAGAGACTATTTTCGATAGACTCTCGACATAAGGTCAAACAATTCAAAGCGAAAAAGGAAATGAATAAACCATGATAAAGGAGTTTGAAAAAAAGGATCACTAGCCACCACAAATAAATAAGATAGTTGATCCAAATGTATAATTTACGTGTTTTATATGAGTATACGAGTGTCACACCCTTTTTCGATCGCGGCATTATTCTGGAGAATCCTTTAGACTTTACATGTATTGTTATAGCATTATTGTCACGCCCTTTTTCGACCGCGACATTATTCTGGCGAATCCTGCTTAGAAAAAAATGTTAGAAAATAAAATAAAATGCTAAATGGTTAAGAAGTGCTAAAAGTGCTAAAAGGTCGCTAAAGGTGCTAAATGCTAAAGGGTTCGCGGAGTCGCCACCTAATTAGTTTGGGTGAATTAGGACACCTAAATGTCAACTAAGTTAAAGTCAACACTAACTCCATTTAAATGGTCTGCTAAACTTAATGAGATTCTGGGTAAGAGTTCTTTATTATCCTAAAGGGAAGGGGTCAGACACCCTAAAAGATCCGCTAACTTGCGGTTGTCCTACCAAACCTAGGGTAATTATTATTGCTAAGAAATGCATGTTGAAAAGCATTAAAAGTTTTTGTAAGAGAAATTATAAAATTTATTTATAAAGATAAAGTTAGGCTTAGATGAAAGAAAGGCATCCTTATGAAATTATTCTTTAAAAAAAAAAAAAAAGTATACATGTTATGTAGTAGGATACTCCCTAAAGTCAGTTGTGATGCATTTATAAAATAGGACTAGCGTAAAAGTATGATCTTAAAATAATGAATGCAAGTAGTAGATTTTATAAGAGAAATGAATTCCTTGTATTAAATAATAAATAATATTCTAGCTATATGAATTTTTATGCAAATGAAATTATTAAATATAACTAAGTACGGCAAGCCTAAAATAATTAACTTAAAGGGAATACTCCTTAAGGGTGAGTCAAAGCTTAAAGGGATTGAGTATCCTACTAATGTAATGTTAGATAGTTAATTACAACAAATGAATGGGGCGGGATAGGAAACCAATAAAGGGCGACTCGAAGGAGTGGCGATGTAATTCCGCCTGTGGTTTGAAATTTCTGATGCGGATAACAAGATGCACACACATGCGGGTCTTCATTTGTTATAGCTTGTAATGAGTCTCGCCATGAGAATCTTCGTTTTCGCTCCGATGCATTTCATGTAAAAAAAAAAAGATAAGGATTAGTATTTATCCGAGTTTATCAAATGATACAAGTGAATGAAATACTCATATAAACTTAACTTAACTATAACCTAACTATAACAATCTAAAGTAAAATGGCAAGCACAAGCAAAGTAGATCTCAATATTTGTTCAAACAATTGTGGACCTCAAATGCAAATGGTGCGCAACAGATGCCAAAACAGCTTAACATTCTTTTTTTTTTTGTCAAAGTAATTCGCCTACAGCAATCCAAAATAACATGGCAAGTACAGACAAAGAAGATCTCAATGTTTGTTCTAATAATATCAATTTACGCAAATCATACGCAAGAATCGTAAGCAAAGCCCAGAGGTACAAAAATCATTTTTGATGTTAAAACAAAACTAGGCTTTGTCTGAAGAACATACCATTAAACTTAGCAAAATACTCAATGAATGCACATAGAAACTAGGCTCAAACTATCAAGACACTACGACCTCAACAAACCAAGGCAAGATTCATATTCAATTACAAGTTAACAGGATAGACACACAAACAGGATGTATGCAGGGGCAGTTCAATAGATGCATTAGACTGATGGAGGTGCTGGGCAGTGGCAACATAGTTAGACTGAGATCAGACAGCTTATAAAACAACTTACATCAGGCAGTTCTGTTAGAAATAAATTATCAAATAAGAGCCATTTTATCACCAATACAGGGGGGCAGATGTATATATGCACAGATTATCTATTGCATGAAGGATATGCAATGTCGGGCCTGGACACGTGATGTGCGATTTATGCACACACTAACGCAAGTGCACGTGTCGTGACAAGTAATATAGTCTAGAAGACCGAGTTATCGTCCTCAGGGATTAGTGTCCAATTATCAAAATTTATTCTATGGTATCTATTTGGTGACCGATAATTGATGAATTGATTATAACTATAATTATGGATGCTAACTAAATTACTTTATTTTACTTCAGATATGGTGGAAATAGGGCTTCCAAATCTCCTCAACTATCCGCTCATCTTACTTGTTAATGCAATTAATTATGGTTCTTCTTCTATTTTGAGACAGCAGGTTAACTAAGCCGTTTTATACTTCTGTTAAGGTAATATAAACACTCAACCCCAATATAGAACCCTTCTACCTTTCGGTGACAAGATTGACTATAAAGGAGGATTAAGAGCAATAACCTATTAAGCTACACAAGTATCGGAGTACTTTCGTCCACGATTTAACCTATGTTTATTCAACTATAACATATTCACAATCTCCCCTTTCGGATTTCGATTAGAAATCATATAGATTATGATAATTAGTGATCAATTAATTACCAAGCATTCAAGACAAATATTGAATAAATCTCAACAATGATAAGAAGAAACCAAAACATGCATTAATTCATAAGAATGAGTTTCATGTGATTTGATATGGAAAGCCCTAAATTAAGTTAGTTCCTAGCCATAGACATGCCAAGAACTAAATTAATATCCAACATAAACTATAAAGAAATAAAACAAAGAAACAAGAAATTACACAAAAGTAGTCTCCAATCTTGATCTCCAAGTTTGTGATGAATTGGCAAAGGTTGGAACCCTTAATCTGACCTAGAAAGGTCCTTTTTATAGCCTCCAAAACGTTTCCCAACTTTTCCTTCTAGGCCTTGGCCCATTCCCATTCGAATTTGGCAGAATTCGCTTAGCCAGCCTTGGCTGAAACTCCTGCGACTCTGTTCTTTCAGCCATGGCACTGCTTTCTTGCCCGGATTGCCAACTTTCTAGCTTTTTGAGCTCTGAAACCTCTTTTTCTGCCCTCTTTTCGCTCCTTTTCGCCAATATGCTACTTTAAACCATTATGACTCAAAAGAAAGACAATCTATCCTAAGACGACACATATTTGTACAAAAATGGGCAAAAGACTAACTAAAAATGACTCAAAAGGTGTATATAAAATACACCGACCAACACGCGATGCTCTACTTCAGGATATGTATGAATAGACACACCTGTTGAACAAATATGCAATGTCGGGCCTGGGCACGCGATGCTCTACTTCAGGCTATTGTAAGATATTGGAATAATTTCCCTTAGGGATTTCGTTCATTAATCACAATATATATAGTTGTACAAATGTGATTCCTAATACAGTAAGAATCCTAAGTTACCTTAAATACATGATACTAATAAATACAATATATACTGTGAATATTTGAAGAATATTCGCTAATACTGCGCATAGCGAGAACTTAGTGCACCAGATTGCTTTTTTACGTGTAGGATTATGGATGTTTGATTTATACTAGTGTCACAAACCGAAATATTTAAGTTGTGACAACCCTTATTTTCCCACCAATAGGTAAGACAAGTCCCGAACATATATCAATTAGTAAATATGAATGAGAACTCAAGAAGAATCATAATCCATAATATTATGTCTTTATAAATGAAAAGCGGAAGTCAAAATCTGAATATGAACAGAACCACCCAAAATCTGGTATCATAAGTACAGAAGCTCTAAGTAGTAGCGAATACAAGTCTGAAGCTAAGTCGGAATAGTATGATAATGACAATACTAAATTAAGATAGAGGGAGGAAGGTCGTTGCGGAACAGCTAGGCAGCTCATCACGTCCTTTAAATGCAAGCTCAGCTCGACTTACTCGATACGACGAACTTTGCTAGTACTCGGAGTAGAATCTGCATAAAAAGTGCAGAAAATATAGACTACATACGGGAAACACGTATACTCAGTATGTATAATAAACTAACAACAAAAGAAGTAGTGACGGCGTAAATAAAAACAAAATCTTCTTTATCTTACTAGTACCGAGTCAGAACATTACCAAACACAGAATATAAGAGAAATCTAATTAAGCACTTATCCAAATAATTCACGTTGTCAAATAATCAAGAAGGTCGATTAAGAAAACAATAACAAAATTGAATAAGAAAAGAGAAATACAATGTAGTATGCTTCGTATATGCATAGAGCTTCCAGAAATGTACGCAAGATTTGCACATGGGAGACTCGTGAAATCCATGTACCGCCCCACATCAATATAGACCCTCCAGGTTACAATGACATACTCATGCTCAGAATCATATAAAGTTCTTACCTTTTCGCATTACATGTAACCTGTTGTAGGCGTGCAACCTGATCCTTCTGTAACCAATGCACAATGAGGATATAAGAATGAATAAATCAACAACTGGGCTTAATAGCCAACAATTTACATAAAATACATCAATTATCAAAACTAAACAGCCAAAGTTTCCATTTTTATTCACTGAATAGCTTCTCAAGCATGGACTAGGTTAATGAGGATATCACGAAATCAATCAAGTATAAGTCAAACATGACTACAAGCTCACATAATCAACAACCATACCAAGCCAAATAAATTTAACACTACCTCCAATGCCCGAAGGCTTACATGCATATCCTATCACAAGTCTACTCTACTATGAATTAATACTCATACAAATACACTGATACTCATATTATTGCCCGTCACATCAAGGGTACGAAACTCCTGTTACAACCACAAACCTATATTAATCCAAATCTGAAACCTTTAAAACAACAACAATAACCCAGTGAAATTCCACAAAGTGGTGTCTGAAAAGGGTAGAGTGTATCCAGACCTTACTCCTACCTTGGGAGATAGAGAGACTATTTTCGATAGACTCTCGACATAAGGTCAAACAATTCAAAGCGAAAAAGGAAATGAATAAACCATGATAAAGGAGTTTGAAAAAAAGGATCACTAGCCACCACAAATAAATAAGATAGTCGATCCAAATGTATAATTTACGCGTTTTATATGGGTATACGAGTGTCACACCCTTTTTCGACCGCGACATTATTCTGGCGAATCCTTTAGACTTTACATGTATTGGTATATCATTATTGTCACACCCTTTTTCGACCGCGACATTATTCTGGCGAATCCTGCTTAGAAAAAAATGTTAGAAAATAAAATGCTAAATGGTTAAGAAGTGCTAAAAGTGCTAAAAGGTCGCTAAAGGTGCTAAATGCTAAAGGGTGCGCGGAGTCGCCACCTAATTAGTTTGGGTGAATTAGGACACCTAAATGTCAACTAAGTTAAAGTCAACACTAACTCCATTTAAATGGTCTGCTAAACTTAATGAGATTCTGGGTAAGAGTTCTTTATTATCCTAAAGGAAAGGGGTCAGACACCCTAAAGGATCCGCTAACTTGCGGTTGTCCTGACAAACCTAGGGTAATTATTATTGCTAAGAAATGCATGTTGAAAAGCATTAAAAGTTTTTGTAAGAGAAATTGTAAAATTTATTTATAAAGATAAAGTTAGGCTTAGATGAAAGAAAGACATCCTTATGATTTTTTTTTTTTTTAAAAATAAATAAAGTATACATGTTATGTAGTAGGATACTCCCCAAAGTCAGTTGTGATGCATTTATAAAATAGGACTAGCGTAAAAGTATGATCTTAAAATAATGAATGCAAGTAGTAGATTTTATAAGAGAAATGAATTCCTTGTATTAAATAATAAATAATATTCTAGCTATATGAATTGTTATGCAAATGAAATTATTAAATATAACTAAGTACGACAAGCCTAAAATAATTAACTTAAAGGGAATACTCCTTAAGGGCGAGTCAAAGCTTAAAGGGATTGAGTATCCTACTAATGTAATGTTAGATAGTTAATTACAACAAATGAATGGGGCGGGATAGGAAATCAATAAAGGGCGACTCGAAGGAGTGGCGATGTAATTCCGCCTGTGGTTTGAAATTTCTGATGCGGATAACAAGATGCACACACATGCGGGTCTTCGTTTGTTGTAGCTTGTAATGAGTCTCGCCATGAGAATCTTCGTTTTCGCTCCGATGCATTTCATGTAAAAAAAAAGATAAGGATTAGTATTTATCCGAGTTTATCAAATGATACAAGTGAATTAAATACTCATATAAACTTAACTTAACTATAACCTAACTATAACAATCTAAAGTAAAATGAATAGCACAAGCAAAGTAGATCTCAATATTTGTTCAAACAATTGTGGACCTCAAATGCAAATGGTGCGCAACAGATGTCAAAGCAGCTTAACATTCTTTTTTTTTTGTCAAAGCAATTCGCCTACAGCAATCCAAAATAACATGGCAAGTACAGGAAAAGAAGATCTCAATGTTTGTTCTAATAATATTGACCCCCATGCAAATCATATGCAGTAACTGATAAGCAGGCCCAGAGGTACAAAAATCATTTTTGATGTTAAAAAAAAATTAGGCTTTGTCTGAAGAACATACCATTAAACTTAGCAAAATACTCAATGAATGCACATAGAAACTAGGCTCAAACTATCAAGCCACTACGGCCTCAACAAACTAAGGCAAAATTCATATTCAATTCAAAGTTAACAGGATAGACACACAAACAGGATGTATGCAGGGGCAGTTCAATAGATGCATTAGACTGATGGAGGTGCTGGGCAGTGGCAACATAGTTAGACTGAGATCAGACAACTTATAAAACAACTTACATCAGGAAGTTCTGTTAGAAATAAATTATCAAATAAGAGTCATTTTATCAACAATACAGGGGGGCAGATGTATATATGCACAGATTATCTATTGCATGAAGGATATGCAATGTCGGGCCTGGACACACGATGCTCTACTTCAGGCTATGTATGAATAGACACACCTGTTGAATGAATATGCAATGTCGGGCCTGGACACGCGATGCTCTACTTCAGGCTATTGTAAGATATTGGAATAATTTCCTTAGGGATTTCTTTCATTAATCACAATATATATATATAGTTGTACAAATGTGATTCCTAATACAGTAAGAATCCTAAGTTACCTTAAATACATGATACTAATAAATACAATATATACTGTAAATATTTGAAGAATATTCGCTAATACTGCGCATAGCGAGAACTTAGTGCACCAGATTGCTTTTTTACGTGTAGGATTATGGATGTTTGATTTATACTAGTGTCACAAACCGAAATATTTAAGTTGTGACAACCCTTATTTTCCCACCAATAGGTAAGACAAGTCCCGAACATATATCAATTAGTAAATATGAATGAGAACTCAAGAAGAATCATAATCCATAATATTATGTCTTTATAAATGAAAAGCGGAAGTCAAAATCTGAATATGAACAGAACCACCCAAAATCTGGTATCATAAGTACAGAAGCTCTAGGTAGTAGCGAATACAAGTCTGAAGCTAAGTCGGAATAGTATGATAATGACAATACTAAATTAAGATAAAGGGAGGAAGGTCGTTGCGGAACAGCTAGGCAGCTCATCACGTCCTTTGAATGCAAGCTCGACTCGACTTACTCGATACGACGAAATTTTCTAGAACTCGGAGTAGAATTTGCATAAAAAGTGCAGAAAATATAGACTACATACGGGAAACACGTATACTCAGTATGTATAATAAACTAACAACAAAAGAAGTAGTGACGACGTAAATAGAAACAAAAACTTCTTTATCTTACTAGTATCGAGTCAGAACATTACCAAACACAGAATATAAGAGAAATCTAATTAAGCACTTATCCAAATAATTCACGTTGTCAAATAATCAAGAAGGTCGATTAAGAAAACAATAACAAAATTGAACAAGAAAAGAGAAATACAATGTAGTATGCTTCGTATATGCATAGAGCTTCCAGAAATGTACGCAAGATTTGCACATGGGAGACTCGCGAAATCCATATACCACCCCATATCAATATAGACCCTCCAGGTTACAATGACATACTCATGCTCAGAATCATATAAAGTTCTCACCTTTTCGCATTACATGTAACCTGTTGCAGGCGTGCAACCTGATCCTTCTGTAACCAATGCACAATGAGGATATAAGAATGAATAAATCAACAACTGGGCTTAATAGCCAACAATTTACATAAAATACATCAATTATCAAAACTAAACAGCCAAAGTTTCCAGTTTTATTCACTGAATAGCTTCTCAAGCATGGACTAGGTTAATGAGGATATCACGAAATCAATCAAGTATAAGTCAAACATGACTACAAGCTCATATAATCAACAACCATACCAAGCCAAATAAATTTAACACTACCTCCAATGCCCGAAGGCTTACATGCATATCCCATCACAAGTCTACTCTACTATGAATTAATACTCATACAAATACACTGATACTCATATTATTGCCCGTCACATCAAGGGTACGAGACTCCTGTTACAAGCACAAACCTATATTAATCCAAATCTGAAACCTTTAAAACAACAACAACAACCCAGTGAAATTCCACAAAGTGGTGTCTGAAAAGGGTAGAGTGTATCCAGACCTTACTTCTACCTTGGGAGATAGAGAGACTATTTTCGATAGACTCTCGACATAAGGTCAAACAATTCAAAGCGAAAAAGGAAATGAATAAACCATAATAAAGGAGTTTGAAAAAAAAGATCACTAGCCACCACAAATAAATAAGATAGTCGATCCAAATGTATAATTTACGCGTTTTATATGAGTATACGAGTCTATCAACATTATACATTCACCGAAACTCAAAAGTGAATCCGAAATAATCAAACTCAATATCCAAAGGCAAAGCTAGAAATTTATTTTAGATATAGTTTACCCATACCCTAAGTAATTTAAATCCAGAAAATCAACTCAAACTAAGAATGAAACAATCACTCCATGGAAAATCTCTATTCTAGACTAGGGATAAAAATACCAATTTCTAATCCTAAATCATGATTATACTGCTAAAAATGAAAGGAATAAATGATAAATGAATGATTTAGCATTAGAATCTTACCCCCCCCCCCCCCCCAATATTAGATGAGCAATTCCCCCTAGAAATATCTTCAAACCGAGCTCTAGAATATTAAATATGAAAATGGGGAAATATTTTCGAGTTGGGGTCTAACACAATGTTTGCTACAGTGCCTCCTGCGAATGGTAGATTCGGTCTATATCGATATTCATCTGATATAACTCTCTTGTTCCCATTTTATCCATTGATCTTAATTCATATACCTTTTTTAGGTGCTAATGTTGAGGCAGATATAGAAGGTGTGGCTCAAGGTACCACAAACGATAGTTAAGGTTAGTTATGGCTAACCCTCTTTGATTTTACATACATAGAAGGTTGTGTGAGGCCAATTGGATGTTGTTATGCTATTCTATATCCCTGTGTGGCATTGGTTATCTGCTTGGATCGGTTGGCAGGTTTCGGATAAGCCATGTTTACAAAAGAAACTTTGCCAAAATTTTCTGAAATCCTGAGCGTTAGAGCAATACTCAACATTCGAGGATGAATGTTCTTAAGGGGGAGGATATTACGCCTCGTAGTTTCGTACTCGAATGAGAAGTATAGTTTGCCGACTTAAGTTGTGAGACCTTAAAATCATTTCCGGGATTTGTATGACGTATAAGTATATTAAGGAATGGTTTCAGAAGGTTGGAAGTCAATATGACCAAAGGAAGTACAACTCGACGAAGATTGATGAAGTTTCGACGATACACCATGCATTTTGTGTCACGAATGTGGCCACGGATCAAGTCCCATTTTTACACCACCTCACTACAACCATATGCGGTGGCATATGTGACCACATATGGGCATATGCACAACATATGGGGCCGCATATGTGAGGCAGTTTGGTGGCTTATTTAAGGCCAAAAGTCGGCCAATTTCATTT
The DNA here is from genome assembly GCA_029844215.1 of Przewalskia tangutica. Taxonomy (NCBI): domain Eukaryota; kingdom Viridiplantae; phylum Streptophyta; class Magnoliopsida; order Solanales; family Solanaceae; genus Przewalskia; species Przewalskia tangutica. Next base: position 14,674,993 of record CM056738.1, read on the forward strand.
CTCATCTATTTTTCGACCCTTGAGCTCCCAAAACACTCTCAAACATTCCCCTAAACCCTCTCTACCAATAAAGAACATTCCTACTTATATCCAAGGTGATATTTCCTTCTAAGGATCAAGTACACCTAAAGATCTTCGTTAACTAACTCGACAAAGTTGCAGACTACTTTGAGATTGAGTTGAAAGTTGTGGTGTTAACTTGAATAAGAATCCATGGTAGAGTAATTTTAGAGCTTCACGTACGCAAGTTGTTCGACGAATTGCCTAAATAAAATCTCTTATTCGATATGAGTTCGATATTGATACAAATCTCTTGTTTAATATAGATAATCGTTCATACCACGTGCGAGGCTCCTCAAAACATAATCAACAAGCTTCATCGACAAGGTATGTATGGTTTACCTTCTTTTTCGTTATGGCATGGTCCTTCCTATAACAATTAATACGAACATATCCTACTAAAGATTCTATTCTTAGTCGATTAAGAAGACACTTGAGGTTATTTCACTCCTTGATTGCATATGTGCCAGTCGATCGTCAAGTTTATGTTCTATCATTGATAGTGCTTCCTTCTATGGGTAAAGCAAGAGTTAGCACAACATGATTAAGAAACTAAGGCGAGAAGTCTTTTCTTGATCTATCATAGTAAGGTAAAAGATAATATGAGTCCACATAAGGATAGTCGGGGGTGCAACGACCTTACGTCACCCCGACCAGTTGACGAGTCCTTTGTAGGCTTGGCATGACCCTTATATATATGTATATATCATTTACTTATGTTGCCCACAGAAGCCTATGGTGTTATATACTCGGTTATACAGATATGATACTGATGATATTGCCCACAGAGGCCTATCGCGTTATATACGCAATTTGTCATATACAGAATATTGCCCACAGAGGCGTACGTTGTTATATATGCGATTAAATATTTACACACACCTACAGATGGATCTAGTGTGACACTTATGAGTTTCAGGTGGTAACTCTGATTTCCTTGACTAGTTATTGATTTATTTACAGTTGATTATGCCCTACATATTTAGTACATCTTTCATACTGATGGCCCTTCTGAGGCGCTGCGTTCATGCCCGCAGGTACAGATAGACAGAGCGGCGCTTCTCCTCAGTAGGTTGCCTGTTCAGCTGTGATTGTCGCACTCCCCTCTATCGGAGTTGCTAAACCGGAGTCTTTAGGTACTATTTTATATATTAGTAGCATTTTGGGTATGGTGTGCCCTGTCCCGACCTGTTGATGCATTATGTCACTCTTAGAGACTTGCATACTTGTGTGCAGTGTGTGTGTATGTTGTGGCTTTGTCGGCCCTCCTCTTTTTTAGTAGTGTACTCTTTTTGTGGCCTTGTCAGCCTTGGTTATTTGTATATATCGTGTTGGGACTCTTCTGCGTGCAGGTTGTCATACATTCTGGTATTATGTGATTATATGAAGGCTTTGTCGGCCCAAATTTCATATTACATGTTTCAGATACTACAATTGGTTCGCTCAGGCCTTCGGGTGCTGAATGCCGGCCACACCCCCAAGGTTGGGGTGTGACATCCTTTGGGGGGGAAATTGAAAAAATCATCCGGTCTCTTCTAGTTGAACATGGAAAGAAAGAGTTTTCATATAATAAATAATATATTGTGATGGAGATTATCAAACACCAAAGTGCTGAGAAAGTTACAGTCTCCAATAGGCAGAAAACTTTCTGTAAAAATGCAAAGGAGCTTTCTGCCTTATCTTTGTTTTTTTGGTACATTTTTCTAAATTATTTGGAACTGAGGTCGTAGTTATTATATTTTTTGATTGAAGGTCAATCAACCAAACTGCGTCTTTGTCAATCCGTAGTATGCCATATGAAAATTATGAAAAGAAATTGCATCTTTTTGTCTCTTATTATTGTAATTATGAAAAGAAAGAGTTCTCGAATAAGAATACTGACATGAAATTTTATCAAAGACAAATGTATTAAGGAGGTTACAATCTTTAATAGGTAGAAATATCTTTATACAAAAACAAAGGAACTTTCTATCTTGTGTGGAATTTATGTGTATCAAAATCACTCTTCAGTGTATTTTATTATGTGTTATTTTATATGTTTTGTATCTTGATATTGTTGTATTATTCCCCTTACAATCCTGCATTGATTACATTTATTTTAAGTTCAGGGTCTACTGGAAACAACTTCTTTACTCCACAAGGTAGGTGTAAGGTCTGCGTAGATTCTACCCTCCCTAGAGACCACTTGTGAGAATATACTAGATATGTTGTTGTTTTATTATTATTATTTTAATTGGAAGTACTATTTCTATTTGGTGACAACCCTTTTCAGTCACCAATAAGAGGTTGAATCCATCAAAATTTAGTACTCCTTCAGTCCCAATTTATATGATATAGTTTGAATTGACACGAAGTTCAAAAAATAAAAAAAGATTTTTTAATCTTATGGTTTAAAACAAATCAAAGATATTTATGTGGTTATAGATCATCTCGTTAAACGTAAAAGGTAAAGTTTAAAGTTAAATTGTTATCAAATAAAGAAATGTGTCATTTTTTTTTGGCTGACTAAAAAAAAAGTATATCATATAAATTGGAGCAGAGAGAGTATAAAAAATAGAGGAATTACACCCCTTGGAATGGAACATTTGTAGCATGTTGTCAAATATACAATTCCTAAAAAAAGGAAAAAAGTTGTTGAGTTTCCTTCTCAAATAGATAAAAAAGTTGTTGAGTTTCCTTCTCAAATAGATCACTAAATAGATCACCAATATTTGCCAAAAGCCCAAACTTCCTTTAATTACAATGTTCTCATCTCTCCCTCAACGTATTACTTAGCAATTATCTTTACATTACAATATCAATGCAACTATCACATCAGACCAAAATCTATCATGTCTTCTTTTGATTGATATTGTTCTCACAATCACTTACATTCCCTGCCCTACATTTTATGTGTACATACTAGGGCCGCCCAGTGGGCCGGGCCGGGCCCACCGGGATCTGGACCGGCGGGATCAGAGTCGGGGTGGAGAGGAGGCGGTGGTCGGGCCTGGATCGGATCGGATCGTCGACGATATCAGTGTCCCGCCCCTGCACTCTGCCCGCAAGGTGGGCCTGACGGGCGGTTTTTTTTTTTTTTTAAATTTTTCCACTAAATTAAAAATACTAAATTACTAACAAAGTAACATTAACATATAATCATATAGTTATAGTCATAGACTCATATACTCATATTATACTATTATAATATTATAGTATTATACTCATATATATAATATATTTATAAAGTATAAACTAAATAATTAAACAAAGACAAGAAGAGTGTAAAAAAAACATCCCAAGGCTGTTTTTGTGCCTCTTATATTATTAATTATTTCATTGAAATATACAAGATTCAGAATTACAACATTGTAGTGTACTGTTGTTGAAATTTTTTGCAAAAGACATAGAAAAATTATCTTGTCTAGGAATACTAGAAGAAGTACCCTTGCCCTTGTTACCCGCCCTACTAGAAGAAGTACCCTTGCCGAATTTTGTTCTTTTCATTTTAATTATAATAATAAATAGTTAAAGACTTAAAGATAATGAAATTAAATGTGCTAAATGAAATAAAAACAAAATAATAATTTAATGAGAGAACGAATGTAGCAAACGCCGACGTAGAGTCGATGTGTAATCGAGAGAGGTTGAAAATTGAAACTTTGCTCGATAGATTAATCCTCAAGCTAGTTGTCAACTTCACTCCCAATTCTCAAATTAATAAATAAAGTGAATATGTAGTAGACAATGTTGTATAGAAATTAGAGAAAATGTAGGAAGATTTGTGAGAAATAAGAAGAGAAAATGAGGTATTTATAGTTGAAAAATTGGATTAAAGTGTAAATATAATAACTTAGGGGTTAAAAATAAATATAAAGGGGGTAGGGGGGTGGGGGGAAGCCAAAAATGGCCGTTGTCTAACGGCCAAAATGTAAAATGGCCGTTAGACAACGGCTATTTTTGGCAAATGGATCAAGGATCGGGGCGAGGTCGGCGTGACCATACCATGTCCCGCCTGCTCGAGCCCCGGTCCCGTTTTTACGCTGGTCGGGGTCGGGTCGGCCCGACCCACTGGCCAGTCCTAGTACATACAAGTGATACAACACAAAAACACATACATTTCCTTCACTCTTCTATAACTGACAGGTTGCTTAGTGAGTCGAGAGAGTGAGCGGGTATTTCAGCCTGCTAGTTCTCTATAATCCTTGCGGATGCTCCATAGAATCTCAGCACACTTCCACATGGTAGGCCGGTTGTGTCGATGAGGTGCCAAACATTGCAAAGCTAGTTCATAAATCTTTTCCATGGCCAAACTATTTGCAGCAGATCTTTCTAGCCTTGGATCCAAAGTTAAGATTGGTTCTCCATTGGTGAACTTCTTCATTGCCTGTTTATCAACCAGCTTTTGTCAACACCTCTTTGGTGAACAAATGATAAAAAGACTTAACATATAAGCCTAACAATCAATGATTGCAAGATATAGGGACTGTGGAGATTAAGATACAAACATATCATCTCGTAGTGACATTATTAAACTGATTTAACTTATATACAGTGACGGTGTGAATTCATTTTTACACTATCAATGTATATTAACCTATTGTAGCAGATAATTTGTCTTATTGTTTCCTGTCACTAATCCACTACTATATATACACGATTTCTTTTGGGTGACTTGATAGTATAGAAATTCTTTTACACTGTCAATGTATAAAAGTTAAACTCTTAAGAAAGAAGCATACCCATCTTACGGTAATGCGCTCTTTGATTTCTTTTTTTGGCTCGATAGGCCGCCTTCCGGTAACAAGTTCCACAAGTAAAACACCAAATGAATAGACATCACTCTTCTCAGTAAGTTGATAGGTACTGAGGTATTCAGGATCTAAGTAGCCTGCAGTTCCTTAATTTGGGTAGAAACATGTGTAGCTCCTGACTCAGTGTCAGCTGCTAGCCTCGCGAAACCAAAATCGGCCACCTTAGCTCGAAAATTTTCAGTGAGGAGAATATTAGAAGACTTGATATTTCGGTGGATAATAGGTGATCTGCATCCAAAGCGACCTTTCTTTTATGATAAATCGGAAGAATAGAGAAATCCTAGATAAATAAGAATTCAAGAAAACCTGAATGCACATAATTCACTTGTACCTGTATACATATGCAAATATGTAATTGCATGTCCTACATCTAATCCGATGTCTAGTCTTGACGCGAAAGTTATTGTCATGTGACTAGGAGGTTATGAGTTCAAGCCGTGAGCAGAAATGCAAGGTAAGACTGCGTACAACAGACCCCTTGTGGTCCGGCTCTTCCCCGGACCCCGTGCATAGTGGGAGCTTAGTGTACCAGGTTGCCCTTTTTTTTGAAACCCGCAATTGTGAATGTCAGAGACAAACATTGATGGAAAATGAAAACTCATAAGCAAGATCAAGAACTCACTGTCCAAGTGTTCTCTAAGAGTCCCATTAGGAACATACTCAACCACCAAAATCCTTTCTTCTCCGTGCTCCAAGTACCCATAAAACTTTACCAAATTCATATGTTCAATTTTTTCTAAAATTCGAACCTCGCTTTGAAATTCAGCTCCCGAATGTTTATCATGTATAGTCTGCAAATACAAGGCAGTTAAGTACTCTTGCCAAACTTTTAACAAGCCTAATATTAATAGTAAGTATACCTTTTTAGAACTGTTCCATCCTCTAGGCGACCCTTGTAAACTATCCCAAAACCTCCTTGACCAATTTTGAGGCTTTGGGAAAAGTTCTTCGTGGCCTTGTAGATATCTTTCATGGTGAATTTAAGACTCCCTGCCTCTTTTGTGTGTGTTAAATTATTTTCACTACCATAGATACTTCGACCTCTACCACTACCGCTGTTGCGTCTCTTCTCCCTTCCGCCATCAGATGCAACTGAAAGTTTCCAACCAAATAAAATGTAAAGAATCTTTCTGAAGTATTTGGTGAACTTCCTTTTCCTATTGAATTGAAAACAAACTAAGTGGAATTCCCATAAATTGTTGGCTAACTACATACATTTGCGAGGTATAGTCTACTTTCACCCAATAAACCTCAAAATTATTGACTAATTTTTACTAGGCTCAGCATTTACATACTACAATTCAGACATTCATTGCTTTGATCACAATGGAAACACACACACCCTCGAATATATCTTTACGGCCAACATAAACAGATGTACTTGTTCAATGCCTTGAGCATAGACGGAGACATAATTAAGTAAATGTATAAGAAAAATACCGACGTACTCGTTCTTTTGTGATAAATTTAAAGCAATGTGCGACTCTACAGCTATGATGGAAAAACTACATCACTTGTTCCTTAAAGGCATCAAATGATTAATTTTCAATCTATTATAACTCATTAAGCGTCAATCCTCCTCAATCCCTCAAGGAAGTCAAATTTTGTGTTCTTGCTATGAAAAACATACAAACTCTGCATAACTAACCAATGTGGAATAGAACTTGGAAGTCAAACACATTCTTGTAGATTCATCTAATCTACTGCAGTGCTAAACTAATGAAAAATGAATCAAATATGTGAAATGCAAAGGCGAATAGGATTTCCAACACATGGGTGCATTACTAAAGCAAGAAGGAAAAAATGTATTAAGCGGAAATTGATCCCTATTCCTCTTCCTCTGGATGCATAGCACAACATTTGTTGAAGAATGAAAAAAGTCGGTGGTTAATGGGATGGGTGGTCTCCTTATATGGACTTAGACAATCTCCCCCTTATAAGCTAGCTTTTGGGGTTGAGTAAATCACATGATCCATTTCTTACGTGGCATCAGAGCAGGCCAAAAGTCTTGGGATTGAATCTCGCCACCACCATATCAAAAAGAATAGCAGGCCAAAGGTCATGGGGTCGAATCTCGCCGCCACTATTATCAAAAAAAAAATTCACGTGCGTATTGAGAATATATTCAACTCTTAAAAGTGTGTTCTCTCTAACAGCTAAACCTTTTAGATGAGATTGCCACACACTTCAACAACATTCAACCAAGTGCACCAGTCAACCTTCTTTGAGCATGAGTGTCAACAGTTAATATTATACCAATTTTAAAAAATATGTACATAAAATATCTAATTTTGCAGAGAGACCATGGATACACGTGCCCTACAATCTCCCCTATAAATCCGCCCCTGGTGAAATGCATTATTTTCCTTTCCACTCAAAACAGTGGCGGAGTCAGCAAACAAATTCTAGTGGTGCAGAGAAAAACATTTGATCGAAGAAAATTAAAACGCACCGTTTCATCCAAAACGATGTCGTTTTGATCGAAAATTTCCAAAAAACTGGTGGTGCAGTTGTACCACATTGCTTCACGTGGCTCCTGACTCAAAGCACATTCTCAGCATCCAAATGGAAAAAAGCTAATGCAAGTTGTAGATAGTCAGAGGTGTACCCAATATTTATACATATACATGAAACATATTGAAATTTTCGATGCACATTGTTTTGTTCAAGGACAAACTAATGTATGCACATGAATCTATTACTTTTACACTGGATCTATTTTTGTTCATAGCTGAACCAAATGCCAAAATGATGAAATTACTGCGTTAATGAGCCTCAAAAGCACATAGATGGAGAGACTTACCAGTAAATCCAAGATGGATTTGAATTATATACACACATACAGTAAAAGAATTTTACACTACCAGTGTATTTAACATGTTATAGAAAATTACATACATGCAAGTCAGAGAAATAATAATTAGAAATTGGTTTTACAGTGAATACAATTAAATCGAGCAACAACAACATCAAAATTTTACATGTAGCTTTGATGCGAAAAAATGGAAATGGAGATGAAAGCAGGTGGTGCCATTCATCATGTTTGCACCAAACGCCGATGATGACTCTAGAGAGAAATGAGCAACAACGAAGAGAGAGAAGGGCGAAAATTTAGGGCAACAAGAATGAAATGTGGACAAGATGATAACTTTCCTTTTTCAATTTTTTTTGAATTTTGTTTTTTATTTTTATTTGGATCGGGTCTGATTTGGGCCTGGTCTTGTTGGACCTTTGCGATTATTTAATGAAAAAATCCAAATGGATATAATTTAATTAAAAGAAACTAATTAACTAATAACTAATTCAGCTATGTGGCATAACCAGAAAAAGCCACATGTAGGTTATTAACTAATTAATTATTAACTTGATTAATTTACAACATTGAATTGATATAATCGATGGGTTAGCAGATGGAACGAAGAAGAAAGCTCTTGAAGTTCGACCTAATTGATGGGTTTAACTTAGCATAAATCGGGTATGTGCCGGTTTTTACGTGTTGGGTCGGGTCAACTAAAAAAATGGGTCAACTCTATAAAACTGTCACACAATATGTGACGGAGCAAATACCCATCATATGACTGTCATAATTTTATGACAGTTTAATACCTGTCACACAGATGTCATAAGTGTCTGTTGACCAAGAAGTCAACGGAAAAACTGTCACACTATGTGACAGTTGAAAAAATTGTCACCGTAGGTCCTTTTTCTTACACAGGAAAAAACTGTCATACTCTGACTGTCACCGTAGATCCTTTTTCTTATATAAAAATTGTGTTGTTCTATAGTTGTTAAATTCAACTTAAATCACTTTACTATTAAACTGTGATGGAAATTTCGCAAGCATTACTTAGAAAAAACATGAATTTATGATTTTGATGTTTTGAGAACTTGTAATTTATCTAATAACCACATTTACTTATGGGGTGTAATTTACCTATTAAAGAGTTTTTTTTCTACTATTTCTCTTATTTTGATTGGTGTAATTCCCTTATTAAGGATGTTATTTTACTTGTGCAATTTAATTTTTTAATATGCAGAAAAGATTTCACTCACTTGGTGAAAATGTTGATTTTACTTCCGTATGTAGTTTTCATATTTGTAGATAAAAAGGCCTATTAAGTTGACCGAATAAATTCAAACAAGATAGACACGACCCGAATACACGGTCCTAGTAAATTCTATATTAGTCATTACAAGATGTACATTAAAAAAAATTGTAGCATCCATCGTCTTCAAATCCTAGATCTGTCTCTGATCACCGCCAATCACTTCTACCAATCACATCAACCACCAGCTACCACCTTAAAACCATCACCATTGGTCCCCATCTTAAACTAATTGTTAAGAGTCTCACATCGGATATGAAATGAAAAAATAGATTCCTTATATGGATTTGGACAATCCTTACCCTACAAGCTAGCTTTTGGTGTTGAGTTAGACCCAAGATCCATTTTTACATGGTCAACTTTCGGTGCAGACAATGCTGGAATAGTTCTATTAGATGATGTCGCTTCCGGTATAAGCGATTTTCCCCTTCCTTGCCCCATTTAATGCTTTTCCATCAACTGAAGCGGGAAGAGAAGGAAAACCAAAGCAACTAATTTTAGCAACTTGAGTAGCAGTTCACCTTTTGCGGGCTCATCATTTGCACCTACAAGTCCTGGAAATAGTATTTTTGGTTTTAGTTCATCAGGAATGTCAAAGCATTACAACTAGCGTCCGCCTCGAGTTCTCAAAGACTCGAGCTCACCACTTGTTAGCTCAAACTTATCCATCTCGATCGCAAGCATCACGCCTCGCAGAGCTGCCTCGCTCATTTTGGATCATCTACTGCATCACCAGAAGTGGGAAACTCTGGAATGACATCTTTCTCCTTAGTTGGTTCTGCTTTAAGTGATACTGGCATAGTTTCTGCTGTTGCTTCAAATAGCAATCCTGTTGGCTCCAGTGCTACTTTTGGAAATTTTAGTTTTGGGGCGAGCAGTGACGGATCTTGCCCAAAATATTAAAGGGGGTCGTAATTAGTGACGGATCTAGACTCTGAAATCTGGTGGTGCAAACATACGAAGTAATAATTTTTTGCGTAGCAAAAAAAAATTTATGCCTAGAAAGCAAAAAAAAATTAAAATTTCTGGTTGTGCAACTGCACCACCATGCTTCATGTAGATCCGCCAGTGGCGGTAACAACTAAAAATGTTATAATTAAAATTTATAAGAACAAAATTTAATTTTATCAAAGATTCAAAATAACATCAACACAATAATCCACCACGACAGACTCAGCACCTGTGATGCCCCTATCAATTTTCTTGAGTTGTACCATCATACCAACTACCACTCCTAAAAAATACATAAATCAATTATCAAAGAAACAAACATAAAAAAATAAAATAATAGTTGAGCTACTTTATTATATTTTTATTAGTATTTTCAACTTAACAATGATGATGACTTACCTTGTGATGTTATTACGAGATTGAAGATGACTCTTGAATTTAATTGATAGAAAAAAGAAAGGGGAAATTTTTTGGTGATACTGGATAATTCTTGAATTGAAATAAAATTAGAGGTTAGAGGGTTTTAGAGGGTTTATTTATAAAAAAGTTATATTAAAAAAAAAATTAGTTGGGGGCCGTGGCCACTCCCAGGGGGGCTTAAGCTCTGCCACTGGGGGCAAGTTCTTCAGCCTCATCTACGATGGGCAGTTCAGTTGGCCGGCTTGGCCCTAGCAGTGGGACACCTCAGCTGACATTCACTTTTGGTGCTAGTCCTGCAGTCTCTGCAGCCGCCATTGCACTTGCCACTTCCAGCAATGCAGGCGATGCAGTTGTGGGGCAAACCCGCATAAATCCGCAAAGACCCGCTCCGCCCAGCCCTATCAAAACCTGTACCCCTTCCACGTGCCCTGCACTGCAACTGTTGTAACCCGCGCCGCTCCGTTGCCAGAAATCTTTGCAAGGTCATTTTTATACTTAAATTGTATTGACCAATTTCCTTCCAAAACTATAGAAGGTTGTTTTCACCATTATACAAAATATAAGGGGGTGGTCTAACACTTTATTTGGAAGTTGGAGACCGATGGAGAGAAAGATTTGAGTGGAGCAGTACGACGTCGTAATATGGTGATCTGAGTATCCCAATTTTCAGTATCAGCGAAAACCCATTTGCAGAAAGATCCGAATTTGTGGAAAAAATGGGTAAAATTGGAGTAGCAGTGATTGTTAGTTTATGGGTAATAGCTATATCAATTTTCAGATGCTTGTTCCTCTTCCATCCTATGCTCCAGCAACGGTGTATTGGCTGTATTTTGCAGCATTCTGGTTCACGGCATACTTACCCACCTCAGGCCTTCTCTTAGTGACAGAAAAGTAACTCTTTGGACGATTGTCCTAGCATTGTATCCCCTTCACTGGTTCTTCACTTTTCTTTATTATACAGATGTAGCGTCACTAACTGCTGTACTTGCATCATATCTTATGAGTCGAGAGAAGAAATATTTCTTGAGTTCCCTGGTTGGGGCTTTGGCTGTGGTGATACGGCAAACAAATATCATATGGGTCTTTTTCATAGCATGCACAGGGGTTTTAGACTATATTCTGATTCAGCAGAAGGATAGTGCTGTATTGACTGAATCTAGTCCATCACAAGGTAAAGATGATTTCTCAGTCTCGAGTCAAGGTGTCGAAAAAGGCTCTAACTTGAGAAAGCGCAGAATCAGTAATCAGGCAACTACATTCAGCTCTCCGATCCACCAAACGATTGCTTCCACAGCACATTCCTCAGATTTCTCTCATGAGGTGCGTGAGATTATCTCAAGACTTTGGCAATTTAAGTGGGAGCTTAGTGCATCTTTTTGGCCTTACTTCATGGCCAGACTCATTCCAATTATTTATTCACCGATGTTGGGCTCTCAAATTATATTTAACAAGGTCCGGGCGTGCGGGGAATGTTAAGAGTCTCACATCGGATATGAAATGGAAAAATTGATTCCTTATATGGACTTGGACAATCATTACCCTACAATCTAACTTTTGGGGCTGAGTTAAGCTCAAGATTCATTTTTACCCTAATAACAAAACAACCACTATCATAAGGTTTTAGATTATGTTTCATCTAACAAAGTTTTAACAACAAAATTTAAATAAATATTTTCTCTAATCTTTTGTCAATATAATATTTTATTATTATTGTACATGTATTTGGTATTTACTAATTTTCAAGTAACATGTTCATATGCTTGAGAAATGAATGATTTTAATTGTTTAATATTGTTAATACAAACAATAACATAACTAGTGTAATTTCATAAATGAAATATGAAAATGGTAGAGTGTACATACATTTTTACCTTACCATGAAGCTAGGTAGAGAGGTTGTTTATGATAAAATATTTAATACAACAATAACATACCCAGTGAAATCTCACACCGTGAGATCTGAAGAGGGTAGAGTGTACTCAGACTTTATCTCCATCTTGATAGATAGAACGTATATTTCCGGAAAATTCTCGGCTCAAAATAAAGCATAATCGCAAGCAAATTTAATATTTTTAATAATTAGATATATATTCAAATTTAGACATAATCTTAAAAGCTCGGACGGTCTAACTACCCATCACCCCACCATAGTCCAAAGTTGCTCAAACCAAAACTCCAATAAACAAACTATAGTCAACCAATAATTCCAATTATATAATAATTAAAGAAACACCAGTTTTCTTTTTTTTTTGGGATCTCTATACAACTCATTCCACTACTTTCTTTTTATATTACAAATCTTAGAACTCCCGCAACCCATTCTCTCAAACAACAAAAACATTCAATTGAATAAAAAGGGCTTAATGAAAACCAAAGGGGCAAGAAAAGAAGGTCAAGAATTGACAATAGAGAAAGAAAGAAGGACCCCCTATATTCCTATACTTTCAATAAGCTTAATACCCTATCCCGACCCATGGGTCGGTCAAATCGGATAATTATTCTCATTGATCGGGTAGGATACATGTAGGGTAGGGTGGGTAGGGTCATACATTGGGTCTTTCTCTTTTCCCTATATCCCTATTTTTCTTTTTCACAATTTTCATTATCTATTAATGGGACTGGTTCTGTTCAAAAATTAAAACACAACCTTGGACCTATGTCTTTGTCCCCCTTTATCAGCAAGGAAGAGTGTCTTTAATTGGCCCTGTGGGCGAGGAATTTCGCCTTTTGCTCCCAAGAGTGTCTTTAATTGGGTCCAAATATTTTCTCTAAGTGGGATAATGTACATGTTTAATGGAAGGTTAAATTTATCATGAGATTAATTTATATCTTCTATCAAATAAGAGTGTCCTTGTAATAGCACGTTTGTCGATTGTTACAACATCTAATTAAATGGTACAAACTATGTGAAAAGTTACAAACTTTTTCTTCGTGTGCTTGTGTGTGTTTATGTGTGTGTTGTGTATATGTACAATATAGTGATATACTCCACTTGTTCATAGGTTTTGAAAATTCACATGTCAATGGCAGGATGGTTGAAGAAAGTTGATGGGTCGGGTCTGAAAATCTTAACAACACCCGAAAACATTGATGGGTTGAAACATTTTTTGAAGATTGAAAAGGAAAATAGTAACTTTAATTTACTAACTGTTAATAGAAATTCTCACTATTTTCCTCAAAGAAGTTGATTTTTCCAAAATTTACTTTGTTGTGAGTGAGAAAAGTGTGTTTGGTGTTTCCAAAAGTGGGCATTGGGGTGCTGTTGTTAACAGTGTGTTTTTGGACTACAGAGGTATGGAGTCAGGATTTGAACTTTTTGGTTTTTGGATTTTAGGACACTACCTCAAGTGCTACTATATGATTTGAACTTTTTGGATTCTAGATTTTGGAACACGTCCTCAAGAGCTAGTAATTGGGTTCTGAATTAAATTGTTGTACATATTTATTGATATTTTTAACACAACTATTAGATTTAGACCAAAGTTATTGAGTTCAGTCGAACCTGCACATTTTATACTACCTCGGCCCCTGGTTTGGAGTCAGGTCCTTGGTTGTAAAATTGGTGTGTGTTGAATATATGGATGAATTGTTTAGAGGGATGGTCGGACATTGCTAACGGAAAGAGTGCAAGAAGTGTATGATACAACTGATTAACTTAACTAGTGGTGGCAACCCCTTTTGATTGATCAGAACGAGTGAAGTGAGAAAGTGTGGTTGATTTTGTGGGGTTCAGATGGAGCTTGAGCTGGATTTGAGGGAGATTTTAATGAAAATTTCAAATGAGAAATATGCAAATGTTGATTCGGTAAAGAATGAGTTTGACAGAGGAACAACTGTGCGATAGTACTGAGGCTGATGATTTTGTTTTTATAAATAAACACTCAAAAAAATTTGATGGAAATATAAGTCTAGACCTCAATGAATATATCGTGAAGGATGATCACAATGACAAACATTTGAAGTCATGTGTGGTTAGGAAGATGAGAACAATAGGAAGAGGAAACGAGAGTCTTACACGGACTTGCTGACGTGGATTACTAACGTTGCCAAAGATCCTTGTGAGATGAAATGCTTTTGAAAAAGAGTGCAGATACAAATGCTCAAATCTCGATATGACATGTAATTTTTAGTATAACCATCTAGTACCCAGAACCTATTGGCCCGACTAATCCAGATTCACGCCGTATAGGGCCATATCACTCTTTACCAAGAATTTCTCTATTCCCGAAGCGCAAACCCGAGACCTCTAGTTACGTGTTGAGGGATCTCATTTATCATATTATATCAGTAGTGCAATCCAATTAAGGGAAATCGGTGAACTAAGCTCCCAATATACGTGTTGTCCGGGGAAGGGCCAGATCACAAAGATCTATTATATGCAGCCTTGCTCTGCATATCTGCAAGATGCTGTTTTCACGGCTTGAACACATGACCTCATGATCACATGACAACAACTTTACCAGTTACACCAAAGTTCCCCTTCAAGTTGTACAATCCAATTACTTAAAGAAAAAATGGTATCTAATTAACACAAAATTAGTTTCTTACCAAATCTATATAATCTTATCACTTCATATAACTTACTTGACTACCGCTTTTTGGTAACTACATTTTGGAATTAATTAGTTGTCAAAATGAAAATATGTTTGACCTTCTGACCGTACATTAGGGACCACCATTTCTCTGTCTTCTCTTCTCTATTTAAATCCAATATTTTGCTATTTCATTTCCACCACCTTAAATCAACTCATTCTCTCATTCTCTTACTTCAACTCTCTTTCTCATTTCTCTCTCTACATTCTTTTGTCTATACTCCAAGTCAGATTTGGTTCTTGAAACTCTTTCTTCATCTTCCCCGTTGTTCTTGCTCAAACCTTCCTTTTGTTTTCTTTACTGTGGTTAAGAAACACTTTTGTTTTTTGTGATTACTACCGGTTAGAGGCTCGAAACTCGTAAATTGTTCATATTTGAAGCTTATTCACATGTATTGATCTTGATTTTTCTTTCCCTGTTTCCCTCTTCATCTGATACCTATCGAATGTTGTTACAGTTCCTGGAGTTGTGAATTCAATCTTCCAGAACAACATAACATGACCATATAGTTCATATGCTGGTATAATTTCTTCATTAGCAGGCTCACCTTCAAAAGGAATCATAGATTCAGTGAGTCATGACCAATTGATCAAAATATGACGCTTCTTTGTGGATCAAGATACAAAAGTCATTCTTTCTTCTTTCTCTTATCTAAATTCCATCAATATCTGAATGAAACCACAAACTACATACACCTTACCCTTGTTGGTTGTTGGCGGAGCGGTGTTTGTAGTTGTGGTTTCATTCAGATATTTATGTAATTTGGATAATAGAAAGAAGAAAGAATGACTGTTGTATCTTGATCCATGAAGAAGTGTCATTGTCTGATTTTGGTCCACTTGTCATGACTCACTAAGCTATGATTCCTTTGAACGTGAATCTGCCACGAAGAAATTATACCATCATGTGCATTATATGACCATGTTATGTTGCTCTGGAAGATTGGATTCCACAGCTCCAGGAGCTGCAACAACATTCGATATGTATCAGATGAAGAGGAAAAAAGAAAAAGAAAAATCCAGGACTATACATGTTAATAAGCTTCAAAGATCGAACAATTTTATCTGACACGATAACTACTCAATTTGGAGATCTAGCATTTCTAATTCCCCGTTGAGAGAAGTCATTAAGCACTATGGAAGACATGAGTATGAAATAAAAAATGCTCAGATGAAATCAATATGCAATCAACAATTTCTTTATTGAGATAAAAGATCTAATAATATTGTTTTTATAAACTTCCCAAGTTAAGTTCATTTAATTATTCAAGTTTAAACTTTGATGTGTACTAAATGTTATATAATACACAAGTCTAATTAATATTTTAAATGTCAACTTCCAAAATAGAGTATATGAGTGAAAAATAATAGTCAAAGTTTGTGATACGACATTTCAGATAACTCATTACACTGGTGATAAAAGAGAAGTCCGATGCACTAAGCTCCCGTTATGCGCATGGTCCAGGGAAGGGCCGGACCACAAGGGTCTATTACACTGGTGATGCACCAAGAATATTTTCACCTTCCTTAGTCTGGAATGCACCCTTGTTAGTTGTTAACGGAATGGTGTATGTAGTTGTGGTTTCATTTAGATATTGATGTAATTTGGACAGAGAGAAAATAATATTATTAGTTGAATAGTAAATAATGTGTGTATATATATATATATGCTATGACGTCATTCCTTGCGAAAACCATTGAAATATTATAGAATCATCTAAAGAGGGTCATATCTTATTTAATTTGCATCCAATTAGGCTATATGATCTTTGTTTGTGACATCTATAACTATTCGGTTAGCGTCTTTCACTTAATGAATCACGCCTTTTTCAAAGCATTACTATTCCTGAGTGAAGGTTCGGTGATTCATGCCATGTCGGATAAGAAAGATATGCGGAAGATGGGAGGCTTTCCTCGTTCCCTTTTACATGTGCCATGATGCTCATGGACAACTTATCTCTAATAGAATTTCCTTTTCTAACTAGATTTTATTCCAAAGATGTTGTCTCGATTCCTCAAGGTTGTATGAGTTGTAATAGTTAGGGTTGCACAAAATTCGCTTCGGGCCGAAAAAAGGACCGGACTGAACCAGACTGGTAAGTTTCGATCCGGTCATCGATTCGTTTAATTTATATTTTCGGGTTTCGATTCGGTCCGGTCCAGGGTCGGTCCGGTCCATGTACGAACTCAAGCTCCCATCGATGTCAACAATGGTGTCTTCACGACGAGTGTTAATCGAGGAACGGGGTACGTGTTTCTTGTGGTATGTACCAAGACGAATCTAATGGTACCACTACCGATGCCTGAAACCACCTGAGTTCGCCGGAAAATGAAAAACGACTGCTAGAGTTTCAGTGTTTTGCGATCTAGTCATCGGATGTGTAGGGGATAAATCAAGGGAAGTGGGAGGTATAAAAATGACGGTGTGCTAATGAAATCACCCACCACCCGATTGTTACTGAACTCGCTGGAAAATCGAAAAAACCGAGATCGAACTGAACCCGAATTTCGATCTGAAAATTGAATGCCTAAATATTAAAATTGATCAATGTGGTTAGTATGAGAGTGATGGGCTTGATGATACAAAGCTAATGGTGTTAGTCTCGTCTCCAATGGAGTCCTGAGCTCGCCGGAATCGTATGCATCGCGGCGGTCCATCGGTGTCTATTTGATGCAGGTCCATTCGATCCATATAACTGCCAGGATCTAAAAGACTTAGACCGGACCGATAAATTTGATGCAGTCTTCGGTCCTAGTTTTCTGAAAATTTAGTCCTCGGTCCAGTCCGGTTCGATTTTACCCTGTTGTGCAGCCCTAGTAATAGTAGTTGAAAAAAATACGTCCCGAGTGGGCTTAAGCCATGCCTTTACTAAATAATTCTCACCATCTTAGAGAAAATATGATGTGGAGCCCATGCTAGCCAACAATGAGAAATGCCTTCCTCTTTTTTCTAGATTTAGGTGACGTAGTCTTATTCGATGAATGGTAGTGAGAAGGTGGAAAAAGTCGTAAAGGGCTAAGCTAAGGATATATATATATATGCAGTGCGCGTGCACAACCCTACTATATATATAAGGGTAATACCCAGTGAAATCCCACAACATAGGGTCTGGAAGGGTAGAGTGTACGCAAACCATACCTCTACCTTGGTAGGTAGAGAGACTGTTTCTGAAAGACTTTCGGCTCAAAACAAAGCATAAGCACAAGCAAAGAAAGAGAAACGGTCAGACCCAGATAAGAAATTTAAAGCAGTATGAAAATGATGGTAACAAGAACGAATAAGCCATGATAGCAGTATTTTGAAAAAGGAAGCAGTAACTAATGCATGTAAATAAGATAAAAAAAGTACATTAAAGAACACATAACAACATAAATCAAACGACAAGGGACTATAAAGCAATACTACGCCTACTAGTATGATTAGGGGTGCACAAAAATCGGTCCGGACCGAAAAATTGGACCGGACCGAACCTATTCGGACCGGACCGAGAAATTCGGTCCGGTCTTCGGTCCTCATAATTTGAGTTTTCGGTTTTCGGTCCGGTCCAGGTTCGGTTCGGTCCGGACCGATTTTTTTTTTTTTTATATATATAATATATATAATTTCTAATATATATAATATATATAATTTATAATTTTTAAATTCCTAATATATATAATATATATAATTTATAATTTTAAATTCCTAATATATATAATTCCTAATTTTCTAAATTTCAAATATATAATATTATATAATTAAGATTGGTCGGATTAGGGGCAGTTTGTTTTTTTAAAATTGAATTTCCAATACTGAAATTGACATTCTCAGACGCGGTGCCACAAAATTTTTACGTTGAAATCTATTGTACATCGCGAGATATTTAAACGATTGGGGGAAAAGTGAAATTGAGGGGCAAGATGGACGTTTTTGGAGAAATCGGCGGAATCAAACTGCTATAGGAGTTTGGCCACCCCCGTATCGAAAAAATACGCGAAATAAAAAAAAACATTAGGTAAAACGGACGTCCGAGCGCAAAGTTATGATCGTATAAAGTTTGATCAATTTACAACCTATATTTGATATGTCAATACGTCCGGAATTGGCGGGTGGTGAGGGGGGCGAGTGCAGGAGTCTTGGCGGGCGGGGGCGGGGCTGGTGCATTCGGTCCATTCGGTCCGAAAAACCGGACCGGATCGAAAATGACCCGGACCGGACCGAATTTTTTGGTCCGGTCTTCGGTCCTAATAATCCGGATTTTCGGTCTTCGGTCTGGTCCGGTTCGATCCGGTCCGGTCCGATTTTAACCTTTTGTGCACCCCTAAGTATGATAGTTTAAGCAGTCCTACAATAATAACAATACAACTACCAGTATGTAAGCGTAAGTATGACTATGCTCAGCTACCTACTACATTTTTATCCTAATTCGTGTCCTCTGTAACCTCCTATCTAAGGTCATGTCCTCTGTAACCTCCTATCTAAGGTCATGTCCTCATTAAGTTACACCTGCACCATATCTCATCTAATCACATCTCTTAAATACTTTTTCGGCATACCTCTACCCCTCCTGAACCCGTCCATAGCCAACCTCACACCTCTGCGCTGAGACATATGTCTCTCTCCTCTGCACATGCCCAAATCATCTCAACCTCGCTTCCCGCATCTTATCCTCTACCGAGACCACTCCCACTATATCCCAGATATCATCATTTCTAACCATATCCCTCATTGTATGCCCACACATCCATCTCATCATCCTCATCTCCGCAACTTTCATCTTTTGTATGTGCGAAGTCTTGACTGGCCAACACTCTTCCTCATACAATATAGTTGGTCTAACCACCACCCTATAGAACTTGCTTTTAGGTTTTGGTGGCACCTTTTTATCGCATAAGACTCCAGATGCGAGCCTCCATTTCATCCACCATGTCTCAATATGATGTGTGACATCGTCATCAATCTCTCCACTCCCTTGAATAATATACTCGAGGTATTTGAAACTTCCTTTCTTTGGAATGAACTGGGTAACAAACCTCACCCCCACGCCTATCTCTAGGTCTCTCCCGTTACTGAACTTGCACTCCAATTATTTTGTGTTATGCCACGTACTTGAAAATCATAAATTTATAAACAGTTAATGCAAACAATTTGTGCTCCTTTAAAAAAATCATTCTTTGTAACTTCTGTAAATACTCTCTTTCTTTCTAGAGAGGACCCAGGGATTATGACATTCATATTTCTTCTTTGTATAGTCAAAGACGATCACAACCTTGCTTTGGTTCGCAATTTCTCAAATATTGTACTCCCTCTATCCCAAAAATTTCATCGTTAGAACATAGAATCTTTATATTTTTTAAAATAAATTTACATATTTGAAAACTACATAAAAAGTACTATAAGTCACTATAATTAATAATTTAAAATATTTAAAAGACATTTAAAAAAGTTACTGTAAAAACAACTCGTTTGACTCTCGAAAAGCGAAAAGTGTCAATCTTTTTGAGACAAAAAAAATATATTCTTTCCTGAGAAGTAGTGTTGAAGACATAATAAAGTAAATAAAAGTCTACCTTCTCTAATAACCTAAGCTTTTAAATGAGTTTGTCACACAATCTAATATGGTATCAGATTAGACATAGCTCATTGGTTCAAGTCTCACCATCATCCACAGTAAAAATAAAATAAAAATCACATGCTTGATCAATAGAAAATAGAATCAGACTTGTACATGATGAAGCTGAAAATAATTAAGTAAACAATAGTATATTCATTTAGTAATTTAAACATATAAATAAAATGGGTCAGACAATTCAACACTCAAAGCCAGTGTTTTTTAAAACAAAAAGAGCCAAAAAATGCCAAGGTCCATGGGGTCTGCATAGAAAAGCGAGAAATGAAGCACCCGCTTTTTAAAAATGAAACCAACTAGTCACGACATTAAAAGAATATCATATATTCATTTAGTAATGGTGAGCTACATGGATACTTCAAAGGAAAGCGCGACCTAAGACAAGGTGATCCTATGTCCCCTACTCTCTTTATCTTGTGCATGGAGTACCTCTCAAGGCTGCTTAAAATGAAGGCTAAGGCAAGAGCTTTCTCATATTTTCCAAAGTGTAAGAAATTGGGCATTACTCATCTGGCGTTCGCGGATGACCTCGTACTTTTGCCAAAGGAGATATATCTTGATTGGGATTCTTATGAATTGTGCGGAAGAGTTGGAGGTCGCCTCGGGATTAACTCTTAACCCATCTAAATCCTCTGTCTACTTAGCGGGAATGCATTCTGATTCGGGACTTGATATTGTCGAGGTGGGTTTCGCCGTTGGAAGCTTTCCGATGCGATACTGGGGATCCTTTGTCCCCAATTTGGTCTCGGTGGATCAATTTGCCCCATTCACTAGTGCTATTTGAATTACATTCGGAAATGGGGCATCACACTTTCTTATCTTTGGTAATTGGAACTAATCAGTCGGTTGTCGAGGGTTGAGAGCTTTTGGTTAGGGCACTTCTATCGCCACTATTATCGGCCAAGTCTGATGCTTGTATTCGATTCTTATGGGGTGGAAACCACCAAGAGTTGCAGGATATCATTTGCTTGCCTCAGTGAAGGTGGCTTGGGTCTTATGAACATCGAGGAATGGAATCATGCCTTGTTATCCGAGACGATTTGGCAAACTCACACGGTCGATTCTCTTTGGGTCCATGGATCAATAGCCACTATTTGAGAGGTATTACTATTTGGGACTATGAGGTACGTCCTGGGACTCCCTTATTCAAAAGATTTGTGGGATTCGCGACAAATTTGTTTCTATCTTTGGTAGCCATGGTGATGCTATTGTGGCTTTACAAAATGTTGTGCCAGTATATTTGATTCAAGCCTCGTGTATGATATCTTGCGCACTCATGAGCTAAAAAGCCTTGGATGTCACAAATTTGGAAAGGCTTCATTCCTCCCAAATTCTCTTTTACTATGTGGCTAAATTGCGTAAAACGGTTAGCTACAAAGGATACTCTATCTTTTCTCAACTTGGAGGATAAATCTTGCGGGTTCTGCAAGCAAGCTAATGAAACAAGGAACACCTCTTCTTTGCACTCATTATACTCATGATTTGGAAGAGCATAAAAGATTGGTTGGGTATTAGAAGAGAGATGACAATCTGTTGAAAGCTCCTTAAATGGATTAAGAAAGAACACCGCGGGACAAGCATCCGAGCCAAAGCTATTTTGCTTACTTTTTGCATAATGGTTTATGAGATTTGGAGGGCAAGAAACACAATGCTCTTTGAAGGCACAAGCTTTCCGGCAGAAGAGGTCATTGCAAGAATCAAAACAACATCTTATAGAGTTCTCTATGATTTTATCCCCTCTTGTAATGACACCTTTTGAGTGACCACCCCTCCCCTATTTCACTTCTTGTTTGCATTACGTTGAGGCCTGAGATACCTCAACGACTGATTGTAGCCACTTCCTTTTCGTTATTAGTAATAATATTTGCATTTACCTAAAAAAAAAAAAAATCATATATATTATACATATGAATTTAGTATTACAATAACGTCTTACTACAACTCCTAAAAATAGAGATTCAAACAACCTATGGTTTGTCATTGGGATCACTTTGCATATCACTGTTTAAGCCTACACTTCTATGAAGTGCATGACTTACTGTGAACAATAATCGACTGCGTGTCCGTTTGGACAGCTTAATTGGTTTCAAGGGGATATTCAGAACAATAATCCACTGCTTCATCCCTTTAAGCAACCAAGTGATATCTTTTAATACACTGGATCATTGAATGCTCCTTTAACATAAATACAATTATAATCTTTGCATAATATATCACTATTATTACTAACTTACCATATTTATCTGAGTTCATACATGGAATATTGGAGCTAATGAAAACCTTCCTTTATTGTAATTTGCAGTCCAATATGTCATTCTAACAATTATTAAGATATTTCATTATGGTTACTATTAATAACCACTTGATAAATTTTAATTGGCAATCCAATGCATTCTTTTTAGTATAACCATCTAATATTCATAATCTATTGACCCGACTAATTTAGATTCACGCCGCATAGGACCATATTGCTATTTATCAAAGATTTCTCTATTCCTGAGGCGCGAACCCGAGATCTCTAATTAAGTGTGGAGGGATCTTATTCATCCCATTATATCAGTCGTGAAATCTAATTAAGAGAAACCCAGTGCACTAAGCTCCCAGTATGCGCGTTGTCAGGAGAAGGGCCAGATTACAAGGATCTATTGTATGTAGACTTGCCCTGCATATCTACAGGAGGTTGTTTCCATGGATTGAACTCATGACCTCCTGGTCACATGACAACAACTTTACCAGTTACGCCAAAGCTCCCCTTCAAATTGTACAATCCAATTACTTAAATAAAAAATGGTATCTAATTAACAAAAAAATAATTTCTTACCAAAGCTATATAATCTTATCACTTTATATAACTTACTTGACTACCACTTTTTGGTAACTACTTTTTGGAATTAATTAGTTGCCAAAATGAAAATGTTTAACCTTCTGACTGTACATTAGGGACCGCCATTTCTCTGTCTTCTCTATTTAAATCCAATGTTTTGCTCTTTCATTTCCATCACCTTACATCAACACATTCTTTCATTCTCTTACTTATACTCTCTTTCTCATTTCTCTCTCTACATTATGTTGTCTATACTCCAAGTCGGATTTGGTTCTTGAAACTATTCTTCATCTTCCCCGTTGTTCTTGCTCAAACCTTCTTTTTATTTTCTTTCATGTGGTTAAGAAACACTTTTATTTTTGGTGATTACTACCGGTTAGAGGCTGGAAACTCATAAATTATTCATGTTTGAAGCTTATTCACATGTATAGTCCTTGATTTTTCATTTCCCTTTTTTCCTCTTCATATGATACATGTCGAATGTTGTTACAGTTCCTGGAGCTATGGAATTCAATCTTCCAAAACAACATAACATGGTCATATAGTGCACATGCTGGTATAATTTTTTCATTTGCGGATTCACCTTCAAAAGGAATCATAGATTCGGTGAATCATGACCAATGGATCAAAATATGGCGATGACACTTCTTTGTGGATCAAGATACAAGAGTCATTCTTTTTTCTTTCTCTTATATAAATTCCATCAATATCTGAATGAAACCACAAACTACATATACCCTATCCTTGTTGGTTGTTGGCGGAACGGTGTATGTAGTTGTGGTTTCATTCAGATATTGATGTAATTTGGATAATAAAAAAAACAATATTATTAGTTAAATAGTAAATGATGTGTGTGTGTGTATATATATATGCTATGACGTCATTTCTTGCGGCAACCATTGAAATATTACAGAATGATCTAAAGAGGGTCATAACTTATTCAATTTTCATCCAATTAGGCTATATGATTTTTGCTTGCGGCATCTCTAACTATTCGGTTAGTGTCTTTCACTTAATGAATCATGCCTTTCTCAAAGCATTACTATTCCTTAGTGCAGGTTCGGTGATTCATGCCATATAGGATAAGCAAGATATGCAGAAGATGGGGGCATTGCCTCCTCGTTCCCTTTTACCTGTGCTATGATGCTCATGGGCAGCTTATCTCTAATTGAATTTCCTTTTCTAACTATATTTTATTGCAAAGATGTGGTCTTGATTCCTCAAGGTTGTATGAGATGTAATAGTAGTTGAAAAACCCCATATCCCGAGTAGGCTTAAGCTATGCCTTTACTAAAGAATTCTCGCCATCTTAGAGAAAATATGATGTGGAGCCCAAGCTAGCCAACAATGAGAAATGTCTTCCTCTTTTTTTCTTGATTTAGGTGACGTAGTCTTATCCGATGAATTGCAATGAGAAGGCAGAAAAGGTCGTAAAGGGCTAAGCTAAGGGATATATATATATATATATTATATATATATGCGTGCACAACACTATCATATATATAAGGGTAACTTACATAAATAACTATAGTTTCTAGGCTTCTAACCAATAGTACCTACTTTTTTCTTAATTACATTTCGTAGCTATGTTATAGCTATTTCACGTGTATTTGACAGTATTCAAATACATAATTTCAAAATATAGTTAGTCGAATACAACTATGTTTTACCTGTTTCACGTATATTAGGATGTACTAAGATACATAGTTTCTCCTTCTGAATACAGAAATACAAGCGAATACGAAACATACATTATATTTATACTCAAAAATAAAAAATATAGTTAAATCCGATAAAATCTCCAACAAAAATACAAAGTACACTGTATTTAAAAATGGAGAAAATACTCTACTTTGCCAAAATACTGTCAGCCAAATACAATTTAACTATAGATCAGTTAAACAACACATACAATCACATACATGTAGTTTGCCTAAAAATCTCGTACGGAATTCATAAATACTACATTAAAAAAATGTAGAATACACTCAAACTGGGTCTCGAGATCATCGGAAAATACACCAACTCCGGCAGAAATACAGATAGAGATCTGGTTTTCAGAGACATACAAATAAAGATCTAGAGGGGAGTTACGCAGAGGAACTCCGACGACCAGATCTAGAGGGGAGATCAACCCATATCTGATTTCATATCAAATCCAACTCAGACAGCTGGATTTCAGCATTGTTTGAAGAACCAACATCTACTACTCTTAGTCGATCGCCATGAATTGCTTCCGGTCATGGATTCCTACAACTTAATTTCACCGGAAAAAAAACATTGTTGGAGAAACTTGAGCTCCTTATCTGGAAAATGGACTCGAAAACCAGCAATTCGCCTGTGAATATACTTCTCCGGTGGCGGTGGTGAAGAGATTGTTAGTAAAATGAAACAACAAACGAGAAGTAGTAAATACCTATTACAAGAACTAGGAAAAATTAATAACAAAAGATTACAACACAATAATCTTAACAAACAACTGAAAATAAGAATGAACACTTGATCTGAATATTTGCTGAGTCGAGTGATGACACTCTGTCTTTAAGATAAGATTTCCCCGTATATATCCTTTACGTTTGCTAGGAAATAGTCTATCAAGATAAAACAACTACTAAACACTTGAGAAAAGGAAACTCAAGTTTTTTCTTGAAGAACTTTGAGTATTGAAATATGCTAGAGAGGAAGAAGTATTTCAGAATTTCTGATTACGAGTGTTTAACAATTGAGCCGAAGACCTCAATTTATAATATAAGATTTATTCTCTTCAAGTGTCAAGTAATGACATTAAATCACTCATGAAATGGAAATGAATTGCCCAAGTAATGGTAGCCATTTATCAGCCAAGTAATGGCTGAATAATGTTGCTTCGCTCCTTTCCCTGCGGTCAAGTTACTGCTGGAATGAATGCCATTGAGAGCAGCCCAAAAGTCTCCAAACATTAGATTTTCCTTTTCAGACTTGCTTCCAGACGAAATTGAATTAGCGTCGTGGCTGAGCCTTGGAGGCGCCGCGACTCTAGTAACTTGGACCGGGATTAGCATCGTGGCTCCCCTCAAAAGCGTCGCAGCCCTGATGGTGGTGGTGCCGTGGCGCTACCCCGACTCCGCGGTGGCGCCAACGCCCTTCTCGGCTCTGCAACCCTTTCCGACCCGTTCCAATCTTTACACTATGCACACTTCTTCCTTCATTTACCTACGTGGAACACTCGTTATTTGGCCAACGACCGTCCATCATTATATTTCTTAAACATGTTACCTACATACCAATATCTCTTTCACTAAGGAAATTTACGAGCCTTGGTACAACGTGTGCACGTGTGTGGATACTACGTTTCTGACGTGCGGGACCCCAATTGTTCGAGTCATAAATAATGGGATAAAATTTATTCCACATTAATAAATTTACAACAATTCCCTCTTGAAAGAGATTTTGGCGCACTCACAAGGTGTCTTTCTAGCAATATTTCAGCGGATCGATGTTGCATAAGGAGAGGTAGTTTCCACTTTGAACCTTCCTTAGTTGAATACTATCGGACATACTTACTGCGTGGTGAAAGTGATGTATTGAACCGTCAGTGTTTAGTGTAAGTCAAGCCAACGGTACCAACACAACAACTTCCTTACTTTGTTCTTCTTTAAAGTTTTATCCGTTGTGGTCGTGGACACTCTTGGATTCTTAAGTGCATTCATTTGAGGTGACATGTCCTTGCACTTAAATAGGTGGTCTCCTACAAGGTATCTTGTTATACCCCACTTCACAAGTGTTAGAAACCATTAAAAGTTTCCCCAAACCTAACCTCAACCGTCGAGGATCATTAAAGGTTTTAGAAACTTAACCTCTACCCACACTGCATATAACACTTAATGTCTAACGTGGGAATGACCTTGGGTTTATGTTCCTTATAGAAATCATAATCCGAAGTGCTCTTGCTTTCACCGAAGCGCTCAACTGAACCTTTATAGCTTAGTTTTCTCATTGAACCTAATTCCTGGGATCACCAGTCAATAAGGTTGGGTTACCACCATATCAGTCCTTATTGTTTGGGTTTTAAGCCCATTCCCCTAGATAGGCAGAACATATGATATCTAGGTATGCCCTTTGTCAAAGTGTCTGCTATGTTATCCTTTGATTTTACATAATCAATGGAAATAATACCCGTGGTGATCAGCTGCCTAACGGTATTATGTCTCCGTCGAATATAACGAGATTTGTCATTATAAATAGAACTTTGTGCCCTTCCTAGAGCTGACTAGCTGTCGCAGTGGATCATTACAGAAGGTACGAGTTTATCCCAATAAGTGGCATCCTCTAAGAAGTCATGAAGCCACTCATCTTCTTCTTCTGCTTTATCTAAAGCAATAAACTCCGACTCCATCGTGGATCGAGCGATGTAAGTTTGCTTAGAGAATTTCTAAGACACAGCCCCACCACCAATTGTAAATATATACCCACAGGTGGACTTGGTGTTCTCTATATTAGATATCCAGTTTGCATCACTGTATCCCTCTAGTATAGCTGAATATCTCGAATAATGCAACTCGTAAGTTAGCATATATTTTAGGTACTGTAGTACTCGATTCAACGCTTTCCAATGATCATTACTTGGATTACGGGTAAACCTAGCCAACTTGTTGATTGCATAAGCTATATAAAGTCGGGTGCAGTTTGTTATGTATATCAAACTCCCAATCACCTACGCATATCGCTCATGACATACGGGCGCACCACAATTTTTATCAATTATTTGATTCATATCCAGTGGTGACTTCATCGGTGAACTGTTGAACATCTCAAACTTTCTCAACACATCCTCGATGTAGTGAGACTGAGATAAGACTAGTCCATCAGACGTCTTAGAGACCTTGATCCCTAAGATGACATCTGCAATACCCATATCCTTCTTGTCGAAACATTGTTTCAACATATTCTTAGTCTGTAGGATCAAACTAGGACTACTCTCTGTGATCAACATGTCGTCTATGTAAAGGTATATCATGACGAACGAGTCATAATTACCTTTCATGTAGACACATTTGTCACATTCATTCATGGAGAAACCCTTCGATACTAGAATACTATTACAATTTTTTTGTGTTATTGCCTCGGGCCCTGTTTCAGCCCGTACAAAGATTTGACAAGTCGACCGACTTTCTTCTCTTGCCATAGAACCACATACCCCTCGGGTTGTTCTATATAAATTTCTTATTCCAAATCACCATTTAGGAAGACTATCTTGACATCCATTTAATGTATCTCAAGATTACGCAATGCTGCGATCTCAATGAATACTCGTAAGAATATCATTCTAGACACCGGAGAGTACTGTCGAAATAGTCAAGGCCTTTCTTCTGTCGATAGCCCTTGACGACCAACCTGGCCTTGTACTTGTCTATAGACCCATCTACCTGATACTTCCGTTTGAGTATCCACTTACAACCCAACGGTTTGTTTCCCAGAGGAAGATCAACCAACTCCCAAGTATGGTTGTGCAGGACGGAGTCTATTTCACTCTCAATAGCTTCTTTCCAGAGCGGTGCTTCTAGAGTTGACAATGCTTCAGCAATTGTCCGTGGTTCGTTGTGAACCATATAAGCTACAAAGTTAGGACCGACAGATTTATCCTTTCTAGCCTAACGACCCTTATTCATCACCGAGTCCAACCACTAGCCAGTGGGCTTCCCAGCAGCCCTATCGGCCCAATTCCAACTGGGCCAGTGGTTCCCAAAGCAGCTTTGGGCCGGGGAAGAATCCAGGTGTTCTTGGGCCCTGACCTTTTCAGGCCCATCACGCAGTGGGCCGCACCCCGTCCGACATTGAAACACTATGCACACACTTGGCTTAACTCCACTGGACCCAAATTTGTACATAGATACCGACAGAACTACACACATGACATCCGATCAAGGTACTCTCTCATCTTATTCCAATTTGAGCAACAGTCGTGGAATAATTATTGGTAATGGTAATTCAATTCCGATTTGTGGGTATGGTCATAAAACTTTATCTCCACCCCATCCACCTCTTATATTGAAAAATACCATTCATGCCCTTAAATTGATTAAAAAATTGGTGTATGTTCGTAAATTCACCACTGATAATCCTGTTTCTATTGAATTTGATATGTTTGGTTTTTCTGTGAAGGATTTCAACACGGGGATTCCTCTAATGAGGTGTGACAGTAGGGTAGATCTTTATTCTATCAGACCATATTTCGGCCTCTCGAGTCCAGCCTTGCCATCAATATTTTATGCCCTTGCTCCTTTTCTTCTGGCACACTCGTTTTGGTCATCCAGAGTCGTCTATTTTGTCTTCATTAGAATACAATATTTTTATTGCTTGTCAGGGTACGCATAGTACTACTAATTGTCAATATTGTTCTTTAGGGAAATGTGTTAGATTGCCTTTTGGACTCTAATCTCATACTTTAATGCCATTTGATATTATTCATAGTGATTTATGGACATCTTCTATTCTCAGTTCTTTGGGTCATCGGTATTATATTCTATTTCTGGATGATTATTCTAATTTCTTATGGACTTTTCCGATAGCGAAGAAATCTCAAGTTTTTCCACTTTCTTACATTTTAGAGTATTCATTAGAACCTAATTCGAAAGAGGGATTAAAAATATTCAATGTGTTAATGACAAAGAATACGTTAATGGAGTATTTCGGGAGTTTTGTGCTAATAATGGGATCAATTTTCATTTTTCTTGTCCTCATACGTCTTCACAAAATGGGAAAGCCGAACGCAAAATTCGAACCATTAATAACATTGTCCGAACTTTATTGATTCATGCTTCCGTACCACCTTCGTTTTGGTATCATGCTCTACAAATGACTACCTATTAACTTAACATTCTTCCTATCAAAGGTTTGACATATTCATCCCCTCTTTAAATTTTATATAATAAGACTCCTTCGTATTCACATCTTAGGGTCTTTGGGTGCTTATGCTATCCATTATTTTCATCCACCACAATTAACAAACTACAGGCCCGTTCTACCCCTTGTGTGTTTTTGGGATATCCGTGTAATCATCGTGGTTAAAAATATTTTGATTTATCGTCTAATAAAATCATCATTAGCCGTCATGTAATTTTTTATGACTCACAATTTCCGTTTGCAAAATTGAGTAGTCCCGTGCCTAGTTCGTTTAATTTTTTGGATGACGGTATCTCTCCATATATTATCCACCATTTATCGGACTTATCCCATACCCAACATCCGCCAATGGGCCCACTTCCCGCTGGGTCCCCAGTCCCATCGCTAGCGCCTATTCCAGCCAATGTGTCGATCCCAGGTCGGTCAAGACTTGGGCCGCGATTACCCGACCATTACACACAAGTTCCTCCAGTTGTCGTATTGGGCCAACAGGCCCACTGCTTGCTGGCCAGTCCGTCATGTGTCCCGATATTTCCCAAAATCCTTTCAATTCTCCCCCGAGTCATAGATTGGTCACTCGTAGTAAATGGGTTATTTTTAAACCAAAATGATATTTTAATTGAAATTCTAATGTTCTTAAATCTCCCTACCCCGTAACCAAGTGTCTGATTTAAATAACCCGAATTGAAAAATTACTATGACCGATAAATATAATGCTCTTATTGATAATAATACGTTGGAGTTGATGCCTCGTCCATTTGCTGTTAATATTATTCGATCTATGTGAATTTTTGCTCATAAGAAAAACTCCGACGATTCTTTTGCGAGGCATAAGGATCGTCTTGTAGGTGATGGTAAGACTCAGCAGGTTGGTGTGGGTTGACTGCCGAGGCTCACTGCCCATTGGCCCAGTACAACCGAGCCACTCTCCAGCCATCATGCCTACTACATAACGTCCCAGTACCACCAGGCCATTGTCCAACCATCAAGCCCACTACACAGCGGCCCAGCAGCAATATGATAATACGTGGTATATGAATACAAGAACCACATATCACCTCACGAACAATTTTGATAATGTTCCTCAACTGCGCAATTTAAATACTCTTCAATCTATTATGGTCGGAAATGGTCATCGCATTCCAATAAAAGGGTTTGTCCACACACTAACCCCACCACCACATCCTCACTTCTCCCTTAAAAATGTCATGTATGCCCCTCACATTATCAAGAACCTAATCTCTGTCAGAAAATTTGCCACTGATAATTATGTATCCATTAATTTTGACCCATTTGGTTTTTCTATAACGGACCTATGTACGGGGAAACTTCTTACAAAATGCAATAGTGAGGGGGTTCTCTATCCTTTTCTATACACATCCACTGCCAGTGTCAATTCTCCCACATCTCTAGCTACCATCTCCTCCTCAACATGACATAGTAGACTTGGTCATCCCGGAGCCCATATTTTTTATTTTCTTAGAATTCACAAGTTAATCCAATGTAATAAAGGGAACCTTGCCATAGTTTCTCCTCTTGTCATCTAGGGAAACATGTTATACTTCCATTTACGTCCTCTTCGAGTATTACTTTCTCTTCCTTTGATATTATTCATGCAGATTTATGGATATCTCCTATAATCACCAACCTAGGTCATAAATATTATTTGGTATTTTTGGGTGACATCTCTCACTTCCTTTGGGTTTATCCGCTTAAACTTAAGTCTTAAATGTACTCCAAATTCCTTGAATTTCGTACATTGGTTAAAACGCTATTTGACAAGACATCAAATATTTCACACGACCGACTGGTCGCGAATCGTGCCCTACAGGGCACCGTCAGTATACATCGAGAATAAGAAATGAACATACATAACACATAAACCTGTATATAGCAAACATCACTGGCTAGCCGACAAGGCCGCCTTTCATAGATTAAACTTAATCAAAAGTAAACAGTACAACTTGTTTTTACAGCCCAAACCACAAACGTGACTACATACCTCTAGGAATAGCAACGGTGGACGTGGCCCGCCATACCCTCGAATGTACATAATACCTATAGCATCGTGGAAAACCGCACTAACAAAACAAGCCTCGGAGGAATGGAGCCGACACTGCACGGTGATCCTAAGAATGAGGATCCACCACCTGCTTACCCCTACCTGCGGCATGAACGCAGCCCCCGAGGAAGGGGGTCAGTACACAATATGTACTAAGTATGCGAAACTGGAAAATACTGACAATACCTCATAAGTCTAAAATAACCGGAGACATGTAAAATAATCAATTTACAGAACACTTGTGCCTTACTAATAATGAGAATATCAAGCATATATTATACTGCATGAAAATAGGCAGCTCATGATCAAAGCAAGGTCATCCGCTCCGCAGTATCATTAAGCACTCCTACTCCTAGGACTATTTCACCCGCATGGGTCATGTGGACCCGCATGAGGTATTCCTCGCATAGGTTGTACTCACCCGCATGAGACTATTTCACCCGCATGAGCCCTACGGACTCGCATGAGGTATTCCTCGCATCGTGGGTAGCAAATCCACGGAATATGCAAATGCCACAACCCGAGGAATGACACCGTAATAAATAATAATATATCCTTAGCACAAACCGACTATCATACATAATACAAGCAAGTTAAGAAATCCCCTAACTTCTTATTAGTCTTGTTCATACACATTCTCATTTTAGTTTACTTAAGGCACTAACATGTCTTTATGAAATCCGAGAATTTAACCCAAAGTACTATACTATGTACTTCTACTCTTTTAAAACCTTAGGCAATTAATGCCTTAAAAATCAATTTGCCTTTCACAACTTCAAATCATTTATCCGTACTCATTTTACTTAAAGTAAATCTTCCTTTGTTAACCTTCCATAAAGCTAATATAATCAACTCCCCATAAAGTCATTATATTAACGTCATACCTTAGTCAAATATATTTTCCTAAACCCAAGGGACTTACACTTTTTAAAAAGAAACAAGAATCATATACTTAAACACATCAAGTCCCTTAACTTTGAAAACTCAAGACATCCTTAATACTTTTAAAGAAATGAGTTAATCCCCCTTACCCACTAAACTTGGCCATCCTTAAAACAAGTAAGGGATATCAAAACCTTGTACGTCTATCGTACTATATAGGTAAAGCTATTCATGCTCAAGAGATAGGAAAGTTCCACATACCTCTTCGGTCAATCCACTTGCTAAGTCCAAAAATACCGCACGTAGTACATCAACCTATAATGACCATAATACGTTTATTAACCTCTAGTTTCAACGTAAAATATTCTAAGCGCAAAGTCACTAAATTCTATGGAAAATTGGGCAGCATTTCCTTTGTTTCTACACACTTTGCCACCTTTTCAAGGTCCGAATTCAACATCCAAACGCCACTTTTAAGGCTCAACAATCCAATCAATATAAAGGGGATTACACACCTAACCTTGGATGTATAAAATTCTGCCCCACAATGCATATTAACTAATCAATAAGTTAAAGGTAGTATTTTGGCTACAACATGCTTACATAACCTTCTTATTCAATCCTTTCATATCCAAACCATATTTCTTACATGCAATTTACCTAAGAGCAATATTTACCACTACAAGTTCTTTCTTCTTCACATGCAACACCATAAACTAGCAAAAAGGGAAAAAATTGTTACCTTAGAGCTTACCCAAAGATTAATCCAACCAGTTCACTAGCCTCCTTTCCACAATCACCACCACAATAACTCCTACAAGCTTGCCAACAAGTTTCCTTCTTGCCACACTTTTCAGATTTTTCTCAAACCTTGATTTCCTCTTGATTTTCTAGAGAGAAGGAAGAGCTTCTAATTTTTAGAGAGAGAGAATAGCTTGAAGAATGACCAAGTCTTCAAGACTTGGTCAATAAATAGGACATCAAAAATCAGATGGGGGGGGGGGGGGGACACTTGTCACCCTCCCATGACCCTTTTTTAAAACAAAACAGTTCAGATTTTTCCACTCAGCCTCGCAGAACCCGCCTCGGCGTCGCGGCCCTGCAGCCGGCGCCGCGGCGCTGAAACCTCCGCAGCCTCTCAGAAATTCCGCGCCATGCCTCGTGGGCTCTCGACGAAATATTTTACGTCCGATCACAAGACCGAACTTGTAACTTCCATAACTTTCTACTCCGATGTCCTATCGACGAACGGTTGGTTGCGTTGGGAACTAGACTCAACGAACTACGTACTAGGACTTTGAAACACCTAGGAACTCATAATGCAACTGGACATAAACCTCCTTAAAGTTGACTAAAAACCCGTCCGAAACATTCTGTCGACCTATCTTTCTAAAATTTTAAGTCTTAATCCCTTTCGTACGTTCTCATACGCATGGCCAGAACTACGGGGTATAACAATTTCAATGTGATAATGGTCGTGAGTTCAATAACTCCAACTTTCATAATTTTTATGCGGCTAATGACATGGTTTTCCGTTTCTCCTGCCCCCATACCCCCCCAAATGGTAAAGCTGAAAGAATTCTCTGCACCATTAGCAACATGATTCGTACCCTTCTTTTTCATGTGTCTCTCTCCCCATACCTTTTGGGTTTATACATTAAAAATGGTAGAATACATTCTTAACATCTTACCTACCCGTACGATTCATAATCGGACACCCACTGAAATTCTCTTCCGTCGGATCCCTTCCTATGATCACCTTTGAATTTTTGGTTGTCTTTGTTACCAAAATCTGGCCTCCACGGTCCCTCACAAATTAGCACCTCGCTCCACTCCATGCGTCTTTCTCGGTTTCCTATCAAACCATAAGGGGTACTTGTGCTATGAGATATCCACAGACAAAATCTTAATCTCACGCCATGTCACATTTGTTGAGTATGTCTTCCCATTCGACCACATCTAAAAATTTTGAGTCACTGATTACAATTTCCTTAATGACTCGGACACCTTCATTCTACTAAAAAATGCACTACCAAATTCGCAACTTTCGGCCGCCCAACCACCTATCCTGTCGACCCCACCCCACAACCCGGTACCGTCCCCGTTACTACCTAAAACTACACCCCAACCCGCTACCTGCCAAACCCTACCCGCCACCCTACCTAGACCCAACCCCACTGCCCATCACTACTACCCAGTCCTCCTGTCACCACCAAGCCCCTTACACCGCCCGTGACTGTCCCCACTCACAGCATGGAAATTAATGCACAACACGGGATTTTCAAACCAAAAGTTCACTTTAATCTATCGACTCAAACCATCTCACCCATTCCTAAAAAACCAACCTTAGCTAAACTTTAACCTATCGACTCAAACTTCTCTTTCCTGGAGCAACATACCCCTCGGTTTGTTCCGTATGACTTTCTCCTTCCACTTTTGGACTTTTGGTTTTCCAACTGTTGGCTTTCTAGCTTCAGAGTCGATATTTCTGTTTTATCTGAAACTTCCATGACCAAAATGTAAACATTTCAGGGACTGTAATGAAGTTCAGGAAAGAGCCCAACAGTTCTACAAAACCAACTCTCCGGTTAGAAAGGCTGTCGCAACATCCATGTCACGCAATGCTGTGGTGACCCTCCAGGTTAAGCTACTCACATAGGAGCGCATGTCCAAGTAGCCGAGGCTTTATGCTTGTCAATAGATCCATCCACGTTGTACTTAATTTGAATATCCACTTTTACAACCCAAAGGTTATTTTCCCGGAGGAAGGTCAACCATTAGTATGGTTCTGTAAGATAGATTCTATTATTTTCCTTTGCATAGTTTTGTTTCTGGAAATGACAACGCTACCACAATAGTCTTAGATTTATTCTTAACCAATTAGGCTAGAAGCCTAAGCCAAGTTCAGCCCCCTCTTTGCTCCGTATCGGTTCAACCTTTAGAGCCTCGAGTCCTATGGATCTGGAACACTAGATCTGGATTTTCAGGACCTCACGGGTTCTTGTTAACCTCGAGCAAATACTTTTTTTCCCTTCTCAAGGGAAGATACCTTCAAAGAATTCAGAATTCTTTGACACCAAGAGACGATAATCACTATTGTTATTTGCAGATCTTGTGGATATGCAATCTACAGTCTTAGGTACAACTTGACATGTTTCGGTTCAACCTCTAGTAGGAATTGAACGTGACTCTTCAATTGCAATGCGAATGTTCCTCTTCACTTGCAATGTGAACATACTTCTTCACTTACAATGTGAATGTGCCTCTTCACTTGTAGTGGGAACACGCCTCTTCACTTTCATGACTCTTCACTTGTAATGTGAATGTGCTTCTTCACTTACAATGTGAATGTGCCTCTTCACTTACAGTGTGAATGTGTCTCTTCACTTGTAGTGGAAACCTGCCTCTTCACTTGCATGACTCTTCACTTGTAATGTGAATGTGTTTCTTCACTTACAATGTGAACATTATCCTTATGCGGAGTTCTCATCAAGAATCGCATTTGCGATAAGGATTGCTTTGCGCTTGAAAATACCATTCATACTAAGGTAAGTAGGGAGTGGACATTCAGCGAATGATGCTCTATTTTCCCCCTCTCTATCTCTACGAATTCCTCAATCCGTAGGCTTAGTAGCGTTTATCTATTTTAACGAGTTCATATTTGCTTCGTAACGTTACAAAGTCATACGTAATCGTCTTCCCCCTTTAGTTTGTATAACTCTGTACCAACCACGCAGTTGTGGCCAAGGTCTAGAGGAGAGGTTCTTCTTTCTCTATTCCGTTGACGGAATGGAAAAGTGATTTTGCCTCTTCGACTACCTCACATTTCTTCTGAGGGTTTATGTCGACAGACGACAACAATCTCAACTTGATCAATTGTTTCTTGATCTATGATAACAATGACATACGAATTACAAGTGTATAATAAACTACGTCAATTCACATGAACAATTTCTTGCTCGTGAATAGGGCACAATCGGATAATGCTTCTGATTAATGGAGAATTAGTACTACAACCTTTGGCTGTGTAATGAAGATTGAATGCTAGTTCAACTCACCAAAATCCATCTCAAAAGTCACAAGACTCTTGGATCTCAAAAACCGGAATTCTAGGTTTTCTGTCTACTAATTCTGGGACTTAGCGCCGCGGCTCAGTCAGACTGCCACCGCGGCTCCACACTATCAGAGGCGGCGCTGCGGCTCTTCCACCATGGCACCGCAGTGCTAAGGTGGTAGTAGCTTTGGCTGCTCCCTAGTCGGGAAGCGCCGCGACCCTAGATCAGACGCCGTGACCTCTTCTCAAAATCAGCCCATTTTTGGACGTTTTGCACGCCGATGTATTGGATCCTTTTATCAACAACCTTGTTGTCAATATCTGAAGGTTTATCCTTGTATTGCCCAACGATATTATAGCCCACTCCAATCGCCCATAGGTTTTGTATGACTGAGTGTCTATTTTGGTCCACCTCATCGAGTGTCCAATTCTATCATATGAAAGGTCTTCTGCCGATAGTGTGACATGTTCATCTCTTACAATCCTATCAGACGAAGGATCTTTTGTCGGAAACAGTGACAGATTTAACTCATTTTTACTCTTCTTCCCCTTATACCATTAGATCGGATCATATAGAATTGATTTCTATAATTCAATCACTAGGTGGGAAGGGTGTGAAGTTAAAATTCTAATTTCAAAGACTTATGGAATATGATTTTTAAGAAACCTTTTCATATTCCATTTTTTGCCTTTAATCAGAAACCTTTTAACTTCATAATTGACAAAGAATAAATGCTCATCTTAATATAACATTGTTTCTTCCAGCCCATCATATTCCAGATCTTCCGGATCTGTAGCATAGACACATGTAGTCGTAGTCTGACGCGCGAAACTCCTCGCGACACCTTTCTCGTCGTGTTTTGAACACAGAGCAGATCACATAGACAATTTAGCATGTAATTCCTGCACATGAAGTCATTTTGACTCCAAGTGTCAAAATTCATCATCAAACTATTGATAGCCTGGGTACCTTGGCCCACATCAACCGTGTTATCGGCTTGAGTTCCCATCTTATCTCCATTAGCAGGAGGATCTTCAGTTAGGTATCTAGCCATACCCAACACTCACCCGAAAATTTCTCGGAACATGTAGCTTGAAAGTTGGGAGGAATCATCACATTTCCATTAGTTCCAAAATTAAAACCAGCGACCAAGGAAGTAGCGTTGCCCGGAGTAGCAGTGCCAGAAGAAACGGCAAGAGTAGAAACAAAGACTGGATCTCTTCTAGTCACCATATTTAGTTCTTCACAATAATAATTTCGCCTTAAACTGTTGTGTCACTTGTATGTGTGTGTGAACAAGGATGGAAGAACTGAAAGGATAGGCAGAAGTAGTTCAGTGCAATATTTGCTAAGTCGAGTGATGACACTCTCTCTTTAAGGCAAAATTACCCTGTATATAATGTCTTACAGTGAGTGGGTAATAACCTCCCAAGATAAAACAACAATACTTTCTCAAGCACAAGCCAATATTTGAGAATCCTTGTAGAAGAAACAAAAACAAGAGATTGCTAGAAGAAGAAGCAGAGCTCTCAATAATTTCAGGATTTAGAGTTTGAAAAATTGATGTTCTAAATCTAATTTTGAGGCCTCTATTTATAGTTACAAAATTGTGATTTACAAGCCACGTGAATGCCTTAAATGGGTTGCATTGAACTCATCAAAAGTCACCTATATCATGCCAAGAGTTGGTTGAACTTTGGCCTTTCAAATGAGTTCATGAATCAGAAGATTCCAGAGAATTTTTGGTTCACTGTACGCGTAACGCCACAGCGCCAAGCAAGCAGAACCAAACTTCGAGTCTCGGGACATTTGGCGCCGCGACCCTTGATCAAGTTGCGCCGCGGTAGCGGCGCTGGTCTGTCGTGGCTCGGTGCCGCGGCCCTGTTACGGCGCGCGACTCTTCCCCATTTTCCGTATTTTGCATATTTCTTCTTTTCTTATACCGTCGTGGGAGTCACATCAATTTGGCCAATTAATCGTCCATCCTTACCTAACTTAAGAACACTTTAACATGTGTACCAATATCTCTTTCACTAAGTGAAATTTAGCTAGACGTTGTACGACGTATGCATGTGTATGGAGATCGTATTTCCGACATGCAGGACCCCATGTATAAAAGTCATTAAGGACTGGATAAACTCAATCCCACTAGGTAAATTTTCAACATATGTACAATATACTCCACTTGTTCATAGGTTTTGAAACTTCACATGTCAATGGCAGGAGGGTTGAAGAAAGTTGATGGGTCAGGTCTGAAAATCTTAACAACAACCCGAAAACATTGATGGGTTGAAACATTTTTTGAAGATTGAAAAGGAAAATAGTAACTTTAATTTACTAACTGTTAATAGAAATTCTCACTCTTTTCCTCAAAGAAGTTGATTTTTCCAAAATTTACTTTGTTGTGAGTGAGAAAAGTGGGCACTGGGGTGCTGTTGTTAACAATGTGTTTTGGACTGCAGAGGTGGAGTCAGGATTTGAACTTTTTGGTTTTTGGTTTTTGAATTTTAGGACACGACCTCAAGTGCTACTATATGATTTGAACTTTTTGGGTTCTAGATTTTGGAACACGTCCTCAAGAGCTAGTAATTGGGTTCTGAATTAAATTGTTATACATATTTATTGATATTTTTAACACAACTATTAGATTTAGACCAAAGTTATTGAGTTCAGTCGAACCTGCACATTTTATACTACCTCGGCCCCTGGTTTGGAGTCAGGTCCTAAGTTGGTTGTGAAATTGGTGTACGTTGAATATATGGATGAATTGTTTAGAGGGATGATCAGACATTGCTAACAGAAAGAGTGCAAGAAGTGTATGATACAACTGATTAACTTAACTAGTGGTGGCAACCCCTTTTGATTGATCAGAACGAGTGAAGTGAAAAAGTGTGGTTGGTTTTGTGGGGTTCAGATGGAGCTTGAGCTGGATTTGAGGGAGATTTTAATTAAAATTTCAGATGAGAAATATGCAAATGTTGATTCAGTAAAGAATGAGTTTGGCATTGCAGCTGAGGGTACTGTGCGATAGTACTGAGGTTGATGATTTTGTTTTATAAATAGACACTCTAAGAAATTTGATGGAGATATAAGTCTAGACCTCAATGAATATACCGTGAAGGATGATCACAATAACAAACATTTGAAGTCATGTGTGGTTAGGGAAGATGAGAACAATAGGAAGAGGAAACGAGAGTCTTAGACAGACTTGCTGACGTGGATTACTAACGTTGCCAATGATGCTTGTGATCCTGCCATCAAGTCTTTGCCAGAAAGGTCTAAGTGGAAGTTATGGGAATGATGTAATCTGAAAACAACTTCTGGTGCTGCGAGATGAAATGCTTTTGAAAAAGAGTGCATATACAAATCCTCAATGCTCGATATGGCAGGTACTTTATTTCCCCCCTACTTTGGGATTGAATGCTTAAACTGTGATGCATCATCATAACATATCTCCATTTGTATTTGTCAATTCTATCTCATTGTGCTTAGCATTTGCTTTCAAATATCAAAAGGATGCATTGTACTACTTTCTAATTTTGGAAGGTTGTTAGAGGTCATTTGGTTAGAAAGTGAATTATTCATGTATTAAAAATAACATAACTAGTACTACTATGTTTGGTAGCTTTTAGTTGTTGTGTATAAAATTCAACGTACCAAGTACAATGCTTGGTTATCAGTTTACAGTCCCGTATAACTTAAATATGTATAAGTTATGAGTTAATTTATGTCTTATTTTATACATGATTTAAGATAGAATAACTAATACATGAGTTAGTAATACACGAATAACTAAGCCCTGCATAACTAAATTCTATATAACTAATTCCCGCATTACTAATATTTGAATAACTCTAACCAACAACCAAACAACCCCGAGTAATTTCCATGAAAAAACATGTTGGACGTGCTAAGTTGAAGAGAACAAAGAAGATCAGTGCTTGGATCCTTCACTTTATATAAGCTGCATATGATCAAAATGTTAATAATCTTGACTCACTTAACCAAGGTTATGATATCAAATTTGTCACAACCCAATTTCTAACCGAGTCGTGACCAAAACCCAGTGTCTTAACTTGAGTGAGCGTACCCATTCTAATCTTACTTCCTATCTTGCCATGCAATCAAAGCACTTAAAATAAAAGGAGACATTCTTCTTAAAACTCAAAACTTTAGTCGGAAACAAGTTCACATGTTTCAACTTTTTTTTAAAAAAGAATCAAACATCTCAAAATCGATATGAATACCCTGAGTTGTCTATGAAGCCTCTAAAAAATACGCGGATTTCTCGGAACACAAATTCCCGACTGATCCTCAATAAATGCGTAAATAAAGAATGATAAAGACTCATAAGTCACAATAATTAATAATTAATAATTAAAGATATCTAAAAGATATTTGAAAATATTACGGTAAAAAAACAACTCGTTTAACTCTCGAAAAACGAAAAGTGTCAATCTTTTGGGATAGAGGAAATATATTCTTTCCTGAGAAGTAGTGTTGAAGACATAATACAGTAAATAAAAGTCTACCTTCTAATAATGTAAGCTTTTAAATAAATTGACCACACAATCTAATATGATATCAAACTAGACAGAGTTCATGGGTTCAAGTCTCACCATCATTCTTGGTCAATAAACAAAAGAATTCGACTTGAAAATAATTAAGTAAAAAATAGTATATTCATTTCGTAATTTAAACATATAAATAAAGTGGTTCAGACAATTCAACACTCAAAGCCAGTGTTTTTAAAACAAAAAGAGCCAAAAAATGCCAAGGTCCATGGGTCTGCATAGAAAAGCGAGAAATGAAGCACCCGCGTTTTTAAAATGAAACGCACTAGTCACGACATTAAAATATATCATATATATATATATACATATGAATTTAGTATTACAATTAAAATAACAAATTTAAGTATTCAACATACAATAACGTCTTACTACAACTCCTAAAAATAGAGATTCAAACAACCTATGGTTTGTCATTGGGATCACTTTGCATATCACTGTTTCAAGCCTACACTTCTATGAAGTGCATGACTTACTGTGAACAATAATCGACTGCGTGTCCGTTTGGACAGCTTAATTGGTTTTAAGTGAATATTCAGAACAATAATCGACTGCTTCATCCCTTTAAGCAACCAAGTGATATCTTTTAATACACTGGATCATTGAATGCTCCTTTAACATAAATACCATTGTGTTATATCAGTCGTGCAATCCAATTAAGGGAAACATGTGAACTAAGCTCCCAGTATGCGTGTTGTCATGTGAAGAGCCGGATCACA
The DNA here is from genome assembly GCA_029844215.1 of Przewalskia tangutica. NCBI lineage: Eukaryota > Viridiplantae > Streptophyta > Magnoliopsida > Solanales > Solanaceae > Przewalskia > Przewalskia tangutica. The sequence goes on from CM056738.1 coordinate 14,717,519, forward strand.
AAGATCTATTGTATGCAGCCTTGCCCTGCATATCTTCTGTTTTGATGGTTTTAACTCATGACCTCCTGATCAGATGACAATAACTTTACCAGTTACGCCAAGGCTCCCTTTCAAGTTGTACAATCCAATTACTTAAAGAAAAAATGGTATCTAATTAACAAAAAATTAGTTTCTTACCAAAGCTATATAATCTTATCACTTCATATAACTTACTTGACTACCACTTTTTGGTAACTACTTTTTGGAATTAATTAGTTGCCAAAACGAATTTTTTTTTGACCTTCTGACCGTACATTAGGGACCACCATTTCTCTCTTCTCTATTTAAATCCAATGTTTTGCTCTTTCATTTCCACCACCTTACATCAACTCATTCTCTTACTTCAACTCTCTTTCTTATTTCTCTCTCTACATTCTTTTGTCTATACTCCAAGTCGGATTTGGTTCTTGAAACTACTCTTTCTTCATCTTCTCCGTTGTTCTTGCTCAAACCTTCTTTTTGTTTTCTTTTCTGTCGCTAAGAAACACTTTTATTTTTGGTGATTGTTATCGGTTAGAGGCTCGAAACTCGTAAATTGTTTATGTTTGAAGCTTATTCACATGTATAGTCCTTGATTTTTCATTTCCCTTTTCCCTCTTCATCTGATACCTGTCGAATGTTGTTACAATTTCTGGAGCTGTGAAATTCAATCTTTCAGAACAACATAACATGACCATATAGTGCACATGCTGGTATAATTTCTTCATTCACAGATTCATCTTCAAAAGGAATCATAGATACAGTGATTCATGACCAATGAATCAAAATATAACGATGACGCTTCTTTGTGGATCAAGTTACAAGAGGCATTCTTTCTTCTTTCTCTTATCTAAATTCCATCAATATCTGAATGAAACCACAAACTACATACACTTTACCTTGTTGGTTGTTGGCGGAGCGGTGTATGTAGTTGTGGTTTCATTCAGATATTGATGTAATTTAGATAATAGAAAGAAGAAAGAATGACTGTTGTATCTTGATCCACGAAGAAGCGTCATTGCCTGATTTTGGTCCACTTGTTATGACTCACTGAAGCTATGATTCCTTTGAAGGTGAATCTGCCACGAAGAAATTATACCATCATGTACATTATATGACCATGTTATGTTGCTCTGGAATATTGGATTCCATAGCTCCAGGAACTGCAACAACATTCGATAGGTTTCAGATGAAGAGGAAAAAAGAAAAAGAAAAAGAAAAATCAAGGACTCTACATGTTAATAAGCTTCAAAGATCGAACAATTTCATCTGACACGATAACTACTCAATTTGGAGATCTAGTATTTCTAATTTCCCTCAATATAAAAGTCATTAAGCACTACGAAATACATGAGTAAGAAAGCAAAAATGCTCAGATGAAATCAATATGAAATCAACAATTTTTTATTGAGATAAAAGATCTAATAATATTGTTTTTATAAACTTCCCAATTTAAGTTCATTTAATTATTCAAGTTTAAACTTTGGTGTGTACTAAATGTTATATAATACACAAGTCTAATTAACATTTTAAATGTCAACTTCCAAAATAGAGTGGAGGAGTTTGAAATAATAGTCAAAGTTTGTGATATAACATTTCAGATAACTCATTACACTGGTGATAAAAGAGCAGCCAAATGCACTAAGCTTCCGCTATGTGCGGGGTTCAGGAAAGAGCCGAACCACAAATGTCTATTACACTGGTGATGCGCCAAGAATATTTTCACCTTCCTTAGTCTGAAATGCACCCTTGTTAGTTGTTAACGAAAGGGTGTATGTAGTTGTGGTTTCATTCAGAATTGATGTAATTTGGATAAGAGAAAAAATAATATTATTAGTTAAATAGTAAATAATGTATATATATATATATATATATATATATATATATATATGTTATGATGTCATTCCTTGCAAAAACCATTGAAATATTACAGAATGATCTAAAGAGGGCCATATCTTATTCAACTTGCATCCAATTAGGCTATATGATCTTTGCTTGTGGCATCTTTAGCTATTCGGTTAACGTCTTTCACTTAATGAATCACATCTTTTTCAAAGCATTACTATTCCTGAGTGAAGGTTTGGTGATTCATGCCATGTCAGATAAGCATGATATGCGGAAGATGGGGGGCTTCCTCCTCATTCCCTTTTACATGTGCCATGATGCTCATGGGCAGCTTATCTTTAATTGGATATCCATTTCTAACTGGATTTTATTCCAAAGATGTGTCGATTACTCAAGGTTGTATGAGCTGTAATAGTAGTTGAAAAACCTCCCATCCCGAGTGGGCTTAAGCCATGCCTTTACTAACGAATTCTCACCATCTTAGAGAAAATCTGATGTGGAGCCTAGGCTAGCCAACAATGAGAAATGCCTTCCTCTTTTTTCTTGATTTAGGTGACGTAGTCTTATTCGAAGAATGACAGTAAGAAGGCGGAAAAGGTCATAAAGGGCTAAGCTAAGGGATATATATATATATACGCGCAGTGCGCATGCACAACCCTACTATATATATAAGGGTACAATAACATACCCAGTGAAATCCCACAACATGGGGTCTAAGGAGGGTTGAGTGTACGCCGACCTTACCTTGGTAGGTAGAGAGATTGTTTCCGAAAGACCCTCGGCTCAAAACAAACCATAAGCACAAGCAAAAAAAGAGAAACGGTCAGACCTAGACAAGAAATTGAAAGCAGTATGAAAATGATGGTAACAAGAACAAATAAGCCATGATAGCGCATTCTGAAAAAGGAGGCAGTAACTAATGCATATAAATAAGATAAACAAAGTACACTAAAGAACACATAGCAACAGAAATCAAACGACATGAGACTATAAAGTAATACTGCGCTTACTAGTATGATAGTCTAAGCAGGCCTACAATAATAACACTACAACTACCAATATGTAAGCGTAAGTATGACTATGCTCAACTACCTACTACACTTCTATCCTAATCCGTGTCTGTTAAGCGTATTTTGTATATGCTTTTTGAGTCATTTTTAGTTAGTATTTTACTCGTTTTTATTGTGTTTAGTATATTATTAGGTTTGTTTTTCTTTCTTTTGAGTCACATCGGTTCAAAATGGCAAAATGGTGAAAATAAACGAAAAATGGGCATAAAAGGAGGAATCCGAGGCCGAAAATGATAGAAATTGAAAACCCGAACGAAAGCCAGGCAGCGCCGGAACATCAGAGAAGCCACAAAATTTTGGGCTCCGCGGCGCCGGTATGGAAATCGAGAATCCAAAGTTAATTTGGCAAGGGGCAGAAGGGTCCATAGGGCACGAAAATTGCAACATACTAAAAGCCCTAGGGATTATTCTATGAGAAGGGGGTCATTCTAACACACAACACATCACAGGGTAAGGATTGGAAACGACAATTTGAGACTTTAGTTCACAGTACTTTTCTTTCTTCTTTTTAATTCAGTTTATGTTTGAAATTACATTAGTTCTTAGCGTGACTATGGCTAGGAGCTAAACACTTTATTAGGGCTTTCCTTTTGAATCGCTTGAAACTCTATTTCATGACTTAATGCATTAGTTGATTTCTTCTTCACTTGATTAAGATTTATTCAATAATTGGTATGAATGTTTGATAGTTAATTGATCACTAATTATCATAATCTATATGATTACGAATCAAGAACCGAGATGAGAGATTTTGATATGCTGTAATTGAATAGACATAGGTTAAAATCGCGGACGAAAGTACCCTGATACTTGTGTAGCATTATAGGTTACTATTCTTAATCCTCCTATGTGGTAAATCCTATCATAGAAATATAGAAGGGTTCTGCACTGGGGTTGAACAATTATATATCCTAACCGGAATATAAGACAGTCTAGTTAACCGTTATCTTAACGTAGAAGAAGAAGTCATTCTAGTTGCATTAAAGATTGAATAGAGTGGATAGTCGAGGATTTTGGAAGCCCTAATTCCTTCATAACTGATTACAACTTCAATAGTTTAGTTAATTCTTGAAATTATTCTAGTAGTTAAATAAAAAAAACCAACTCTATTATCTATTGCTAATAGATAACATAAAATAGATGAGCGGTAATTAGAAACCAGTTTCTGAGGATGATATTTTGTCTTATCAGACTATACTACTTGTGAACGATATGTACACTTGCGTGAGCACGTGGAAATCGCCCAACAAGTTTTTGGCGTCGTTGTCGGGGACTGTCGTACTTCTAATATCGAACCATCTATTTTTATTTCTACTTTGGCTTTATTTTTATTTTTATTTGTATTGTTAGAACCATGTTGCCTTGATTTGTTTGTTGATTTTGGTCTTTTTCAGGGATTTAGTTTATGCGAAGAAAGAGAGGAGCAGATACACTTGATCCCTTCAACACTGAAATTGAGAAAACGTGCAAGCAAAACAGGCGAAATAAAAGGATAACTGATTCAGTGACCATGGACAACCAACCACCGAATTAGAATGGGGCAAACAACGAGGTTCCTGAACAGGCAGAGGAGCCAATACCGGTCCCAGCAGAAAGAAGCTTGGGAGATTATGTTACATCCATAGTTCTTGGTGCGAGACATCATCGGGCTCCAGTGATAAGGCGCAAACAACTTTGAGATGAAGCCAACTATCACGAGCATGGTCGAACACGGTCTGATTTGAGGATTGCCATCTAAAGACCCCGCGTACATTGCCAACTTTGCAGGTTGTGTGCCACTTTCAAGTACAATGGCGTTCGACGATGCCATTAGGCGAGGCTCTTCCGTTCTCTCTTAGGGATAGAGCCAAGAGTGGTTGAACTCACTGCACCGACTCGTCACCACAGCGGGACTAGCCCAAAAGTTTCTTGCAAAGTTCTTCCTCCTTCAGCGGCAAAGTTAAGGGGAGAGTTAAACAATTATTACCAGGTGGATGGTGAGTCACTCTACGACGCATGGGAGCGATTTAAGGATCTGCAAAGGAAATGCCCACATCATGGCATAGAGAAGTGGATGTTAGTCCACATTTTTATAATGGGCTGAGTGGTACTACTCGTACCATCATTGATGCTGCAGTAGGGGGAGCGTTCATGAGAAAGAATGCCAATGAGGCACATGAGTTACTGGAAGACATGGCTGCCAACAATCATCAAGGGGCAGATGACAGGTCAGTGAATAGCAGGAAGACTATGGGCATACATGAATTAGATGCCATCACTACCACGAATGAGCGGTGGCCGCCGGCTAAGCAAGCGTAGCAGAACACTATGTCTATGAATGCAGTCCAGATGTCGGGAAATTGTGAGATTTGTGGTGGACCACACTCCTTTGACAGATGCACAACGGTTGACCCTAATAATGTGCCAATGGAGCAGGTTCAGGCAGTTGGGAACTTTCAGCGGCCTTATAATTCCAACACATACAATCCAGGGTGGAGAAATCACCCTAACTTTTTGTGGAGGAACGACCAGGCCCAGCAAAAACCATATCAAGGTAATTACCAGAACCAGCAAGCACAGAATCAGGATACCTCATCCCAGCAGTTTAGACCACCTACACAACAGAGGCTTTGATGGTGAGGCTGCATTCTTACACTCGCCACCCGAATCAGTTCATGTCTGAAACCAGGTCCTCTCTCAGGAACCTGGAAATGTAGGTTGGGCAACTGGCGAAGATGGTAACCAACAGGCCGCAGGGTACTTGTCACGTCTCGCACCCCGAGCCCACGACTAGTACCCTACCTGGGCACCCATCTACCCGTACATCACATATAACCAGCGGAAGCTAAAAGAAAACTCATCATCATTTTTTTAGCAGACAAAGCCGACAAGGCCGCCATTATAAATATAACAACAAAAGAAAATGCGACTGTACCCAAGTCCAACCCATATATGAATACAGACCTCTAAGAGTTGACCGTAACTATGGCGGGACAAGGCCCCTCCGTACATCTGAATATACATAAGGCTGTAATACAAACTCCGTACCAAAATGACAAGACTCCGGAATTGTGGAGTTGTCTCAATAGAAGCTGAATGGAGATCCTAAGCTCGCGGATCACCCAACCGAGTACCTATACATGCGGGCATGAACGCAGCCCCCCCAAAGGAGTCAGTACAACAAGTACTAAGTATGTAACCAGGAAGTACAGTAAACAAGATCATAACTGTGCAAAAGAATGACAGGGACAAGTATGAAAATCAAATACCACATCCTACCGTGCCATATAAAATAAGAGCCAACTGTACCTTGTATCACTGTACCACTGTACTACTGTACCACTATATCACTGTGTCACTGTACCACTGTACTTTATGAAAATGAGAGTCAACTGTGCCTTTTTAGAATATGAGAATCAACTATACTTTTTCAAAGTATGAAAGCCATGTCAAAATCATGAACGTCTGTCTATATAAACAAATACTGTCATGGGAGTTGAATCTGAACGTTATACACAAATACTGCCTTGTAAGGTATTCTGCCCGGCCCTATCTGAGATGCGATAAAGTCAATAATGTATTCTGCCCGGCCTCCTTCTGGGACATGGTAAAATCATGTAATATATACTGCCCTGCCTATTAAGGTATACAGCCCGACCCATTCTGGAACACGGTAAAGTCATGTAATATATACTACCCTGCCCATTAAGGTATACTGTCAGGCCCATTCTGGGACACGGTAAAGTTATGTAATATATATACTGCCCTACCCATTAAGGTATACTTCCCGGACCATTCTGGGACACGGTAAAGTCATGTAATATATACTGCCCTGCCCATTAAGGTATACTGCCCGACCCTTTCTAGGACACGGTAAAGTCATGTAATATACACTGCCCTGTCCATTAAGGTATACTGCCCGACCCTTTCTAGGACACGGTAAATTCATGTAATATACACTGCCCTGTCCATTAAGGTATACTGCCTGGCCCATTCTGGGACACGGTAAAGTCATGTAATATATATACTGCCCTACCCATTAAGGGACACGGTAAAGTCATAAAGGACTGTACACATATAGCTATCACAAGCAACTATGTGTAATTTAAATCATCTTTGACTCTCATTAGCACAAATAGAATGAACTATCATTTTCGAAAAACTCAAGGCATTATCAAATGAATAGGTAAACAACTCCCATTTTAGAACTCAAAGTACTATCAATAGGATAGGTAAACAACTTCCATTTTAGAAACTCAAAGTACTATCAATAGGATAGGTAAACAACTTCCATTTTAGAAACTCAAAGTACTATCAATAGGATAGGTAAACAACTTCCATTTTAGAAATTCAAAGTACTATCAATAGAATATATCACTAAGGATTAGGTTCCAATAGATCTTTATAAAGATCGAGTCATGTATCGTTAAGGATTAGGATCCACTCACTTTCTATAATCAAATTAAGTATCAATAAGGGTTAAAATCCACTCCCTTTATAACTCAAATCAAGTATCAATAAGGATTAAAATCCACTCTCTTTATAACTCAAATCAAGTATCAATAAGTATTAAGATCCACTCACTTTATAAACTCAAATCAAGTATCAATAAGGATTAAAATCCACTCACTTTATAAACTCAAATCAAGTATCAATAAGGATTAAAATCCACCCACTTTATAAACTCAAATAAAGTATCAATAAGGTTTAAAATCCACTCACTTTATAAAATCAAATCATGTCAAAAGAAGAAGGGATAATTCACATACCTTGTTGACGAACTAACCAACTCTACAATCTATAATACGTCTCAATGTACTTCAACCTATAAATACAACAACACATTTATCAACTTCAAGCTTACTAGTGTAGGTTAATACCAAGTAAAAGTTCTCTTATTCTACAAAAATTTGAGCAACACTTCCCTTGTTTATACGTACTTTTCCACCTTTCAAAGGCCGAATTTCATCAATAACCAAGGCACCAATTAAGGGCACAACCAAACAGCAACCAAAGGGGATTACACACCTACCTTACGTGTAAAATTCTTCCCCATAATCACATAAAAACAGTCCACAAAATCAGTCCAATATCCAACAACAACAAGGGTAAAATGTGAAGCCTTTTAACACCTTTTTATACCCTTAATCTCTTAAGACTTTCATTAGCAATAACCACACTTAAACATGCATATTAGTGGCTGAATTTCCAGCATTCCAACGCCACAAAACAGTCTCTAAAACTGCATATCCAACAGTTTTATACATTTCTCGGCCAACAACTACAATCCAAAGCCCTTTTCCATAACTCTTTTTAATACAATTTGTTACAATACTTAATATAATCCATTACAACTTGTTATAACAATATTTCCTTCAATAGGTGAAGATAATACCGACAATAACCAATGAAATCCAACAACACCAAAACTGCCTCATTTTCGGCCCTAGCCCAAAAATTGTCCAAACACTTTTTATTCTTCATTCTTCTTAACACATGTTCATATATTAACTATAACAACAAGTAATATTCAATTACTTCAAGTGAAGGAAGAATTTTACCTTTTATTTTGCCCAAAAACGTCCAAGGCAGTTCCACGATTTTTGTCCCCCAGTTTTCATTTTGCTCCGCTTCTTCAAGATCCAATCACTCCCATGTATCCATTACAAGTTTATAACCAACTTCCCTTCTTGTTTAACTTCCAAAAAGTTGAAGAACAAGCCTAGGGTTTCAACTCAAGTTTCCGCCCACAACTAAATTGGAGGATATTGTAGTGTTAACTTGGCTTAAAACTTGATTAGGGTTCTTAATCTTGGATAATAATCAACTCTTGTTCTTGGAATTTCCTTGGATTTTCGTGACTCAAGGCAAGGAGAGGAGAGAAGAGAAAGTTTTGGAAGATGAAAAATGTGAAATGAATCCAAGTCTTGCAACTCTATCTCTATATAGATATTTTGCCTTCAAGACAAGTGGACAAGTGGATGAGGGACAAGTGTCACCCTACCATTGGCCAAAATTCTCACTTAAATAAAATATCTTAATATTTGTCCAAAATATCTTAAAATCGAAGGGCCCCGCAAAATTGTGAAATTTTCGGCGGGCCCCATATTTAATTCCGGTACTTCATAATCCAATACTAATTTCATAAATCCAATTAGAAGAATTAAACTCTAAGTTAATAATTTTCCGTCATCACATTTTTCCAAAATATTTCCATATCCGAAAATATAAATATACTTTCCTTCCAATATTCAAATCTCAATTCCTTAGTCACGTTCTCATATCAATGTCATGGAGTTAGGGTGTGTAACAATACTCTCCCAAGCAACACAGAGGTCAATCCAAGAGAGCAGTGTTGTTAAGGAGTGGAAAGCGATTGGGCGAGTTGCTCTGACCCGCAATGTTATGAGAAAGAGGTGAAAGCGATTGAGGAAGGAAATGAGAAGTCACGAGGACTACCCTACGGTTGAAAGCTCCACGGCACCTTTGAGAGAATACAGATAGAATCCCTTACCTCGGAGGCTCGAAAAGAAGGCCATAAACAGCGATTCTCAAGTTCTTGGAGGTATTAAGAAAACTTCACATCAATATCCCGCCATTGAGGCGTTAGAACAAATGCCCGCATACTTCAAATTCATGAAGGAGATACTTGGGAAAAAGAGAAGATTGGCGGATTATGAGGCGATGGCGCGATGTAAGAGTGCAACGCCATCTTACAAAAGCGCCTCGCCGGTTGAAAGATCCAGGAAGCTTCACCCTGCCCTGCACTATTGGCAAAGTAACATGCAACAGGGCGCTTTGTGACTTAGGGGCTAGTATCAATCTCATGTCTCTGTCTGTGTTCAAGAGATTGGGTTTGGGGGAAGCCAAACCAACCACAATTAATCTGCAGCTGGCTGACTGAACCATGGTGCACCCTAGAGGCATAGTGGAAGATATGTTTGTCAAGGTGGGAAAGTTTTTCTTTCCAGCAGACTTCCTCATCCTTGACATGGAGGAAGACGATGAAATACCCATCATTTTAGGGAGACCATTCCTTGCAATGGGTAGAGACCTAATCGATGCGGAGAAGAAAGAATTGAGACTACGGGTTCAGGAAGAAGAGATGGTATTCAAGGTGTTCAAATCCGCCATTGAGTCTCAGGCCAGCAACAAGTGCTTCACAGTAAGCACAACTGACACAGCAGTTCAGCAAGCACAAACCAAAACTAGAGAGATCATTCCTACTGAACCCACAAGCTAGTTTGAAAGCTGCAACAAAAGTTCATGACATGAAAGCTGACAAACAGGTAAATCTTACTGAACCCAATGATGTGAAAAAGAAAAATAGAGCGAGGAAGAGAAAAATGAATTTTAAGTGGATAGGTTATGGGGTTGATTTACCCTAATGATTTGATAAGAAACACGCATCCGGCTACAAGACATTAAAGACAGCGCTACTTGGGAGACAATCCAAGGTTTAAATTATGCAATTTAGTTTTGTTAGAACAGTCTCACTTTTGGTATTTTGTGGTGTTGTGATGACAGGTGAAAGTATTGGACATGAAGCACAGAAAAACACGGAAGGAAGAAAATCAGTGCAGCGCCGCAGCGCTTAGAAGCAGGGCCGCGACGCCGAATGTCCAGAGGGTCGCAGGAATTTGGGCGCCGCGACGCCGCGACGGGATTTCAGAATTTAAAGCCCTAAATCCCCCAAATCCTCTCCCACACAAACACAAACCCTTCATCCCTCTAAAAATTTCCTAAAATCCTTTCACTTTCACCAAAAATCTTCCACAAACTCCACCAAATTCTCCAAAAATAAATAAATCCCTACAACCACCCCCATTAAAAACCCTCACATCTAACACCGTCACCACTCCTTCTCTTGGGTCAAGAAATTTGTGAAGAAAAACTCTTTAAAAAGGTAATCTTCATCAATTCTCTTGATATTTCTTGGTTAGTGGTGAAAGTAGCTTCAAGAATTGGGTAGTGTACGGGCTATTTTGGTATTGTGTGCTGAGTGATTGGTTGTTGTGTGGTGTGTGTTGTGTGTTGATGTCGCTGTTCGGTGTGTGTGAACTGGGTGTATTGTGGTGTAATTATTGGTGTATTGCTGTTGTGTTTGAATTGTGGTTGGTTATTATTGCGGTATGGAGTGAAAGTTGTTGGGAAACCTCAAAGAAACAAAGGAAATGTTACTGAAATTTTCCCAACAAAGTTCATAATGACTTCAAAGAAATGAACGACCCGGACCACCTCATTTTCATCAGTACCAGATCATGATGTGACCCGGTTTACCAACAGGGATGCAGATGATAGGTACAACAGAATAAGTGGTAGGGAAGTAATATAAGAGCGAGGAATGGACTATCAGGTCGACCCACTCGATGAGGATGACGTTTATGAGCCCATTAGAGCCGCGATTGAATCCAATGGTTGGGAGAGGTTCGTCGATCATGTGGCTATTCCACAACAGAATGTCAGCCTTGTGAGAGAATTCTACGCCAACTACTCAGAACAAAGCAATGGAAGATGCTTTATAAAAGGGCGTTATGTACCCGTTAGTGCTGAAGCAGTGAATGCTATTTTTGGGACAGCTGATGTTGGGGACCAGGGCCACCATTCAAACCATTTCAGAACCTGGTCAAGGAATGTCAACCACATACCATGGGATGTAGTTCTTTGAGGCCTATGCTACCGGGAGCGCGATTCGTTATTCCACGGCGAGGCGGAAGGACTTGCGGTGCCATTCAATGAGTAGCGAACTTGGCTATATTTCGTGAGTTCTTTCTTGATTCCGTCAACTCATTTCACCAATGTACCAGCAGACATAATCAAGATCATCTTTGGCATCATGAGGGCCTGACTGTTGATATTGGAATGGAGATAGTGCAGATTATTGGGCAGACCAGCAGATTGACTACTATTGGCGGTTTGGGACATGGTTCATTCATCACTGCATTATGTGCTAGGCACAGAGTCTCAACATTCGCCACAAACATTCTTGAGAAAACTCTGCCACCTATAACATCTGATGCGGTCCATTCATACCACGACCTGCAAACCCAGATAGAAAGCGAGGTTAAGAAGCGGGTGGGCGGCGCAACCACGATGGAGCAAGAGGCGAGACGACCACGCATCGTAGGCACGAAAGCGACCACGGCCTCGCGCTTTGGATCCCCCAGTGCCAATCATGGAGCATATGCTCTTAAATCAACAACGAATCTTTGCGAAACCATAAGCGGATGCTTTTAAATCGACCTTGGATGATGCAAGGGCATCGGGACTGAGCAAAGACACATCAATTATTTGAGCACCAGGTTCAACCAGTGGTCAATGCAGTATCTGCCGCCACCACCACCATTTTGAACCGCTATTGTTTGTAAGTCATCCCTTTTTTTTTTTTAGTCTTACACATTTGGGACAATGTGTCATTTAAGTTGGGGGGGGGGGGGGTAGTTCTTATTTTATTTTATTTTTGTGTGTCTATTATTGAGTTTGTTTTTATAATCATGCATGCTGTGTTTACTTGGAACGCCTAATGAATTAAGTGGGATAATGTAATGGAATGAGATGCTAAAATCTGTGTGCTTAAGTTAGATATGCCAAAAATTCATGAAAACCTGATTATTTAGAGTATTCTGTGCTTAGCATGTGTATTGTCAATTGTAAAAAACATTTGTGATATATGTTGCTTGTTATTTGAGGCGAAATAGTTAGGATGTACATATTAGAGAAATGATTCAGACATTTCTTAGTTAACCCTTCTTGCCCTTTATTACCTATCCTGATAATAAATTGTATCCCTAGTCAGCCCTTTGAGCCTAAAACCGAAGTTATTTCTTTGACATCCCATGTCCTCTTGTGTACCATAAGCAGTAATTGAAGAGAGGGATGAAAAGAGTAAAAAGAGATACGAAAAGAGAGTGAAAAATTGACGCACCCCAATAAAAAATTGTAAAAGTTTAAGTTTGGGGGTGCCTATGTGAATGTGTTTCATGCTCTCAAATAGAGAAGAGGAGAATGATAGGTATGAACGAAAAAGAATACCAAAAAGAAGGACAAAATGGTTGAATGAGAAAAACGCTTATGGTACGTAATTTGAGCCTAAATGCCAACTTTTATTTACTCTTGCCTAAGCCTACATTACAACCCTGAAAATTCCTGAAGATCTCTAGTATGTACGTCCATGATTAGTGGAGAATAGCAAGTAAACAGGTCCACGGAACTTTGAGAAAAAATGAAAATAAAATTGACATGCATAGGTTGGGTATTCATGCTTCCATTGATTGTGACTGAAATGAATTTGCGAAATATTTGACTTGAAATTCTAGATTACTAAATTCATGCTACTATTCTTACATATTATCTCAACTGACGTTCATGTGTTTCTAAGTAATCATGTGCAGCTGCGTGATTTGAGTCTTTTGTTTTTGTTCATTGTTTTTGCTTTGATCATTGCTCGAGGGCGAGCAAAGGTTAAGTTTGGGGGTATTTGTTAAGCGTATTTTGTATACGCTTTTTGAGTCATTTTTACTTAGTATTTTACTCGTTTTTGTTGTGTTTAGTATAGTATTACGTTTGTTTTTCTTTCTTTTGAGTCACAGCGATTCAAAACGGCAAAATGACGAAAAAGAACGAAAAATGAGCATAAAAGGAGGAATCCGAGGCCGAAAAGGACAGAAATTGAAGAACCGGACGAAAGTCAGGCAGGGCCGCAGCGCCGGAACATCAGAGAAGCCACAGAACTTTGGGCGCCGCGCGCTCGGTACGGAAATCGAAAATTCAAAGTTAATATGGTCAGGGGTAGAAGGGTCCATAGGGCACGAAAATTGTAACATACTAAAAGCCCTAGGGATTATTCTATGAGAAGAGGGTCATTCTAACACACAACACATCACAAGGCAAAGATTGGAAACGACAATTGGAGACTTTTGTTCGCAGTACTTTTCTTTCTTTCTTTTTAATTCAGTTTATGTTTGGAATTGCATTAGTTCTTAGCGTGACTATGGCTAGGAGCTAAACACTTTATTATGGCTTTCCTTTTAAATCGCTTGAAACTCTATGTCATGACTTAATGCATTAGTTGATTTCTTCTTCACTTGATTAAGATTTATTCAATAATTGGTATGAATGTTTGATAGTTAATTGATCACTAATTATCATAATCTATATGATTTCGAATCAAGAACCGAGAGAATGGATTTGGATATGCTGTAATTGAATAGACATAGGTTAAAATCGCGGACGAAAGTACCCTGATACTTGTGTAGCATTATAGGTTACTATTCTTAATCCTCCTATGTGGTAAATCCTATCATAGAAATATAGAAGGGTTCTGCACTGGGGTTGAACGATTATATATCCTAACCGGAATATAAGACAGTCTAGTTAACCGCTATCTTAACGTAGAAGAAGAAGTCATTCTAGTTGCATTAAGGATTGAATAGAGTGGATAATCGAGGATTTTGGAAGCCCTAATTCCTTCATAAATGATTACAACTTCAATAGTTTAGTTAATTCTTGAAATTATTCTAGTAGTTAAACAAAAAAACCCAACTCTATTATCGATTGCTAAATAGATAACATAAATAGATGAACGATAATTAGAAACCAGTTTCTGAGGACTATATTCGGTCTTATCAGACTATACTACTTGTAAACGATACGTACACTTGCGTGATCACGTGGAAATCACACAATAGTGTCCTCTGTAACCTCCTATCTACATGTCCTCAGTAAGTTGCACCTGTACTATAAGTCATCTAATCACATCTGCTCAATACTTCTTCGGCATACTGATCGGTGTATTTTATATACACCTTTTGAGTCATTTTTAGTTAGTATTTTACTCATTTCATTTACGTTTAGTATAGTATTAGGGTCGTTTTCCTTTCTTTTGTGTCACAGCGGTCAGAAATGGAGAAATGGCGAAAAGGAGATGAAATGAGCATAAATAAGATAGAATTGCACACTAAAAGGGCCAAGAAATGAAGTCTAAGTTAGAAAATTATAGAGAGATCGGGCGAAGTCGGACGAAAAAGGGCAACAGCAATCCGCGAAAACGTCACCGGCGCGGCTGGCAGCCGCGGCGCTTGATGTTACGAATGTTCCGAAAGTTGCTGATTTTTGAGCGCGCTGATCTGCGAACGCGGCGCCGACGCGAGATTTATGAAGTTTTGGGCCGAATTTGACATGTTTTCAGAGTCCTAAAGGGATAACTTTTCCTACCTAAAGGGATAACTTTTCCTACCTTAAAACCCTTACCTAAAAGGATTCTAATAACTTTTACTACCTACATAATCCTTAACCCTTCACCTAAAGGATTCTTGGTCTATAAATAGTCTCTACATCATTAGAAGAATTCATTCTCCATTCCACCATTCACCATTCTACATCCATCCATCCACCAATCCATCTTGTAAATATTCCACAACACAACCCTTGGATGCTAGAAGTCTTGGAGACTCGTTCTTAAGTATTTTCTTTTCTTTCTTTTACTTTATTTCAGTTTTATGTTGGATATTGAATTAGTTCTTGTCATGACTATGGCTAGGAACTAATTCTAATATAGGGCTTTCCATGTCAATTCACTTGAACCTTATTTTATGAGTTAATGCATGTTATGGTTGTTCTTCTTATTGTTGAGATTTATTCCAATAATGTTTTGAATGCTTGGTAATTACTTGATCATTAATTATCATTATTTATATGATTTCTAATCAAACTTCGAAAGGATGAGGTTGTGACTATGCTGTAGTTGGGTAATCATAGGTCGGATTGGTGATGAAAATACCTCAATTACTTGTGTAGCGTTAACGGGGGTTTAAATACCTAGCTTACTTGCATAAACGTTAATAGGGTTTTTGTTCTTAATCCTCCTATAGAGTCATCCTTATCACCTAAAGGTAGAAAGGAGCGCTACTGGGGTTGAGTGTTTATATAGCCTTAACGGGAGTATAAAACGGATTAGTAAACCTGCTATCTCCAAAAGAAGAAGAACCATAATTTATTGCATTAATAAGTAATATAAGCAGATAGTTGAGGCGACTTGGAAGCCCTATTTCCATCACTACTGAAGTAAACACATAGTTAATTAGTCTTTATAATTATTAGTCATAATCAACAACTAAAATATCGGTTACCAAATAGATAACAAAGGATAGATAATTGGTACTTGAGCACTAATCCCTGAGGACGATAACTCGGTCTTCAACACTATATTACTTGAGTCGACAACGTGCACTTGCGTTAAAGTGTGTGCATTAAATCGCGCATCAAGTTTTTGGCGCCGTTGCCGGGAATTGGCTTACTTTCAATATCGATTTATCTATTCTTATTTCTAATTTGGTTTTAACTTGTTCTGCGAGCATCTTTTTATCACCTTTTGTTGTTTTTTGTATTTTGCAGGTTAAATTCGAAAAAAATAAATAATAATAATAATAATAAAATCAGGACACATGGACCACTACTATCAGAGACAGTGGAGTCATCAACAGCAGCTTAACCCACAGATTTCAGAGGAAGATCGAAATGAGTTGCAGGCAGGCATACTTATGCTCACCAAGTGCCAGACTCAGTTTATGGCTGAGACAAGAGTGTCCCTCAGAAAGTTGGAGACACAAATAGGGTAATTTATGGATGAGATGAGCAATACAACTCAAGCAAATCTGCCTAGCGACATCATTATGGGAGGTGGTAAGCAAATAGAAGAGCCTGGACCACACCCAGCTGTTGAGGAATCTGGCGGGATAATTGGTGTAGAGAAGGAAAAGTGCGAGATCGAATCATTCATCTTTTTGGATTCCTTGGAAAATCTTTTTCTTGTACCTGTGCGGAAGAAAAACCACCGGTATTGTCAATGTTGACCCCTGACAGAAAGTCCATACCATCAAGGGCACCCCCTAGAGTTGAGAGATGTTGGGAATCTCACTGATCCCTACATTAGAGAGAGCCTAAAAGACAAGCATGTATTGTGTACTTGGGGGATAATCGTATATTTGAGGCCCTTGTTTGAAGCAATTGTTGTAGTTGAAGTGAGACCTGCAACAATAACTCTGCGGATTGCAAGAAGTTCGCAGAAGGATCCAATGGGCACTCATAAATGTTAATTGCGTCCGGCTAAAAGACGTTAAAGACAACGCTTGTTGGGAGGCAACCCAATGTTTTTAATTATGTTATTTTAATTTCTGTCTTTAGTTTATTTTATTTTGTCTTTAACAGTCTCACGGTCTTGGGTTCTTGTTTTGTGTTGTTGGATGACGGGTGGGTGAAAGCTAAGGCCAGGAAAAAGAGCAAAACGCTAAAAAGGAAAAAGCGATGCGTCGTAGCGGCTGAGAATCAAGGCCGCGACGCCGGAACTTGAGAGCCCACGATCTTAGCGGCCGCGGCCGAATTCAGAGCTATATTAGTGCAAATTCCAGAATCTTTCCTCCTAGACCTCCGTTATGACCGTTGTGTTGTGTCAGTAAGTTGTCCATATATTTTTTTAGTCTTGCACACATTGGGGACAATGTGTGATTTAAGTTTGGGGGGGGGTGTCTTATTGTTTTTGATATTGTTGAGTCTTGTTGATTTGTTTTGTGTATTTTTGAGTCATATATATATATATATTATATATATATTTTTTTTTTGAGTGTCAAAGATCATGCATGTTGTAGTTACTAGAAACACCTAGTGAAGTAAGGTTGAATAATGTAATGGAATTAGAAGCAACTATCTAAACACTTAGGTTAGATATGCCAAAAACTCATGAAATCTGTCTATTTGGGGTTTCTGCTTGAATTGTGCATTGTTAAATGATTAGAACCTATATGTATGATTACTTGCTATTTGAGGCGAAATAGTTAGGATATGCATGTTAGGGAGATGACTCAGACATTTCTTTGTTAGCCAATTCTTACCACTTTTTCTTATCCCTGACATTAAAAATATCCATAGTCAGCCCCGTTGAGCCTAAACATTAAACTTTTTTTTGACACCCTATATTTCCACACTTGTGCCATAAGTAAAAATATGAAATAGTTGGAATAGAAAGTGTTAAAAAAGAGACAAAAAGAGTGAACAAGTTTGATGCTTTGATAAAAAAGTAATAAGAAATAGGCAAAAGCCTAAGTTTGGGGGTGCTTGTTATTCATAATACACTTCACTCTCTCAAAACAAAAGAGGGGAAAGATAGATATGAAGTGAAGGAAAGAAATCAAAAGAAAAGGGAAAAATTGAAAAGCTAAAGAGCTTATGGTACACAAAATGAGCAAATGCCTATTTTTACCTACCCATGCCTAAGCCTACATTACAACCCTGAAAAGTCCTGAAGATCTCTTATATGCATATCCATGATTAGTGGAGAATAGCAAGTAAAAATGCCATAGGATTTTTTGAAATTGACATGCATAATTCAGTATTCTTACTTCCATTAAGTATGATTAAAATGAGTTTGCGAAATATCTAGCTTAATGTGTTTAGAATGCTAAAACTTCATGCAATATGTTCCTGCATATTATTCTGTTAATCTTCATGTTTTTCTAAGTAACACCAATGCAACAAAGTGATCAATGTCGTTGAGTCTTTCTATTTTTTTTTGTGTCTTTATTTCTTTCTTTTGATCTTTGCTCGAGGGCGAGCAAATGTTAAGTTTGAGGGTATTTGATCGGTGTATTTTATATACACCTTTTGAGTCATTTTTAGTTAGTATTTTACTCATTTCATTTACGTTTAGTATAGTATTATGGTCGTTTTCCTTTCTTTTGTGTCATAGCGGTCAGAAATGGAGAAATGGCGAAAAGGAGATGAAATGAGCATAAATAAGATGGAATTGCACACTAAAAGGGCCAATAAATGAAGTCTAAGAAGTTCCGAAAATTATAGAGGAGATCAGACAAAGTCCGGACGAAAAAAGGACGACGAAACGGAATCCTCCAGAAAAACTGTTATACCCCGTATTTCCGGAGTATGTACGTGAGGGCGTACGTACGAAAGTTTAGCCTTAAAGTTAGGCCAAGTTCGAAAATTGGGCACAACTCGCTAAAAGAATCGTTTTCGGCGAAGCGTTTCCACGACTTTCGTAGGATAAATTCCGGCTATGCCATTTCTAATTTTTGCGGATTTTTCCGAGAGACGAAACATTTTGGACCAACGGGAGGGCGACACTTGTCACCCTCCAATTGATGGACTTGACACGGCAATAGGGCCGATTGGGTTGGCTTATTTTGTCTTGGAGTTGGTAGGATATTTTGTGTGCAAGTTGGCCAAGGACACTTGCCTAAATCCTCACCCTACACTTGCCTTGCACTTGGCTACATCTTGGCCCTTGGTTGGCCATCCCTTGACCTATAAATACCCCTCTTGTGATGAAGAGTTCTTCATCCACAAAAGCTTCCAAGTCTAAAAATCCTCTCCTCTCCCTTTGTAGCCTTTTCGTCCAAACACCGCCCGCTCGCCTTGTGAAGGCCTGGCCGAATACCCCCTCTAGCCTAAGTGGTTTGGCGAGGCCCCCCCTAGCCTAGCCAAAACCTACCCCCCCTCCCTTGGTAGAAAAGTTGCCTTATAGTATTGTTATAATGCCCAAAATACCTTAGCCCAAATCCCTTAGTCCTTAGTAGAAGTTGTGAAGAACTTCTAAGGGTTTCTTAGACTCTGGGAGCGTCTGACTTAGGAGCTAAACCTTGCTCAGGCGCGACTTTATCTAGGATATTATTGGGCTTACCGAGGTAAATAATCCTAACCCTCTTTTGTATTAGAGAATGCATACTGTAGAAGTATAAGAATAAGTATTAATACTTAGAAGAATATTACAGAATAGAATTGAACTGTTATCACAGTAGAAGGGTTTAAAAGAAGAATAATTGAACTATGCTTATATAGCTCACCGGGTAGGGAAGTGCTGCCCGACTTTCCGTAGAATTGTGAACCCTCTGTTTAGAATGACCTTCAGAGTAGTCTAGACTTTGATAGATGTCTGTGACTATTATAGGCTGATTCTCTGCGCGCGACATATTCTACTTGGCAGGAGGTTTTCGCCGAGAAGGTATGTGATTCTTCCTAAAGCATGATATTTTACAATATATATGTAGTACGGTAGACGTACATGTGTTAACTGAATAATAACTACGGCAATGCCTCACGGCTAAAGCCTGAATAATACTTACGGCATTGCCTCACGGCTTAAGCCTGATTAATAAAGAACTGAAAGTATTTCAAAGAATCTTGAATCATTTTTATGAAGAGAACTAATTGGTTTTAAAGCGAAGCTTAAGAGTTATACTAGCTTTATGGGAAGTTAAGTATAACCACTTAAGATGGATAAAAGAAACAGTTTGCCTATGTGTTTATAACAGACTTATATTGAATTGTGCAAAGAATAATAAGATGGTTTGATAAGTAGACATGATATGATGCTATGTGTGTTAGTGTCTTGTAACGTTTGTGTAAAGAGGTCAGTCTTACTTATGCTTATGTTGTGTTGAACTATAAGCTGTTGTGTTAGTATTATATCACTCACCTCTTGAGATGATACCGGGGGTTAAGCTGCCTCCGTCGCGGGTAGACTCGAGCGATGCAGGACCGTGATTCGAGAATACCTCATGCGGGTCCAGGGGGCCTATGCGGAGCTACGAGAGTTCCAGGTTAGTATGCGGGGTTATGCCTCATGCGGTCTATGTGGCCATGCGGACAACGAGTCCAGGACGTTGCCGAGGAGTAGCTACCCTCGATGCGGGGTTATACCTCATGCGGGCCTATGTGAGTGGCCTATGCGGACTCCGGGAGTCCAGGATTAGGCTTGCAGAATGATGATATGGGCGAGTGGCCTGGCGATCATTCGCGGCCTAGAAAAGACTATTCTGATTTACCTATTGATTGCGCTTGTTTATGATGTAGCACTATATGCGGTCCCCTTGGTTGTTTCATACATCTTGCAAAGCGCTTTTAAAATTGATATGTTTCGATTAAGTATTTCTGATTTCATATACTTAGTACTGTTGTCTTGACCTCGCCCGAGCTGCGTTCATGCCGCGGTAAGCGGCAGTGCTAGATCCACATCTTAGGATCTGCGTTAGTGTCGGGAGCTCCATCTTTTAGGAGGCTCTACTTTTGGGTATGATCTCCTGTTGTAGATAGTTTTATGCAGATCGAGGTATGGCGGGCCACTGTCGCCATAGTTGTATATTTCCTTAAGTGCAGTAGTCGGGTTATGCAGTATCGGATGTAGCGCTAAACCATGTTTATATATATATGCAGAAAAGCGGCGTTTCTCACCTAAAGCGTCTTATTTTATAAAGCTGTTTCATGTCTTGTTTTATATTTCCGATTACTACGATGTATGACTACTTGGGTGCCGGTAAGGCACGATCCACGAACCGGAATGGGTCGTGACAAAAGTGGTATCGAGCGATTAATCCTCGGAAAGTGTCTGAGCCGTATCGATGAAGTCTTGGTTATCGGTGTGTTGTGCACCACCAATAATCAGGAGGCTATAGGATATTTAGGATTGGTTTCCATTCTTCTCACTCTGAGATCTTGCTTTAGAGTCGTGGTAAAGGTGGACCCTCTAACGTATTCCTTTTACATGCTGATTATGCCTCGCGTAAGGCAACCGGGCCAGAAGGGCAAGGCAGCGAGAGGCGCGATCGGACAAAGAGTTACGAAGGCTCGAGCCCGATCTATACCTCGAGCGGTGAGTTCTATGGCCGCCCGGCCCAGCGAGACCACAATACCACGCCTCGTCCCACGGCTGGGCGGAGGAGTTAGGATACTGAGAGATGGCGACTTTTGGCTAGAGTTGTGGCGAATCTGAGATAGGTGAATCTTTGCGATTCGATTCAGCTCGGCTCGGTCGCACCGTGGTTCACCGAGGCGAGAGAGTTTGAGGCTACGAGACTTCACGAGTTGTAGCCGCGAGTTTTACTGGTCGAGGCGGAGGATGATCGCGAGTTCATCCGTCGGCTCTGAGGATTTTAAGAGTGATCGGGCGTCGGAGACCGAGTCCGTGATCTTTGGTTCACATAAATTGCGTGATACGCGATCGATTGGTTTGATTCGTGGGAGTTATCCGGGAAACCACGCGTCCCGGCTTGGGATGAGTTCTCGGAGGCTTTCCTCGCTCACTTCTTGCCTCGCGGATGAGGAGGCGCGGGTGATAGATTTTTTCTGCTGGCGAGGCGAGAGGGCGCCTTGTCGGGAGTACAATGTCGAGTTTGATTCATTGGCTCGATATGTCCCGGCGTTAGTAGCGATATGGAGGATAGGGTGCACCGCTACGTCACGGGCTAGATGATTATATGGCGAGTCGTATGCGGGTGTTTCTCTTCGGCCGGGTATGGACATTACGCGTGCGAGCTCATCCGCGGATGCGAGGCGCGAGGTCGGCGAGTGGGCGACGGCGGCGAGAAGAAGGCCGGGGCGGGAGGATCTTACGGTGGCTATCGTGGTGGCGGCCTCGGCGATCTAGATTTGCACCACGGCTCAAGCACTCCTGCGCGTCCTCGGCCTGGCCCGAGTATTCGAGGCGGAACCGGGGCCAGGGCTTGAGCGTCGAGTAGCGAGTGCGGCGATCGGGACCACCCCGGTGTGGCGATGCGGTAGATCCCATTACGGGAAGTGTGGTACTACTTTTGGAGCTTATTCTGATTGTGGCGGCGGGGTCACTTTGCGGAGGCCGGCCGAGGCGGCGGCGGTGGTAGGGCTCGGCGCCGAGTTACATTGCCGCTTCATCATCTCCTGATTACTCGCCGGGGCGGGGTACTCGTGGGTCGGCCAGTCGCGGCGAGTCGTGGCTCGGGTCGATTCTAGCGGTCCTGAGCGCGTTTATGCTTTGTCCGGTAAGCGGGATCGGAGGCCTCACTTTGATGTCGTCACGGTACCTTATCGGTTCAGGTTTGATGTGTATGCTTTGATAGATCGGGTTCTACTCTGTCTATATATCTCCCCTTATTGCTAGTAGGATAGGGATAGAGCACGAGTCCATAGACCACTTCGAGGTAGCTACGCGATGGTGATTCGGTGGTAGCTCGGCGGGTATATAGAGCTTGTCTGTGACCATTCTGATCGTCGGACCTGGCCGACTTGATAGAGTTGGAGATGATTGACCGGCGTGATCATGGGGATGGATTGGCTAGCTTCTTGCTACGCCAATGTAGGCTATGAGAGAGAAAGTAATGCGGTTCGGTTTCTGAGGCGGTTGTTGAGTGGGAGGAGCACGGTATCGTAGAGGGTAGGTTTATTTCCTACCTCAAGGCTAGGAAGATAGTGCGAAGGGTATATCTACCATCTCGTTCGGGTGTTTGATCTTGAAGGCTGCGGTACAGATTTTCCGTCGATTCCGGTGGTCGAGAGAGTTCCCAGGGCGTGTTTCGACGACCTCGGGTATCCTCACGAGAGGAGATTGAGTTTTGTATAGACATATTGCGGACACTCGGCCTATTTCCATTCCGTCTGAGAATGGCACTGCCGAGTTGAGAGAGTTGAAGGATCGGCAGGGATTTCTTGGAAAAGGGCTTCATCGGGCCTAGTGTTTCTCGCAGGGAAGCGCGGTATTGTTCGTGAAGAAGAAGGGCGGGGCCAGCTGCGCATGTGTGTTGATTCTGAGCGGTGAACAAGGTGACCATTAAAACGAATACCCCGCTTCCGGGATTGATGATTTGTTCGACCGGTTGCGAGCGCGAGTGTTTCTCGAAGATTGATCTACGGTCGGGCTATCATCAGTGCGAGTCGAGAGAGGTGGATGTCCTGGAATTGCATTCGGACGTGCGGGCATTATGAGTTGGTCATGTCTTTTGGGTTGACCAATGCTCGGCGGTATTCATGGATTTGATGAACCGAGTGTTCAAACCATTTTGGACACGTTTGTGATAGTGTTCATTGATGATATCTTGGTTTATTCGCTCGAGCGAGGAGCATGCGAGCATTTGAGGCTGTCTTGTGATTCTCGAGACCAGCGGTTATCGCCAAGTTTTCCAAATGTGAGTTTTGGTTGACTTGATGGCGTTTCTTGGGCATATTGTGGTGATGGCATTCAGTGGAATCTGGCGAGATCGGCGATCGGGACATGCCTGAACCTACTACTCGCCAGAGGTTCGCGATTTTAGGCCTTGCGAGGATATTATCGGCGGTTCGTGGAAGTTTGCTTATCTACGCACCATTGACTAGGGTGACTCGGAAAGCAGCCAAGTTTGATGGTGATGCTTGTGGCGGGGTTTCGATTCTTTGAAAGAGGCGGCCGCCCGTTCTTACTCTTCCGGAGGTCGGATGGTTATGTCGTGTATTGTGATCGTCGGGCATCGGGTTGGGATGTGTGTTGATGCGGCATGGCGGGGTTATAGCATATCGTCGGCGGTGAAGAAACACGAGAGAACTACCCGCGTGATTTGGAGTTGGCGTGTGATTCACGCTTTGAAGATCTGGAGGCACTATTTGTATGGGGTTCACGTGGATATTTTTACGGACCACAAGAGCCTCGGTATATCTTGACGGAGGAGCTGAACTTACGGCGAGGCGGTGGTTAGAGTTGCTTAAGGATTACGATGTTGATATCTTGTACCACGGGAAGGCGATGTTGTGGCGGATGCTCTTAGTCGTAGGTCGATGGGAGCCTATCGGATGTGCGGCTAGAGAGGAGGGACATGGTTCGTGATTTGCATCGATTAGCGAGCCTTGGTGTCCGTTTGATTGATTACGATAGCGGTGGGGTTAGAGTTCGTGAGGTTGCCGAGTCTTCCATCGTCGAGGAGGTGAAGAGGCGGCGATTCGAGGATCGATTTTGACACGTTATCGTGTCTGACTCTTCGAGAGGGCAAGGGTCCTTTTGAGGTAGCACGATGGGGTGCTAAGGTTTGAGAAGCGGTTGTGTGTTCGGATGTTTGAGACTTGGCGGAGTTCTTGGGAAGCACACGGTAGCGCGTTACTCTATCCGTCGAGTCGACCAAGATGTACCACGACCTTAGATACGTGTATTGGTGGGATGGCTTGAAGAGGGCGTTGCGAGTTCGTAGCTCGGTGCGTGTTGTCGGCGGTGAAGGTAGAGCACGGAGGCACGGTGGTTTATTCTGAGCGATAGAGATCCCGGCACGGAAGTGGGAGGTAATCAACATGGACCATCACGGGATTACCTCGCTTTCGGAGGAGACATGATTCTATATGGGTTATCGTCGACGGTGTGAAATCAGCCCACTTTCTTCCGTCGGGATGACTTTTGGTGAGGATTATGCGGACTTTACATCAGAGATCGTCGATGCATGGAGTCCCTATTTCGATCATATCGCATGGAGAGCCCGGTTTACGGCTAACTTACGGAGGTCTTTCGAGAGGTTTAGGGGCGGTGAGCACAGTGCGCATTCCATCCACGAGCAGACGGGCGGGCGGCGCACTATCCGGACTCTTGAGGATATCTTTGCGAGCTGTTATCGACCGAGGTAGTTGGGAGGATCATTTGCCTCTAGTTGAGTTCGCGTACAATAATAGCTACCACTCGGTATTCGGATGGCGCCTTATGAGGCCTTGTATGGGAGGAAGTGCGGTCGCCTATAGGTTGGTTCGATGTGGGCGAGTGCGGCTAGTGGGACCAGATTGGTGCGAGCGATGGATAAGGTGAAGCTTATCCGAGGCGGCTATTAACGGCTCGAGTCGGCAAGTCGTATCACGAGATCATCGTCGTCGACATCCGAGTTCGCGATTGATGATTGGGTTTTCCTAAAGGTGTCACCCATGAAGGGTGTGATGAGATTCGGGAAGAAGGAAACTTCGGCCCAGTACATTGGGCGTTTGGTTGTCGCGAGGTAGGCAAGGTTGCTACGAGTTGGATCTGCCGTCCGTCGGAGGCGGTGCATCGGTTTTCACGTATCTATCTTTGAGGAGATGTATCGGGGATCCATCTAGGGTGCACCGATTGGCGATGTCGGTGTGGCCAGGGGTTATCGTATGAGAGGTTCCATGGCGATAATCGATCGTCGGGTTAGGCGTCTGCGGACGAAGGGCGTGGCTTCCGTCAAAGTCTTGTGGCGAACGAGCTCGAGAGAGGAGATGACATGGGAAGCGAGGAAGACATGAGGCGAAGTATCCTCACCTATTCCCCACCTCGGGTAATTCACTTTCCTACTTGTAAATTTCGTTATCGTTTTGCTTAAGTGTTGTTGTGGCGTGTGTGGCATTCGCATTGTTTAAGTTATGAAGAATCTTAGTTAAGCGTCTTGGGAAGGAACATTCGGGACGAATGTTTCTAAGGAGGAGAATGTTATACCGTATTTAGGAGTATGCGTGAGGCGTGCGTCAAAGTCTAGCCGTAAAGATAGGCCAAGTTCGAAAATTGGACACAACTCGCTAAAAGAATCGGTTTCGACGAAACGTTTCCACGACTTCGTAGGATAAATTCGGCTATGCCATTTCTAATTTTTGCGGATTTTTCAGAGGCGAAACATTTTGGACCAACGGGAGGCGACACTTGTCACCTCCGATTGATGGACTTGACACGCAATAGGGCCGATTGGGTTGGCTTATTTTGTCTTGGAGTTGGTAGGATATTTTGTGTGCAAGTTGGCCAAGGACACTTGCCTAAATCCTCACCTACACTTGCCTTGCACTTGGCTACATCTTGGCCCTTGGTTGGCCATCCCTTGACCTATAAATACCCTCTTGTGATGAAGAGTTCTTCATCCACAAAAGCTTCAAGTCTAAAATCCTCTCCTCTCCCTTTGTAGCCTTTTCGTCCAAACACCTCCCCTCCCCTTGTGAAGGCCCTTGGCGAATACCCCCTCTAGCCTAAGTGGTTTGGCGAGAGGCCCCTAGCCTAGCCAAAACCTACCCCCCCTCCCTTGGTAGAAAAGTTGCCTTATAGTATTGTTATAATGCCCAAAATACCTTAGCCCAAATCCCTTAGTCCTTAGTAGAAGTTGTGAAGAACTTCTAAGGTTTTCTTGGAGCTACCGGAGCGTACAACTTAGGAGCTAAACCTTGCTCAGGCGCGACTTTATCTAGGATATTATTGGGCTTACCGAGGTAAATAATCCTAACCCTCTTTTGTATTAGAGAATGCATACTGTAGAAGTATAAGAATAAGTATTAATACTTAGAAGAATATTACAGAATAGAATTGAACTGTTATCACAGTAGAAGGGTTTAAAAGAAGAATAATTGAACTATGCTTATATAGCTCACCGGGTAGGGAAGTGCTGCCCGACTTTCCGTAGAATTGTGAACCCTCTGTTTAGAATGACCTTCAGAGTAGTCTAGACTTTGATAGATGTCTGTGACTATTATAGGTTGATTCTCTGCGCGCGACATATTCTACTTGGCAGGAGGTTTTCGCCGAGAAGGTATGTGATTCTTCCTAAAGCATGATATTTTACAATATATATGTAGTACGGTAGACGTACATGTGTTAACTGAATAATAACTACGGCAATGCCTCACGGCTAAAGCCTGAATAATACTTACGGCAATGCCTCACGGCTTAAGCCTGATTAATAAAGAACTGAAAGTATTTCAAAAGAATACTGAATCATTTTTAACAGAAGAGAACTAATTGGTTTTTAAAACAGAAGCTTAAGAGTTATACTAGCTTTATGGGAAGTTAAGTATAACCACTTAAGATGGATAAAAGAAACAGTTTGCCTATGTGTTTATAACAGACTTATATTGAATTGTGCAAAGAATAATAAGATGGTTTGATAAGTAGACATGATATGATGCTATGTGTGTTAGTGTCTTGTAACGTTTGTGTAAAGAGGTCAGTCTTACTTATGCTTATGTTGTGTTGAACTATAAGCTGTTGTGTTAGTATTATATCACTCACCTCTTGAGATGATACCGGGGGTTAAGCTGCCCTCCGATGCGGGGTAGACTCGAGTGATGCAGGACCGTGATTCGAGAATACCTCATGCGGGTCGAGGGGCTATGCGGACTACGAGTTCGAGGTTAGTATGCGGGGTTATGCCTCATGCGGTCTATGTGGCCATGCGGACAACGAGTCGGGGCGTTGCGAGGTAGCTACCTCGATGCGGGGTTATACCTCATGCGGGCCTATGTGAGTGGCCTATGCGGACTCGGAGTCGAGATTAGGCTTGCGAGAATGATGATATGGGCGAGTGGCCTGGCGATCATTCGCGGCCTAGAAAAGACTATTCTGATTTACCTATTGATTGCGCTTGTTTATGATGTGGCACTATATGCGGTCCCTTGGTTGTTTCATACATACTTGCAAAGCGCTTTTAAAATGATATGTTTTGATTAAGTATTTCTGATTTCATATACTTAGTACTGTTGTCTTGACCTCGCCCGAGGGCTGCGTTCAATCTGCGGTAAGGGCAGCAGTGCTAGATCCACATCCTTAGGATCTCTACGTTGGTGTCGGGAGCTCCATCTTTTAGGAGGCTCTACTTTTGGGTATGATCTCCTGTTGTAGATAGTTTTGTCTGATCGAGGTATGGCGGGCCCTGTCGCCATAGTTGTATATTTCCTTAGAAGTGCATGAGTCGGGTTATGCAGATCGGATGTAGCGCTAAACCATGTTTATATATATATCTTAGAAAGCGCGTTTTCTCACCTAAGCGTGTCTTATTTTATAAAGCGTTTCATGTCTTGTTTTATATTTCCGTGATTACTCGATGTATGACTACTTGGGTGCCGGTGAGCACGATCCACGGGCCGGAATGGGTCGTGACTAAAACGTCACCGGCGCCATGGCTGGCAGCAGCCGCGGCTGCAATGTTCGAATGTTAGAAAGTTCTTGATTTTGGTAGCCATGGCTGATCTGCGAACGCATGGCGCCGGCGGGATTTATGAAGTTTTGGGCCGAATTTGACATGTTTTCAGAGTCCTAAAGGGATAACTTTTCCTACCTAAAGGGATAACTTTTCCTACCTTAAAACCCTTACCTAAAAGGATTCTAATAACTTTTCCTACCTACATAATCCTTAAGCCTTCACCTAAAGGATTCTTGGTCTATAAATAGTCTCTACATCATTAGAAGAATTCATTCTCCATTCCACCATTCACCATTCTACATCCATCCATCCACCAATCCATCTTGTAAATATTCCACAACACAACCCTTGGATGCTAGAAGTCTTGGAGACTCGTTCTTAAGTATTTTCTTTTCTTTATTTTACTTTATTTCAGTTTTATGTTGGATATTGAATTAGTTCTTGTCATGACTATGGCTAGGAACTAATTCTAATATAGGGCTTTCCATGTCAATTCACTTGAACCTTATTTTATGAGTTAATGCATGTTATGGTTGTTCTTCTTATTGTTGAGATTTATTCCAATAATGTTTTGAATGCTTGGTAATTACTTGATCATTAATTATCATTATTTATATGATTTCTAATCAAACTTCGAAAGGAGGAGGTTGTGACTATGCTGTAGTTGGGTAATCATAGGTCGGATTGGGGATGAAAATACCTCAATTACTTGTGTAGCGTTAACGGGGGTTTAAATACCTAGCTTACTTGCGTAAACGTTAACAGGGTTTTTGTTCTTAATCCTCCTATAGAGTCATCCTTATCACCTAAAGGTAGAAAGGAGCGCTACTGGGGTTGAGTGTTTATATAGCCTTAACGGGAGTATAAAACAGATTAGTAAACCTGCTATCTCCAAAAGAAGAAGAACCATAATTTATTGCATTAATAAGTAATATAAGCGGATAGTTGAGGCGACTTGAAGCCCTATTTCCATCACTACTGAAGTAAACACATAGTTAATTAGTCTTTATAATTATTAGTCATAATCAACAACTCAAATATCGGTTACCAAATAGATAACAAAGGATAGATAATTGGTACTTGAGCACTAATCCCTGAGGACGATAACTCGGTCTTCAAGACTATATTACTTGAGTCGACAACGTGCACTTGCGTTAAAGTGTGTGCATTAAATCGCGCATCACATACCTCTACCCATCCTGAACCCGTCCATAGCCAACATCACAGCTCTAAGCTGAGACATTTGTGTCTCTCCTCTGCACATGCTCAAACCATCTCAACCTCGCTTCCCGCACCTTATCCTCTACCGAGGCCACTCCTACTATATCTCAGATATCATCATTTCTAATCATATCCCTCCTTGTATGCCCACACATCCATCTCATCATCCTCATCTTCGCAATATTTATCTTTTGAATGTGCGAAGTCTTGACTGGTCAACACTCTTCCCCATACAACATAGTTGGTCTAACCACCACCCTATAGAACTTGCCTTTAAGTTTTGGTGGCACATTTTTTATCTCATAAGACTCTATATACAAGCCTCAATTTCATCAACCCTGTCCAAATATGATGTGTGACATCGTCATCAATCTCTCTATTCCCTTGGATAATATACCCGAGGTAATTGAAGCTTCATTTCTTTGGAATGAACTAGGTAACAAGCCTCACCTCCACGCCTGTCTCAAGGTTGCTTCTGTTACTGAACTTGCACTCTTAAGTATTTTATGTTGGTCCTACTCATCCTGAACCCTTTAGATTCCAGAGTCTGTTTCCAAATCTCCAGCTCATCATTCACTCCACTGCGATTCTCATCAATCATGACTATGTCATCTGCGAATAACATACACCATGACACTTCCCATTGAATTGTCGCGTCAGTCCATCCATCACTAAGGCAAATAAGAATGGCTAAGAGTTGATCCCCGGTGCAGCTCCATCATCACTGAAAAGTGCTCTGAGTCCCTTCCTATTGTCTGTACCCTAGTCCTGGCTCCATTATTCATATCCTTGATTGTCCTAGTGTATGCCACAAGCACACCTCTAACCTCCAAACATCTCCATAGGACCTCCCTAGGGACTTTGTCATATGACTTCTCAAGGTCGATGAAAACCATATATAAGTCTCTCTTTCTCTCCCTAACTGCTCCATCAACCTTCTAATAAGATGAATGACTTAGGCAGTCGAACTCCCCAACATTAATGGTTCCTAAAAATAGACACGCCTCTTCTCATCCTCATCTCCACGACCCTTTCCCAAATTTTCATAGTGTGGCTTACCAACTTGATACCCCTATAGTTGTCGCAATTCTAGATGTCAATTTTTTTCTTATACAAATTAGTCATTGTACTCCACCTCCATTCTTTGAGCATTCTCGTTGTCTTAAAAATGACATTAAACAACTCAATCAGCCACTCCAAACATTTCCTACATGCGCTCTTCCAAAATTCAACTGAGATCTCATCAGGCCCGATCGCTTGTCCCCTGTGCATCTTGTGAATAACACCCTTAACCTCCTCAACCGTAATGCTTCTACAATATCCAAAACTTGGTACCTTCTGGATTGCTCCAGATCTTCCAACACAATGTATTTATCTCTTTTTTTGTTCATGAGTTTATGGATGTACAATTGATACCTCCGTTTAATATACGCATCCTCTAATAGTACTTTGTCGTCCTCGTCCTTGATGCAACTCTCATGATCCAGGTCACAGCCCCTCCTCTCCCTCGTCTTGGCTAGTCTGTACAATTTCTTATCCCCGCATTTTCCCTCTAATTCCACATACATGCGTTCAAAAACCGACATTTTCACCGCCATAACCGCTAGTTTTGCCTCATTTCGTTCCATCTTATACAATTCTCTATTCGTCCACTTCTCCACCTCATTCTTGCTTTCTATCAATTTCACATACGCCGCTTTCTTTGCTTCCACCTTCTCTTGAATTTAACCATTCCACCACATGTCCCCTCGATGCCCACCATGGCTACTCCGCGAGACCTCTAGCTACCTCCAGAATGCAACTGATCGTCCTGTCGAATATATCGGTCGCATCCCCACTACTTCCACAAGCCCCCTTGGTCATCAACCTCTCATCCATCTCTTTTGCACTAGCCATGGTTAACCTCCCTCATTTGATTCTTAGCCTGTCATCTACACCCCTCCTGTTCTTCTCCATCTTGATCTCTAAATCCATCACCAAAAGCTTATGTCACGTTGTAAGATACTTACTCGGAATAAACTTGCAGTCTTTACAAAGACCGTTGTCAACCTTCCTAAGGATTAAAAAGTTTATCTAACTCCTAGCCACCGAGCTACTGAAAGTCACCAAGTGCTCATCCTTCTTCATGAACCTCGAATTGGCTATCACCATCCCAAAAGTCTTTGCGCACTCCAAGAGTGAGACTCCTTCCCCGTTCCTGTCCCTGAGGCTAAAGCCTCCATGTATGTCATCATAACCCTCGGAAGTGACCCGATCTGTCCATTGAAATTTCCTCCTACAAATAACTTCTCAGTGGGTGGTATACATCCCACCACCTTATCCAAATCGTCTAAAAAATGCCTCTTCTCCTGCTCGTCCAAGCCCGTCTGCGGCGTGTAGGAACTAATAATTTTCATAGTAGACACTGCAACTACCAACTTAATCGTCACATCCTGTCATTGACCCTCCCAACCTCTACTACTTGATCCCTTAACTCATTGTCTACCAAAATGCCTACCCCATTCCTATACCTTGACCTACCCGAGAACCATTACTCATACCCATCCACATCCTTAGCCTTGGGTCCTACCCATTTTATCTCTTGGACACAGACTATATTAATCCTCTTTTTCTTAAGAATCTTAACTAGCTCTATAGACTTTCCCGTTAAAGTCCCAATGTTCCAAGACCGTATTCTCAACCTAACATAACCCTTACCCCACTTACCCCCATTAAACCTCGCCCCCGTCCCCGACCAAGAACATGACCCTAGTCTACCATCAGTCATCAAAGCAACTAAAGCAGATATAAACCAATAGGCTAATTAAAGGTTTATGTCACGACCCGACCAGGGCGCGGCGGTGCCTCTAAGGGCACCGTGCTGTATACATCAGAGAATAGCAGCGGAACATACATAACACATAAACCTGTATATAGCAAACATCACTGGCTAGCCGACAAGGCCGCCTTTCATAGATTAAACTTATTCAAAAGTAAACAGTACAACTTGTTCTTACAGCCCAAACCACAAACGTGACTACAAACCTCTAGGAATAGCAACTGTGGCGGGACAGGGCCCCGCCATACCCCTGAATGTACATAATACCTATAGCATCAGGGAAAAACCGTACCAACAAAACAAGCCTCCGGAGGAATGGAGCTCGACACGGACCGGTGATCTTAAGAATGAGGATCCACCACTGCTTACCCCACTGCGGCATGAGCGCATAACCAGGAAGGGAGTCGATTACCTGATATGTACTAAGTATGCGGCGGAAAATCCGAAAATACCTCATAAGTCTAAAATAGCGGAGACATGTATGATAATCAATTTCTGAACACCGTGCCTTACTAATAATGAGAATATCAAGCATATACTATCTTTGCATGAAAATAGGAAGCTCATGATCAAAGCAAGGTCATCCGCCGCAGATGTCATTAAGCACTCCTACTCCTGGGACTATTTCACCCGCATGGGTCATGTGGACCCGCATGAGGTATTCCTCGCATAGGTTGTACTCACCCGCATGGGACTATTTCACCCGCATGAGCCCTACGGACTCGCATGAGGTATTCCTCGCATCGTGGCTAGCAAATCCACGGAATATACAAATGTCACAACCACAATGGAAACATACTCGTGGAATCCCACATCACTGTCGGTATGTCCAGGTAACCTCATACTGCATGCCTCGGAATCCCTCATCGCAAGCATGTCCAAGGTGCATACCCGTGAAATCCCACCTCACTGTCGGTACGTCCAAGTAAGCTCATACTACGACCATGAAAGCATACCCGTGGAATCCCACATCACCGCCGATGCGTCGGGTAACCTCATCTTGCATGCCTCGTAATCCTCATCGTAGCGTGTCGAGGTGCATACGTGGAATCCTTCATCACCGGCCAGTGCGTCCAAGTACTTTCATAACTTCTTTAGACTTTCATTAATCTACAAAATGAATCTCATTTTTGACCTTAAGGCACCTTCTTATTGTTTAATCAAATCCGGAGAATTTAACCCGAAGTACTATGTACTTCTACTTTTTCGAAAGATCCCCTTTTCACATAAAAATCTCCATTTTACACTCTAAGCAATTTATGCCCTTAAATCAAATTGCCCTACGTAATTTCGATTCTTTCATCTTTGTTTACCCTACTCAAGAAAACCATTCCTTTAACCTTCCATAAAGTTATTATAACCAACTCCCCATAAAGCCGTTATACTAACTTTATGCTTTAGAAATTAAGACATTCTTATCCTTTCATAAGGTCGTTATAACTAACTTCCCATAAAGCCGTAATAACTCATTATATCTCAAATAATTTCGTTCTTTTATTAACCAAGAGACTTATACTTCAAATCAGTTTACACAATTTTCAAAATACTTTTTCCTGTCAAGAAATCCTTGTCTACCTTATTAGAATAGACCATTCCTCAAGAACAAGTGAGTTAACTCTCTAACTCAACCAACTTAGACATTCTTTAAAAATAGTTTAAGTATACCAAAGGATTTACTTTATTTAAATCACGTACGTCTACCGTACTATACAGTTATAACTACTCATGCTCAAGAGATAGGAAAGTTCCACATACCTCTCCGGTCAATCCACTTGCTAAGTCCAAAATACCGCACGTAGTACGTCAACCTATAATGACCATAATACGTTTATTAACCTCTAGTTGCAACGTAGAATATTCCAAGTGAAAAGTCACTAAATTCTACGAAAAATCGGACAGCATTTCCTTTGTTTCTACATACTTTTCCACCTTTTCAAGGTCCGAATTCAACATCCAAACGCCACTTTTAAGGCCCAATAATCCAAACAATTCAAAGGGGATTACACACCTAATCTTGGATGTGTAAAATTCTGCCCCACAATGCATATTAACTAAATCAATAAGTTAAAGGTAGTATTTTGGCTACAACATGTTCACATCCTAACCTTATTCAATCCCTTCAAATCCAAATCATATTTCTTACAAGCAATCTATCTAAGAGCAATATTTACCACTACAAGTTCTTTCTTCTTCACATGCAACACCAAAAACTAGCAAAAAGGGAAAGAATTGTTACCTTAGGGCTTTTAGCCAAATTAATCAACAAATTCACTAGCCTTCTTTCCACAAACACCACCACAATAACTTCTACAAGCTTGCCCACAAGTTTCCTTCTTGCCACACTTTTCAGATTTTCCTCAATCCTTGATTTTCTAGAGAGAAGGAAGAGCTTCTAATTTAGAGAGAGAGAAGAGCTTGAAGAATGACCAAGTCTTCAAGACTTGGTCAATAAATAGTACATGCAAAATCAGATGGGGGGGACACTTGTCACCCTCCCATGGCCTTTTTTTAAAACAAAACATCTCATATTTTTCCACTCAGCCTCGCAGAACCCGCCTCGGCGCCGCGGCGCTGAAACCTCCGCCACCTCACAGACTTCGCGCGGCTTCTGCGTGGCTCACGGCTCAAATATTTTTACGTCATTGCGCCGAACTTGTAACTTCCATAACTTTCTACTCCGATGTCCTATCGACGAACGGTTGGTTGCATTGGAAACTAGACTCAACTAACTACATGCTAGGCCTTAGAAACACCTACAAACTCCGGATGAACTAGGAGATATGCCGCTCCAAAGTTGACTAAAACCTGTCTGAATCATTCTGACAACCTATCTTTCTAAAATTTTAAATCTTAACTCCTGTCGTACGTTCTCATAGCATGACCTGGCTTACGGGGTGTAACATTCTCCCCCTCTTAGAAACATTCGTCCCCGAATGTTCTTTTGGAGCCAATCTAATATTCCTCGGTACATCCTCGTACTTCACGCTTATTGGGACCTTATTATGCCACTTGTGACCCTAAGATATCGCACACGCATATCCATTCATCGTAAGTCAAACAGGAAAACGAATCCAAAATGTGAACCATCACCACTTACTCCCATTCACGGCCTCACAGGATTGCCTGTTCGTATCTACCAACTCATTCTATCACATGTACATAGTCTCACTATCCTCCGTTCATGACACCAAATCATACAACAATCCTATCATGCATACTAATCTCTAAAGGGTCAAAGATATACCTGACATCACATAGGAGGGTCAAAGGACCGCTAAATCTGGGAACTGCTACCACGACCTCTGCCGCGGCCTGCCAGTGCATGAACATCCTTGCCAGCCATTGAAGGTGAAGAACCCGCAACTGATCCAATAGACTGCGCCATCCCACCAGTGCCACCGGTGGACGATCTCGCCAAATGGCCCTGTTGGCCGCAAGCATAACAAGCTGTCGACCTAGTCCGACACTCCCCAAAATGAGATCTACCACAGTGACCACACCGAGGCAAAGGTGGCCTCGCAGCTACTATCTTGGACACTGTGAACTCGCCGCTGGAGCCTTGACTGCTCCGAATATACCCGGCGGTCAAACCACCCGGAAGACCGGGAAGGGGCACTCTGCGTCGGCGAAAATGTAGACCGGACTGCTGGAACATCCACCACGAAAGCTATCACGAAATCCACCGTCCCGGCCTCTTGGGTGGTGAACTGGCCGCCCTCACTCTCGCATCCTCGATCCGCGTGCATACGCTGCGCATCTGGCAATATCCATACACGGTGAAGAGCCACTCCTGCATACGCAGAACCATATAATGGTCAGCCCGTCACATAGCGGTGAACTCTGTCGCCATGTCGCGTACAATAGTGGCGCGTACAGCTAATGAATCAAACTCCAGGTTGTACTCCCTGATGGTCCTCCCATTCTGTCTCAATGCTAAGAACCTATCCAAGCGGGCTCTCCTCGTCTCAGGAGGCAAAAAGTGACCGAGGAAGGCTTCCGTGAACTCATCCCAAACAGCTGGAGGAGCACCCACACCTCTAGACAACACCCACGCCTCAAACCAATTTAACGCAATATCGCGTAACCGGTAAGAAGCTAACACAACGGACTCCGTCTCCGAGGCCCTAAGCACCTTCATAGTCCGCCGCACCTGCCGAATGAACTCCTGAGGATCCTCCTCAGACCTCGACCCATAGAACTCGGGTGAATTACAACTCAGAAAGTCCCGAATCCTTAAACTGTCGGCTCTAGGGTTAGCTACCGGCTCCTGGCGGCGCTGCCCTGTCACAATGCTAGTCAACAACCTGATCTGCTTTCCGTAATCCATATACTCTATGCGGTTTGTGGGCTGGAGGCTCGGTACCGCGGTCTCGATGATCGGCTTTGCGCTCGAACTCATTGAGGTGGCGATGTCGTGGAACTCGCCGCCTGAAACATCATCTCTGGTAAAGACTGGGCATGTTCCCTCGTGACCCTCCGCGTCCTACTAGCAGCTCCCTCAGCTGCCTTGCCCTTCTGGGCTCTGGTTGCCTTGCGTGGAGGCATAACTGGTACATAAGAAGAGGTCAGAGAGGATTCAACCTAGTAGGACAACTCTACTGCACGATCTCAGAGAGAGAAGAATGGAAACCAATCCTAAATATCCTGCAGCCTCCTGATTATAGATGTGGTGCACAACACACCGATAATCAAGACTCTACTAGACACGGTCTGTAGACACTTTCCGAGGACTAAGCGCTCGATACCACTTTTGTCACGACCGACCTCGGGCGCGGCGGTGCCTGCAAGGGCACCCGTTCGGTATACATCAGAGAATAGCAGCGGAACATACATAACACATAAACTTGTATATAGCAAACATCACTGGCTAGCCGACAAGGCCGCCTTTCATAGATTAAACTTATTCAAAAGTAAACAGTACAACTTGTTCTTACAGCCCAAACCACAAACGTGACTACTGCACCTTAGGAATAAAAAGCGTGGCGGGAGTCCCGCCATAACCCTGAATGTACATAATACCTATAGCATCAGGGAAAAACCGTACCAACAAAACAAGCCTCCGGAGGAATGGAGCTTCGACACTGGACGGTGATCCTAAGAATGAGGATCCACCACCGCTTACCCTACTGCGGCATGAGCGGCCAGGAAGGGTCGACACCTGATATGTACTAAGTATGCGGCGGAAAATACCGAAAATACCTCGTAAGTCTAAAATAGCTGAGACATGTATGATAATCAATTTCTGAACATTGTGCCTTACTAATAATGAGAATATCAAGCATATACTATCTTGCATGAAAATAGGAAGCTCGTGATCAAAGCAAGGTCATCCGCCCGCATGATATCATTAAGCACTCCTACTCCTGGGACTATTTCACCCGCATGGGTCATGTGGACCCGAATGAGGTATTCCTCGCATAGGTTGTACTCACCCGCATGAGACTATTTCACCCGGATGAGCCCTACGGACTCGCATGAGGTATTCCTCGCATCGTGGGTAGCAAATCCACGGAATATACAAATGTCACAACCACAATGGAAGCATACCCGTGGAATCCCACATCACTGTCGGTATGTCCAGGTAACCTCATACTGCATGCCTCGGAATCCCTCATCGCAAGCATGTCCAAGGTGCATACCCGTGGAATCCCACCTCACTGTCGGTATGTCCAAGTAAGCTCATACTACGACCATGGAAGCATACCCGTGGAATCCCACATCACTGTCGGTACGTCCAGGTAACCTCATACTGCATGCCTCGGAATCCCTCATCGTAAGCATGTCCAAGGTGCATACCCGTGGAATCCTCCATCACTGACGGTACGTCCAAGTACTTTCATAACTTCTTTAGACTTTCATTAATCTACAAAATGAATCTCATTTTTGACCTTAAGGCACCTTCTTATTGTTTAATCAAATCCGGAGACTTTAACCCGAAGTACTATGTACTTCTACTCTTTCAAAAGATCCTTTTTTCACATAAAAATCCCCATTTTACACTCTAAGCAATTTATGCCCTTAAATCAAATTGCCCTACGTAATTTCGATTATTTCATCTTTGTTTACCCTACTCAAGAAAACCATTCCTTTAACCTTCCATAAAGTTATTATAACCAACTCCCCATAAAGCCGTTATACTAACTTTATGCTTTAGAAATTAAGACATTCTTATCCTTTCATAAGGCCGTTATAACTAACTTTCCATAAAGCCGTTATAACTCCTTATATCTCAAATAATTTCGTTCTTTTATTAACCAAGAGACTTATACTTCAAATCAGTTTACACAACTTTCAAAATACTTTTTCATGTCAAGAAATCCTTGTCTACCTTATTATAATAGACCATTCCTCAAGAACAAGTGAGTTAACTCTCTAACTCAACCAACTTAGACATTCTTTAAAAATAGTTTAAGTATACCAAAGGATTTACTTTATTTAAATCACGTACGTCTACCGTACTATACAGTTATAACTACTCATGCTCAAGAGATAGGAAAGTTCCACATACTTCTCCGGTCAATCCACTTGCTAAGTCCAAAATACCGCACGTAGTACGTCAACCTATAATGACCATAATACGTTTATTAACCTCTAGTTGCAACGTAGAATATTCCAAGTGAAAAGTCACTAAATTCTACGGAAAATCGGACAGCATTTCCTTTGTTTCTACATACTTTGCCACCTTTTCAAGGTCCGAATTCAACATCCAAACGCCACTTTTAAGGCCCAATAATCCAAACAATTCAAAGGGGATTACACACCTAATCTTGGATGTGTAAAATCCTGCCCCACAATGCATATTAACTAAATCAATAAGTTAAAGGTAGTATTTTGGCTACAACATGTTCACATCCTAACCTTATTCAATCCCTTCAAATCCAAATCATATTTCTTACATGCAATCTATCTAAGAGCAATATTTACCACTACAAGTTCTTTCTTCTTCACATGCAACACCAAAAACTAGCAAAAAGGGTAAGAATTGTTACCTTAGGGCTTTTATCCAAATTAATCAACAAATTCACTAGCCTCCTTTTCACAAACACCACCACAATAACTTCTACAAGCTTTCCCACAAGTTTCCTTCTTGCCACACTTTTCAGATTTTCCTCAATCCTTGATTTCCTCTTGATTTTCTAGAGAGAAGGAAGAGCTTCTAATTTAGAGAGAGAGAAGATCTTGAAGAATGACCAAGTCTTCAAGACTTGGTCAATAAATAGTACATGCAAAATCGGATGGGGGGAGGGGGGACACTTGTCACCCTCCCATGACCTTTTTTAAAACAAAATAGCTCAGATTTTTCCACTCAGCCTCGCTGAACCCGCCTCGGCGCAGCGGCCCTGCAGCCGGCGCCGCGGCGCTGAAACTTCCGCCACCTCACAGGACTTCCGGCGCCGCAGCCCTGCTTTCCGGCGTCGCGGCCCTGTGGCTCCTGACCGAAATATTTTTCTGTTCGACTGCGCGCAGAACTTGTAACTTCCATAACTTTCTACTCCGATGTACTATCGACGAACGGTTGGTTGCGTTGGAAACTAGACTCAACGAACTACATGCTAGGCCTTAGAAACACCTACAAACTTCGGATGAACTAGGAGATATGCCGCTCTAAAGTTGACTAAAACCTGTCAGAATCATTCTGACAACCTATCTTTCTAAAATTTTAAATCTTAACTCCTGTCGTACGTTCTCATAGCATGACCTGGCTTACGGGGTGTAACAATTTACACCTAAAACAGGAATGCCAACAATGATATAACTAAATACAAGAACGTAATATACTAAGGGCGGTAATCAATATAATATGAAACAAATTTGACAGCCAAGCAACAACAAGAATGAAGACCAGAGAGATAGAACCTGAATGTTTGGTGGAAGACCGGAAAGATAGAGCCCAGATGCACGTCATGACAAATCCGATCTCAACGGTCGTGTTCTGGTAGTTGATGCTTTGGATATATATCTACTGGTACCTGCAAAAGCAGAGCAATGGGAAACAAAAAGGGAAAAGGGAAGAGATATATGAAGTAGCTATTACCTGTAATTTTCCTTCGAATATGTTCCACCAATCGTAGATCCATCTGGGGACAACCTTTTCCTTTAATCCTTCCGAATACTTTATAAACCATGTATGGGTATTAGGGCGGATATATAAGAAATTAAACCAGACGTCTTTATACGTCTGGGGTTTATGACTTCTGGATAAAGGTATTCGGGTGTGTAGGTAATCTACATAGCAATCAAATGGGCTTAGTATTTTTTTATAGTGAATTTGGAATATTCAATTGCTTTTGGGTTATGTTTGAAGTAGTTGTGCTTGACTTCTATTGAATAGGTATCTATGAAAATAAATTCGTAACACTTCCTAGTTTTGATAGGATCTTTGGTATCTACATACTGGTAGTTGGTATAACAAGGTTTTAGTAGGTCTTGTACCCTGAAATTTTCATATTGTTTATCTAGTGCCATTATTGGCAAGGCCTGTGATATAATAAATTCCCACTTTGGACTAGGGGTGATGTTTCTTGCTAATGTCGTCTCCTTCTTAAGAAGAGTTACTGGTTTTACTGCTTCTGAATAAGATTATGGGGATTGAATTTTGTAATTATCCCTGGTCTGAATCTCTGTTGAGGATGCCTTGAATGGCAGTACACGTGTCTTACCTGTTGGTAGCTCATTTGAAGGGGCTGAGATATTGTTTCCTACTGGTAGCTTGGGAAAATCTGCCAATACAGAGAATTTTCCCTCATAACTGGGTTTATGAATGGGTTTGGTGGTATTTTCTGCTCTAAAGTATTGTTTCATTTTTTCTTCTGGTTTAAGCTGGAAGGGAGGTCTCATCGAGCGTGAGCCCGGAAAGCTTGGTCTCATTGTTACCCTACAAGAATTCTCTTGTTAAAAAATCTAGCAAAGAGTTTTCCTCGCCTTTAATAAAATTAGTTTTAAAATCAAAGCTTGATAATAACGCTTGCCATCTTGCAAAAATCTATTTAGAAACAAGATTTTTAACATTCTTTTGTAAAACGTCTTTGGCTGTTTTACAATTAACCCTTAGAAAAAATTCTTTGTTAATTAGGTCATCTTGAAATTTTGTGATACATAGCACTATAGACAAGATTTCCTTTTTAATGGTACTGTAATTCTTCTGGGCTGAATTCCAGATACCAGAGGTGAATCTTACCAACTGTTCACTAGATCCGGGAGATGATTTCTGTTTAAGAATGCCACCGTAACCAATGTCAGAGGCGTTAGTTTCAACAATCATAGAGGCGTCAGGATTTGGAATTCCAAGGGAGTTTCTGTACTATTTCTTTGATCGTTTTAACAACTCTAGTTTGTTCTTCTGACCAAGGGATTGGATTTTTCTTAAGTATTTTATAGAGAGGTTCACAGTCCTGTCTGACTTTAGGAATAAAATCTGCTATATAATTTGACTTCCTAAGAATCTCTGAAGCTGGGTTTTATCAGTCAATTCATCTGGAAACTTGGTTGAGAACTCTATGGCTCTACAAATTCATTTGTAGGTTCCTTGATATACCAGAACATCATCGATATAGACAATTGAGAATTGACTATATGAGTTGAATATGTTATTCATAATGTTCTGGAACTCTGAGGGGGCATTTTAAAGCCCGAATGGCATGCCATTCCATTCATATTGTCCAAATGGAACATTGAACGCTGTTTTATATTTGTCTTTTTCTTCGATTTGAATTTTCCCGAATCCTGACTTCAGATCGAATTTACTATAGACATTAGCCTTATAAGTTCTTTTTAGCAAATCTATCTTTATACCATCTAAAATCATGTAATTTAGGGCAGGTTAAATTGTTGAGAATTTCTAAGTTTTTATCTTGGAATATCTTAGGTTCTCATATGAAGTGTTTAGATATACAATATAGTAGTGTCGGGGTAGCATCCTCACGAATCTGTTGTTCTATAGATGCATCTGGTTTTAT
The DNA here is from genome assembly GCA_029844215.1 of Przewalskia tangutica. Classification (NCBI taxonomy): domain Eukaryota; kingdom Viridiplantae; phylum Streptophyta; class Magnoliopsida; order Solanales; family Solanaceae; genus Przewalskia; species Przewalskia tangutica. The sequence goes on from CM056738.1 coordinate 14,760,099, forward strand.
GACATGTATTACAGTAGTGGAATTTAGTATACCATGCCTAATTTCTTCGGTGAGATAGTTATCCCACCAATTTTTTAACATCCCGGTAAATCCCGAGGCTAATATCTGGGCGGGTTTTTTATCGCTATTTTGTCTTATTTTATAAGTTGTTATGGCTATACCCATTTCATGTAGTTTAGAATAAATCTGGCCTTCTGCTAAATCATCTATATTCCATTATGAGATTTATGTTCCTTAGAACGATGAATGGGTCTGGTATTTATCTTCTTCAAATTGCATGTTTGGAAAGGTCGGTTTACTATAGTAATTCTTTCCCCTATAATGGTTTGATAGTTTATTTATATCGTGGTTTTCACTGGTAATGGTTTTAATTTCGTTACCTGATGTTTCGATATATAAACTCTTCATTATTTGATTCAATTTATCCAGCATTTTATCACTTATCTCAACCTTGTCATTTAGGGTTAGATAATTGTTGGCCGAGAATTGAGGTATTTTAAATAGAGGATTGACTTCTTTAGTACCGGTATTAATGTTACTATTTTTCGAGGACTCTGGTTTATCCTTCAGGGTTGATTTGTTATTAGCTTGGTTAAGTTGGTTTGAGACTACGTATAGTAGTTGATTGATGTAGTTATTTTGTTGGATGACCTTATTAAGGTCTCTTTCTATTAGTTTGTTGGTTTCATTAATATCCCTTTTGAAGGGGTGGCCGTTATAATCTCTCCTTCTACAGAAATCTTGTTTGTTCCAATGGTGGGACTTTAGATTCTATGGTTCTGGTACTGGTATACCACTTATTAACAAGAGTGCTAAGAGATTCTTTTTTATTCTCAAACTGTCTTGTGATTTCAAACCACTTAAAGAATTCAATATTGCAATTAACTCTTTTCATATCCTTTATCCATTGTTTTCTAAAAGATATTCTTATATCTTCTTTATATGTTTCCACATACCATTTTCTTTTAAGGGCATGCTCAGAGATCGTCCATAATTTTCCTAAGAGTTTAAAGTCAATTTTAAAATTATCTTCTAATTTTAAAATATGCAATGAACAATTTCTTTATTGAGATAAAAGATATAATAATATTGTTTTTTATAAACTTCCCAATTTAAGTTCATTTAATTATTCAAGTTTAAACTTTGATGTGTACCAAATGTTATATAATACACAAGTCTAATTAACATTTTAAATGTCAACTTTCAAAATAGAGTAAAGTTTTCAAATAATGGTCAAAGTTTGTGATACAACATTTCAGATAACTCATTACATTGGTGATAAAAGAGTAGCCCGATGCACTAAGCTTCCGCTATGCGCAGGGTCCAGGAAAGAGCCGGACTACAAGGGTCTATTATACTGGTGATGCGCCAAGAATATTTTCACCTTCCTTAGTCCGAAATGCACCCTTGTTAGTTGTTAACGGAAGGGTGTATGTAGTTGTGGTTTCATTAAGATATTGATGTAATTTGGACAAGAGAAAAAATAATATTATTAGTTAAATAGTAAATAATGTGTATATATATATATATATATATATATATATATATATATATATATATATATATACGCTATGGTGTCATTCCTTGCGAAAACCATTGAAATATTACAGAATGATCTAAAGAGGATCATAGCTTATTCAACTTGCATCCAATTAGGCCATATGATCTTTTCTTGTGGCGTCTATAACTATTTGGTTAGCGTCTTTCACTTAATGAATCATGCCTTTTTCAAAGCATTACTATTCCTGAGTGAAGGTTCGGTGATTCATGCCATGTCGGATAAGCAAGATATGTGGAAGATGGGGGTAGAGAGTACACAGACCTTACCTCTACCTTGGTAGGTAGAGAGGTTATTTCCAAAAGACCCTCGGCTCAAAAAACCCATAAGCACAAACAAAGCAAGAGAAACGGTCAGACGCAGACAAGAAATTTAAAGCAGTATGAAAATGATAGTAACAAGAATGAATAAGTCATGATAGCGCATTCTGAAAAAGGAAGCAGTAACTAATGCATGTAAATGATTAATAAGATAAAAAAAGTACACTAAAGAACATATAGCAACATAAATCAAACGATAGGGGACTATAAAACAATACTATGCTTACTAGTATGATAGTCTAAGAAGTCCTATAATAATAACACTACAACTACCAATATGTAGGCGTAAGTATGACTATGCTCAACTACATACTATATTTCTATCCTAATCTGTATCCTCCGAAACCTCCTATATAATGTCATGTCCTCAGTAAGTTGCACCTGCATCATATCTCATCTAATCACATCTCCTCTTTACTTCTTCGGCATACCTCTACCCCTCCAGAACCCGTCCATATCCAACCTCACACCTCTACGCTGAGACATTTGTCTCTCCTCTGCACATGCCCGAACCATCTGAACCTCGCTTCCCACATCTTATCCTCTACCGATGCCACTCCCACTCAGTCTCAGATATCATCATTTCTAATCATATCCCTCCTTGTATGCCCACACATCCATCTCATCATCCTCATCTCCGCAACTTTCATCTTTTGGATGTGCGAAGTCTTGACTGGTCAACACTCTTCCCCATACAACATAGTTGGTCTAACCACCACCCTATAGAACTTGCCTTTAAGTTTTGGTGGTAATTTTTTATCCACTGTGTCCCAATATGATGTGTGACATCGTCATCAATCTCTCCATTCCCTTGGATAATATACCTGAAATACTTGAAGCTTATTTTCTTTGGGATGAATTGGGTAACAAGCCTCACTTCCACGCCTGTCTCAAGGTCGCTCCCATTACTGAACTTACACTCCAAGTATTTTGTGTTGGTCCTACTCATCCTGAACCCTTTAGATTCCAGAGTCTGTCTCCAAATCTTCAGCTAATCAGTTACTCCGCTGCAACCTCATCAATCATGACTATGTCATCTGCTAATAACATACACCATGACACCTCTCCTTGGATTTGTCGCGTCAGTCCATCCATCACCAAGACAAATACGAATAGGCTAAGAGCTGATCCCTGGTGCAGCTCCATTATCACTGGAAAGTGCTCTGAGTCTCTTCCTATTGTATGTACCCTAGTCTTGGCTCCATCATACATATCCTTGATTACCCTAGTGTATGCCCCAAGTACAACTATAACCCCCAAACATCTCCATAGGACCTCTCTAGGGACTTTGTCGTATGACTTCTCAAGGTCGATGAAAACTATATGTAAGTCTCTTTTTCTTTGCCTATACTGCTCCACCAACCTTCTAAGAATATGAATGACTTATATAATTGAATGCCCCAGCATGAATCCAAACTGGTTCTCGAAAATAGACATACCTCTTCTCACCCTCATCTCTACGACCCTTTTCCATAACTTTCATAGTGTGATTTAGCAGCTTAATACCCAAATAGGTGTCGCTACTCTAGATGTCACCTTTGGTCTTGTACAAAGGAATTATTGTACTCCACCTCCATTCTTCAAGCATTCTCGTTGCCTTAAAAATTACATTAAACAACTCAATTAGCCACTCCAAACATGTCCTGCATGCACTCTTCTAAAATTCATCTGGGATCTCATCAGGCCCGGTCGCTTGTTCCCTGCGCATCATGTGAATAGCATCCTTAACCTCCTCAACAATAATGCTTTTACAATATTCAAAATTTTGATACCTTTCGAATTGCTCCAGATCTCCCAACACAATGTATTTATTTCCTTTTGCGTTCATGAGTTTATGGAAGTATGACTGCTACCTCCGTTTATGCGCATACTTCACTTGTATTTTGTCATCATCGTCATTGATGCAACTCATGTGATACAGGTCACAGCCCCTTCTTTCCCTCTCCTTGGCTAGTCTGTACAATTTGTTATCCCCGCATTTTTCCTCTAATTCCACATACATGCGTTCAAAAGCCGCTATTTTCGCCGCCGTAACCGCTAGCTTTGCCTCCTTTCTTTCCATTTATACAATTTTCTATTTGTCCACTACTCCAACTCATCCTTGCTTTCTATCAATTTCACATACGCCATTTTTTTGCTTCCATCTTCTCTTGAATTTAATCATTCCACCACCAGTCCACTCGATGCCCACCATGGCTACCCCGCGAGACCTCTAGCTACCTCCAGATGCAACTGGTCATCTTGTCGCATATATCGGCCGCATCCCCACTACTCCCCCAAGCCCCCTTGGTCATTAACCTCTCCTCCATCTCTTTTGCACTAGCCATGGTCAAACTCCCCCATTTGATTCTTATCCTGTCATCCATACCCCTCATGTTCGTCTCCATATTGATCTCTAAATCCATCACCAAAAGCTTATGTCAGGTTGTAAGATACTCACTCAGAATAATCTTGTAGTCTTAACAAAGACTGTTGTCAACGTTCCTAAGGAGCAAAAAGTTTATCTAGGTCTTAGCCACCGAGCTACGGAAAGTCACCAAGTGTTCATCCTTTTTCACGAACCTCGAATTGGATATCACCATCCCAAAAGTTTTAGCGAACTCCAAGAGTGAGACGCCTCCCCCGTTTATGTCCCCAAGGCTAAAGCCTCCATGCACGTCATCATAACCCTCAGAAGTGACCCGATATGTCCATTGAAATTTCCTTCTACAAATAACCTCCTAGTATGTGGTATACATCCAACCACCTTGTCCAAATCCTCTCAAAAACACCTATTCTCCTCCTCGTCCAAGCTCGTCTGCGGTGCGTATGCACTAGTAATGTTCATAGTAGACCCTGTATCTACCAACTTAATCGCCATCATTCTGTCATTGACCCTCCCAACCTCTACCACTTGATCCCTTAACTCATTGTCTACCAAAATGCCTACCCCATTCCTATACCTTGACCTACCTGAGAACCATAAATTATACCCGTCCACATCTTTAGCCTTAGGTCCGACCCATTTAATCTCCTGGACACAGACTATATTAATCCTCATTTTCTTAAGAATCTTAATTAGCTCTATGGACTTCCCCGTTAAAGTATCAATGTTTCAAGACCCTATTCTCAGCCTAAAATAACCCTTACCCCACTTACCCCCCTTAAACCTCGCCCCCGTCACTGACTGAGAACATGAACTTAGTTTACCATCAGTTATCAAAGCCATTAAAGCGGATTTAAACCAATAGGCTAATCAAAGATTTACACCTAAAACAGGAACGCTAAAAATGATATAACTATATGCAAGAACGTAATATACTAAGGGCAGGAATCAATATAATATGAAACAAATTTGACAACCAAATAAAGATAAATTAGCAACAAGAATGAAGACCAGAGAGATGGAGCTTGAATGTTTTGCGGAAGACTGGAGAGATAGAGCCCAAATGCGCGTCGTGACAAATCTAATCTCAACGGTCGTGTTCCGGTAGTTGATGCTTTGGATATATATCTACTGGTACCTGCAAAATCAGAGCAATTGGAAACAAAAAGGGAAAAGGCAAGAGATAGATGTAGTAGGGTCACCTTAGAACCGTCAGGGAACCGCCGAAATAAGTTGTCGGCGATGCAATGGTGGTCGTTGTGGTTGCTGCTGGTGAGTAGCAGTATGCGAGAGTAGATATCCCAGTCCCATAGGTTTATGTTATTAAGTCTTGCCTTCATCGGAAATAGTTCATCCAGACGAAATCGCCTGTGTACTATGCAACTGCAGTTGACAGAACATGTTCTCTATCGGGAAAACATTGTTCATGGCCGAGTAATCGCTTCATTACCGAATCGCTTTCATCTTGAGATCTCGTTCATCGATAATGTTCACCATCGATTCTTTGCTTCACCGGCGTCAGATCAGCTTAGTAAAAATAGAAACAAAGAAGAGTAGAAGAAGAGGAGAAGCAGATGTAAAAAAGAGAACATGCCGAAAAAAGTTGCAGGCGTAGTAATCCGGCGGCGTTACCTAGTCATCGGGATGGTTACCGTCAGGGAAAGGAGGTGGGGATGGGGATATGACTTGTTCACTACTGGGATATTGTTCATTATCGGAGTTGCTTTTTTCACCGACGTTGGATCAACTTAGTAAAAAAAGAGAAACAGAGAAGAGTAGAAGAAGTAGAGGAAAGAGAGAGAGAAGCAGAGATAAAAAAGAGAATATGCCAGAAAAAGTCATCGGCATAGTAATTCGGCGGCGTTACCTGGTCGCCGGATGGTTACCGTCAAAGAAGGGGGTGGTGATGGGGATATGACTTGTTACCGTTGGGGAGAGATGAGAGAGAATTTCCACACTTCCGATCTCCTATGAAGTCAACAATTCTAACAATCCAAAAACAAGTATACATCAAAACAAATACTTATAGATTAAAGAATCTACAAACAATGAACCTCAAATTGAAAGGGGATACTAATTATGCAAGGGAAAATGAAATTTAGATAAAGGTGCAATGCCAAGATTAGCGTCAGATAAAGTAGGGGAAAATAAGACAGAGTTATAAATGGAAAGAAATCAATGATACATAGAACCTTTATGTTGCCTTTGACTCAGAACAAGGTAGCAGTTCGCCGGAGAAAAAAACCCGATCAGATTCGAGGACGTCGGAATTCGGCTTGGCGGCGGCGGAAGTGGGACAAGAGAGAGGGGATAAAGGTTGGGGTTGGGGTTTAGGAGAAATGGGTGAGAGAGAGACGAGAGATAAGACGTAACTTACCTGGTCATGGAGTGGATGATTCTCCGGCAACAGTGGTGGCGAGGAAGTGGAGACGATAAAGACGATGGTTAGCAGGGAGAGAGGCAGATTAATTTGCTTTCAAAGATCAAGAACGAAATATATAAGGGTAACTTACATAAATAGCTATAGTTTCTAGGCTTCTAACCAATAGTAGCTACTTTTTTCTTAATTAATAAACCATCACACATTTGGTCGTTGACACTATTTCCTAGTATTTTTATTTTTTCTCGGTATTTACAAATTTTGGCAGTAAAAAAATTGAATTTTATTATTTTAATATATATTTTGGCGGTAAAGTTTTAAATAAATTTGAATTAATTTAATTTAAATATAAAACAATTGAGGGAAATCATTTTAATACATAATATCGAAACATTTACAATTGTAACTAAAATATAACTAATTAATCGAATTATGTTACAAATCTTTTTGCTCTCAAATGTGTCCAAAACAAAATGAGCCTAAGTACATATTATCCAACATCATGAAGGTGGCACAACTTCTGTAGTACGAAGAATCTTTGAAAAATGATGCGCTCACTCAATCCGGACCTCATCAAGCTCATGTTGTGAAAAAACTTCTTTTCCATTGTACTGTTAAACACAATAGAGATCAATTAAAATTTCTAATCATAATTAGGCCATTCTAATGTAATTACATCCAAATATAATTCAACATGTTAGATCAATTATAATACACAATAGAAATCAACTAAAGTATATATAGACAAGTACATAAACAATAAATAATGTTAGATACTTACATAATGATTCATTGCAAGCACAACTGGCAATCAAATCCCCTTAGATCTAAATAGTGCAATCTTTAGCCTAAGAAACTTCTCCCTTTTTATAAAATCACATTGTCCCATTACATAAGTGATCAATGCTTATCCAAATTTAAAATAATGTGAGTAAATAGAGAGATGAAGCCAAATAAAAACAAAGAGAAATAAGATACTCCACTTCATATTCAAAACTCGAAGACAGAATGAAATAGATTTCAAAAGAAAACTAAAAAAGAGGGCTGAAATTTCCAGGTTGTACCTGAAGGCGGGTATTCCTAAAGTTTGAAATCTCAAGCAGTGATTTGAGTTGTTGTTGTCCAATCACACAGGCAGCACTAGCCATGAAACCAACAATAACAACATGTGATAGAAAATCAACCAGAAATCCTAACCTGTAATTAATTAAAACCTCTATATAATTAACACTAACATTCATTAACTGCTGTTAGTAAATTTTAAAGTTAAACTTACCTGAGTAGTCCAAAGGCAGTTTGAAAAGTACCCGCGAAGAAGGTCACAGTAAGTACGAACTTTCGATATGCAATCGCATTAACAATAGGATCTTCAAGTTTCTGAATCATTGAGGTTCCATATTGTTCAAAGCCTAAACAATCTGCACAGATAAGAATGTTACAAAAGATGGCCTTTGGAAGTCAAGAGTACAATTTAGATTTCTTCAATTACTCCCAAGGCAGCTATAGGACTTGATACTAGGTTCCATATTGTTCAAAGCCTAAAAAGATTACTATCCGCAAGAATTTATTAACAAACAAGTGTTCTTAAACCATTTTTAGCCTATACATATTTTAAACAGATCATAAATGGTTTTACATATAGAAAACAGGCTCAACAAGAGATTATATAGGCCATTAACTACTTTAATATCTATTTTGTTACTCTTAAAGTCACTCTAGAACAGGTTCATAGCCACACCAAACAACATCAACTCAAATCCACTCTACGCTAATTAAAAAAAAAAGAGCACATAAAGAGACATACTTCATATATTAAGTACACATGTCCTCAAACATACCTCACAAATCAAAGTAATCATTTTTGGACTTATATTAGCACTAACTATTCCTTAATCAATGATGATCATTCACATATATTGAACTATACTAGGGATACTCATAAAAATAAACTAAATAGATTTGTAACTACAAATTGCACAAAGAATCCCCAATCAGGGACATACATCATAAACATACATTACTTTAGGCTAATCCTAACTTAAACTAAACTAATGACAATCTAATGAACACAAAACACTTAATGAACTAACTAATCATGATAAAAATTACATAATGCATTTAAAACCTATTAAGTTGGATTACCTTTTTTGGAGGCAGTCTAGGAACGAAGGGAGGGTTTGTTCTTCACTTCAACACCACAATTCACTCGCACAAACAAAAAGGGAGAGGAGTTAGAACATAGTTTAGTGGAAAATTTCCCTCCTAATCCATCACAATCAATAGAAACTAGATATTAAAACGAAATCAGAAAAAACGAGGACAAGGGGAAACCTTACATGCGATAGGGATGGGGTTCAGTGGTGTGGAGGTGAAAGCAATTCTCGGCCATGAACGGTCAACGTACACCTACACCATTACCTTTTCTGGTATGGAGACAGAGAGAGAGCAAGCAATCGCGGCTAGAGTTCCTAGCTAAGCGTAATGGAACTCAAATGGGTGTTTACGCGTATAAACAAAGGTTTGGACAAAAGGTTGGGTTGGGTCACGGTCTAATTGAGCCGGATCCGACCAATTTAAAATAAATAAAGACCCAAAATCTATTTTTAGACAAGGTGAAATAATAAATACCACATTTTGCAAATCGGGTATGGGCCGGTTTTATGTATTGGATCGGGTCAACTAAAAAAAATGGGTCAACTCTATAAAACTGTCACACAACATGTGACAGTGCAAATAACTATCATATGACTGTCATAAATTTATGGCCGTTTATATAACTGTCACACATATGTCATAAATGTCTGTTGACCAAGAAGTTAAAGGAAAAACTGTCATACTATATGACAGTTGGTAAAACTGTTACACTCTGACTGTTACTGTAAGTCATTTTTCTTATAGTGTTACCACATTTATCTGAGTTCATACATGGAATATTGGAGCTAATTAAAACCTTCCTTTATTGTAATTTGAAATCCAACATGTCATTCTAACAACTATTAAGACATTTCATTATGGTTACTAATAATAACCACTTGATAAATTTAATTGGCAATCCAGTGCCTTTTTTTAGTATAACCATATAGTATCCAGAACCTATTGGCCCGACTAATTCAGATTCACGTCGCATAGGGCCATATCACTCTTTACCAAGAATTTCTCTATTCCCGAGGCGTAAAATGAAAAAATGTTTGACCTTCTGACAGTACATTAGGGACCACCATTTCTCTGTCTTCTCTTCTCTATTTAAATCCAATGTTTTGCTCTTTCATTTCCACCACCTTACATCAACTCATTATCTCATTCTCCTACTTCAACTCTCTTTCTCATTTCTCTCTCTACATTCTTTTATCTATACTCCAAGTCGGATTTGGTTCTTGAAACTTTTTCTTCATTTTCCCCGTTGTTCTTGCTCAAACCTTCTTTTTGTTTTCTTTTCTGTGGTTAAGAAACACTTTTGTTTTTGGTGACTACTACCGGTTAGAGGCTTGAAACTCATAAATTGTTCATGTTTGAAGCTTATTCACATGTATATTCCTTAATTTTTCTTTCCCTTTTTCCCTCTTCATCTGATACATGTCAAATGTTGTTACATTTCCTGGAGATGTGGAATTCAATCTTCCAGAACAACATAACATGACCATATAGTGCCCATGGTGGTATAATTTCTTCATTAGCAGATTCACCTTCAAAAGAAATCATAGATTCAGTGAGTCATGACCAATAGATCAAAATATGACGATGACTTTTTTTTGTAGATCAAGATACAAGAGTCATTCTTTCTTCTTTCTCTTATCTAAATTCCATCAATATCTGAATGAAACCACAAACTACATACACCTTACCCTTGTTGGTTGTTGGCGGAGTGGTGTATGTAGTTGTGGTTTCATTCAGATATTGATGTAATTTGGATAATAGAAGAATGACTGTTGTATCTTAATCCACGAAGAAGAGTCATTGCCTGATTTTGGTCCACTTGTCATGACTCACTGAAGCTATGATTCCTTGAAGGTGAATCTTCCACGAAGAAATTATACCATCATGTGCATTATATGACCATGTTATGTTGCTCTGGAAGATTGGATTACACATCTCCAGGAACTGCAACAACATTCGACAGGTATCAGATGAAGAGGAAAAAAGAAAAAGAAAAATCAAGAACTATACATGTTAATAAGCCTCAAAGATCGAACAATTTCATCTGACACGGTAACTACTCAATTTGGAGATCTAGTATTTCTAATTCCCTCAACAGAGAAGTCATTAAGCACTATGGAAGACATGAGTAGGAAAGCAGAAATGCTCAGATGAAATCAATATACAATCAACAATTTCTTTATTGAGATAAAAGATCTAATAATATTGTTTTTATAAACTTCCCAATTTAAGTTCATTTAATTATTTAAGTTTAGACTTTGATGTGTACTAAATGTTATATAATACACAAGTCTAATTAACATTTTAAATGTCAACTTCCAAAATAGAGTAGAGGAGTTTGGAATAATAGTCAAAGTTTGTGATACAACATTTCAGATAACTCATTACACTGGTGATAAAAGAGCAACCTGATGCACTAAGCTCCTGCTATACGCGGGGTACAGGGAAGGGCCGGATCACAGGGGTCTATTACACTGGTGATGCACCAAGAATATTTCCACCTTCCTTAGTCCGAAATGCACCCTTGTTAGTTGTTAACGAAATGGTGTATGTAGTTGTGGTTTCATTCAGATATTGATGTAATTTGGACAAGAGAAAAAATAATATTATAAGTTAAATAGTAAATAATGTGTGTGTATGTATTTATATATGCTATGATGTCATTCCTTGCGAAAACCATTGAAATATTACAGAATGATCTAAAGAGGGTCATAACTTAATCAACTTGCGTCCAATTAGGCTATATGATCTTTGTGGTATCTATAACTATTCGGTTAGCGTCTTTCACTAATGAATCACGACTTTTTCAGAGCATTACTATTCCTGAGTGAATGTTCGGTGATTTATGCCATGTCAGATAAGCAAGATATGCGGTAGATGGGGGGCTTTCCTTCTCGTTCCCTTTTATATGTGCCATGACGCTCATGGACAACTTATCTCTAATTGGATTTCCTTTTCTAACTGGATTTTTTTCTAAATATGTTGTCTCGATTCCTCAAGGTTGTATGAGATGTAATAGTAGTTGAAAAATCTCCCGTCCCGAGTAGGCTTAAGCCATTCCTTTACTAAATAATTCTCACAATCTTAGAGAAAATCTGATGTGGAGCCCAGACTAGTCAACAATGTGAAATGCCTTCCTTTTTTTTCTTGATTTAAGTGATGTAGTCTTATTCGATGAATGGAAGTGAGAAGGCAGAAAAGGTAAGTAAAGGATATATAAGCTTTATATATATATATATATGATTGATATATATATATATATATATATATATATATATATATATATATATATATATATATATATATATATACGTGTAATGCGCGTGCACAACCCTACTATATATATAAGGGTACAATAACATACCCAATGAAATCCCACAACATGGGGTCTGGAGAGGGTAGAGTGTACGCAGACCTTACCTCTACCTTGGTAGGTAGAGAGGTTGTTTCCGAAAGAAACCTCGACTCAAAACAAAGCATAAGCACAAGCAAAGCAAGAAAAATGGTCAGACCCTGACAAGAAATTTAAAGCAGTATGAAAATGATGGTAGCAAGAACAAATAAGTCATGATAGTGCATTCTGAAAAAGGAAGCAGTAACTAATGCATGTAAATAAGATAAACAAAGTACATTAAAGAACACATAGCAACAGAATCAAACGACAGGGGACTATAAAGAAATATTATGCTTACTAGTATGATAGTTTAAGCAGTCCTATAATAATAACACTACAACTACCAGTATGTGAGCGTAAGTATGACTATGCTCAACTACCTACTACACATATATCCTAATCCGTGTCCTCCGTAACCTTTTATCTAAGGTCATGTCCTCAGTAAGTTGCGCCTGCACCATATCTCATCTAATCACATCTTCTCTTTACTTCTTCGACATACCTCTACTCCTCTTGAACCCGTCCATAGCCAACCTCACACCTCTGCACTAAGACATTTGTATTTCTCCTCTGCATATGTCCGAACCATCTCAACCTCGCTTCCCGCATCTTATCCTCTACCGAGGTCACTCCCACTCTATCCCAAATATCATCATTTCTAATCATATCCCTCCTTGTATGCCCACACATCCATCTCATCATCCTCACCTCCATAACTTTCACCTTTAGGATGTGCGAAGTCTTGACTGGCTAGCACTCTTCCCCATACAACATAGTTGGTCTAACCACCACCCTATAGAACTTGCCTTTAAGTTTTGGTGACACCTTTTTATCTCATAAGACTCCAGATGCAAGCCTCAATTTCATCCACCCTGTCCCAATATGATGTGTGACATCGTCATCAATCTCTCTATTCCCTTGGATAATATACCTGAGGTACTTGAAGCTTACTTTCTTTGGAATGAACTGGGTAACAAGTCTCACCTCCACACCTGTCTCAAAGGCACTCCCGTTACTGAACTTACACTCCAATCATTTTGTGTTGTTCCTACTCATACTGAACCCTTTAGATTCCAGAGTCTGTCTCCATATTTCCAGCTTATCAATTACTCCGCTACGAGTCTCATCAATCATGACTATGTCATCTGTGAATAACATACACCATGGCACCTCCTCTTGAACTTGTCGCGTCAGTTCATCCATCACCAAGGCAAATAGAATGAGCTAAGAGTTGATCCCTGGTGCAACTCCATTATCACTGGAAAATGCTCTGAGTTTCTTCCTATTGTTTGTAGCCTAGTCTTGGCACCATCATACATATTATTGATCTCCTTAGTGTATGCCACGAGTACATCTATAACCCCCAAACATCTCCATAGGACCTCCCTAGAGAATTTGTCGTATAAATTCTCGAGGTCGATGAAAACCATATGTAAGTCTCTTTTTCTCTCCCTATACTGCTCCACCAACCTTCTAATAGGATGAATGACTTATGTAGTCGAATGCCCTGGAATGAATCCAAACTGGTTCTAAAAAATAGTCACGCCTCTTCTCACCCTCATTTCCACGATCAATTCCCAAACTTTCATAGTGTGGCTTAGCAGCTTGATACCCCTATAGTTGTCGCAACTCTAGATGTCACCTTTGTTATTGTACAAAGGAATAATTATACTACACCTCCATTCTTCGAGCATTCTCGTTGTACTAAAAATGACGTTAAACAACTCAATCAGCCACTCCAAACATGTTATGTATGCGCTCTTCCAAAATTCAACTAGGATCTCATCAGGCCCGGTCGCTTGTCCCCTATGCATCCTATGAATAGCACCCTTAACCTCCTCAACAATAATGCTTCTACAATATTCAAAATTTTGGTACCTTCCGGATTGCTCCAGATCTCTCAGCACAATGTATTTATCTCTTTTTTGTTCAAGAGTTTATGGTAGTACGACTGCTACATCCGTTTAATATACGCATCATCCACTAGTACTTTGCCATCCTCATCCTTGATGCAACTCATGTGATCTAGGTCACGGACCCTTCTCTCCCTCGCCTTCGCTAGTCTGTATAATTTTTTATCCCCGTATTTTCCCTCTAATTACTCATATATGTGTTCAAAAGTCGCCATTTTCGCCACCGTAACCTCTAGCTTTGCCTCATTTCTTTCCATTTATACAATTTTCTATTTGTCCACTTCTCCACCCCATCCTTGCTTTCTATCAATTTCACATACGTCACTTCTTTTGCTTCCATCTTCTCTTGAATTTAATCATTCCATCACCAGTCCACTCGATTCCCACCATGGCTACCCCATGAGACCTCTAGCTACCTCAAAAATGCAACTGGTCGTCCTGTCGCATATATCGACCGCATCCATACTCCCCCAAGCCCCCTTAGTCATCTACCTCTCTTCCATCTCATTTGCACTAGCCATAGTCAAACTCTCCCATTTGATTCTTAGCCTGTCATCCACACCCCTCATCTTCTTCTTCATCTTGATCTCTAAATCCATCACCAAAATCTTATGTCGGGTTGTTAGATACTCACTCGGAATAATCTTGCAGTCTTTACAAAGACCGTTGTCAACGTTCCTAAGGAGAAAAAAGTTTATCTAAGTCTTAGCCATCGAGCTACGAAAAGTCACCAAGTTCTCATCATTCTTCATGAACCTCGAATTGGTTATCACCATCCCAAAAGTTTTAGCGAACTCCAAGAGTGAGACGTCTCCCCCGTTCCTGTGCCCAAGGCTAAAGCATACATGCACGTCGTTATAACCCTCAGAAGTGACCCGATATGTCCATTGAAATTTCCTCCCACAAATAACTTCATAGTGGGTGGTATACATCCCACAACCTCTTCCAAATCATCTAAAAACGCCTCTTCTCCTCCTCGTCCAAGCTCGCCTGTGGCGCGTAGGCACTAATTATATTCAAAGTAGACCTTACAACTACCAACTTAATCGCCATCATCCTGTCATTGACCCTCCCAACTTCTACCACCTGATCCCTTAACTCGTTGTCTACCAAAATGCCTACCTCATTCATATACCTTGACCTACCCGAGAATCATAACTTATACCCCTCCACATCCTTAGCCTTAGGTCCTACCCATTTTATCTCCTGGACACATACTATATTAATCCTCAATTCTTAAGAATCTTAACTAGCTCTATGGACTTCTCCGTTAAAGTCACGATCTTTCAAGACCCTATTCTCAGCCTAACATAACCCTTACCCCCACTTTCCCCCTTAACCCTCACCGTCGTCCCCGACCGAGAACATGATCATAGTCTACCATCAGTCATCAAAGCCACTAAAGCCGATATAAACTAATAGGCTAATCAAAGGTTTACACCTAAAACAGGAACGCCAAAATGATATAACTAAATGCAAGACCGTAATATACAAAGGGCTGGAATCAATATAATATGAAACAAATTTAACTAGAAAACAAAGAGAAATTAGCAATAAGAATGAAGACCAGAGAGATAGAACCCAAATGTTTGGCGGAAGACCGGAGAGATAGAGCCCAGATGTGCGTCGTGACAAATCTAATCTCAACAGTCGTGTTTCGATAGTTGATGCTTTGGATATATATCTACTGGTAGCTGCAAAAGTAGAGCAATGGGAAACAAAAAGGGAAAAGGGAAGAGATATATGAAGTAGGGTCACCTTAGAATCGTCGGAGAACCGCTGAAATAAGTTGTCGGCGATGCTGCTGCTGGTGAGTAGCAGTGTGCGAGAGTAGATATCCCAGTCCTGTAGGTTTTTGATATGAAGCCTTGCCTTCTCCGGAAATAGTTCGTCCCTACGTAATCGTCGGTGTACTGTGCAACTCCAGTTGATAGAACCTGTTCTCTGCCGGGAAAACATTGTTCATGGCCGGAGTACTATTTATTGTCGGAGTACTGTTCATACCAGGATAATGTTCACCGACACTGTTCACCACTAGAGTTATTGTTCTTACCGGCGTCAGATCAGCTTAGTAAAAATAGAAACAAAGAAGAGTAGAAGAAAAGGAGAAGCAGAGGTAAAAAATAGAACATGCCGGAAAAAGTTGCAGGTGTAATAATCCGGCAGCGTTACCTAGTTGTCGGGATGGTTACCATCGGGGAAATGAGGTAGGGATGGGGATCTGATTTGTTCACTACTGGGATATTGTTCATCGTCGGAGTTTCTATTTTCACCGGCATTGGATCAACTTAGTAAAAAAGGAGAAACAGAGAAGAGTAGAAGAAGATGAGGAAAAAGAGAGAGAAGTATAGGTAAAAAAGAGAATATGCCGGAAAAAGTCGTTGGCATAGTAATTCGGCGGCGTTACCTGGTCACCGAGCAGAGTGGATTACCTAGTCACCAGATGATTACCGTCGGAGAAGGGGTGGTAATGAGGATATGACTTGTTACCGTTGGGAGAGAGGAGAGAGAATTTCCACACTTCCGATATCCTATGAAGTCGAAAATTCTAACAATCCAAAACAGGTATACAACAAAACAAATACTAATAGATTAACAAATCTACAAAAAATGAACCTCAAATTGAATGGGGATACTAATTATATAAGGGAAAATGAAAGTTAGATCAAGGTGCAATGCCAAGATTAGCGTCAGATAAAGTAGGGGAAAACAAGACAGAGTTATAAATGGCAAGAAATCAAGGATACATAGCACCTTTATGTTGCCTTTGACTCTGCACAAGGTAGCAGTTCGCCGGAGAAAAAAACCTGATCAGTTTCGGGGACGTCGGAATTCGGCTTACCGGCGGCGGAAGTGGGACATGAGAGAGGGGATAGAGGTTGGGGCTGGGGGTGTAGGAGAAATGGGTGAGAGAGAGGCGAGAGATAAGAGGCATTGTTGCGGGAAATCATTTTAATACATAATATTAAAATATTTACGATTGTAACTAAAATGTAACTAATTAATCGAATCATGTTACAAATATTCTTGCTCCCAAATGTATCCAAAACAAAATGTTTTACAAAATAAAATGAGCCTAGTACATATTATCCAACTTCATGAAGGTGGCACAACTTCTGTAGTACGGATAATCTTTGAAAAATGATGCACCCACTCAATCCGGACCTCATCAATCTCATGTTGTGAAAAAACTTCATTTCCATTGTACTGTTAAACACAATAGAGATCAATTAAATTATTTAATCATAATTAGGCCATTCTAATGTAATTACATCCAAATATAATTCAACATGTTAGAAAAATTATAATATATAACAGAAATCAATTAAAGTATATATAGACAAGTACAAAAACAAGAAATAATATTAGATACTTACATAATGATTCATTGTAAGCACAATTGACAATCAAATCCCCTTAGATCTAAATAGTGCAATCTTTAGCCCAAGAAACTTCCCCCTTTTTTTATAAAATCACATTGTCCCATTACATAAGTGATCAATGTTTATCCAATTTTAAAATGATGCGAGTACACAAAGAGATGAAACCAAATAAAAACACAGAGAAATAAGATACTCCACTTCATATTCAAAACTCGAAGACATAATGAAATGGATTTCAAAAGATAACTAAAAAAAGGTTGAAATTTCCAAGTTTTACCTGAAGGCGGGTAAGCTCAACAATTTTGGCGGTATAGGCCCAGAGAACAAATTATTATCTATGTTTCTGCAAAACAAGAAAGTGATCAAATTACAAGCATAATGTTGCGATATTTCTAAGTTCTTACGCAAGTCTACGTATCGTTCAAGTAATAAAGATCTGTAAGACCGAGTTTATCGTCCACAGAGACTGGTTTGTCAAGTACCGGTTATCTATCCTATGGTATCTATTTGGTTGACGTTCTTTAGTTTGAGAATTATAACTAAGAATTATGACTAAGTGCAGAAAATAAACTAAAGATTATAATACTTTGGGTTTATAACAGTTATGAAGGAAATAAGGCTTCCAATCTCCTCAACTATCCACTCTTTTACATGTTAATGCAATGCTAATGACTCTTCTTCTTATTAAGATAGCAGGTTAACTAATTTGTCATTATATTCCGGTTAGGACATAAAAGAGTTCAACCTTGTGGAGAAACCTTCTATATTTCTATGATAGATTTTACCACACAGGAGGATTAAGAACAGTAACCTTAAATACTACACAAGTATCGGGGTACTTTCGTCCATGATTTTAACCTGTGTCTAAACAACTACAGCATATTCAAATCTTCCCTCTCGGATCTCGATTCGAAATCATATAAGTGATGACAATTAGTGATCAGTTAATTATCAAGCAATCAAAACAATATTGAATAGATCTTAATATGCTAAAGAAGTACTCAATAACTATGCATTAACTATATTAAAGAGCTATTAGCTCCTAAACATTGTCATGTCAAGAAATAAATTACAATCCAACATAAACTGAAATAAAACAAAGGAAAGAAAAAGAACTTGAACAGAAGATGTCTCCAATCTTGTGTTGTAGCCTCCTTTCTTGCCTCCACAAAGTATGATATAGATTATGGTATAAGGTCAGGGTTTAGGGATTTTATAGCTGAGAAAAAATGTGTTTCGGATCCTCAAAATTGTGTCAAATCGGCCCAGAAAATCAGATTTTCTGCCGCGGCGCCCCAAGTCCTGCGCCCAAATGTTAGGCCGATTTCCACGTGCTCACGCAAGTGTATGTATCGTTCACAAGTAATATAGTCTGTAAGACCGAATATCGTCCACAGATACTGGTTTTTAATTACCGAACATCTAATCTATTTTATCTATTTGGCTAACGATAGTTTATTTTGGGTTTTATCTATGAACTACTAGAGCAATTGCAAGAGTTAACTAAATATGCTTTGATTTAAATCAGTTATGGTGGAGATAGGACTTCCAATATCCTCAACTATCCACTCTTTTCAATCCTTAATGCAATAATAATGACTTCTTCTACGTTAAGATAACAAGTTAACTAGTGTGTCTTATATTCTGGTTAGAATTTATAAACGCTCAACCCCAGTGCAGAAACCTTCTATATTTCTATGATAGATTTTACCACATAGGAGGATTAAGAACAATAACCTAAAATTCTACACAAGTATCGGGGTACTTTCGTCCGCGATTTTAACCTATGTCTATTCAATTACAGCATATCCAAATCTCTCCTCTCGGTTCTTGATTCGAAACCATATAAATTATGATAATTAGTGATCAGTTAACTATCAAACATTCAAACCAATATTGAATAAATCTTAATCAAGTGAACAACAAGAAACCAAACTAATGCATCAATTCATGAAAGCGAGTTTCAAGAGACTCAATGGAAAGCCCTAATTAAGAGTTTAGCTCCTAGCCATAGACATGCTAAGAATTAATACAAATACCAACATAAACTGAATTGAAAACAGAGAAAAGAAAGAAAAATACTTAGAACTAATGTCTCCAATCTTGTAGCCTCCAAGAGTTGTGTTGTGGAATATGTTCAAGGATGTTCCCAGCTGCCCCCCTTTAGGTCAGGGTTTTAGGATTATATAGTTGAGAAAAATTGTGTTTCGGACTATTTTGCCCTTTGAAAATCGTCCCAAAAAATCAGAAATCCCAACTCGGCGATGTGTCCCTGCTGAATGGCGCCACAGCGCCGAAAATACTGCCAAAAATCAGACTCTGCAGGACAATTAGCGTCGCGGCACTGCTGGCAGACGCCGCGGCGCCTGTGACATTCTTTGGCCATTTTTCTGTTTCTGTGTCATTTTCTCGTCCGGACTTCGTCTGATTTCTTCTATACTTTCCGGGACTTCTTAGAATTTATTTATAGGCCTTTTCTTGTGCAATTACACCTCAATTAAGCTCAATTCATATTCTTTTTGTCATTTCTCCCTTTAGAACCGCTGTGACTCAAAAGAAAGATAAACGACCCTAATACTATACTAAACACAAACAAAATAAGTAAAATACTAACTAAAAATGACTCAAAAGTGTATATAAAATATGCCTAACACCAAATCAGACCCCTCAGTATTATTGGCGCCGCAGCGCCGGCGACGTGACATTCTGAAATTGCGTCCTTTTTTCGTCCGGACTTCGTCTGATTTCTTCTATGCTTCCCGGAACTTCTTAGGCTTTTCTTGTGAAATTTCATCCTCAAAAGTAGTATCTTCTCCTGTATGACCGTTGTGACACAAACGAAAGAAAAACACACCTAACACTGTACTAAACGCAAAATAAAAGAGTAAAATACTAACTAAAAATGACTCAAAAGAGTTTATAAAATACACTCAACAAACACCCCCAAACTTACACTTTACTCGCCCTCGAGTAAAACATTAAACAAAAACAAAAACAAAATAAAATAAAAGACTCAATGAAATGGATCAAGTAACTATAGTAATTCTTCTTCAAAATCATGGATGAAAGTTGAGATAATATGTTAGAACATACATAACATGAATATTCAGCAATCTAGAATTTCAAATTACATATTTTGCTAATTCAATTATATCATAATCACTGAGAATACAAACACCTAACCTATGCATGTCAATTTCATTCTATTTTTCCCAAATCTCTATAGACTTGTTTACTTGCTATTCTCCACTAATCAAAGACATACACATTAAAGATCATCGGGACTTTCAAAGGTTGTAATGTAGGCTTAGACAGGGGTAGGTAAAAGTATGCATTTAGGCTCGAATTACGTACCATAAGCATTTTTCATTCAACTTTTTTTCCTTCTTTTTGACTTTCTTTTTAGTCCCATACCTATTTTCTCCCTCTTTTCTTTTGAGAGAATGAGACACATTATAAACAACAAGCACCCTCAAACTTCAACGTTTGCATATTTTTCTTTGGGGTGCATCAAATTTTCACTTTCTTTTTATTGTTTTTTTCAACACTTCTCATTCCAATACTTTTTCGTTATTACTTATGACATAATAGAGGAATCATAGGGTGTCAAACAAAGATATTATTTAGGCTCAAAGGGGCTGACTAGTGATACAATTTATGTCAGGGTATGTAATGAATGGTCAGAAGGGCTAACAAAGAAATATCTGAATCATCTCCCTAAACATGTATATCTTAACTATTTCGCCTCAAATAACAAGCAAACAGATTTTCTAGATATTTTTCAACCTTTCCTTCCATAATTGACATCACATAGGCTAAGCACAAATACCCCAAGTAATTAGATGTCATGAATTTTTGGCATTCTAACTTAAGCACACAGATTGTCGCTTTTAATTCCATTACATTATCCCACATTATCCATTCAATATTTTTAGCAACTACAACATACATGATCCATAAAAAAAATTATGACTCAAAAACACATAAAACAGACTAAACATAATAAAAAAAAACTCCAAAACAAAACAATAAAACAAAATAAGACACCCTTCCAAACTTAATCGATACATTGTCCCCAATGTGTGAAGACTAAAAATAGGGACAACTAACTGACACAACACAACGGTCATAACGGAGGTCTGAGATGAAATTCTTGAAATTGCACAGCATTTGTGATTTCTGAACTTCTGGCGCCGCGGCCCTGCATGTGGGCGTCGCGATGCTGCTGCCAATTTTTCCCTTTTTCCAGCATTTTTGATCCTTTTTCTGCTCAGGGTTTTCTAGCATTTTTTATCCTTTTTCTGCTCAGGGTCAGTTCCTAGTCCACCTGCCATCAAAACATAAGACAAAAACCAAGACCGTGAGACTGTTCAAGACAAAATAAAATAACTAAAACAAGAACTGAAATAACATAATTAAAAACATTGGGTTGCCTCCCAAGTAGTGCTGTCTTTAACGTCTTTTAGCCGGACATAATTTTCTACTAAATTAAGGGGGTAGAGTATCCCCTTCGCATATCCATCTCAGTACCATTCTCTTCCTCTTCCTCCTCTTCTTTTTCACAAAGTTAATTTCAGGAGGGTTCATTCTCTTTTCAACATTCACTGGTTCTTTGGCCTTACTCTCAGGTTCCACATTTTTCTTTAATGGTACCCCATGAGCATCAGTACTTGTGAGGCTTTTCGTAGAGATATTTCCTTCAATGACTCCAATAGCAAAACATCTATCATGTATTTGCGGCTCAAGTGGTGGCTCGAACACTTTTAAGGTCATCTCTTCATCTTACACTCTGAGCTTCAACTCTCCATTCTCAACATCAATAAGTGCCCTCGCTGTGGCTAGAAATGGTCTCCCAAGGATGAGGGGCATATCTTTATCTTCTTCCATGTCTAGGATGATGAAGTCGGTAGGAAATATGAATTTACCCACTTTAACTAGCACATGCTCAATTATACCATGTGGATGTTTTACTGAACGATATGCTAGCTGCAAGATTACTGTTATAGGCTTAGCTTCACCTACTCCAAGCCTTCTAAACACAGAGAGGGACATTAGTTTGACACTTGCTCCTAAGTCACACAGGGCTTTCTTGCATGTCACATTCCCTATGGTGAAAGGTAGGGTGAAACTCCCTGGATCTTTCAACTTAGGGGGAAGTCTCTTTTGCAAGATAGCACTGCACTCCTCTGTCAGCGCTATTGTCTCATAGTCTGCCAGCTTCATCTTCTTAAACATGATGTCTTTTATAAACTTCACATAAGCTGACATTTGCTCCAAAGCTTCAATGAACGGGAGATTGATATGAAGATTTTTGAAGACCTCTAAAAATTTGGAAAATTGCTTGTCTAAGGACTTCTTTCTGCAGTCTTTGAGGGAATGGAATTCTGTCTACATATTCCCTCATTACTGTCGGTGGAGCCTTCTCTAAAATAGGGTGGTCCTCAGTAACCTCCTCTTTCTCTGCCTCAACTGCTTTCTCTAACTCACTCTCTTTTTCAACCATTGACTGGGGTGCTATCTGCTCTAACTGTTTCCCACTCTTCAAGCTAATTGCAGGGCACTGTTCTCTTGGGTTCACCACAGTGTTACTAGGGAGGCTCTCCTGAGGTCTGTCATTCAACTTCTCTGCCAACTGCCCCATTTGAGTTTCCAAGCCTCTAATAGATGCCATAGTTTCGGTCATGAATTCTGTTGTCTCCTTCATAAATTGTGTCTGGGGCGTTGGTGGAATGATTCTGGGCGTTAGCCAAGGTTACTATTGCTGCTCTTATTTCTTTTATTTCATCTGACCTCTCTTGTGGGGCTGGTGGGCTGAACTGTTGTGAAGATGTGTCTTGATTTCTCTGTTCTTGCTGAAACTGCCCCTGAAATTGAGGTTGCTGCCCTTGGTCATTCTTTCATGAGAAATTTGGATGATTTCTCCACCCCTGATTGTATGTGTTAGAGTAGGAGTTGTTGTAGCGCATCTGAAAATTCCCCACTGCCTGAACCTGCTCCATAGGCACATTGTTTGGATCCACTGCTATGCACCTATCAAAAGTATGTGTACCCCCACAAATCTCATAGCTCATTGGTGTCTGAACAGCTTTAACGGGCATAATATTCTGTTGCATAACGAGTAGTACCACACCGTCCATTGTAGAATATGTGGACCAACATCCACTTCTCAATCCCATGGTGCGTACACTTTATCTGTAGATCTTTGAACCGCTCCCATGCCTCATACAGTGATTCTCTCTCTAGCTGATAAAAGTTATTCAACTCTCCTCTGAGCCTTTCTTCTTTAGATGGAGGGAAGAATTTGGCAAGAAATTTCTGCGCCAAGTCTTGCCATGTGGTAATGGAGTTCACCTCCAATGAATTCAACCAGCTCTTTGCTCTATCCCTGAGTGAGAATAACATCATTAGTAACACCATTGTACTTAAAGGTTGCACACAGCTCCAGGAAGTTTGCTAGATGCAAATGGGGATCTTCTGACGGTAACCCCCCAAACTGGACTGAACCTTAAACCATGAGCAAGATTTCTGGTTTTATCTCAAAATTATTAGCTTCCACCGCTGGAAGCCTGATGCAAGTCTGCACCCCTATAATAGTAGGCATCACATAGTCCCCCAAGCTCCTTTCTGCAGGAACTTGTCTTAAGACAGACGGTAACTCATCATTCACCAAATTATTGTTCAGCTGATTTTCCATTGCTAAAGAAACAACAATCCTCTTGTCTTTCCTGTTCTGTCTGCACAATCTTTCAATTTCAGGGTTCAAAGGGATAAGAGTGTCTGCTCCTCTCCTACTTCGCATAAACTAAGATTTCTGAAATTGATCAAAACAACAAACAGATCACGACAGAATGTTCTAAAATCAAAATAATAATAAAATAAAAAATAGAAAATAAAAACCAAATTAGAAATAAGAATAGATAATTCGATATCAACAGTACGTCAGTCCCTGACAACGGCGCCAAAAACTTGTTGCGATATTTCCTAGTACTTACGCAAGTGTACGTATCGTTCAAGTAATAAAGATCTGTAAGACCGAGTTTATCGTCCACAGAGACTGGTTTGTCAAGTACCGGTTATTTATCCTATGGTATCTATTTGGTTGACGTTCTTTAGTTTGAGAATTATAACTAAGAATTATGACTAAGTGCAGAAAATAAACTAAAGATTATAATACTTTGGGTTTATAACAGTTATGAAGGAAATATGGCTTCCAATCTCCTCAACTATCCACTCTTTCACGTGTTAATGCACTGCTAATGACTTTTCTTCTTATTAAGATAGCAGGTTAACAGAGCTCAACCTTGTGCAGAAACCTTTATATTTATATGATAGATTTTACCACACAGGAGGATTAAGAACAGTAACCTTAAATACTACACAAGTATCGGAGTACTTTCGTCCATGATTTTAACCTATGTCTAAAAAACTACAGCATATTCAAATCTCTCCTCTCGGATCTCGATTCGAAATCATATAAGTGAAGACAATTAGTGATCAGTTAATTATCAAGCAATCAAAACAATATTGAATAGATCTTAATATGCTGAAGAAGAACTCAATAACTATGCATTAACAATATGAAAGAGCTTCAAGAAGATTCGACGAAAAATCCTACTGAAGTAATTAGCTCCTAAACATTGTCATGATAAGAACTAAATTACAATCCAACATAAACTGAAATAAAACAAAGGGAAGAAAAAAAACTTGAACAAAAGTTATCTCCAATTTTGTGTTGTAGCCCCTTTCTTGCCTCCACAAAGTATGATATAGATTATGGTATAATGTCAGGGTTTAGGGATTTTATATCTGAGAAAAATTGTGTTTCGGACCCTAAAAACCGTGTCAAATTCGGCCCAGAAAATCAGATTTTCCGTCGCGGCCCTGCTGGCTGGCACCGCGGTGCCGGAAGTCCTACGCCCAAATTAGACCCCTCAGTATTATTGACACCGCATCCCTGGCGCCTGGCGCCGGCGACGTGACATTCCAAAATTGCGTCCTTTTTTTATCCGGACTTCGTCTGATTTCTTCTATGCTTCCCAGGACTTCTTAGGCTTTATTTCTTAGGCTTTTCTTGTGAAATTTCATCCTCAAAAGTAGTATCTTCTCCTGTATGACCTCTGTGACACAAACGAAAGAATAAAACACCTAACACTATACTAAACGCAAAATAAAAGAGTAAAATAATAACTAAAAATAACTCAAAAGAGTGTATAAAATACACTCAACACATAACATTGAACATATGATGACATAGTTGAAATCATTATCTATAATGATGTAAATTTTATTAGTCCAGAATATTACAAATCTGTTAGAGCAAGATATTGCAAAACGTCAAGGATCCCAGAAAGCTGATTGTTCTGCAATTATCTGTGAATAGCCAAAAGTAAATATTCAAAAATGGAGTATAAAAATCATCGTAAGTACATTCACAAGTTCAGTCCAACAATTATGTTGCTTTGCAGTTCCATAAGATATATCTTCCCAATAAAACCAACTTAACCAAACTTTACAGAATTAATTTCATATATTTTGACTCTGCAATCAAACTACAACACAACTTTTTGAGAAATAGAGTACAACTACAAGACTACCAATGTTGCAACTGCTTAACTCATTCACGTATTTAAGAGCAATTGTGGATCATCATGCTTAAGGTATTGCTCCATATGTGCTACATGTATTACAATGACCAGCTAAAATGCATCTCTCATAAAGAGATGAATCATAAAGAAACCAGACAAATAGCTATCCACTAGTGACAAAATGCATCAACAAATAACTATCTATTTTGAATCTACTACCAAAGATATGGAACCATTTTTGTCATTTTATCATCTTTCTTCTTTACAACATTTAATGTTTACGCCAATATTATTATCACAACTTTTCATTTAATCCACTAAACTTGTCTTCTTCATTCAATATGGAAAGAGGGTAACAGGGAGTAACTACAGTTATAAAGGATATAGTTACTTGCCAGATAGTACTTGGTGGAAAGAATGAAGATCAGAAATGAACTCCCAATTATAAAGCTAAAAGGACTCAACTGCCAAAACAAACAGTGGAGTTAGCTCACTTGTTGGAAAAAACACAGATATTATGTTGTAGAAAGAATGAAGAAGACAAAAAAGAAAAAATTGAATTACAGTATGCATTGAGTTGCAATAGAAGTTAACACATATATGATATCAGTCTTGTTTGTAAAGTTTGAAATCTTAAGCAGTGATTTGAGTTGTTGTAGTCCAATCACACAGGCAGCACCAACCATGAAACCAACAATAATAGCATGTGATAGAATATCAACCAGAAATCCTAACCTGTAATTAATACCTGTACATAATTAACACTAATATTCATTAACTGATGTTAGTAAATTTTAAAGTTAAACTTACCTGAGTAGTCCAAAGGAAGCTTGAGAAGTACCCGTGAAGAAGGTCACAGTAAGTACGAACTTTCGATATGCAATCGGATTAGCAATAGGATTTTCAAGTTTTTGAATCATTGAGGTTCCATATTGTTCAAAGCCTAAACAATCTGCACATATAAGAATGTTACAAAAGATGGCCTTTGGAAGTCAATAGTACAGTTCAGATTTCTTCAATTACTCCTAAGGCAGCTATATGACTTGATACTAGGTTCCATATTATTCAAAGCCTAAACAAATTACTATCCGCAAGCATTTATTAACAAACAAGTGTTATTAAACCATTTTTAGCCTATACATGCTTTAAACAGATCATAAATGTTATTTACATATAGAAAACATGCTCAAGAAGAGATTATATAGGCCATTAACTATTTTAATGTCTATTTTGTTACTCTTAAAGTCACTCTAGAAAAGGCTCATAGCCACACCAAACAACATCAACTCAAATCCATTCTACTCTAATTACAAAAAAAGAGCACATAAAGAGACACTTCATATATTAATTACACATGTCCTCAAACATGCCTCACAAATCAAGGTAATCATTTTTGGACTTATATTAGCACTAGATATTCCTTAATCAATGATGATCATTCACATATATTGAACTATACTAGGCATACTCATAAAAATCAACTAAATAGATTTGTAACTACAAATTGCACATAGAATCACCAATCATGGACATACATCATAAACATACATTACTTTAGTCTAATCCTAACTTAAACTAAACTAAAGGCAGTCTAATGAACACAGAACACTTAATGAACTAACTAATCATGATAAGAATTACATAATGCATTTAAAACCAATTAAGCTGGATTACCTTTTTTGGAGGCAGCCTAGGAATAAAGGGAGGGTTTGGTCTTCACTTCAACACCACAATTCACTCGAACACACAAAAAGGGAGAGGAGTTAGAACAGAGTTTAGTGGAAAATTTCCCTACCAATCCATCACAATCAATAGAAACTAGATATTAAAATGAAATCAGAAAAAGCTATTTGTCATAAATGTATGTTGACCAAGAAGTCAAGGAAAAAAGCATACATGTGTGATTTGCAAAAGCAAATCACACTGATCACAGTAAGTCATTTTTTTTATAGTGTTACCACATTTATCTGAGTTCATACATGGAATATTGGAGCTAATGAAAACATTCCTTTATTGTAATTTGCAATCCAACATGTCATTCTAACAACTATTAAGACATTTCATTATGGTTACTATTAATAACCACTTGATAAATTTTAATTGGCAATTTAATGCCTTTTTTTTAGTATAACCATCTAATATCCAGAACCTATTGGCCCGACTAATCCAGATTCACGCCGCATAGGGCCATATCACTCTTTACCAAGAATTTCTCTACTCCCGAGGCGCAAATCCGAGATCTCTAGTTAAGTGTGGAGGGATCTCATTCATCCTATTATATCAGTCGTGCAGTCATGCAATCTAATTAAGGGAAACCGGTGAACTAAACTCCCAGTATGCGTGTTGCCCGGGGAAGAGTCGGATCACAAAGATCTATTGTATGCAGTCTTGCTCTGTATATCTGCAAGATGTTGTTTTCACGGCTTGAACCCATGACCTCATGATCACATGACAACAATTTTACCAGTTACGCCAAGGCGCCCCTTCAAGTTGTACAATCCAATTACTTAAAAAAATGGTATCTAATTAACAAAAAATTAGTTTCTTACCAAAGCTCTAGAATCTTATCACTTCATATATCTTACTTGACAACCACTTTTTGGTAACTACTTTTTGGAATTAATTAGTTGCCAAAATGAAAAAATGTTTGACCTTCTGACCATACATTAGGGACCATCATTTCTCTGTCTTCTCTTCTCTATTTAAATCCAATGTTTTGCTCTTTCGTTTCCACCACCTTACATCAACTCATTCTCTCTTTCTCTTACTTCAACTCTCTTTCTCATTTCTCTCTCTACATTTTTTTGTCTATACTCCAAGTCAGATTTGGTTCTTGAAACTCTTTCTTCATCTTCCCCATTGTTCTTGCTCAAACCTTCTTTTTGTTTTTTTTTGTGGTTAAGAAACACTTTTGTTTTTGGTGATTACTACCAGTTAGAGGCTCGAAACTCGAAAATTGTTCATTTTTGAAGCTTATTCACATGTATAGTCCTTGATTTTTCTTTCCCCTTTTCCCTCTTTAACTGATACCTGTCAAATGTTGTTACAGTTCCTGGAGATGTGGAATTCAATCTTCCAGAACAACATAACATGACCATATAGTGCACATGCTGGTATAATTCTTCATTAGCAGATTCACCTTCAAAAGGAATCATAGTTTCAGTGAGTCATAACCATTGGATCAAAATATGTCGATGACTTTTTTTTGTGGATCAAGATACAAGAGTCATTCTTTCTTCTTTCTCTTATCTAAATTCTATCAATATCTGAATGAAACCACAAACTACATACATTATACCCTTGTTGGTTGTTGGCAGAGCGGTGTATGTAGTTGTGGTTTCATTCAGATATTGATATGATTTGGATAATAGAAAGAAAAAAGAATGACTGTTGTATCTTGATCCACGAAGAAACGTCATTGCCTGATTTTGTTCCACTTGTCATGACTCACTGAAGCTATAATTCCTTGAAGGTGAATCTGCCACGAAGAAATTATACCATCATGTGCATTATATGACCATGTTATGTTGCTCTGGAAGATTGGATTCCACATCTGCAGGAACTGCAACAACATTCGACAGGTATCAGATGAAGAGGAAAAAAGAAAAAGAAAAATCAAGGACTATACATGTTAATAAGCTTTAAAGATCGAACAATTTCATCTGACACGATAACTACTCAATTTGGAGATCTAGTATTTCTAATTCCCATCAACAGAGAAGTTATTAAGCACTACGGAAGACATGAGTAGGAAAGCAAAAATGCTCAGATGAAATCAATATACAATCAACAATTTCTTTATTGAGATAAAAGATCTGATAATATTGTTTTTATAAACTTCCCAATTTAAGTTCATTTAATTATTCAAGTTTAAACCTTGATGTGTACTAAATGTTATATAATACACAAGTCTAATTAACATTTTAAATGTCAACTTCCAAAATAGAGTAGAGGAGTTTGAAATAATTGTCAAAGTTTGTGATACAACATTTCAGATAACTCATTACACTGGTGATAAAAGAGAAGCCCGATGCACTATGCTCCCGCTATGCGCGGGGTCCACGGAAGGGCCAGACCACATGGGTCTATTACACTGGTGATGTGCCAAGAATATTTTCACATTCCTTAGTCTGAAATGCACCATTGTTTGTTGTTAACGGAAGGGTGTATGTAGTTGTGGTTTCATTCAGATATTGATGTAATTTGGACAAGAGAAAAAATAATATTATTAGTTAAATAGTAAATAATGTGTGTATATATATATATATATATGATATGACGTCATTCCTTGCGAAAACCATTGAAATATTACAGAATGATCTAAAGAGGGTCATAACTTATTCAACTTGCATCCAATTAGGATATATGATCTTTCCTTGTGGCATCTATAACTATTCGGTTAGCGTCTTTCACTTAATGAATCACGCCTTTTTCAAAGCATTATTATTCCCGCGTGAAGGTTCGGTGATTTATGCCATGTCGGATAAGCAAGATATGCGAAAGATGGGGGATTTCCTCCTCGTTCCCTTTTACCTGTGCTATGATGCTCATGGGCAGCTTATCTCTAATTGGATTTCCTTTTCTAACTGAATTTTATTCCAAAGATGTTGTCTCAATTTCTCAAGGTTGTATAAGTTGTAATAGTAGTTGAAAAACCTCCCATCCCGAGTGGGCTTAAGCCATGCCTTTACTAAAGAATTCTCACCATCTTAGAGAAAATCTGATGTGGAGCCCAGGCTAGCCAACAATGAGAAATGCTTTCCTCTTTTTTCTTGATTTAGGTGACGTGGTCCTATTCGATGAATGGCAGTGAGAAGGAGGAAAAGGCCGTAAAGGGCTAAGCTAAGGGATATATATATATACGCACAGTGCGCGTGCACAACCCTACTATATATATAAGAGTACAATAACATACACAGTGAAATACCACAACATGGGATCTGGGGAGGGTAGAGTGTACGCAGACCTTACCTCTACCTTGGTAGGTAGATAGGTTATTTCCGAAAGACCATCGGCTAAAAATAAAGCATAAACACAAGCAAAGCAAGTGAAACTATCAGACCCAGATAAGAAATTTAAAGCAGTATGAAAATGATGGTAACAAGAACGAATAAGTCATGATAGCGCATTCTGAAAAAGGAAGCAGTAACTAATGCATGTAAATAAGATAAACAAGATAAACAAAGTACACTAAAGAACACATAGCAGCAGAAATCAAACGACAGGGGAATATATAGCAATACTACGCTTACTAGTATGATAGTCTAATCAGTCCTACAATAATAACACAACTACCAATATGTAAGCGTAAGTATGACTATGCTCAACTACCTAATACACTTCTATCCTAATCCATGTCCTCCGTAACCTCCTATCTAAGTTTATGTCCTCAGTAAGTTGTACCTACACCATATATCATATAATCACATCTCATCTTTACTTTTTCGGCATACCTCTACCCCTCCTGAACCCGTCCATAGCCAACCTCACACATCTGCGCTGAAAAATTTATGTCTCTCCTCTGCACATTCCTGAACCATCTCAACCTCGCTTTCCGCATCTTATCCTCTATTGAGGCCACTCCCACTCTGTCTCAGATATCATCATTTCTAATCATATCCTTCCTTATATGCCCACACATCCATCTCATCATCCTCATCTCCGCAACTTTCATCTTTTGGATGTGCGAAGTCCTGACTGGCCAACACTCTTCCCCATACAACATAGTTGGTCTAACCACCACCCTATAGAACTTGCCTTTAAGTTTTTGTG
Source organism: Przewalskia tangutica (assembly GCA_029844215.1). Lineage (NCBI taxonomy): Eukaryota > Viridiplantae > Streptophyta > Magnoliopsida > Solanales > Solanaceae > Przewalskia > Przewalskia tangutica. The sequence continues at coordinate 14,791,923 of CM056738.1, forward strand.
GCACCTTTTTATCTCATAAGACTCCATATGTAAGACTCAATTTCTCCACCATGTCCCAATATGATGTGTGACATCGTCATCAATCTCTCCATTCCCTTGGATAATATACCCGAGGTACTTGAAGCTTCCTTTCTTTGGAATGAACTGGATAACAAGCCTCACCTCCACCCCTGTCTCAGGGTCGCTCCCGTTACTGAACTTACACTCCAAGTATTGTGTTGGTCCTACTCATCCTGAACCCTTTAGATTCCAGAGTCTGTCTCCAAATTTCCAGTTTATCATTCACTCCCCTGCGAGTCTCATCAATCATGACTATGTCATCTGTGAATAACATACACCATGACACCTCTCCTTGGATTTGTCACGTCAGTCCATCCATCACCAAGACAAATAAGAATGGGCTAAGAGTTGATCCCTGGTGTAGCCCCATTATCACTGGAAAGTGCTCTGAGTTTCTTCCTATTGTTTGTACCCTAGTCTTGGCTCCATCATACATATCCTTGATCGCCCTAGTTTATGCCACAAGTACACCTATAACCCACAAACATCTCCATAGGACCTCTCTAGGGACTTTGTCGTATGACTTCTCGAGGTCGATGAAAACCATATGTAAGTTTTTTTTCTCTCCCTATACTGCTCCACCAACCTTCTAATAATATTAATGACTTATGTCATCGAACACCCCAGCATGAACCCAAAATGGTTCTCGAAAATAGACACGCCTCTTCTCACCCTCATCTCCACGACCCTTTCCCATAACTTTCATAGTGTGGCTTAGCAGCTTAATACCTCAATAGGTGTCGCTACTCTAGATATTACCTTTGTTCTTGTAAAAAGGAATCATTGTACTCCACCTTTATTCTTCGAGCATTCTCATTGTCTTAAAAATAAAATAAAACAACTCAATCAACCACTCCAAATATGTCCTACATGCGCTCTTCCAAAATTCAACTGGGATCTCATCAGGCCTGGTCGCTTGTCCCCTGCGCATCCTATGAATAGCACCCTTAACCTCCTCAATCATAATGCTTCTACAATATCAAAAATCTCGGAACCTTTCTGATTGCTCCAGATCTCCAAGCACAATGTATTTATCTCCTTTTTCGTTTAAGAGTTTATAGAAGTACGACTGCTACCTCTGTTTAATATGAGCATCCTCTACTAGTACTTTTTTGTCCTCATCCTTGATGTAACTCACGTGATCTAGGTCCCGGCCCCTCCTCTCCCTCACCTTGTCTAGTCTTTACAATTTCTTATCCCCGCATTTTCCCTCTAATTCCACATACATGCGTTCAAAAGTCATCATTTTCGCCACCATAACCGCTAGTTTTGCCTCATTTCTTTCCATCTTATACAATTCTCTATTCGTCCACTTCCCCACCTCATCCTTTCTTTCTATCAACTTCACATACACCGATTTCTTTGCTTCCACCTTCTCTTGAATTTAACCATTCCACCACCAATCATCTCGATGCCTACCATGGCGACCCCGCGAGACCTCTAGCTACCTCCAGAATGCAACTGGTCATCCTGTCGCATATATCGGTCGCATCCCCACTACTCCCCCAAGCCCCCTTGGTCATCAACCTCTCCTTCATCTCATTTGCACTAGCCATGGTCAAACTCCCCTATTTGATTCTTAGACTGTCATCCACACCCCTCCTCTTCTTCTCCATATTGATCTCTAAATCCATCACCAAAAGCTTATGTCGGGTTATAAGATATTCACTCGGAATAACCTTACAGTCTTTACAAAGATCGTTATCAACCTTCCTAATGAGCAAAAAGTTTATCTAAGTCTTATCCACCGAGCTACGGAAAGTCACCAAGTGCTCATCCTTTTTCATGAACCTCGTATTGGCTATCACCATCCCAAAAGTTTTAGCGAACTCCAAGAGTGATATGCCTCCCCCGTTCCTGTCCCTGAGGGTAAATCCTCCATGCACGTCGTCATAACCCTCAGAAGTGACTCGATATGTCCATTGAAATTTCCTCCTACAATTAACTTCTCAGTGGGTGGTATACATCCCACCACCTCATCCAAATCCTCTAAAAAACGCCTATTCTCCTCCTCGTCCAAGCCCGTCTGCGGCGCGTAGGCACTAATAATGTTCATAGTAGACCCTGCAACTACCAACTTAATCATCATCATCATGTCATTGACCCTCCCAATCTCTACCACCTGATCCCTTAATTCGTTGTCTTTCAAAATGCCTACCCCATTCCTATACCTTGACCTACCCGAGAACCATAACTTATACCCGTCCACATCCTTAGCCTTAGGTCCTACCCATTTTATCTCCTGGACACAGACTTTAATAATCCTCATTTTCTTAAGAATCTTAAATAGCTCTATGAACTTCCCCGTTAAAGTCCCAATATTCTAAGACCGTAACTTACCCCCATTAACCCTCGCTCCCGTCCCCGACCGAGAACATAACCCTATTCTACCAACAGTCATCAAAGCCACTAAATCGGATATAAACTAATAGGCTAATCAAAGGTTTACACCTAAAACAGAAATGCCAAGAATGATATAACTAAATGCAAGAACGTAATACACTCAGGGAAGGAATCAATATAATATGAAACAAATTTGACAGCCAAGGAAAGATAAATTAGCAACAAGAATAAAGACCAGAGATATAGAACCTGAATGTTTGGCGAAAGACCGGAGAGATAGAGCCCATATGCGCGTCGTGACAAATCTGATCTCAATGGTCGTGTTCCTGTAGTTGATGCTTTGGATATATATCTATTGGTACCTGCAAAAGCAGAGCAATGAGAAACAAAAAGGGAAAAGGGAAGAGATATATGAAGTAGGGTCACCTTAGAACCGCTGGAGAACCGCCGAAATAAGTTGTCGGCGATGCAGTGGCTGCCGTTGTAGTTGTTGCTGGTGAGTAGCAGTGTGCGAGAGTAGATATCCCAGTCCCGTAGGTTTCTGATACGAAGCCTTTCCTTTGCTGGAAATAGTTCGTCCAGACGAAACCGCTGGTGTACTGTGCAACTCAAGTTGATAGAATATGTTCTCTGCCGGGAAACATTGTTCATGGCCCAAAGTATTGTTCATTGCCAGAGTATTGTTCATTGCCGAGATATTGTTCACCTCCGGAGTTGCTGTTCTCACCGGCGTCAGATCAACTTAGTAAAAATAGACACAAAGAAGAGTAGAAGAAGAGGTAAAAAAGAGAACATTCCGGAAAAAGTTACAGGCGTAGTAATCCGGCGGCGTTACCTACTCACCGGGATGGTTACCATCGGGGAAAGGTGGTGGGGATGGGGATCTGACTGGTTCACTACTGGGATACTGTTCATCGTCGGAGTTGCTATTTTCGCCGGCGTTGGATCAACTTAGTAAAAAAAAATAGAAACATAGAAGAGTAGAAGAAGAAGAGGAGAAAAAGAGAAGATAAGCAGAGGTAAAAAAGAGAATATACCAGAAAAAGTCATCGGCATAGTAATCCGGCGGCGTTACCTGGTCGCCGACCGGAGTGGATTACCTAGTCATCGGATGGTTACCATCAGAGAAGGGGTGGGGATGGGGATATGACTTGTTACCGTTGGGGAGAGAGGAGAGATAATTTCCACACTTACGATCTCCTATGAAGTCGACAATTCTAACAATCCATAAACAAGTATACAATAAAACAAATACTAATAGATTAAAGAATCTACAAACATGAACCTCAAATTGAATAGGGATACTAATTATGCAAGGGAAAATAAAATTTAGATAAAGGTGCAATGCCAAGATTAGCGTCAGATAAAGTAGGGGAAAACAAGATAGAGTCATAAATGGCAAGAAATCAAGGATAGATAGCACCTTTATCTTGCCGCTGACTCGGCGCACGGTAGCAGTTGGCCGGAGAAAAAAAACTGATCAGTTCCGGGTACGTCGAAATCCGGCTTATCGGCGGCGGAAGTGGGACAAGAGAGAGGAGATAGAGGTTGGGGTTGGGGTGTAGGAGAAATGGGTGAGAGAGAGGCGAGAGATAAGAGGCAACTTACCTGGTCGTCGGAGTGGATGGTTCTCCGGCGATGGTGGTGGCGAGGAAGTGGAGACGATAAAGACGATGGTTAGAAGGGAGAGAGGCAGATTTATTTGCTTCCAATAATTATTACAACTTTCTTAACTATCTTTTCTTATCATTTTATTTCCTTGTTAAAAACCATTGCTCAAACATCAAAGTGGAGAATGAAGTCAATAGGAAGGGGTATTTTAAGTTTGAAAATATGTGGTTTAAGCATGAGGCATTCATGAGCACAGTGGAAATTACTTGGAACTCCTATGACTTTAACGGAAGGCCTGATGTGGTTCTAGCAAGAAAATGAGGAAGTTAAAAGAAGATTTAAAGAAGTGGAACAAAGAAACATTTGGGCACTTAGGAAGAAGAAAAGAGCGCATACTGGAACGAATGCAACAACCAGAATAAAGGGAGCAAAATATGAGTCTAGATAGTAATCTGGGAGACAGTAACCAGGAAGGGACAAAAGCTTCTAGGAATACTTTAACAAGAGAATTGTATGATATAGCCAAGGCCGAGGAGATTCATTGGAGACAAAAGTCTAGATTCCTATAGATCAAGCATGGAGATAAAAACACCCAATTTTTCCTCAAAGTTGCAAGCTCAAATAGAAGATACAATTGCATTGATAAGCTGGAAATAAATAGAGATATCATAGAGGGGAAGAACTTGATCAGAAGTCACATTCTAGAGTTCTTTTTCTATAAAGAACTCTTCTCTGAAAATGAGAATTTGAGACCTTCTTGGGAGTGTTCAGATTTGTCAAGCATCAATGAGGAGGAGAAATAATGGTTAGAAAGGCCTTTTGAAGAAGCAGAGGTCACCAGGGTATAGAAGATGATGGAAGGGGACAACGCACCAGGTCCTGATGGATTTAACATATGTTTTTCGAGAAATATTGGCACATAATAAAAGAAGATGGGTTGAAAATATTTTAGATTTTCTACAATGAAGGGGAATTTATTAGAAGTTTTAATTCTACATTCATTGCTTTGATTCCAAAGAAGAAAGGGGTTGCCAGCATCAAAGACTTCAGACCTATTAGTCTCTTGGGTTGTGTCTACAAGTTGATAACTAAAGTGTTGACTGAGAGATTGAAGTTAGTGATCAGTAAACTTGTTTTTGTAAATCAGAATGCCATTCTGAAGGGTAGGCAGATTTCAGATGCTGCACTTTTGGCAAATGAATGTATAGACTATTATTGGAGAAACTACCAGGTGTGGTTTTCAAATTGGATTTAGAAAAGGCCTATGACCACATCAGTTGGCCTTGCCTGTTGAAGTTATTGGAAAAAAATAATTTTGAAGGGAAGTGGATTCAATGGATAAAGTTCTATATCTCTACTGACAAATTCTCAATCCTTATCAATGGAAATCCAACTGGTTATTTTAATTATTTTTTTAGAAAAGATAACACTTGTATATTCATCCAAAGATCAGACCTGCCACAAATAGTTGCACGTCCCCATAGTTACAGAAGAGTATTCAGAAGATATTTAATCCTATAATAAAAACGTATATAGAACCTAAGACCTTCATAAATGATTCTAGATCTTCCATATACTCATATTTACACCAAAAGTATAATAAAGCAAGACGATTCATTTTCATCTTCTGTAAATTCAAAACACCTAAGGTTCCTTTCACTCCAACAGCAGATGCAATCTGGTATAATTTTTCATCTCTCTGTAGCCAGAAAGGCTGCCATAGCTATTTCATATCTCCAGGACTTGTACAATTTTCTCAAGAATAATCCATGATATCCCTTTCAAATTGATGAATAACCTTCATATCTGGAATGTAATATTGCAATGAATAAAAAGGTGACTAACAATCTCTGATTCTTCTCCACAAAAGAAACACCTTGGACAAAAATTAAAACCCCTTTTCATGAGATTTTCCTGAGTCAGTACATCCTGCTTAGCTAGTAGCCAGACAAAACAAGAAACTTTGTAAGAGATCTTAGCTTTCCATATCAATTTCCATGGCCAGTGATCAATCTGTATTCTGAAAATGTTAAAAGTCTTGCATGCCTCCTTTACAGAAAACTTGCCTACTTTGTGATTCTTCCAAATTAGGTAGTCTTCAACATCGGATTGTCTATTAAATTGCTCCAATGTCTTGTAGAAATCTTCTAGTCTCTGAATCTCCCAGACATTTAGTAGTCTTCTAAAATTCAAATTCCACCCCTGATTAGACCATAGAGGCATTTTGTTGTTGGTTGAGGATGTAAATATCTAGCATGTCATTGAGGCCTTCCATAGCAATGATAAATAGGAAAGGATACAGAGGGTCACCTTGTCTTAAACCTCTCTGAGAAGGGAAGAAATCTGTTGAAGTTCCATTAATGAGGATAGAAAACATCACTGAACTAATGCAAAATTTTATCCACCTGATCTATCTAGAACTAAAGCCTCTCTTAGCCAAAGTTTTTAAAAGGAAACTCCAGTTGAGGTGATCATAGTCTTTCTGTATATCCAGCTTGCATAGAATACCTGGCTCATTGATCCTCAGTCTTGAGTCAACACACTCATTTGCCATATGAATATCATCAATTATATGTCGTCCTTTAATGAAGGCCAGTTGATGGTTATCCATCAATTTGTGTATTACCTTTTTAAGTCTTTCTGTTAATTATTTGGAGATGATTTTGTAGATGCTACCTATCAAGCTGATAGGTCTGAAATCTATCAACTCCCTAGCTCCCACCTTTTTTGGAATCAAAGTCACATAAGTAGCATTGAAACTTTTCTCAAAGAAACATCTATCATGAAAGTTTTTACTGCAGCAATCACCTCCTTACCTACCACTTCCCATTATTGAACAAAGAAAGTCATTGTATACCCATCCGGACCAGGAGCTTTGTCTCCAGCACATAGTTTGACACAGTTCCATATTTTTTTGATTTTCAAATTTCCCTTGCAATATTTGATTCTCTTCTTCTGTAATTCTGAGTCCATCTCTAACACCACCAGTTGGTCTCTATGATTCAGTTTCTGAGTATATATTCTGGTAGAATTCAACAATTTCCTTCTTAATTCCTTCAGGGTTCTTAATAGTCTCTCCATCAACATTCAGTTCATCAATGTTGTTGAATCTTCTATGAGAGTTAGCAGTTTTGTGAAAGAACTTAGTATTCTTATCCCCCTTCATCAACCACAAAGCCTTTGATCTTTGTCTCAATGCCACCTCATCCTTCTTAGCAATTTCCTCAAATTCAACAAGTAAAACAATTTTTGAAAAGATTTCCTTTTCATTCAGGACCGTACGTTCATGAATTTCTTCTAGTTCTGCAAGCTGGTTAAGGATGGATTTTTTCTGCAAAGCAAAACTGCCTTGAGTAGTTTTGTTCCATTCTCTCAGTTTGTCTTTAAGTGCTCTCAACTTGAAGGCTAAAGTGAAATCTGGCCTCTCTTCACATACAAAAAAGCTCCACCATTCTTTGACTCTCTCTAAAAAACTCTTTGTGAGTAGCCATCAATTTTCAAATTTAAAGTAGGATTTCACAGGTTACCAATTTCCACTTTGGAGCATAATAGGTGTGTGATCAGATGTGAATAGACATTTGCCTTGCTTCAGAGTCAGTTCTTTAGGGATCTCACAACCATCACCTCTGATTCTGATTCTAGCCCATTTTAGATGGTTTCGAAGTTGTGTCTCTTCCTCTGTCTCCACCCAGCCAGTGCAATAATCCCCAATAACTTTAAATACTTCAGATGATCGGAATTGGAGCGGCACACCCACAACCCTAATCCATACAGAGTTTGGTAAATTTTCTTGATCGATGACCCCCGATAGAGGAGACCACCATTGGAAACTGATGTGGGATTTTCCAATACCATTCCCCTTTCATAACTTTCTCAGCAGTATCTTTGGAGGTAAACTCAAAGAGAAATCGATCTTCATCCATCTCATAAATATTTAGTCCATGAGCCTGCTTCCATGTACAAATAGTCCATCTTCAAAGATCTGATAATGTTAGGACTTCTGACGATGAGAAATGGCCAACTAAACATCTATCAAGAGTACCTTTCTGATGGTGTTCCAGATCCTCCTTTATTTGTATAACTTCTCCCCTCTTTAATGCCGAACCACCAACCACTTCTTTGTTCGACCATTTAAAGCTTCTGATTGCGTCTATGTATTGAAATTCCTTATCCACCAACCTAGGCTCCCCCACATCAAATTTCTTGACAAAGCTATTGATGAATCTACCAATCTTGTCAGCTAGATAGGTCCAACCTGCATTAAAAGATACTTCAGAGATGATTAGCACAACTCTCCTCCTTCCACGCAGATTAACGATGCTGATATACCTGTCAAAACCATTAAAATTCTTGGAGCAAAATGTCTCTGAGAAGCTGTCTCTTCTCTTCCATCTTCTCACTACATTACCTCGCACCTTTGACGCCTCTCTTAAGTTCTGTACTATCCATTCCAGTGTCTTCCTATTAAAGGAAACTCTTCTGATGAAACTCTTACCTCTCTCAGTCCAGTCAAACCAAGGTTCATCATTGTTTGTGAACTTTAATGAAACTCTTATTTTGTCTCATGTGATATCTGTAGTATGTGATTTGAGGAGCTAGGGAGTTAGTTGACATGTATTCTTCCTCCAATTGTTTAGTAAATTTGAATTTACAAAACTTGTAATTAAAGCAATCCATTTTATGTGATACAATTCGCTGTGAAGAGTCAAATTATGAACTTTCAGTTTGAGAAAAGAAAATTTGATTCAGTTTAGGTCCTGCCTTAAGATTCAGATTTACAGTAGATATCAAGGTCCTAAAATATTTCAAAAAACAGAACATTTTAGTAAATCACACCTTATCAAGAAAAAGAAAAAAAACAGAACCTTTTAGTAAGCTGTAGTTAAATATAGTTTAAATCTTAAAAAATGAACCATGTCGCCGATTTTTGAAGTGTAGAGTGGAACTTGTAAGTATTTGCTGGAAACATAGTGAAGTGCCCTTTAAGGCAAAATAAGTGATCTAAAAACAGTAATAGGTGATTAGAAATTGAAAGAATTTCATAATTAGTCACATTTAATTAGATAGTGGAAGCTAGAAAAGAATAAGAAATGATGCAAAAGTGTTTTCCTAGATTAGATATTATGCAATTTTCTCTTCTTGTAGAAACCATGCAAGTCCTCGAAAGGAGATAAAATGAAGTGATCTCGGAGTGTTTGGGTAGTGTGTGTGTGTGTAGGGGGAGGGGGACGTATTTGCCCACCAAATTGTGATGTTGTGATATGGGTTGAATCATGTTTTATGGATCTTTTCTTAAGATGTATATCGTGGATCTTGATAAATTTACTGGTTTCTTGACTCTCTTCTTTTAATAGGTAGAGTTAATCATCTTTGTAAACATTGAATGAGCTTTGGTTACTTATAGTTGTAAACAAATAGGCTCTCTCTGAAAGATATCAATTGAACCATAGTCATAGAGACAAATTTGGTTCCACGTTCTGCCCATTTAATTTCTGAGTGGTTGTCGAGATATGTGGCGATGAACAATGACGTAATCATATGTGCAGCCATTTGTATTGTGAAAGAATAGCAAGTTACATAATTTTGAATTGTCGGGACAATAATTGAGAAGCTTAAATGCCAAAGTTTTGTACTTACACTAGTTTCCAACTTTCTATTATATTATGTTGATAAATCACATGTAAAATTGTAGTAGTAATCTGGATGGCTGACTTTAATTTTACAAATGTATTCAGAATGACCATACAAAGATTGTGATTGCTGGGGAATTGGTTCCTTGATAACCAAATACAGTAGGCCAGAGCCAGTGTATGTCGTAGTTAAGTTGGTTATCTTGATTATGTGTTGCCCATTTTATCCTGTTGCAGCAGGCATAGCCTCTTTTCTAGTCTCATTGAATCTCTTATTTTTTGATGGGTAACTCTAAAATTTACTTCATTTTAATTTGTTGAAGAACCCGAGTAACATAGGTTACAAGTGGCTCTTCCACAGGTCCAGCTTGTTAAAGAATTCATATATCTAGAGTTCCATGTTTCCGTTTCTGACCCTTTTTCTTCAGAGAATGCATTTCCCTTGGCAAGTGGCTATGTGAGTGACCAAGATGCAGTCGCTCATTTTTTCTGTATTTGTATCACCTTTTCAAGTGAAAAATCACAGTGTACAGAGTGTAGTCTAGCCAATCATTGCACTGATAATCAAGCTTTATGAAGTATAACAAATTTACTCTTATCGAAGTTTCGGTTAAATCAGAATTTTTCTTTGCCTTGTAGATAAAACAGAAGATGCATCCATCTATGTATGATGATAATGCTTCTCTTGAGAGAGTGAGATGCAGCAAGCGGGTTCTATTCACTAAAAACCCATTGAAAAAGGTACTTTTTCAGCATTGTCATCCTCAAGTTCTCCAAGTGATGAGGATCTGATTGATGGACCTGCTGATTCTTCTGCAGAGTCAGGAATTGGTCTTTTGTGGAAACAGCGTAGAAAGCGAATACCACTCGGGCAGCAGTTTCAAGCAGATATTCCTGAATGGAGACGGGAGAAAAATGAAAGTGACTCCAAATGGTTGGGTACCCGAGTCTGGCCGCTAGACAAACAAGAACAAAAAAGAATGTTAATTGAAAGAGATCCTATTGGAAAAGGAAGGCAAGATACATGTGGTTGCCAATACCCTGCTTCTTATGAAAACGAACTCTTTGTCGACAGATGAGAGTTTTTGGAATGAAATATTCAAGTTCTTTCCTAACAAAAGCAGGGAGTCTTTAGTCAGGTACCACTTTAATGTCTTTCTTTTACGGCGTAGAGGTCACCAGAACCGGACAAATCCAAGTATTATCGACAGTGATGATGATGAACCACGGTACGGACCTAGAACAAATTGTTTTGGGAGGGATTCTAAATTCTCCATCTTTTGTTCCCCACGGAAAGCATAATTGAATGTTTATATACCACGGCGTTGTTCACAAATGTAAATTGCAGGTTTCTTGTTGTGCAACAATTTATATAGGCAAATATTTTAGAGTCAGTTGCAAAGTGCAGATACATGATACCATCTGAAAATTGTATACTTTGATTTGGCGACAAAGAAGGTTCAAGTATACATTATAAAGTGCAATTTTAAATGGTCATACCATCTGAAAATTGTATACTTTGATTTGGTGGATTTTTCGGTTCAAGTAGATTTTTTTCTTTTTACCTTTTTCAGCATACACAGTTTACTTTTTGTCATTGTTCAAACACTGATCAAGAATGTTACTCTACACTCTACACTTCCAATAGTAGTTTATAAGCTGTAGCACTTGAAAGGAATGAGCTTTACCCACACTCAACAATGAAGTCTGCAAGTTTATGTACACATGCTGCTCTTAACTAATGTTATGATTTGCTGAGGTGGATCTCTATATTATCAGCTGTTTGCCTTTTGTTCTTCTTGCATCTCTGAATTTATTGAGCTCCACAGTCCTTGTATTTGGGATAAGTGATAAATCAATGAATTTATTTTATAGAAGTTGACTATGTTGCTCGGACTCTTTAAAAATGTCGAGGGATACGTGTCAGATTCTCTAAAAGTGGTGAATTTTGGAGGATTTGACATGATTGCGACAATATTTTTTTAGAGTTCGAGCATTATAGCAAGTTACTTTTGGTGTAAGTAAAGTGCAACTTAGGACACTAAGCTCCCCCAATGTGCGGTGTTTGGGGAAGGGCTGAACTATATTGGATCTATTATATACAGTCTCACGTTGTATTACTGCAATGGATTGTTTTCACGACTTTGAAGACCTCTTAGTTACAAGATGACAACTTTTATAGTCTGTTTGGCCAAACTTTTAGGATGACAAAAAGGTTTATATTTTTTTTTAAATGCTTATTTTAAAAAAGTTGAGGTGTTTGATCAAACTTTTAGAGAAAAATAAGTGTTTTTAAGTAGTAGCAGAAATTGTTCTTCAGAAGCTAAAAATAATAAATTTTTTCTAGAAACACTTTTGGAACATTGGCCAAGTACAAAGTACTGTTTTAATATTGGCAAATATCTTTTTCAAATTAATTAGTCAATAACAAACTACTACTACTCTCTAAAAATAATTTTTTCAATAACAACAACATATTTAGTGTAATCTCACACGATAGAGTCTGATCTTTTTCCAAAAATCCTTTTTCGAAATAAATAAATTTTAAAATTTTGACCAATCAAGCTATTAATGTATAAGCTAGTGACACAAACTTCACCGAACGATATAAAAAATGATTGTGGGTAGTGATGGTTAGTTAGATCATGCCAGAAAAGCTAAATTTATTTTACAAAGTTGTGAAGTCTCTATCTTCTATGTTTGTTAAATACATTCTGGATCTAGAGCTTTTCTGAACCAAGCACAGAATATTAATATATTAGTATAACTTATCCAATTTGCAATTTTGCTGCTGTGACTACTACACGATTCAACCCTATTTTGCTATCCTCAACAAAGCAATGCATATAAATTGTATCCACTTTTAGATAATACAAAATTGCAAGCCATGTGCCAAAAAGGTGTTGGTTGGTTCAAACACAATTAATGACATAAAGGGTGATGGTGCAGCTCTGATTACGAAAAAATTAAAGTACTCAAAAGAGGAACTGGGTCACCAAAAGTCACGATCATAATCAAATTTGGGAGTCAGCCTGCGGGGTCATTTTCACGTGTGCGCATTATTGTTGATTAGTCTCTTTTTTCTGGAGTAAGAAATCCAATAGGGATTCAAAATCTACCATAACATAAGGAGAGGAGGATACGCGTAGTACTCTGAATTGTCAATCTTGTTCCTTAGAAAAAATTGTTAAGTTGCCATTTTTAGACTCCAAATCTCATACTTTAATGCCATTTAATATTATTCATAGTGATTTATGGACGTCTCCTGTTCTTAGTTCTATGGGTCATCAGTATTATGTTCTATTTTTGGATGATTATTCTAAGCTTTTATGGATTTTTCCGATAGCGAAAAAATCTCAAGTCTTTTCCATCTTCTTGAAATTTCGAGCATTCATTAGAACTTAATTCGAACGGAAAATAAAAAATATTCAATGTGATAATGGAAAAGAATATGACAATGGGGAGGTTCAGGAGTTTTGTGCAAATTTTTCTTGTCCTCATACGTCTTCACAAAATGGGAAAGCCGAACGTAAAATTCATACCATTAATAACATTATCCGCACTTTATTGATCCATGCTTTCGTACCCCCATTTTTTTGGCATGATGCTCTACAAATGGCTACAGATATTCTTAATATTCTTCCTTCCAAAGGTCTGACATATTCGTCCCCTCTTCAAATTTTATATAATAAGACTCCTTCGTATTAACATCTTAGGATCTTTGGGTGCTTGTGTTATCCACTTTTCTCATCCACTACAATTAACAAACTTCATATCCGTTCTACTCCTTGTGTGATTTTGAGTTATTCGTTGAATCATCGTGGTTATAAATATTTTGATTTATCCTCTAATAAAATCATCATTAATCGTCATGTTATTTTTTATGAATCCCAATTTTCGTTTGCTAAGGTCAATAGTCTCGTGCCTAGTTTGTAGAATTTTTTGAATGATGATATATCCCTGTATATTATTTACCATTTATCGGATACTTCCCACACGAATCGACCGCGGTGGTCCATCGCCACTGGTCCTACCTTACCGTTGTCACTGGGTCCAGCAACTGGGCCATCTACCCAGCCTAGTTATGGCCCAGTTAATTCCTCGATTTCCTGTGGCCTTTCTGGCCCAACTACATCAGCCTCTGTGCCCAGATTCGGGCGAAGAGTTTCACCGTCACGCCAAGACGTCCCGTGTCCCTGAAATTTCCAAAATTCACCCAATTCTGCCCCGAGCCATGATCCAGTCACCCGAAGCCAACGGGGTATTTTTAAACCAAAAAGAAATTTTAATTTAAATTCTAATGTTCTTAAATCGTCACTACTCCGTAATCATGTGTCTGCCTTGAATGACCCGAATTGGAAAATTTATATGACCGATGATTATAATGCTCTCGTTGATAATAAGACATGGGAGTTAGTGCCCCGTCCATCTGGTGTTATTATTATTCAGTCTATGTGGATTTTTGCTCACAAAGACAATTCTGACGGTTCTTTTGCGAGGCATAAGACTCGTCTTGTAGGCTCTAATAAAATCATCATTAATCGTCATGTTATTTTTGATGAATCCCAATTTTCGTTTGCTAAGGTCAATAGTCTAGTACCTAGTTCGTAGAATTTTTTGAATGATGATATATCCCTGTATATTATTTACCATTTATCGGATACTTCCCACACACTGAATCTGCCAGTGGGTCCACTGCCCGTTGGTCCTACCTTACCGTTGTCACTGGGTCCAGCAACTGGGCCATCTACCCAGCCCAGTTATGGCCCAGTTAATTCCTCGGTTTCCTGTGGCCTTTCTGGCCCAACTACATCAGGTACCGTGTCCAGTTCTGGCGATGAGCTCATCGTCACGCCAAAGACGTCCCGTGTCCCTGAAATTTCCAAAATTCACCCAATTCTGCCCCGAGCCATGGTCCAGACATCCGAAGCCAACGGGGTATTTTTAAACTAAAAAGACATTTTAATTTTAATTCTAATGTTCTTAAATCGTCACTACTCCGTAATCATGTGTCTGCCTTGAATGACCCGAATTGGAAAATTTATATGACCGATGATTATAATGCTCTCGTTGATAATAAGACATGGGAGTTAGTGCCCCGTCCATCTGGTGTTATTATTATTCAGTCTATGTGGATTTTTGCTCACAAAGACAATTCTGACGGTTCTTTTGCGAGACATAAGGCTCGTCTTGTAGGCTCTAATAAAATCATCATTAATCGTCATGTTATTTTTGATGAATCCCAATTTTCGTTTGCTAAGGTCAATAGTCTAGTGCCTAGTTCGTAGAATTTTTTAATGATGATATATCTCTGTATATTATTTACCATTTATCGGATAATTCCCACATTGAATCGCGGTGGTCCGGCCCGTTGGTCCTACCTACTGGTTGTCTTTGGGTCCAAAGAATGGGCCATCTACCCAGCCCAGTTATGGCCCAGTTAATTCCTCGGTTTCCTGTGGCCTTTCTGGCCCAACTACATCAGGTATCGTGTCCAGTTCTGGGCCAGTAGGCTCACTGCCTGCTGGCCAGCACGTCCCGTGTCCCTGAAATTTTCAAAATTCACCCAATTCTGCCCCGAGCCATGGTCCAGTCACCCGAAGTCAACGGGGTATTTTTAAACCAAAAAAAAAATTTAATTTTAATTCTAATGTTCTTAAATTGTCACTACTCCATAATCATGTGTCTGCCTTGAATGACCCGAGTTAGAAAATTTCTATGACCGATGATTATAATGCTCTCGTTGATAATAAGACATGAGAGTTAGTGTCCCGTCCATCTGGTGTTATTATTATTCAGTCTATGTAGATTTTTGCTCACAAAGACAATTCTGACGGTTCTTTTGCGAGGCATAAGGCTCGTCTTATAGATTATCGTAAGACTCAACATGTTGATGTAGATTGTGGTGAGACATTTAGCCCGGTGATCAAACCGGCTACCATTCCCACTGTGCTCAGCTTGGCTCTTTCGAAGGCATGGCACATTCATATGCTAGATGTGAAAATGATTTCTTACATGGTGATCTCAAGGAGATAGTCTATATGCATCAGCCTTTGGAGTTTAGAAATCTCAAATATCTTCATCATGTCTGTTTATTGAAGAAGTCCTTATATGGGCTTAAGCAGTCCCAGAGGGTTTGGTATAAAAGGTTTGCAGATTTTGTCTCGACTATTGGTTTCTCTCACAGCAGGTCTGATAATTCGTTATTCATATATCGTCGTGGTTCGCCATTGGCTTATGTACTCGTATATGTGGATGATATTATCTTGATTGCTTCATCTGATGCATTATGTCAGTCTATCATGACTATGCTCAGTTCTGAGTTTGCTATGAAGAACTTGGGACCCTTGAGTTATATTTTGGGGATTGTTGTCACTCGTCATGTGTTGAGTGTATTTTGGTACACTCTTTTGAGTAATTTTTAGTTAGTATTTTACTCTTTTCGTTTGTGTTTAGTATAGTATTAGGGTTATTTTTCTTTTTTTTGAGTCACAGTGGTTCCAAAGGAGGAAATACAGAATTTAGGATGAAATGAGCTCAATGAAGAGGAAATTTTCACAAGCAATGACAAGGAACGGCTTCAAAATGTCCCAAGAAGAATAGAAGAAATCAGGTGAAATCCGGACGAAAACAGGTCAAGGGCCGTGGCGCAAGGCAAGAAAGGGTCGTGGCGCTGATGAGACGCGGCTGAAGGAATTAGGGCCGCGGCGTGAAAATTCCATAGAGCAAGAAATATATTCACCGTGCCAAGAGCCGCGGCTCCTGGACGAAGGGTCGCGGCGCCGCAGAAGAAGAATGCTCCAGTGATTTTTGTCGACAAGGGCGCGCGCTCGAACGGCGGTCGCGCCCGACGCGCATAATTTCCAGATTTGAGTCGAAATTGGCCAAGGGGCGAAAGAGTCTTTTCAACTTTACTAGGGTTTTCTATAAAAGAATAGGGAGGCTGACCTAAAGAAAGGGGGATCCTTGTACATATTATATCACACACATTACAAGACAACTCTTGGAGGCAAGAAGATTTGAGACCTAGTTCAAGTATTTTCTTTTTCTTTTCTTTATTTCAATTCAGTTCATGTTGGATTATATATTAGTTCTTAGCGTGACTATGGCTAGGAGTTAAACACTATATTAGAGCTTTCCTTTTAAATCAATTGAAACTCTATTTCATGAATTAATGTATTAGTTTGATTTATTCTTCAGTTGATTAAGATTTATTCAATAATTGGTATGAATGTTTGATAGAATCACTAATTATCATAATCTATATGATTTCGAATCAAGAACCGAGATGAGAAATTTGGATATGTTGTAAATGAATAGACATATGTTAAAATCACGGACGAAAGTACCCCGATACTTGTGTAGCATTATAGGTTACTGTTCTTAATTCTCCTATGTGGTAAATCCTATCATAGAAGTATAGAAGGGTTCTGCACTGGGGTTGAGTAATTATATATCCTAACCGGAATATAAGACAGTCTAGTTAACCGCTATCTTAACGTAGAAGAAGAAGTCATTCTAGTTGCATTAAGGATTGAAAAGAGTGGATAGTTGAGAATATTGGAAGTCCTATCTTCATCATAACTGATTAAACCTAAGTAATTTAGTTTAATTTCTGCACTTAGTCTTAGTTATTAGATAAAAACCCAAACAAATTAACGTTCACCAAATAGAAACCATAGCTTAGATAATCGGTACTTGATAATCAGTCTATGAGGACGATAACTCGATCTTCCTGACTATATTACTTGAAGCGACACGTACACTTGCATTGAGCACGTGGAAATCGCCTAACAAGTTTTTGGCGCTGTTGCCGGGAACTGACGTACTTTCAATATCGAATTATCTATTCTTATTTCTAATTTGGTTTGTATATATTTGGTTATGTTATTTTATTTCTAATTTGGTTGCTCCAGGAACAATTTTCTAACTTGTTATGCGAGCATCTTTTTATCACTTTTTGTGTTTTTTCTTATTTTCTAGATAAAGCCAAAAAAAGAAGAAAAAAGAAGGAAACACATGGACTACTACTACTATCAGGGGCAGTGGAATCATCAACAACAGTCTAACTCATAGGTTCCACAGGAAGATGAAAATGCGTTGCAGAAAACCATACTCACGCTCACCAAGTGCCAGAATCAGTTTATGGTTGAGATAATGGTGTCCATAAAAAAAATTGAGACACAAATAGGGCAGCTAATGGATATGGTAAGCAATGTACCGCAATAAAATATGCCTAGCGACATAATTGTGGGGAGTGATAAGCAGAGTGAGGAACCTGAACCACAACAAGCTGTTGAGAATGATAATGAATTGAGAGAGATAGTTGGTGTAGAGAAAGAAGAGGTTACTAAGATCCAACTTTTCACCTTTTTGGATTCCTTGGAATTTCTTTTTTCTATACCCGTTGCAGAAGAGACATCACCAACTATCATTGCTGAGCCCCAAACAGAAAGTCCATACCCTCAAGGGAACCCCCAAAAGGTGAGAGATGTAGGGAGTTTCACTGATCCCTACATTATAGAGAGCCTAGAAGACAAGTCTGCCTTGTGTAATGGGGGTATAATCTTAGATCTGAGGCCCTTGTTTGGAGCAATTGTTGTAGTTGAAGTGAGACTTTCAACAATAACTATGTGGATTGCAAGCAGCTCGCAGAAGGATTCAATGGGCACTAGTAAAGGTTAACTGCGTCCGGCTAAAAGACGTTAAAGACATCGTTTGTTGGGAGGCAACCCAATGTTTTTAATTATGTTAATTTGATTTTCTGTTTTAGTTTGTTTTATTTTATCTTGAACAATTTCACGGTTTTGGGTTTTGTCTTATGTTTTGATGTCAGGTGGAAAAGTGTCAAGATGCTGAAATTCTGAACTTCAGGGAGCTCAGAAGCTTGTGCAAACTCAAGAATATCATACCAAGACCTCCTTTATGACCGATGTGTTGTGTCAGTAAGTTGTCCCTACTTTTAGTCTTCACACATTGGGACGATGTGTCGATTAAGTTTGGATGGGGTGTCTTATTTTGTTTTATTGTTTTGTGTTTGAGTCTTTTGATTTGTCTTTGTGTGTTTTTGAGTCATAATTTTTTTTTATGGATCATTTATGTCGTAGTTGCTAAAGATATTGAGTGGATAAAGTGGATAATGTAATGGAATTGAAAGCAAAAATATGTGTGCTTAAGTTAGATATGCCAAAATATCATGACATTTAGTTATTTGGGATATTTGTGCTTAGCCTATGTGTGTCAGTTATGGAAGAATGGTTGAAAATATCTAGAAAATATGTTTGCTTGTTATTTGAGGCGACATAGTTAAGATGTACATGTTTAGGGAGAAGATTCAGGCATTTCTTTGATAGCCCTTCTGACCATTCATTACCTACCGTGACATAAATTGTATTCTTAGTCAGCCCCGTTGAGCCTAAAATAAGACATTTGTTTGACACCCTATGATTCCATGTTTGTGCCCTAAGTGATAATTGAAAGTTAGTGGGATGAAAAGTGTTGAAAAAGAAACAAAAAGAGAATTAAAAAATTTGAGGCACCCCAATGAAGAATATGCAAAAGCCTAAGTTTGGGGGTGCCTGTCATTTATAATGTATCTCATTCTCTCAAAATAAAAGAGGAGAAAAATAGGTATGAGATTAAAAAGAAAATCAAAAAGAAGGAAAAAGAGTTGAATGAAAAAAAAGCTTATGGTACGTAATTGAGCCTAAATGTCTATTTTTTACCTACTCCTGCCTAAGCCTACATTACAACCCTTGAAAATCCTGATGATCTTTAAATGTGTATGTCTATGATTAGTGGAGAATATCAAGTAAACAGGTCTATAGCATTTTGGGAAAGAGGGAATGAAATTGACATGCATAGGTTAGGTGTTTATGTTTCCATTAATTATGATCTAAGTGAATCTGCGAAATATCTAACTTGAAATTCTAGATTGCTATATATTCATGATATATGTTCTAACACATTATCATATCTTTCAATGTTGAAGAAGCATTGCTACAACTACTTGATCCAGTTCATAGAGTCATTGTTTTTGTTTTGTGTTTTTTTGTTTAGTGCTTTACTCGAGGGCGAGTAAAGTGTAAGTTTGGGGGTGTTTGTTGAGTGTATTTTGGTACACTCTTTTGAGTCATCTTTAGTTAGTATTTTACTCTTTTCGTTTGTGTTTAGTATAGTATTAGGGTTGTTTTTCTTTCTTTTGAGTCACAGCGGTAACAAAAGAGGAACTACAGAATTTAGGATGAAATGAGCTCAATGAAGAGGAAATTTGCACAAGCACAACCCAAGGAATGAAGCCTAAAATGTCCCAAGAAAAATAGAAGAAATCAAGTGAAATCAGGTGAAATCCGGACGAAAATAGGTCAAGGGCCGCGGCGCAAGGCAATGAAGGGTCGCGGCGCTGATGAGACGCGACGGAAGGAATTAGGGCCGCGGCGTGAAAATTCCAGAGAGCAAGAAAAATATTCACCTTGCCAAGAGTCGCGGCTCCTGGACGAAGGACCCCGGCGCCGCAGAAGCAGAATGCTCCAGTGATTTTTGTCGATTAAGGGCCGCGACGCCTGGACGAAGGGTCGCGGCTCCGACGCGCATAATTTCCAGATTTGAGTCGAAATTGGTCAAGGGGCGAAAGGGTCTTTTTAACTTTATTAGGGTTTGCTACAAAAGAATAGGGAGGCTGACCTAAAGAAAGGGGGATCCTTGTACATATTCCATCACACATATTACAAGACAACTCTTGGAGGCAAGAAGATTTGAGACCTAGTTCAAGTATTTTCTTTTTCTTTTCTTTATTTCAATTCAGTTCATGTTGGATTATGAATTAGTTCTTAGCGTGACTATGGCTAGGAGCTAAACACTATATTAGGGATTTCCTTTTGAATCAATTGAAACTTTATTTCATGAATTAATGCATTAGTTTGATTTCTTCTTCACTTGATTAAGATTTATTCAATAATTGGTATGAATGTTTGATAGCTAATTGATCACTACTTATCATAATCTATATGATTTCGAATCAAAAACCGAGAGGAGAGATTTGGATATGTTGTAATTGAATAGACATAGGTTAAAATCGCGAACGAAAGTACCCCGATACTTGTGTAGCATTATAGGTTACTGTTCTTAATCCTCCTATGTGGTAAATCCTATCATAGAAGTATAGAAGGATTCTGCACTGGGGTTGAGTGATTATATATTCTAACCGGAATATAAGACAGTCTAGTTAACTGCTATCTTAAAGTAGAAGAAGAAGTCATTCTAGTTGCATTAAGGATTGAAAAGAGTGGATAGTTGAGGATATTGGAAGCCCTATCTCCATCATAAAATATTAAACCTAAGTAATTTAGTTTAATTTCTGCACTTAGTCTTAGTTATTAGATAAAAACCCAAACAAATTTACGTTCACTTAGATAATCAGTACTTGATAACCAGTCTCTGAGAACGATAACTCGGTCTTCCTGACTATATTACTTAAAGCGACACATACACTTGCGTTGAGCAAGTGGAAATCGCCTAACATCATGCAGGTGGATTATTCTTATCACAGAGGAAGTATGATGCTGAGATCATTGAGAGGGCTGGGATGTCATCCTGTAAGTCCACTTCCACTCTATTTGATACTAAACCCAAGTTGGGTGCTGCGGTGACTCATCGAGGATCCGAGGCCATTATCGAGTCTTGCATGGGCCGCCCAAGATCTTACGCTCACGCCGCCGGATATTACATATGTCGCAAATGCGCGGTGTGTTTGTTTATGCATGATCCCAAGATTGAGCATATGAATGCGCTCAAACGCATTATTAGATACATCCAGGGACGCTTGATTATAACCTGCATTTATATCCTTCGTCGACGTCTACACTTGTCTCATATACAGATGTTGATTGGGGTAGTTGTCCTGACACCAGAAGATCTACATCTGGCTATTGTATGTTTTTTGGGAATAACTTGGTCTCATGGTCTGCAAAACGTCAGTCAACGTTATCCCGTTCTAGTGCAGAGGTCGAGTATCGAGGGATAGCCAATGTGATCTCCGAGTCATGTTGGTTACGTCATCTTCTATTAGAACTTCATTTTCCTATTGAGAAATCTACCTTGGTTTATTGTGATATTGTTAGTGTCATCTACCTTTCTGGGAATCTGGTTCAACACCAACGCACTAAACATATTGAGATGGACATTCATTTTGTTCGAGAGAAGGTAGATCGTGGACAAGTACGCGCATGTCATGTCCCTTCCAGATATCCAATTGCAGAAATCTTTACAAAAAGTCTTCCCTTGGTCCTTTTTGAAGATTTCAGAGACAGTCTCAGCGTACGAAGGTCGTCCGCTATGATTGTGGGTGTGTGTTAAATATACATATCCGAGAATCTAATTATGTATATTACAATTATGTATTATAGTAGAATTAGTCTTGTAGTTTTTCCATAATTGTATAGTTAGTATTCAAATAAAATAGAGATTTAGATGTATAGTAGGAAAAGAATTTTCCTATATGTAACTTTTATACATACCCCATTCATGAATAAGAATAATCAAGAGATTATTTCTTTCAAAATTGCTCATAGTTAACATTAATTTTGATAATCTATTACATCTTTCGTTAAATATGATTAATGGCAGAGTTGTTTGTCGCTAATTTATATTTTTTTGATAGTGTCTATGACCAATTGATTTTTCTCTAGCCTGTTTGATTATTGCACTAAGTAACAAAAAAAGTTCATATATATTATGTCAAAAATTTGAAAAGGACATCATTAATTGGAATCCCTTTCACTTTTCTTGTCAATGTTCTGGAAATAGCTGTGCTTTTAGGCTGTCCCCAGCACTTTTCTGGTTTAGGCTGAAGCAAATGAATGTTGGCTAAGCTAAATATTCTATCAGTTTTTCAAGAATTTAGGAGAGCCCCTTTTCTAGTGCTAGTTGAATATAACGTAATGACTTTTGTACAAAGTTGAAAGAGTCTTGATATATTGTCATTTTAGTTGCTACGCAAGGAAGTTAATTTCATGGTTATTGTATTCTCAAGATTGAAATATATATACACTTTGTACAAATATTATTATTAGGCAAATATTACGGAAGATCTATCTAATCATATTCTAATAATTCTAAATTACATTATACTAATTACAATTACAATGATATGATATGAATAGGATAATTATGGAATGACTCCATAATTATCCTAACACTTCTCTGCAGTCTTAGCGAGAGGTTCTCGTATGCTGAGATTGTCCCTAAAATCATCAAACAGTACGCGCGAAAGACCTTTGGTGAAAATGTCAGCAATCTGATAATGGGACGGTACATGGAGAACACAGACTTGTCCATGTGCAACCTTTTCTCAAACAAATAGGATGTCTATTTCTATGTGTTTTGTGCATTGGTGCTCGACTGGCTTACCTGATAAGTATATCGCACTCGCATTATCACAATAAACCACGGTTACTTTTTCAATTGGACAATGAAGTTCTAAAAGTAGATTACATAGCCAATATGATTCAACGATCACATTAGCTACCCCTCGGTATTCAGCTTCGGTGCTAGACCGAGACATCGTTGGATGTCGTTTTGACGACCATGAAATGAGATTGTCTTCCAAAAATAAACAATACCCAGATGTGGAACGTCGTGTGTCTAGGCAGCCACCACAATCAGTATCCGTGTAAGATGAGAGACTCGAAATGAAGGATTTGTATAGGTGCAATCCAACTTGAAGAGTACACTTAACATACCGCATAATTCGCTTGAGAGCCCCCATATGTTCTTTCTTCGGATTATGCATATGTAAACATGTCTGTCGAATTGTAATGAGATATCCGGTCTCGTGAAGGTAAGATACTGCAATGCCCCAACTAAGTTGTTGTCACGACCCGAGTCGACGGGTCGCGACTGGTGTCCTACCTGGGCACCCTTATACCCACACATCACATATGACCAGCGGAAGCTAATGAAAATTCATAATCTCAAACAAAGGGATCCTGTCCCGATCTGATCATATAATAAAATAGGCGTAAACAATTCGCTATTACATACATAAATCTGAAATGAACTACAATTGTACATGTCCAATCCACACATGACTATAGACCTCTAAGAGTATACAATAACTATGACGGGACAAGGCTCCGCCGTACCCCTGAATATACATAAGTCATAATAGAAGGCCTGTACCAAAATCACTAGGCTCCAGAACAATGGAGCTATCCCAAAACGTTGAGCAAGGATCCTAAGCTCGAGGATCACCAAACTGTGTACTTATATCTGCGGGGCATGAACGCAACCCCCCGAAGAAGGGGGGTCAGTACAACAATGTACCAAGTATGTAAACATAAAGTACAGTAAATAAGATCATAATTGTCCAAAAGATGACAGGGACAAGTATGAAAATAAAATACCAGATCCAACCGTGTCATGTAAAATAAGAGCCAACTGTACCTTGTATCACTGTACCACTGTACTATTGTACCACTGTATCACTGTACCACTGTGTCACTGTACCACTGTATCACTGTACCACTGTACCAATATATCACTGTACTTTATAAAAATGAGAGTCAATTGTGTCTTTTAAAAATATAAAATCAACTGTATCTTTTCAAAATATGAAAGTCATGTCAAAATCAGGGACACCTACCCATAGAATCATTATGCATATCCTATTCATGGGAATCGAACCCGCAAGGGTCTTTATACCCGCATGAGTATTTATACTCGCATCATGGATACATGTCCATGGAATTATATATATAACGTACCCGACCTCTAATGAAGGTCTCGGTGTCCATAGGTATCTATACCCGTATCATGGATACATGTTCATGGAATCATATATATAACGTACCCGCCCTCTAATGAAGGTCTCGGTGTTCATGGGTATCTATACCCGCATCATGGATACATGTACATGGAATCATATATATAACGTACCCGGCCTCTAATGAAGGTCTCGATGTTCATGGGTATTTATACCCGCATCATGAATACATGTCCATGAAATCATATATATAACGTACCCGGCCTCTAATGAAGGTCTCGGTGTTCATGGGATAATAATACTTGCATGAATAGCTATCCTGAGCAGCCTTGTGCAATTTAAATTATCATTTGACACTCAATAAAATCTTTAAAATGAACTTCCATTTTCGAAAACTAAGGCACAATCATATCATGTATAAATCATTAAAATGAACTTTCATTTTAGAAAACCAAGACACTCTCACATCTTTCACTTTAGAAAAACCAAGGCACTCTCATATCATGTATCAATAAGGATTAAGATCCAATAAAACTATGTACGTCCGCCGAACACTCACCTTATATAAAACTCAACTTTCATTTTAGAAAAACTAAAGTACTATCATATCATTAAGGATTAGGATCCAATAGAACTATGTACGTCCGTCGTACACTTACTTCATATAAACATGCCAAAAGAAGAAATGATAGTTCACATACCTTATCGGCTATACCAACACGATAAGTAGAATACGTTCCAATTAGTACTTCAACCTATAAAAACAATAATACGTCTATCAATTTCATGCTTACTAGTATAAGACATATACCAAGTAAGGGTTCTCTTTTTATATAAAAAAAATGGGCAACACTTCCCCTATAAATGCTCTCATCCAGAACTTACAACAAGGCCAAATACACCAATAACCAAGCATCAATTAAGGGCACAACTAAACAGTTAACCAAGGTGATTCACACACCTATTCTCACATAAAACACCCCCTTAATCCTTACTAAAACAGTCCACGAAAACAGTCCATATTCCAACAACAATGAGGGTAAGATATGAAGCTTTTCTACACCCTCGTTCCTTTAGGACATACGTTAGCAATTACCACATCTAAACATGCATAAGAAGTGACTAAATTTCCAGCATATACACGCATAAAACAGCCCTTAAAACAGCACGACAATATCCCATAATTTATATGAAGTTCTCGGCCATAACAAGACTTCAAGCCAATTCCCTTTTTCACGACTCTTTATAATCCAATTCGTTACAACACTTTCATATAAACAACTTATACTTTCCATAACAATATTTCCTTCATCTAACAATATGTAGCAAATGGTGATAACAACAACAATAACCAACGAATCCAAGTAATGAAAAATAGCCAAGAATCGGCCAACATCATAACAACAACCACATGCATTTTCTTGCTTCCAACCCTTCTAAATACATGTTCATCCATTAACTATAACATCATTTATCTACCAATAACTTATTAAGAGGAAGAACTCTTACCTCTACTTTAGTCAAAGTAGTCCTTAGGTTTTCGGCTCACACTTCACTTCCACACCACTTCTTCACGCTACAACCAAATGCACGTATCCTCTACAAGCTTGTAACCATCTTCCTTTCATGTTTTTCTTACAAAAAGTTTATTTCCAAGCCTAGGGTTTCAAGACACTTTTCAGCCAAATCGTGGTTTAAAATTCTTGGAGAGTTAACTTGTCTTAGAACTTAGGTAGAGGGCTTAATCTTGGAAAATAATTTAATATTGTTCTTCTTGGCTATGGATATTTCGAAATTTGAAGGAGAAGAAAGGAGAGAAAAGAGTTTTAAAGATGAAGATATTTGTGTAACAATAAGTCTTACAATGTATATCAATATATACAAGTGGAGCCTTTACAAGACAAGTGGAGGGAGGACACGTGTCACCCTCTCATTCGCCCATAATTCTCTTCATAAAAAATATCTCCACACTTAGCCAACATTCTTAATATTTTGATGGGCCTACAAAATTGTAAAATTTTCGGTGGACCACATATTATCAATGTCAAGACTTCATAATACAATACTAAGTCCATAAATCCATTGGAAAGAATTTAACTACTAGTTAATAAATTTTCGTCGTCACATTTGTAGTATCCAAATTTTTCCCATATAAGAAAATGTAAATATACTTTCCTTCCATTATTCAAATCTTATTTCCTTAATTACGTTCTCAATCTATTGCCCTGGAATTTCGGAGTGTAACATTTTCCCCCCTTAGAAACGTTCATCCCCGAATGTTCATAATAGGTCTCAAGCTATACAAACTTCGGCATAGTCTCCTTTAACTAAACTTATCAACCAATACTTGTTAGTGTCAGCACCGTGGTGTCGGAATTCCTACAGTTCTCTGATGTTTCAGCACCGCGGTCCTGTTCTTTGGCACTGCGGTGCTGTGCCTGAAATTCATAGCACGTATTTATCACTTAATCTCTTCTTTTTCTACAAGTTCCAACAATACTCAGCAAACCCAAAGATGCCTCACATGGCCACCATATAACACATAGTCTCATTCATCAATCAAAATAGTCAAATAGGGATTGGAATTACTTGTAGGCATCGGGAACAAGTGAGGATGCTTCCTCTTCATCTCATATTCTGCTTCCCACGTCATCTCTTCCCTACTATTGTTCCGCCACAATACATTGACGGAAGCCACATCCTTAGTCCGTAACCTTCTAACCTGACGATCAAGTATGGCTATAGGACTCTCCTCATAAGACAATTTCTCCGTCACCTGGACATCATCTACTGGGAATACTCTAGAAGGATCATCAATACACTTACGCAACATCGATACATGAAAAACTGGATGTACCGCTTCCAAAGCAGATGGTAGATCCAAGTCATAGGCAACCTTTCCTACCTTACGAATAACCTGATAAAGTCCAATGTATCTCGGCTAAGCTTCTCCTTCTTACCGAACCTCATCACACCCTTCATGGGTGATACCTTCAAGAATACCCAATCATCAAGCTGAAACTCTAAGTGTCGACGTCGATTATCTGCATACGACTTCTGTCGACTTTAGGCTCCTAATAATCTCTCCTGGATAAGCTTCGCCTTATCCACAGCTTGCTGAATCATGTCTGGGCCAAGTAACTTGGTCTCGCCCACATCAAACCAACCAATAGGTAACCTGCACTTCCTCCCATAAGGCCTCGTATGGGGCCATCTGAATACTAGAATGGTAGCTGGAATTTCTTATATTTGTAGTATCTCAATCATGAACACTTTATGGACAATGTTATTGAATCTAAAGTGTGTGTATCATCACAATTAACTCTCATTCATGGTCTGAAATGAATCTTTTTTTTATATCTTCTCACTACTCGTAATTATAAACAACTTCAATTCTTTTGACACTTGTTCACTCATTTTCTTACTTATCGTACTCTTCATACTTCCAAAGTATTCTGGTATATATACGTAATCTCAAGCACTGCTCCTGATTCCAATCCTTGGCGTTATTATATCCAAACTTGGTCATTATACTTAGATTCAAATTCCTTCACTTGCCTCATGGCTAAGACTTTCTGTTAATGGCGTTTTAGGAAAAGATTTCCCTGATCTCGTTAAGCTGTAAACTCATTACTTTATCTATCTCATAGAACTCATGGTCAGTTCAAAAATGCTCCTAGCCATCTGCATTTGCTTGACATTTAATCGGTATTATAATGTCATTATCTCTTGACATATATCTTTAATGTCTACCTGATACTTATATCCATAGGCGCCATTGACCACTTTTCAACTGTTTAGGTGCTAATCTCGAGTTTTACTCATTGTTACATACGTTTACACACTTTCTGAAAGATATGTCTACAAATGTTGGGGAACCGATGCTTCATATATTTAGATCCAATTTATGGTATTACATGATCCAATGGCTTGTCAAGCTTTCTTGTCTTATCATTATTAGGTCTCTCATCGACCGAGTGCCTATTCAGCTTACCTTTACATTTCCATTTCAAGTTGTCTTGGGGGTCTCTTATCTCAAAGTATTTCTAATACTATTTTCCTGAACATCAGATGTTTGTCACCTTTGGCCGAAGTGTTCTTACCGTCTTTCCTCTACTGTTAGACCTTACACTGTTCTGGAGTAATCATATCTTATGAAATCTGCATAACTATAATTTCATCCACCTTTATCATTCTTATCGTAATCCTTTATTATACTCATTAATAAACAAAAATATTTGTACCTTGGTACTCAATCATACACCATTCATACTTATTAATTACTTCCATATTCTTACAACACTTCTTCGATTGTTCCATAGTGTCGTTCTCAATTACCCCCAACAAACCATTGTTATCCCGAGGTTATATAGAATTGTAACAGGTTGTACCACGTAGCCGAAACCGAGGGTCTTTCCAGTCTAATGTCTAGCATACCTTAGCTTACTAACCTTGATACATGTAATTCTTAATAATTCGCAGTATCGCCCTTTTAGTCCTTTATATTGAATATCATGATCGCACCTCTCCTTGTTTTTCTTTTCAAGTCGTGGGATACTTTTCTGCACCTCTGTTTTTCATCTGTACCACTTATATTTATCTTATTCTTACTTTGCGCATCCTCTTGAGGCACTTCGGAATGTCGTGGCCATGACTGCCACACTAAACCAACTCCAAGTACCTCCAAATGATGCTTAACATAAAATCCTTCAAAGATCTTATTTCTAGTTTCAATAATAACTCTAACTTTTAACCACACAAGTGGCTTATACTCAATCCAAGAAATCATCACAACTAATATACTTCACGTATACTATGTACCTTAACCAAGATCAAACATAAAATATTTTACTCAAGAAGTCCTTGTATATCTAAGGGCTCAACGATTATCAAATATTCTAAGATCCTTAAATATTTCATGTCTCAAGCTTACATTATCTCTCCCCGTATTCAGGTAAGATAGATTCTCATAATCTCAAAATCATGTTGTATTAATCATAACAACCCTATTTACTCCATACGAATATTATTCGTGCACATCATGTAATCATACAACATAGCTTAATCTAACAACATGGTATGCTATTAAGTCAATTGAACATGATCTTTTAAGAGTCTATCACAATCTCAGACAGCTCATTACCTCATGAATATTCCAAATTAGCACATATATAAAGCCTTGATGTGGATTCATTACACGGTTTCATGCCTTCCAAGCAATTATTAAAGCTTAACCAACTCACGATAACCCACAATCACTTCAGGCAACACACACATGACCTTAATAAATATGTTCGTATAGATGCACGTCATCATCATACCAACTATACAACAATTTACCCGCAAGGGTAGCCAAGTTGGTGTAGCAGTAGAGCGCGGGACCGCAAGGTCACGAGTTCGATCCCCTGCATAAACCTTCTTGGTTGAACCTGTCACACATGGCTTGCCAAGTGTGGTTTACATGGTCGCGTGGTTTACTCTGCGTCGGTCGGGGTTTACTGGCGCACTCGAAAGAGTAGCGGCTGCGGGTTCCTTCGTCAACAAAAAAAAAACTATACAACAATTTTACCAACATGTATACAAGGTCCATATATTCCCCTTCTGGGCCGCTGACGCTTTCTTTGGAGGCATAACTGCAACCACAATAATACGTGTTGACAGTCAATTTTGACCCGTTTTTTGTATATTTGTTGCAATTTTAAGTATTTTATCACATCGCATTTTAATCAGCATTTTTTGCATTTTTTATCTTTTTATGTTAAATTAACCATTATGTTTTGTTAATATTATGTTTTTATTATTGTTACACCGTCGTTTTATTTTAATAATATTTGCATCTTTTAAATAATTAATTGGTATCCGCACTTTTACTTTTAATCAGGCATTAAACATGTCTTAAATATTGCATTTTAGTATTATTGCGTCGGCATTTGCATTTTAATAATTTTGCATCTTTTTAAATAATTTTTCTTTAAATAATTAACCAGTCTTGCATTTTTGTCAAATCAGTCCAGTTTAAGACACAATTTGAATCAGTCCAAGCCAATACTATTTTTTAATATCACCCAAACACCCTCTTTTATTTTCCCCCCTAAAATCAAATACCACTTTTCATTTTCCCCCCAAAACAATACCCCACTTTTCATTTTCCCCCCTCAATACCAAACCCTAA
Source organism: Przewalskia tangutica (assembly GCA_029844215.1). Classification (NCBI taxonomy): domain Eukaryota; kingdom Viridiplantae; phylum Streptophyta; class Magnoliopsida; order Solanales; family Solanaceae; genus Przewalskia; species Przewalskia tangutica. Next base: position 14,822,500 of record CM056738.1, read on the forward strand.
TCTACCCCTATAAAAACAAAACTTTCCCCCATTTTCCCATTCCCTCAGCCGCACAAGCCCATTCCCTCAACTCCCATTCCCTCAACTCTCGTTTCCTCACCCTCTCCTTCACCAGCAACCCTCTCCCGTCGACCACCACCCTGCCCTCTCACCCCCGTCTACCTCCACACACCCACAACTCGCCGGCGAAAACCCTCACATACAGATCCCTCACTCTATCTTCCTTTCATTCCATTCTCCTCACCACCACCGCCTGATTTTGAAATCCTCCATTTCTATAATTTTTGGACTCTCCTCTCCACAAAAACAAAAACAAAAAAAAACTCCATATTTTCGTTTCTTAAGAAGACTAGCAGAACTAGCATCTCCCTCCTTTCTTTATATATATATTTTTTCTTCTCTTTCATACACTGTTCTTATATTTTTATATACTCTGTCCTTACATTTAACATAGCATTTTCTTTATATCTTTTATATACATTACGTACATTGTCTTTTTTATTTGTTCATGCATTTAAATTTACGTTTATTCATGCATTTGTCTTTATTGTCTTTACATTTTATTTTTTGTATTTTTCTTTACATTACTTATGCATTTGTCTTTACATTTACACACGCATTTGTTTCTATAATTATTCACATATTATCTTAACATTTATTCAGGCATTTTGTTTATATTTTATTCATGCATTGTCTATACATTTCTTCATATATCGTCTCCTCTTTTGTTTTAATTTTTCATACATTTGCTCTACTCCCGTTTATGTTTTCTTACACTTGCAAGCATTTTCTTTTACGTTTTTGTCAATGTCATCAGACCACATGCTCTTTTTATTTCTTTCACACATTTTGCTCTTTACAGTTTTTCTATGTATCATATATATATATATATATATATATATATATATATATTTTTAAAATCTTATATTATTTTACATGTTATATAGATACTTACTTGTGTATACTATCGATTATATGGTAAAAACAATTTCTATCTTTCTTTTGTCAAATCACTTTTTTCAGAAAACTTTATGTGAAAAAATCATTTTTTGAGGCTTTATGTCACATCCTTTCTGACTTTTTAAAACTATTTTAACAAATACATCTCTTGTAACTTATTACAAATATTGCAATATGGCCAATGAAAAAGTTATCCGTCGATTTTTGAGGCCTCCATAGTTGCAAAGACGGAAAAATAAAATAAATGAAGCTTTCTGGGCAATGATGATTTCTTCCACTTACACCGGATAACCAACATGCGCTGGCAAGGCGAATGCTCGCAGCCGCGTTTGTTTAGGCTGTCCCACTTTATATTTTTTATATCTGAGCCTTCCGTGTTTAAAACTATTACTGTTTTGGCGCGGATCTGAAAGTTTTATTTATTTTATTATTTTTAGCAGTATGGCCGATGAAGGAATCTCCGTCTGATTTTCAAGGCCTTCCATGTACAAAGACGGATTTATTTTTTGGCTTCATTTATTAATTATTGCAATTACTTTAAAAATTATTTATTTTATTACTAACACTTTTACTAAGTGTCTATGCAGGTACCCGGAGATCATCTTGTGCAGAAGACCTAAAAAGGGCTAAAGATGTCCCGGGTTTTTATCTCATGTCGCATTTAATTTTAGTTTTATTATTTTGTATTGCATTGTATTAATTGTAAAAATGTTTAGAATAGATAGAATAAAAGCCAATATATAATTAACCTAGGTTTGAACGGATAACCGCAAGTTAGCGGATCCTATAGGATGCCTGACCCCTTCCCTTTAGGATAATAAAGAACCCTTACCAAGAATCTCATATAGCTTTCGCAGACCTTTAAATGGAGATCATTAATTGCCGTATTTTTATTGCAATAAATCAAGTGTCCTAATTCACTATAATAATTAGGTGGCGACTCCTTAAATACATCTAGGAATCAACCATACGTGACACTCCCGTTTCGACTCCGGTTAAAATGGGGTGTTACAGATGGCGACTCCACTGGGGATATCAGGTTCTTGATCATAGCAAACCCATGTTAATTAAATACTGCACTTTATTTTGCTTTTATATTTGTTGTAAACATTTTATATTGTTTGTTTTTATTTTGTAATTAACTAATTTAATTGCTACATTATTTTATTGATTTCCTTAAACTGGCTGGCATTCCGCTCATATTTCTTCCACTCTGGAAAATTCACACTATCACACACTACACGCGAGGTGCGCTTGGTGCATCAGCAAAATTCTTTCTTCAAAACCCAAATTTAGGAGAGTTGGTAATAGGCGCGGAGAATCCGGTCCAACCGGTGGCCGCGTAGCCTTCTCACTCGAGTAGTCCGCTCGGGAACCATTGTGTCTAGTAAGCCAAATCTTAGAAAACTTAAGATAGAGCTATACCACTTTTTATTAAGTCATGCATGCATAAACCTTAGGTGGGTTAGTCCTTGGTATTAACGCCACAATTAGATATCCACCAAAACTTGTCGACGGGTTTCACAACCCAACGACCCGTTAGCATACTATGTGTAGCGTGATAATGATAGACGAATCCAAGCCTGGTCATGACACGCCGAAATCGGAAAAAGTGCACCGTCATTTGGTCGCCATTTCCAACAAAACATTGCAGTTTAACGGCTTGGACTTATTTATCATAATCCCGCATATTTGGCGTTTAGGCTCACCCCTGGCATAAGGGAGGTCCCAAGCATATTAGGGCACGCGCTTGATTTGCATGCTTTTTGTTTATTATTGTTTGTTGCTAGCAACTCTGTACATATTATTTAATTCAATAATTGTTCTTTTGTGATTCCGGGTTCGAGCATTTGCATTTTTGCACTTTTGCTGTCACATTGCAATCAGGACTTTTACTGCGTAAATCATTCTTAAATAGCGCGATTTGGACTTCGTGAAGTATCAACCACCAGTCCGATCGAACCAATCAGGGGAGTCTTTGACTATATCGTCACGCCCTTACATTTTACTATTTTTGTGGCTTGCCTACTCTCACTCATTAGTCATATTTTTGCAGGAAGGTCGTCCTCGCAAATAGTCGAGGGCGGACAACAACAACAACAACAACAACAACAAAAAAAAAGAAATCATCCAAGAATGAGTTGAGTTATGTTGACGGAAAGATGTCAGCTTATATCAGATTCAACAAAGCATCGCTCTGGGTCTTATATTTTGCATTTTTATACATATTTGTAAATTCAATTGATATGTCTAATATTGATTACATAATTTTTTGCCATTCATTTTACAACATAATCATTCCGAACTACGCGTGTCTGATTCTCACCACACGGTGTGATACGTAGGCAACTCATTTTGGGTTCGACACCACAAAAATAAAAACCACAAAAATAAAAACCACGAAAAAAAAAGAAGCATATTTTTCTTACATCATGCATCCCATTCATCATGTTCTCGGGCATTCATTTTTCGTTACATTCATTTTTACTTTGCATTCGTCCACAGTGGACAATCATTTTCTTTTGCATAGCTTTGCATTGTCATCCTTTCATTGATAAATTCTTTTCAAGCATACATTTTATTACATATTTGAATGAACTACGTCTTGACCTGATTTCCTCGGCGGAATACGTAGGCAGCCCTATTCGGGTTCGGTACCATTTATTCAAAAAATTCGAAAAAAAACAATTATTCGAAAATACAAAAAAAAAAATATTATTCAAAAAAATACAAAAATAAAATGTTATTCAAAATACAAAAAAAAAACATTTTTTTTTAAGTATTATTGTTTGACTTTGTTGATACCAACACAGTTACGAGTGTGCATAAAAAAAAGTGATAATCAGTATGGGTTGATTTTGTGGTAAACCATAGATTCTTCTGGTACCTCTTATTCATACCCGTAAATGACATTGTCTTGCGTGTTTTCAAGATAAGGACGAAACCAATCTCATCGTTTCATATGCATTGTGTGGTGAGTGTTTGAATAAGTTCAATTGTGTTGCTTTGTGATCTAGAACTTGGCCTGAATGTTTGTTGAGGCGAAATTCTGAGTAACACTCGGTGTAGGAAATGATCGTAGGCTTTCTTTGACCCGTTTGAGCCTTTTAGCCTAATGTTGACACCCAATTTTGACCCTCCCGTCCAGCCATTAACCATAAAATTAGACTAATTTTGTAAAATGATTTTTTATGATTTTTTATAATAAAATGCAGCGATAAAACATAAATACATGCATAAATAAATAATTTAATAATGGCGTCGCGTCTCACGTAGAGTATTAAGCACTTAGAGTCCCGCGCCCGCATTAATTAATTTTAAGCTCTGTCAAACAATTCTTAAGTAATTAATAAATACATAAAATAATTAATTTAGCAATGACGTCGCGTCAAGTAGCGTAGTCGCATTTATTAATACGCAAGAGAATTTCATAATCATTTGTAATTTTAAAATCATTTTAACCTAATACATGCATTTAATAGCGTCGCATTTAAAAAGCTTTAAACAATTCTTAAATATCATACTTGCATTTAGCATTTAAATAATTTAATCTAAACTCAATTCAATTTTAATTTAACTTCGCAATAATGCAATAATAAGATTTTAAATAGCGCCGCATTTCAAAATATTAAGCACTAATTAAATAACACGCCCGCACTTATTATAACAATTAGATTAATGAAGCACCTAAATAACTTAATCACATTTGTTAATTTAAGTTATCACTAATTAATTAATAATACACCTACCTAGAATTAACTAGCTAATTAATTAACTAGCCTAAGACTAACACTAATAACCCACTAATTAATTAACTCCTAAAATTAAAATACCTAATTAATCTACCACTACCAGCCCAATCACCCCAGCCCATTAATTAACCTCTACTGCCGCGTACGCGACGACCCACGCTTCATTCCTTATCGGACCCAAGCCCCGGCCTTTTATTTTTCCTTTTACCTCACCGTCTCCGCCAAACGAAACCTTCCATAAGAAAAACAAAACCCTAAACCTAAGCTTCCAATCGCCGCCAGCACCTCACCTCTTTACCCTAGCCCGAATTTCTCGCCTGAAAATCCGGCTCCCTTTCTTACCAGCACTCCTAGCCGACTCTTCCTTCCATAACCAAACGAATCTTCCACAAATCCTCAAATCGAACCGTTCGAATCAGACGAATCAAGACAAATCTCTTACGAAATATTAGCCCAATCTCAGCCTTTATTTACTTACCAATTGTAGAACCTAGAGTTAGGCTATTTAAACGACATGCAATATGCATCGAGGGGGACAGGCAATTCAGAGCGGAGTCGGGGGGCAACTACATAGCAATTTAGGGCAAGACACTGAGAGTCGGGGAGATAGCAATCATTTTACACCTTAGCAATAGTTAGCAACCACCAGCAGTTTATGAGGCAGGCGAGGCAGACGGGAGACCCATCGCATCAGCGAGGACACTCATGCGGCGATCGACAACTAAGGAGTTAGGGCTCGGCATCGGAGAATTAGCCGCGTAAAATAGGAAATTCGAATCCTTTCGCTTCAATTCCGGCCAATCGAACGAACTCGCCCTTTCATTCGCATCGCAAACCCAAAGCCCGTCGAGCGGACCGACGACTTGATACGCTGCCCCGGGTCGCTGTCCGGAGAAGGAGTCTAGAAAATAAATGTCGCGGTCGGAAAAGGGCGCGACAGAAATGGCGACTCCGCTGGGGATTTTAGGTTCTTAACCACAACATACCTAGGGTTATTATTTGGCATTACTTTTGCATTTAATTTTGTGTGCTGTATTTTGTTTTATTTATTTTAACTGCTACATGCTTTACTGCTTTCCTTAAACTGGCATTCCGCTCATATTTCTTCCACTCTGGAAAATTCACACAAACACACACTACATGCGAGGTGCGCTGGGTGCATCAGCAAAATTCTTTCTTCAAAATCCAAATTTAGGAGAGTCGGTAATATACGTGGAGTGCCCGGTCTAACCGGTGGCCGCGTAGCCTTCTCACTCGAGTTGTCCGCTCGGGAACCTTGCGTCTAGTAAAGCCAAATCTTAGCAACTCAGGATAGAGCTATACCACCCCTATTTTAGGGCATGCATGCATTTACCTTAGGTGGGTCAATCCTTGGCATTGACGCCACAATTAGGAAGACACCAAACTTGTCGACGGGTTTCTCAACCCAACGGCCAACCAGCATATTATGTGTAGCGTGGCAATGACAGACAAATCCAAGCCCAATCATGACATGCTGAAATTGGAAAAAGTGCACCGTCATTTGGTCGCCATTTCCAACAAAGGCATTATAGTTGGACGACTTGGACAAATCCGTCATAATCTCTCATGAGTGACGTTTAGGCCTACCTCTGGCATAAAGAGGTCCCCCCTGCATGTTAGGAAACGTTTGAATGTGCTATGTGCGATATATCTGCTACATACCTGCAAATTATGTGCTTTATGCTAACACCGTTTGTTGCATTTTTTAGAAAATTTATCATCCTCCCCAAAGGGCCGGTTCATATTTAACTCAATAATGTCGGAGCATCCACACTTCACCAGGTCCAAGGCACGAAACGAGGATATGACTGGCTCGGGGGCGTCTGAGCCAAATGGTTTGGGAATTATTCCTGTCGGTAAGCGAAACTTGGAAGGGAGGAATATCGCCGGTCAAGAAGAATGTATTGCTCAGTTGCTACAACAAATTGCTGATATGCAAATTGAGATGGAGAGGCTACGGAATCTGACCAACCTATCCATTAGTTTGAATACCCCTATGCCAGAGCAAAGGGCCACTACCTCGCAAACCATTCGGATCGACCTCCACCACCACATATCTCCCGAACTCCCCAAAGGCTACGGTCACAATCAAACCGCCGCCCGGCCCAATCCTCAACCCCACCTTCAAATGATCCTCCCACTACCCGTACCTCGGCCCCGCCTACTTACTTCACCATAATCAGCCTAATCGCCAGCCAACCAATGCCCACGCACACACCCATTACTGACCCCCAAAACAACCTGCATACCGACTTATGCAACGTGCCGCTTCTACCAAGGGGATCATTATGAAGAAATGGAGAGGGAAGTCCGGGCCAAAATGGACGAGGATGTGGCCAAAGAAATTCATAGTCTGAAAAAAGCGGTTCGGGGCATGCGATCAGACAAAGGTCACGAAGGACTAGACTACGAGGACCTTTGCGCATCCGGCGTGGAGCCGATGGGGTACAAGGTGCCGAAGTTTGAACTATTTGATGGGAAAGGGAACCCCCGTGCACACCTGAGGTCATATTGCGACAAGCTAATCGGGGTAGGGAAGAACCCAGCGGTCATTATGAAGTTGTTCATTCGGAGCTTGACCGGCGAGGCACTAGATTGGTATACCAGCCAAGATCCGCGGAAATGGCACAACTGGAATGCATTGGCCCAAGATTTTGTGGAGCGGTTCAGGTTCAACACAGAAACCGTTGTGGACAGGTTCTACTTAATGAAGTTGGAGAAGAAGACTACAGAAACATTCAGAGAATACGCCATGAGGTGGCGCTCAGAAGCAGCAAAAGTACAACCACCCATGGTGGAGAGTGAGATGACCACACTATTCGTGCAATCTTTGAAAGATGCAACCTACTATGAGCGGATGATAAGCGTCATCGGACGGAATTTTGCGGAAGTTGTTAGAATGGGCGACTTCGTAGAAGAAGGTATTAAAACTGGTAGGATTACGAATCTGGCAGCATTACAGGCAACTAATAAGGCGATTCAGTCAGGGACACTCGGGAGTACTTCACAGAGGAAGAAAGAGACAGTTTCCCCTTCCATGTTTGTACAAGAACGCAAACCCGAAGCGTTCATAACATACCAAAACCCATCATACTACCACAACTACCACACACAGCCTATATATAACACTTCACAAGCACCCGTTTATCCAGCCCCGTTTATTATTGACTCCCCTTTCCCCGTTTATTTATTGTAATTAACTGTCTAACATTACGTTATTAGTAGAACTCTTAGAATGCCAAACCTTAAGTCAATAAATTAGAAAGTAGTTAATTAGCAATTTGTGTCCCTTCGAATTAAATATTTTAGATAAGTTAAGCCACATTAAACCACTTAATAATCTTAACTTGCATAATTATTTAGGTAACTAGGATACTACTTTTTCGAAACTCTTAACCCATTTGTTATAACGTCTATATAGGAACCTTATTTTTATGCATACCCAGGGACCCCTTTAGGCATATGGGATAATAATTAAGGTAGGCAAATATATACATTTGGTCAATAAATTCACTTTGCACTATCCATTCTCACAAATAATATAGAGCCCGCTTTAAATCTTACATGTGTTTATAGTAGTAATTTTATTAATCTTTTGCCAGAACACTTTCTATCAAATATCTTCAAAACATGCATCCTTAGTAATAATAATTAACCCGAGGTTTGAACGGACAACCGCAAGTTAGCGGATCTTAGAGGGTGCCTAATCCCTTCCCTCTAGATTAATAAAGAACCCTTACCCCAGAATCTCATTAAGTTTCGCAGACCATTAAAATGGAGTTAATGTTTACTTTAAACTAGTTAAACATTCAGGTGTCCTAATTCACCCAAATTAATTAGGTGGCGACTCCGCGAACCCCTTTTTTGCACCTTTAGCACCCTAGCAACCCTTTAGCATTTCTAGCATTCTAAAGCACCCTTTACATTTAAGCTTTTTTTTAGCATTTTAATATTTCAAACACCTATTTAACACTTTAAACACCTTTAACTTTCTTTTTTATTTTCTTTATTTCCTAACACCTTTTATTAAGCAGGAGCTTATTCATTTAGTCGCGGTCGAAATCGGGCGCGACAGAATGGCGACTCCACTGGGGACTTTAGGTTCTTGACCATAACAAACCTAGGTTTTTTATTGCTTAGCTTTATTTGTTTGTTTTAAATGCCTTAAAATTGCTCGCTTAATTTTGTATGTTTAACTGCTTTAATTGCTATTTGTCTTTACTGTTTTCCTTAAACTGGCATTCCGCTCATATTTCTTCCACTCTGGAAAATTCACACAATCACACACTGCATGCGAGGTGCGCTTGGTGCATCAGCAAAATTCTTTCTTCAAAACCCAAATTTAGGAGAGTTGGTAACATACGTGGAGTGCCCGGTCTAACCGGTGGCCGCGTAGCCTTCTCACTCGAGTTGTCCGCTCGGGAACCTTGCGTCTAGAAAAGCCAAATCTTAGAAACTTAAGATAGAGCTATACCACCCTTATTTTAGGGCATGCATGCGTTTACCTTAGGTGGGTTGGTCCTTGGCATCGACACCACAATTAGGAAGACACCAAACTTGTCGACGGGTTTCTCAATCCAACGGCCAACCAACATATTATGTGTAGCGTGGCAATGACAAACAGATCCAAGCCCAATCATGACATGCTAAAATTGGGAAAAGTGCACCGTCATTTGGTCGCCATTTCCAACCAAGGCATTATAGTTGGACGACTTGGACAAATCCGTCATAATCTCGCATAAGTGACGTTTAGGCCTACCTCTGGCATGAAGAGGTCCCCCCTGCATGTTAGGAAACGTTTGAATGTGCGATATATCTGCTACATACCTACAAATTATGTGCTTTATGCTAACACCGTTTGTTGCATTTTTTAGAAAATTTATCATCCTCCCCAAAGGGTCGGTTCGTATTTGACTCAATAATGTCGGAGCATCCACACTTCACCAGGTCCAAGGCACGAAACGAGGATATGACTGGCTCGGGGGCGTCTGAGCCAAATGGTTTGGGAATTATTCCTGTCAGCGAAACAGAAACTTCAGAAGGGAGGAATATCGCCGGTCAAGAAGAATGTATTGCTCAGTTGCTCTGACAAATTGGCGATATGCAAATTGAGATGGAGAGGCTACGAATCGACCAACCTATCCATTAGTTTGAATACCCCTATGCCAGATCAAAGGGCCACTGCCTCACAAACCATCCCAGATCGACCTCCACCACCACATATCTCACAGAACTCCCCACAAAGGCCACCAGTCATCGACCAAACCGCCCCTCGCCCAGCCAATCCTCAACCCCACCTTCAAAACGATCCTCCTACTACTCATGTACCTCAGCCCCCGCCTGCTTACTTCACCATAATCAGCCCTAATCGCCAGGCCAACCAATACCCACGCACCACACCCATTACCAGCCCCAACAAACAACCCAGACAGCTGACTTATGCAACAGAAACCCAGCCTTTTACCGTCCCCGTGCTTCACCAAGAAGGGGATCATTATGAAGAAATGGAGAGGGAAGTCCGGGCCAAAATGGACGAGGACGTGGCCAAAGAAATTCATAGTTTGAAAGAAGCAGTTCGGGGCATGCGATCGGATAAAGGTCACGAAGGACTAGACTACGAGGACCTTTGCATGCATCCAGACGTGGAACTGCCTATGGGGTACAAGGTGCCGAAGTTTGAACTATTTGATGGGAAAGGGAACCCCCGTGCACACCTGAGGTCATATTGCGACAAGCTAATCGGGGTAGGGAAGAACCCAGCAGTCATTATGAAGTTGTTCATTCGGAGCTTGACCGGCGAGGCCCTAGATTGGTATACCAGCCAAGATCCGCGGAAATGGCATAGCTGGAATGCATTGGCCCAAGATTTTGTGGAGCGATTCAGGTTCAACACAGAAACCGTCGTGGACAGATTCTATTTAATGAAGTTGGAGAAAAAGCCTACAGAAACGTTCAGAGAATACGCCATGAGGTGGCGTTCAGAGGCAGCGAAAGTACAACCACCCATGGTGGAGAGTGAGATGACCACACTGTTCGTACAATCTTTGAAGGATGCAACCTACTATGAGCGGATGATAAGCGTCATCGGGCGGAATTTTGCGGAAGTTATTAGAATGGGCGACTTCGTAGAAGAAGGTATTAAAACTGGTAGGATTACAAATCTGGCAGCATTACAGGCAACTAATAAGGCGATTGATCGGGGACACTCGAGTACTTCAAAGGAAGAAAGAGACGCTTTCCTTCTATGTTTGTACAAGAACGCAAACCCGAAGCATTCATAACCTACCAGAATCCATCATACTACCACAACTACCACACACAACCTATATATAACACTTCACAAGCACCCGTTTATCCAGCCCCGCATAGATCCACCCATCAAGCCCGCCAACAAAACAGAGCACCCAATGCACCCAGAGCAAATAAGAATTTTGAAGGAAAACCACCCAAAGTTCGCACCCCACTAGCCGAACCCATACCTCAAATATATGAAGGTTGCGAGTGCAGGCTAATCCAACCGGTTCGGGAAGGATTCTGACCCTATCCCAAGATGGTATGATGAGAACAAGCGGCTGCAGCGTATCGCTCCGATAGCCGGGACATGACATTGAAGGTTGCCACTCCTCCGGGACGTAATCGAGGTCGATCGGAGAAGGGTAATCGGCTAAAGGATCACGCCCAATGTGCATGATAACCCTTTGCCAAACCATGGCCACGTCAATGTGCACTGATAACCTTAGATGAGAATACACTCCGCCATGCCCATTCCGCCGAATCGATCATTTATCCGAGCATGCTCGCGCGAAGCCAAAGAGGAGATCGATAGCAGAACATGAAGACCCAGCCATCCACGAGGCAGAGCATGAAGGCGTATTGATTGGATTTGCACCCTTGTCTTGGTCCGCCTAGAGCCTGGATAAGAAAAGCGATTTATTTTAGCAGAATAATTTATAAACTCATATTTTTATAATGTTTTCTTCCGTTTTGCTTGTAATGAACTACGTTTGACCTGATTCCCTTGGTGGATACGTAGGCGGCCGTCTCGGCTTCGGTCCCACATCTAGAAATTTTAATTTTCCCAACATTTGCTTGTAATGAACTACGTCATGACCTGATTCCCTCATGGGGATACGCAGGCGGCCTAAATCGGCTTCGGTCACACCATTAGGAAACTTTCCCTTCGCTTTGAAAATAACAAGAATACACATAGCCTGCAAGCAACTACATTGAGACCCATTTTAGGCCAGACACCCTTTTCAAAGCGGGGCGGTGTAGGAAACAGACGAGGGTTGTAAGTCCAAACAGGCGTGCACCTGCGGATATCAAGGGACAAGCGGCGAAGTCGGTCTGAATCGACCCCAAAACTCACAAATTTTTCTTTGGCGCAGTCTTTTCATATTATGAAGCGAGAAAGTGCAATGGCGAAGCGAAAATGTGGCGAAAGGTTTCTTCGCAGTGAAAAAGCGGCAGCGAAAGAGCATCAACAATCGGCAATCAAAGTTCGAGTTCCGCAACAAAACCTAGCGATCAACTCGGGCATAAAGTCAAATTGGCGACCACGCGCAGCATCAAAGGCATCATGGCAATTCGTCGATTGCGGCGTTTAGCATGTCGTGCAAGGACAACATCTCGTGGATGACATCTCTACCCATAAAATCGCACTTCTCATATGTATTTATCATTTCGTTTAAGCGGTATACACTAACGTTTTTCTCAAGCTTAGCTTGCGGGAGCATTTATTCTACGGGAAGCGGCAACACGTCCGAACGCGGCGTTATCGGACAAAGAAGTCCACGCAACGACGCCCGGCAGAATACGTCCAGCGGCGGCGTTATCGGACGCAGAAGTCCACGCAACGGCGGCGGCGAAGAACACGCCCAGCAATGACGTTATCAGCACAGCAAGTCCATGCAACGACGCCCGGAAGAATACGTCCGAGTAATGACGTTATCGGACAAGGCAAGTCTGAACGACGCCCGGAAGAATATCGCCCGCACAACGACGTGATCAGCAAGTCCACGCAACGACGCCCGGAAGAACACGCCCAGTAACGGCGTTATCGGCCGCAAAGTCTACGCAACGACGCCAAAGCGGCGGCGTCGGATAGCGACATTATCGGACAACAAGTCCGCAGCGTCATCGTGATATCACATCCACGCAGGGACGATTTCTATACTTTCGAAATTGCATTTCTTACCCATGCTTTATTATTCTGTCTTAGCAGTTATGCACTAACTCTTTCTTGAGCTTTAGTCTACAGGGACATTTGCAGCAAAGACAACATATCCGCATTCGCTATCGCGACACGTCCGTGCAAGGGCGAAATCACAGCATTTGCAGCATCGCATCAACACAGCAGGCACCACATTTTGCAGGATAACATTTTCTACTCACAGTCACATTACTTTCAAAATTATGCATCATCATTTTACCTTAACAGTTATGCACTAACCGTTTGTTCAAGTCTTAGCATGCAGGAGCAGGAGCACAACGTGGATTTTCTCTTACAGCGAACCGGGGCAATTTGTTGGGGGGCCAACCTTCCCAATGAATGGCAGAAGCGGCCTCAAGCGTCGGTCCACTCGCTCTGCATCACCATAGAACCCAGCACCATAAGCCATAGCGGTACACCCCAGGTTCAAGTCCGTTTATTTTATTTTATTCTTTACGCCACAGCCCAGTGTCATCATAACTCGACACTGGGACAACTTTAAGTCCGCGTTAGCCCGCCTTGGTGTTTTGACCATGGTAACCCAGTGTCGTCATAACTCGACCGGGGCGGCTAAGTCGCGTTAGCCCGCTTGGTGCTTTAGACCATGGTAGCGGTGTCGCCATAACTCGACATCGGGGCAGATTTTGATTTTTACGTCGGCGCGTCTACGCGGCATTTTTGCAATCGAAGATCGAGACAAAATTGGCTATGAGTCAACGTCTTTGTCCGAAGATTCTTCCATCATCTCCATACAAAGAGGGACAGCTGTTGACACCCAATTTTGACCCTCCCGTCCAGCCATTAACCATAAAATTAGACTAATTTTGTAAAATAATTTTTATGATTTTTTATAATAAAATGCAGCGATAAAACATAAATACATGCATAAATAAATAATTTAATAATGGCGTCGCGTCTCACGTAGAGTATTAAGCACTTAGAGTCCCGCGCCCGCATTAATTAATTTTAAGCTCTGTCAAACAATTCTTAAGTAATTAATAAATACATAAAATAATTAATTTAGCAATGACGTCGCGTCAAGTAGCGTAGTCGCATTTATTAATACGCAAGAGAATTTCATAATCATTTGTAATTTTAAAATCATTTTAACCTAATACATGCACTTAATAGCGTCGCATTTAAAAAGCTTTAAACAATTCTTAAATATCATACTTGCATTTAGCATTTAAATAATTTAATCTAAACTCAATTCAATTTTAATTTAACTTCGCAATAATGCAATAATAAGATTTTAAATAGCGCCGCATTTCAAAATATTAAGCACTAATTAAATAACACGCCCGCACTTATTATAACAATTAGATTAATGAAGCACCTAAATAACTTAATCACATTTGTTAATTTAAGTTATCACTAATTAATTAATAATACACCTACCTAGAATTAACTAGCTAATTAATTAACTAGCCTAAGACTAACACTAATAACCCACTAATTAATTAACTCCTAAAATTAAAATACCTAATTAATCTACCACTACCATTGATCACCCCAATTTCATTAATTAACCTCTACCGCGCATGACGACGGCCACGCTTCATTCCTTATCAGCAGCCCAAGCCCCAGCCTTCTTTTATTTTTCCTTTTACCCTCACTTCGTCTCCCTCAAACGAAACCTTCCATAAGAAAAACAAAACCCTAAACCTAAGCTTCCAATCGCCGCCAGCACCTCACCTCTTTACCCTAGCCCGAATTTCTCGCCTGAAAATCCGGCTCCCTTTCCTTACCCACGCACCCTAGCCAGCTCTTCCTTCCATAACCAAACGAATCTTCCACAAATCCCCTCAAATCAGAACCCGTTCGAATCGAACAAAATCAGCATAAATCTCTTACGAAATATTAGCCCAATCTCAGCCTTTATTTACTTACCAATTGTAGAACCTAGAGTTAGGCTATTTAAACGACATGCAATAGGCATCGAGGGGGACAGGCAATTCAGAGCGGAGTCGGGGGGCAACTACATAACAATTTAGGGCAAGACACTGAGAGTCGGGGAGATAGCAATCATTTTACACCTTAGCAATAGTTAGCAACCACCAGCAGTTTAGGAGACAGAGCAGGAGCCAGACAGGAGACCCATCGCATCGACGAGGACACTCCTTAGCAGCAGTCGACAACTAAGGAGTTAGGGCTCAAAGATCAGAATTAACCGCGTAAAATAGGAAATTCGAATCCTTTCCTTTCAATTCCAGCCAATCAGAACGAACTCGCCGCTTTCATTCGCATCGCAAACCCAAAGCCGCCGAGCGGACCGACGACTTGATACGCTGCCGGGTCGTCGGAGAAGGTAATCTCGCCTCCTTTCTTATTTTCTCCTTCGATTGATATTTCGTGATATATGTGACAATTATGTGTTGGTAGCCGTTAATATGTGTAATACGAGTCTTGTATGCTTACTTGAAGGCATATCGATTCAATACAGATGAATGATTATACTGTTTGCATCAGTGATTGTTAGTTTTACTAGCATTTGTTGTCTGTTCGAATGATGTGGTCACTGTCTGAAGATTACTGGATCATGTCGTTTATGCTCGTTATAAATATTCTAGTAATTGTTTTGCATAGGTTAAGTATTTGTCAGGTAGAACATGTATAAATCCTGGAAGGTATAGAATTAGTTCAAGTTATTCATAGGCTAATTTAGTGTGTTAAAAAACTTGCTAGGAATTCTCTTTGTGTAATCTGGTTAGCTTTAAATCTGTAGGATGTCCTTAGGGTATATTCAGATCTTATGAAGAGGTTAAATATGTGTGTATTACCTTTCCTATGCATCTAGTGGCCAAGTATAGTCCTTATACTGTCAAAATGCTCCCTTTAGATCACTTGTGGTAAACTCTTTGGTTTGTGTAGTTCATTTGTCTATGATTGCATCATTATGTCAAATCTGATGTTATTTAAGTATGTGATCAATTTGATAAGTGTCATCTAGGTCTTAGGATCAACACATGTTGTCGTTGACATATTTTCAAATGTGAGAGTTTGTCTGCAAAGCCATTTTGAATCATGAAAGGTGTTATGATAGACATCCGACATATTGGTTTGGTCATATATATATCATAGTCTATTTCTGTTAATTATCTGTTTTGCTTCAAGGGATTCTTGTTATGTTTGTGAATTCTGAAAATATATATCTCTAGTCTTGGGTCTATTCTACTTTTCTGTCATATGCTACTGGAAATATGAAGCTCAATTAAGTGAACTATTGTTCTTGACTGTTCTTGGGCCCCTGTTTCGGTTCTGGTCCCCTTTTTCCTTCTTTTAATCATTAGGTGATTGCATATTTCTATATGTGTTATTTATTTCATACTGAATTTGCTGCTTACTTAATTCGGCTCTCTGCTTTCTTTAGATCTGTTTTCTCATAGGCTTTCATAATTAAATCATAAGCATGTTTGAGTACGTGATTATTTTGTCTAGCCATTTTGTCAAATATATACTAATCCTTATATTTCTTTGCTTTACATGAAATGCACCGGAGCCTATGAAGGGTTTCATTGCGAGACCCATCGCGCCTTCCATCAAAGATCTGCACCCACATTTGCATGTATCCCGCATCCGTGTCCGCATCAGAAATTCCAAAGCTACAGGCGAAATGATATCGCCGCTCCTTCGAGTCCTCTTTTGATTTCTTCCCGCTTTATTCATTTATTGTAATTATTGTCTAACATTACTCTATCAATGAAACAGTTAGAACAATTAAATCCTGAATTAATAAATTAGCAAGTAGCTTGGCATTAGTTTAGCTCGCCATACGTTGTTAAGTTTTATCATTTTCACTCCTATAATTATTTAGGTAGCCACGATACTTATTACTAAATCCTAGCATAAGAAACCTATTTTATACTAACTTTCTTATTAATATTCATGTAGGAGAATTAGTAATAAACCCCTTGCATTCTAGGTATACTCCATAAACGTATCTTTCGTCATAATCAATATTTTTGCACTATAATCATGCTATGCGATATATACACCTTATTAAAGTATTTTATGAATAGATATTCTCATTTGAAACTAACCTTGGTTTTGCAGATAAATTTTACAACTTTCTTTTATTGAGAACGCATCCTTTTTCTTAAATACCCTTCAAAACATGCATTTTTCTTAGTATAATAATTAACCCTAGGTTTGGCAGGACAACCGCAAGTTAGCGGATCTTAGAGGGTGCCTAACCCCTTCCCTCTAGATTAATAAAGAACCCTTACCCGGAATCTCATTAAGTTTAGCAGACCATTAAAATGGAGTTAATGTTTTACTTTAAACTAGTTAAACATTTAGGTGTCCTAATTCACCCAAACTAATTAGGTGGCGACTCCGCGAACCCTTAGCATTTAGCATACCTTCAGCATTCCTCTAGCACCCTTTAGCATCTTAACACCTTTTACTTTTAAACTTAACCTTTTAACACCTTTTAAATTTGTAACATCTTTTTTAGCATTTTATTTATTTTTATTTTCTAACCTTTGTTATTTAAGCAGGCTCGCGCTTTAGAAAATAAATGTCGCGGCCGGAAAATGTGCGCGACACCTACCAAATAACATTATCCCTAGTACACCCCTTTGAGCCTAAAACCTATTTTTGACAACCGCATATTACACCTATAACCTTTCTGAGTGCGTAGCACTATCCCTCTCTTGGCCCGACCTCCTTGAGTGCTTTAGAAATGTGCAAATGGCTGACAAAATCCTGCATTGAAGTTTGCAAAGACAAAAATTGTCAAAGTCTCGAAAAAAAAAACAGAGACGACTTCACATAAAGAGGAAATCAAAAGCCCCGTTAATAAAAAAAAAAAGGGGGGGGGGGGGCTCCAAATGAAAGATTCAAAAGAAGTCAGTACAGAAAAACTGGGACAAAACGAAAGCAAATCAGCATTAAATCGCACCAATATCAAGCACGGACATAGTCCAATGCTCGAGGAAGGATTAGTCACTTTTTACCCAAATGATATCCATCCCTTCCCCAAACCTACATTACAAGCCCGTGACAAGCCCTACATGATCATATACTGAGGGTTCTCACATTAGTGGATACTTACATGACGGCCAAGCCTATGGTATCACAATTGCATGCATTGAACATCTTTTTGAGTGTGAGCATAATTCTCTCAACGTCCCGAAATTCAAAATACTGGAATATATGTGTGAAATGGGACTTTCTTTCTGTGAGGGCATTTGAAACGTGAGATTACGTGTAGTTCGAAACCTTGGATGCAAGCAGGTGTGTCGACACTCAGGTATGTCTGAGGTACTATCTGAAGCTGTGTGAATTACACCAGAGTCAATCTCGATTAGACTGAAAGCAATAAACGAAAATCCTTATGCACAATATTAATTGTCGGTATCAACTGAAGTCCGAACGTAATGTTGTCTTCCATCTTTTCAAAAAAAAAAAAAACAACAACAAAATGCATATTAAAAAAAAATCCTTATTTTTGCATCACGAACTACGTCTTGACCTGATTCCCTCGGCGGGATACGTAGGCGGCCACATCGGCTTCGGTCCCACATCATTTTAAAATTAAAAAAAATCCTTATTTTTACATCATGAACTACGTCTTGACCTGATTCCCTCTACGGGATACGTAGGCGGCCACATCGGCTTCGGTCCCGCATTATTTTAAAATCATAAAAAATTCTTATTTTTTTACAGCATGAACTATGTCTTGACCTTTCTCCCTCGGCGGGATACGTAGACAGCCACATCGGCTTCGGTCACTCCATTAAAAATATTTTCCTTGTTTTGCACTGGACTCGATTTTGTCCATATTCTCGCATTAGCTTTTCATTCAAGATAAAAAAAAAATTGCTTACCTGATCGCTTTGATAGCGTCAAGATGCAACCTTACCCAGTTCAACATCTTCATTACCAGAAACTGGGACATTTTAAAGAATTCACTGCAGGAAAATGGCGATAAAAATAAAAATAAAATAATAATAAATAAAAAAACAGGTCAAACCAGTCTGAGCATGATCTTCATATCAACAAAGGCAGGAGCACAACAAAAAAAAAAAAAAAGAGCCCATGCGGGTCACAAACGCACGACGTCTATGCAATGACGCTATCTCAACCCAGGCGAGTCACAAAGCAGGTACGCCTATAAACCAACGCATTTCATTTAAGCCTATGCAACGGCTTCATCTATATTTCGTCTATGCATCGTCGAGCATCTGCTTTGCGTCCGTAAACGAATTAATTTCATTTAAGTCTTTGCAACGGCTTCATCCATTTTTCGTCTATGCAACGACGAGCATCTGCGTCAGCGTCCATGCAACGACGCTTTTCATTTTAAGCCTATCTGGCGGCCGTTCATGTTTCGTCTATGCAACGACGAGCATCTGCGTCGCGTCCATGCAACGACGCCGCTTTCATTTTAAGCCTATGCAGCGGCCGTTCATGTTTCGTCTATGCGACGAGCATCTGCGTCGCGTCCATGCAACGACGCCTCTTTCATTTTAAGCCTATGCAACGGCTTCATTCATGTTTCGTCATCTGCAACGACGAGCATCTGCGTCGCGTCCATGCAACGCCTTTTCATTTTAAGTCTATGCAACGGCTTCATTCATGTTTCGTCTATGCAACGACGAGCATCTGCATAGCGTCAATGCAAGGACGCTTTTCATTTTAAGCCTATCTGGCGGCTTCATTCATGTTTCGTCTGCAACGACGAACATTTGCGTGCGTCCAAAACGACGTCATTTCATTTAAGCCTATCTGCGGCCATTCATGTTTCGTCTATCTGACGACGATCTGCATTCGTCCAAAACGACGTCATTTCATATAAGCCTATCTGGCGGCCATCCATGTTTCGTCTATGCAACGACGAGCATCTGCATTGCGTCCGAAAACGACGTCATTTCATAAAAGCCTATGCAACGGCTTCATTCATGTTTCGTCTATGCAACGACGAACATCTGCTTCATTCATGTTTCGTCCATGCAACGACGAGCATCTGCATCGCGTCTATGCAATGACGCCATCAACATCTACAATAACCTTGTCTTTTTCAGCACCACATCACCTGCAACCCAGTGTCAATCATACTTCGACACTGGGACATTTTTAATCAGCGTCAGCTTTGCTTTTTAATTTTTGCATCACAACGACCCAGTGTCATCATGATTTGACACTGGGACATTTTTTGGATCTGCATCATCCCTGTTTTTGAGTTCTAGTTTATAAAACATGACAAAATTGGCTACAAGTCAACATCTTTGTCCGAAGACTCTTCCATCATCCCCGTACAAAGAGGACGTCATTGTGATCAATTTTGACCCGTTTTTGTATATTTGTTGTAATTTTAAGTATTTTATCACATCGCATTTTAATCAGCATTTTTTGCATTTTTTATCTTTTTATGTTAAATTAACCATTATGTTTTGTTAATATTATGTTTTTATTATTGTTACACCATCGTTTTATTTTAATAATATTTGCATCTTTTAAATAATTAATTGGTATCCGCACTTTTACTTTTAATCAGACATTAAACATGTCTTAAATATTGCATTTTAGTATTATTGCGTCGGCATTTGCATTTTAATAATTTTGCATCTTTTTAAATAATTTTTCTTTAAATAATTAATCAGTCTTGCATTTTTGTCAAATCAGTCCAGTTTAAGACACAATTTGAATCAGTCCAAGCCAATACTATTTTTTAATATCACCCAAACACCCTCTTTTATTTTCCCCCCTAAAATCAAATACCACTTTTCATTTTCCCCCCAAAACAATACCCCACTTTTCATTTTCCCCCCTCAATACCAAACCCTAATCTACCCCCTATAAAAACAAAAACTTTCCCCCCTTTTCCCATTCCCTCAGCCGCACAAGCCCATTCCCTCAACTCCCATTCCCTCAACTCTCATTTCCTCACCCTCTCCTTCACCAGCAGCCCTCTCCCGTCGACCACCCCCCTGCCCTCTCACCCCCGTCTACCTCCACACACCCACAACTCGTCGGCGAAAACCCTCACATACAGATCCCTCACTCTATCTTCCTTTCATTCCATTCTCCTCACCACCACCGCCTGATTTTGAAATCCTCCATTTCTATAATTTTTGGACTCTCCTCTCCACAAAAACAAAAACAAAAAAAACTCCATATTTTCGTTTCTTAAGAAGACTAGCAGAACTAGCATCTCCCTCCTTTCTTTATATATATATTTTTTTCTTCTCTTTCATACACTGTTCTTATATTTTTATATACTCTGTCCTTACACTTAACATAGCATTTTCTTTATATCTTTTATATACATTACGTACATTGTCTTTTTTATTTGTTCATGCATTTAAATTTACGCTTATTCATGCATTTGTCTTTATTGTCTTTACATTTTATTTTTTGTATTTTTCTTTACATTACTTATGCATTTGTCTTTACATTTACACACGCATTTGTTTCTATAATTATTCACATATTATCTTAACATTTATTCAGGCATTTTGTTTATATTTTATTCATGCATTGTCTATACATTTCTTCATATATCGTCTCCTCTTTTGTTTTAATTTTTCATACATTTGCTCTACTCCCGTTTATGTTTTCTTACACTTGCAAGCATTTTCTTTTACGTTTTTGTCAATGTCATCAGACCACATGCTCTTTTTATTTCTTTCACACATTTTGCTCTTTCTGCTTTTCTATGTATCATATATATATATATATATATATATATATATATATATATATATATATTTTTTACAATCTTATATTATTTTACATGTTATATACATTCTTACTGTGTATACTATACTGATTATATGGTAAAAACAATTTCTATCTTTCTTTTGTCAAATCACTTTTTTCAGAAAACTTTATGTGAAAAAATCATTTTTTTTGAGGCTTTATGTCAAATCACATTTTAAAGACTTTATGTCACATCCTTTCTGACTTTTTAAAACTATTTTAACAAATACATCTCTTGTAACTTATTACAAATATTGCAATATGGCCAATGAAAAAGTTATCCGTCGATTTTTGAGGCCTCCATAGTTGCAAAGACGGAAAAATAAAATAAATGAAGCTTTCTGGGCAATGATGATTTCTTCCACTTACACCGGATAACCAACATGCGGCAGGCGAATGCTCGTGCAGCGTTTGTTTAGGCTGTCCCACTTTATATTTTTTATATCTGAGCCTTCCGTGTTTAAAACTATTACTGTTTTGGCGCGGATCTGAAAGTTTTATTTATTTTATTATTTTTAGCAGTATGGCCGAGGAAGGAATCTCCGTCTGATTTTCAAGGTCTTCCATGTATAAAGACGGATTTATTTTTTGGCTTCATTTATTAATTATTGCAATTACTTTAAAAATTATTTATTTTATTACTAACACTTTTACTAAGTGTCTATGCAGGTACCCGGAGATCATCTTGTGCAGAAGACCTAAAAAGGGCTAAAGATGTCCCGGGTTTTTATCTCATGTCGCATTTAATTTTAGTTTTATTATTTTGTATTGCATTGTATTAATTGTAAAAATGTTTAGAATAGATAGAATAAAAGCCAATATATAATTAACCTAGGTTTGAACGGATAACCGCAAGTTAGCGGATCCTATAGGATGCATGACCCCTTCCCTTTAGGATAATAAAGAACCCTTACCAAGAATCTCATATAGCTTTGTGATTTTAAATGGAGATCATTAATTGCAGTATTTTTATTGCAATAAATCAAGTGTCCTAATTCACTATAATAATTAGGTGGCGACTCCTTAAATACATCTAGGAATCAACCATACGTGGCACTCCCGTTTCGACTCCGGTTAAAATGGGGTGTTACAATACGCTAGAGAGGGACTACCCTAACAACATAACTCTATCGCACGATCTTAGAGTAAGGAAAATAGAAACCAATCTTAAATGTACCGTAGCCTCATGTTTATGGGTGTGGTGCACAACACACCGATAACCAAGACTCTACTACACACGGTATATGGATATTCCGAGGACTAACTACTCTGATACCACTTTTGTCACGACCCGAGCCGACGGGCCGCGACTGGTGCCCTACCTGGGCACCCTTATACTCACACATCACATATGACCAGCGGAAGCTAATGGAAATTCATAATCTCAAACAAAGGGATCCTGTCCCCAGTACAGTCATATAATAAAATAGGCAAGCCGACAAGGCTGCTATTATATACATAAATCCGAAATGAACTACAACTGTACATGTCCTGTCACGACCCGATCCGACGGGCCGCGACTAGGCGCCCTAATTGGACGCCATTACTGACCTGTCATACATAATCCATTTGATACCAAATAAAATTTTGGCAGCATAACGCTGCATCTACAACATATACCCGAATAGACGAGCCGGTCAGACTGTCTTTACATAAGGGGGTACCTGCCTCCAGAGGAGTCACAACTAACCATCACAATATAATAAGCAAGCCGACAAGGCTGCCACCAACATAAGGGAACATCCCAAACAGAAATACGAAAGCATAGCCAAACAAACACGTCTACACTCCTCATAAATCAACCCACGACTGTCTACAGACCTCTAGGAGTACAAAAATGACATATGACGGGACAGGGCCCCGTCGTGTCCAAGATATACATAATTCTGGAATATAAGAGTATGTACCAAAGTGACTGGCTCCGGAACAAGGGAGCTCTTTAGCAGCTGGTAGATGTCCTAAACTGGAGGGTCACCTAACCGATCACCTGTACCTGCGGGCATGACGCGACCTCAGAAATGGGGTCGATGCGAAATAATGTCGAGTATGTAAAACATGAACTCTGTAAGGAGGATTATGGCGCCGAAGATACATGAAACATATATGAAAAATCGAGATACCAATGCAATGCTTCATATGAAAAGAAAGTCATGCATGTCTAACAATCATCATAATCAAGATCATCTCCGTACATATAACTACCCGGCCCATCCTGGGACTCGGTCCTCATGCTTTATACATATAAATACCCGGCCCATTTTGGGACTCGGTCCTCATGCTTTATATATATAACTACCCGGCCCATTCTGGAACTCGATCCTCATGCTTTATACATATAACTACCCGGCCCATTTTGGGACTCGGTCCTCATACTGCGTACATATAACTACCCGGCCCATTCTGGGACTCGGTCCTCATTTTTCGTGAATATAGCTACCCGGCCCATTCTGGGACTCGGTCCTCATAACATACAATCACAACTTACACAAGTAGAATATCATGAGAAACCATATGCAATACAAATCATCATCTGAGACTCCATGTAATAATCATGTGCATTTTAAATCATCATATAAGATTAAATGAAATAATCATATGTCTTTTTGAATCATCATATAAGACTAAATGGAATAAGTAAAATAAACTATCCTTTAGAAAATCAAGGCACGATCTCCTGAATCATTTTAAAACATCTTTTGGGAAGTCAAAGCACTTTTCATATCATATATCATTTTATTAAAACTAGACTTTGAAAGAATCACGTACGTCCGCCGTACATTCTCTTGTATAATATTCATGCCAAAAGAAAGGAAGAAGATTTTCACAACATCATGCCAAAGAAGGAAAGGATAATCTCACATACCTTATAGTTTGAGCTGACCAACTCACTATTAGAATATGTCCCGTCTAATACTTCAACCTATAATAATAGCAATAGGTCTGTCAACTCTATGATTCCTAACGTAGGTTAAATTGAAAGACGGCTCTCTTATTTTATAAAAATTCGGGCAGCATTTCCTCTATTTATGTGCGTATCCACAATTTTCCAATAATCCAAATCAACCAACAATTCAAATCAAACCAATAATCATTATCATTTCAATATGTAGTCAAAATTATCTCAAACATTCCATTTACGTCCTTAGTGCGCATACCTTCTCTTTGTAATTATTTCATTTAACAACTTCAATAACCAAGGCAACTACTACATTTATTTCTCATAGTAGTCAATCATTTAGTTACGTTAGAATTATTCATGGGAGCAATCCAATCTTCTAACAACATCGTCCATTCAAGAATATAAAATTAGCACTTTAATCCTTTCAAGGCATGTTAGGTAACTACCTCAATACATATGCGTATTCGTAACTTATATTTAAACACTAATTCAGCTCGTAATACATTACCATAATGTTCAATAATTTCCATCAACTTTTTGGTCATATCAACATGTTGTAATTCCAAAACTTCCCCTTTTAATTCTTCAAATTCCAATTCCTCTTGTAATTTCTTCATAAAATAATTATCTCTTAATTATCAAGGCTACGTCTCCATTCGCAACATGAGATTAGTGATAAGAATTTCATCATAACACTCCAATCCGATGCACATAAAGTAGTCTTCAAATTGGTCTGACAACATAATTTCATAACTCTTTCAAACTCAATTTCATATTTCAACATTCTTATATAAACAATTTACAACCTAAATCTCAATGTTTCCTTCCAATTTGTAGCATGCAATTAGCAACCATAACACAATACTTCAACTACGACAACATGCAACTTTAATTATAGCGTGGAAGGAAGAATTTTCATACCTTAATTTAATCCCCAAAACAGTCCCGATTTTTAGTCACTGCTTCGTCAGCTGAACTTGTAACGTCTATAACTCTCTACTCCGGTGTCCTATCGACGAGTGGTTTGTTTCTTTGGAAACTATACTCGACGAAATTCATTTTAGGCTTTTAAAACACCCAAAAACTCCTAATATACTAGGAGATATACCCCTCTAAAGTTGACTAAAATTCTGCCCAAAATTCTGCCAAGCAGTTTTCTGATTTTCTGCCCCAATTTCTTGCCCAATCTTTCACTTTTCCACTTCAAATTAACATGCATGTGTTCTAAAATGTTACCCCCAACATTCTAACATATTTTTCCTCAACAAAATTCATTCCAAAAATCAGAAAATTTGGGCTAAAAACTGGGCAGTGAACCCGTGCCACTCACTGTTTTGGTGCTAAACTTTTGGCTTAGAATTGTAGATGGATTCAATCCTTAGAAAGGGAGTGGATTAAGTCTTCAAGTTGGCTATGGCATGGGTGAATTTTTGGCTAAGAGATGAGAGGATTTGAGTGAGAGTTTTGTTTGAATGAAGTGGAAAATGAAAAGGTTTTTAGTTTTAATAAGAAATCTGATTTTTTTTTTATATAAATACACATTGGTCCCTAATTATTTTCTTAAGTTAATTTCATCCCCCAAGTAATAAATCTTAATCTCACTTCTTTTAATCTCCGAAAATTCCATAAGACCTCGTATTCTCCATGTCGTAATTTTCATAATATGTTACTAATCCTTAATGGGAAAATATATAACGATCATTTTCCATTTCCATTAACACGCTCGTAGTAACCAAAAATATTTCGGAATCACATCCTTCAAGTACTAACTTCTGGATTTAGCATATATAATCATACTATATAATCAATATTCGAATCTTAATTTCTTAATGATGTTCTTAAGTATCGTCTTAACTTACGAGGTGTAACATGTCCAATCCACACATGACTATAGACCTCTAAGAGTATACATGTCACGACCCGACCCCGGGACCGCGACTGGCGCCCTACCTGGGCACCCTTTCAGGTAAACATCAGAGAAAATCAGCGGAACATACATGAAACTTAAAAATAAAACATCGTAAGTAAAACAACAGGTTAGCCGATAGGGCTACCTTCCTGAACATATATAAAAACAACCGAAGCAGTTGCCTCCTTTCTTTTTACAAACTGACCCACCATATGTGACTACAGACCTCTAAGAGTTTTGACATAACAACTGTGGCGGGACAAGGCTCCGCCGTACCCCTGAATAAACATAACCGTGACAACTCCGAAATACTGGAGCCATCTCAACTTGCTGAACCGGGATCCTAAGCTCGCGGATCCATAATCGTACCTAAACTGCGGGCATGAACGCGGCCCGAAGAAGTCGATAACAGGTACCGAATATGGAACAGAATATAACGTACAGTAAACAAATCATAACTGTACAAAAGAATGACAAGGACAAGTATAAAAATACATACCAGATCCTGCCGTGTCATTACCACTTATGAACTTAATCGTACCTTATTATCCTTTCCATTCCCAATAAAAGTTATAGTCACATTCTTACGTACATTATTTAGAAAAAGAATCATTAAGTTCATTACCATATAACTTACTTATCTTTCATAACATAGTCCGGCCCACTACGGAGGGACACATATACTACCTACCCAATGGGACGCGATCAAGTCACACTAATATCAAAGCATGCCCGTGGAATCCCCATCATCGCATCGGCTATTAGTGTAAAATATAACCATGTGACGCGCGTGGCATCCCACCTCACCGTCGTACATACACAATACATATATATATCCCGCGTGGAATCCTACATCACCGCCGATCCGGTATAATAATACACCAATAGGCATACATGAACACCAAGTCCCACCGGTGGTATATCGTCTTGGGTCTACCCTCACTTATACTCTTACCCCGGAGAAGGTGGTAAAGCGGTGGTATAGCGTCTTGGGGTCTACCTCACTTATACTCTACCCCGGAGAAGGTGGTATAACGTCTTGGGGCTTGCCCGCCGTTTATACTCTTACCCTATCTCGACCTGGTCGTCAAACAACACATAAAGCGGGTGGTACAACGTCTTGGGGTTTACCCTCACTTATACTCTTACCACGGAGAAGGTGGTATAACGTCTTGGGGCTTGCCCGCCGTTTATACTCTTACCCTATCTCGTGACCATCAAACAAGACATAAGCACTACCATGTCTTTTATAAAATCCGAATTTAACGAGTGCTACAAATAGCGGAAGCATACGTGGAATCCCACATCACCGCCGATCGTCCAAGTAACTTATAACAAGACGGCCTCCAACCGAGAGTCGCGGCAACGTAAAAAAACATAATACTTGCACTCAAAGGCTATCTCCGACATATAGGCTAAATCTCGATTAACCAAGCCAAAGTACTTATCAAGGCACACATAGAATAATTCTCATTTAATCAAGCCAAAGTACTAATCAAGGCATACTTAGAATAATTCTCATTTAACAAGCCAAAGTACTTATCAAGGCATACTTAGAATAATTCTCATTTAACAAGCCAAAGTACTTATCAAGGCATACTTAGAATAATTCTCATTTAACAAGCCAAAGTACTTATCAAGGCATACTTAGAATAATTCTCATTTAACAAGCCAAAGTACTTATCAAGGCATACTTAGAATAATTCTCATTTAACAAGCCAAAGTACTTATCAAGGCATACTTAGACTAATTCTCAATTAATCAAGCCAAAGTACTAATCAAGGCATCACATAGAATAATTCTCATTTAATCAAGCCAAAGTACTAATCAAGGCACAAATAGAATAATTCTCAATTAATCAAGCCAAAGTACTAATCAAGGCATCACATAGAATTATTCTCAATTAAACAGGCCAAAGTACTACGTACGTCCATTCTTTTCAAAAGACTCCTTCCGAATAAAACTTCCCGATACTAACAACCGTAGTATCAAGTCCTATCCACCTTTCGAGACAAGTCACAATACCTTTTAGAAATACAATTACCGCTTCTAAATCAAGTGACTTCTTTATTAAAACCTTAAGCAATTGGTACCTTTAAAACAATTTGCCCTTCCTTAACACAAGTTATTCATTTGATTACTTTACTAGAAAACCATTCTCTTAACCTGCCATAAAGCCGTTATAACCAACTTCCCATAAAGCCGTTATAACCCTTTATGGTTTAGACCAATACGTTCCTTTTATAATCAAGAGACTTCTACTTTTTGAAACCAAGTATTATATTCTTTCAAATCAATTCTCTTAACTTTCAAAAATACCATTTGTCTCTTAACCTTTAGAAAACAAGTGACTCCTTTTATTATAAAACCTTAGGCAATTGATGCCTTAAAACAAGTTGCCTATTCACTTAAAATCAAGTCATTTGTCTTTCCATAAAGCAAATATAACCAACTCCATAAAGTCGTTGTATTTACTTTATACCTTAGCCAAAATACAATTTCCTATCCAAGGGACTTATACGTTTAAAGCGAGCAAGTATCACATACTTTAAAACTCTTCAAGTCCCCTAACTTTAAAATCAACTTAAGACATCCTTACTATTTTCAAAGAAGTGAGTTAATCTCTAACCCACCCGACTTGGCATTACATAAAACAAGTAAAGAATGTCATAGTCTTGACGTCACTGAGTACTACATACGTCAACTAGTCATGCTCAAAAGATAGGAAAAGTTCTACATAGAGTAAATCACACAACTACCTCTTAACTTCTAAGAGTAGAAGGAAACATGAAATGATACCACAAGTGTATTCCATACATAGAATCATGCCAAAGGAAGGAAGAGGTTCACATACCTCGCGACGATTGTCGACAAATAGCAAAATGCTCCAAAGTACTCCAACCTTGATAGCTATTCCACTCTCCAGTAGGATACGCTATACTTAGTACTTCAACCTATAATGGTCACAATATGTCCATTAACCTTTCACTTCTAACGTAGAATATTTTAGGTGCTAAGTCGCTAAATTCTACGGAAAATCGAAGACACCTCCTTTGTTTCTACTCACTTTGCCACCTTTTCAAGGCGAATACAATAACCAAACAGCCCCAATTGGCTCACAACAATATAGAAGGTATTCCAATACAATGAATAACTAAATGACCCCAATTGGCTCACAATTTAGAAAGTAGTCCAATACAAATGAATAACAAACTAAAAAGTCCAAATTCGGCCACCTTGAGTTCAACCATACCAATTCTTATCAAATTTTCATTTCAATCCAAATTGGTAGCATAACATGAAATCAAGTCGCATTTGATTATAACAATCCATAATCTCTAAGTAGGTAACATGCGACGATTTCTAATAAGCGACCAATTAGTAATCCATTTTCAAGTGGCTTATATAACATTTCGAATTTAGCTACAAGCACTCCATAATACTTATAAACTTCTACATGCCAACTTCATGTTGTCAACGTGTAAAACTAACAACAACAAAAATATATAATCTTGTAACATCTTAAAGGACAAGATTATACCTTAACGATTCTCAATCCACTCTTCAAATCCGAAGTCGTTCCTTAGCAACTTAGAGACTCTCCAAGATACTTCAATCCTCTACTTGAGACCCTTAGAACCATACCAACAATTTTCCTTCAAACTTCCAACCAAAACCTAGAAAAGCCATTAGGTTTTCACCTTGCGACTAATCTGAAAACTCTCTTTTTCGGGATTTTCTATTGAGATATACTCACATAACACTCATGAACCTTGGTTTAAAGTGTGGGGCTTAATGGAAAGAAACGAAAAATCTTCCTTTTGAAAGTGGAGGAAGGAGAGCAACAATGTGATTTTCTTCCAAATTTTGTGAATTTTATCTAAGTGTGGAACTCTTGTCTTGCTACTAGTATTATATAGGGACATGAAGGGTCAAGGTGTGCATGAAATGGTTGGCTAGGATGAGGTCTTAACAAAAATCAAGACTAATTGTCCCTTGACTAAGTCAAACATGTCAAGCTTTCAAGTTGCAAGACTTGTCTTGCTAACAAAGGTCCAATGACCCTTTAGCCCTTGCAAAAATCGTCCAAGGCATCATCTAAGGGGGGGTGACACGTGTCGCCTCCCATTAAATCCTGACAAAACGTTTTCCGACAATTTCATAATTCAGAAATTTTTACAAGTCTCCATCTTAACACTGTGAGTTCTTACGTGCGTTCTTACACCATGTCCCGTAAATACGGTGTAACATTCTTTCCTCTTAGAAACATTCGTCCTCGAATGTTCTTTCAGTCAAACTTATAATTAGCGACATAGTTCTCTTTCACAACCCGACATACCAACAATGATACCACATGGCCCTAATACGCATACACGCATACCGTCCATCACAAGCCCAAAAGAGGTTACCTTTCGCACTTCCAACTCCTTCTAACATACATACATAACTTCCATACCTATTCGGCCTCTAATCTTTGGAGTCACTCTATGAAACAATATAAGGTCATTTCCGGCTTCACTATCTGTTCGGTGGGCAACGTCCCGAACAGTAAAACAATTAACTAGACTTGGGCCTTGCACCTCGTGACCTGTCACGTGGCGGAACTACTACCAGATCCGCTCCATTTCCGGGCCATGGGGAGACCCGTAACAGTCCTCAACCCGACTCGTGTCGCTTAACTCTTATCCTTGGTCCGACTTAAAATCTTATTGCGGAGAAAACCTTATATACCTAAGGTCTCGGCGTAATCAATATTCTTAGGCTCGCATTTCCATGCTCCCTACCTTATCGGTCCCTGTAGCGGTACAAAAACTTCTTATAAAACCATAACCATGTTGTCTCGATCACAACAACCATTACATACTCTATACGGGCCTTATCCGTATAATTCTCTTAAGCATACTACACAATTTGATCTATTAACATGACATTCAGTTAGGTTCCTTAATATGGCTTCTAAGGGTCCACTACCCTATCGCATGACTCATCCTTTCCCGATTATCTCAAAATAAAACACAAGACCTTGGCGAAAATTCATTAACTATTCCATACCTTCCGGTATCTAGTTAGTCTTTCCGATTCACGGTAATCTAAAATCATTCTAGGCAACACGCGTCGCCTCATACATAACTCCGTATAGATGTATGTCACAATACCAACTATACTATAATCATTACCTACCGGATACGCAATCCATAGTCGCTACGGGTCATCGCTTTGCCTTTCGGCTGCAATCAATATAACTCGTTAGGAGAGGCGACCTAACAACACAACTCTATCGCGATCTCGAGTGAGAAGAATGGAAACCAATCCTAAATGTCCTGCGACCTCACGATTATAGATGTAGTGCACAACACACGATAATCAAGACTCTACTAGACACGATGCGTAGACACTTTCAGAGGACTAATCGCTCGATACCACTTTTGTCACGACCCGACCGGGACGCGTCGCGCCCTACAGGCACCGCTTTCGAGTAAACATCAGAGAAAATCAGCGGAACATACATGAAACTTAAAAATAAAACATCGTAAGTAAAACAACAGGTTAGCCGATAGGGCTACCTTCCTGAACATATATAAAAACAACCGAAGCAGTTGCCTCCTTTCTTTTTACAAACTGACCCATCATATGTGACTACAGACCTCTAAGAGTTTTGACATAACAAGCGTGGCGGGACAAGGCCCGCCGTACCACGAATAAACATAAGCGTGACAACTCCAAACTTTGGAGCCATCTCAACTTGCTGAGCGAGATCCTAAGCTCGCGGATCCACAATTGTGTACCTAAACTGCGGGCATGAGCGGCCCGAAGAAGTCGATCAACAGTGCGAATATGGAGCAGAATATAACGTCTGATAAACAAATCATAATTGTACAAAAGAATGACAAGGACAAGTATAAAAATACATATCAGATCCTGCCGTGTCATTACCACTTATGAACTTAATCGTACCTTATTATCCTTTCCATTCCGATAAAAGTTATAGTCACGTTCTTACGCATTATTTAGAAAAGAATCATTAAGTTCATTACCATATAACTTACTTATCTTTCATAACATAGTCCGGCCCACTACGGAGGGACACATATACTACCCTATACTGGGACGCGATCAAATCACACTAATATCAAAGCATGCCCGTGGAATCCCCATCATCGTTAACAACTATTAGTGTAAAATATAACCATGTGACGCGCGTGGCATCCCACTCACCGGCGTACACATACACAATACATATATATATATCCCGCGTGGAATCCCACATCACTGCCAAGCGATCCGGTATAATAATACACCAATAGGCATACATGAACACCAAGTCCAGCGGTGGTATAGCGTCTTGGGGTCTACCCTCACTTATACTCTTACCTGGAGAAGGTGGTAAGCGGTGGTATAGCGTCTTGGGGTCTACCCTCACTTATACTCTTACCTGGAGAAGGTGGTATAACGTCTTGGGGCTTGCCCGCCGTTTATACTCTTACCCTATCTCGTAGGTCGTCAAACAACACATAAAGCGGGTGGTACGTCTTGGGGTTTACCCTCACTTATACTCTTACCTGGAGAAGGTGGTATAACGTCTTGGGGCTTGCCCGCCGTTTATACTCTTACCCTATCTCGTGACCGTCAAACAAGACATAAGCACTACCATGTCTTTTATAAAATCCGGAATTTAACCCAGTGCTACAAATAGCGGAAGCATACGTGGAATCCCACATCCTTTGTCGATGCGTCAAAGTAACTTATAACAAGACGGTCGACCTCGGCCAGAAAGTCGCGGCAGCGTAAAAAAACATAATACTTGCACTCAAAGGCTATCTCCAAGACATATAGGCTAAATCTCGATTAACCAAGCCAAAGTACTTATCAAGGCACACATAGAATAATTCTCATTTAATCAAGCCAAAGTACTAATCAAGGCATACTTAGAATAATTCTCATTTAACAAGCCAAAGTACTTATCAAGGCATACTTAGAATAATTCTCATTTAACAAGCCAAAGTACTTATCAAGGCATACTTAGAATAATTCTCATTTAACAAGCCAAAGTACTTATCAAGGCATACTTAGAATAATTCTCATTTAACAAGCCAAAGTACTTATCAAGGCATACTTAGAATAATTCTCATTTAACAAGCCAAAGTACTTATCAAGGCATACTTAGGCTAATTCTCAATTAATCAAGCCAAAGTACTAATCAAGGCATCACATAGAATAATTCTCATTTAATCAAGCCAAAGTACTAATCAAGGCACATAGAATAATTCTCAATTAATCAAGCCAAAGTACTAATCAAGGCATCACGTAGAATTATTCTCAATTAAGCAGGCCAAAGTACTACGTCGTCCATTCTTTTCAAAGACTCCTTTCCGAATAAAACTTCCGATACTAACAACCGTAGTATCAAGTCCTATCCACCTTCGAGACAAGTCACAATACCTTTTTAGAAATACAATTACCGCTTCTAAATCAAGTGACTTCTTTATTAAAACCTTAAGCAATTGGTACCTTTAAAACAATTTGCCCTTCCTTAACACAAGTTATTCCTTTGATTACTTTACTAGAAAACCATTCTCTTAACTTGCCATAAAGCCGTTATAACCAACTTCCCATAAAGCCGTTATAACCCTATGGTTTAGACAATACGTTCCTTTTATAATCAAGAGACTTCTACTTTTTGAAACCAAGTATTATATTCTTTCAAATCAATTCTCTTAACTTTCAAAAATACCATTTGTCTCTTAACCTTTAGAAAACAAGTGACTCCTTTTATTATAAAACCTTAGGCAATTGATGCCTTAAAAACAAGTTGCCTATTCACTTAAAATCAAGTCATTTGTCTTTCCATAAAACAAATATAACCAACTCCCCATAAAGTCGTTGTATTTACTTTATACCTTAGCCAAAATACAATTTCCTATCGAGGACTTATACGTTTAAAGCGGAGCAAGTATCACATACTTTAAAACTCTTGAAGTCCACAACTTTAAAATCAACTTAAGACATCCTTACTATTTTCAAAGAAGTGAGTTAATCTCTAACCCACCCGACTTGGCATTACATAAAACAAGTAAAAATGTCATAGTCTTCAGACGTCTACCGTACTACATACGTGCAACTAGTCATGCTCAAAAGATAGGAAAAGTTCTACATAGAGTAAATCACACAACTACCTCTTAACTTCTAAGAGTAGAAGGAAACATGAAATGATACCACAAGTGTATTCCATACATAGAATCATGCCAAAGGAAGGAAGAGGTGCACACCTCATGACGATTGTCGACAAATAGCAAAATGCTCCAAAGTACTCCAACCTTGATAGCTATTCCACTCTCCAAGTAGGATACGCTATACTTAGTACTTCAACCTATAATGGTCACAATATGTCCATTAACCTTTCACTTCTAACGTAGAATATTTTAGGTGCTAAGTCGCTAAATTCTACGGAAAATCGGACAGCACCTCCTTTGTTTCTACTCACTTTGCCACCTTTTCAAGGCGAATACAATAACCAAACAACCCCAATTGGCTCACAACAATATAGAAGGTATTCCAATACAATGAATAACTAAACAGCCCCAATTGGCTCACAATTTAGAAAGTAGTCCAATACAAATGAATAACAAACTAAAAAGTCCAAATTCGGCCACCTTGAGTTCAACCATACCAATTCTTATCAAATTTCCATTTCAATCCAAATTGGTAGCATAACATGAAATCAAGTCGCATTTGATTATAACAATCCATAATCTCTAAGTAGGTAACATGCGACGATTTCTAATAAGCGACTAATTAGTAATCCTATTTTCAAGTGGCTTATATATCATTTAGTTTTTAGCTACAAGCACTCCATAATAATTATAAACTTCTACATACAAACTTCCTGTTTTGAACGTGTATAACTAACAACAAAAATATATAATCTTGTAACATCTTAAAGGACAAGATTATACCTTAACGATTCTCAATCCATCTTCAAATCCAAGTCGTTCCTTAGCAACTTGAGACTCTCCAAGATACTTCAATCCGCTACTTGAGACCCTTAGAAACATACCAACAATTTTCCTTCAAACTTCCAACCAAAACCTAGAAAAGCCATTAGGTTTTCACCTTGCGACTAATACGAAAACTCTCTTTTTAGGATTTTTCTATTGAGATATACTCACATAACACTCATGAACCTTGGTTTAAAGTGTGGGGCTTAATGGACAAGCGAAAAATCTTCCTTTTGAAAGTGGAGGAAGCGAGAGCAACAATGTGATGTTCTTCCAAATTTTGTGAATTTTAGCTAAGTGTGGAACTCTTGTCTTGCTACTAGTATTATATAGGGACATGAAGGGTCAAGGTGTGCAAATGGTTGGCTAGGATGAGGTCTTAACAAAAATCAAGACTAATTGTCCCTCGACTAAGTCAAACATGTCAAGCTTTCAAGTTGCAAGACTTGTCTTGCTAACAAAGGTCCAATGACCCTTTAGCCCTTGCAAAAATCGTCCAAGGCATCATCTAAGGGGGGGAGACACGTGTCGTCCTCCCATTCGTCACAACAAAACGTTTTCCGACAATTTCATAATTCCGAGAAATTTTTACAAGTCTCCAATCTTAACACTGTGAGTTCTTACGTACGTTCTTACACCGTGTCCTGTAAATACGGGGTGTAACATTCTTCCCCCCTTAGAAACATTCGTCCTCGAATGTTCTTTCGGAGTCAAACTTATAATTAGCGACATCGTTCTCTTTCACAACCCCGACATACCAACAATGCCACACATGACCCTAATACCTTGTACACGCAGTCGTCATCACAAGCCCAAAGAGGTTACCTTTTCGCACTTCCAACTCCTTAACATACATACATAACTTCCATACCTATTCGGCCTCTAATCTTTGGAGTCACTCTATGAAATAATATAAGG
Organism: Przewalskia tangutica; assembly: GCA_029844215.1. NCBI lineage: Eukaryota > Viridiplantae > Streptophyta > Magnoliopsida > Solanales > Solanaceae > Przewalskia > Przewalskia tangutica. Next base: position 14,858,873 of record CM056738.1, read on the forward strand.
TCATTTCCGCCACTACTGGTTCGGTGGGCGCGTCCCCGAACGTAAAACAATTAACTAGACTTGGGCTTGCACCCTCGTGACCTGTCGCGTGGCGGAACTACTACCAACTGATCCCACTCCATTCGGGCCATGGGAGACCCGTAAGTCTCCTCAACCCGACGTCGCACTTAACTCTTATCCTCAGTGCGACTTAAAATCTTATTGCGGAGAAAACCTTATATACCCAAGGTCTCGGAAGAATCAATATTCTTAGGCTCGCATTTCCATGCTCCCACCTACCTTATCAGTCCCAGTAGCGTACAAAACTTCTTATAAAACCATAACCATATTGTCTCGATCACAACAACCATTACATACTCTATCTGAGCCTTATCCGTATAATTCTCTTAAGCATACTACGACTTGATCTATTAACATGACATTCAGTTAGGTTCCTTAATATGGCTTCTAAGGGTCCACTACCCTATCGATGGCTCATCCTTTCCCAATTATCTCAAAATAAAACTAAAGACCTTGGCGAAAATTCATTAACTATTCCATACCTTCCCGGTATCTAGTTAGTCTTTACCGATTCCTGGTAATCTAAAATCATTCTAGGCAACACGCGTCGACCTCATACATAACTCCGTATAGATGTATGTCACAATACCAACTATACTATAATCATTACCTACCGGATACGCAATCCATAGTCCTTCCGGGTCATCGCTTTCTCAAGGCCGCAATCAACATAACTCGTTAGGGAGAAGCGACCACAACAACTACTATCGCACGATCTCGAGTGAGAAGAATGGAAACCAATCCTAAATGTCCTGCGACCTCACGATTATAGATGTGGTGCACAACACACCGATAATCAAGACTTACTAGACACGGTGCGTAGACACTTTCAGAGACTAATCGCTCGATACCACTTTTGTCACGACCCGACCGGGATCGCTGGCGCCTACTACAGGCACCCTTTCGGTAAACATCGGAGAAAATCAGCGAACATACATGAAACTTAAAAATAAAACATCGTAAGTAAAGCAACGAGTTAGCCGATGTGCTACCTTCCCGAACATATATAAAAACAACCGAAGTAGTTGCCTCTTTCTTTTACAAAATGACCCACCATATGTGACTCTGGACCTCAAAGTTTTGACATAACAAGCGTGGCGGGACAAGGCCCGCCGTACCACGAATAAACATAAACGTGACAACTCAGAACACTGGAGCCATCTCAACTTCGAGCAGGATCCTAAGCTCGCGGATCCAATGTGTACCTAAACTGCGGGCATGAGCGGCCCGAAGAAGTCGATAACAACAGTACGAATATGGAACAGAATATAACTTACATTAATAAAATGATAACTGTACAAAAGAATGACCAGTACAAGTATAAAAATACATTCAATATCCTGCAGTGTCATTACCACTTATGAACTTAAACGTACCTTATTATCCTTTCCATTCCCAATAAAAGTTATAGTCACATTCTTACGTACATTATTTAGAAAAGAATCATTAAGTTCATTACCATATAACTTACTTATCTTTCATAAAATAGTCCGCCCACTACGGAGGACACATATACTACCCGCCCAATCGGGACGCGATCAAATCACACTAATATCAAAGCATGCCCGTGGAATCCCCATCATCCGCGGCTATTAGTGTAAAATATAACCATGTGACGCGTGGCATCCCACCTCACTGTCGGCGTACATACACAATACATATATATATATCCTGCCCGTGGAATCCTACATCACTGCCGACAGTCCAGGGTATAATAATACACCAATAGGCATACATGAACACCAAGTCCCACCGGTGGTATAGCGTCTTGGGGTCTACCTCACTTATACTCTTACGGAGAAGGTGGTAAAGCGGTGGTATAGCATCTTGGGGTCTACCCTCACTTATACTCTTACCGGAGAAGGTGGTATAACGTCTTGGGGCTTGCCCGCCATTTATACTCTTACCCTATCTCGACTTGGTCGTCAAACAACACATAAAGCGGTGGTACATCGTCTTGGGGTTTACCCTCACTTATACTCTTACCACGGAGAAGGTGGTATAACGTCTTGGGGGCCCGCCGTTTATACTCTTACCCTATCTCGTGACCATCAAACAAGACATAAGCACTACCATGTCTTTTATAAAATCAGAATTTAACCCAAGTGCTACAAATAGCGGAAGCATGCGTGGAATCCCACATCAGTCGACGTCCAGTAACTTATAACAAGACATCGGCCTCCAACCGAGTCGCGCAGCGTAAAAAAACATAATACTTGCACTCAAAGGCTATCTCCGGCATATAGGCTAAATCTCGATTAACCAAGCCAAAGTACTTATCAAGGCACACATAGAATAATTCTCATTTAATCAAGCCAAAGTACTAATCAAGGCATACTTAGAATAATTCTCATTTAACAAGCCAAAGTACTTATCAAGGCATACTTAGAATAATTCTCATTTAACAAGCCAAAGTACTTATCAAGGCATACTTAGAATAATTCTCATTTAACAAGCCAAAGTACTTATCAAGGCATACTTAGAATAATTCTCATTTAACAAGCCAAAGTACTTATCAAGGCATACTTAGAATAATTCTCATTTAACAAGTCAAAGTACTTATCAAGGCATACTTAGACTAATTCTCAATTAATCAAGCCAAAGTACTAATCAAGGCATCACATAGAATAATTCTCATTTAATCAAGCCAAAGTACTAATCAAGGCACAAATAGAATAATTCTCAATTAATCAAGCCAAAGTACTAATCAAGGCATCACATAGAATTATTCTCAATTAAGCAGCAAAGTACTACGTCGTCCATTCTTTTCAAAAGACTCTTCCGAATAAAACTTCCGATACTAACAACCGTAGTATCAAGTCCTATCCACCTTCGAGACAAGTCACAATACCTTTTAGAAATACAATTACCGTCTTCTAAATCAAGTGACTTCTTTATTAAAAACCTTAAGCAATTGGTACCTTTAAAACAATTTGCCCTTCCTTAACACAAGTTATTCCTTTGATTACTTTACTAGAGAAAACCATTCTCTTAACCTGCCATAAAGCCGTTATAACCAACTTCCCATAAAGCCGTTATAACCCTTTATGGTTTAGACCAATACGTTCCTTTTATAATCAAGAGACTTCTACTTTTGAAACCAAGTATTATATTCTTTCAAATCAATTCTCTTAACTTTCAAAAATACCATTTGTCTCTTAACCTTTAGAAAACAAGTGACTCCTTTTATTATAAAACCTTAGGCAATTGATGCCTTAAAAACAAGTTGCCTATTCACTTAAAATCAAGTCATTTGTCTTTCCATAAAGCAAATATAACCAACTCCCCATAAAGTCGTTGTATTTACTTTATACCTTAGCCAAAATACAATTTCCTATCCAAGGGACTTATACGTTTAAAACGGAGCAAGTATCACATACTTTAAAACTCTTCAAGTCCCCTAACTTTAAAATCAACTTAAGACATCCTTACTATTTTCAAAGAAGTGAGTTAATCTCCTAACCCACCCGACTTGGCATTACATAAAACAAGTAAAGAATGTCATAGTTCAGACGCTCACCGTACTACATACGCAACTAGTCATGCTCAAAAGATAGGAAAAGTTCTACATAGAGTAAATCACACAACTACCTCTTAACTTCTAAGAGTAGAAGGAAACATGAAATGATACCACAAGTGTATTCCATACATAGAATCATGCCAAAGTAAGGAAGAGGTTCACATACCTCGCGACGATTGTCGACAAATAGCAAAATGCTCCAAAGTACTCCAACCTTGATAGCTATTCCACTCTCCAAGTAGGATACGCTATACTTAGTAATTCAACCTATAATGGTCACAATATGTCCATTAACCTTTCACTTCTAACGTAGAATATTTTAGGTGCTAAGTCGCTAAATTCTACGGAAAATCGGACAGCACCTCCTTTGTTTCTACTCACTTTGCCACCTTTTTCAAGGCCAAATATAATAACCAAACAGCCCCAATTGGCTCACAACAATATAGAAGGTATTCCAATACAATGAATAACTAAACAGCCCCAATTGGCTCACAATTTAGAAAGTAGTCCAATACAAATGAATAACAAACTAAAAAGTCCAAATTCGGCCACCTTGAGTTCAACCATACCAATTCTTATCAAATTTCCATTTCAATCCAAATTGGTAGCATAACATGAAATCAAGTCGCATTTGATTATAACAATCCATAATCTCTAAGTAGGTAACATGCGACGATTTCTAATAAACGACCAATTAGTAATCCAATTTTCAAGTGGCTTATATAACATTTCGAATTTAGCTACAAGCACTCCATAATACTTATAAACTTCTACATACCAACTTCATGTTGTCAACGTGTAAAACTAACAACAACAAAAATATATAATCTTGTAACATCTTAAAGGACAAGATTATACCTTAACGATTCTCAATCCACTCTTCAACCAAGTCGTTCCTTAGCAACTTAGAGACTCTCCAAGATACTTCAATCCGCTACTTGAGACCCTTAGAACCATACCAACAATTTTCCTTCAAACTTCCAACCAAAACCTAGAAAAGCCATTAGGTTTTCACCTTGCGACTAATACGAAAACTCTCTTTTTCCGGGATTTTTCTATTGAGATATACTCACATAACACTCATGAACCTTGGTTTAAAGTGTGGGGCTTAATGGACAAGAAACGAAAAATCTTCCTTTTGAAAGTGGAGGGAAGCCGAGAGCAACAATGTGATGTTCTTCCAAATTTTGTGAATTTTAGCTAAGTGTGGAACTCTTGTCTTGCTACTAGTATTATATAGGGACATGGAGGGTCAAGGTGTGCACAAATGGTTGGCTAGGATGAGGTCTTAACAAAAATCAAGACTAATTGTCCCCTTGACTAAGTCAAACATGTCAAGCTTTCAAGTTGCAAGACTTGTCTTGCTAACAAAGGTCCAATGACCCTTTAGCCCTTGCAAAAATCGTCCAAGGCATCATCTAAGGGGGGGTGACACGTGTCGCCCTCCCATTCGTCACAACAAAACGTTTTCCGACAATTTCATAATTCCGAGAAATTTTTACAAGTCTCCAATCTTAACACTGTGAGTTCTTACGTACGTTCTTACACCATGTCCTGTAAATACGGGGTGTAACAATACAGTAACTATGACGGAATAAGGCCCCACCGTACCCCTGAATATACATAAGTCATAATGGAAGACATGTACCAAAATAACTAGGCTCCGGAACAATGGAGCTATCCCAAAACGCTGAGTAAGGATCCTAAGCTCGAGGATCACCAAAATGTGTACATATACCTGCGGGCATGAACGCGGCCCCCCGGAGAAAGGGGGTCAGTACAACAATGTACCAAGTATGTAAACATAAAGTACAGTAAATAAGATCATAACTGGCCAAAAGATGACAGGGACAAGTATGAAAATCAAATACCAGATCCAACCGTGCCATATAAAATAAGAGTCAACTGTACCCTGTATCACTATATCACTATACCACTGTACCACTATGTCACTGTACCACTGTACCACTGTACAACTGTACCATTGTATCACTGTACCACTGTACCATTGTACTTTATAAAAATGAGAGTCAACTGTGCCTTTTAAAAAAAAAATCAACTATATCTTTTCAAAATATAAAAGTCATGTCAAAATCAGGGACACCTGCCCATAGAATCATTATGCATATCCTATTCATGGGAATAGAACCCGCATGAGTCTTTATACCCGCATGAGTATTTATACACGCATCATGGATATATGTCCATGGAATCATATATATAATGTACTCGGCCTCTAATGAAGGTCATGATGTCCATGGGTATCTATACCAACATCATGGATACATGTCCATGGAATCATATATATAGCGTACCCGGCCTCTAATGAATTGTCGCGCCCCTTTTCGGCCGCGGCATTTTCTAAAATAGCGAGCCCTGCTTAATAAAATGCAAAATGTTAGAAAGTAAATAAATATGCTAAAAAAGCTTAAAAGGTTAAAAGTATTAAAAGTGCTAAAAGGATGCTAAAATTGCAAAAGAGGCTAAAGTTTAAAAGGGTGCTAAAAGGTGTAAAATGCTAAAGGGGTTGCTAGGGAGTTTAAAAGGTGCTAGAATGCTTAAATTGCAAAAGGTGCTAAAGTGCAAAAAATGCTAAGGGTTCGCGGAGTCGCCACCTAATTAGTTTGGGTGAATTAGGACACCTAAATGTCAACTTAGGTTAAAGTCAACACTAACTCCATTTTTTATGGTCTGCTAACTTAGTGAGATTCTGGGTAAGGGTTCTTTATTATCCTAAAGGGAAGGGGTTAGGCACCCTAAAGGATCCGCTAACTTGCGGTTGTCCGTTCAAACCTAGGGTAATTATTATGTTTAAAATACTATACATATTTTTTTTTAAAAAAAGTATCCAAGTAAAAGCATTGCAAGCTAAAAATATGTTTTTTGACAAAAGTGTAATATTTATTTAGTTTATGGAAAAGGCTTGCATTTATACGGTGCTTTAAATAACATGCTGTATATGATATGCAAAGATCTATTATCACTAAAGTATACAGAGATATATATGAGATGCCATAAAAATTGGCTAAAACAATTAGTTTTGTATATGCATGCTATAGGGTTTCATTTAAAAAGAAATGGATTTTTCATGTTAGAATTTTGGCAAGAATGAATGATGTTTGGTTACTTTAAAATAATTATGCGAGTGACAATTACTAAATAGTTTAATTATAACTTAAGCAATGTATGTCAAGCAAGAATATTTAACTTAAGGAGGAAATAAATCTCTAATGTCAAATTACTTTCTAATAGTGACTTAAGGCTGTAGCGTAATGTTAGACAATTAATTTACAACAAGTAGATGAAGCAAAGTAAGGAATAAATAAGGAGGACTCGAAGGAGAGGTGACGTCTTTTCGCCGGCGGTTTGAATTTTCGGGTGGAGATGAAGATGCACACAGATGCAATTCCTTGTCTGTTATACTCATGATGAGTCTCGCAATGAGACTCTTCGTTTGACTCCGAGGCGTGCCATGTAAAAGAAAGGAAATAAAGATTAGTATATATCTTAGTTATTTAACTCATAAAAGAATTTACATGATCCATAATTGTATGCAACCAGTATACAGAGATGTAAATCAGTCAGCAAACCGAGACCATCTGCTGCACCAGTCGGCAAACAGGGCCAGCAGATGATGAAATACAGGGAGATCAACCCATAGAGCAAAATCTCATGGTTCACAATTCCTTTCTGTATATATACTATGGCAGCAACGAGATGCCGACAGTTAAAACAGCACACAATGACACATGGTAACATATAGAGAAAGGTAGAGGAAGTAGGCCTATGCAACAGTTTGTGTTCTTCTAGAGATAGTTTGGTCGGACAATGACGGTGGACTTCAACAAGAAACCAATGTGCAAGAAAAACACAGCAACTGATGCACGTAGGGCATTCAAGGCATATGAGATGTGATAGAAGGTATATCCAGACATACGATCAATTTGAGGTACACTATTACTCATCTACGAATAACCTAGATAAGCTGTATCCATAATTTATAATCCAGGATCAACCCTGTATCTTCAAACAGTAAGGTATGTACTTTATTTCAGATAGTTGATTGCAGCCGTAGCCTGAGTCTAATCATATTGACAAGGTGAGTTTATACAAGGCAACTACTGAACAAAACTTAAATTACAGCCTGATCTCAAGCCATTTTACAAAAAAAATACTAACACTTTAAGATATCATGCCATTAGAATGAATGTAGAATAGCATGGATGACATAAATAATTTTTCAAGGAGCCCAGCAGGCAACCACACACATCATAATAGGTAACTTAGACATGAGGATCCAATTCAGGCAACCAATAAGAAACACTAAACAATCGACAATAGACATTTTCTCTGGTTAATATCTATTTCAGAGACTGAGTTACGACAGCAACAAAATGGTTCAGACAGCCAATACAGTGAATAATTTAGCAAACCAAACAGACATTCATCCACGCAGGAGGATCACAAGTATACAAAGATTATGGAATGATCATGCATAGCTTAAAATATGAATAGAGATGGATTAGAAATCAGATATCAAACATGCACATTTCCCGCTTATTTGAAAACAGTGGGTGAGCATTTTTAGGATGGAATAGAAACATATATGCCCCCTTTTCATGGTTCAGATTTTTAAGTCAAGTTTAACAAGAAATTAGGAATATAGGACCAATTTATACCCATAGCAAGAAATCAAAGTCAATGCAATCTCATACAAACACTTTTATTCAACATACATCATAGTGAATTTTGACAATAGCGATACGAACCTTTTCAGCACTAACAAAACAGAATTACAAATACTAATAGCGATTAATTCTGACTAACAGATTCGACATAGACGAATGCACTTCAAATCATACGAATATGGTATTAAACACAACTAGCAGAAACAACATTCAAACAAATTATAAAGCGTAAATCACCCCAAGAAATCTGAAAGGGAACGGGTTTACCTTAGCGGCGACCGGGCGATATCAAGTCGTCGATCCACTCGACGGGCTTTAGGTTTGCGATGCGAATAGAGGGGCGAGGTTTGTTTGCTGGTTTCTTGGCTCACTGAGCTCTGTCGTCTATTGCTATTGGACTCTGTAGCAAAGGGGTCCGGATTGTCCCATCGAGTCGATGCTATCCCCGCTAAGGGTTCTTGACTGTGCTATCGGTTTTGATGCTATCTATGCTGACTGATGAAAAGAACCCCCCCCTGTTGTATGTCGAAACTTGGGTCTTTATAGCACTTAGTTAGGTTTCCTTTTAAGGTAGGTTTAGGACGCGATTTGAGGGCGATTTCGTACTGGTTTTGTTATGGTAAGTCCATAAGGAAGACATGCGATTTGTTGCCATTTTCGCACTGATTCGAGACAGAAAGGAGGATATTTCTGGTAGTGTTTAGTTATGGAAAGTCTATAAGGTATAGGTTGGCGATTTGGATGCTGATTTAGAGCGATTTTTAAGGAGATTTGGTATGATTAGGTGTTTATATGGTAAGGTATTCGCTGGATGTAGGTGCATGGGTAAGGGAAGCTGGCTAGGGTGCGTGGGTGAAGGAAAGCCCGGATTCTCCGGCGAGAAATCCGGGCGGCGACGAAAGCAGAAGGGTTGCTGGTTTCTAGGGTTTGGAAGAGAAAGGGCTGCGTTTGTTCTCGAACTGGATGAGAGAGATGGGCGTGGGCTGGGAAATAACGCTGGGCGTGGAGTTGGGCTGCGGGTCGCGGGTCGCGGGTTTGGGCCAGGCGGTAGTGGGCTGGGTAGTTAAAATAAGAGGGCTGGTTTTAATTAGTGGGTATTATTTAACTAGGGTATTAGATTAGGGTAGTATTAAAATCTAGGAGTTTAATTAGTTTTTAGGCTAGTTAATTAATTAGCTAATTAATTCTAGGCAAGTGTATTAATTAATTAGTGATAACTTAAATTAACAAATGTGATTAAAATAATTAGGTGCTTCATTAATCTAATTGTTATAATAAATAAATGCGGGCGTGCTATGCTATTATTTAAAATTTTATTGTTATGCATTATTGCGAAGTTAAATTAAAATTGCATTGAGTTTATATTAAATTACTTAAATGCTGAATGCAAGTACGATATTTAAGAATCGTTTAAAGCTTTATAAATGCGGTGCTATTAAATGCATATATCAGATTAAAATTGATTTTAAATTACAAATGATTACTAATAAATGCGGCTATGCTACCTGACACGACGTTATCGCTAAATTATTTATTTTATGCGTTTATTAATTATATTATTATTTAAGAATTACGACAAAGCTTGAAGTTAATAAATGCGGGCGCGGGACTCTAAGTGCTTAAAACTCTATGCGATGCCATTATTAAATTGTTCAATTATGCATGTATTTATGTTTTATTGTTGTATTTTAATATAAAAATCCTAAAAATTATTTTACAAAATTAGTGTAATTTTATGGTTAATGGCTGGACGGGAGGGTCAAAATTGGGTGTCAACAGATGTCCCTCTTTGTATGGAGATGATGGAAGAATCTTGGACAAAGACGTTGACTCATGCCAATTTTGTCTCGATCTTCGCACTGCGTAAATGCCGGGCGTAGACAAGGCCGACGCAAAATCAAATCGCCCCGATGTCGAGTTATGACGACCTCGGGTTACCATGGTCTAAACACCAAGGCGGGCTAACGCGGACTTAAAGCCGCCCTGTCGGTCGAGTTATGGCGACCTCGGGCTACCATGGTCAAAACACGGGCGGGCTAACGCGGACTCAAAATTTGTCCCAGTGTAGAGTTATGGTGACACTGGGCTATGGTGCAAAAAGTAAAAGAATATAACTGGCTTGAACCTGGGGTGTACTGCTATGGCTTGTGGTGCTGGGTTCTACGGTGATGCGGAGCGAGTGGACCGACGCTTGAGGCCGCTTCTGCCAATCGTTGGGAAGGTTGGCCCCCCAACAGATTGCCCCGGTTCGCTGTAAGAGAAAATCCACGTTGTGCTCCTGCTCCTGCATGCTAAGACTTGAACAAACGGTTAGTGCATAACTGTTAAGGCAAAATGATGATGCATAATTTTAAAGTAATGCAAACTGTGAGTAGAAAAGGTTATCCTGCAAAAGTGTGATGCCTGCTGTGTTGATGCGATGTTGCGAATGCTGTGATTTTCGTCCTTGCGCAGATGTGTTGCGATTGTGAACGCGGGTATGTTGTTCTTTCGCAATCGCCTCGTAGACTAAAGCTCGAGAAAGAGTTAGTGCATAAGCGCTAAGACGTAATAATAAAGCATGCGTAAGAAATGCAATTTCGGAGTATAGAAATCGCCCACGCGTGATATCACGATGATGGCGTCGTTGCGGACTTGTTGTCGGCCGATAGCGTCTGCCGCCGACGTATTGGCCGGCGTCGTTGCATGGACTTGCTGATTACGTCGTTGTCTGGACGTATTGCTGCTGGCGTCGTTGCATGGACTTGCTGATTACGTCGTTGTGTGGGCGACGTTCTTCTTTGGCGTCGTTGCGTGGACTTGCTGATTACGTCGTTATGACGGGCCGTTCCTTGCCGCGTCGTTGCGTGGACTTGCCGATTACGCCGTTGTATGCGGGCGTGTTCCTTGGCGTCGTTGCGTGGACTTGCCGATTACGTCGTTATGCGGGCGTGTTCTTCTTGGCGTCGTTGCATGGACTTGCTGATTACGTCGTTGTCTGGACGTGTTGCTGCTGGCGTCGTTGCGTGGACTTGCTGATTACGTCGTTGTCTGGACGTGTTGCTGCTGGCGTCGTTGCGTGGACTTGCTGATTACGTCGTTGTTTGGACGTGTTGCTGCTGGCGTCGTTGCGTAGACTTGTTGTGCTGATATCGTCGTTGCCTGGACGTGTTCCGCCGCCTCCGTAGAATAAATGCTCGCAAGCTAAGCGAGAAAACGCGTTAGTGTATACCGTTTAAACAAAATGATAAATATATATGAAGTGCAATTTTATGGATAGAGATGTCGCCCCGATATGCCCGAATATCGAGATGTTGCCACCGCAATGCGATTTAATTGTTATGCTGCCTGTGTTGTGGGCGACGCGCTGGTTGCACGTTTGACTTTATGCCCGAGTTGATGCGCTTGGTTTTGTGGCGGAACTCTGAACGTTGATGCCCGATTGATGCCGCTTCTTTCGCTGCCGCTTTGCTGCGGACTTTGGATTGTTGTCATCCTCTCGCTTTGTCGCTTTTCGCTTCGCGAAGAGACTTTCATCGTATTTTACTCGCTTGGTATTGACTTTCTCGCTTCGTTAAAAAGACCTGCGCTCAAAGAAAATTTGTTAGTTTTAGAGGGGGTCGATTCATATTTGACTTTGCGGCCTTGTTCCTTGATATCTGCGTGCCTGGCTTGTTTGGACTTGCAACCCGCATGCAGTTTCCTACACCGCCCCGATTTGAAAAGTGTCCGCCTAAAATGGGTCTCAATGTAGTTGCTTGTAGGCTATGTGTATTCTTGTCATTTTCAAAGCAAAGGGAAAGTTTCCTAATGGTGTGACCGAAGCCGATTTAGGCCGCCTACGTATCCCCATGAGGGAATCAGGTCGAACGTAGTTCATTACAAGCGAATATTGGGAAAATTAAAATTCTAGGTGTGGGACCGAAGCCGAGACGGCCGCCTACGTATCCACTAAGGGAATCAGGTCAAACGTAGTTCATTACAAGCAAAACGAAAGAAAACATTATTAAAGCTTAAATATGAGTTTATAAATTATTCTGCTAAAATAAATCGTTTTTCCTATCCAGGCTCTAGGCGGACCAAGACAGGGGTGCAAATCCAATCAATATGCTTTCATGCTCTGCTTCGTGGATGGCTGGGTCTTCATGCTCTGCTATCTCCCTCTTCTGGCCTCTGCGTGGTGCATGCTCGGATAAATGACTGATTCGAGGGCGGAATGGGCGTAGGCAGGGGAGTGTATTCCTCATCTAAGGTTATCAGGTGCACATTGACGTGGCCGTGGTTTGGCAAGGGGTTATCATGCACATTTGGGGCAGGATCCTTTAGCTGAATTACCCCTTCTCTGATCAGTGCCTCGATTCTGTCCCTGAGGGAGTGGCAACCTTCAGTGTCATGTCCTGGGCTATTGGAGTGATACGCGCAGCGCTTGTTCTCATCATACCATCTTGGGATAGGGTCAGGGATCCTTCCTGGAATCGGTTGGATTAGGCTGCACCGCATGACCTTTCATATATTTGAGGTATGGGTTCACTATGGTGCGCACTTTGGGTGGTTTTCCTTCGTAATTCTTATTTGCTCAGTGCATTGGGTGCTCTATTCTGGCGGGCTTGATGGGTGGATCTATGCGGGCGGGATAAACGGTGCTTGTGAAGTGTTATATATATGTGTGTGGTAGTTGTGGTAGTATGATGGGTTTTGATATGTTATGAATGCTTGGGTTTGCGTTCTTGTACAAACATGGAAGGGAAATCGCTCTTTCTTCCTCTGTGAAGTACTCCGAGTGTCCCCGATGAATCGCCTTATTAGTTGCTGTAATGCCGCGATTTGTAATCCTACCAGTTTTAATACCTTCTTCTACGAAGTCGCCCATTCTAATAACTTCCGCGAAAGTCCGCCCGATGACGCTTATCATCCGCTCATAGTAGGTGGCATCCTTCAAAGATTGTACGAATAATGTGGTCATCTCACTCTCCACCACGGGTGGTTGCACTTTCCCGCCTCAACGCCACCTCATGGCGTATTCTCCGAATGTTCGTAGTCTTCTTCTCCAACTTCATTAAGTAACTCGCCCACAACGGTTCGTGTCAACCTGAACCGCTCCATAAAATCTTGGCCAATGCATTCCGGTGTGCCATTTCGCGATCTTGGTGGTATACTAATCTAGTGCCTCACGCCAAGCTCGAATGAACAACTTCATAATGGCCGGGTTCTTCCTACCCCGATTAGCTTGTCGCATGATATGACCTCGGTGTGCACGGGGGTTCCCTTTTCCATCAAATGGTTCAAACTTCGGCACCTTGTACCCCATAGGCAGTTCCACGTCTGGATGCATGCAAAGATCCTCGTAGTCTAGTCCTTCGTGACCTTTGTCCGATCGCATGCCCCGAACCGCTTCTTTCAGACTATGAATTTCTTGGCCACGCCTCGTCCATTTTGGCTCGGACTTCCTCCATTTCTTCGTAATGATCCCCTTGGTGAAGCACGGACGGTAAAAGGCCGGGTTTCGTTGCATAAGTCACCGGTTGTTGTTTTGGGCCGTAGTAATGGGTGTGGTGCGTGGGTATTGGTTGGCCTGGCGATTAGGGCTGATTATGGTGAAGTAAGCAGGCGGGGGCTGAGGTATATGGGTAGTAGGAGGATCATTTTGAAGGTGGGGTTGAGGGTTGGCTGGGCGAGGGGCGGTTTGTTCGGTGACTGGTGGCCTTTGTGGAGAGTTTTGGGAGATATGTGGTGGTGGAGGTCGATCTGGGATGGTTTGTGAAGTAGTGGCCCTTTGATGCGCATGTGGGTATTCAAGCTAATGGATAGGTTGGTCGATTCCGTAGCCTCCATCTCAACTGCATATCGCAATTTGTCGCAGAAATGCGGCAATACATTCTTCCCGATCGGTGATATTCCTCCTTCGAAGGTTCTGTTACCGACAGAATAATTCCCAAACCATTTGGCTCGACGCCCCAGCGACCATATCATCATTTCTTGCCTTGGACCTGGTGAAGTGTGGATGCTCCGACATTATTGAGTCAAATACGAACCGACCCTTTGGGGAGGATGATAAATTTTCTTCTAAAAAATGCAATAAACGGTGTTAGCATAAAGCACATAATTTGCAGGTATGTAGCAGATATATTGCACATAGCATATTCAAACGTTTCCTAACATGCAGGGGGACCTCTTTATGCCAGAGGTAAGCCTAAACGTCACTTATGCGAGATTATGACGGGTTTGTCCAAGTCGTCCAACTATAATGCCTTTGTTGGAAATGGCGACCAAATGACGGTGCACTTTTCCCAATTTCAGCATGTCATGATTGGGCTTGGATTTGTCTGTCATTGTCACGCTACACATAATATGCTGGTTGATAGTTGGGTTGCGAAACCCGTCGACAAGTTTGGTGTTTTCCTAATTGTGGTGTCGATGCCAAGGACCGACCCACTTAAGGTAAATGCATGCATGCCCTAAAATAAAGGGTGGTATAGCTCTATCCTAAGTTTCTAAGATTTGGCTTTTCTGGACGCAAGGTTCCCAAGCGGACAACTCGAGTGAGAAGGCTACGCGGCTGATCAGACGAACCGATCTAACTCCGCGCAGGCGCCAACTCTCCTAAAATTTGGATATTTTTGAAAGAAATTTGCGGGTGCGCGGAGCACACCAGCGCGTGAGTGTGTGATTTTTTTTTTTTGTGAATTTTCCAGAATGGAAGAAATATGAGCGGAATGCCAGTTTAAGGAAAGCAGTAAAGCAAGTAGCAAAAAACAAACAAAATACAATACACAAAATAATTGCCGAATAATAGCCCTAAGTCTGTTGTGGTTAAGAACCTAAAATCCCCAGCAGAGTCGCCATTTCTGTCGCGCCCCTTTTCGGCCGCGGCATTTTCTAAAATAGCGAGCCCTGCTTAATAAAATGCAAAATGTTAGAAAGTAAATAAATATGCTAAAAAAGCTTAAAAGGTTAAAAGTATTAAAAGTGCTAAAAGGATGCTAAAATTGCAAAAGAGGCTAAAGTTTAAAAGAGTGCTAAAAGGTGTAAAATGCTAAAGGGGTTGCTAGGGAGTTTAAAAGGTGCTAGAATGCTTAAATTGCAAAAGGTGCTAAAGTGCAAAAAATGCTAAGGGTTCGCGGAGTCGCCACCTAATTAGTTTGGGTGAATTAGGACACCTAAATGTCAACTTAGGTTAAAGTCAACACTAACTCCATTTTTTATGGTCTGCTAACTTAGTGAGATTCTGGGTAAGGGTTCTTTATTATCCTAAAGGGAAGGGGTTAGGCACCCTAAAGGATCCGCTAACTTGCGGTTGTCCGTTCAAACCTAGGGTAATTATTATGTTTAAAATACTATACATATTTTTTTTTTTAAAAAGTATCCAAGTAAAAGCATTGCAAGCTAAAAATATGTTTTTTGACAAAAGTGTAATATTTATTTAGTTTTTGGAAAAGGCTTGCATTTATACGGTGCTTTAAATAACATGCTGTATATGATATGCAAAGATCTATTATCACTAAAGTATACAGAGATATATATGAGATGCCATAAACATTGGCTAAAACAATTAGTTTTGTATATGCATGCTATAGGGTTTCATTTAAAAAGAAATGGATTTTTCATGTTAGAATTTTGGCAAGAATGAATGATGTTTGGTTACTTTAAAATAATTATGCGAGTGACAATTACTAAATAGTTTAATTATAACTTAAGCAATGTATGTCAAGCAAGAATATTTAACTTAAGGAGGAAATAAATCTCTAATGTCAAATTACTTTCTAATAGTGACTTAAGGCTTAGGGGTCCTGTTAATGTAGCGTAATGTTAGACAATTAATTTACAACAAGTAGATGAAGCAAAGTAAGGAATAAATAAGGAGGACTCGAAGGAGAGGTGACGTCTTTTCGCCGGCGGTTTGAATTTTCGGGTGGAGATGAAGATGCACACAGATGCAATTCCTTGTCTGTTATACTCATGATGAGTCTCGCAATGAGACTCTTCGTTTGACTCCGAGGCGTGCCATGTAAAAGAAAGGAAATAAAGATTAGTATATATCTTAGTTATTTAACTCATAAAAGAATTTACATGATCCATAATTGTATGCAACCAGTATACAGAGATGTAAATCAGTCAGCAAACCGAGACCATCTGCTGCACCAGTCGGCAAACAGGGCCAGCAGATGATGAAATCTGAGGAGATCAACCCATAGAGCAAAATCTCATGGTTCACAATTCCTTTCTGTATATATACTATGGCAGCAACGAGATGCCGACAGTTAAAACAGCACACAATGACACATGGTAACATATAGAAAGGTAGAGAAGTAGGCCTATGACGGTTTGTGTTCTTAGAGATAGTTTGGTCGGACAAGCCGACAGTGGACTTCAACAAGAAACCAATGTGCAAGAAAAACACAGCAACTGATGCACGTAGGGCATTCAAGGCATATGAGATGTGATAGAAGGTATATCCAGACATACGATCAATTTGAGGTACACTATTACTCATCTACGAATAACCTAGATAAGCTGTATCCATAATTTATAATCCAGGATCAACCCTGTATCTTCAAACAGTAAGGTATGTACTTTATTTCAGATAGTTGATTGCAGCCGTAGCCTGAGTCTAATCATATTGACAAGGTGAGTTTATACAAGGCAACTACTGAACAAAACTTAAATTACAGCCTGATCTCAAGCCATTTTACAAAAAAAATACTAACACTTTAAGATATCATGCCATTAGAATGAATGTAGAATAGCATGGATGACATAAATAATTTTTCAAGGAGCCCAGCAGGCAACCACACACATCATAATAGGTAACTTAGACATGAGGATCCAATTCGGCAACCAATAAGAAACACTAAACAATCGACAATAGACATTTTCTCTGGTTAATATCTATTTCAGAGACTGAGTTACGACAGCAACAAAATGGTTCAGACAGCCAATACAGTGAATAATTTAGCAAACCAAATGACATTCATCCACGCAGAGGATCACAAGTATACAAAGATTATGGAATGATCATGCATAGCTTAAAATATGAATAGAGATGGATTAGAAATCAGATATCAAACATGCACATTTCCGCTTATTTGAAAGCGATGGGTGAGCATTTTTAGGATGGAATAGAAACATATATGCCCCTTTTCATGGTTGATTTTTAAGTCAAGTTTAACAAGAAATTAGGAATGTAGGACCAATTTATACCCATAGCAAGAAATCAAAGTCAATGCAATCTCATACAAACACTTTTATTCAACATACATCATAGTGAATTTTGACAATAGCGTCTGAACCTTTTCAAAGACTAACAAAACAGAATTACAAATACTAATAGCGATTAATTCTGACTAACAGATTCGACATAGACGAATGCACTTCAAATCATACGAATATGGTATTAAACACAACTAGCAGAAACAACATTCAAACAAATTATAAAGCGTAAATCACCCCAAGAAATCTGAAAGGGAACGGGTTTACCTTCTCCGGGCAGCGACCCGGAGCAGCGTATCAAGTCGTCGATCCACTCGACGGGCTTTAGGTTTGCGATGCGAATAGAGGGGCGAGGTTTGTTTGCTGGTTTCTTGGCTCACTGAGCTCTGTCGTCTATTGCTATTGGACTCTGTTAGCAAAAGGGGTGGGGTCTGGATTGCTGTCCACTGAGTCGATGCTATCCCCGCTAAGGGTTCTTGACTGTGCTATCGGTTTTGATGCTATCTATGCTGACTGATGAAAAGAACCCCCCCCTGTTGTATGTCGAAACTTGGGTCTTTATAGCACTTAGTTAGGTTTCCTTTTAAGGTAGGTTTAGGACGCGATTTGAGGGCGATTTCGTACTGGTTTTGTTATGGTAAGTCCATAAGGAAGACATGCGATTTGTTGCCATTTTATTGATTCGAGACGAGAAGGAGGATATTTCTGGTAGTGTTTAGTTATGGAAAGTCTATAAGGTATAGGTTGGCGATTTGGATGCTGATTTAGAGCGATTTTTAAGGAGATTTGGTATGATTAGGTGTTTATATGGTAAGGTATTCGCTGGATGTAGGTGCATGGGTAAGGAAGGCGGCTAGGAGTGCGTGGGTGAAGGAAAGCCGGATTCTCGTGAGAAATCGGCGGCAAGCGAAGGGTTCTTTGGTTTCTAGGGTTTGGAAGAGAGAAAGTGCGTTTGTTCTCGAACTGGATGAGAGAGTTGGGCGTGGGCTGGGAAATAACGCTGGGCGTGGAGTTGGGCTGCTGGTCGCGGGTCGCGAGTTTGGGCAGTGTAGTGGTGGGTAGTTAAAATAAGAGGGCTGGTTTTAATTAGTGGGTATTATTTAACTAGGGTATTAGATTAGGGTAGTATTAAAATCTAGGAGTTTAATTAGTTTTTAGGCTAGTTAATTAATTAGCTAATTAATTCTAGGCAAGTGTATTAATTAATTAGTGATAACTTAAATTAACAAATGTGATTAAAATAATTAGGTGCTTCATTAATCTAATTGTTATAATAAATAAATGCGGGCGTGCTATGCTATTATTTAAAATTTTATTGTTATGCATTATTGCGAAGTTAAATTAAAATTGCATTGAGTTTATATTAAATTACTTAAATGCTGAATGCAAGTACGATATTTAAGAATCGTTTAAAGCTTTATAAATGCGGTGCTATTAAATGCATATATCAGATTAAAATTGATTTTAAATTACAAATGATTACTAATAAATGCGGCTATGCTACCTGACACGACGTTATCGCTAAATTATTTATTTTATGCGTTTATTAATTATATTATTATTTAAGAATTACGACAAAGCTTGAAGTTAATAAATGCGGGCGCGGGACTCTAAGTGCTTAAAACTCTATGCGATGCCATTATTAAATTGTTCAATTATGCATGTATTTATGTTTTATCGCTGCATTTTATTATAAGAAATCATAAAAATTATTTTACAAAATTAGTGTAATTTTATGGTTAATGGCTGGACGGGAGGGTCAAAATTGGGTGTCAACATGAATGTATCGGTGTTCATGGGTATCTATACCCGCATCATGGATACATGTCCATGGAATCATACATATAACGTACCCGACCTCTAATGAAGGTCTCGGTGTTCATGGGTATCTATACCCGCATCATGAATACATGTCCATGGAATCATATATATAACGTACCCAGCCTCTAATGAAGGTCTCGATGTTCATGGGATAATAACACTTGCACGAATAGCTATCCTGAGCTACCTTGTGCAATTTAAATCATCATTTGACTCTCAATATAATTTTTAAAATGAACTTCCATTTTCGAAAACCAAGACACTATCATATCATGTATAAATCATTAAAATGAACTTTCATTTTAGAAAACCAAGGCACTCTCATATCTTTCACTTTAGAAAAACCAAGGCACTCTCATATCATGTATCAATAAGAATTAAGATCCAATAAAACTATGTACGTCCGCCGTACACTCACCTTATATAAAACTCAACTTTCATTTTAGAAAAACCAAAGTACTATCATATCATTAAGGATTAGGATCCAATAGAACTATGTACGTCCGCCGTACACTTACTTCATATAAACATGTCAAAAGAAGAAAGGATAGTTCACATACCTTATCTGCTATACCAACACGATAAGTAGAATACGTCTCAATTAGTACTTCAACCTATAACAACAATAATACGTCTATCAACTCCATGCTTACTAGTATAAGACATATACCAAGTAAGGGTTCTCTTTTCATATAAAAAAATTAGGCAGCACTTCTCCTATAAATGTTCTCATCCAGAACATACAACAAGGCCAAATACACCAATAAACGAGCACCAATTAAGGGCACAACTTAACAGTTAACCAAGGTAATTCACACACCTATTTCTCACGTAAAACAGTCCCTTAATCCTTACTAAAACATTCCACAAAAACAGTCCATATTCCAACAACAATGAGGGTAAGATATGAAGCCTTTCTACACCTTTCTACACCCTCGTTCCTTTAGGAAATACGTTAGCAATTACCACATCTAAACATGCATAAGCATTGACTAAATTTCCAACATATACATGCATAAAACAGCCCTTAAAATAGCCCTTAAAACAGCACGACAATATCCAATAATTTATATGAAGTTCTCGGCCACAACAAGACTTTAAGCCAAGACCCTTTTTCACGACTCTTTATAATCCAATTCGTTACAACACTTTCATATAAACAATTTATACTTTCCATAACAAGATTTCCTTCATCTAAGAACATGTAGCAAGTGGTGATAACAACAACAATAACCAACGAATTCAAGTAATGAAAAATAGCCAAGAATCAACCAACATGCTAACAACAACCACATGCATTTTCTTGCTTCCAACCCTTCTAAATATATGTTCATCCATTAACTATAACATCATTTATCTACCAATAACTTATTAAGAGGAAGAACTCTTACCTCTACTTTAGCCAAAGTAGTCCTTAGGTTTTCGGCTCACACTTCACTTCCACACCACTTCTTCACGCTACAACCACATGCACATATCCTCTACAAGCTTGTAACCATATTCCTTTCATGTTTTTCTTCCAAAAAGTTCATTTCCAAGCCTAGGGTTTCAAGACACTTTTCAGCCAAACCGTGGTTTAAAGTTCTTGGAGAGTTAACTTGGCTTAGAACTTAGGTAGAGGGCTTAATCTTGGAATATAACTTAATCTTGTTCTTCTTGGATATGGAGATTTCGAAATTTGAAGGAGAAGAAAGGAGAGAAAAGAGTTTTAAAGATGAAGATATTTGTGTAACAATAAGCTTGCAATGCATATCAATATATACAAGTGGAGCTTTTACAAGACAAGTGAAGGGGGGACACGTGTCACCCTCTCATTCGCCCATAATTCTCTTCACAAAAAAATATCTCCACACTTAGCCAAAATTCTTAATATTTTGATGGGCCCACAAAATTGTGTAATTTTTGGTGGACCCCATATTATAAATGCCAAGACTTCATAATACAAAATAGTCCATAAATCCATTAGAATTAATTTAACTACTAGTTAATAAATTTTCGTCGTCACGTAGTATCCAAAATTTTCCCATATAAGAAAATGTAAATATACTTTCCTTCCAACATTCAAATCTTATTTTCTTAATTACGTTCTCAATCTATTGCCCTGGAATTTCGGGGTGTAACAGTTGTGGTAATGTGTTGGATCACTGTATGGAGTACCAGTAGAGTTACTCAATTTTGCTTTAGTATCAACTAGCATATGTGACAGTTTGCAGAAGGACATCCCGGTTTTTTTAATGATCTCCTCGGCATATTTATTTTGAGTGAGAAACAGAACACCGACATATTGAGTTACAACAATTCCCAAAAAAATAATTTAAGGGACCCAAATCCTTCATTGCAAATTCCGCTGCAATGAGGGACATAATAGGTTGCGGAGTGATGCAGATGATTCTTTGAGAATGATATCATCTACATATAGAAGTATGTATGTCATGTCACATCCCTTCTTATAAATGAACAAGGATTGATCAGACTTGCTGTGTGAGAAACCCAATGTAGATACAAAACCTGCAAACCTGTTATACCACGTTTGGGGAGCCTGTTTCAAACCATATAAAAAAAATTCAACAGACAAACAGAAACCTAAAGGCTGGTGCATGTAAACTGTCTCTTATAGATGGTCATGTAAGAATGCATTTTTGATATCCAACTGATGAATGTACCATGATTTTGACAGTGTCAGGCAAATAATATTCCTTATAGTTGCTGGTTTAACTACCAGACTGAATGTTTCACCACAATTCACGTCAACCTACTAAGACATGTTATCACCAACAAGACGAGTTTTGTATCTCGCAAAAGAGCCAACATAATTCTTTTTATGACAGAAAACCCACATAGACCTGATTATGTTTACATTAGATGGGTGGGGCACTAACTCCTACATCTTATTTTTAATAAGAGCATCAATTTCGTCTAACATGGCAGCTTTCCAATTCGGGTATTATAGGGGTGCTTTGGGATTTTTTGGAAAAGTGATGGTTGGTGTTACACCCCGTATTTACAGGACATGGTGTAAGAACGTACGTAAGAACTCACAAGTGTTAAGATTTGAGACTTGTAAAAATTTATCGGAATTATGAAATTGTCGGAAAACGTTTTGTTGTGACGAATGGGAGGGCGACACGTGTCACCCCCCTTAGAATGCCTTGGACGAAATTAGGCATGGCCACAATGGTCATTGACCATAGCCTTAGGATGACTAAGTCTTCCAATTAATGAGCTTGAGAATGTTGACTTGGTCAAGGACCCACATAGTCTTGATATTTACTAAGAACTCATCCAAACCACCCAATTGTTTGCATCTTGACCCTCCATGTCCCTTTATAATACTAGTAGTAGCAAGACTTTGTCCAAACACTTAGAAAATTTTCACAAAATTTGAAGAGAGCTCTAGCTTGCTCTCGGGTTCATGGCACTTGAGAAGAAAAAAATTTCGTTGCTTGTTCTTTAAGCTCCACACTTTAAACCAAGGTTCATGAGTGTTATGTAAGTATATCTCAATAGAAAAATCCCGGAAAAAGAGAGTTTTCGTATTAGTCGCAAGGTGAAAACCTAATGGCTTTTCTAGGTTTTGGTTGGAAGTTTGAAGGAAAATTGTTGGTATGGTTCTAAGGGTCTCAAGTAGCGGATTGAAGTATCTTGGAGAGTCTCTAAGTTGCTAAAGGCGACTTGGTTGAAGATTGGATTGAGAATCGTTAAGGTATAATCTTGTCCTTTAAGATGTTACAAGATTATATATTTTTGTTGTTGTTAGTTTTACGTTAACAACATGAAGTTGGTATGTAGAAGTTTATAAGTATTATGGAGTGCTTGTAGCTAAATTCGAAATGTTATATAAGCCACTTGAAAATTGGATTACTAATTGGTCGTTTATTAGAAATCGTCGCATGTTACCTACTTAGAGATTATGGATTGTTATAATCAAATGCGACTTGATATCATGTTATGCTACCAATTTGGATTGAAATGGAAATTTGATAAGAATTGGTATGGTTGAACTCAAGGTGGCCGATTTTGGACTTTTAGTTTATTATTCATTTGTATTGGACTACTTTCTAGATTGTGAGCCAATTGGGGCTGTTTAGTGATTCATTGTATTGGAATACCTTCTATTTTGTTGTGAGCCAATTGGGGCTGTTTGGTTATTGTATTCGGCCTTGAAAAAGGTGGCAAAGTGAGTAGAAACAAAGGAGGTCTTTGTCAGATTTTCCGTAGAATTTAGCGACTTAGCACCTAAAATATTCTACGTTAGAAGTGAAAGGTTAATGGACATATTGTGACCATTATAGGTTGAAGTACTAAGTATAGCGTATCCTACTTGGAGAGTGGAATAGCTATCAAGGTTGGAGTACTTTGGGGCATTTTGCTACTTGTCGACAATCGTCGAGGTATGTGAACCTCTTCCTTCCTTTGGCATGATTCTATGTATGGAATATACCTGTGGTATCATTTCATGTTTCCTGTTACTCTTAGAAGTTAAGAGGTAGTTGTGTGATCTACTCTATGTAGAACTTTTCCTATCTTTGAGCATGACTAGAGGCACGTATGTAGTACGGTGAGCGTCTGACACCTTGATATCCTTTACTAGTTTGTGAATAGCCAAGTCGGGTGAGTTGGGAGATTTACTCACTTCTTTGAAAGTATAAAGGATGTCTTAAGTTTTATTAAAGTTAAGCGACTTGAAGAGTTTTAAAGTATGTGATACTTGTTCCGTTTTAAACGTATAAGTCCCTTGGATAGGAAATTATTTTTGGCTAAGGTATAAAGTGAATATAACGGCTTTATGGGAAGTTAGTTATATTTGCTTTATGGAAAGATAAATGACTTGATTTTAGTGAAAAGGCAACTTGTTTTTAAGGCATCAATTGCCTAAGGTTTTATAATAAAAGGAGTCACTTGTTTTCTAAGGGTTAAGAGACTATTTGTATTTTTGAAGGTTATGAGAATTTATTTGAAAGTATTTAATACTTGGTTTCAAAAAGTAGAAGTCTCTTGGTTATAAAAGGAACGTGTTGGTCTAAACCATAAAGGGTTATAACGGCTTTATGGGAAGTTGGTTATAACGGCTTTATGGAAGGTTAAGAGAATGGTTTTCTCTAATAAAGTAATCAAAGAAATAACTTCTATTAAGGAAGGGCAAATTGTTTTAAAGGTACCAATTGCTTAAGGTTTTAATAAAGAAGTCACTTGATTTAGAAGCCGGTAATTGTATTTTCTAAAAAGGTATTGTGACTTGTCTTGAAAGGTGAATAGGACTTGATACTACGGTTGTTAGTATCGGGGAAGTTTTATTTGGAAAGGAGTCTTTTGAAAGAATGCGTCACGTAGTACTTTGCTGTTTAATTGAGAATAATTCTATGTGATGCCTTGATTAGTACTTTGGCTTGTTAAATGAGAATTATTCTATTTGTGCCGATAAGTACTTTGGCTTGTTAAATGAGAATTATTCTATTTGTGCTCCGATAAATACTTTGGCTTGTTAAATGAGAATTATTCTATTTGTGCCACGATAAGTACTTTGGCTTGTTAAATGAGAATTATTCTATTTGTGCCCCGATAAGTACTTTGGCTTGTTATATGAGAATTATTCTATTTGTGCCTCGATAAGTACTTTGGCTTGTTAATTGAGAATTAGCCTATGTGTCTGGTGATAGCCTTTGAGTGCAAGTATTATGTTTTATTACGATCCGCGACTCTCGGTTGGAGGCCTTTGTCTTGTTATAAGTTACTTGGACGTCTGACGGTGATGTGGGATTCCACGGGTATGCTTAGTTATTTGTAGCACTTAGGTTAAATTCGGATTTTATAAAAGACATGGTAGTGCTTATGTCTTGTTTGATGGTCGGTCGAGATAGGGTAAGAGTATAAATGAGGGCAAGCCCAAGACGTTATACCACCTTCTCCGGTAAGAGTATAAGTGAGGGTAAACCCCAAGACGCTTTACCACCGCTTTATGTGTTGTTTGTGGCCAAGTCGAGATAGGGTAAGAGTATAAATGAGGGCAAGCCCCAGGCGTTATACCACCTTCTCCGGGTAAGAGTATAAGTGAAGGTAGACCCCAAGATCTTATACCACCCTTTACCATCTCCGGGGTAAGAGTATAAGTGAGGGTAGACCCCAAGATGCTATACCACCGCTTTACCACCTTCTCCGGTAAGAGTATAAGTGAGGGTAGACCCAAGACGCTATACCACCGGTGGGACTTGGTGTTCATGTATGCTATTGGTGTATTATTATACCTGGATGTCGCGGTGATGTGGGATTCCAGGCGGGATATATATATATGTATTGTGTATGTATGCGGCGGTGAGGTAGGATGCCACAGGCGCGTCACGTGGTTATATCTTACACTAATAGCCGTCGGTGATGGGGATTCCACGGGCATGCTTTGATATTAGTGTGACTTGATCGCGTCCCAGTTGGTAGGGTAGTATATGTGTCCCTCCGTAGTGGCGGACTATGTTATGAAAGATAAGTAAGTTATATGGTAATGAACTTAATGATTCTTTTTCTAATAATGCGTAAGAATGTGACTATAACTCTTATGGGAATGGAAAGGATAATAAGGTGCGATTAAGTTCATAAGTGGTAATGACACGGCAGGATCCGGTATGTATTTTTATACTTGTCCTTGTCATTCTTTTATCTGATTATGATTTGTTTCTTGTCACGTTATATTACATTCCATATTAAATTTTTGTTATCGACCCCCCGAAGTGCGTTAAATGCCGCGAGTTTAGGTACGCGATTGTGGATCCGCGAGCTTAGGATCGGTTCAGCAAGTTGAGATGGCTCCAGTGTTAGGAGTTGTCACGCTTATGTTCATTCAGGTATGGCGGGCCTGTCCCTTGATGGTTGTTAAAACTCTTAGAGGTGCGTAGTCACATTTTGTGGGTCGGTTTGTAAAAGAAAGAAGCAATCGCTTGGTTGTTTTTATATATGTTCGGAAGGTAGCACATCGGCTAACTTTGTTGTTTTACTTACGATGTTTTATTTTTAAGTTTCGTGTATGTTCCGCTGATTTTCTGTGATGTTTACCTGTAAGGGTGCCCAGGTAGGGCACCAGTCGCGGTCCCGGGGTCGGGTCGTGACAAAAGTGGTATCGAGCGATTAGTCCTCGGAAAGTGTCTGAGACCGCGGGTGTCTAGTAGAGTCTTGATTATCGATGTGTTGTGCACCACATCTATAATCGAGGAGGCTGAGACATTTAGGATTGGTTTCCATTCTTCTCACTCTGAGATCGTGCGATAGAGCTGTGTTGTTAGGGTCGTCTCTCCCTAACGAGTTATGTTGATTGCAGCTTCGAGAAAGGCAGCAGTGACCCAGGAAGGACTATGTGGATTGCGTACCCAGGTTGGTAATGATTAGAGTATAGTGGGTATTGTGACATACATCTATACGGAGTTATGTATGAGGTCGGGCAGCGTGTTGCCTAGAATGATTTTAGATTACCAGAATCGGTAAAGACTAACTAGATACCGGAAGGTATGGAATAGTTAATGAATTTTCGCGAGTCTTGTGTTTTATTTTGAGATAATTGGGAAAGGATGAGTCATGCGATAGGGTAGTGGACCCTTAAGAAGCCATATTAAGGAACCTAACGGAATGTCATGTTAATAGATCAAGCTGCGTAGTATGCTTAAGAGAATTATACGGATAAGGCCTGTAAAGAGTAAGTAATGGTTGTTGTGATCGAGACCACATGATTTTGGTTTTATGAGAAGTTTTGTACAGTTCTTGGGGGTGGTAAGGTAGGCTTGGAGCATGGAAATTGCGAGCCTAAGAATATTGATTCTTCGAGACTTTAGGTATATAAGGCTTTCTCTGCAATAAGATTTTAAGTCGGACGAGGATAAGAGTTAAGTGCGGCGGGTCGGGGGTGAGGACTGTCACGGGTCTCCCTTGGCACGGAATAGAGTGGGATCAGTTGGTAGTAGTTCCGCCACGTGATAGGTCGCGAGCGCAAGGCCCAAGTTTAGTTAATTGTTTTACTGGGTTCGTGGACGCGTTCCATTTCCAGTCATGAAAGGAAATGGCCTTATATTGTTTTATAGAGTGACTCCAAAGATTTGAGGCGAGTCGGTATAGAAGTTATGTATGTATGCTAGTATGAGTTGGAAGTGCGAAAAGATAATCTCTTTTGGGCTTATGATGGGCGGATATGCGTGTGCGAGTATTAGGGACATGTGTGGCATTGTTGGCATGTCGGGGTTGTGAAGGAAACTATGTCACTAATTATAAAGATTGACTCAGAAAGAACATTCGGGGCGAATGTTTCTAAGGGGAAGAATGTTACACCGTATTTACAGGGACGTGGTGTAGAACGTACGTAAGAACTCACAAGTGTTAAGATTTGAGACTTGTAAAATTTATCGGAATTATGAAATTGTCGGAAAACGTTTTGTTGTGACGAATGGGAGGGCGACACGTGTCACCCCCCCTTAGAATGCCTTGGACGAAATTAGGCATGGCCACAATGGTCATCGACCATAGCCTTAGGATGACTAAGTCTTCCAATTAATGAGCTTGAGAATGTTGACTTGGTCGAGGACCAGCATAGTCTTGATATTTACTAAGAACTCATCCAAACCACCCAATTGTTTGCATCTTGACCCTCCATGTCCCTTTATAATACTAGTAGTAGCAAGACTTTGTCCAAACACTTAGAAAATTTTCACAAAATTTGAAGAGAGCTCTAGCTTGCTCTCGGGTTCATGGCAACGAGAAGAAAAAATTTCGTTGCTTGTTCTTTAAGCTCCACACTTTAAACCAAGGTTCATGAGTGTTATGTAAGTATATCTCAATAGAAAAATCCCGGAAAAAGAGAGTTTTCGTATTAGTCGCAAGGTGAAAACCTAATGGCTTTTCTAGGTTTTGGTTGGAAGTTTGAAGGAAAATTGTTGGTATGGTTCTAAGGGTCTCAGTAGCGGATTGAAGTATCTTGGAGAGTCTCTAAGTTGCTAAGGAACGACTTGGTTGAAGATTGGATTGAGAATCGTTAAGGTATAATCTTGTCCTTTAAGATGTTACAAGATTATATATTTTGTTGTTGTTAGTTTTACGTTGACAACATGAAGTTGGTATGTAGAAGTTTATAAGTATTATGGAGTGCTTGTAGCTAAATTCGAAATGTTATATAAGCCACTTGAAAATTGGATTACTAATTGTCGTTTATTAGAAATCGCGTACGTTACCTACTTAGAGATTATGGATTGTTATAATCAAGTGCGACTTGATATCATGTTATGCTACCAATTTGGATTGAAATGGAAATTTGATAAGAATTGGTATGGTTGAACTCAAGGTGGCCGAATTTGGACTTTTAGTTTGTTATTCATTTGTATTGGACTACTATCTAAATTGTGAGCCAATTGGGTCATTTAGTTATTCATTGTATTGGAATACCTTCTATATTGTTGTGAGCCAATTGGGGCTGTTTGGTTATTGTATTCGGCCTTGAAAAGGTGGCAAAGTGAGTAGAAACAAAGGAGGTCTTGTCAGATTTTCCGTAGAATTTAGCGACTTAGCACCTAAAATATTCTACGTTAGAAGTGAAAGGTTAATGGACATATTGTGACCATTATAGGTTGAAGTACTAAGTATAGCGTATCCTACTTGGAGAGTGGAATAGCTATCAAGGTTGGAGTACTTTGGGGCATTTTGCTACTTGTCGACAATCGTCGCGAGGTATGTGAACCTCTTCCTTCCTTTGGCATGATTCTATGTATGGAATATACCTGTGGTATCATTTCATGTTTCCTGTTACTCTTAGAAGTTAAGAGGTAGTTGTGTGATCTACTATGTAGAACTTTTCCTCTCTTTGAGCATGACTAGAGGCACGTATGTAGTACGGTAGACGTACAACACCTTGATATCCTTTACTAGTTTGTGAATAGCCAAGTCGGGTGAGTTGGGAGATTTACTCACTTCTTTGAAAGTATAAAGGATGTCTTAAGTTTTATTAAAGTTAAGCGACTTGAAGAGTTTTAAAGTATGTGATACTTGTTCCGTTTTAAACGTATAAGTCCCTTGGATAGGAAATTGTTTTTGGCTAAGGTATAAAGTGAATATAACGGCTTTATGGGAAGTTAGTTATATTTGCTTTATGGAAAGATAAATGACTTGATTTTAGTGAAAAGGCAACTTGTTTTTAAGGCATCAATTGCCTAAGGTTTTATAATAAAAGAGTCACTTGTTTTCTAAGGGTTAGAGACTAATTGTATTTTTGAAAGTTATGAGAATTTATTTGAAAGTATTTAATACTTGGTTTCAAAAAGTAGAAGTCTCTTGGTTATAAAAGGAACGTGTTGGTCTAAACCATAAAGGGTTATAACGGCTTTATGGGAAGTTGGTTATAACGGCTTTATGGAAGGTTAAGAGAATGGTTTTCTCTAATAAAGTAATCAAAGAAATAACTTCTATTAAGGAAGGGCAAATTGTTTTAAAGGTACCAATTGCTTAAGGTTTTAATAAAGAAGTCACTTGATTTAGAAGCCGGTAATTGTATTTTCTAAAAAGGTATTGTGACTTGTCTTGAAAGGTGAATAGGACTTGATACTACGGTTGTTAGTATCGGGGAAGTTTTATTTGGAAAGGAGTCTTTTGAAAAGAATGTACGTACGTAGTACTTTGGCCTGTTTAATTGAGAATAATTCTATGTGATGCCTTGATTAGTACTTTGGCTTGTTAAATGAGAATTATTCTATTTGTGCCCCGATAAGTACTTTGGCTTGTTAAATGAGAATTATTCTATTTGTGCCCTGATAAATACTTTGGCTTGTTAAATGAGAATTATTCTATTTGTGCCCTGATAAGTACTTTGGCTTGTTAAATGAGAATTATTCTATTTGTGCCCTGATAAGTACTTTGGCTTGTTATATGAGAATTATTCTATTTGTGCCCTGATAAGTACTTTGGCTTGTTAATTGAGAATTAGCCTATGTGTCTTTGGTGATAGCCTTTGAGTGCAAGTATTATGTTTTATTACGATCCGCGACTCTCGGTTGGAGAATTTGTCTTGTTATAAGTTACTTGGACGTCGCAAGCGGTGACGCGGGATTCCACGGGTATGCTTCCGTTATTTGTAGCACTTGGGTTAAATTCGGATTTTATAAAAGACATGGTAGTGCTTATGTCTTGTTTGATGGTCAGTCGAGATAGGGTAAGAGTATAAATGAGGGCAAGCCCAAGACGTTATACCACCTTCTCCAGGTAAGAGTATAAGTGAGGGTAAACCCCAAGACGCTTTACCACCGCTTTATGTGTTGTTTGTGGCCAGTCGAGATAGGGTAGAGTATAAATGAGGCAAGCCCCAAGACGTTATACCACCTTCTCCCGTGGTAAGAGTATAAGTGAGGTAGACCAAGATGCTATACCACCGCTACCACCTTCTCCAGGGTAAGAGTATAAGTGAGGGTAGACCCCAAGATCTTTATACCACCGCTTTACCACCTTCTCCGGGGTAAGAGTATAAGTGAGGTAGACCCCCAAGGTATATACCAGGTGGGACTTGGTGTTCATGTATGCTATTGGTGTATTATTATACCTGGATGTCGGCGATGATGTGGGATTCCACGGCGGGATATATATATATGTATTGTGTATGTGTCTGCAGCGGTGAGGTAGGATGCCACAGGCGCGTCACGTGGTTATATCTTACACTAATAGCATCGGCGGTGATGGGGATTCCACGGGCATGCTTTGATATTAGTGTGACTTGATCGCGTCCCAGTTAGGGCGGGTAGTATATGTGTCCCTCCGTAGTGGGCGGACTATCTTACGAAAGATAAGTAAGTTATAAGTTAATGAACTTAATGATTCTTTTTCTAATAATCTACTTAATAATGAGACTATAAGTATTATTGGTAATCTAAAGGATCATAAGTTAAGATTAAGTTCATAATTGGTAATGACACGGCAGATCCGTATGTATTTTTATACTTGTCCTTGTCATTCTTTTGTCTGATTATGATTTGTTTATCAGACGTTATATTCTGTTCCATATTCTGCACTGTTATCGACTTCGGCCAGTGCGTTAAATGTCGCGAGTTTAGGTACTGATTGTGGATCCGCGAGCTTAGGATCCCGGTTCAGCAAGTTGAGATGGCTCCAGTGTTCCGGAGTTGTCACGCTTATGTTCATTCAGGGGTATGGCGGGCCCTGTCCCGCCACAGTGGTTGTTAAAACTCTTAGAGGTCTGTAGTCACATTTTGTGGGTCGATTTGTAAAAGAAAGAAAGCGGCTTCGGTTGTTTTTATATATGTTCAGGAAGGTAGCCCCATCGGCTAACCTGTTGTTTTACTTACGATGTTTTATTTTTAAGTTTCGTGTATGTTCCGCTGATTTTCTCTGATGTTTACCTGTAAGGGTGCCCAGGTAGGGCACGATCGGTCGGTCGTGATACTGGATCAAGTTAGGTTAAAATGATGCTTTGCTGAAAAATCTCGTGCATAGCATGGGTTTCAATGGTCCGAGGTTGGGGAATTGGGTTGTCGGGTAGACTAGTGGATCGAGGGAAAGACCGTTCTTAGGCTAAACTGGCGGTTGGCTTACTGTGTGGTGAATGGAATTACACGGGTCAAGTTGTAGGGCCTGGAAAATTAGGTCTGGCTATCGGTTTGGTGACTGGAGTGGGGACACTGGTGAGGGAGTAGTGGGCTCCCTCATTTGGGCTCGCGACCATCGAAAGTGGATGGGCGAGGCCCAGCGGTAAAGAGCGGTGACCTCGAGCAGTGGATCGATCCCGTTTGTGGTTGAAATTTGGTACAATGTGGGGATTATTTTTGGTATTGAGATGGTGATGCAAAATTAGATGTATTTTGTTGTTCAAAAAATCATACGAAGGTGGGGATACCTCATGAGACTTAATAAACGGGAATGTAGACTCATCAAAAGCTATGTGACGAGAGATAATGATTTTCCCATTCTTCATATCATAACATTTATATCCCCTATGATTTTGTGGGTACCCCAAAAATACACAAGAAGTAGAACGAGCTTGAATTTTTTTAATGGTTGTGGACGGAAACAAGGGATACACCCAAAAACGCTCAAATGTGTAAAAGATGGAAGGCGATGGTACAACATTTGTATAGGTGACATGTTGGATAGTAGTTTGTTAGGAAGAATATTTAAGAGATACGTGGTCATTTGAAGTGCATGATGCCAAGTCATTTGTGGTGTGGACGAATGCACAAGAAGTGTGCGAATTATATTGTTAATTTTTTGAATTTTTCTTTCGTCTATTCCATTTTGAGGTTATGTATGTGGACATGAAAGACGCAAAGACATCTCATTTTTGTGACAAAATCCATTAAATTGAGCGTTTATGAATTTCGTCCCATTGTCACATTGAAAACATTTAATGGATTTGACAAGATAAAAACACTAAATTGTTTTTAAATGGTGAAGGCTTGTGATTTCTGCCCTAAGGGAAA
The DNA here is from genome assembly GCA_029844215.1 of Przewalskia tangutica. Taxonomy (NCBI): domain Eukaryota; kingdom Viridiplantae; phylum Streptophyta; class Magnoliopsida; order Solanales; family Solanaceae; genus Przewalskia; species Przewalskia tangutica. The sequence goes on from CM056738.1 coordinate 14,891,587, forward strand.
TGTCCACTGAAAATTCGAATAATCATTCAAAATAAGCATATAATATTTATGACCTGAGAACTGAAAACTGGTGATGTCCACAAATCACAATGCATAAGATCAAAAGGCATAAGTGTATGTGAAGTAGATGATGAAAATGGAAGTTTAATATGCTTTCCAAACACGCAAGTTTGGCAAACAGAAGAGTCCAAAAATTTGTTACAAGCAACAAAATCATTCTTCCGAAGATTATTGAACACCAGTGCTCCCGGGTGTTCCAACCGATTATGTCATACGATAGAGGAAATAGTTGCAAAGTGTGGTTGTTGAAAATGGTAGTAATTGGATACAAGTCCCTATGCTATTACATCTCATAAGTGGCATCCCCGTCTGAAAATCCTTCACAGAAAACCCATACAGATCAAAATTCACAGAAACTTGTTGTCAGTTGTAAAACGTAGTACAAATACCAAGTTTTTAATCAGTTTTGGTACATGTAAGTGATGCGCGGTAAGATGCACACACTTTTAAACGCAAGTGCACGTTATCGTATCAAGTAGTATAGTCTTGGATAAGACCGAATATCGTCCTCTAGGATTAGGGTCCAAGTATCAGTTATCTATTTTCTAGTATCTATTTGGTGAATTAATGATTGATTGTTTGGTTTGTAACTAAGAGTTATGAAAGCTAATTAAATATAAAGATTTAATTCAGATGTGATGAGAATAGGGCTTCTATGTATCCTTACTATCCGCTTATGTTACTTACTAATGCATTACTTATGGTATTCTTCTTTTGGAGAAAGCGGGTTCTGAAATCGTTTTATACTCCCGTTAGGGTTATATAAACACTCAACCCCAGATTGTTCCTTACCTAACTTTCACGATAAGTGGTAACGCTATAGGAGGATTAAGCACAAAAACCTAGTTGATCGTCACGCACTGATCGCCAAAATTAGGGTTGTTAAGCCTCTCATCAACGCTACAAATCTAATTGAGGTATTTTCATCCCCAATTCAAGGTATCTATCCAACTTACAAAGATATTCACAATCCCCTTTTGAATCGATTAGAAATCATATAGTGATAACTAGTTGTCAATTAGCTACCAAGAATTCAACTCAATTATTGGATAGATCTCTCAATAAGAATAATTACCATAAGCATGCATTAATTTATAACATAAGGTTCAAGAAATTCACATAGAAAGCCCTATAAGAGAATTAGTTCCTAGCCATAAATATGACAAGAACTAATTCCATGTTCATCATACAAAAACTGAATTAAAGTAAAGAAAGGGAAAAGAAATTACTAAAATAAATGGTATCCAATCTCCAAGCAAGAATCTTGAGTTGTGCCAGAAGGGGAACCCTCAAAAACTGCCTAGGGTTCTCCTTTTATAGGTTTAAAACGCCTCCCTTCTTTTCCCTGCAGGCCTGGCCCAAAAATCCGTCAAAAGACCTAATTTTTACGCGTCGGCGCCGCGTCCCTGCAGACAGGCATCGCGGGGCCGGAAGTTCTGCGATCCGTCGGGTGTTTTGGCGCCGCGGCCCTGATATCTGCTGTCTGAGGGCGCCGCGGCGCTGTATCTTCTGTAGCTCCTCGGATGTTTAGGCGCCGCGGCCCTGCATCTGCTGTCTGAGGGCGCCGCCGAAGTCTTCGCCTCACGAATAATGGGCGCGCGCCCTTTTAGCTGCGGTGAGGCTGCGTACTGGTCTGGATTTTAGCCTCGTTCGCCACTTTCTCTGTTTTCAGCTCTGGCATCTTCTCTTTTGCCCTCTTTTTGCTCCTTTTCCGCCATTTGGCCATTTCAACCACTTTGACTCAATAAAAAGAAAAACTATCCTAATACGACACTTATATGTGCAAAATGGGACAAAAGACTAACTAAAACAGACTCAAAAGGTGTATATAAAATACACCGATCGTAAGTTTTCAAATATAACGGTGGATGAGGAGGGGGTTTTACCTGACCAATACCACAAATTGGAATTTACTGTCCACTGTCGACAATAATATTTTTATTACTACTCATATTAAAATAAGATGAGAGATTACCTTGAAATGTCGTCATGTGTGATGTAGCCCCTATGTCCATGTACCACGAATCATCTGAAACATTCTGATTCATGTTGTTCACGGTTTGTTCGATATCGGTGGGTGCATAACCTACGGAAGATAGTGCATGGGCTGCAAAGGCTTGTTGCGGATGAGAACCTAGAACATTGGACTCTCAGTTTGTGGATGACGGCCTGGCCCACAATGAGGTAGGGTATGGGCATAGAAGGGCAGCCCATTGTGGGGCCCACGGCGGGTAATGCCCCCACTGGCCTCCACCGGACTAGGCTTACGGCTGCCACTGATTGGGTCGCTACTCCCGCGGCTGGTGGTGGTTGCCGCTACCGTCGATGGGTTGTCCTCCACCCCTTCCACGTCCCTTTCCGCCATTATATTTTACCTTTGTTGTTGTTGCAATTTGACCCCAGTTTTTATCTATTACTATGATTTCCTATTCCTCCTGAATTGGAATTTGTTGTCGCAAAATCCGCGGAATATGAGTTGGTGGAAACAAGGGTTGTTTCGGCAGTGGCTGCCCCGGAGGCTGTCTGCTTTGCCTTGCGGGTTTCTTCGAGAATCAACCTCGAACGAGCCTTGTAAAATGGAGGCAACAGATTATTCTGCTGAATGAATGTAGCAACTTCAACCCTGCAATCAATTGAAGAATCAACCTTTGATTTGTCACCGGCGAACCAACGTTGGATAGTTGGTCTGCAAGCACCTTCAAATCTTGACAATAGGTGGAAACGTTTGAGAATTCATCCAATTTAATGTTAGTAAATTGGTGTTCAAGATATACAATCAGAGAAATGTTTTTCAAACGTTCCCACACTTGTTTCGCTGTAGAGTTCGGTTCTAATATGGTATGCAAAAAATCGTTTGAGATAGTGTCATAAATCCATTGAAGGACTATAGCATATAAACGAGACCATAACTTTTTGTCTATCTAAGTGGTATCCGATGATGACTCAAAAGGGATGATATGGTCTATGACCTCATATGCGCAGCGATGGATTTTGAATAATTCCGCCCAAGAGGTGTGTTGCCCTTTTTCCATTTCAAGTGTTATGGAAATAAAATTATTGACGTTGTTCACGGCAAGAGATGGATGAAATTTTTGTTTTTCGGCCATTAAACTCAAGAAATTCAAAAAATAGAAAGAAAATAATATTTTAGAGAGCTGATTAACCCTAATTGAGGAAGACGTCGAGAAGAGTTTGGAAGGGAGGATTCTTTTTCGGCTAGGATTTTGTTTAGGAAGAAACCTAGTTAGGGTTAGGGTTTGGGAAACCAAAAAACTAGGTGGTTTTGAGGCTAGAGTTTAGGGGGGTGGCCGAAAGTGGATGGGTATCGGCTAGGGTAGGCCGACGTTTAGGGCAAAGAAAAGAAAAGAAATTTGGGGTTTATTTTGTGGCTCTTGATATCATGAAGGAAGTTAATTTCATGATTATTTTATTCCCAAGATTGAAATATATATACACTTTGTAGAATATCATTCTAAGGCTAATATTAAGAAAGATCTATCTAATTATACTAAATTACATTATACTAATTACAATTACAATGATATGATATGATTGGGATCGTAACAGTTACCATCTCTAATAAATGGTTTGAAACTAAAAATATAAGAGAAGCTATTTTACCTAGGCGTGCTTATTTTTCTTTTTAGAATTGACTCCAGTAGTTCCTTTACAACTGACACACTTAGTTCGTTTACGTCACAAGAGTAATAAATTTTGAACTCATAATTTCAAAAGAATAATATTATAATATATTCTATAATTAAGTTATTTCTTATCATTGAGCATATTATAATATTATAACAACAACATACTCGTGTAGACCCCATCTTGTGGGACTACAACTGTTGTAATATTATAACATGTTCAATGGTAAGAAATAATCTAAATATTAAAGGCATCATATTTAAATTTTGAATTCGCATTTATTTTTAGGTGATTTATAAGAACGGTTTTAGAGTTGAAAGGTATTGAACTTTTGCTTTATGGGTAAAATTTTAAGGCCAACAAATTTTAACTTTTGACCTTAAAAATTTGCTTTAGAACAAGGGGATTAAAAGTTCAAAACCACTTATTTTAAAGATCATTGGGTGTAATTCATGTGCTTTTTGTATGGCATTCAAAATAAATGTGCAATTTGAATGAAATAATATGAAGCAAGATGCTTTTGATTATGAGATCCTCTGGGATCTACTTTGGTATTACACTTTTAGCTAAAAAGAAATCCATGTTTTTCTGTTGGCTAATTAGAGAATTAAGTGTAAGCACTGATGGAATCCTCCTATGACAAGAAAATAATATCCCATATACTTCTCTTTTGCCCCTTACATCAATCAACCCGAAAGTGGCACACTACATCACCATCACCTTTCACTTTTCTTTTCTTTTCTTTTTTCTTTTTGTGTGTTTGGTATAAAGGAAAAAGTTTTTTTATGAAAATATTTTTTTGGAAAATGTGTTCTATGAAATATATTTTCTTGATATTTTTTCAGGAAAATAAGTGGGGGTTCAACAAGCAATCGAGATATTTCACGATTAAGAGTGTAATACTTTTTTTAGTAAGATGAATAATTGGTTTACGTTATGAAAGAAAGACATGTATATAATATTAAATATTGACTAGTGCTAGTTATATATGAAATGAACTAAGATATATTTGACTACTATAGGGGATTCTAATAGACTAAAAGTCCTTCCGGCCCTTGTGACTGTGAATTGAATAAATAAACGGATGAAATGGTTTCTTATTTAACTTTTTGTGTTCGATATATAAGCTACACATGATATTCATCGATCTGGAAAGGCTACGATAAAGTACCGAGGGAGGTTCTATGGAGATGCTTGGAGGTTAGAGGGGGTACATGTGGCGTACATTAGGGCGATAAAGGACATGTATGATGGAGTCAAGACCAGAATAAGGACAGTGGGAGGAGACTCGGAGCACTTTATAGCTGTGATGGGGTTGCACCATGGATCAGTTCTTAGCCTGTTTTTATTTGTATTGGTGATGGATGGATTGATGCGACAAATTCAAGGTGATTTGCCATGGTGTATGTTATTCGCGGATAACATAGTCCTGATTGATGAGACACACAGCGGAGTTAACACTAAGTTGGAGGGTTGGAGATAAACTCTAGAGTATAAAGGGGTTTAAGTTGAGTAGAACCAAAATAAAATACTTGGGAGTGCAAGATCAGTGACGTACCGCATGAGGCTGACGTGGTAGTGAGGTTTGGTACCCAGGTTATCCAGAAGAAAGACAGTTTCAAATATCTTAGGTCTATTATTCAAGGAAATTGGAAGATTGACGATGATGTCACACATCGTATTGGTGCAGGGTGGACAAAATGAAGGCTCGCTTCCGGAGTGTTGTGTGATAAGACGGTTCCACCAAAACTTCAAGGCAAGTTCTACAAAGTAGTTGTTAGACTGATCATGCTATATGAGGCGAAATGTTGACCAGTTAAGAACTTTCATGTTCAGAAGATGAAAGTTGCGGAAATGAGAATGTTGTGATGGATGTATGGACATACTAGAAGAGATAGGATTATGAATGAAGACATCCGGGACAATGTGGAAGTGGCTTCGGTGGAGAACAAGATAGAGGAAGCGAGACTGAGATGGTTTGGGCATGTGAAGAGGAAAGATGTGGATGTCCCAGTATGGAAGTGTGAGAGGTTGGCTATGGACGGTTTCAGAAGAGGTAGAGGTAGACCGAATAAGTATTGAGAAGAGGTTATTAGATGAGACATGACACATTTCCAACTTACCGAGAGCATAACCTTAGATAAAAGGTTATGAAAGACTCATATTAGGGTAAAAGTCTAATTGCTCTGAACCAAACGTTTTCAGCACAAAGTAAGAATATATATGTATTATTATTTAAATTTTAATAAATATTCAATCCCATAAATTTAAACGTGTAAGACATATAGCTGACAAGACATTATATTTCATGTATCCGCCTCTGGATTTCCAAGTTCCCCTGGTGCGATGCAACAGGATTTCAGATATTAACGGTCACTTAATTTTTAGCTTATCAAGAATATGATCTTATATAGGAGGTTATGGATGACTCAAATTAAGGTAGAAAGTTAGTAGGAGTCCCGTTTATCCGTTTATACTAGAAGTCGCAGTATTGATCTATAGTTTCTTGTTCTTTGAACTCTACTACTATTTGTTGTTTCTTCTACTTTGATTGTCTTATTTCTCTGTGGTAGCTACTGCTTTTTTTTTTTCCATATTGCTTATTCAATTTCGCTTTTTTCATTTTCATGTTGCTTTGAATTGCTTATCATTATCTGACTTTTTGCGCTTTCTCTTGAGCCGAGGGTTTTTCGGAAACGTCTTTTTTACCTTCCAAGATAGGGGTAAGGTCTGCGTACACTCTACCCTCCCAGTCCCAACATTGTGGGATTTCACTGGGTATGGTGTTATTGTATATAAGCTATAAATATTAGTATTATAAAAGAATTTATATATAATCTAGACAAATATAACGGGAGGTGGGGGTCGGATGTGGGTAGGGGATGTGGGGTGGTAGGGATGAGAACTACGGGGGTGCGGGTGAAAATAAGGTGGGTTGAAGGGTAAGGACGGCACAATCAATATTGTGGAATGTTATTTGTGGAGCTTGTCTTCTCTACTTCCACTAGAAAAGTCATTTTCCTCATTTATTAAGAATTTATTTTTTTCTAAAGAAAATAATTTCTGAAAATTTTAATCAACCGAACATGAGAAAATTGGAAAACATTTTTATTTTATCACCATACCGAACACACCATTAGGCTTTTCTTATTCTTCTTCTCTTTGATCCAGACCGAAGATTTTCAATAAAAAGATAAATATCGTACGAAAACTTCTTGAAGAGATGTGAACTTAATATACCTAGGTGGATGTTTGGACCATCTTTGATTGAAGTTGGAAAAAAAATATCAGAAATTAAAAGAAAATACTCGAAAGTTAAATTTATAAATTTCAAGTAATTTTTTTTATATTTCTCATCCGTTGTCTGGTATCAGCATTGGAGTCCGGCTATATCTGAATTCACGTCGTGTAGGGCCACATTAAGAGAGAAACACTTCCTACCAATAATTTTTCCATACCCATAGTTCGAACCCGAACAATAATAATAGTTGAAACTCTGTAAGTGAAGACTTATTTTACTTCAATTACTGTTCTTAGATGGTTTTCATTTTCAATATTTTTCTAGTATTTCAAATATTTAAGCTCAATGTATGCCCCGTAAAATTTCATAAATTGGGTCTGAAAAGGGTAGAATGTTCGCAAACCTTACCTCTATCTTTACGGGATAGAGAGGAAGTTTCTGATAGACCCTCAGCTCAAAAGAAATATATCAGATGCATGAATATAAAAAAGGAAAGAAATAATAAAATAACAAATGTACAGAATAATATAGTAACAAATATCAATACAATCAGCGAGAAAGAAACTACGTGACTACCTAAATCATACGAATACAAATACGATAACCCTATGTTACCTACTAACCATTTATCATAATCCTCGACCTTCATACCTTCCTATCTAAGATCATGTACTCAGTCAACTGGAGTTGTGTCATGTTCTGTCTAATCACCTCCTCCAATTCTTTTTCGGCCAACCTCTGCCCCTCCTAACTCATGCTATAGCCAACCTCTCACACATTCTCACTGGCGCATCCTCACATCGTCACTTTACATGTTCGAACCATCGCAGTCTCACTTCCCTCATCTTATCCGCTATTGAGGCCACTCTCACCCTGTCCCGTATAACTTCGTTTTAATCATATCACTCCTAATATTCGCTGAGTGGGGACATTTAGTGGATGTGGACGGAGTAAGGCATTGTGCAAGTGGGATGGAGGCGAAAGAATCTGGCGCCAGCGCCGCGATCATGGCCACGCGCCGACGGGCTCGTCGAAGATGACGCGGCGCTACTACTGAGGGGCCGCGACTCTAAATATTTTTCGAGAACTGGGTGTTCACTGGAAGATAGGCGTTGCGGTGCATACCCGAGGGGCCGCTACGCTAACTCCTTGGAATAAATAGTTTGCTCACTGGAAGGGAGGCACCGCGGCGCTTCCTCGATGAGCCGCGGCGCTGACGTTTGGGATGATTTAGTGAGCTGATTAAGGATAATTGGAGAGATGGGAGACTCGTCAAGAAAGGAGTAGTCCGGTTTTTGGAATCTGAAGATTCAAAAACGGGAATGTAGTATCGTCGAATATGACGTGACGAGAGATGTGGATTTGACGAGTTGACAAGTCGTAGCATAGATAACCCTTATGGTTAGGCGGGAAGCCAAGGTAGACACAAGGAGTGGATCGGGGAGCTAGTTTGTGAGGGGCAGTAGAGACAAGGTTAGGATAGCATAGACAGTCGAATATCCGTAGATGGTCATAAGAGGGGACTCTATGATATATGATTTCGGTTGGGGTCATATTGTGAAAGGTGCTAGTAGGGAGAATATAGAGAACGCATTCTGACATTTTAGCAGCATAGACCCAGAAGGACGGAGGTAGGGAGGCATGAATCAATAGAGTGCAAATCATATTGTTAATTGTGCGATTTATTCATTCAAATTTTTACCGCTTTGGGAGGCAAGGTGAGCGAAAAACCATGTATTTATTAATACAAAAACGGTGAAACATAGAGTTGTTGAATTCACGACCATTATCGCACTGAAAAGATTTTATACCTTTTTCAAACTGTGTTTGAATGAATGTTCGAAACTCAAGAAATTTGACAAACACTTCCGATTTAAATTTGAGAGGATACAACCAAACAAAGTGAGAAAAATCATTTAGTAAGATAAGATAGTATTTATGACCGAGAGAACTAGCAACATGTGATGTCCATAAATCGGCATGTATAATATCAAATGGTGCAAAGGTAACACTAGTAGATGATTGAAACGGAAGACGAGTATGTTTGTCTAAAGAACAAGAAACACAGTTTTGAGCAAGTTTCCCATTACAAGTAATAAAATTATTGCCTCTAAGAAAATTAAAAAATGGGGCTCCTGGATGACCAAGCCTATTGTGCCATGTTGAAGAAGAAATAGCCGCTAGAGAGACGGGAGAGCAAGATCTGGAAGCGGAGGTGAGAGTGAATGGATAGAGATACCCGTGCTATTGCATCTCGTAAGAGGTGTCCCCGTATGAAGATCCGTCACAGTGAAACCAAAAGGGTCAAAATCATCCGAGACAGAATTATTACGAGTAAATTTGCAGATATAGATTAGGTTCTTAACTATATGCGGGGAATATAGGGTATTCTTAAGGGGGAATGGATGAGGAGGTGGTGTGTAGGATGTACCATATCCCTTTACTGGAATGCGGCAAATTGAGGATGCTTTAAACTGAACAGTTTGAGAATATTACCTGCAGACTAAGTGAGGTGAGATGTGGCTCCGGAGTTCATGTACCAATTGTTGTCAGGTTGTTGCATATTGAGGCTGCTGAAAGCCTAACCCAACTCAGATGAGGCCATGCCGGAGCCGGTCTGGAACCGCCTCGTACGTGTCTGCTGGCGTACCGGGCTTCTTGAGTGGCCGAGCCGGGCCTAACAACCCGTGGCTGAGAATACGGCCGGGCGGCTGCATCGGAAGGGTCGGCATTGCGGCTCAGACCGAGGCTCCGCGCACAGCATCGACATCGCGGAGGCACCGCGCCCGCTTGTTCTGCGGACCGCTTTATCACTGTTGTTGTTCCACGACCGCGACTTTGCCACGCACTACGCCTCTCTCGCCGCCGCCTCGCCATCTCGCTGCCACGGCCTGCCGTGGTTGAGTTTTCGTGGCGCTCGGTTCGGGTTGCGGCCGACGCTAACGCCGCTAATCGTGCTCATCTCGCTTAGCCCGACGTCTCTTGGCAACAATCGCGAGTGAGCTTTGTTGAAACTTGGTAATGGATCTGCCTGTTGAATCATGGTGGCTAACATATCATAGTCGCCTTTGGGAAGGCCTGCAATCAATTGCAACACCATTTTAGTGTATGATACAGGAGTGTCGACGTTCGAGAGTTGATCTGTCAGTAGTTTCAACTGTCTGCAGTACTCAGTCATGTTGTAGAAATTTTCAAGCCGCGTATTGTTAAATTGATCCTCCAAATACACCGCACGAGTGTGCTTGTTATCTTGAAAGATTTCCTCCAAGTGGTTCCATAAATCAAGGGCTGTGGCGCCAGATTTCAGGATAGTCAGAGGATACTACCATAAATTCATTGTTTGACGCCGGCGTCTAGACGATGCCAAGTAGAATCATCAACCTCCGGAGGACGCGAAATAGTGTCATCGATATGATCAAGCACATTATAGAGACATGCATGATTACAAAATAGTTCAACCCAAGGAGAATACTGACTGTTTTCTTGATCAAGAAGAATGTAAATAAAGTTCTTGATATTGGTAACAGTTAGGGCGGGATGAAAAGATGATAACGATATGGTGGTGAGATTGGTGGAGGTTGAAGCGTTAGAGGTATTGGAAGAATCCTGAGTATCCATTTAGAGAAGAGAGAAATGAAAAAAAAAACAAGAATTTAGGGAGGAGGAGGGAGGTGCCGCGGCGAGAAGCCCGAGGGGGGGGGGGCGGGGTGGCGGCTGCTGCAGAAAAAAAAAATCTAGGTTTTTGTTTTAGGCTCTTACTACCATGTAAGATGATATTAATCTCTCTTGGGAGTCTTCTCATTAATATCAAATATATATGTGTACAATATTCATCTCAATTACAATAGAAATCCTAATCTCATATACAAGAGGAATCATAGTCTTACCATAATTATATTTACACAAATATTCTAATTATGGGTGGAGATCTTATTTTACACCTACACGTTTACAGTTCACACATCCATCTAAGCATCCGCATCTCCACCTCATTCATCTTCTGAACGTGGATACTCTTGACTAGCCAACACCCTTCTCTATAAAATTTACCTTTAAGTCCGGACGATACTTTCTTATCGCATGGTATACCAATATTAATAAATACTAAATGTTATATATATCCAAACAGGTACTTTGCGTGTCCTATATGATAGAGATAACATAGAATTGCACGCATCTGGACCAAATAAATAAGAAAATAAAAAATAACCACACCCTCTGCCACATACTAGTTTTTCCTAATATCTGAAGGAACCTCATCATGTCAGCATTTGAAGGAAAAAAAAAAGAGGTTAACCCTACTTTCAAGACATGTCTTTCTTTAAAAATATGTTGATATATTAGTAATAATGTAGCGGGATGTTGCGTGTACTCAGTTCTTCTTTTAACACTTTTCATTAAATGATTCTTATAAATTTATACGGTACGAATTTAAATTAATTAAAGCTCAATACGGTTAAGAGTTATATCTCGAAAATAAAATGAGAACATGAACTTCTTATATGGATTTGGACAATCTTCACCATATAAGCTAGCTTTTGAGGTTGAGTTAGGCCAAAGATTCATTCTTTAATGGTATCAGAGTCAGACTCATTCAAATTCTTTATTCGTCGATGTTGGGCCCCCAAATTATATTGTTCACACTCCAGTTAACGAGGTCTAGACGTGCGGGAGTGTTAAGAGTCTCATCTCGGAAATGAAATGGGAACATGGACTCCTTATATGGACTTGGACAATCCTCACTCTACAAGCTAGCTTTTAAGATTGTGTTAGACCCAAATTTATTCTTACCAATACACCACAAACCAAAAAAATCTATTGATATCACAAATATAATTTTGACCAATTATTTCTGCTTTTGTTCCTTCGATTTCCAAAGTAGTTTAGAAAAAAAGTTGAAGTCTTTTCTTATGTTTTCTTTCCTTTTTCCTACTCTATATTAATATTGTTTTCAACAATTGAAGACAAACGAACGACCTAATATTATATCATGCAAAGAAGGCATTATGTCAAATGAAAATTAAAGATTACCTCCGATCACTCTCTTGATTGAACTCGGTTAAGAATCTTATATCGGATATGAAATGAAAACATGGACTTTTTATATGGACTTGAATAATTCTCACCTTACAAGTTAGTTTTTAGGATTGGATTAGACCCAAGATTCATTCTTACAAATTCAAAATTAAGATTCGCATTTTTCAATTAAAATGACAGAAGAATGAACCGGAAACCTTGAATTAATTAATTTTAAACATAACCTTCACAAATGTAAAAATAAAAATGGACAAATTAAAATTGCCAAACTTATAATTTGATGATAAAGAAGTCAATCACAAAGAAATGACTGTCTAACTTTTTATTTGGCAGGACTAGACATTGATGTATCCCCATTTCATATTGTCATTTGTAAACTATATAGTAAGTCATTAAAATGTTACTAGAATTAGGTCATGGATTAAAAAGTGGAAAGAAATAAAAAGAGGATTGTGACGAAAGCAGAAAGATGAGAATCTTGAAATTGGCAGCTACCAAATACAACATATAAGATAAAATGATAAAAATGATCTCTCATATTTGGGAGTAGGTTCAAGATAATCCTTAAAGTATACTTTGAAATATTTTTGATCTCCATCAAATATTTAATAAATCTCGTAGGTTAAATTTGACAAAATTTGTAGAAAAACAATTAATAAAAATACTAAAAAAGTCCCATCAAATCTCAGAATCTGCAACACAAAAAACAGTACTAGACACTAAAAACCAAATTATAAAAAATAGAAATAACATCTAAAATATTACATCAAACTCTAAAAAATAGCAGAAACTATATCTCCAACTGTGAGCTCCCCATAATTTTTTTTTACATAGTTTCTGTTAAATCTAACAGATGTCGTTAAATATTATATTGAGATTTTTTTATTTATTTATATTGGGGGTAGGTAAAGGAGAAATGGGTAAGGAGATTACAACGTGAACCCTTATCAACAAGATGAAAATTCGCATAGTCAATCAACTGATACCGACATTTGATCGAGATCAACTTTTGATAAATTTAAACAACATTAACCTCCAAATACAAGGGACTAGACATTTTTGTCTTAAAACAATATTTTAATAGGACAAAATCACAAATATTATCCCTTTTTCTTCTCCCCCATGTCTTAACAAAGTATTTATTTTACTTGTGCAACTAACTCATTTTTTTCTCTAAAAAAAAGAGCCAAAAATTCAGAAAAAAAATCATGTCTTCACCAAGCAAACGGAGAGAAATGGACTTAATGAAGCTGTAAACTCTTTAATTTTTTTTTGTCTAAAGAAATTTGTGGGGATATTAATTTTTGAGTTTTGTTTGGTTGAATTAGGATGATGAGTGATTACAAGGTGGAAATGATTAATGATGGGATGCAGGAGTTTTATGTGCATTTCCATGGACCTGCTGAAAGTAAATATATTATCTCAATCTTTATTATTTTTTATTTGTTTTTAGTTCTTTAAGATATTTACTTAAGATGGTCTTTGTTTGAGTTATTAATATTTCTTGTGGTGTCTATTTTGGTTTTTAATTAATGATTGGAAATTAACTCTGGTGATGATGAATTAACTTAAATAGTCGTTCATTCAGCCACTTAAACTAAAAATAACCGGCAGATGTATAATGTGTATAATCAGTGTGTAATCCGGCCAGCTATTTGCATAAAAATCCCAATTAAGAAGTATTTGGCATAGTTATTGTGTAGTTGCTTCTACTTTGTGGTTATGAATATACTTATGCTTCTTGGTCTATCCTGGAATTATTTTTGGGTCCTTATGTTGAATGGATAATGGAATTATATTTAGTTATATATGTACCTTTTTCGCGTATTTTCTGTTTGATAGTTCACTACTGAATCTTCAAGTTACATCTGACTTTTAGTGGGATTTCAATTGTATGTATGAGAAGGGGGCAATGTTGGAGTCAAGATTTTCACTTAGGGGGTTTCAAAATATGAAGAACTAGACATACGATGAAGCCAAGGGGATTCAATATCTATATACAATTTGATTTTCTGACGAAAGGCGTTTGGATTAACCCTTATGCTGAATGGATAATGGAATTATATTAAGCGTTTGGCCATACATTTCAAATATTATAACAACAACAACATACCCATTGGAGTCCCACAACGTGGGGTCTGGGGAGGGTAAAGTTTACGCAGACCTTACCTCTACCTTGATTCTTGACTTTATTTAGAATTTATGAAGTTGGAGTTGTGGTTGGTTATACTTTTTACAAAGGAGAGAATATAGCACTTTAATTAGGAATTTATGAATGATGGAGTTGGAAAACAAGTTTGGAGCACTTTTTCATATTTGGAATCCAACTCCAAGTTGGATTTGAAAATGTTATAACAACAACACAACAACAACTTTTGAAAATGTTATAACCAAACATTAATTTTGAAATAAAGTGAAAAATTATTCCGGAGAAAGGTGAATAATTTTTATGGCCAAACGGGTATGTACCTTTTTCGCGTATCTGCTGTTTGGTAGTTCACAAATGAATCTTCAAGTAATATCTGCCTTTAAGTGGGATTTCAATTAGATGTATGAAGAAGGGAGAGGCTGATTTAAACTTGATGGGTTCAATCTTTATGTTCTTTTACAATTATGGTTTTAAAATATAATATTTGTTGAAAATTTAGTGATTTTTCACATATATATTTGTAATCCGTGTAAAAAATGCTAGATTCAGTTGAACCCGTTGATTTTTACATTGCATCCTTCTTTGGGGATGGTGGTGTTGCTTTCTTCAGTTTCTGCTTTTAGTTATCTGGGTTTTTGTGCAGGTCCTTATCATGGTGGAGTTTGGAAAATAAAGGTGGAACTTCCAGATGCTTACCCATATAAATCTCCGTCAATTGGCTTTATTAATAAAATGTACCATCCAAATGTTGATGAGATGTGAGTTTTTAAAATGCTTAATTTCATCCTTCTCATTCTGTTTAGCCGAAGTCTGAAATTTCAACGGATTATCATATTTCAGGTCGGGCTCAGTTTGTTTAGATGTTATCAATCAGACTTGGAGTCCCATGTTTGGTAATAGGATTTGATCATGATTATATTCTTGAAATTTCTATGGTTTTTCTACTGACTTGTTTTTCAGTAATTATAGCTGGTTTTGAAACAATCTCCACAGATTTGACAAACGTGTTTGAAGTGTTTCTTCCACAACTTCTCTTGTATCCAAACCCATCGGATCCATTGAACGGGGAGGCAGCTGCCTTGATGATGCGAGACCGAACTGCATATGAACAAAGAGTTAAAGGTATATTGAGCCATATCAGATGCTTATATAGTCACACCTCTCTATAACAGTCATCCTCTATATCAACATTTCACTATAAAGGCCAAGTTTTTTTGGAACTGATTTTTCATGTTATGCTATATTATATGTTCTCTATAACAACATTTCACTATAGCAACTAAAAAATATCCATACAAATGACGCAGTTATAGAGAGGTTTGGATGTATGTTTCAAAAATTTGTGGTAGCTTCAAATGGACGAAAAGAACTAACTATGAGATTTCCTTGAATCTTTGAGTAGGGTAGGCTCGTAGAATTAAAGTCTCATAATTTTGGTTTGGTTGCTAGGGAATTGATTATCCTTTGTTTGCTTGATATTTGTACGTTAATATATGTTAGCATTCTATGACAGCTAATGTTTTCTAAAGTTAGCTTCTCTTGAACAATTCATAGTTAGACTAAGTTTGGGTGAGGTTTAAAGGAAAACATTGAAGTTACTTTCAATTCTTTTTCATTGGTGCGTTTGAGATATTAGGAAGTTAAGTTTGGATGCTATAGAAGTGATCATGTTCAAAGTGAGGATTAGCTCAATTGCCTTAAAACCAACTTAACACAAGATTCTGCATTAGAAAGGGAGTCCAAGAAACAGAAGCCAAATGAGATCCTTAGAGAACTTAAGCGCTTGCTGCCTAAAGAAAACTGTACCTTTTACTGGGACACTGTTGTAGATCAGCCTTCGCATTTTCTTGGTCTTGTGCATTATATGCTTTCTTAGCCTGCCTCTATGAAGATGTCCATTCGATCTATCAAGACCTGGTCAGGGGTCCTCATGCAGCGTCGGCCAGATTGGCAGACAAATAATGTAGAAAACTTTCTGGTATACCTCCGTTTGGCAGTGAATTAGGTTTTTATCCAATATTTTGATAATGAAGAACTCATAGTTAACTTATTTTTAGCATTCCAAAACTTGCTAGTGGATTCTGACCATCTCCAATCTACTTTAGATCACTTCTAATTTGGTTGGTTATGTAACCTGAGACTCCTTAAAATAAATTTTTAAAAAGGGAAGATCCAGCTGCTGTTGGCATAATCAGACCTGTCTTCACGGTCTTTCTGGTAAAAGGAAACATATTAGCAGTGGCTCACTGAACTATGACTTCCTCGTTAATCATTTGACCTCCCAATGCTTCGATTATCAGGTCCTCGTTTAAGCTCAAATACGAATAATATTTAGATTCTTTACTCCATTTTATATGGGACCAACAAGTTAGAAACTTTGGGGAAGTAGAGCTGAATTAATGCTAGCCGCGGAGAAAATCAGGTTATGTTCAAGTCTGCTAACCCCAACTGTGTTCTCTCCTATACCCTACAAAGTTGTTGCTCTTCACCTACCCTACATAGCCAGAAGTCCAGAACACTTACCGGAAAGAGGTTAGCTTGAGAAACACTTTGAGAGTTGACATTCTTATTTTGGAGCTAACACATTTTGTTCTATTGAGCAAAGATCTGTGTCAATAAATGCTAAGAATCTGCATTTCTCTTCCTTTCATGTCTATCAGGTGGGTATTTTGCTTAATAATTTGGCAGGGGTTGAATAAACTACAATGTTGTTTAACAGTCTGCGTCTAAGTTGCTCGGACTCGGGTCCGGGTATCCGATATGGGTACGTCTTCGAGTGTCGAATTCGGCAAAATCTAAATTTTAAAATTCGGGGGTGCGTATCGGATACAAATGCGGGGATTCGGCTAAGAAAATTCAAAATTATAAAAAATAGAGCTATAAAGATATATCGCTGCTATTGTCTATCATCCAAACTCATAACACGACCTTGAATTCTTGATTTCTTTGAAACACGAAGCAGAAAAAATGTGACAAAAATACTATAATATTGAAGGTATGTCATTTCCCTTCTCTTAAATCCGTTTTATCTTTAATTTTGAGAAATCAAATCTCAATTTCCCCCCCAATTTTTCGATGTACTCCGGTCAAAGTATCCGAAGTTGGTTGACCGTATCCGAGATGTATCCCACACATGTATCCCGTATCTGGTACGGGAACGACATCCAAAACGGAGAGTCCGCGCAACTTAGGTTTGCGTACACCTCACCCTCCCAGATCTCACTTGTGGGACTATACTGGGTATGTTGTTCTTGTTGTTGTTGAACAGTATAGACAGGAAAGTGCAGACATTGATAGTATGCATAACAATTAACATAGTGTCCAACCCTGAATCATGGATGGCTAAGGGCACAATTCCTAACCAAAATCAATACACAATGATGGTGGTAGGTGAACTTAATTAGTCTGACGTGGGGAAGTTCTTTCAGGTAACCTTCATTACCCTTTGTGGTTTGGTTGGGATTAAAATCTGAAGCACAGATGCTTCTTCTAGTAATTTTGTTATCTCCTCGTATTTTGGGTGTCCCCAGAACAAATTATTCATGTATCAAGAATTCAAGATATCCAAGTTAGAAGCTATGTATCCACTTCTAATGGAATGCCACTCTTTCACACTTCTTCTCTCCTTTCAAAAGTGTAGGCATGAGAATGGGAACTTCTTAAAAATTAATAAGCACTCTTACCTTTCTGTCACTAAAGATGGTAACCCTCTATTCCTGTGAAACTTGTCTTGTGGATATGTAGATACATTTTACTACTTGATCCTATTACAGAATCTACGAGATCAGTGCGATAGTGTTGTTGAGAATGTTCCAGGATTATGCTAAACTGAAATTAGTAACCTGAAAAGTAAGGAAGTTACCTTCTATAGCAGGTTAAATTGCACATTACACTGTCAGTGGACATATGTTAAATCCTTTCGCATTTCTCCATAAAATTTGAACTAATGTGCGATATACATGGTTGTTATCCAGAATATTGTCAAAAGTATGCCAAGACGGAAGACGTTGGAGCTGTCCCTGAGGAGAAGTCAAGTGATGAGGAGTTAAGTGAAGCTGAATACTCAGATGATGAGGCAATGGCAGGCCCTGTTGATCCATAATAATACCTCCTTCATCTCCATTACTATCTGTATCTGTAAATTATGTTATTTGTCCTGTTTAAAATCAAGTTAAACTTCATAGTTAAAGACTATTCATTGTGAGGGGATTCTAAAAGAATTTCCCCTCTTCTGTTAGTTTAATTTTTATACTTGATTTGCTTGATGTGTGTGAATGTTTATCTTTTCCTACAACTGAACTCTTCCTGCCCCACAAAACGTATATACTACCCTCCCCAGACTCCACTTGTGGGATCAAATTGGATATGTTGTTATTGTTGTTTAAAGTTTCTATAAACTTACGAGCTTTTTTCGCCTTTGATAACGCTGCAAAACAGCTTGAAAATAAATATCTTTCAATCTTCCAAAATATCACAAGTGGAAACAATCAAATTTATGTTTTTGTGGCAAAGCAACCACAAAAAAAGGAAAAACGAAATACCACCTGCCTGATTAGTACCACTACAGTCTTCCGCTCTACCAACTGAGTAAGGTTGGTATTGCTTCAAACGTGCTACGAAACGTATATTACCAAATCATTTGCTCATAATTGCTATATTCTATATTATTCAACCATTCCACAAAATGGTGCGTTCCTATTTATATTTATACTAGTACTATAAAAGGGAGCTATTACACATTTACACTGTACATCGAAGCCTTAAAAGGGAGTCCGGAACTTAAATGATCCATAAAATGGGTTGTTGAACAAAAATACCCCATAAAAAAAAGATGACATAAGTATCTTTTACGCAGGAAATTCCTGCGCAAAAGGGGTTATTAAAACCCTATGCAGTCTTTTCCATTTCATCTTCACTCTTCACCTTCTCCATTTTCACCCTTTTACCATATTTTAGCCCCAAAAAAAAATCATGTCTCAAAGCTCCGAAACATCAAACTTTGCTATAGAACATGTTAATGAATGCAATTATTGTTGTAAGCTCAGAACATCAAGGACCCAAGATAATCTGGGTCATCAATTTTGGCGATGTAAAGTGTCCGAAGCAAGTGTTTTTACAAGTTTTTAGGGTCTAGAGTTTTTTCACATTATCTACATATTTTACTTTCAAAACCCGATTTTCTTGTAATGTTTATAGGATATGAATGATTGCAAATATTTTCGATGGGAAGATGACATTCCCGTGGATAAAATGGTGGCGGCGAAGTTTAAAAGGCCTCATGCTGATAGAGATATTGCGACTTCACGTATCACTAGACATTCCACAACTTTCTGCTTGTTCGTTCTCGAACAATCTTCATTTCCAGAATGTGTTGTGATGGTCCCAAGTCCTTCATATCAAATTACTTGAACAAGTCTCCCTTCAACTTGGCAATCAGTTCATTGTCTTGTCGTACAATTAACATGTCATGCACATACAACAACAAAATAATAAAGTTGTTGTCAGAAAATCTTTTGAAGTATACACAACAATAACATACTCAGTGAAATCCTACAACGTGGGGTCTGGAGAGGGTAGAGTGTACGAAGACCTTACCCCTACCAAGGTAGGGAGTCTATTTCCAAAAGACCCTCGGGTCAAGAGAAAACATAGAAAGAGGTATACATGGATCAGAATATGTCTTTGTGTAAGTTTGACTTTTCATGAATGAGTCAAACTTCTTGTATCACTACCTTGGTGCCAACTTCAACCCATAAAGACTCTTATTCAATTTGCACACCATGTATTTCTTTCTTAATACTTCAAATCCTTCTGGCTACTCCATGTAGATCTCATCTTCCAAATCTATTTGGAGAAATACAGTTTTCACATCCAACTGCTCCACTTCAAGATCTAGGCAAGCTGCTAAGCTCAAAATGGTTCGAATAGAAGTCATTTTGACAACATGTGAGAAAATTTTGTCAAAATCAATACATTTCTTCTGTTCGAAGCCTTTGACCATCAATCGAGCTTTGTATATGACCAGTTTGCCATTTTCATCTTTTTGAATTTAAAGACCCACTTGCATTTGAGTGATCTTTTACCCTTTAAAAGTTCAACCATATTGTACGTGCCATTTTTCAGTAGAGATTATGTCTCTTCTTGCATGGCTTTCATCCACTGGCTCTTTTCTGGATGGGACAACACCTCCTTAACATTTTCTGGCTACCCTTCATCACTGATGAGGACATTTTTCTGAGGAAGGGTAATTGGATGACTCTACCCGTCTCCTCAAAGGTTGAGATTGTTCTTTTTCCTGAGTAGGGTACTCCACTTGCTCTCCCTACTCAACAACTCATCAGGTTTCTCCCCTTGATCGGAAACCTCGTCGGTTGTACTTTATGTACTTGTGAGATAATTAGAAGTAGAAGGAATGGTAACGAGGTTAGAGATAGTACTATTCTTTTTCTTGTCCTTATCTGATAGATCGTCAGGAGTTCCAACTTCACTTACTCAAAAGACTATATCTCTGCTTCTGATAACCTTTTTCTTTATAAGATTTCATAATCTTTACTCGAACTGAACATCTTCATATCCGATGAATATGCAGGGAACCAATTTATCATCCAACTTCGTTCTCTGCTCCTTCGGTACAGGTGCAAAATTTCTGCAACCGAACACCTTCAAATGCAAGTAGGACACCTCCTTGTTGGTCCAAACTCTCTCTGGGATGACAAACTCCAATGGAACTGATGGACTCCTATTGATCATGTAACATGTACTGCTTCACCACCCAGAATGACTTAGGCAGTTTAGCCATTCTGAGCATGTTTCTCACCTTCTCAACAATAGTGTGATTCATCCTCTCAGCTATAACATTTTGTTGTGGGTTCCAGGAACTGTATTTTCATGTCTGAAAACTATTCTTCAAATTCCCTTGAAGTGTACTCACATCCATTATCAGTTCAGAGACGATTTAGCTTTCGACCCGTCTCCTTTTTCACCAAAGCATGAAACTTGTGAAAAACTTGAAACACCTGATCTTTGGTTGTTTTCAAAATATAAACCCACAATTTTCGTGAAGCATCATCAATAAAAGTAACAAAATATTTGTTACCGCCCATTGATTCTACCTTTATTAGACCACAAACATCATAATATACCAAATCAAGTATATTCAATTTTCTTTCAAACGATGTCTGAAATGAAACTCTATGTTGCTTATCAAATAAGAAGTATTCACATGATTTTGCCGTTGTACCTTTGGAAAAAGATATGACTGATTTCTTGGCAAAAATCTGCAATCATTTCTCGCTCATATGACCAATTTTTTATGTCACAAATCAGCATATATATCATTTTGAGCCGCGTTTAATTCACCTCAGCATATTTTTTGTATTTGTCTTGTACAACGTACCACGAGCAACTCCCTTTGCACTCACCAACGATCCCTTGGTGAGTTTCCATTTTTGATGTGCAAAATATATTTCATATCCATCTCGTTCCAAAGCGATCTCCGAAATCAAGTTCAGATGCAAATCAGGTACGTGGCGCATGTCATTCAGAATCAATATGCATATGACATGTGTCTTGGTACAAATTTCTCCGATCCCCGCAATCTTTGAGAACTTGTGTTACCCATTTTCACAATGCCAAAATCATGCTACATATCTGCAGAAAAGATCATTTACCAGTGTGGCATGGTAAGATGTTGTTGTGTCAACCACTCATTTCGACTCTGCACCTGCCAAGTGTATGCTTTCCTCTTCCTCGTTTATGAAGAGAATAACATTATCATTATTTTGCACTGTGTCAGTTGTATTGTGGTCGTTCTTCTGGCCACTGCTTTCACATTTGCCCCTTTTTATATTTGGACAATCTCTTTTGAAGTGATATGGTTTATCGTAATTATATCAATTTCTGGTTGTTGATTTGAATCTGTTTTGGACTTCTCACGAGCTCCGAATCTACCATAATTGCTTGAACTCCTTCGGTAACTCCTGTCTATACTTTCTGTGATGAGAGCCTGTCCGTGATTTTCAGGCCTCTTTCTTATCCTCTCATTGAGTAGAAGATCTTATGTAACATCCTTCAGTTCAATAGAGTTCTTACTATGCAAGATGGTTGTTACCAAATTATCATAAGAAGATGGCAACGAGTTCAGGAGCATGATGACTTTATCTTCCTCTTCGATCTTTACTCCGAGGTTTGCTAGCTGTGTAATTAGTCCATTAAACATATTTAAGTATGACAACAAATTCATATCTTCACCCATATGTAGGGCGTATAATTTCTTGTTTAGGTACAATTTATTTGTAAACAGATTTTCTAACTTTGTCCAAATTCACATGCGTTCTTTTCATCGATGATGTTATTGACCACATCATCTGCTAAGTGCAACCTGATTGCACTAGCTGTCTTTTCATCCATTTCTTCTCAATCCTCAAGTTTCATGGATTCAGGCTTTTTGGATTTGTCGTTTAGTGCCTTGTGCAACCCTTGTTGGATGAGCAGATCCCTCATCCTTCATTTCCATGTTGAAAATCGCTATCACCATTGAACTTTGCTACCTCGTACTTTACTCCAGACATTTTCCGTCGAGTATAGTACTATCGATCGTGAACAATATTTCTGTGAATGCACATAACCTATGCTCTGATACTAGTTGTTGGGGATAAACCTGCAACAGAAATAATATTTATGGTAATAAATGCAGAGAAGAGACATATATGCCTCAGTGCGGAGGTGTGAGAGGTTGACTATGGACGGGTTCAGGAGGGGTAGAGGTAGGCCGAATAAGTATTGGAGAGAGGTGATTAGGCGGGATATGACGCATGTGCAACTTATTGAGGACATGGCCTTAGATAGAAGATTGTGGAGGATACGGATTAGGGTAGAAGAGTAGTAGGTACTCGAGCGTAGTCCTACTTATGCTTACAAATTGATAGTTGTAGTGTTATTATTGTAGGTCTGATTAACCTATCACACTTATAGGCACATTATTGATTTATAATCTACTGTAGTTTGATTTCTGTTGCTATGTGTTCTTTAGTGTATTTTGTTTAGATTATTTAGTTGTGTTAGCTACTGCTCCCTTTTGTTCGAATGCATTTTATATTGCTTTAATTCTTTATCTGAGTCTAGTCGTTTTCTCTTGCGTTACTCTTTACTCTTGCTTTACTCCTGTTTTGTTTTGATTGTCTTGCTTGTGATTATGCTTTGTCTTGAGCCGAGGGTCTCCCAGAAATAGTCGTTCTACCTACCAAGGTGGAGGTAAGGTCTGTGTACACTCTACCCTCTCCAGACCCACGGTGTGGGATTTCACTGGGTATGTTGTTGTTGTTGTTGGTAATAAATGCGGAATAATAACGTAGAACCGTGATATGGTAATCAACAAAAGAGCAATAACGACACCAAAAAAAATTCATGGAAACCCTCCTGAATAAGGAAAAAAACTACGGGCCCGAGAGGAACAAAGCAATCCACTATAATGAGGAATTTTACACTGATAATCCTAAGTACAATATACTCTGAAGACCACTACACATTTAAAAAAATAACCTTCTTTTAATTTTTTCACCTCACTGCAATATTGTTCACGCTCTCTTTTCCTCGCAGACTATTCTTATCTATGAAACTCACTCACTTTTTCCTCTTTCTGTCGGTGTACAAAATGAGAAGACGAGGCTACTATTTATAGGGGTGGCCACTATTTCAGTCAATCAAAGGGCCTGAACTCGTTGCAACTTGCTGGAGCAATTTGCCAATTTGCATCCTTTGCAACTTGTTACCAAAACAAATTTTGGATCTAACATGTTATGGCAACTTGTTCCCTTTTTTTTTTTACATTTAATTAATGGGTGTGGACCCATCAAGCAGGTTTCTGAAAAGCATCAACAGAACTAATTTTCGTTTCATTATGGCTTTGTTTAGTATTCTTTTTAATTTGTTGTAGTAAACTTGATTATAATAATTAACATCTTTAGTTCTATGATACATGTTACAACAGCAGCATAAAAACTTGAAAGAGTGGATGAAAATGTTTGTGTCAGATACGCATGCTGCATAAGTACCTACTTATAAAACCATAAACTAAGAGTGTGTTTGGTTCGCGTAGGGTAAACAAAATGGAATCCAATAAGAGAATGAAAAGAAAATGAAAGGAATTACCCTGATTGTCCCTACATATTTGGGTCTGTAAACGGAATGGAAACGGAATTCGAAGGTCCGGGGTCGGTGTTGAAATACACGAATATACACACATGTATATACTCAGTATATATATCACATATATATAGTTGGTAGTTGGTTGTTAGTGCAGTTAGAGTTAACATGTTAGTTAGCTTAGCCTAGTGCAATTAGAGTTAACATGTTAGTTAAGCTTGACCTATAAATAGGACTACTCCTTTGTAATTACATTTTGAGCAAAAATAAAGAGAATCACAGAAGAGCACATTTGCTCCCAAAAAATATCTTCTCTTGTGCTTCACAGATTTCTCCTCTTCCTCGATATACACTGATCACTGCTCCTGCAAAATCTAACATGGAATAAAAGCGGGATTAACAGATCCGAGGCGCGACAATTACTGCGATTGAATTTTTCGAAGAAACTGAAATTGTTCTCGATCGAAACTAAAATTTGATCGATGTTCAACGATTGATTCAAATTGAAGTGTATCTTAGTAGATTAAAGGAATTGATCGAACATAATCAATTCTGAAAAATCAAATTGCGAAGGAACTGAACATCGAGAAAATAAGAATGGAGCAATTGAAGATCGAAACTTCGAATTCGAATTTTTGAGTTATTCGTGATTCAAAGTCGAGTGAGTATCGAAGAATCGATGCAATAGAGATCGGAGATTCAACTATCCAGTTGGATTATACTTTGAAATTGAAAAGAAAGAAAAAATCAAAAATCGCTGAAAATGAAATCGCATCACATATCTCTCTAATATTGAGGTAATCTCTGTAGTATATCGATCGATTCTGTTGCGAGGGACACAGAGTCGACAGAGAATCGAAGATCGATTCATCCTATTTTGTTTACTGTTTTTCGATTATCGCATTTGTCAATCTAATCGTATGAAGATCTTATCGTTTTCTGCGGATACACTCCACCTTTGGTTGTCATTGCGGCGACGAAGATCGCCAGAGTTCCAGTCTTTACTGATCATAATTTTTTTTGGAAATTCAGTTTCATTTTCGTACTTGTTTTGTGTTGGTGAATTATTTTGTATTGTTAAAATTGAATTAGTGTTGGTGAATTGGATGCATTGATGTGGTAGTGATAAGTGTTGGTGAACTTAGTAGTCTTTGGTGTTGATCGAGTTCTTGTGCATTGTCATTATTGCTCTGCACCGATGAAATTGTTCTGAGAATCTTGATTTTCTTTGGTTGATGAGTATAATGTTGTATAACTGTTTGAATTGCATATTTGAGGTTGCATATTCAATAGATTGTTGAAGGATCGAGGAGTTCTTAACGACAAATGACTGAGAATTGAGAGATACTTCGTCGGAGACAATATGGATTGAGTTGAGCTCAATTCAAAGATTCAAAAAGTTATTCACAAGTCGATCAAGTGTTAGATTGCCTGTTTTTATATGTGGCTCGGGATAGGAGAATCGAGAAATTTTTAGCCGGATTTGGACTAGAATTTGAGGGAGACTCCATTACATATCTGAGCTTATTATGATAGCTTGCGTGATGAGAATCGAGGGATTCTCTAGTCTGAATGAGACTAGAGAATGAGGGGTTCTTGCCGTCATTTTTACATATTGAGTGATGAGAATCGAGGGATTCTCTAGTCCAAGCGAGACTAGAGAATGAGGGGTTCTTGTCGTCGTTTTTACAAAAGGAGAATCGATGGATTCTCTAGTCCGAATGAGACTAGATAACGAGGGGTTCTTCATTATTGTTGTGGGAGTTGAAGCTCCTGCTGTTAGATGTTGGACAATGTTGATTTTGTTGGTGTTATTAGCTTGTTGTTGTTGTTTCTACTGCTGGTGTTTTTAGCAGGTGATGCTACTGATGTTGTTATGGCAGCTACTGATGTCGAGGTGCTGCTGGGATATCCATATGTGCTGCAGCTGTGTGTCTGCAGTTTATGGAGGAATGTGAGAAAGCTGTTATGAAGCTTCTATATGGAGCACTGATTGGTACAGCTGATTGTTAAAACTGCTGCTGGTGTTCCTGCTGTTGCTAGTGTTCTTTGCGATCAGTATTGTAGTTACTAATGTTGTTCTTGATTTTGTTACAATGTGTTGTTGCACTGTGTCGTCATTGATGCCATTATTTACGATATTGGTGCTCTTATTATGGATTACGAAAATGAAGAAAAAAGCGAAATCGAGTTCTGCTGGCGATATTTCTTTGAAAGTGAATATCTTCTGCGAGACGATAAAACAAAATTATGTTGACATACTGTTGATGCTTTTACGATTGAGACAAACTTGTGATTACCCTCTTCTTGTTGGAGGGTCCAACTCTGATTCTGTTTGGAGATCATCTATTGAGGAGGCTAAGAAATTATCACGAGAGAAACTAACTAATAAGTGATGACTCTAGCTTGTTGGTCTATGAATACATGCTGAATGGGAGCTTGTGGGAGCGATTGCATACTTGCAAGCTGTTTGCTGCTTTGATTGCTGGTGCCACTGTTGTACCTGCAGAGGCTACTACTACACCATATATTTTTTGATTGACATTGCTGAAATGATCACTGCTGGGATGGCAGTTGTTGTGCTGTTGTCTAGTATTGCTTCCAAGCTAGCACTAAAATCTCTGTTTTCAGTGCCTAGCTTGAGGGGGGGGGGGGGGGTTGAAATACACGGATATACACACATTTATATACTCAGTATATATATCACATATATATAGTTGGTAGTTGGTTGTTAGTGCAATTAGAGTTAACATGTTAGTTAGCTTAGCCTAGTGCAATTAGAGTTAACATGTTAGTTAAGCTTGGCCTATAAATAGGACTACTCCTTTGTAATTACATTTTGAGCAGAAATAAAGAGAATCACAGAAGAGCACATTTGCTCCCAAAAATATCTTCTCCTCTGCTTCACAGATTTCTCCTCTTCCTCTATACACTGATGCTCCTACAAAATCTAACAGTCGGGGGTCCGGGTAATGAATTGGGGAAAGGGAATGGAAATATCTAGGGGGGTGGGGAATCAATGTAAAGGAATGGAAAAAGAAAAGAGGGTAAAGGGAATGAAAAAATAGATCAAACAAACAACTACAAAGGTAAATAATGCTCTTAACGTAGTAAAATTATGTAACTTGACTCTGAAGTAGACAAATGTACCATCCTACAAAAAAGAATCTACGTAACATAACATGTGATTGCGACATAACTTATCCCAATTATGTAAACTAATAATTAAAAAAGAGACCGAAAGGTATGGAAGACTAGGGTTCAAATCCAAACATATAAGAAAAAATACTAAGTGATTTGCTTTCACTTGTATAAGTGCGTTGAGTTAGCCATACACGTGACGTGGGAGGTAACAAGTATCTAATAAGATAATCGTGCAATTTAGCTCGGATACCGCCATTATAAAAAAAATAAAAAGAGGAAAGGAGATTTGCTCCTGAAATACCCATTACTTTCTTACAACTTTAATCTCTAGTAACATAGGTACAGAAGCGGAGCTAAACTTTAAAGTTTATGAATTCTGAACTTGCTAGTGAACCTATAATCGTCATAGTTACATGCTACCGTGACAGAACCAATATGAGCATAAGCAGAAACATATTACAATTATAATTTAATGCAGAAACATCATTTCAGAAAATGTTTCCATGTACTAGTACATTTTTTTTTCTTGTACCAATTTAACTACTATTATTACAATAATAATACATTAATCAACTGAAACAGGTTGCATGTTCTCTGCCTCTTTCCTGAGCTCTTCATACAGAACGGATGACAAGTACCTCTCTCCAAAACTTGGATGTATAGTCTGAAATTCCAGAACAAGTGAGTTCAAGACAATAAATTGAGAGAAGGTAAAAGGAAAAAAAAACATTGAAGAGAGTCTATAAAACAAAACAGCTTATAAAATTATACCACTATGAGTTTTCCTCTGTTTTCTGGTCTGTTGGCGAGTTTAATCGCGGCTATTGTATTAGCTCCTGATGATATCCCGACCTATAAAAACAAAGGTTCATTCTATGATATAAAGCAAGTTGGGGTCGGATATATGAAAGCCCAATACTGACTATGTCACTCTATATAAGCTAATCTACTTGTAATATTCATATAATGCCATTTAGTATTGAAATAAAGATCCATCAAATTTCATCGAAGACGGGAGAGTGAAATAGCAGAAAATGGATCTATCTAAAAATTTACCATAAGCCCTTCCTTCAATGCCAACTCCCTAGCCATGTTTACCGATTCTTCACTTGAAACCTGCAGCAGAACAAACATACTATCAATTACCAAAATGACTAGTTGTAGTCAGAGGCGGATCCTTCGAAAATATTGGATCCAGTTGAACCTATAGACAATATACTATTTAAACAAAACTCTACATCACATAATTGTTGTGCTATGCACTAATGCAAGAAACGGATTAAGAACTCAGCTAACCATCAGAACTTCTTCCATCACATCCATGTCAAGGATATCCGGTTTGAATCCAACCCCATTACCAGTTATTTGATGAGGACCTGTATACAAGGTTATTTTAAGATTTAGAGTACAACAAATTCTATTCATATGCCACAACAAATGAAAATAAAAGGGGCAGAATTTGTTTCTAAAATATGTTAATCGCGACAATATTTTTAGTTATATTCCCCTCTTTAGTTATGTTGAATAGTAATGATAGAAAGTCAAGTTACCTGGTTTTCCACCATTCAATACATTGCTTTCAGTTGGCTCAACTCCATATATCTAGTAAGACAGGAAAATATGTAAGATTGCTGATGTTATGTGGTTTATACATTAAGATCACAATCACAAAATAAATTGATGGCAGGGATTTACCTTGACATTAGGATTTTTGGATTTCAGATACTGTCCAACACCAGAGACAGTGCCTCCACTTCCTATTCCCATAACAAAGATGTCAACATTACCTTGAGTATCTTCCCAAATTTCAGGCCCAGTAGTCTCAAAATGAGCCTGTCCAATGTCAAGTTGAATTATTTTAATTGAAAGAAAAAATAATCAAAATTACCATTTTACTTCACAAAATATTTTAATTCTAATTTCTGCTGTACTTTCAGGTCACTCGCAGTGGCGGAGCCACCTATATCGAATAGGAGTCTATTGACACCTTTTCGTCGGAAAATTACGCTGCGTAGATGGGTCAAACCTTTTTAAATGTATATATACTAATGTTGGATTCCATTGATTTCTTCGTGTATTTTACTTTTTTATGTTTTGAATCCCTTTAGTGAAAATCATCGCTCCGCAATTGGTCATTCATACCCTTGCCGTAAGTAAATGGTCTCTTACTTCCCCTTGACCCTGAAGGAGCTCCAGCGTGGACCCCAACTGAAGTATAAAGGTGCGTAATTTTACACCATAGTTAAAGGTAGAGGAATAAATTTGAACCTTTTTCCCCAAAAAATTTGATACGTGAAATCCAAGTTGGAGCTCCATTAAGTCAAGGACAAATACAAAACAATTTCTAACAACAAGGGCATGGGTATGAATAATCATAAATGGTGCATAGTGAAAAATCCTGACTCCGTCATTAGTCATTCATACCCTTGCCATCAGTAAATCGTCTTTACTGGCCTTTGATCTTGAAGGAGCACCTGTCTCTACCTTAACCGAAGTATAACGGTGCACAGTTTTAAAACACAGTTAAAAGTAGACGGGATAAATCTGAACATTTTTCCCGAATTATTTTCACACATGGAATCACGCTGGAGCTCCGTTAAGTTCAAGGACAAATACGAGACAATTTGCTAACAACAAGTTTTCCTGTAATAGAAAGTCTAATAATAGAAGGGAAAAAGAGTAAAATGAAGATGGAAAGGAATTAACTTACTTGAGTATTTGCAGGATTGGAGAATTGTTGAAGCATGTATGCATTAGGTGTAGATTCCAAAAGGTCATAAGCTTTCTTAACAGTTCCTACCATTCCTTTAGTTGGATCAGTTACGATTAAATCTGCTCCAAATGCTCTCATGACCACCCTTCTCTCCAAGCTTGTATAGGAGGGCATTGTCAATACCATTTTGTAGCCCTTCATGGCAGCCATAAATGCCATGCTTATTCCCATATTCCCTGATGTTGGCTCAATTAGTGTTGTCTGCATATTATCCATAAATCGATCAAAACAAAATCTATGTAAATAGCAACATCAAGTTTGCAATTGACTAATGTAAGGCACAACTTTGATATTGTTAATAAAGTTAGCTACTAGGTACCTGCCTAAGGGTATATTAGCTATAAAATAAAGTCGGACTTTTTTCATGGCCAGTTACCCGAAACTAATTATGGGCGCTAGCCAAAATATTCAAAACAGATACACTGATTATGTAAATAATATGTATACTTAATGTATAATATATGTATATTTATGTATACAATACGTATATTTGTAATTGATATACAAAACATATACATTTTCCGGCTATTGTTTTTTATGGCGGTCCAAAAAGGTACTTATCCCAAAAAACTTTGCTAGCAACAACTAGTTTTGGTACCAAGGAGGCAGAGCTTAGGCTTTAGGTTGATGGGAACCAATCACTTAGCTATTATTTTCTTCAACGAGATTTGAATCTTGATCTTTCATAATTTTCACTCACTTCATTAACCGCTAGATTACACTCTTGGATGCACGCAAGTATATGCAACTAATGCATGTAGATGTACTCCTTGTTTCTACTTTCTCTCTCTCAATTTATATGACGCTCTGTTTATTTTTGGGACTTGTCGCATTATTTGATACCTTACCACAACTTTCAAAATGTTTACAAGTATGTTATTTGACTATCAATAATATAAGATACAAACTACATTAATATAAACTCCGCGTGTATACTTACTTTTCCAGGTGTGATTAAGCCTTTCTTTTCTGCATCATTGATCATAGCAAATGCTGGTCTGGTGGTAAAAGGAAAAAATTAAAATTAAAAGAAAGATCAAAAGAAGTAAATTCCCAAATAATTTACCTGTCCTTGATACTAGAAGTAGGTTGCATCATCTCTTGTTTAACAGCAATATAAGCACCACATCCTTCACTCACTTTGTTAAGATAAACCAATGGTGTTTTCCCAATGAGCTGAATTGTGAAAATATTACAAATCAATAACATAAATTTTATCTTTGAGAAACACAAAAGTTTAATATAGTTGTATCATATATGCACTTTTTGATAATATAATCCTATGGTGTATAAAATTTAAACAATAATACCGGTAATGTTATCATGCAAGTAAGAATATATATGATATTGAACTATCAAAGGGCAGAGTGTACAGGGGTGGTTTTAAGAATCTCTCAATTACTTATTAAAGTTATATATGCATTAAAGATTAGTTATGAGGGATCTATATAGTGATTAATTATGCAGAATTGCAAAACAAATACTAATGTATTAGGTGTGTTAAATTTTTGTACAATGCAAAAGAATACTAGCAAACATGATATTATATGAATAACTTAGTTTCTAATCATTAACTAAATAACTCCTTAAAATATGTCATACTCCCTCCGTCTCAATTGACTTTATTCGGAGTACGCAACTAATGATTGGTGTGAATTCGAACATAGAATTTTCAAATTTTTTAAATAAAATTTACATATTTAGAAACTACATAAAAAATATTATAAGTCACTTACCAATTCAAAATATTTACACGACATTTGAGAAAAATATGGTCAAAGAAAATATATTTTGATTGTTCAAATAGTAACTAAGATAAATATTTTAAAACGAATAAATTACTATTTTTTTTCATATATTGTGTTATTAGTTATGTAAACTTATAGTATTTTTCATCTAATTTTTAAATATATAAAAAATTGAGTAAAAATTAACTATCCTGACCCTTATACTCCACACCTTCGTATAAATTTGGACAACACTATTAATTTTCTCATTTAAACCTAAAAGGTAGGTAACCCGAAAAACAGAGGAATTAAGAAGAATAATGTAAAAAATGGAAGTCCGGTGCACTAAGTTTTCGCTATGCGCGGAGTCCGAGAAATGACCGAACCACAAGATATGAGAGAGAGTAAGTGAGTTGTACTAACTTGAGAAACTTCAGTTTTGATATCGGTACCAGGTAGGTGCTTTGGTAGATCTCTGAGTCTCTGAGCAAATGATGAAGAATCATGAGCTAAGGACTCACTAGAGAAATATCTATTGCTAGCTTTCATTAGAGATCTCCTCTTTAGTAAGTTGCTTAAGGAAGCCATTGATGAAATTGGAATCTGCAAATTAATACCTCTCTACATGGGGACACCCTTTTTATAATTGAAAGATGGACCAGTTTTTTATTTTTTCTTTCCTATTCTATTTTTGGAAAAAATAACTATTCCGGTTCTTTCAATTTAAGGCGAAATAATTTGACTGGGCATGAAAAAAAAGAGAGGATGATTCTTGGAACTTTTCGTAATAAACATTTCTTTTGTAATTTTGAGACTTAAAATTTGCATATTAAACAACAACATACTCAATATAATTACAACAGGTGGTATTCGAGGAAGGCAAAGTATACGCATACTTTATTGGAAATTTATTAACGTGAAATAAAGTTAATCATATTATTTATGACTCGAACAATTGGGCCCCCACACGTCGAAAACGTCGTTTCCACACACGTGCACGCGTTGTACCAAGAGTCGAAAATTTCCTTAGTGAAAGAGATATTGATACGTAAACGAAATGTTTGAGACATGAAATGATAGACGGTTATTGGCCAAATGACGAGTGTTTCACGTTGGTAAAAGAAGGAAGAAGTGTACGATGTGTAAAAGATGAAACGAGTCGGAAATCGCCGCGGAGGCGTGAAGGGTCATGGCACCTCCAGCCAGCGCCGCGTCGCCTTGGTGTCTGGTAGCTCCTGGAATTTAGTCATTGCGACGCATCCCAGGCAGGGCCGCGACGCTTCGATGGCAGAATGCTCGACGGAAGATTGAAAGTTCATGACTTTTGGGCTGGTTTTGGAGCATTGATCCTTCATTACTTGACACTTGAATTCAGTCATTATTTGACTGAATTATAACCTCTCAATAACACCCCAGCAGAGTCGCCATGCTGTAACACCTCATTTTAATCGGAGTCGAAACGGGAGTACTACGTATGGTTGATTCCTGAGTTTATTTTAAGGAGTCGCCACCTAATTATTTTAAAGATGAATTAGGACATCTACTTAGCAAAAATCTGCTAAAAAATAACTCCAAGTAAAGGTCTGCAAAACTTAATGAGATTCTAGATAAGGATTCTTTATTATCCTAAAGGGAAAGGATTAGACATCATTTAAGAGCCGTTAACTCGCGGTTGTCCGGTCAAACTTAAGCTTAATTATTATGTATAAAAAAATGCATGTGTTTGAAAGTATAAAGTTAAGAAAGGATGTTGCAAATAATCACTTGAAAAGATTTATATATTTTTTTTGATAAATTTGCATGAAGTTTACTTTAAAAGTGTATGAAAAATAGTTTGTTTTCCGTTTTAAGCTACCCTCTCTTTTAATCTATTGGTCTTAAATCTATCTATTCTACACATTTCAATAATTATATAAGTGCAATAAATTAAATTACAACAAAAGTAAATAGCGGAATTTAAAGAATTAAAGTGATTGAGACGGGTGAAGAAGTCATTCCGCCCTATTTGTTTAGGAGTCCCGAGGCAGGAGAATGCAATGAATGTAGATGCGGTTTTCGCTTGATAAAATCATGATAAGTCTAATAACGAGACTATTCGTGACTCCCGATGCATTTAGTGTAAATAAAATAAAAGAAAAGGATTAGTAAATATTCAAAGAGCGATTAATTAACTAAAGGCTACAGGAAAATAAGCAGCGAACTAAAGCAGATACAGGGGGTTCAAATGATGCGCACATGACAAGCAATGAAGATTAGACAGAAATGAACAAGATGTTACATGATTAACTATTTATAATAAGGGAAATAAAACTAACTCATATAAACACATTTAGAAGCCAAAACATGCTATACGGAGAAGTTTCACAGGGGTGTTCCGTTTGATTTTGGTCGATTCCGCTGGGAAGGGACGAATTTGGTTTAGGGCTAGTTTGGGTTTGCTGGTTCTTTTTTTTTTTTTTTTGACGAAGGAACCCGCAGCCGCTACTCTTTCGAGTGCGTACAGGGTAAATCCCGGGCTGACGCAATAGCCTGCAAACCACGTCAGCCGATTAACCACACTTGGCAAGCCATGTGTGACAGGCTCAACCAAGAAGGTTTATGCAGGAGATCGAGGGTTTGCTGGTTCGTTTTGAACAATGGAAGATTAAAGGGAATGGGTGTTTAAAGGGGAGTTGGGCCGGGTCGGCGGAATTGGGATTGGGCCGACGGGATATGGGCTACTGATGTTGGGAATAAATGAGGGAATTAAATGAAATGGGGAGTTGGGCAGAAAAAATAAGGTTGAGGAGTTAATTAATTAGAATATGCTTCTTTGTCATGACTAATTTTCAAAAAGTGCACACCCACCTAAAATTATGGCACAAGTGTTTTAATATATATATAATTAGTTTAAGTAGAAATATAATATTTATATAATAGAAATGAATTGTTTGGTAATTGGTGAAAATATTAGGAGAAAATCAATCACCAAAGCTGATGCCGAAATATTAAAATTATTTTGATTATAATACCTGATATTTTAAAAAATATGTTGTAATTAGTGAAAATATTAAAACTTAATATTTTTGGAGAATTTTCAAGACTGAGAAGCATAGTAAAATTAATTGAAGATAAAAGGACGACCTGAACAAATAGTTGGTAAAGATGGGACAAAATTGGGTGTCAACAGGGCATGCATGTGTGTTTCCGTAGGATTGTGCATGTGCAAGAAGATTTGTTGCACGATATAGATTTGTTACACACACTAGCCATGATATGATACTGAGTCGAGTCTGAATATGAAGGGCCGAAATTAGCGTTGAGCTTAGAATTGGTGTTTATATGCATATGGGATGATTTGCAAGATGTCATAACTGCACGGTCAAAGATTTATTCGACGTAATTCTTTTGACATAGAAATAGGTCGCCAGAATGTCGAGTGACAGAGATGCCCAAGAAATAACTCAGGTGGCCCAAATCTTTCATAGCAAACTCATAAGAAATGAGAGACATAATGGATCGGCAGAAAGCATCAGATGATGTGGTGAGGATGATGTCATCAACATATAATAATAGTTAAGTCATGGATATACCCTTGTTATAGATGAACAGGGAATGATCGAATCTGTTGTATGACAAAACCGATAGAGTAAACATAATCGGCGAATTGCTGGTAGTATGCTCGAGGAGCTTGTTTCAGTCCATAGAGCGATTTCTGCAACAGACACACATAATCCGGATGAATAGGATCCCTAAAACTCATATATTGATGCATATATACCGTTTCATGAAGATCTATATGTAAGAATGCATTCTTGATATCAAGCTGATGAATGTGCCAAGACTTGGATATGACAATGTTGAGGACGGTCCGGATGGTTGTGGGCTTTACGATCGGGCTGAACGTTTCATCACAATCCACTCCCACCTGTTGAGACCTGTCATCACCTACAAGACGAGCCTTGTACCTCTCAAAAGAACCATCATATGTCTAAAAATCCACATAAAATGAATAATGTTAGCATCAAGTGGACGGGGTACTAGGTCTCACGTATTATTATCAATAAGAGCACTATATTCGTCAATATTGTGGCTTTCCAATTAGGATCGGACATGGCATCCTTCGGGTTATGGGGGGTAGGGGAATGGACAACTGAAATGAAAAGGTTAAACAGCTGTTTAGGTTTATGAATTATGTGCATGACACGTATTTTCATGACCCGAGAGTGTTTCTCGGGGGGGTTGTCGTGGGACTACCGAGAAGAGGATGAAGGGCAGGGGTGATGGTACTGGCTGGCCGAACCTTGGTTTGCCGAGAGGTGGATGTGGAATCACCCTGAGACGGGTTGTTCCGGGCCACCATCAGCAGAACCGGATGGATAGCTAGTTCCTGAATGGCCGAGGTGGTGGCGGGTGCCGCGGTCTGGGACGACGGACTATGTAAATTGTGAATTAGAAGAGAGTTTAGGCCATCATCTAGGAAGTCGTAGGAATGTCGAGGTTGCAACTGTAGAGAGGCAAAAAGGAATTGAGACTCATCATATAGGATATGACGTGAAAAAATAATTTTACAGCTTAACAAGTCATAGCACGAGTAACTACAATAATTGATAAGGTAACCCAGAAACACACACGGGAAAGATCGAGGTTGAAGTTTGTGAGTGGTCGTGTCACGATCCGACCCCGGGGCCGCGACTGGTGCCCTACCTGGGCACCATGTTCAGGTAAACATCAGAGAATAGCAGCGGAACATACACAACATATAATATTTTTAGTCAATAAACATCACAGGCTAGCCGATAAGGCCTCCTTCCATAAAATATACATAATCGAAAGTAACACAATACAACTCTATTCTTACAGCCCAAACCACTACTGTGACTACAGACCTCTAGGAATAACAACTGTGGCGGGACAGGGCCCCGCCATACCCCTGAATGTACATAAAATCTACAACATCAGGGAAAAACTGTACCAAAAGACAAGCCTCCGGAGAAATGGAGCTTAGACACCGATCGGTGATCCTAGAATGAGGATCCACCACCGCTACCCCTACGTGGCATGAACGCGGCCCAGATGAAATTCGATACCAATATGTACTAAGTATGTAAAGCGGAAAATACGTAATTACATCATAAGTTTAAAACAAAGTCGAGAGACGTGTGTGATAATCAAATTACGATGCATTGTGCACGACTATGATGAGTAAAATAAGAGTATACATACTGCATAAAAAATAGGAGGCTCTCGATCAAAGCAGGACAACCCGCCCGTAGTATCATTAAACAGTCCTACTCCTGGGACTATTTCACCCGCATAAGCCCTTTCGGACCCACATGAGGTATTCCTCGCATCATGGGTAGCAAATCCATGTAGTGGTATAATGTCTTGGGGGTTTACCCCTCAATCATACTCAAAAGGTGGTATAACGTCTTGGGGGTTTACCCCTCATTTATACTCTTACCCTGGAGAAGGTGATATAACGTCTTGGGGGTTTACCCCTCATTTATACTCTTACCGTGGAGAAGGTGGTATAACGTCTTGGGGGTTTACCCCTCATTTATACTCTTACCCTAGCTCAACCGGCCATCATACATAACATAAGCCCTACCGGCTTATCATACATAACATAAGCACTACCGGCTTATCATACAATATATAAGCAAGTTAAGAAATCTCCTAACTTCTTATTAGTCTTGTTCATATACATTCTCATTTTAGTTTACTTAAGGCACTAACATGTCTTTATAAAAATCCGGGAATTTAACCCAAGGTACTACATACTTCTATTCTTTTTTTAAAATGACTCTTTTTCATATAAAACTTCCAAGATACTAATAACCGTAGTATCAAGTCACAATTACTTTTCAAGACAAGTCACAATACCTTTAGAAATAAAATTAGGCTTCTAAATCAAGTGACTTCTTTTCTTATAAAACCTTAGGCAATTGATGCCTTAAAATCAAATTGTCTTTCATTAAATCAAGTCATTTATCCTTATTTATCTTTCCATAAAGCTAATATAACCAACTTCCCATAAAGTCGTTATATTAACTTTATACCTTAGCCAATTACAATTTCCTATCCAAGGGACTTATACGTTTAAAACGAAACAAGTATCATATACTTTAAAACTCTTCAAGCCCCTTAACTTTAAAAACTTAAGACATCCTTAATACTTTTAAAGAAGTGAGTTAATCTCTTAACTCACCCAACTTGGCTATTCTTAAAACAAGTGAAGGATATCAAGGTCTTGTACGTCTACCGTACTATATACGTGCAACTATTCATGCTCAAAAGATAGGAAAGTTCTACATACCACTTGCTAAGTACAATATCCCGCCCGTAGTATGTCAACCTATAATGTCCACAATACGTCTATTAACGTCTTACTTCAAACGTAGAATATTACAAGTGCAAAGTCCTAAATTCTACGGAAAATCGGACAGCACCTCCTTTGTTTCTACATACTTTGCCACCTTTTTCAAGGCCGAATTCAATAACCAAACACGCCACATTTAAGACCCAACAATGTAATTAACAATAGGGGATTACATGCCTACTAGACGTGTAAAATTCCGCCCCACAAATGATATCAAACTAATACAAACTACTAGGCCAATTCGGCAACTTGAGATACAATAACACTAATTCTTATCCAATTTCCTTTTCAATCCAAGTTGTTAGCATAACATGATATCAAGTCGCAATCGATTATAACTACTATAATCTTCAAGTAAGTAACATGCGACGATTCTAATTAACGACCAAATTGTAATTCAACATCAAAAGGCTTATATGTCATTTCGGTTTTAAGGCTACAACAATCCATATCACTTATCAATCTTCACTACACATACTTCATGCTAGTAAAATGTAAGGCTAACAACAACATATAATCTTGTAACACTTTAAGAGACAAGATTATTACCTCAACGAGTCTTAGTCCAACTTCAAATCCGAAGTCGCTCCCTAGAAACTTAGAGCCTCTTCTTGACACTTCAATCCGCCGCTTGAGACCCTTAGAACAACACAAACAACTTTCCTTCAATCTTCCAAACAAAACCTAGAAAAGCAACTAGGTTTTCACCTTGCGACTAATACGAAAACGCTATTTTTCCGGGATCTTTCTATTGAGATACTCTTACACTACCCTCATGAACCTTGGTTTAAAGTATGGAGCTTAAAGGACAACAAACAAACAAAAAAATCTTTTTCTTGGAGTGAACCCGAGAGCTCCCAAATATGTTCTTCAAATTTCTTGAAATTTTTCTAAGTGTAGGAGTTAGTCTTGCTACTAGTACTACTATATAGTAACATGGAGAGTTGAGATTAGCACAAATGTGTGGCTTAGATGAAGTTCTTTTAAATATCAAGACTTGTGGTCCCATTGACTAAGTCAACATTGTCAAGCTCTTCAACTTGCAAGACTTTGTCATCCTAACAATGGTCAAATGACCCTTTTGTCCATGCTTATTTTCGTCCAAGACAACATAAGGGGGTTACACGTGTCGCCCTCCCATTCGTCACAATATTACGTTTTCCGACAATTCCATAATTCCGATAAATTTTTACAAGTCTCTAATCTTAACATTTGGGATTCTCACGTACGTTCTTAAAACATGTCCTGTAAATACGGGGTGTAACATTCTTCCCCCCTTAGAAACATTCGTCCCCGAATGTTCCTTCGGAGTCAAACATATAATTAGCGACCTAGTTTCCTTTTACAACCCCGACATACCAATAATGTCACACATGGCCACATAAATAACACTTAAACAAAACTGCTTCAATTAAAACTTGACAAGTAAGGGGAAAATGAATTACCTGAAGGTGTAGGGAATAAGTGAGGATACTTCCTCAACATGTCCTCATCCGCTTCCCAAGTCATCTCCTCCCGGTTATCATTCCTCCACAAGACTTTGACGGAAACCACATCCTTGGTCCGCAGTCGCCTGACCTGGCGATCGAGTATCGCTATTTTCACGACCCGACCACGGACCCGTGACTGTTGCCTTACCCCGGGCACCCTTGTGATACAACATCAGAGAAAACCAGCGGAAAATAAACTCACAACAAGAACCCATATAGAAAATAAACAGGCTAACCAAAAATGGCTACCTCTAATATAACAAAGCTGAACAGTTACATCCTTAACAACCCAAGCTATAACAGGACTACAAGCCTCTAAGAATGCGTAAACACTATGACGGGACAGGGCCCTGTCATACCCCTGAATGTACAAATATTTACAACACCAGGGAGAACCGTACCAAAAGTCGAGCCTCTAGAGAAATGGAGCTTCTGACACCTGAGCAAGATCCTAAGAATGAGGATCTACCACCGCTTTACTCGCACTGCATGAGCGGCCAGGAAGAAATTCGATACCTGATATGTACCAAATATGTAAAACTGGAAAATATTGTAATGATATCATAAGTCTAAAATAAGCTGGAGTCATAGAGGGAAATCAAAATACAGTACACTGTGCCTTACTAACAATGAGAGTAACAATTATAAACTTTACTGCATAAAATAAGAGGCTCATGATCAAAGCAGGTCTCCGCGTAGTATCATTAAGCAATCCTACTCCTGGGACTATTTCACCCGCATAGGTCCTGTGGACCCACATAAGGTCATCACCTCGCATGGGACTATTTCACCCGCATGAGACTATTTCACCCGCATGAGGTCATCCGCCTCGCATGGGACTATTTCACCCGCATGGGACTATTTCACCCGCATGGACCCGGTGGGCCCGCATGAGTACAAGCGTCGCACTCGCATCATGGGTAGCAAATCCATGACATAAATAGTAATAATAATAATAATAATACATAAATCAGCACAACCGGCTATCATACATAACATAAGCGCTACCGGCTTATCATAACGTAAGCAAGTTAAGAATATCTCCTAACTTCTTAATAACATTTCTAGTACATCCTCTCATTTTAGTTACTTAAGGCACTACATGTCATTTTAAAAGAAAATCCGGGAATTTAACCCAAGTACCACGTTCCTTAAACCTTTTAAGAAAATGACTCCTTTTTATGTAAGCGCCAAGATACTAATAACCGTAGTATCAAGTCACGACAACTTTTCAAAACAAGTCACGTTTACCTTTAAAAATACAATAGGCTTCTAAAATCAAGTGACTTCATCTCTTTTAAAACCTTAGGCAATTAATGCCTTAAAAACAATTTGCCTTCCACAAATTCAAACCCTTTATCCGTACTTATTTTACTTGGAGTAAACCTTTTCTTATTAACCTTTCATAAAGTCAATACAACCAACTTCCCATAAAGTTGTTATATTATCATTATACACTAATCAAACACATCTCCCTATATCCAAGGGACTTATACTTTTAAACGAAACAAGTATCATATACTTAAAACAAGTGAAGAATGTCAAATCTTGTACGTCTACCGTACTACATAGGTACAACTACTCATGCTCAAGAGATAAGAAAGCTCCACATACCTCTTCGGTCAATCCACTTGCTAAGTCCAAAATACCGCACGTAATATGTCAACCTATAATGACCATAATACGTTTATTAACTTCTAGTTTCAATGTAGACATTCCAAGTGCAAAACCACTAAATTCTATGGAAAATTGGGCAGTATTTCCTTTGTTTCTACATACTTTGCCACCTTTTTCAAGGCCGAATTCAACATCCAAACGCCACATTTAAGGCCCAACAATCCAAACATTTCAAAGGGGATTACACACCTAATCTTGGATGTGTAAAATTCTGCCCCACAATGTATAACAACTAACTTAACAAGTTTAAGGTAATTTTTAGGCTACAACATGCTCACATAACCTTCTTAACCAATCCTTTCATATCTAAACCATATTTCTTACATGCAATGAATCTAAGAGCATTATTTACTACCACAAGTTCCTTCTTCTTCACATGCAACACAAATAACTAGCTACAATAGAAGAATTGTTATCTTAGAGCTTTAGCCAAAATTATTCCAACAACTTTGCTAGCCTCCTTTCCAAGAACACCACCACAATAACTCCTACAAGCTAGCCACAAGCTTCCTTCTTGCCACACTTTTCAGATTTTTCCTCAAGCTTAGATTTCCTCTTGAAATTCTAGAGAGAAGTGAGAGCTTTTAGCTTTAGAGAGAGAGAAGAGTTTGAAGAATGACCAAGTCTTCAAGACTTGGTCAATAAGTAGTGCATGCAAAATCAGATGGGGGGGACACTTGTCACCCACCCATGGCCTCTTTTAAAACAAAACAGTGCAGAATTTTCCACTCAACTTCGCAGAACCCGCCTCGGCGCCGCCGCAAAACCTCTGCCGACCTCGAACTTTGCGCGCGCCATGCTTCCCGGCGCCGCGGCGCTGCAACTTCAGCGAACGCTCAGATCAAGCGGCGCGCGACTCGCACCGGCGCGCGGCGTGAGGCTCTGGCCGAAACACCTTTCGTCCAGCGTATCGAACTTGTAACTCTCATAACTTTCTACTCCGATGTCCTATCGACGAACGGTTGGTTGCGTTGGAAACTAGACTCAACGAACTACGCACTAGGCCTTTGAAACACCTAGGAACCCTCAATGTAACGGGCCATAACCCGCCCCAAAGTTGACCAAAAACCCGTCCGAAACAATCCGTCAACCCATCCTTCTAAAATTTAAGTCTTAATCCCTTACGTACGCTCTCACACGTATGGTCAGAACTACGGGGTATAACATTCTCCCCCTCTTAGAATCATTCGTCCCGAATGTTCCTTCTAGGCCTACTCAAATCACGATATCGACATAGACCCTCTTAACTATTTCTCTCCGCAAATAAAACACTCCACATAGCCACAACATTACTCAAGCATA
The DNA here is from genome assembly GCA_029844215.1 of Przewalskia tangutica. NCBI lineage: Eukaryota > Viridiplantae > Streptophyta > Magnoliopsida > Solanales > Solanaceae > Przewalskia > Przewalskia tangutica. Next base: position 14,934,336 of record CM056738.1, read on the forward strand.
ATTGCCAAATTAAAACTAACAAGCAAGAAAGTGGGTTACCTGGAGGTGTAGGGAATAAGTGAGGGTACTTCTTCATCATGTCATCCTCCGCCTCCCACGTCATCTTCTCCCTGTTCTCGTTCCGCCATAAGATTTTGACGGAAGCCACATCCTTTGTCCGAAGTCGCCTGACCTGACGATCGAGTATCGCTATGGAACTCTCCTCATACGATAACCCCTCTGTCACCTGGACATCATGAGTCGGGTGCACTCTAGATGGATCTCCAATACATTTCCGCAACATAGACACGTGAAAAATTGGGTGTACTTGATGCGCGAAAAGATGCACACACTTAAACGCAAGTGCACGTTATCGTGATAAGTAATATAGTCCTGGTAAGACCGAATATCGTCCACAAGGATTAGGGTTCAAGTACCAACTATCTATCTTTTGGTATCTATTTGGCAATTGATATTTGGATTTGTTGTTTATAACTAAGAATTATAAAGGCTAATTTAACTAATGAGTTTACTTCAGTTGTGATGAGAATAGGGCTTCCACGTCTCCTCACTATCCGCTTATGTTACTTATTAATGCAATAACTTATGGTATTCTTCTTTTGGAGAAAGCAGGTTCACTAAATCGTTTTATACTCCCGTTAGGGTTATATAAACACTCAACCCCAGTATTGCACCTTACCTACCTTTCGGTGATAAGGATAACTCTATAGGAGGATTAAGACTAAGAACCTAGTTAATCATCGTGATGCGTAAAATTAGGGTTGTTAAGCCTCTCGTTAACGCTACATAAATAATTGAGGTATTTTCATCCCCAATCCAAGAATGTCTACCCAACTTACAAAGATATTCACAATCCCCTCCTTTCGGAGTCTGATTAGAAATTATATAGTGATAATTAGTTGTCAATTAACTACCAAGCATTCAATTTAATTATTGGATAGATCTCAACAAGAAGAAGAATAACCATAAGCATGCATTAAATCATAACATAAGTTTCTAGAGATTCAACATGAAAAGCCCTATAGAAGAATTAGTTCCTAGCCATTGACATGACAAGAACTAATTCCATGTTCTTCATAAAACTGAAATAAAAACAAGAAAAGGAAAGGAAATTTACTAAACTATGGTCTCCAATCTCCAAGCAAGAAAGCCTTGTGTTGTGCAAGAAGGGGAACCCTTAAAAACTGTCTAGGGTTCTCCTTTTATAGGCACCTAACCGCCTCAACTTTTCCCTGCAGGCCTGGCCCAAAATCCGTCTGAAACCCTTATTTTTCCGCGTCGGCGCCGCGGCTCTGCAGACAGGCGTCGTGACGCCGGAAATGCTGTAATCCTTCGGGTGATTTGGCGCCGCGGCCCTGATCTCTGCTCGTAGCGCGGCCGCGGCTCTGCAACTTCTCGGATGTTTAGCGCGCGGCCTGCTTGCGAGGCGCCGCGGCGCTGGATCTTCTGCAGCATCTCTGGATATTGGGCGCCGCGGCCCTGCTTCTGACTGCAGGAGGCGCCGCGGCGCTGGTCCGGGTTTTTGCCTCGTTCGCCACTTTCTCTGTTTTTAGCTCTGGAACCTCCTCTTTTGCCCTCTTTTAGCTCATTTTCCGTCATTTGGCCATTTTAACCACTTTGACTCAAAAGAAGGAAAAACTATCCTAATACGACACTTATTTGTACAAAAAGGGACAAAAGACTTACTAAAACTGACTCGAAAAGTGTATATAAAATACACCGATCAAATACCCCCAAACTTAACCTTTGCTCGCCCTCGAGCAAAGATAGAAAGAAAGAAATAAAAGACTCAAGAAACGAAAATAAAGGACTCACTAACATTGATCACTTTTGCTGCATTAGTGTTAACTAGAAAAATATGAAGGTTAGCAAAATAATATGCAGGAACATATATCATGAAATTTCAGCACACTAAACACATTAAGCTAGATATTTCGCAAACTCATTTTTATCATGCTTAAAGGAAGTCAACATACTGAATCATGCATGAAAATTCAAAAATCCTATGACATGCTTACTTGCTATTCTCCACTAATTCTGGATATGCATAAAAGAGATCTTCAGGTCTTTAAGGGTTGTAATGTAGGCTTAGGTATAGGTAGGTAAAAATAGGCATTTTAGGCTCATTCTTTGTACCATAAGCTCTTTAGCTTTTCCATTTTTCCCTTTTTCTTTTGGTTCTTTTCTTCACTTCAATTCTATCTTTTCCCTCTTTTGTTTTGGGAGAGTGAAGAGTATAATAATAACAAGCACCCCCAAACTTAGGCTTTTGCCTCTTTCTTATTACTTTTTTTTATTGGGGTGCAACAAGCTCATTCACTCTTTTTGTCTCTTTTTTAACACAAATGATTCCACTACTTCACATTTTTACTTATGGCACAATCTGTGGGAATATAGAGTGTCAAAGAAGAAGTTTCAATTTTTAGGCTCAATGGGGCTAACTAGGGATATTTTTAAAGTCCGGGATAGAAAAGAGTGGTAAGAATTGGCTATCAAAGAAATGCCTGAGTCATCTCCCTAACATGCATATCCTAACTATTTCGCCTCAAATAGCAAGCAATCATAACACATAAGTATTCATTATTTAGCATGCATAATTCAAGCAAGAAACTCCAAATAGACAGATTTTGTGAGTTTTTGGTATATCTAACCTGGATGTTTAGATAGTTGCTTCAATTCCATTACATTATTCCACCTTACTTCACTAGGTGTTTCTAGCAACTACAGCATACATGATCTTTTGACAGACAATTATGACTCAAAAAGAAAAAAATTTGTGACTCAAAAATACATAAAAACAATTAAAAAGACTTAAATAAAACATAACAAGACACAAATAAAACAAGACACAAATAAAATACCCCAAAACTTAAATCACACATTTTCCCCAATGTGTGTAGACTCAAAGACAGTAAAAGAAATAAGACACTTACAAACTTCGGCTAAAATGGTGGTGGTGGCGGTGGATAATGCATCGACCATTGGTTGAACAGGGAACTCATCTCGTCATACTGCTTTGGTGCAGCTATGTTGTTGCTCTGCCTCAATTCTTGTTGCCGCATGCGCTTCATGTTGTCCTGTCTCAACTCATTTTATCCTTGTATCATTGTGTCGAATTGTTGCATCATTATTCTGCAGTTCGGAGCACTTGCTCCATCATGCACCGGAGGTTACTTACGTGGTTGGTGGTGGCTAGGTCTCGCCTCATGTGAGCCCTATTTCGTGCTCATCTTCGTTCGTTGCGGCCTCTGCTGCTGCTTTCTTCTTCTTTGGTTGTACTCTTCTTCTTTGGGGGCTTGGAGTGCGGAAAAGAGTGCACTATCCCACAGACACGGCGATTGGTTTCTCATGAGTGTCGGTGGGTAGGGTTGGGACCGCCGGAAGCGTAGATTAGTGATAAGTGGCGTGTCCCAATCCACCTGTTGTCACCAACATGTTGATTTCTTCAATGCTCTGCACTATCTCTTTCCCCACATCAATCGTCATTCCCCTCATAATTCCATATATCAGTTTAATCCTATCTTCTGGCACTCTGGTGAAGGGCGCTGACGAAATATAGCCAACTTTTGGATGCTTTGTTGAATTGGCACCTGTTAAGTGCTCTTGACCCATTTCTTCCAATGTCAAAAGCAGCCCCATGGTAGCTCACGGTGTTGCTGGCGGCATTCGGTCGATGTGGTCGGTCTTCTAGACCATGTTCTAAAGTGATTCCAATCACTTCTTTCTTCAACATCAACCGTCTTGATTGTGCATTTACATTCTCTCATCACGCACATAAACTCCCCTTACAAAGCATCCCCTTTCCACCTTCTTCGGAAAGTTGGCATAGAATTCATGCACCATTGTTGTGTTCACTGGTGCTATCTTCTCCGGATTTACAAATCTCCTCCACCCCCTTAACTCAATCATTGCCCGAATGGGCTCATAAATATCTTCTTCCCCATATGACTCCCTCTAGTAGTGCATTCCCCTTTCCGGTATTAAGGGTCTGGTATCAAGCTTTTTGTATCTTTGGAAGGCTTGGTAGCTCACAAACCTAGTATCATCGTATTGTGGGGTTGGGGTGGATGTGGAGGCTCTTCTCTTTCTGGTGGACATTTTTAAAACAGTTTCTGCAGCTTACAATTTAGTGGCACAAATGTTTCCTACACAATCAACAACTAGCAGCGAACACAACACCCTCAAACTTCAACTCTTCTACCCAATACCCAACCTCCTTTTCTACTCTTTCTCCAACTTCACAATCAACTTTTTAGCACCCAAAATACTTCACAACTACAATACTCCCTCAAACTACTACCTCCTGTGACTGCAGTAAAGAACTCAAGAACAGAAAAAGATTACCTTTTTATGAGAAGATTCAAGTTGTTCTTGTTTCTAATGGTGGTTTGAGGCTATGGAATGGAGCTTTGTTGTTTGAGATAGCTAAGGGTTTTTAGGAATTTAAGAGTTTTGGTTGTGGTTGGGTTGGATTTGTGGAGGAATTGTGGGTAGATTTTTGGATTTTCGTGTGTTTTTGGAAAAGAAGGGTTAGGTTTTTGAAATTGGAATTGGGGAAAATCTGATTTCTGGGCATTTTAAGTTTCTGGATTTCCGCTTTGGCATGGCTAAATCACTGCACTCCCGGGACTTTCTGCGCGGCTTGATTCTGAGCGCGCGACGCCTAAACTTGGCAAATTTTCGAATTGCATGCGCGCCTCGCCCGCGCGGCGCAAACTTCAGCACCTCTCTGATTCTTTTGGCGCGCGCCCTGCTTGGCGCGCGCTGCTAACCTGCTTTTTCGAAATCTGGCGTTTCTTTCGGTTTCGCCGCCCTTGGTTTATTTGCCTATCCCTGTCAATCACAACACAAACGCTACAACCCAAGATCGTGAGACTGTTCTAGAGAAAATAAAATAAACTAAAGACAGGAATTAAAATCACATAATTGAAAACGTTGGGTTGCCTCCCACGTAGCGCTGTCTTTAACGTCTTTTAGCCGGACGCAAGTTCCTTAGTTTAATAAATGTGAGGTGTATTGACCCCACAACAAATCCATTTTTCCACATTGTTCGTTTTCTTTTTCTTCTTCTTCTTCTTCTCTTCTTAGCATTATCATCAAGCGAAGTTTCAGGAACACATACCTCCTTTAGTGGAATTTCGGCAAACCACGCCTGCTTTCTTGGGCTCATCTCCCTTTGGTTGACTTGTATTGGCTCGCAGGGGGGTTTGATGGTGCTGATTGCAAAGCACCCACTCATGGTTGGTGGCTCAATGATGTGTTTAAAAACTTTAAACACCATTTCTTCATTCTCCACCCTTAATGTTAACTCTCATCTTTCAACATCAATCAAAGCTCTTCCCGTTGCTAGGAATGGTCTCCCCAATATGATAGGGATTTCCGCATCTTCTTACATATCAAAAATGAGGAAGTCTGCAGGAAAGAAGAATTTTCCTACTTTCGCAATCACGTCCTCAATCTTGCCTCTTGGATGAACCACTGTCCTGTCGGCCAGTTGCAGGCTTACTGTGGTTGGTTTGGCCTCACCCAACTCCAATCTTTTAAATACTGATAAGGGCATCAGATTTATACTTGCCCCTAAATCACACAGAGCTCATTGCGTATGTCGCCACCATTGTGCAAGGTAGTGTAAAGCTCGCGGATCTTTTAGCTTTGGTGGCAACTTTTCTCGCAAGATAGCACTACACTCTTACATCGATTACTCTTATTTCGTATTCTGCCAGCTTCTTCTTCTTCCCCAAGATCTCCTTCATGAACTTGAAATAGGAAGGCATCTGCTCCAAAGCCTCTATAAAAGGTATGTTGATATGCAGCTTCCTGAATGTCTCCAAAAATTTGGAGAATTGTTTATCAACCGCCTTAGTTGTAATCTCTAGAAAGGGATCTTCTATGTATACTCCTTCTGGAGTTTTCTACCACCGGGCTAGGCTCAATCACCTTCTCTTTTCTATCTCTGCCTTCTTCTCACTTCTTGCCGAGGTATCGCTTCCAATCATTGTTTTCCACTTCTCAACCGCATCGACATCGCTCCTCAGTTTACCTCTGTATTGCTTGGCAATGTACCTTGCGGCTCTTTGTTTATGCCTTTGCTAGTGACCCACTTGTGTTTCAAGTTCTGAACGAGGATCTAGCTTCGTCATGAAGCTGCGTGCAGGTGTTGTGAGTCTTTGTCGCACTCGGCTCGTCGCTTTTCTTCTTGAACCGTACATTGTCGCTGAGGCTGTGGGGCTTGAATGAAAGGCTGCTGATTCTGGTTCTGTTGGTTCTGGTACTGGCCCCTGTATTGATTCTGCTGCCCCTGGTATTGATTCTGCTGCCCCTGGTCTCCTCTCCATGAGAAATTTGGGTGATTCCTCCACCCTGGATTATAAGTGTTGGAGTAGGGGTTGTTTTGTTGCCTCTGATAATTACCTACTGCCTGACACTCTGCCTGCTCCATTGGTATATTGTTGGGATCAGCTGAAGGACACCTATCGAATGTATGTGGGCCACCACATATCTCACAGCTTTTAGGCATCTGCACCGCATTCACGGACACTGTATGTTGCTGCAACTGTTTTGCCAAAAGGGCCACTTGGGCATTCAAGGCAGCAATAGCATCTATTTCGTGGACTCCCACTGTTCTCCTCCCACTTGTCGACCTCTCTTCTGTGACATGGTTGTTAGTGGCCATATCTTCTAATAACTCATGAGCGTCGTGGGCTGTTTTCCTCATGAATGCTCCACCTGCTGCTGCATCTATAATGGTTCTGGTTGTACTGCTCAGCCCGTTGTAGAAGATGTGGACCAAGTTCCACAACTCAATGCAATGGTGTGGGCACTTTCTCTGTAGATCTTTGAACCTTTCCCAAGCTTCATATAAGGACTCTCCATCTGCTTGGTAGAAGTTGTTCAACTCCCCTCTCAGTTTTGCTGCTTTACACGGGGGAAAGAACTTGGCTAGGAATTTCTGTGCCAGCTCGTGCCATGTAAAAATCGAATCGGCCGGCAGGGAGTTCAACCATACTTTTGCTCTGTCCCTGAGTGAGAAGGGAAAGAGCCTCAATCTGACGGCATCATCAGTAACGCCGTTATATCTGAAAGTTGCACATAGCTCCAAGAAATTAGCTATGTGCATATGTGGATCCTCCGATGGCAGTCCTCCGAATTGCACTGTGTGCTGTACCATGCTCAGAATCGCCGGTTTTATCTCGAAGTTGTTGGCTCCTATTGCAGGGAGCCTAATGCATGTCTGTGCTCCATTCACTCTTGGCAGCACATAGTCTCCCAAACTTCTTTCTGGCTGGATTTGGACTCTCTCCTCCACGTCTATTGGCACTTGCCGAGGCATTCCTGGGTTATGTTGATTTTCACCTAACCCTTCTCTCATCATGTTATTGTTTTGAGCACCGTCTATCTCTATCAAAGTTGCAATCCGTTGATTCTTTCTCGCTCACTATGGGTTTTCTCAATTTCTGGATTGAAGGGGACAAGAGTGTCTGCTCCTCTTCTCCTTCGCATAAATTGATTTCCTGAAATAGATCAAAAACAGACAACCAATCACGGTACCTCGAATATTCTGAAAATAAAAAAAACGTAAAAATAAAAAATAAAAAATAAAAAGCGTAAAAATTAAAAACCAAATTAGAAATTAAAAAAAATAGATAAATTTGATATTGAACTATGCCTAATCCCCGGCAACGGCGCCAAAAACTTGATGCGCGAAAAGATGCACACACTTAAACGCAAGTGCACGTTATCGTGACAAGTAATATAGTCCTGGTAAGACCGAATATCGTCCACAAGGATTAGGGTTCAAGTACCAACTATCTATCTTTTGGTATCTATTTGGCAATTGATATTTGGATTTGTTGTTTATAACTAAGAATTATAAAGGCTAATTTAACTAATGAGTTTACTTCAGTTGTGATGAGAATAGGGCTTCCACGTCTCCTCACTATCCGCTTATGTTACTTATTAATGCAATAACTTATGGACTTCTTCTTTTGGAGAAAGCAGGTTCACTAAATCGTTTTATACTCCCGTTAGGGTTATATAAACACTCAACCCCAGTATTGCACCTTACCTACCTTTCGGTGATAAGGATAACTCTATAGGAGGATTAAGACTAAGAACCTAGTTAACCGTCACGCCCAATGCATAAAATTAGGGTTGTTAAGTCTCTCGTTAACACTACATAAATAATTGAGGTATTTTCATCCCCAATCCAAGAATGTCTACCCAACTTACAGCATATTCACAATCCCCTCCTTTCGGAGTCTGATTAGAAATCATATAGTGATAATTAATTGTCAATTAACTACCAACATTCAATTTAATTATTGGATAGATCTCAACAAGAAGAAGAATAACCATAAGCATGCATTAAATCATAACATAAGTTTCTAGAGATTCAACATGGAAAGCCCTATAGAAGAATTAGTTCCTAGCCATTGACATGACAAGAACTAATTTCATGTTCTTCATAAAACTGAAATAAAAACAAGAAAAGAAAAGGAAATTTACTAAACTATGGTCTCCAATCTCCAAGCAAGAAAGCCTTGTGTTGTGCAAGAAGGGGAACCCTTAAAAACTGCCTAGGGTTATCCTTTTATAGGCTCCTAACCGCCTCAACTTTTCCCTGCAGGCCTGGCCCAAAATCCGTCTGAAACCCTTATTTTTCCGCGTCGGCGCCGCGGCTCTGCAGACAGGCGCCGCGACGCCGGAAATTCTGTAATCCTTCGGGTGATTTGGCGCCGCGGCCCTGATCTCTCATGCATGGCGCCGCGGCCACTGCTCTGTAGCTTCTCGGATGTTTAGCGCGCGGCCTCGCCCAGCTGCGAGGCCGCGCTGGATCTTCGCAACATCTTCGATATTGGCGCGCGGCTGCTTGCCGATCGGAGGCGCGTGTGCTGGTCGGATTTTGCCTCGTTCGCCACTTTCTCTGTTTTTAGCTCTGGAACCTCCTCTTTTGCCCTCTTTTAGCTCCTTTTCCGCCATTTGGCCATTTTAACCACTTTGACTCAAAAGAAGGAAAAACTATCCTAATACGACACTTATTTATACAAAAAGGGACAAAAGACTTACTAAAACTGACTCGAAAAGTGTATATAAAATACACCGATCAGTACTGCCTCCAGATCGAATGACAGATCCAACTCATAGGCAACCTTGCCTACCCTACGGACAATCTGATAAGGCCCAATGTACCTTGGGCTAAGTTTCCCCTTCTTTCCAAATCTCATCACGCCCTTCATGGGTGACACCTTCAGGAAGACCCAATCATCTACCTCAAACTCCAAGTGTCGACGCCGATGATCTGCATACGACTTCTGTCGACTCTGAGCTGCCAACAACCGCTCCTGGATAAGCTTCACCTTATCCACTGCCTGCTGAATCAAGTCTGGCCCGACTAACTGCACTTCTCCCACCTCAAACCAGCCTATCGGTGACCTGCACTTCCTCCCGTATAAGGCCTCATAAGGCGCCATCTGGATACTAGAATGATAGCTGTTGTTATAAGCACACTCCACAAGAGGTAAATAATCCTCCCAGCTACCCCTGAAATCAATAACACAAGCCCGCAACATATCCTCGCGGTGCGGATAGTACGCTCGGCTGTCAGTCGGCTCGAGGATGAAACGCCGTACTGAGACTCACCTGCGTCCCTAATCCCTTCTAGAAAGACCTCCAGAAGTTAGCCGTGAACTGGGCTCCTCTGTCTGAAATAATCGATATAGGAACTCCGTGCAGTCTCACAATCTCTCTGATATACAGTCTAACATAATCCTCGGCCGAAAAAGTCGTCCTGACTGGAAGAAAATGGGCTGATTTCGTCAGCCTGTCGACAATAACCCAAATGGAATCATGCTTCCTCTGAGTGTGAGGTAACCCTATAATAAAGTCCATATTGATCACCTCCCATTTCCACATCGGAATATCAATAGCCTGCAACAGTCCACCGGGCTTCTGGTGCTCAACTTTGACCTGCTGACAATTCGGGCACTGGGCAACAAAACCTTCCACGTCCCTCTTCAGGCAATCCCACCAGTACACACATCTGAGGTCATGGTACATCTTAGTCGACCCCGGATGAATAGAATAACGAGCACTGTGTGCCTCCCCCAGAATCTGCTGACGAAGTCCTGTCACATCGGGAACACACAACCGGCCCTCAAATCTTAGCACCCCATCAGGTGCTACCTCAAATAGACTCTTCTCCTCCCGAATAGTCGTATCTCGATACCGTACCATAATCGGATCCTCATACTGTCGCCTCTTCACCTCCTCGACGATGGAAGACTCGGCAACCTCTCGAACCCGAACTCCATTACTATCAGAATCAACCAAACGAACCCCAAGGCTCGCTAGTTGATGTAACTCGCGGACCATGTCCCTCTTCTCTGGCTGTACACCTGACAGACTACCCATCGATCGGCGACTAAGGGCGTCTGCAACTACATTAGCCTTCCCTGGATGGTATAGGATATCGACATCGTAATCCTTAAGCAGCTCCAACCACCGTCTCTGCCGCAAGTTCAGCTCCCTCTGGCTGAAGATATACTGGAGACTCTTGTGGTCTGTGTAAATATCCACGTGAACTCCATATAAATAATGTCTCCAGATCTTCAAGGCATGAATCACTGCTGCCAACTCTAAGTCATGCGTGGGATAGTTCTTCTCATGCTTCCTAAGTTGTCGACGCGTGGTTATAACTTTACCGCGGCCGCATCAAAGACACACCCAAGCCCGACACTGACGATCGTAATAAACCACATATCCGTCTAAACCCTCTGGAAGAGTAAGAACTGGGGCGGTCGTCAATTTCTCCTTTAGCAACTGGAAACTTCCCTCACAAGCATCTGTCCACCGGAACATAGCTGCCTTCTGAGTCAGCTAAGTCAAAGGTGCTGAAATGGAAGCAAACTTCTCTACAAACCTCCGATAATAACCCGCAAGGCCCAAAAAGTTGCGCACTCCGCTTGTAGCTGGTCCGCCAAGTCTCGATCGCTCAATCTTTGTTGTATCTACCGAATACCATCGCCCCGATAACATGCCCTAAGAAAGCCACCGAGGCCAACCAAAACTCGCATTTCGAGAACTTGGCATACAATCGCGGCCCCGAGGATTCCCAATACCGCCTCAAATGATCCGCATGTTCTGCTCGTGCGCGAATAAACCAGATATCATCAATGAATACTATAACGAACATATCCAAGAATGGCTTGAACACGGTTCATCAAATCCATGAATCTTCGGGCGTTGTCAACCCGAAAGACATCACCGAACTCATAGTGCCCATACCGGGTCTGAATGCGCTTTGGGATATTCGCCTCTAACTCGCAGTGATGATAACGGATCGCAGTCTATCTTGGAGAAACATCTCGCACTCGCAATCGTCAAACAAATCATCAATCATGGGGAGGGGATATCTGTTCTTGATAGTTACCTTATTCAGCTGCCTGTAATCAACACACATACGCAGCGTCCCATCCTTCTTCTTTACAAACAACACTGGCGCTCCCCGGGGAGAAACACTTGGCCTGATAAAGCCTTTCTCCAGCAAGTCCTTCAGCTGGTCCTTCAATTCCTTCAACTCGACAGGTGCCATCCTGTATGGCGGAATAGATATCGGTCGAGTGTCTGGCGCCAAATCAATGCAAAACTCAATCTCCCTCTCAGGGGGATACCCGGAAGCTCGTTTGAGAATACGAAAAAAACTCTAACGGCCGGAGATCAAGGTCGGTATCTCACCTCGTGATCGAATACCCGAACCATATGGTAGATATACCCCTTCCGCACCATCTTCCTAGCCTTGAGGTAAGAAATAAACCTACCCCTCGGCGACGCAGTAGTTAGATATACCCCTTCCGCACCATCTTCCTAGCTTTGCGGTAAGAAATAAACCTAACCCCGACGCAAAGATTCCTTCCACTGAGCAACCGCCTCCAGAAATCGAACCGAACTAATCTCTCATACCCACATTGGCGTAGCAAGACGCTAGCCAATCCATACCCATAATCACATCAAAGTCTGTCATATCCAACTCTATCAAGTCGGCTAGAGTCTGACGACTGCCTATAGTCACTGGGCAAGCCTTATATACTCGCTCAGCTACCACCGAATCACCCACTGGCGTAGCCACCTCAAAAGGTTTTATAGACTCGGGCTCTATCCCTATTCTACCAGCAATATGAGGAGATATATAGGACAAGGTAGAACCTGGATCTATCAAAGCATATACATCATAACATGCAATCAATAATGTACCTGTGACGACATCCGTGACGCCTCCGTCCCGACGGCCGACATAGCATAGATGCGGTTCGAGGACCGCTGAATCGGGACCCTACCACGACTTCGCCGCGCCTGTTGGTCCGTGAACACTCGCACTCCGGGCGACGCCACCAAGACGAAGATCCACCATCGACTTCGCTGAGCCATAACATTCCCGCGCCGCCAGTCGGACAATCTTCCTCAAATGGCCTGCCGCCACAAGAGTAACAAGCTCGAGGAACACGACACCCCATAATGGCAATCGCCACATCGACCACACCGAGGTATAGGTGGCCTCATCTCGACCGAACCCCGTCCTCCGGGAACCCAAGCCACGGGACCTGCCCCGCCTCAATGCCTGACGTCCGGAAGATGGTGGAGGAGCGCTATGAATCGGCTGAGGTGAAAATCCGGTCTGCTGCTGAGGTTGTCTACCTCGAAACTACCGAGGACCTCGCTGTCCCGCCTCTTCTCGCGAGCACTGCCAATTCGCTTACCGCTCTCACACCTAAGTGCATATGCTCGCGGCAATGTCCATGCCGGTGAAGAGCTACTCCTGCAACTCTCGCCAAGTAATCATCGAGCCTCGTGACATAGCGGTGCACCCGCCCTCCATGTCGCTACCAAAGCGGTACATACCGAGCCAATGAGTCAAACTCTACATTGTACTCCAACCGGCCCGCCCACTCGTCTCGGGCGTCAAAACTCTATCGCCCGAGCTCTCATCTCATGGGCAAGAAATGGCTAAGAACGCCTCGAGAACTCGTCCCAAACACCGGAAGCGCATGCTCCGGATAGTTCCCATGAATCATACTACCAACCGCAGATCCCGCGGCCGATGTGAACCCAACAATACCGACTGTCTCAAGCCCCGATCACTCTACGATCCGTCAGAATCGCCGAATAAACTCCTGAGGATCATCCTCAGGCCTCGACCCATATAACTCTGGTGGGTTGCAACTCAAAAAGTCCCGCAGCCTCTAACTATCAGATCTGGGGTGGACCATGGGTACAACCGGAACCGCTGCCTCCCGTTTGTCCTCCTGCCTAGCCACGATCCTGGCTAATAATCGCCATCTCTCAGTAACCCATCTCCTCTCGCTTCCAGCCGTAATCGAGGCTCAGGTATCGCGGTCTCAGTAGCCGCTGCTGCTGCCCCGAACTCTGCTGGGGGTGACGACGTCGTGGAACTCGCCGTCCGAAACATCCTCTCTGGTAAGGACTGGGCCTGTGCCCTGGTAACCCTCTGTGTCCTACTAGTAGTTCCCTCTGCTGCCTTGCCCTTCTGGGCCGCGGTTGCCTTGCGTGGAGGCATAACTGATACAGGAAAATATGTCAGAGGGAGTTCAACCTATAACACAGCTCTATTGCACGATCTCAGAGTGAAAGAATGGAAACCAATCCTAAATATCCTGTAGCCTCCTGATTATAGATGTGGTGCACAACACACCGATAATCAAGACTCTACTAGATACGGCTTGTAGAACCTTTCCGAGAATTAACTGCTCTGATACCACTCTTGTCACGACCCGACCACGGACCCGTGACTGGTGCCTTACCCCGGGCACCCTTGTGATACAACATCAGAGAAAACCAGCGGAAAATAAACTCACAATAAGAACCCATATAGAAAATAAACAGGCTAACCAAAAATGGCTACCTCTAATATAACAAAGCTGAACAGTTACATCCTTAACAACCCAAGCTATAACAGGACTACAAGCCTCTAAGAATGCGTAAACACTATGACGGGACAGGGCCCTGTCATACCCCTGAATGTACAAATATTTACAACACCAGGGAGAACCGTACCAAAAGTCGAGCCTCTAGAGAAATGGAGCTTCTGACACCTGAGCAAGATCCTAAGAATGAGGATCTACCACCTGCTTACCCTTACCTCAGATGAACGCACAGGAATGGTGGTCACACACAATATGTACCAAGTATGTAAAACTGGAAAATATTGTAATGATATCATAAGTCTAAAATAAGCTGGAGTCATAGAGGGAAATCAAAATACAGTACACTGTGCCTTACTAACAATGAGAGTAACAATTATAAACTTTACTGCATAAAATAGGAGGCTCATGATCAAAACAGGGTCTCCCGCCCGTAGTATCATTAAGCAATCCTACTCCTGGGACTATTTCACCCGCATAGGTCCTGTGGACCCGCATAAGGTCATCACCTCGCATGGGACTATTTCACCCGCATGAGACTATTTCACCCGCATGAGGTCATCCGCCTCGCATGGGACTATTTCACCCGCATGGACCCAGTGGGCCCGCATGAGTACAAGCGCCACACTCGCATCATGGGTAGCAAATCCATGGCATAAATAGTAGTAATAATAATAATAATAATACATAAATTAGCACAACCGCCTATCATACATAACATAAGCGCTACCGGCCTATCATAACGTAAGCAAGTTAAGAATATCTCCTAACTTCTTAATAACATTTCTAGTACATCCTCTCATTTTAGTTACTTAAGGCACTACATGTCATTTTAAAAGAAAATCCGGGAATTTAACCCAAGTACCACGTTCCTTAAACCTTTTAAGAAAATGACTCCTTTTTATGTAAAAACTCCCAAGATACTAATAACCGTAGTATCAAGTCACGACAACTTTTCAAAACAAGTCACGTTTACCTTTAAAAATACAATAGGCTTCTAAAATCAAGTGACTTCATCTCTTTTAAAACCTTAGGCAATTAATGCCTTAAAAACAATTTGCCTTCCACAAATTCAAACCCTTTATCCGTACTTATTTTACTTGGAGTAAACCTTTTCTTATTAACCTTTCATAAAGCCAATACAACCAACTTCCCATAAAGTTGTTATATTATCATTATACACTAATCAAACACATCTCCCTATATCCAAGGGACTTATACTTTTAAACGAAACAAGTATCATATACTTAAAACAAGTGAAGAATGTCAAATCTTGTACGTCTACCGTACTACATAGGTACAACTACTCATGCTCAAGAGATAAGAAAGCTCCACATACCTCTTCGGTCAATCCACTTGCTAAGTCCAAAATACCGCACGTAATATGTCAACCTATAATGACCATAATACGTTTATTAACTTATAGTTTCAATGTAGACATTCCAAGTGCAAAGCCACTAAATTCTATGGAAAATTGGGCAGTATTTCCTTTGTTTCTACATACTTTTCCACCTTTTTCAAGGCCGAATTCAACATCCAAACGCCACATTTAAGGCCCAAGAATCCAAACATTTCAAAGGGGATTACACACCTAATCTTGGATGTGTAAAATTCTGCCCCACAATGTATAACAACTAACTTAACAAGTTTAAGGTAGTTTTTAGGCTACAACATGCTCACATAACCTTCTTAACCAATCCTTTCATATCTAAACCATATTTCTTACATGCAATGAATCTAAGACCATTATTTACTACCACAAGTTCCTTCTTCTTCACATGCAACACAAATAACTAGCTACAATAGAAGAATTGTTACCTTAGAGCTTTAGCCAAAATTATTCCAACAACTTTGCTAGCCTCCTTTCCAAGAACACCACCACAATAACTCCTACAAGCTAGCCACAAGCTTCCTTCTTGCCGCACTTTTCAGATTTTTCCTCAAGCTTAGATTTCCTCTTGAAATTCTAGAGAGAAGTGAGAGCTTTTAGCTTTAGAGAGAGAGAAGAGTTTGAAGAATGACCAGACTTGGTCAATAAGTAGTGCATGCAAAATCAGATGGGGGGGACACTTGTCACCCACCCATGGCCTCTTTTAAAATAAAACAGCGCAGAATTTTCCACTCAACTTCGCAGAACCTCGCGCGCCACGCAGCTGGCTGCATGGCCAAAACCTCTGCCACTCCAGAACTTTCGGCCATGCTTCGCTTCCCGCAAGGCGCTGCAACTTCAGCGAACTCGATCAATCGGCGCCGCACTCGCACGGTGCCGCGCCTCGAGGCTCTCGACCAAACACCTTACGTCCAACTGTACTGAACTTGTAACTCCCATAACTTTCTACTCTGATGTCTTGTCGACGAACGGTTGGTTGCGTTGGAAACTAGACTCAACGAATTACGCACTAGGCCTTTGAAACACCTAGGAACCCTCAATGTAACGGGCCATAACCCGCCCCAAAGTTGACCAAAAACCCATCCGAAACAATCCGTCAACCCATCCTTCTAAAATTTAAGTCTTAATCCCTTACGTACGCTCTCACACATATGGTCAGAACTACAGGGTATAACAGCTATGGGACTCTCCTCATACGATTACCCCTCTGTCACCTGGACCCTACTAGCAGGGAAAACTCTCGCTGGATCTCCGATACACTTCCGCAACATAGATACATGGAAGACCGGATGTACCGCCTCTAACTCTGATGGCAGATCCAACTCATAGGCAACCTTGCCTACTCTACGGATGATCTGGTAGGGCCCAATGTACCTTGGGCTGAGTTGTCCCTTCTTTCCGAATCTCATCACACCCTTCAAGGGTGATACCTTCAGGAAGACCCAATCGTCTACCTGAAACTCCAAATGCTGACGCCGATTATCCGCATATGACTTCGCCACTCGAGCGCTCAGCCTCCCGGATAAGCTTCACCTTATCCACAGCCTGCTGAACCAAGTCTGGGCCAACTAACTGCACCTCGCCCACGTCGAACCAACCAATCGGCGACCTGCATTTCCGCCCATATAAAGCCTCGTATGGCGCCATCTGTATACTGGAATGGTAGCTGTTGTTATAAGCAAACTCCACAAGAGGCAAATGATCTTCCCAGCTACCCCTGAAATCAATCACGCAGGCTCGCAAAGATATCCTCGTTCCGATAGTACGCCCGCCGCCGATCACCGAGGATGAAATGCTGTACTGAGACTCACTGTGTCCCTAATCCATTCTGGAAAGACCTCCAGAAGTTAGCCGAACTGGCTCTCTATCTCGATATAATCGACACGGGGACTCGTGCGCCTCACAATCTCTCGATATACACCGCATAGTCTCACCAAAACGCTGCCCGATCGGAAGGAAATGGGCTAATTTCGTCACCACAACAATAACCCAAATGGAGTCGTATTTCTCCGAGTGCGAGGTAACCTCAGAACAAAGTCCATGTTGATCACCTCCCACTTCCAAGTCGGAATCTCAATAGCCGTGAATAACCCACTAGGCCTCCGGTGCTCGACCTTGACTGGCCGGGCAATTAGGACATCAGGCAACAAAATCGCCACGCCCCTCTTCGTGCCATCCCACCAATACATACATCCGAGGTCATGGTACATTTTGTTGACCGGGATGAATAGAATAACGAGCACCGCGTGCCTCCCTGCACCGCCGACGAAGTCTGTCACATCGGAACACACAATCGGCCTCAAATCTTAGCACCCCATCAGCGCTACTCGAATATACTCTTCTCCTCCCAAGAGATGCATCTCGATCAGACCAACACTGGGTTCTCATACTGTCGCCTCTTCACCTCATCAATGATGGAAGACTCGGCAACCTCACGAACCCGTACCCCACTATCGTCGGTATCGATCAAACGAACCCCAAGGCTCGCTAGTTGGTGGATCTGAAGGACCATGTCATGTCTCTCTGGTTGTACCTCTGACAGGCTCCCCATCGATCTACGACTCAAGGCATCAGCAACTACGTTGGCTTTCCTCGGATGGTATAGAATATCAACATCATAATCTTTCAACAACTCTAACCACCGCCTCGCCGCAAGTTCGGCTCCTCTCGCTCGAAGATATCTGAGGCTCTTGTGGTGCGTATAAATATCCACATGAACCCCATACAAATAATGTCTCCAAATCTTGAGGCATGAATAACCGCGCCAACTCTAAGTCGTGGGTAGGGTAATTCCTCTCATGCTTCCGTGAATCGCCGGAAGCATAGGCTATAACCTTGCCGTGCTGCATCAAAACACACCCTAGCTCGACACCCGAGGCATCACAATAAATCACGTACCCGTCTAACCCCTCAGGAAGAGTAAGAACTGGAGCCGTTGTCAACCTTTCCTTCAGTAACTGGAAGCCCTTCTCGCAAGCCTCTCGCCCATCGGAACTTAGCCGCTTACGAGTCACTTAGTCAATGGTCTGAAATCAAGCAACCGCTTCCACAAACCTACGATAATAACTCGCCAAATTTCTAAGAAACTATGCATCTCGGTCGAGGTAGTAGGTCTCGTCCAAGACTTGACTGCCTCAATCTTTGCCGTATCCACCTGAACACCATCAGCCCTAATAATGTGCCCTAGGAATGCCACTGAGGCCAACCAAAACTCACACTTGGAGAACTTGGCGAATAATTGCCGGCTCCGGAGGACCCCAAGTACCGTCCTCAAGTGATCTGCATGCTCCTGCTCTGTATGCGAATAAACCAGGATGTCATCTATGAATACTATCACAAATGTATCCAAAAATGGCTTGAACACCCGGTTCATCAAATCCATAAATGCCGCTGGAGCGTTGGTCAAACCGAAATACATAACCCTGAACTCATAGTGCCCATACCGGGTCCTGAATGCAGTCTTTGGGATATCTGCCTCTCGCACTCGTACCTGATGATAACCAGACCGCAGGTCTATCTTGGAGAAACACCTCGCACCCTGCAACTGGTCAAACAAATCATCAATCCTGGGAAGGGGGTACATATTCTTGATGGTTACCTTATTCAGCTGTCTGTAATCAACACACATACGCAGCGTCCCATCCTTCTTCTGCACAAACAAAACTGGCGCTCCCCAGGGAGAATCACTAGGCCTGATAAAGCCTTTTTCCAGCAAATATTTCAGTTGGTCCTTCAGCTCCCTTAACTCAGCAGGTGTCATCCTGTATGGCGGAATAGAAATAGGTCGAGTGTCTGGCAACGTATCAATACAAAACTCAATCTCCCTCTCAGGAGGGATACCCGGAAGATCATCTTGGAACACATCCGAAACTCCTAACCACGGCATCGATCAAGGGTCAGAACCTCACCTATGTATCGAATACGAACCAAATGATAGATGTACTTTCGCACCATCTTCCCGCCTTGAGGTAAGAAATAAACCTACCCTCGCGACGTGTTGCCCTTCCACTCGATCGCTCGCCAGAAATCGAATCGACCAACTCGTCTCTACAGTCAACGTTGGCATAACAAGAAGCCAACCAGTCCATACCCATAATGACATCAAAATCTGTCATATCCAACTCTATCAAGTCTGCAAGGGTCTGACGACTGTAAATAAACACCGGACAACCTCTATACACCCGCTCAGCTAACACCGAATCGCCCACTGGCGTAGCTACCTCAAAAGGCTCTATCGACACCGGCTCTATCCCGATTCTACCCACAATAAGAGGGGACACATAGGACAAGGTAGAACCTGGATCTATCAAAGCATATACGTCACAACATGAAATCAATAATGTACCTGTGACGACGTCAGAGGAAGCCTCCTGATCCTGGCGGCTGGCTAATGAATATATGCGGTTCTGTGGACCGCTAACACTGGAACCACCACCACGACCTCTGTCGCGACCTGCCGGTCCGTGAACACCGTGCCCTCCGGGGTGCATAACCACAGAAGAAGAAGATTCAAAGAATCGACCGCGGTTGAACCATAACACCCCCGCCGCCTCTGGACGGAAAATCTCTACTCAAATGGCCATGCTGGCCGCAAGAGTAACAAGCTCCCGAAGCCATACGGCACTCGCCTGGGTGCGACCTACCGCATCGAGCACACTGAGATGTGGGTGGCCTCGATCGGTGACGGTTCGCTCGCCTCGAAACCTCAAGTCCCGAGCCTCGACTGCTCTCGAATGACCCATTGCCGGACCTCCCGCCGAAACCGGAGAAGGAGCACTCAGGCTTGGCTGAAATGTGACCTAGTCTGCCGAGGTTGTCCGCCTAAAATCGCCACGAGACCGCTGCCCTGCCCTTCGGGCTGGCCGAGTCAAGCCGATCCTCCTCTCTCGCCCTCTATCCTCGCGCATAGGCTCGTGATCTCCGAAATATCCATACCGGGATGAAGAGCCACCCCAAGTACGCAATAATCATATGACGATCTAGCCCCATCACATAACGATGAACTCGCCCGCCATGTCCGCTACAATGGTGTGCGATGTCGCCAAAGAGTCAAACTGTGTCAGACTGCGATAGTCCTCCCATTCTCGCCTCAAGGTCAAGAATCTATCTACGCGGCTCTCTCATCTCGTGAGGCAAAAGTGATCCATGGCCTCTGTGAACTCCTCCCAAACACCGGAAGAGCATCCTCACCTCTCGACAGCTCCCATGACTCAAAGTTCAACGTAATATCGCAGAACCGGCAGAAGAGGCTAGCATAATGCACTGCCTCAAGCTCTAAGAACTCGCATAGTCCGTCAGAATCGCCGAATGAACTCCTGCGGATCCTCCTCAGACCTCGAACCATAAAACTCGGGTGGATGACAACCCAGAAAATCCCGAATCCGCAAACTGTCGGCTCTAGGGTTAGCTACCTTCTCCAGTCGGTGTTGTCCTACTACTATGCTGGTCAATAACCGGATTTGCTCCCCGTAGTCTCTATACTCAGCTCCTGGCTGTGGAACTGACGGGCGCTGCACGAACCTCTGGCTACCGCCGCCTGCCTCTAATACCGGCGTGGCCAGAACTCACCGACTGTTTACTACCTCGTGCATAGTCTGCTCGAGTCCTATTAACTCGTGGCGCACCGCTAGCAGCCTCGCCGCCGCTTTGCCCTTCCGGCCCCGGTCGCTTCGCGAGGCATAACTGTTACATAAGAATAGGTCAGAGAGGATTCAACCTAATAAGACAGCTCTACTGCACGATCTCAGAGAAGAGAAGAATGGAAACCAATCCTAAATGTCCTGCAACCTCCTGATTATAGATGTGCTGCACAACACACCGATAATCAAGACTCTACTAGACACGGTCTGTAGACACTTTCCGAGGACTAACTGCTCTGATACCACTTTTGTCACGATCCGACCCCGGGGCCGCGACTGGTGTCTTACCTGGGCACCCTGTTCAGGTAAACATCAGAGAATAGCAGCGGAATATACACAACATATAATATTTTTAGTCAATAAACATCACAGACTAGCCGATAAGGCCGCCTTCCATAAAATATACATAATCGAAAGTAACACAATACAACTCTATTCTTACAGCCCAAACCACTACTGTGACTACATACCTCTAGGAATAACAACTGTGGCGGGACAGGGCTCCGCCATACCCCTGAATGTACATAAAATCTACAACATCAGGGAAAAACTGTACCAAAAGACAAGCCTCCGGAGAAATGGAGCTTCCGACACCTGATCAGTGATCCTAAGAATGAGGATCCACCACCTGCTTACCCCTACCTGCGACATGAATGCAGCCCCCGAGGAAGGGGGTCAGTACACAATATGTACTAAGTATGTAAAACTGGAAAATACTGTAATTACATCATAAGTTTAAAACAAAGCCGGAGACATGTGTGATAATCAAATTACAATACATTGTGCCTGACTAACAATGAGAGTAAAATAAGAGTATACATACTGCATAAAAAATAGGAGGCTCTCGATCAAAGCAGGACAACCCGCCCGCAGTATCATTAAGCAGTCCTACTCCTGGGACTATTTCACCCGCATAAGCCCTTTCGGACCCGCATGAGGTATTCCTCGCATCATGGGTAGCAAATCCATGGAGTGGTATAATGTCTTGGGGGTTTACCCCTCAATCATACTCAAAAGGTGGTATAACGTCTTGGGGGTTTACCCCTCATTTATACTCTTACCCTGGAGAAGGTGGTATAACGTCTTGGGGGTTTACCCCTCATTTATACTCTTACCCTGAAGAAGGTGGTATAACGTCTTAGGGGTTTACCCCTCATTTATACTTTTACCCTAGCTCAACCGGCCATCATACATAACATAAGCCCTACCGGCTTATCATACATAACATAAGCACTACCGGCTTATCATACAATATATAAGCAAGTTAAGAAATCTCCTAACTTCTTATTAGTCTTGTTCATATACATTCTCATTTTAGTTTACTTAAGGCACTAACATGTCTTTATAAAAATCCGGGAATTTAACCCAAGGTACTACATACTTCTATTCTTTTTTTAAAATAACTCTTTTTCATATAAAACTTCCAAGATACTAATAATCGTAGTATCAAGTCACAATTACTTTTCAAGACAAGTCACAATACCTTTAGAAATAAAATTAGGCTTCTAAATCAAGTGACTTCTTTTCTTATAAAACCTTAGGCAATTGATGCCTTAAAATCAAATTGCCTTTCATTAAATCAAGTCATTTATCCTTATTTATCTTTCCATAAAGCTAATATAACCAACTTCCCATAAAGTCGTTATATTAACTTTATACCTTAGCCAATTACAATTTCCTATCCAAGGGACTTATACGTTTAAAACGAAACAAGTATCATATACTTTAAAACTCTTCAAGCCCCTTAACTTTAAAAACTTAAGACATCCTTAATACTTTTAAAGAAGTGAGTTAATCTCTTAACTCGCCCAACTTGGCTATTCTTAAAACAAGTGAAGGATATCAAGGTCTTGTACGTCTATTGTACTATATACGTGCAACTATTCATGCTCAAAAGATAGGAAAATTCTACATACCTCTTCGGGTCAATCCACTTGCTAAGTACAATATCTCGCTCGTAGTATGTCAACCTATAATGTCCACAATACGTCTATTAACGTCTTACTTCAAACGTAGAATATTACAAGTGCAAAGTCCTAAATTCTATGGAAAATCGGACAGCACCTCTTTTGTTTCTACATACTTTGCCACCTTTTTCAAGGCCGAATTCAATAACCAAACACGCCACATTTAAGGCCCAACAATGTAATTAACAATAGGGGATTACACGCCTACTAGACGTGTAAAATTCCGCCCCACAAATGATATCAAACTAATACAAACTACTAGGCCAATTCGGCAACTTGAGATACAATAACACCAATTCTTATCCAATTTCCTTTTCAATCCAAGTTGTTAGCATAACATGATATCAAGTCGCAATCGATTATAACTACTATAATCTTCAAGTAAGTAACATGCGACGATTCTAATTAACGACCAAATTGTAATTCAACTTTAAAAGGCTTATATGTCATTTCGGTTTTAAGGCTACAACAATCCATATCACTTATCAATCTTCACTACACATACTTCATGCTAGTAAAATGTAAGGCTAACAACAATATATAATCTTGTAACACTTTAAGAGACAAGATTATTACCTCAACGAGTCTTAGTCCAACTTCAAATCCGAAGTCGCTCCCTAGCAACTTAGAGCCTCTTCTTGACACTTCAATCCGCCGCTTGAGACCCTTAGAACAATACAAACAACTTTTCTTCAATCTTCCAAACAAAACCTAGAAAAGCAACTAGGTTTTCACCTTGCGACTAATACGAAAACGCTATTTTTCCGGGATCTTTCTATTGAGATACTCTTACACTACCCTCATGAACCTTGGTTTAAAGTGTGGAGCTTAAAGGACAACAAAAAAAAAACTTTTTCTTGGAGTGAACCCGAGAGCTCCCAAATATGTTCTTCAAATTTCTTGAAATTTTTCTAAGTGTAGGAGTTAGTCTTGCTACTAGTACTACTATATAGTAACATGGAGGGTTGAGATTAGCACAAATGTGTGGCTTAGATGAAGTTTTTTTAAATATCAAGACTTGTGGTCCCATTGACTAAGTCAACATTGTCAAGCTCTTCAACTTGCAAGACTTTGTCATCCTAACAATGGCCAAATGACCCTTTTGTCCATGCTTATTTTCGTCCAAGACAACATAAGGGGGTGACACGTGTCGCCCTCCCATTCGTCACAATATTACGTTTTCCGACAATTCCATAATTCCGATAAATTTTTACAAGTCTCTAATCTTAACATTTGGGATTCTCATGTACGTTCTTAAAACATGTCCTGTAAATACGGGGTGTAACAGGTCGGATGGAGAGGGTAACAAAGATCTGAAAATATGCAAGTGTTAGTAGGAGGGATTCCTATGAAACAAAACTTGGTTGGGCAACCGTTGAGTTAGAGACTTGTTTGAGATTATGTTTAGGATATAAGTAGTCATGGAGAGTGCGTAATGTCAGAATTTAGGGGGAATTGAGGCGTGAGCGAGTAGGAAACGAATGGGGTTGTTTATGGTTCGGATTTTCCGTTCGGATTTACCATTTTTGGGAGGATGTGTGAGGGCAGGAAAAATGAAAGGTAAGACCGTTTTTAGAGCAAAACTGTTTGAATTAATTATTATTGAATTTCCTGTCATTGTCACATTGAAAATATTTAATGCTCTTTTCAATTGGAAAAGTCCATAGAAAGTTGGAATAATCATCTAAAAATAACACATAATATCGATGGCCAACCATACTCAAAATAGGGGATGTACACAAATAACTATGTATGATATCGAAAGGCATTAAAGTAAATTTTTTGGATACAGAAAATAGTAATTTGACATGTTTTTCAAAAATGCAAGATCATACATAGGAGTCCTAGAAATACGGTTGTCGTTAATAAAATTATTTTTTCCAAGGGAGCGTAAAATTGAGTCTTCCGGATGTCCTAATCTAGAATTCCATAAGGAAGACGAAAGAGCAACAAAGGTTGAGGGAACTGAAGCTGGATTGTTGATGGATTTTGAAATAGGGTAGAGATATCCGATGTTGTCACATCTCATTATTCGTCTCTCTGTCGTAAAATCCTTTATAGTAAAACCAAAAGGATCAAAGTCAAGGGAAACCCAATTTCCAGTTGTGAAACGTCGCACAGAGATTAGATTCTTAATGGCTTTAGGCCTTTACGGTCATGGAGGACATTTTTTTAAGATTAGTGGTGAATGTGGTGGGGATGGGGAAGAATGACCATAACCACATATAATAATGTCTTGTCACTATCAACAATAATATTCTGATTTAAATTACTCAAATTGGAATAAGATGAGAGAGTACCTTGTGATGCCGTCATGTGCGATATGGCGCATGTGTTAATATAAAAAATATTGTCTGCGTATTTAGTGACATTGTGCTCATAGTTGCCTCAATGTCAGTTGGTCCATAAGTCGATGGGGGGCCTGTGATGTGTAGGCCTGTTGTGGACGTGGGCCAAGTATGTCAGGTTGTGCCTGGCAGTTATGAGGTGAAGTCCACGAAGATGTCGTATACGGGAAAGGATGGAAGGCTGACGGTGTGGTCAAATATGGACCACGATGGGTAGACAACCCACATCGGAGGCTGCTGTCATTATCGCGGTTGATGTTGGCTATTCTAGCATGTGAGGACTTCTTCTTCACGCCACTGTTATTGCCAGAATTTATTCTGCCACGGCCCTTGCTGGACTGCCTGCTCGGCGATTATTACGGGAAGAAGCAAATTATTCCTCTGGTCGATGGTTTTGGTTGCCGGGCTGGGAGGATCTGCCATCGCCAGAGGACCCAATGGTGGTGGTGGAGGGGCGTCAGCAATGCTGGCCCGAGTGGTATTGCGCTTCATTTTTGGGTTTCCTCAAAGATGAGCTTCGAACGGGCCTCATAAAACGGAGGTAACGACGTGCATTGCTGAAGGATGGTGCAACGCCGTCATCAAATTTGTTCAAACCTGTAATAAGGTGCATGACCAATCGCTGATTAGTGATTGGTGCGCCGACATTGGAGAGTTGGTAGGCAAGCATCTTGAGTTCTTGACAATATGTAGACACGTTTGGGAAATCGTCTTGATGAACCTCCTTGAACTGATTTTCAAGGTATAACGCTCGTTGAGTTTTGTTCTAGTGGAAAATACTGTTCAAGCGTTCCCACATTTTGCAGGAAGTGGCATCGGTCTCATTGATGGTGTGCAAAAGATTATTATATATTATGTCGTATATCCACTGGAAGATAGTTGCGTCCAAACGAGACCAGATTGCATCATCAGAAGTCGAAGTCGATGGTACATATGTGGACTTTGGCGTAGAAGAGATGATGTGGTCAATAACTTCGTAAACACGATAATGGATCTTAAAAAGCTCCGCCCACAAGGAGTATTGACCCTTTTCCATCTCAAGAGTCACATGGATGAAGTTTTTAATGTTGTTTACGACAAGTGCTGGATGGAATTTGATTTTGTCAGCTCTGGAAGAGTAAATTTAGGAGGAAGAGGGAGGGAGAATGGCCAGAAAAACTAGGATTTCGTCGTGGGAAAAAAAAAGGGGGCGGCCGAGAGTGGTCGGCGGATAAGGTTCCGGTGTGGGCTAGGTGTCGACGTAGAAAAAAGGTGGCGGTCGAGAAGGTGTATCGGCGGCTTGGGTTTGTAGTTTTAGGCTACTGATACCATAAAAGAATACGTTCCTTGATTTTATTGATAATTGATTTACAATATATATAAGGTTACAAGAATATTTATTTTGATACAAACTAGATAACTAATTAACATAATTACAAAAAGGACTATAATTCTACATAAAATAGTAAATATACAATTAATTGAAGCAGAGTAGGCAATAGATTAGCAGCAAACATGAAAGACGAAAACCAGCGACATGAGAAATCAATAGGAGAGTTGGGGAACAAAACATTCCTCGCATCGGTAACTGTCTAAAAGTATATGTATGTCCTAGAGACAATCAGTATTAGGACACATGTACTTTATACACATTCATATTTATATATTGATGATGGTTAATATTATGGCATTTGCATTTGTTGAATTATTAGTTGATTGTTTATAATATTCTATAAATGCATCCCTAGAGGTTACGTGGTTATTAATGGAGTGAGAATTAATATCATAGCGTGACGCTCTTAAACCGCCTCGACTAATGATCATCGAGATTGGAATATCCGTGATATATTATACGCCGACATGTGGTCTGCATCATATCCTTTGGGAAGTAGTATGTATCACTTGCTACGAGTTATGGCAACTCGTGATGGACACATGGATACTTGTTGGAGTATTGGTATACTCCGCTGATGTATTGTTTTGTTATATGTCTATAATGTCATCGGTGTGTGGGAGATAGTAGTCCTTAGACTTGAGGTCGATATCACCTTATTCACGGAGTAATGTACTTTGATCCTGTCCTAAGCTCAAATGTCTTATAGGTTGAGACACGCCTTGTTTTGAGTACGTTACAAAGTGGATTAAAGGTGGGTGTTGATCCAAGATTAGAATTCATTCCTCGAATGCATCTTCGAAAGAGCACTCAGATTCTCATAAGATATTAGGTTGACTAAGTCGTTGGCCAACGCAGTGGACATGTCTTTGATATGGTCCTATTGTCAACTAATATAGATGAGTTATTATGATCAAGCCATTTGGATAGACACTTGACAAATCCTAAGCTTGATTGAGTGTGTCGTGAATGAAAGGATTTTATTTTCCCACATAGAGGTTCAGTTCATGTGCTTCGTGTAGCTAAACTTCACATATTGAGGTTCGTCTTCCGGCGCAGTCTAGGAGTTCCGTGAAGATCCTAATGATATTAGTGTCAATATGTAGGGGCCTGAAGGGTAAACACTAAGTCAAATATTCCGTTGATTGAAGGATGTAATTGAAGAGATTATATATATATATATATATTCGATTGATAACCGAGACATTAGAAATGGGAAAGAGTGCATAAAATTGGGCAGGACCGCGGTGCCTTGATTCAGGACCGCGGTGCCGACGCGTGTTCTGACAGTCCGGATTTCGATCTAGTCTGAATTTTTGCTGGGCCTGGCCCACGGAAACCCTAAGGCTCTTATTTTGTCATATAAATAGGAGGCCTCTATTCCCATTTCACGACACCACATCTAAGAGAGATTATCTCTTCTAAAACTCTGCAGAAATCCCTAGCATTTCTAAAGATAGAAAATACATCAAAGTTCTAAGAACTTAGAACTTGCAAATCAAGAGACTTTTGAGTGTGCACCCCGGACTACACAAAGCTTCGAGATTCAACAGCTTGGATTGCAATCTTCAAAATGTAAGTCTTTGTTCGAAGTATTACATTTTGTTTTGTGATTATATTTTACATTACATATCATACTTCAGTTTGATCGTCGCCGGGTTTGAAACATAAATTTATAAATTCCGATGCGTGTACGAACCCGACGCAAACGCCTACAGTGGTATCAGAGTCTGGGTTATTTCGTTTAATATGTAATGAATATTAATGATAATATGAGTTAGGATTTCTTTAGATCTATATTTTATGTTGTTAGAAGCTTTAAAATTCTAAATCTTTAGAACACATGGTCCTTGTACCTAGATCTGTTAATAAATTAATGTATTCGAGGAAATCAATCCAATAAATAACTCTTCTAAGTTGATATGCGTTATCCGGCTTAAAGCATGGTGCATTGAAACGAAGAACGAGAAGAAAATTAGATTAGATGGTCGATGAACATGTTGTGTTAATGGTGATGGAGATATAAGTGCTTCATCTGAAAATCTGACCCTAAACCAGTTTTAGGAGTTTGGATTTTCGGGATTTGTGTTTCTGGAGGTAAGGCACCGCAGTTCCATGATGGAGCACCGCGGTGCTGCCCAGATGAAGCCAGAGGCACCGCGGTCCTGTTCATGGGTGTTGTGGTGCTGTTCATCCAGAATCTTAAAATTAATTTTTCGGACATACTGCCTTCGAGGCACCGCGGTGCCACATGTTAGGACCGCGGTGCCTATGACGGTAATTTACGGAACCGCGGTGCCACCTGTTAGGACCGCAGTGCAAATTAAATTTTGCAGAACCAGTGACACACTGCCTCTAAGGCACGCGGTGCCACCAGTTGGAACAGCGGTGCCTACGACAATATTTAAAAAAAAATAGAAATTCAGGAACAAAAACTTAAAAGTTTCAGATTCTGAATTTGAAGCTGTAAAAGTTTATAGTTTCTGAAAATAAGTTTTAAAGTTGAACAGATTTGGTCCTTTCGGGCAAATCTATAATTAAAGAAAGGTTTCTGAAAATTGGTTTTATGTTCTGAAAATTGCAAACAGGTCCCAGAAGTTTGAAAATATTTTATGAAGTTTAGAATTGTATTTTATGAATTTATAAGGGTTCAGAATTTAAATTCTTAAGTGACTAAAGTGTAAATTTTGGAAATTTACAGAATTCCCGAAAATCAGAATTTTAAAATCAGAAAATATTTAGGGACTGTTTGGCATTGAAATGAAAGTAGATAATAAACTTTTGTAGGTATTTACACCAAAATATTTGCTTGCAAAGGCTAAATTTACTTAGGCATTTAAACGCAATCGTGTAATGGGGTTGACTTGTTTAGATAAATCTTGGTGCCAAAGTGTCGGACTAGTCTAAAGACGCATGATTAAAATGAAAGATATTTAATCAAACCAAGAGTTGTAAACTTAGTTTTGTAATTGGTTGATAACTGATCGGTGTATTTTATATACACTTTTTGAGTCGTTTTTAGTGAGTCTTTTGTCCCTTTTTGTACAAATACGTGTCGTCTTAGGATATATTTTCTTTCTTTTGAGTCAAAATGGTTAAAGTGACCCTTTGGCGGAAAAGGAGAGAAAAGTGGGCAAAAACGGAGGTTCCAGAGCTCGAAATGCGAGAAAGTGGCGAACCGAGCAGAACAGTCAGTGGCCATGGCCTCCGGCCAATGAGCTGGCCCCGCTTAACATTCAGAGGCTTGCAGAAGTTCCAGCGCCGCGGCGCCTCTAGACAGCAGAGTTGCAGCGCCGCGGCGCCTAATCTCCAGAACAGTGCAGAACTTCCGGCGCCGCGGCGCCAGTAGCAGGGCCGCGGCGCCGACGCGGGAAAAATCAGGTTTTGGACGAATTATGGGCCAGGCCTGAAGGAAAACCTTAATGTCGGTTTGGAGGCTATAAAAAGAGAACCCTAAGACAGTTTTAAGGGTTCCCTTCTTGCCAATAACACAACACATCTTGGAGTTCAAGATTGGAGACCATACTTTAGTAATTTTCTTTCTTTCTTTTACTTTATTTTCAGTTTTATGTTGGATATTGAATTAGTTCTTGTCATGTCTATGGCTAGGAACTAATTCTAATATAGGGCTTTCCATGTCAATTCACTTGAACCTTATTTTATGAATTAATGCATGTTTATGGTTGTTCTTCTTATTGTTGAGATTTATCCAATAGATGATTTGATTGCTTGGTAATTACTTGATCATTAATTATCATTATTTATATGATTTCTAATCAAACTCCGAAAGGGGGAGGTTGTGACTATGTTGTAGTTGGGTAGACATAGGTCGAATTGGGGATGAAAATACTTCAATTACTTGTGTAGCATTAATAAGGGTTTTTTTTTCTTAATCCTCCTATGGAGTCATCCTTATCACCGAAAGGTAGAAAGGAGCGCTACTGGGGTTGAGTGTTTATATAGCCTTAACGGGAGTATAAAACGGATTAGTAAACCTGCTATCTCCAATGGAAGAAGAACCATAATTAATTGCATTAATAAGTAATATAAGCGGATAGTTGAGGAGATTTGGAAGCTCTATTTCCATCATCACTGAAGTAAACACATAGTTAATTAGTCTTTATAATTGTTAGTTATAATCAACAACTCAAATATCGGTCACCAAATAGATAACAAAGAATAGAAGTTGGTACTTGAACACTAATCCCTTAGGACGATAACTCGGTCTTCAAAGACTATATTACTTGACTCGACAACGTGCACTTGCGTTAAAGTGTGTGCATTAAATCGCGCATCAATAACCTACTAAAGTGTGCTATTGATGTTATCAGTCAAAGCAAACGCGAATATAGCATATGTTTGGATCTTGGCCCACTATGACCTTAAAATGATTTAGGTTCGTATTCTATCATGGGATCGTAAAAGTATGCAAAATAGTGGGAGCTAATTAAATAAAAGACCATGTTTAATTAGTCTATAATGAATGTGCATTATTGGAGAGAATGAATTGTTGATTGCATTTTTTCCTATTCTATCTATATCTTCAGATCTTCAGAAATGTCAAGTTTTACGTTGAAAATGCTTATGGAGTCCAACAGACTTACTGGACCCGACTTTATTGACTGGCTTAGAAATGTCAGAATTGTCCTGAGACAGGAACAAATTGATTATACATTGGAAAAAGTATTCTCCACCGCTCCGGCGGAGGACTCTGTTGAGTATGCGACCTTCGACAAGGCTGCTTACGAAAAATATTATAAGGATGCCACCTCAGCTCAATGCCTAATGTTGTCTTCTATGTCATCACCATTACAAAGACAACATGAAACTATGGGGCCCAACGAAATTTTAGCCCATTCGAAAAGTCTTTATGATGCGCAGAGTCAGACAATGGGGTATGACCTGCTCATAGAACTCTTCAAGTGTAGGCTAAATAGAGGGGGCCAAGTTTCACCTCATGTGTTGAGGATGATTGAGTTGATTTAGAGGTTGGCCTCCATAGATATAAAGTTTCAAGACAGAGTCTCCACCACCCTCATTCTCCACTCCCTTCCACGGTCGTTCGAGAGTTTCATTATCAACTACAACATGAATGGAACTAAGGCGACATTGCCAGAACTGCACAATATGCTGAAGACCTTTGAATCTTCAATCTCCAGGGGTAAAGTTATCCTGATGGTAGGGTCTTCTTCTCAGCCCAAACTGAAAGGTAAGGGACAAAAGAAGAAGAAGGGAAAAAATGTCGTTGTGCCCGCAACAATGAAGCCCCAGGGAGGGGAGAAGAAGAAGAAGGTGCTTCCGGCAAAGGATGTGTGCAGAAACTGCAATAGGAAGGGGAATTGGAAGTTTGAGTGCACTGCTTCGGGAGGAGGCATAGCACCTGGTGCTCCGGCACCTGGCGGACAAGGTATGTTTGTAATTGAAATTAATCTATCTATTAATGATTCTCACTCCTAGGTATTTGATACCGCTTGTGGCTTACACATTTGTACAAATATGCAGGGGCTAACTGACAGCAGGAAGGTCGGTCCTCGAGAGGTGAATCTGCGCGTCGAAAACGGAGCACGAGCTGCTGCTGAGCACGTGGGAACTTATAGGATAGATTTACCTTCTGGCAGAATTTTGATGTTAAACAATTGTTATTATGTTCCTTCTTTGACAAAGAACATTATTTCCATTCATGTACTTGATTCAGAGGGTTTTTCCTCAAACATGTCTAATGACAATATAATTTTGACTTTGGATAATGTTGTTGTTAGACATATTTTGAATACACTTTTTGAGTCATTTTTAGTTAGTATTTTACTCATTTCGTTTGTGTTTATTATAGTATTAGGTCTGTTTTTCTTTCTTTGAGTCACAGCGGTCCCAAATGGAGAAATGTCAAAAAGAAGATGAAATGAGCTTAATTGAGATGAAATTGCACACTAAAAGGGCCAACAAATGAAGCCTAAGAAGTCCCGAGAAGTATAGAAGATATCAGACGAAGTCCGGACGAGAAAATGATGAAAAACCGAAAAACGGGCAAAGGATGTCACCGGTGTCGTGACGCTGAATGTGCTGCGTGCTCTGATTGTTCTCAGGTTTTCTGGAGCCGCGGCGCCGAGGCGCGTTTTTCCAGATCCGGGGCGAAATTGGCCAGGGGCTGAAGGGTACAGGGCACACGATTTTTGCAGCATATTTAAACCCTTGGGACAAATTTTATAAGGGACACACCTCATATCTCATAACACACATCACAATACAAGAATTGGAGAACACAATTGGAGACTACATTCAAGTTATTTCCTTTCTTTATTTCAATTCAGTTTATGTTGGATTTTGTATTAGTTCCTGACATGACAATGTTTAGGAGCTAATTATTTTAGTAGGGTTTTCAAATTGAATCTTCTTGAAACTCTTTCATATAGTTAATGCATAGTTATTGATTTCTTCTTCAGCAGATTAAGATCTATTCAATATTGTTTTGATTGCTTGATAATTAACTGGTCATTTATTGTCATCACTTATATGATTTCAAATTGAGATCCGAGAAGGGAGATTTGAATATGTTGTAGTTGTCTAGACATAGGTTAAAATTGTGGACGAAAGTACCCCGATACTTGTGTAGTATTTAAGGTTATTGTTCTTAATCCTCCTGTGTGGTAAAATCTATCATAGAATTATAGAAGGTTTCTGCACAAGGTTGAGCTCTCGTATGTTCTAACCGGAATATGATGATAGATTAGTTAACCTGCTATCTTAATAAGAAGAAGAATCATTAGCATTGTATTAACACGCGAAATAGTGGATAGTTGAGGAGATTGGAAGTCCTATTTACACCATATCTGATTTAAACCAAAGCTTACTTAGTTTAACTCTTGCAATTACTCTAGCTAGTAGTGTTAGATAAAAAAACCAAACAAACTATCGTTAGCCAAATAGATAACATAGAGTAGATGTTCGTTAATTGAAAACCAGTCTTTGTGGACGATATTCGGTCTTACAGACTATATTACTTGTAACAATACGTACACTTGCGTACGCAATTGGAAATCGCTAACAAGTTTTTGGCGCCGTTGTCGGGGACTGGCGTACTTTCAATATCGAACTATCTATTCTTATTTCTACTTTGGTTTTTATTTTTATTTTACTTCTTTATTTTAGAACATTTTGCAGTGATCTGTTTGCTTGTTTTTTATCACTTGAAGGTAGGACAAGGTAATTGCTGATCCTTTGTACAATGGAAAATCAGCAAGACAACAACGTATGGAATAATGAGCTACCGACTGCAGAAAGGAGCCTAGGGGACTATGTATTGCCTATAGTTACAGGGGTGCAGACTTGCATCAGGCTCCCAGTGATAGGAGGCAACAATTGTGATATCAAACCTGCTATTTTGAGTATGGTGCAAAACACAGTCCAGTTTGGAGGGTTACCATCTGAAGACCCACATATGCACATTGCAAATTTCCTAGAGCTGTGTGCCACATTCATATACAATGGCGTTACTGATGATTCCATTCGGTTGAGACTTTTCCCCTTCTCACTCAGGGACAGAGCAAAGGTTTGGTTGAACTCCTTGCCCACATACTCCGTCTTCACATGGCATGACCTAGCCCAGAAGTTTTTAGTCAAGTTCTTTCCACCATCAAAGGCAGCAAGGCTTAGGGGAGAATTAAATAATTTCTACCAGATGGATGGAGAGTCATTATACGCTGCTTGGGAGCGTTTCAAAGATTTACAAAGAAAGTTCCCACACCATGGTCTTGAGCAGTGGAATTTGGTTCACAATTTCTATAATGGTTTGTGTGGGACTACCAGGACGATCATTGATACAGCAGCAAATGGCACCTTCATAAGAAAAACAACACATGAAACTTATAATTTACTAGAAGATATGGCCACGAACAATTATTTGCCAGAAGATAGATGAACATGTGGTAGAAGAGCGAGTGGAGTCCATGAGCTAGATGTCATCACATCACTGAATGCACAGGTTGTACTCCTGACCAAGCAATTACAGCAGAATGCAGTATCCGTAAATATTGTACAGATGCGAGCAGTTTGTGAGATTTGTGGGGGTCCACACACCTTGGATAGATGTCCAACAACTGACCCCAACAATATGACAATGGAGCAGGCTCAATGTCAGGCGGTGGGAAACATCCAGATGCCCTATAACAAAAATACATTCTCCAATACTTACAATTCAGGGTGGAGAAATCACCATACCTTCTCATGAAGAAACGACCAAGGGCAGCAACCATAATTTCAGAGCCAGCCACAAAACCAGGCCTCTTCTTCACAACAGTTCAGATCACCAGCCTCGCAAGAGAAACCAGATAAGTTGGAAGCAACCCTGATTTCCCTGGCCAACTCCCAGAGCCAGTTAATGAATTCGGTGTCGGCCCTGTCCAAATCTCAGGCCAAATTTGTCACAAAAACCAGGTCCTCTATTAGGAACTTAGAAACGCAGATGTCAAACATGATGAATACTAGACCTCAAAGGACATTGCCAAATAGCACAAAAGTAAACCCCAGGGAACAATGTCATGCAATAGCTTTGATGAGTGGTAAAGTGGTAGAACCAGTTGCAGCTCAACCAGCGAGAGAGAAGGAGAATGAGGCGGAGAAGACAACTGAGGTAGAGAATGAGGGGGTTACTGATGACCGCCCTATTTTAGAGAAGGCTCCACCGGTAGTCATGAGGGAATATGTAGATAGAGTTCCTTACCCTCAAAGACTACAGAAGAAGTCGCTAGACAATGAGTTTTCCAAGTTTTGGAGATCTTCAAAAAGCTTCATATTAATCCCCATTCATTGATGCTTTGGAGCAAATGTCAGCTTATGTAAAGTTCATGAAAGACATCCTGTTTAAGAAGAGGAAGCTGTCACGCCCCGACTTTTCCTAAGCCTTTACTTAGGGCGTGATGGCACCTGGACAATTGTTTCCCACCAGGAGCACCATTTAATTCTCTTTATTTAGAAATTTAAACTTATATTCAAATACGGAACTATTAATAAAAATAACAATAAAGAAATCTGTTTATGACTTTATTGAAAACATAATGCGAGCCCATGCTTGTGCAAATATTGTTTCTACATAGACATACTGACAAATATTGTTCTAAGTTGGAAGGGAGACCATTCCACACGGGCATTTCCCGAGACATTGGAACTGACATTCTGAATCTGACGAGTATCAAGCCCGAAGCAATGGACTTGGTATGACAAGAGGCTGCGGGACGATCGCTAGCCTTGGCGTGGAGTCTTTCCTCTATCACGCTTTCCTGAAACATGTTAAATAAAGAGTCAGCCCTACCATCTGGGGCTGAGTGAGAACCTTACTGTTACACCCCGTAAATTCAAGGAGTTAGATAAGAACATACCAAGGAATTTAAGATGTGAAAAGTTGATAGATAAGTTGACAACATGTGTTGGACGGATTTTGAGTTTACCTTGGAGTGTTGTACCCCAGTTGTTAAGAATTTCGAGGTGTTTAAAAGGCCTAATGTGTAGTCCGTTAAATCTAGATCCCAACGCAACAAACCGTTCGTCGTTTGGACATCGGAGTCAAAAGTTATGGAAGTTTCAAGTTTCTTTGCGATGCCGCAGCAGCTCTGACAGTGGTGCAGTGCACATGCGCGCCGGATCGCATGGCGCGCGGCTTGTGCCGGGAGTCACAGGGGTTGCAGCGGCTACGACATGCTGGAAGATTTATTTTGGAGTGAGCGCATGGCGCGGGCGGGCGGCGCCGAGGCGGGATTTTTGCGCAGTAAGTGACGAAAACAGGGGATATTTCGTTTATAACCTATGGGAGGGTGACAAGTGTCCCTCCCATCCTTTTTATCAGTAAGTGGTCCTATTTTAGGGCCAAGTCTTGGAAGACTTGGCCATTCCATTCCATTCGATTTCATTTCATTTCCAAACCCTCCTAAGAAAAACCCTCTCCCTTCTCTCTAGTTTTTGGAAGAAAACCTAGCTTTATAGGAGATTGTTGGAGCGGCGGCAAGAAGAAAAAGTGTGGGTAAACCCGTGGGTAACGCTGGTGGGCGATTTTGACGGAAAGAGGTGGAAGAAAAAGGGGCTTTTGTGGGCTATCCCTTAAGGTAAAAGTTTCCCCTTTCTCTTGGTTTGAGCCTAAGGCTGTTTTATTTTAGTAGTATAGATGTGAGCCTGAGGCTGTTTTATTTTAGTAGTTTAGAGTTTAGCCTAAGGCTGTTATATTGTAGTAGTATAGAGTTGAGCCTGAGGCTGTTTTATTTTGTATAGATTTGGATCTTGTTGTCTTGTTAAAAACTGAAATGGGCATGTTAGCCTTAAGATTGTAACTTCAATTGGTTTTCTAATTGGGACGTCGCATGTTGTAAAGGGAGATTGTAATTGCTAAAGATGTCTAGGGCTAGATATCATGTTAGGCCTAAGGACTTGGATTGGAAAGTATTGAAAGGGATTTAAGAATTGGTTTATGGTTGGCCAAGAATGGGATGGAAAGTATTGGGTTATTTTGTATTATTGTGGGGCGTTGGGTTATTGAATTCGACCTTAACAAAGGTGGCAAGTTAGTAGAAACAAAGGAAGTGTCGTCCAAATTGTCGTAGAATTTAGGGACTTTGCACTTAGTTTATTCTACGTTCGAAGCTAGAGATTGATAGACGTTTTATGATCCTTATAGGATTGAAGTACTACGTGTAGCATATTCCTCTTAAGGAGATAATCGTGGAGCATTTTGCTTATTATCGACAATCGTGCAAGGTATGTGATTCTTCCTATCCTCTTGACATGACTATTTGTAAAATATATAGTGCGGTAGACGCACGAGTGTTAAAGGAATTTGATTTCCCTTTTGTGCCTTGACTTGATATGAAGTGTTAAGGGCTTCATTGTGTGAAAATAGTAGTAAAGTCTTATCCGTTAGTAACGGGTACTCGGTGGTTAAAGAATGAGCCCTATTGGTCTCATAAATGTTTATAGTGGTAATTGGTTGGTTTAAAACATAAAGTGTTATAACGGCTTTATGGGAAGTTTGTTATAACCGCTTTATGTAGCTAAAAGAATGGTTTGTTGTTTTCAAAAGATAAGAGACGTGACTTGTAATTGACCTAAATGGTGTTGAAAAGTATAAAACCTAATTCGTGAGATATGAATACTTGGTTTTTAAAAGAATAACGTTACAATTTCGGAAATGGGAATAAGGATCGAACAAGCCAATGCAGCGTCGATAAAGGAAAGGAGTAATGACATTAATCATATTAAAACCAGTAGAAACCTCCATCTGCATAGAAGCTAAGATAAGACAAAATGACATTACATTTCCTAGATCATGGCTGCTCTAATGAGAATTATTGAAATCAAGTTTTGATCTTCTTAAAAATTCCAAAGTAAGGAATTCGATTTTCTAAAGGAAAAGAGACTTAAGAATTTGAAGTATTTTGGTTTAAAAGAAAGGCATGATTTTGTCTTGACTTGTTTTATTAAAGTTATAACGACTTTATGAAAATAAAAAAATGGTTTCATTATTAGATTTAAAATGGTAACTTGATTTTTGGGAAAAGGGAAGTAACTCGTTTTCAAATATTGAACTTCTTGTGGTGGAAAAACATAAGTGACTTGTTTATAAAAGGTAGGAGTACCTTGATCCTAAAGGGGTTAAGTACTTGGGTTTTAAATGGTATACTTGACATTGTGTTAAGAAATATTTATAGTAGCTTGAGTTGTGTGTAACGGGCCTATGCTTGTAGTGATAGCTTCTGTGTGCAAGTGTTGTATTTATGTGCTACCGCACCTCTCGTTGGAGG
Source organism: Przewalskia tangutica (assembly GCA_029844215.1). Classification (NCBI taxonomy): domain Eukaryota; kingdom Viridiplantae; phylum Streptophyta; class Magnoliopsida; order Solanales; family Solanaceae; genus Przewalskia; species Przewalskia tangutica. Next base: position 14,972,766 of record CM056738.1, read on the forward strand.
GCCGGCTATCTGGTTGACTGATGGACATACCGACACGTTGGGTAGCCCACGGGTGTGCTTCCATTAGGGGTGTTGTTATTGTTATTTGATTGGACATACTGACACGTTGGGTAGCCCACGGGTATGCTTCCACGGTGAGTATTCTCTTGTTAGTTGTTTGGACATACCGACACGTTGGGTAGCCCACGGGTATGCTTCCAGAAGGATTGTTATCTGGGTATCTCCTTGGGCATACCGACACGTTGGATGGTCCACGGTATGGGCCCACCAGGGCGGTTCCAGGCCATGCTTATACCGAGGTGAGATGCGGCACGCGCCTTTGGCGCGTTAAATTCGGGTTGTATTTGAGTGATGATTTCACGCATGAGTCCCATCTTGTCACGATCGCTTTTAAGTTGTGGTGTTGTAATTTGGTTATCATACATGTCTCCCGCTTTATATAGACTATTATGATTTCACTTACTGATTTTACGATTCACATACTTGGTACTGTTGCGACCTCTTGAGGCCGCGTTCACGCCGCAGTTGAGGTACATAGCTTGGTCGATCCACTCTCTTAGGATCGCTTGTCGGTTCTCGAAAGCTCCATATCTCCTAAGCTTGTCCGTGGTACGTTCCTCAAGTAGTAGATTTTTGTATATTCAGGGCATGGCGGGCCCTGTCCCGTCATTTGGGTTTCAAATTCAGAGGTGCAGAAGATCACAAGTGTGCTCAGGTTTGTAAGAATGCTCAAGTTTTATATTATGTACAAAAGGTAACCGTTGGGTTAACCTGCTTTCTTATTTCACTGTTTTATATGTTTAAGTTTTTATTTCCGCTGGTTTTCTCTGATGTTGTATCACTAGGGTGCCCGGGGTAAGGCACCAGTCACGGGCCCGGGTTCGGGTCGTGACACTTACCCTGCAATTCAAAGTAACACCACAATATTCCAAGTGCAATCACATTATAACGTAATAAGCATATTGCAAAAACATATCAGGTTACAACACTTTTAAATATGCAACAACTCCTCATAGGAAATTCTCGGTTTAACTAACACTTCATTTTATCTCGTATTATACGTTAAGACATTCCCCTGCATTTCCATATGTTTATTACATTTATATATTTGTGAACGCGTATTCACTTTTCATATTTATATATAGGTGAACATGTATTCATCTTTCATATTTGTTGCGGCGTGCAACCCGATCCATTATATTTACGTATTTGTGAACACGTATTCACTTTACGTTTTGTTGCGGCGTGCAACCCGATCCATTATGTTTACGTATTTGTGAACGCGTGTTCACTTTACGTTTTGTTGCGGCGTGCAACCCGATCCATTATATTTACGTATTTGTGAACACGTATTCACTTTACGTTTTGTTGCGGCGTGCAACCCGACCCATTATGTTTATATTTATATATTTATGTGAACACGTATTCACTTTTCATATTTTTCAGAAGATCGAATAAATATTATTCTCTTTCCCAACATTCTGTCATTCATACTTGTAACGATTATAACTTTTTAACCATAACTCCAACTAAGGTGTTTCTCAAGCGGAAACTAAGGTAAGACGGGATCTTTCACTGTACCAAATTTCATTTAAAACTACTTTGGGTAACTAACACAAATTTATCCTCAAAACAGCCATATGAGATTTGTTTCGGCAGAATTTTTATTAAACAGAACTCAATCTTAGAATAGTCATAACTCATAATCTGTAAACCCGTTCAAGCCCCATAAAATCTCAAAACGACGAGAACAGAGAGATACACGTCTCCATGTGAACCATCCTTTCATATTCCGTACCATTTGGTACAGTTTTACACTTTTATTCGCTGCCCTTCCTGGATCTCGATAGATCCGAGGCAGAAACTTTAAATAGCGATAACTCTCAATCCGTAAGTTGGATAGACCCCCGTAAGGTCTCAAAATGTCCACAACAAAGAGATCTAGAATTTTAATTTAGCAACAATTTTCATATTCCCCACAGATTAGTACAGTTTTACGTTTCAATGTCCTGCCCTTCTGGATTCCGATGAATCCGAGGCAGCAACTTCAAACTACAATAACTCTCAACTCGTAAGTCCGTTTTAATAAATCTTTATCTATATCTGTCCGTAACAGAGATATTTACAACCATGTAAATTTTCATATAATTCTAATAAGTAAAACTCAATAAAAACAGTCTGTAATTATGTCTTTCCGAATTTCGGCCAAATCTAAGGCAGGAACTTTGAACTATGATAACTTTCAAACCGTATGTCCATTTTACCTCATTTTTGGTTCTATATGATCATAATAGAGAGGTGTACCACTCTTCCGCATTTCATCAAATTCTAACAATTATAACTCAGTGAAAACAATTCGTAAAGTTCATGATGCAACTAGTTGTCTAAACAATCAAAAGCTCAATATTTCTTTTCAACACTCAATTCTTATTCTAACATGTATTGAACTTAAAATAAAGGATGTTACCAAGAATTTCTGAGTGAGAAAACTCACCTTGTAAGTGTGAAGATTGTTATTCGGTTGCTACAAGGGACCATTGCTCCCTAGTATTTCTTTTATTGTTGTTCTTCTTACTTTCTTGTTTTTTTTCCAGAATTTTCCTCTTCTTGTTCACTTGTTTTTTTCTGATTTTCTAACTTTTATGTTATGTACTATTTTGTGTGTAAATACAATGTATAAGTGGAGGTGATTATATAACTTATGGGAGGGGGAAAGCCAAGAGATTGAAGGGAAATGAAGGGGGGGAGGGGTGGGACGTGCACATCTTGTTAATGTGCAGATTTTTTTTTTGTTTTCTTTTGTTTTTTTTTGTTTTCTTATTTTCATTTTATCTATCTATTTATCCAACTTTAACACTAACTCTATCCTATGCAATTTATTCTTTGTTTTCTTATATATATATATATATATTTATTAACCCAACCACACTATATATTACTATTTTTTTTCCCGGATTTTACAGAAGCTGCAGACTATGAGACAATAGCGCTGACAGAGGAGTGCAGTGCTATCTTGCAGAAGAAACTGCCCCCGAAGTTGAAAGATCCAGGGAGTTTCACCTTACTTTGCACTATAGAGAAGGTGACATGTAAGCATGCCTTGTGTTATTTGGGGGCAGGTGTCAACCTTATGCCCCTATCTATGTTTAAAAAGCTTTGTTTGGGGGAAGCAAGGCTAACAACAGTCCACTTGCAACTAGCTGATCGCTCTATTGTGCACCCTAGAGGAATAATTGAAGATATGTTGGTAAAGGTGGGCAAATTCATCTTGTCTGCTGACTTCCTCATTCTTGATATGGAGGAAGATGAGATGATACCAATGATTCTTGGGAGACCATTCCTAGCCACAGGGAGGGCATTGATTGATGTTGAAAAATGAGAGCTAAACCTCAGAATTCAAGGTGAATAGATGACCTTCAAAGTGTTCAAGCCACCACCTGAGCCAGAGATGACCTTCAAAGTTTTCAAGTCACCCTCTGAACCTCAAGTCATCGATAGATGTTATGCTATCAGTATAGTTTAAAAGGTCGGGTTGCATAACAGCCTCACAAGTACTGATGCTCATGGGGTACCATTAAAGAAAAGTGTGGAACCGGAGAGTAAGACCAAGGAAATGACGAATGTTGAAAAGAGAATGAATCCTCCCGAAATTAATTCTGTGAAAAAGAAGAGGAGAAGGAGAAAGAGAATGATCCTGAGATGGATATGTGGAGGGGATACTCTACCCCCATGATTTAGTAAGTGAATTGCGTCCGGCTAAAAGACGTTAAAGACAGTGCTACTTGGGAGGCAACCCAATGTTTTATTATGTTATTTCAATTTTTATTTTAGGTTGCTTTATATTGACTTGAACAGTCTCACGATCTGGTATGTTGAGTGTTTGTGGATGACAGATAAAAGCAGTGATTGAGAAAAATGCATAACGAGAAACAACTGGCACAGCGCCGCGACGCCGAAATGTAGGGCCGCGACTCCAGAATTTCAGAGAATAATTCCCGTCAACAGCGCTGCGGCGGCAACAATAAGGGTCGCGACGCCAAAAGTTCAGAAGGTCCCAGGCTGTGCAATTTCAAAAATTATTCCCCCAGACCTCCGTTGTGACCGTTGTTTTGTGTCTGTAAGTTGTCCCTTCAATTTTCAGTCTTTACACATTAGGAACAATGTGTCAATCAAGTTTGGGGGATCTTACTTTGTCTTTTGTTTTGAGTATTTTCGTTGTCCTTTTGGTTGTTTGTTTATGTGTTTTTGAGTCGTAATTTTTTTTATGGATCAAGCATGTTGTAGTTGCTGAAGATATCTAACGGATTAAGTGGAATAATGTAATGGAATAGAAATCAAAAATCTGTGTGCTTAAGATAGATATGCCAAAAAATAATGACATCTAATTATTTGAGATATTTGTGCTTAGCCTATGTGTGTTAGTTATGGAAAGAAATATTGAAAAAATGTAAAAAATCTGTTTGTTTGTTATTTGAGGCGAAATAGTTGAGATGTACATATTTAGGAAGATGATTCAGACATTTCTTTGATATCCCTTCTTACCATTCATTACCTACCCTAACATAAATTGTATCACTAGTCCACCCCTTTGAGCCTAAAATAATATCTTTATTTGACACCGTATGATTTCTTAAGTTGTGTCATAAGTCAAAAGTTGAAAATTCTTGGGATGAAAAGTGTTGAAGAAAGCAATAAAAAGAGAGTGAAAATTTGATGCACCCCAATGCAAAATATGTAAAAGTCTAAGTTTGGGGTGCTTGTTATTTATAATGTGTCTCATTCGCTCAAAAAAAAGAGGGGATAAAATAGGTATGAGACTGAAAAGAAAATCACAAGAAGGAAAAAATGAGTTGAATGAAAAAAATGTTTATGGTACGTAATTTGAGCCTAAATGCCTACTTTTATCTACCCCTGCCTAAGCCTACATTACAACCCTTGAAAGTCCTGACGATCTCTAATGTGTATGTCTATGATTAGTGGAGAATAACAAGTAAATAGATCTATAACATTTTGGGAAATATGGAATGAAATTGACATGCATAGGTTAGGTGTTTATGTTTCCATTGATTATGATACAATTGAATTTGCGAAAATTTAACTTGAAATTCTAGATTGCTAAGAATTCATGTTATGTATGTTCTAACATATTATCCCAACTGACATTCATACTTTTCTAAGTAACTTTGATGCAGCTACTTGATCAGAGTCTTTGAGTCCTTTTCTTGTGTTTTTTTTTATTTTGTTTGATCTTTACTCGAGGGCGAGAAAAGGTTAAGTTTGAGGGTATTTGTTAGGCATATTTTGTATACACTTTTTGAGTCATTTTTAGTTAGTATTTTACTCATTTCGTTTGTGTTTAGTATAGTATTAGGTCTGTTTTTCTTTCTTTTGAGTCACATCGGTTCCAAATGGAGAAATGTCAAAAAGAAGATGAAATGCGATTAATTGAGATGGAAATTGCACACTAAAAGGTCCAAGAAATGAAGCCTAAGAAGTCCAGAGAAGTATAAAAGAAACCAGATGAAGTCCGGACGAGAAAATGATGAAAAACCGAAAAACGCAGGAGGTCGCGCGCGCGACTGAACGTGCGTGCTCGATTTGTTCTCGGTTTTCAGTAGCGACGCCAGCCGCGGGCGGCCGCGATGCACGTTTTTCCAGATCCGAGGCGAAATTGGCCAGGGGCAGAAGGGTCCAGGGCACACGATTTTTGCAGCATATTTAAACCCTTGAGACAGATTTTATAATGGACACACCTCATATATCATAACACACATCACAAGACAAGAATTGGAAAACACAATTGGAGACTACATTCAAGTTCTTTTCCTTTCTTTATTTCAATTCAGTTTATGTTGGATTTTGTATTAGTTCCTGACATGACAATGTTTAGGAGCTAATTACGTTAGTAGGGTTTTTCAATTGAATCTTCTTGAAACTCTTTCATATAGTTAATACATAGTTATTGATTTCTTCTTCAGCAGATTAAGATCTATTCAATATTATTTTAATTGCTTGATAATTAACTGGTCATTAATTGTCATCACTTATATGATTTCGAATCGAGATCCGAGAGGGGAGATTTGAATATGCCGTAGTTGTCTAGACATAGGTTAAAATCCTGGACGAAAGTACCTCGATACTTGTGTAGTATTTAAGGTTATTGTTTTTAATCCTCCTGTGTGGTAAAATCTATCATAGAAATATAAAAGGTTTCTGCACAAGATTGAACTCTCGTATGTCCTAACTGGAATATGATGAAAGATTAGTTAACATGTTATCTTAATAAGAAGAAGAATCATTAGTATTGCATTAACACGTGAAAGAGTGGATAGTTGAGGAGATTGGAAGCCCTATTTCCACTATAACTGATTTAAACCAAAGCTTACTTAGTTTAACTCTTGCAGTTACTCTAGCTAGTAGTGTTAGATAAAAAAACTCAAACAAACTATCGTTAGCCAAATAGATAACATAGAGTAGATGTTCGGTAATTGAAAACCAGTTTCTGTGGATGATATTCGATCTTACATACTATATTACTTGTAATGATACGTACACTTGCGTAAGCAATTGGAAATCGCTAACAGTTGTGTATGGAATTGCGCCTCTTGTGAATGGATTGTATACATTAAACTGCCACAGGGAAATTTTTAATGTACAAAATAAAAGGGCTAAGTTAAATGAAATAAATTCTACCTACTTATGGCATTACAGACTTGGTCATATCAATAAAACAAGGGTAGAACGGTTGAGAAAATTAAATTACATCGAACCATTTGACTTACAATCTTATGGTAACTGTGAATCCTGTTTGAAGGGTAAGATGACCATTAAACCTCTTTCTGGAAAGGGGATCCGTGTCAAATAAGTGCTTGAGTTGGTACATACGGACGTATGTTGACCATTTTCAACTCAAGCTAGAGAAGGTTTCTCGTACTTAATCACTTTCACAGATAACTTATCAAGGTATTTATATGTGTATCTTATGAGACACAAATCCGAGGCCTTCGAGAAGTTTAGGGGGTTTAAGTGTGAAGTTGAGAAACAACTCTCAAAGAGTATCAAGACTCTCCGATCTGATCGAGGGGGTGAATACTTGAGTAAAGAATTTCTTAACTACTTAAAGTTTCATGGAGTTCATTCTGAATGGACACCTCCTGGAACACCACAGATGGATGGTGTTGCCGAGAGGAGAGACCGAACATTACTTGATATGGTTCGTTCCATGATGAGCTTTTCAGCTCTTCCTACATACCTTTGGGGATACGCTATACAAACCTCAATATATGTTCTGAACAGAGTTCCTTCGAAATCAGTTGAAAAGATGCCATATGAAGTATGGTGTGGCAAGATGCCATCACTTAGACACATGAGGCCATGGGGTGTCCTGCATATGTCAAGAAGTTGATCACTGATAAGTTGGAGTCTAGAAGTGAGAAATGTTACTTCGTTGGGTATCCAAAGAAAACTAAGGGATACTACTTCTATCTTCCTGGAGAACATAAAATAATTGTTTCCAGGAACGCAACTTTTCTTGAAGAAGAATATGTCTACAAGGAAGAGGATTACACAGAGATTGAACTTGAAGAAATTCAAGAAAAAAGTAACATAGAGGTTGAAAACTTACCGAGTGAACAAGGCAAGGATTCAGTGGGAGCTTATGGCGAAGATTGGGTATTTCGGATACTCCCTTCGGCCAGTGGGAGTGCTACGAGGAATGATGCAGAAATGCAAGATCCTCCGGCACAGACCTTGGGAGCTAGTGCAGGGACTGCACCTTCTCCCATTCAGGAAAGACATGAAAATGATATTCCTGAAAGCTCTAATGTTGGTGGATCAACCAACACACATGGACCTTCTCACAGTCAGAATATACCTGAAACTGGACTGCAAGACACTCAACTCTGTAGGTATGTTAGAACTCATCGTCCTCCGGAAAGACTAAATCTACTTGTGGAAACACAAAATGAGTTAGATATTCCATATGACAATGAACCTACAACATATAACGAAGCAATGCTAGACATTGATTCGAAGAGATGACAAGCAGCCATGAAATCCGAAATGGAATCTATGTATATCAATCAAGTATGGAACTTGGTTGATTTGCCGAGTGAGGTTAAACCCATAGGATGCAAATGGGTCTTCAAGAAGAAGATTAATGCATCTGGTAAGATTCAGACTTATAAAGCTAGACGAGTGGCTAAAGGTTTCACTCAGCTTCCCGGAGTGGATTATGATGAGACCTTTTCACCAGTTGCTAAGATTAAGTCTATTCGGATTTTGCTTGCGATAACTGCACATTATGACTATGATATTTGGAAGATGGACGTCAAAACTGCATTCCTCAATTGTGATCTAATTGAGGAAGTGTATATGAAACAACCCAAGGGTTTTTCATGTGAGTCCAGACCAAATGATGTGTGCAGGCTACAGAAGTCCATTTATGGACTTAAGCAAGCCTCTAGGAGTTGGAACATTTTCTTTGACAAGGCTATCAAGTCATTTGATTTTGTCAGAAGCAAAGAGGATTCTTGTGTTTATTTTAAACGCAAGGATGAGGGCATTGTCTTCATTATTATATATGTTGATGACATATTGATAATGGGAGACAATAGGGCCCTTATGCAGTCAGATAAGGATTGGTTGTCCAAGACCTTCATAATGAAGGATTTAGGTGAAGCCTGCAACATTCTGGGAATTAGGATCTACAGAGATATACCTAATAGATTATTGGGGTTGTCACAGTCAGTCTACATAGACAAAGTGCTTAGACGTTTTTCAATGAAAATTCCAAAAACGTCGGTCTTCCGATGGGTCAAGGCATCAAGTTATCTAAGAAGGGTTGCCCTTCTAAAGATGTAGAACTTGAGCGCATGAAGAGGACCACATATGCTTTATCTATAGGATCGATCATGTATTCCATGACCTGCACTAGGGCAGATGTGGTCTTTGCACTTAGTATGACTTGCAAGTTTCAGCAGAATTCTGGTGAGGATTACTGGAAGGCAGTCAATAGTATTCTCAAGTACCTCAGGCGTACTAAAGATTACTTCTTAGTCTATGGTGGAGTTGATGAGTTGGTTGCCACTGGGTATATCGATGCTAGTTTCCAGACAGATGTTGATAATTTCAAATGTCTGGCTACACGTTCATTTTCAACGGAGGAGAAGTGAGCTGGAAGAGTTTCAAAAAGGCTACTACTGCAGACTCGACTACTAAAGCGGAGTACATTGCTGGAGAGGAAGCTGCTAAGGAAGCTGTCACGATTTATGAGTTCCTGAAGGAGCTAGGGGTTGTTCCGAGTGCTAGTTGTCCAATAACAATTTATTGTGACAACACTGGTGCCATTGCACAGGCAAAGGAACCAAGATCAACGAACAAAAACAAAAATGTACCGAGAAAGTACCACATCCTGAGAGAGATGGTGGAAGCTGAAGATATCAAGATAGATTATATTCCCACAGAAAATAATCTTGCAGACCCGTTTACTAAATCATTAATCTTGGTTAAGCATAATTCTCATTTTGAGAATATGGGTATTAGATATGTTGGTGATTGGCTCTAGGCCAAGTCGGAGATTGAAAGTATATGTATGTCCTAGAGACAATCAGTATTAGGACACGTGTACTTTATTCAGATTCATATATATATTGATGATGATTAATATTATGACATTTGCATTTGTTGAATTATTAGTTGATTGTTTATAATATTCTATAAATGCATCCCTAGAGGTTACGTGGTTATTAATGGAGTGAGAATTAATATCATAGTGTGACACTCTTAAACCGCCTCGACTAATGATCATCGATATTGATATATCCGTGATATGTTATACGTCGATTTGTGATTTGCATCATATAATTTGGGATGTAGTATGTTTCACTTGCTACGAGTTATGACAACTCGTGATGGACATATGGATACTTGTTGGAGTATTGGTATACCCTGCTGATGTACTGTTTTGTTATATGTCTATATTTTCATCGGTGTGTGGGAGATAGTAGTCCTTAGACTTGAGGTCGATATCACCTTATTCACGGAATAATGTACTTTGATCTTGTCCTAAGCTCAAATGTCTTATAGGTTGAGACGCGACTTGTTTTGGGTACATTACAAAGTGGATTAAAGGTGGGTATTGATCCAAGATTAGAATTCATTCCTCGAATGCATCTTCGAGAGAGCACTCAGATTCTCATAAGATATTAGGTTGACTAAGACGTTGGCCAACGCAGTGGACATGTCTTTGATATGGTCCTGTTGTCAACTAATATAGATGAGTTATTATGATCAAGTCATTTGGATAGACACTTGACAAATCCTAAGTTTGATTGAGTGTGTCGTGAATGAAATGATTTTATTTTCCCACATAGAGGTTCAATTTACGTGCTTCGTGTAGCTAAACTTTACATATTGAGGTTCGTCTTCCAGCGCAGTCTAGGAGTTCCATGAAGATCCTAATGATATTAGTCAATATGTAGGGGCCTGAAGGGTAAACACTAAGTCAAATATTCCGTTGATTGAAGGATGTAATTGAAGAGATAATATATATATATATATATATATATATTCGGTTGATAACCGAGACATTAGAAATGAAAAAGAGTGCAGAAAATTGGGCAGGACCGTGGTGCCTTGATTCAGATCATGTGCCGACGCTGTTCCGACAAATCGGATTTCGATCTAGTCCGAATTTTTATCGGGCCCACGGAAACCCTAAGGCTCTTATTTTGTCCTATAAATAGGAGACCTCTCTTCCCATTTTACGACACCACATCTAAGTGAGATTATCTCTTCTAAAACTCTGCAGAAATCCCTAACATTTCTAAAGATAGAAATTACATCAAAGTTCTAAGAACTTAGAACTTGCAAATCAAGGGACTTTTGAGTGTGCACTCCGGACTACACAAAGCTTCGAGATTCAACAGCTTGGATTGCAATCTTCAAAATGTAAGTCTTCATTCGAAGTAGAAGACTTACATTTTGCTTTGCGATTATATTTTACATTACATATCATACTTCAGTTTGACTGTCGTCGGGTTTGAAACATAAATTTTCAAATTTCGCTGCGTGTACGAACCCGACGTAAACGTCTACACTGTCATCAAATTGAAGCTCACCATGACAATATCTAAGCTCACATGTACGGAATTGCTTGCAGCAGACACTTCGTGATGCGGAGATGAACCGACGGAGATATCTAAGATGGACCTCAGATGTCATCTTCATCGGTTGCTTTACCAATTTCGAGTTTTTGTTTTTGTTCTTTACTTTCTTTTTGCGATTCGGACGCCTTTTTACTGTTTGGATGTTTAATAATTAATAAAATTAGTCACTGGGTTCTAACCAGTGACCTTGCTTTAAAAAATGCTAAAATAAATCCAAATATTATTCATGAAAGAAATGGAGCACGAAACTTTGTTTTCACTTTTAGGTATCTAATAGTAGTTTAACTCGATTAATTAGGATTCAAACACCCCCTAGTTTTACTAAGAGATTTCATTCCTATAACCTAAATTAAAGATTTCTAGTTAGGTTTGAAATAATTCAACTATAAGACTATGTTTGAAATTTACTAAATGTGAAATAAATTAATCCTATTAATTATGACTCGAATAATTGAGGCCCCACACGTCGGAAATATGGTTTCCACACACGTGCACATAAAGTGTCAAGGATCGTAATTTCCTTAAATGGAAGATATATTGGTACGTATACGAATTGTTTGAGACATAAGAGAATGAGCGGTTATTGGCCAAATAACAATAGTTTTCACATTGGTAAACAAAGGGAAGACATGTGCAATGTGTTAAAAGATGAAACGAGTCATGAATCGGGCCGCGGCGACAAGGACCGTGGTGCTGGAGCGCCGCGGTGCCTTCATGCAGGGCCACGACGCCAAGTCCCTGAAGTTTCGACGCCACTCTGCAGGACTGCGACATTGCGCCTCTGAAGTTCTGGCGTCGCGGCGCCTCCTGAGGCGCCATTGTGCGTTCGATCCGTTGGAGAAGAATAAAAACTGACGTTTGAGCTGACTTTGGAGGATTAACTCTTCATTATTCTGATCTTGAATTCAGCACATTACTTGGCTGAATTGTAACCTCATACTAATGGTCATTACTTGGTCATTCAAAGCCATAAATTGGCTAGCTGGAGGGTCTTTTTCTCAACACTATAAAATGAGGCCTTTGGCTCATTTGCAAAACACACTTGACATTCACTAAACTATTCTCTGAAATTGTCTTCCTCTCTTGCAATCACAAACACTCAAAAATCTTTCTTTCAAAGCAAACACTTGAGTTTCCTTTACTCATTTGTTTGATTGTTGTTTTATCTTGGGAGATAAGTTGTCATTACAACCGTTGAAAGGATATACGGGACAATATTATCTTAAGGATAGATCAAGAATTTGGTCGACTTAGCAAACACTCATATTTGATCATTTCCAGATTTCTAACAAATAGTTGTTATTGTTATTTTTCCGTTCTACACATTACCACTCACAGACTATGGGTGTGTTTGTTATGGATCTTTTTTATATTTGGTTTATCAAAGATTTTGAAAAATATTTTTTTAAGAAACACATTTTCTTAAAAATGAAGAAAATGACTTCTAAAACACAAGTTTCATAAGTATCATTTTAAGTTTATTATCTTATCCCGCCTCTTAACGCCCCCAACATCACCCGCCCATCCCCACATTATCTTGATAGATTATATATAAATATTATTGAGAAAAATATATTTTTCTTACTTATAAACACTAAAAAACTAAATATGTAAAACCACTTATTTTTCAAAAGAATATTTCAATTGTACCTAACACTCATTATATCTGTGATGGTACAAAAGTATCAACCATAATAATTGTACCTCAATTTCAATTAAATTTGAGTTAATTGTATAAATTCTTGTCGCTTATGAAAGTACCCATATGGGGTAAATAAATCACGTTTAGTTGCCAAAATGTCCGTGATGGCTAAACGCAAAGTGCATGCACCACTTTAGCCGCCACTATGGTCCCATTCCAAGTTTTTTTTCTCGAATGTTCATATTTATGAATTATTTTAAAATACTATCTCTTTAATAAACAAAATGCTAGATCATTATTTGTAAAAATATAAATGTGTTTAATATGGCTGAAAATATTTTTCGAAAGATAAGTCAAATCTTTAATACAGTCAGAAAATATTTTTTCATCCGGCCTAGAGTTGGTTCGGGCAGAGGTATCCGATGGGTGGTGCGAGAGCTTGATCACAAGTTCGAAACTGTGGTAACGCCCGACCGCCGCCTTGGGGAATCACACACGGCTTGCCAAGTGTGGTTTAAGCGCCGACGTGGTTTGCGTGCTATGCGCGTCGATCGGTTTACCACATGCGCACTGAAGAGCAGCATCATGTGCCTTCACAAAAAAAAAAAAAAATTTAGAATGTTTTCCACCAACAAAGGAAAAATATTTTTCTTCCTAATACACAGAAGTCATTTTTTTCTACACCGATCTCAATTTTTTATTTTATGCTACAACTGGAACAACAATTAGATATTATTATAAAATTTTAATACTCAAAAGTTTCAGCAAAATATTATTCATTTAGTCGAGTAGAAGGTACATCGTGGAAATGGTCGAGGTACGCAAAGCTGCTCCAAATACTATGATTATAAAAATATTTGATTTACCAATATTATTTATCAATTTTTATAAATATTTTTTCTCTCAAAAATATTTTTACTAAGAATGGATGAAAGTATTTATTGTGATGGCACATGTTCTCTTTAAACAGAACAATGTGTAAACGTGTATAATAAGACATCCTACCATAATTAGAATATATTTCATATATTGTGTAAATATTTAGTGATATATAATTATGATAAATTATGATTCCTCTTGTAATTAGGATTAGAATTTCTATTATATTAAGAATGTATATTGTATATTATATATATTGATATTAATGAAAAAAAAATCTTAAGGAAGATTAATATATATATTGATATTAATGTAATGATGTAACCAAATGGAACTTTCAAATAATCGTATCTGTTTAATGATAATTTAACTTTTTGAAAACATTATGCATGCATCAAAGCTATGGTGATATTGTCACATTAACTTTCTAAAAATTAATTTCTTATATTTGTTAATTTAAATTATACCTGTCTAGGGCGGGTTGACCCGGAATTAGACTGGTCGACCCGGTACAAAATCCGGTCCGGACCGGTAAGCCTTACCGGATTGAGGGTTGATTTGGCCCCAATCCCAACCCGCACGGGTTACAGAGAAATCCGATAAGGACCCGGATCGGTTGAACCGGTAACGGGAAACCGATAACCTTACCGGTTAACCGGTCCGGACCGAACCGATAAGGTAAAAAATTAAAAAAAACAAAGGAATGTTGGCCCAACGGTAATATTACCGTTGGGGGGAGGCCTGGGGTGGGGCAACGGTCTTAAGACCGTTTTTGACATTTTTATTTTATTGTTTTTAAATTTTTTGTTAATTATATTTTTATCCTTTAAAAAATCTATAAATACTCTACATTTCTTCTCATTTTTATCACACAATTATTTCTACAATTCTCATACACTCTTAATTCTCATACACTCTTAATTCTCTATATTATCAATTCTCAAGTTATTATTATTATTATTATTATTATTATTAATTTTCAAAGTAGCAGACGCAAGACTTCAAGCTTCGAGTTTCAATTGAGTTCTGAATCCCGAAGTTTGGTACACTCGTTTCACTCTATTTATTTTATTAAATTATCATATTTATTTGTTGATTATTTAAATTAAATATTTTATAATGGATAAAGGTAAAACTATTTCAAGTGGTACAAAATCTAAATGTTATTCATCATCTAATCAAAATATAGATTATAATTAAATGGAAGAAGATTTTGAAATAGAAGATAATTATTATGATAATGCTCATATAGATAATATTGTTGAAACCGAAACTCATACATCTATTAGTGTGCCTTCTATCAATGTTAATACTGCTAGTCGTACACCTCCTTACCAGTAGTAAGGAGTAGGAGAATCAGAATAAGGAGTAAAGTGTGAAACTTTTATGATAGAATTGGGGACACTAATAGAGTTAGATGTAATATTTGTGGAGAAACTTATAAACATGGTAATGACGGGGGGACGGGCACTTTAGTAGGCATATACAGAGAGTTCATCCGACACACTGGTCAACAACAAATTAAGTATAAACTATAAAGATACAGTCACATTAACTTTCTAAAAATTAATTTCTTATATTTGTTAATTTAAATTATACCTGTCTAGGGCGGGTTGACCCGGAATTAGACTGGTCGACCCGGTATAAAATTCAGCCCGATCCAGACCGGTAAGCCTTACCAGATTGAGGGTTGATTTGGCCCCAATCCCAACCCGCACGGGTTACAGAGAAATCCGATAAGGACCCGGATCGGTTGAACCGGTAACGGGAAACCGATAACCTTACCGGTTAGCTAAGTCCGACCAACCGATAACGTAAAAAATTAAAAAAAACAAAGGAATGTTGGCCCAACGGTAATATTACCATTGGGGGGAGGCCTGGGGTGGGGCAACGGTCTTAAGACCGTTTTTGACATTTTTATTTTATTGTTTTTAAATTTTTTGTTAATTATATTTTTATCCTTTAAAAAATCTATAAATACTCTACATTTCTTCTCATTTTTATCACACAATTATTTCTACAATTCTCATACACTCTTAATTCTCATACACTCTTAATTTTCTATATTATCAATTCTCAAGTTATTATTATTATTATTATTATTATTATTATTATTAATTTTCAAAGTAGCAGACGCAAGACTTCAAGCTTCGAGTTTCAATTGAGTTCTGAATCCCGAAGTTTGGTACACTCGTTTCATTCTCTATTTATTTTATTAAATTGTCATATTTATTTGTTGATTATTTAAATTAAATATTTTATAATGGATAAAGGTAAAACTATTTCCAAGTGATACAAAATCTAAATGTTCTTCATCATCTAATCAAAATATAGATTATAATCAAATTGAAGAAGATTTTGAAATAGAAGATAATTATTATGATAATGCTCATATAGATAATATTGTTGAAACCGAAACTCATACACCTATTAGTGTGCCTTCTATCAATGTTAGTACTGCTAGTCGTACACCTCCTTACCAGTAGTAAGGAGTAGGAGAATCAGAATAAGGAGTAAAGTGTGAAACTTTTATGATAGAATTGGGGACACTAATAGAGTTAGATGTAATATTTGTGGAGAAACTTATAAACATGGTAATGACGGGGGACGGGCACTTTAGTAGGCATATACAGAGAGTTCATCCGACACACTGGTCAACAACAAATTAAGTATAAACTATAAAGATACAGTTACATTATTTGATAATTGATAATTGAACAACTCTGCTACTAATCTTCGTTCTAGTTTTGCTTCTGTTCTGTGTCTACATCTGCAAGATTCAATGAAGACGATGATAATGATTCTAGATTCTAGATATATGAAGCACTTTTACAACTGCACAAGTTGCGGCGGAACCGTGGAAACGGAACTGGAATTTCAACTCCAGATTTAGAAGCTATGGACTATGGAGCATCACCAATTCAATCAACCTATAAATTTCGAAGAACTTTGTAAAAGGATGCATAATATGTAAATAAATTATTATTATTTCATTATGTACTCTTATTAACATTATGAATAATGAAAGTTTGAAAGTTTACATCTTATCATTAGTTTTTATTTTATTATCTCTTTAGTTATTATAGTCTACTAATTTAATAAATTAATAAATTTTTGGAATAGAAAAAAATTAGATAGTTTTATAACTACAATATAAACTATAAAGTATAAAGTTATAAACTATATTATATTATTATATTACATATTTAATTTGAATTTAATTTAATTTTTAAAATTTACAAAAAAAGAAAAACAAACAAAAAATAAAATCCGGACCGGTAGGCCCGGTTCAACCCGAACCCGCACGGGCCGATCGAAAATCCGATAATGAACCGGACCGGTAGGCCCGGTAAGCGATGTTGGGCCGTGCCGATCCGAAACGGTTCAACCTTGAACTGCTATCGATCCGATCCGGGTTGATCCGTTAGACAGGTATAATTTAAATTCATTTAATAACATCTTGTGTTTCAACTACGAGGATCATGGTCAAGTTTAGGCTGAATTTTTATTAAAATAAAAACCAAAGCAATTTAATCGGGTTTTAAATTATTAAAATCAAACCTGTTTATCGATTTCGTTATTATCGGTTGGTTTGATATTTTGTCAGCTTTTCATAAAGCTATTGATATTTTCTCTTTTTCTCTTACGACTAAAAAGGAACTTCTATCATTTCTAACTTATAATCTATTATTATCATTTTATTTAACTATAATTTCTTAGGGTTATAGAGAAAATATCTTAAGATCTATGAGCTTTAATCAAATGAATAAGAAACACAAAAAGAAAAATCTGATATTTTATTTCTTAATAAATGGGTTTGGATTTATGATTTTATTTTAAGAAATGGGCTTAAGACCGAAGTCTATTAACCTATTCGAGATACAATTAATGATAAAAATAAAATTTAGATAAAAAAATCTACAAAATAGTAATAATTATTTATGAAAATTAATATATTGTGTATAGTTAAAAATTCTGTATATAATTGATCAGTTTAGTCAGTATTTTATTTGATTATTTTTAATAAAATCAAAACAAACTAATTATTGTTAGACTTCTAAAATTTAAAACCAAATTAAATTCAAACAAATTCCGATTTATTTAATCGATTTACTCCCTCAATCCCAATTTATATGATATTCTTTTCTTTTTAGTCAGTCTAAAAAATAATGACACATTTCTATATTTAGTAACAATTCAACTTTAAATTTATCTTTATACCCTTAATGAAATGATTTCTAGCCACACAAATTTCTATGGATTATTTTAGACCACAAATTTAAAAAAATTCCTTATTTTTTAAAATTTATATCAAGTCAAAGACTTTCATATAAAATGGAACGAAGAAAATAATTCATTTTCGATTTTCATCGATTTTTCATCAAACCGTAAACACCCCTAGTTTCAACACATCAACTTTCGGTTGACCTTCCAACAACGGTGAAATGCCCTTGTTTTACATGATATAGTTAAGCCAAGTTTTAACTTTTATTTTAGGGAAAATCTTGATTTCATCACTACCTTCCAAAACCGTGCACTTGCTTAAGTTATGTTTAACGTAAAGTAAGCCTCCTCCATAGACCAAATTCATATGTAATGACTTCATCAATTGTTACTTGCACATAAATTCTAAAGCACAATTGATAGGCCGCTGCCTCTCTTGTAGTTGTAGGGGCAGGTCCTTTCCACTTGTCCTGCTCCTCCTCTACCATTTTTTGTTTTCTGCCAAATCTGACCATAATTTGTGCTTTCTTTACTTCTTTATTTTTTGTGTTTTCTATGCTATTTTTTTCAACACATGTCTTATCGATTATGCCGTCTTTGGATCCGTGCGAGGTGTGCTACCGCACAGGGTTTTAGAAAAATTAAAAAAAATTAGGGCCTTTTTTCATTTTTTATTAAGTACTATTAGCCAAAATTTACTGTAAAGACTCATAATTCGCAGATTTTAGCTCAACTAAGGGTTCACTTTTACTTTTACGAATTAGAACATGACTCCCAAAATGTTTGAGACGGGTCTGCTTATCGGTGTCGGCTAACAAATCCAGTGCACAACAGACATTTGGATAGGGCAGAGCTAGAGTGTCGGTTACAATTGATTCAGCCGAACTCAATAGTTTTGGTTATATATAACTTCAAAAGATTAGAATATAAAATCTATCAGCTTCAAATTCTGACTCCGCCTCTGATTAGGACATTATAGTTGAAGTTGAAGTTAAACGTAAAAAAAAAATTGAAGTTGTGTTAATATGAAATTCTCTTATTTTTTAATTAACATTTGTTAGAAGAAATTAGTATCTTACTTTGAAATATACCTTCAAATCAGTATTTCGATCAATATCTCATTAAGACCTAAATATTAAAATTCAATGTTTGCAAAAACTATGCAAAAAAAATTCAGCATTCGAAATACTAAAACTATATTTTACAGCAAGTACTAAGGGCCCGTTCGAAAACAAGAACAAGACACTTGAAAAGGGTTAGGCTTGGGTTGAAGTCGTTGGCCCAACCCATCTCTAAATCTCAACAGTACAGAGAGGCGAAGTGGTATTGGTGCTTTGGCAATTGACAGATTCTCAAATGGTGGGAGTTTTATAGCTTGTTTGATCAATTTCTAGTGAAGTAAAAAATGTTTATTTTAGAGTAGAGGTATTTGATCTAGATTTTAGGTAAAAAAAAAACTAAACACTTTTGAGGGATAGTATAAGTTAATTTTCAGAAGCTGCAAAAAGTTTTTTTTTTTCCGAAAGCATTTTTGGGACCTTGAGTAAAAATGATTTCTTAGTTTTATATGTGAATGATATTTGATTGCACTCAATGATAAAGAAATGCTATATGAAGTGAAACAATTTTTCTCTAGAAATTTTGATATGAAAGACATGAGTGTCTTATGTCATTAACATTAAGATTCATCGAGATAGACATCAAGGTATCTTAGGTCTATCTTAAGAAACCTACATCAATAAAAATATTAGAAAGGCTTCGGATAAAAGATTGTTCACCAAATGTAGCTTCCATTGTGAAGGGTGACATGTTTAATTTGAATTAGTGCCAGAAGAACGATCTTGAAAGAAAACAAATGAAAGATATTTCATACGCTTTTGTTGGTGGAAGTTTGATGTATGCTCAGATTTGTACAAGACCTGACATTGCATTTGATGTTGTAATAATGGAAAGTACCAGAGTAACTCAGGTCTTGACCACTGGAGAGCTGCAAAGAAAGTCTTAAGATATCTTCAAAGGACAAAAAACTACATACTTATGTACGAACAATCAAATGATTTAAAAGTGATTGACTACTCTGATTCAGACTTTGTTGGCTTTGTTAATTCACGCAAATCAACATCAAGATACATTTTTATGTTGACTGGTGGAGTTATATCTTGGAGAAGTGCCAAACAAACTCTAATTACTACTTTCACTATTGAGGTTGAGTTCGTTTCTTATTTTGAGGCTACTCACATAGTGTTTGGTTGAAGAGTTTTAGTTTTGGGCTTAGAATTGTCGACTCTATCTCCAAGCCATTAAGGTTATATTGTGACAATTTAGTTGCTGTTTTATGGCTAAGAATAACAAAAGTGATAGTCGAAGCAAGCATATTGACATCAAGTATCTAACCATAAGAGAACGTGTTAAAGATAAGAAAGATCTTTTAACTAAATTTAAGGATCATGTAGTCACAATGGGACTTAGTTTCACTTCATAAACATTCGTTGTAATAACGAATGTTTATAAAACTCTATTTTATATGATATTTCTCATTTTTATTACTATGTTCACATTCAGTTTATTCTGAGCAATATCACTAAAGTTTGGACGTAAAATAAATATTGGGTTTATTCATTAAATAATATGGGCCAAGGCTTAAAGACATAACACATTGTGATACATGAAAAATATTACTCTCTTAGAGAAACTATAACCGTTATTCATGAGTTATGATTCTTTTTAAGTAGGAACTTTAGAAAAAAAGTTTGAAGTCAAATATAGTCTAAACTTATTCTATTTGTCCTCATTTAATATTTCAACAATTTCAATTGAATAGAAAGTGATTTCATCTTTAATAAAGATCTGTAAGACCCGAGTTATCGTCATTGAGACCGGTTTATCAAGTACCGAATATCTAATCTATAGTATCTATTTGGTTACCGTTCTTTTGTTTGGTGATTATAACTAAGAATTAATACTAAGTTATTTGCAGAAAATAAACTAAAGTGATGATACTTAGGGTTTAAAAACAGTTATGAGGGAAATAGGACTATCCACTTTTTCGTGTTAATGCAATGTTAATGATTCTTCTTCTTATTAAGATGTTAACTAATTTTTCTTATATTACATATAAAAACTCAACCTTATCACGAAACTTTCTATATTTCTATGATAGATTTTACAAAGATTAAGAACAATAATCTTAAATACTACACAAGTATCGCACTATTTTAACCTATGTCTAGACAACTACAACATATTCAAATCTCGGATCTCGATTCGAAATCATATAAGTTATGACAATTAATGGTCAGTTAATTATCAAGCAATCATAACAATATTGAATATATCTTAATATAACTGAAGAAGAAATCAATAACTATGCTTTAACTATATGAAAGAGTTTCAAGAAGATTCGACGGAAAAAACCCCCTAATAAAGTAATTAGCTCCTAGACATTGTCATGCTAAGAACTAATTTACAATCCAACATAAACTGAAATTAAAATAAAGGAAAGAAAAGAACTTGAACAATTTGATGTCTCCAATTGTGTCGCTTGTAGCCTCATTTTCCTCTCCAAAGTATGATATAGAATGAATGAAATAAGATTTTATACCGAGAAAAATTGCATTAAACAATCAAGCAAAATCGAGGATTTCTTTCGTGCGCTTCCGGGAGTTCTCTTTTAATGTGCAATTTCATCCTCAAAAGTAGTATCTTCTCCTTTATTCGAAAGAAAACACACCTAACACTATACTAAACGCAAATAAACTTACAAATTAGTAAAACACTAAACAAAAATAAAAATAAAGACTCATGAAATGGATCAAAAATCATGAATGAAATGAGATAATATGTTAGAACATATATAGCAATGAATTTTCAAAGAATCTAGAATTTCAAGTTAGATATTTCGCAAATTCACTTAGATCATAATCAAATTTCATTTCATCTTTTCCAAAATTCTATAGACTTGTTTACTTGTTATTCTCCACTAATCATAGACATACATAGTTACCAATTGTCCTAATGGTCGTTACCCTGCGGTCGGATACCCCTGACATTTCTGACCCTAACCAACCTTAATTCGGTCCGGAGTAAAAGCTCAAAAAAATACCCGACCGAGCAAAAAGTTCTGACCGATAACCCAAATTAATAAAACTTTAAATGGTCATAACTGACCTAATGTTTTTGATTTCGCGTATTTTTCGAAATTTCTCAAAAAATATCCTTCTACAATCAATTTCACTTTTACCCAAATGTTACTATGTGCCCATTTTCAAATCTAAATATTTATACAATATATTTCAACGTAAAAATTTTGTGGTAATGTGTAAATTAATTTATTTTAAAAAAAAACGAATTTCAAAATCTAGAAAAAGACCGGACGGTTGAGGTTTCGATTAAAGGGGATCGATCTCGCTCGATCTCGAAACCTTATCAAACACCGCCGCCTGAGATCGTCCTGGTCTAAGCTTTCTGGAAATGGATACCTTAATTCGACCTGGTTTGTTGATATGAGATACACAAGATATTGCACCATCCTCCACTTTTTGGTAATGTATGAACTTAGGCAGCAGTAGGTAAAAGTAGGCATTTAGGCTCAATACGCACTATAAGCATTTTTCATTCAACTTCTTTTCCTTCTTTTGACTTTCTTTTTAATCTCATACTTATTTTCTCGTATATTTTTTCATCAAATTTTCATTCTCTTTTTATTTCTTTTTCAACACTTTTCATTCCAATAATTTTCTATTATTACTTATGGCACAACAGATGAATCATAGAGTGTCAAACAAAGATATTATTTGGTTATCAAAGAATGTCTGAATCATTTCCCTAAACATGTATATCTTAATTATTTTGCCTCAAATAACAAGCAAACAAGTGTTCTAGACATTTTTTCAACCTTTCTTTCCATAACTGACACACATAGACTAAGCACAAATATCCCAAATAATTAGATGTCATGAATTTTTGGCATATCTAACTTAAGCACACAGATTTGTTTGATTTCAATTCCATTACATTATTCCATTTAATCTACGCAATATCTTCAGCCACTATAACATACATGATCCATAAAAAGAATTATGACTCACAAACACATAAAACAAACAAAAAAGACAATCCACTACTAAAGAATTTGGCTTGGGTAACACCACTTACATATCACTTATAATAAGCGCTATCTAAGTATTCACTTGCATATCTCTTTTTTAAATTTTCAAATTAAAAAGCTTTTAATTTGTGTTACCTAATTATATTATCCATATAAAAATATTAATATTCTCACTTAGATAGCACTTTAAGATTTAAAGAAATACAAAACGCAATAATCGATCCCAATTCATTCAAAACCCTAAATTAAACTTGTATACCAATTCCATCTAAGCATAATTCTTTTATCGTATTCTCCATTATTAACCCGTAATACCAATTTAGTTTGCAAGAGTTGAGTTAGTGAATTGTGTATGTTTCAATCTTTGTGTTCAATAGAGTTTTCAAGAGTTTGAAGTGTATATTTGTTTGAGAAATAATACTTTCCATCATTATATTTAGCCTCAATTTTGAGTTTATGATTGAAGTGTATATTGATAATTGTGAAGAACGAAACCCATTTAGCCTCAATTTCCAGATTATGATTGAATATTTGATGATTTAATTTTGTATCTTATTTTATTAATTATTAATGAATGGGATCTTGATTTTTGTAGATTTTCAAAAATTTGAAAGATAAATTGCTTGGATTGCATTAAGCTATTATTGTACATTCAAGTTAATTTATCTTTATTATACTTTATACGAGGGAAGTCGTGTCTTGAGACTTCATATGTGTTTAAGATTCTTATAGATAAGACTTCAAATATGCTTTAAATTCATTATCTTTTTATCGATTTTTGTAGTATTGTTCTTGAGATCGATTATCCGAAAAGTATAAGAAAGGGGTGGAGGTTTTGTGCTCACGCAACCAAAAATGCTAAAAATCCATTGTACATTAAATGTCAAAAATGTCTTAATGTAAAGGAGGTTAGTGGTCAAATGAGCATTTAATGGACATAACATATAAGGTTTGGACATATCACGGTGAGAGAAAAGACAAAGGTAGTTCAAGTGTAAAAACATAGTTCATTTAGTCAATCTTTGAGTTTACAAATATAATGAACACAAGTAATATGAGAGATAGTAATGATAAATCATGAAGAATTTGTTGTCAATGAAAGGATCATATGACTGTGTTGATTTTGTACAACTTAAAAGCTAGTCACAATGTGCTCCAAGTAAAACATATGATGCTAAACAATTGCTCAACTGGATGATTGTATTTTATTTATAAGAAAAACAAATTCCCGGCCAAATCTATGTGGTACTTTCCTATAATTCCTAGATTTATGAGGTTGTATAGTAGCGCAGAAGATGCTAAATGCTTGACATATCATCATGGTGAAAGAATTAATGATGGAATTTAAGACACCCAGCTGATTCGCCTCAATGGAAGACATTTGATAACAAATATTCAGAATTTGGCAAGAAATCAAATGGAATGAACCTCATGATCTCCAGTACTTCCCATTACACATGGCGTAGTTTTGATGATCTATAACGCGCAAGTATATGATGTTGTCTATTTTGATATATATTGATATATATATTTGGCTCCTTTAATCGAGGACTTAAACGATGGAAGTAGAAATGCTAGTTTTAGATTGAAGGCTATGTTGTTTGGAACAATCAATGATTTCCCAGCTTATGACAAACTTTCTCGGATATAGTGTGAAGCGTGTGTGTCCGTGGTGTGCAACGACACCGATCATCTTCGGTTTTAGATCCAAATCATCGTTGATGTGAAAATATTGAGATACAATTTGATAAATACTTTACAAAGTCTATTCCACTAGAGGTTTTAAAAAAATCAATCTTTTTCAATTAGTTTATTGGAAGGATTTGTTTGTTAGGCATTTTATTGATGAGAAAAATGTTGGTACTAGTGTGATAAATACTTTGTTAGGTGACACATTAAAATCTAAAGATGGATTCACGAGAAATCACCTTTCTACATGCCCTCACACTTTGTCTAACAAAGTCTTATATCTTGGGCGGGTTGAAATTGATGAATTTAAAATCACATGATTATCTATTTAATATCATTACAAAGTTATGTTGGTAAGTATATCAAGTCTACAAAAAGTGATTGTAGAAACACTTTGTGAGCTTGAGATGTATTTCCTACCATCTTTCTTCGATATCATAATTAATTTGATTGTACATTTGGTTTTATAAGATAGATGTATGACATTCGGAAGGCTTAAGTTTTCAAATGTTATCTCATCAATGGATACATATTCTACTTTCTCTTAATGCCACCGCACTAAATCGACATACTTTGGACAAATCAAATCAATTTGTTTGATTGTAGTTGGGTTAGCATTTTCATGTTGAAAATTCTGGATTCATAAGGGTTGATTTAAAGAAGGTATTCATTTATTATGAGTGATCAACAAGTTCAATAATAGTTACCAAGTTACGATGATGAAAGTTCTCAACTCTTATATTCAAGATATGATCATGATGACGATGAATATGCAAATCCAGATTTAGTTAATGGAAGATAGCTAAAGCCAAGAAGAAAAGTATGTCTTTTTTCTATTATATATTTGTAAATGGTTTCATAAAATTAAGTTGTTTCTACTTGTTTGTGAATATAGAGTTCAATTATTTTATTAGCAACATTTTTTTGCGCCACGATTACAAGGAAGAGTGGAATATATTAATTGTATTTCAAGTTGCATTTCTTTTATGTATGCAAGTTTTGTTGTCTTATTCAATATGTTATTCCTTATTTTACTGGATCATGACTACTGAATCGCAGAGAAAAGGTCGTGCTCGAGGGGATGGTCAGGATGGTTCTAGAGGAGGTGAGACAGGGGGCTCCGGTGATACTAGTGGCATGTCTGAGGTTCATTCTCGAGGACTAGTCACTACGGTGAATATTAAGAAAAAAAGGGCCAGAGGTGATTTAATAAAGGTGAATTTTAATGAAATAGGCCAACCAATTGGCAAAGAGTCGATGACCCTAGCACATTTCGTTGGCTCTTGTTGTAGAAGAACTTTTCCAATTTCGATTACTGATTGGCGTAATAAAAATGTGTTGCCCCTGAAAGAACAATATTGGGATGAAGTCAAGGTATATTTTTTTAATTTAGTACTTTTTTTTAATGTAGTCTTTTTAAGTCTAAGCTATATGGTTGTAGTTAATATTGGCATATGTTGCAACAAGAAATATTTGGGTTGGATGAATCAAAAAAGAAATTGATTATTTCTCGTGCCGGTTACTTGCACAGAGTTTTTCGGGCAAGGTTGGGGAATATTGCAAGATATAGTGAGGGTAACTACTCGGATGAACCACCTTTCATATACTCGCAGTTGTCTTCTGTGTCTCTGTATTGGAAAAATTTCGTGAAACATTCATTGACTCTAGATTTTAAGGTAACGTCCGCGTTATTACATTACTTTCAATATGAGGATTACAATTTAAATCGACTAATGACAACTTTCAATTGGAGAAAAAAAGCAAAATACACAAAGTGAGAGTGGAATCAATGGAGGCGCGATATAGGAAAACATGTTTGGGTTATGCGCGGCTGAGAAAACAGATTGTATGTATTAATTATCTATAATAGTATTATATAACTTCATTTACAGAAGATATACAATTTAATTTTGTTCTCGAAATTTGCAGATTCAACAGAAAAAACGTGAAGGGAAAGTGGATCCTATAGTAACTCGCTTCGATACTTGGAAGTATGCGAGGATGAATGATGAGTACCAGATTGATGATCCTAGTTCTTTGAGAAGAGGATGCGGTAATATTCTTTGACAATTCATGTTACTTTTTTCCTACAATTTATGTGTTGTTGTTGTTTGCTGTTGTTGATGTCTTGTGAACATAGCAGTTGTTGTTGCTGTGAACACAACAACTGTTGTCTTGTTGTTCTTTATTCTTTGCGTTCTTTGCATTTCACATCTTGAGTCTGGGAAGAAGTTGTTCTTTGTCTTGTGAACACAATTGTTGTGTTCTTTGTCTTGTTGTTCCGGTGCAATTTCTTTGTGTTCACCGATGTTCTGTGAACACAAGTATTGTGATCTTTGTCTTGTTGTTCTTTGCTATTTGGTGCAACTGTTGTGTTGATGCAGCTGATGTTGCTGTGAACACATCAGCTATTGTGTTGATGTCTTACTGTTGCTGTGTTGGTGCAACTGCTGTGTTTGTTGTGATCATTTCTCTAATCAATGTTGTTTGTTTTAGGTTCGCATAGCAGAAGAGTTGAGAAAAGATGAGCTAAATGATATTGCAGTTGAAGACTTGCTTGATCGAGCAATTCCAATACAGTATTCTGGACGTGTGCGAGGATGTGGATTTGTGTTACTAAGAGATCTTTATCTTCGGTAGCTGAAGTGTCTGAATTGTCATAATTGAAAAGGCAATTCAATAAATTAGAGAAAGACATGATGAAGCTAAAGACTATCAATATATGGTGCCTTCTTGTGGTTCTAGTCATACGGATAATTTTGATGTGGAGAATGCCATGAATTCTAATGACGATGATGATGTTCCGGATGAGAATCTTCCTGAGGTATTTTAAGTGTTCATGTATGGCTAATAAATATATTTATTAAATGAAGACTTAACATATTGTTCATTGCTAGGGTCAGATTAAATGTTATTTGTACGTTGAGCATCCCCGTAGATATGTTGGGCAGTGTATTTTGCATAATGGCCCGAAGGAGGTTCTTCATGGTGTTCCATTGCCAGAAGGTTATGCGAGGATACAATTTGAGGTGGCGGAAGAATCTGAGAAACAGTCAGAGGTGCCGCAACCTACTGATGAAGTTAGGACTATATGAGAAGTTGTTGGACATTTCATTTCATGGCCAAAAAAGCTTGTGTCTTTGAAAATAGAGGTAAATGATCCACAACTTAATGAAGAATTAGTTGTTTAGTAAAGGATACATTGTACATGATATTTTCTATTTTTTCAAATTCCAGTTAACATACTAGAATTAATCTTAGTGATATATGGTCATCCAAAATTCTTTGTTTGTAGTGCCCACCTCTTAGGAAGATGGATAAGAGGAGTCATAAAGTTTCTATAGGTGCTACAGCTACTTTGAAAACTGTGAAGTCAATAGTTTGTGCTAATGCATTAGGTTATCCCAAGTGTGGAGATTCTCCTCACGATCCTATGATGCTGCATTTTTTGTGTCTCACATTCCCAACTATTGTGACCAACATAGAAGTTCCCATTGACGCATATTTTGATGGAGATCCTTGGAATGAAGATATAGTTCATGAACATATCTTGGAGATTTTGGATGATGGATGGCTAAGTGTTTCAAGCATTGCATTTTATATTAGGTAATAAAATTATTAAAAATTATCCATCTTATTTTATATAAAATATGTTATATAAATATTTTATAAAACTTATATATTATGCATTGTTTAAGGTATTTGGGTGAAGTTTATCTTTTCGAGAATGTCGAGTTGACCAACAAGTTTTCTTTTGTGTCGCCCCATTTTGCGGCCAATATTATAGGTAGTGCAACAACGTCCAATAATTTGGCCGAATGTCTGCTCAAGCATGAAGGAAAAAACCATCTATTATTGGTGCCGCATAATGTTGGGTGAGTTTAACATAATATTTAATTATTATATGTTGTCTTCAGTTATTTCTAGCCTTCTAGGCATGCTTTTACTTGACATTATCTTAATTGAGTTTTCATAATTTACTCAAGTACTCGCATGATTATTGTATTAGACATTCCAAGGCCACATATATTGTAAATGAACTGATAATACAATAAACTTTTCAAATATTATGCAGTTCACATTGGGTATTGGTTGATATCAATACCCAAACGGAGGTGATATACTTTATGGATCCAACTCCAAAATGCAGCTATTCACAACGTCCGGATTTCAAAAACTTTATTGAAAGGTAATTAGCTCATCAATTTTTTTACATTACTAATTTATATATATACATGTGTATAATATTATTTACTTTAAACAAAATAGGGGTATGTTAGGGTATCGGACTCTTCGAGGTGTTAGTCTCAGTAAGGCGACATACAATAGATTCAGTTGGTCAAATATTCAGGTATTTACTTTATAATTTTGAAATTGTTATATATAAGATATGATAATAAATTAATATTGGACGTTATTTTTCATAGTGTCCAAGGCAGATCGATAGCATTCATTGTGGTCATTATATTTGTTATTTCATTGAGGATATTTTGAGTTCGGGTGATACAAGTATTCCTCTTTATGTAAGTATATCGATCTTCATTTTATACTTGACAGTATGACAATATGAGGGGAAGTCGTTCCTTAAAGACTTCATATATGTTTAAGATTCTTATATATGCATTATGTGATGTGTCGTTATGCATTAAATATTTAAATATGCCAAAATTTCATACATGTGATATATGTGAGGGGAAGTCGTGTCTTAGATACTTCATATATGTTTAAAAATTCATATATATGAATCATGTGATGTGTATACATTAAATTTTCAAATATGCTTAAATTTCATACTTATAATTTATGTGAGGGGAAGTCGTGCCTTAAAAACTTCATATGTATTTAAGATTCTTATATATGTACTATGTGAGGGAAAGTCGAGCCTTGAAGACTTCAAATGTGCTTTAAATTCATTGTTGTATATATTATCTGATTTGATGAATGGTATTAGTGCCTTGTTATGTATGCTGAAATTAGAGGATAGTTGTCCATGTGATTTTGTATCTTTGGAAAAACCAGTATAATGCATATTAAGAATGGTCCCTACCTTGCTATGTTGATTTTTCATCCCTTCTTGTCACCTCTGTTGGCTAGTATGATATCCTGCAGTGATTCAGATAAGCTTAATGTGCATAAAATACACATTAGGGTGTGATTTCTTGATTATTTGCATGAATTGCGTCTGTTCCCTTTAAGTTATTAATTTAGATTCATTCCCCTAAAAACATTAATTGACTAGTGTATAGAGATTTTTGTTATGGCTTAGGCCTAAGATTGGTTGGTATTATGGTTTCCATTTGATTTGAGAAAAAAACTGTTTATGTATCCCTCTGTGCAAAATGGATGAGTTTGAGTTTTGATTCTTTCTACACATTCTGAATATCTACAAGTTTGGGCTTTGGTTTTTCTCTCTTCTTCTAAAGAAATAGTTGTTTGGGCTTTTATTTTTAAATTTTCACATCTGCATGCTTCACTGAAAATTATTTATTTGGGTTGTCTATTCTCTGGACTTGTGATGATTTGCTTAACTCAATGTAGTCAATGCAATTATATATGTGTGTGCCTTTAACATACATTTTCATTTTTGTGATTGACAATTTGGATATTTTCTGGGATTTGTGGCCTGACTACCCAACCTAAGAGCGAACAACTAATGTTCCCGCGACATCCTCCTTCTAATGAACTTTTCATAGGAAATTGGTGAAAATACATTGTTATGATCTAGGTCATTATTCATACTCAATCATATTTGTATGAGGTTATTTGTGTAAGTATATATGTTTATTTATTAGACGTTTCTATTCTAACTATGTTTTTGTAACATCTATGTTTTGCAGTTTGTTCATAGTTCACCACTCAAAGTTTATCCTCCAAGCAAAATGAAGAATTTTCGAATTAATTGGGCATGTTACTTGTACAATCGATTCCTCAAAGAAAAAAATGGAAGGTTGAAGGTATTAGTTAGTATTTTGATGTAATTGTTGCATATGTCGTATTGTTATTAGTTAATGATTGTAAGCTACTAATGATTGAGATACTATTTTTAAATATATTATTATGTTTTATGCGAATGATTATATTATATTATATTTTGAATGGGTATTCTTTTTGTTATATTTTTGATATTTTATTTATTACGTGAAAAAATAGGGATATTATAAAAAAAAGTAAAAAAAACCAGATTGGATAGCGCTTTTGTAAGCGTTATGCAAGCAATATTTTTAAACATAATGTTTAACGAAATTATACTATCATAGCGTTTTTTAAGCGCTATGGTAGTAGCCTGCTTGCATAGCATTTTTTAAGCGATATCTGAGCTACCATAGCGGTAGCTTAGATAGCGCTATCTAAGCAAAAAAAATAAGCGTTATCTAAGCGCAAATCTGTAGTAGTGATAAAAAAGACTCAAAACAACAACAAAACGAAAATAAGACCCCCCCAAACTTAATCGACACATTGTCTCCAATGTGTGAAGACTAAAAATAAAGGGACAACTTACTGACACAACACATCGGTCATAACGGAGGTCTGAGAGGAAATTCTTGAAATTGCACAGCATCTGGGCTCTCTGAACTTCTGGCGCCACGGCCCTGCAGATTGGCGTCGTGGCGCTGCTGCCAATATTTTCCTTTTTCAGCATTTTTGATTCTTTATTTTTTTCACTCAGGGTCAGTCCCTAGTCCACCTGCCATAAAAAATATAAGACAAAAATCAAGACCGTGAAACTGTTCAAGACAAAATAAAACAACTAAAACAAAAATTGAAATAACATAATTAAAACATTGGGTTGTCTCTCAAGTAGCGATGTCTTTAACGTCTGTTAACACCCAATTTTGACCCTCCCGTCCAGTCATTAACTATAAAATTACACTAGTTTCCAACGATTTTTTTTTTATAATAATAAAATGCGACAATAAAATGTTAATACATGCATAAATAAGCAATTTAATAATGGCACCGCATTTTACGCATATTATTAGGCACACCTTGAGTCTCACGTCCGCACTCGGTATTTTAATAACAAACAATTTTATTAATATTATTCGTAATTTAAGCCCTATTTCCCATTAATTAAAACTCAAACAATTCTTAATAATTCTTAAATAATAATACATGCACGATGAATAAATAATTTAGCAATGACGTCGTGTCAAATAACATAGCCGCATTTATTAATACGCAAAGCAATTGCATAATTATTGTAATAATTTAAACCCAGCTAAAATTAATAAAGCACCTAAAGTCATATTAAGATAATTTAATTCTAATTTAAATAATGATAAATAATGCACAGTAAATAAGATTTTAAATAATAGCGTCGCATTTATAAAAGCATTAAGCAATCCTTAAATGTCATATTTGCATTTAGCATTTAAATAATTTAATAATAATCTAAACCTCATTCAATTTTAATTTAACATCGCATAAATACGCATAATAAATAAGATTCTAATAACGGCATCGCATTATAAAGCACTAATTAAATAGCACGCCCGCATTTATTATTGTAATAAAAATCCAAGCTAAAACTAATAAAACACTTAGGGTTGTATTTAAATAATTTAATTTACCACTAGTTAAATAATTTAATACCTAAATTCTACCCAACCCAAAACCTTTAACCCGCTGGCCCAACACCCGCGGCCCACACCCGCCAGCCCAACCCGCGGCCCACTTCCCCTTTATTTCATTCCCCCCCTCAGCACAGAATACATATCCTCATCCCTCTCCCTAAAACCTAAAGAAAAGAAACCTAAACCTAATTCTAATTCTAAGCACCCATCAGCCGATACCCTCCCTTAAACCAAAAGTAAAAGCTTACCATATAACAACTAATTGATTGTGAACCAAATCTCACCATCTTCATTAACCAAAATCGTATATTCCCTTATCATAAACCACGAACTTACCATAAACACACTGACAAAATCTTACACGCAAAACTTACCATAAGAATCTTGTAAAATCACACCAAAATGGGTCTAGAAATCGTACTGAATATACCAAAAAACATTAACAAATCAACCCCGAAATGGTATCAAATCCTTAACCAAATCGCACCCAGAATCAGTCCTTAGAATCGTCCAAAATCAATACCAAATCAGTACCAAATATTATCCAAAATCAGTCTTCAAACTCGAGGGAACCCCTTTTCCTTTCGTTCGAAACCAGCAGTCAAAACACCTAAGCCATCACTTTTCTTCAATCGCACTGCAATACCATCCGAGTGGATCGACGACTTGATACGCTGCCTCGGTTCGCTGCCCGGAGAAGGTAAATTTATCACCCTCCCCGTCTTAGATTTTGCGTGTAATATGTGTTTCGTGCGATGGCTTAATTATGTTGAGTTGATTGTTGAACATGTTTAGTTAATTGTTTTCAGCATTCGCGACGTTTTTTTTATGTGTTTGTTGAGTCTTCTGCTCATTAATCATTTTTGTTGTATTTGTTGTTTAAATATGATGTCGGATTAGTTTGCTTTAACTAATCTAAGGTCATGTTATATGACGTGAAGAATGGTTTGTTTTCATTGTCAAGATTCACAATTTATGAATTTGGAGAACTCGATTTATTAAATATAGTTCAGCCCTCCACAATCTGTGAGATCATGTAAACTCTAGCTGTTCTCGTCGGTTTTGTCCATTTTTATATATCTGGTTTAATTGGAATACATCTGGTGTATGTCGAAGTGATACATCCCTATATGTTCCTGGGTATATCGTATATATCACTGTCCAACGCATTTAGAGTCTAGATTTATCGTACGTCAAAATTGCATTCCTGTCCGCACTTTATCTTTAGCTTGTAACCACGTCTCATGTAGTGTATGTCTAGTTGGGTGTTCTAAACATGTCCATGTTCTTCCCAACTGATAGGATAAATACCGTAGTTATGATGGTCAATATCTTGTTTTGTTCTAGTCATTTGGGTTGCCTTAATGAAGACAAATAAGATGTGTGGGAATCTGCTTGCTTAAAGTTAAATGATGTAATGCAAAATCCTGAAACCAGGGGAATGGAATGAATAGGCTGGAGTTTTATTATTTCTGAAATAATATAAAATGACATTACAGGCTTGGAAATTAACTTTCTTCATTTTTGTGGCATCTGGTGAATATTTATGCATACTCTATTGATTCCTATGATATATCTACCTGTCTGTTTTTCCTACTCAGTTCGTGTATGTGGCTTGAATCACCTTTCTATTTACCTTGGCATGTACTTGTCTGGTTGTGAATGAACTGCGCCACTATTTGCTGAAGTTTGAGCATATTAAGTGATATCATATATTCCTAAGTCCTATCCCATGCATATTTTAAAACTAGTTTTTTCTGGTAAAACTTGAAAATCACTGATTGGGATGCATATGTTATTCTCGACTGTTACAAATTTAAGTAGTAATTGGATCTGTAGGATCTTTGTTGTTTGAGAGTATGATGATGTAATGTAGCCCGCCATTTTCTTATAATTACTGTGAAGTATGTGGTTCCTGCCGAGCTTGATGGGTTTTAGCAGAGTATGTCTTGGATATTTTAGATTATAGTTGGTTAATAATTTGTTGGTAATTAGATAGATTTGACGAATTGGTTTCTTAAGTGTCGTCGTGCCTGGCATGTTCCTTGTGCGATAGTAGTAATAGTGAAAGAAAAATCAGTTGAATTTTTTATTGTTTTGAAACTTTTGAAAGATTGTTTCTGGTCCAAATTCTAGCATGTGATCTGTGAAACGTGCCTTCAAGTCAGGTTTAATTTAAGCATCTCTGTTTTGCTAAAGATCTTCTAAATCGTTTGGGTCTATTTTTGTTTACTGATGGTGTCTCCGGATTTGGGTCGTCTTTATAGTTTTGCCAAATTATTAGGGTCTATTTCTGCCTATGATGAATATGTATTATGGGTTTGGTATATACTGGCATTGCTTTTCCAAATGAATATCTAATGTGGGTCTTAAGCAGTTGTGAACCTGAGAAATTGAATTTTTGGGGCTTGCTTTGTGTTGCTGTGTACTGTCTGTCACCTAGACCAAAATTTTATTTTTATATTGAGTTCATTGGTTTGGGGTTGTCGATCTACCGATAGTAAACGGGAATATACATGTTCGTTTCTTGTACAGGCACTGTTAATAAATTAAGCATATACTAATCCTTATCTTTCTTTTGTTACATGAAATGCATCGGAGCAAAATGAAGAGTCTCACGGCGAGACTCATCACGAGCTACTTCAAATGACAACCCGCGTCTATGTGCATCCGCATTCGCATTCCCGCCTAAGTATTCCTAAGACAAAATAGGATAAGATGATGTCGCCACATATCGTGAAGGCCTCCGCGATCATATCCACCTTTTATCTTATTTATTTAGTTGTTGCCTAATTATTTAACTTTGTAATTAATAGGTTGTCTAGAACAATTAATCCTTGAATATATGAAATTGGATTATTAGTTAAAACTGGAAACACACTTCTAATTTATCTATCTTAGGCTTGTCTGACATGGCTAATCTCTTGCCTAACAATTAAAATCTCATATCTAATCATGAAGTTAATGCATAACAAAGAAATTGATTTTCTCATAAACCACTTAAGAGCATTTTAATTCATTTCATAATAAATATATTTTCTTATTATACATTGTAAAAAAAAAAATAGCATTTTTTATATCATACCTTGTATATGTTAATCAAAATTAAGTTAGCAAGTAAATATGTGCATTTAGTTAACAAATCAACTTTGCATCATTTTTATAAATAATATAAGTGCATACCTTTAGACTTTACATGTATTGTTATAGCATTAGCCTTATAAATATTTTATCAAAATGCATCATTTTTATAAACACTTGCATCATCTTTCACTTCAAATATGTTTTTTAAAAAAATGCATTTTCTCCAACATAATAATCAACCTACGTTTGGCAGGATAACCACAAGTTAGCGGATCTTAGAGGGTGCCTAATCCCTTCCCTCTAAGATTAATAAAGAACTCTTACCCAGAATCTCACATTAAGTTTCGCAGACCAAAAAATTGAGTTAATGTTGACTTTAACCTAGTTGACATTTAGGTGTCCTAATTCACCCAAATTAATTAGGTGGTGGCTCCGCGAACCCTAACACTTTTTGCACTTTAGCACCACTTTTATTTTTAGCACGTTTTAGTATTTCTAACATCGTTATTTTATTTTCTAACATCTTTCTTAGTAGCAGGGGTTCGCTAGTAAAATAATAATGTCGCGGTCGGAAGAGGACGTGACAGAAATGGCGACTCCGCTGGGGATTTAAGGTTCTTAACCACAACAGACATAGGGTTATTATTTGACATTATTTTTTGCATTTAATTTTTATATACTGTATTTGGTTTTATTTGCTTTAATTGCTATGTGCTTTACTGCTTTCCTTAAACTGGCATTCCGCTCATATTTCTTTCACTCTGGAAAATTCACGTCATCACACACTACACGCGAGGTGCGCTTGGTGCATCAGCAAAATTCTTTCTTCAAAACCCAAATTTAGGAGAGTTGGTAATATACGTGGAGTGCCCGGTCTAACCGGTGGCCGCGTAGCCTTCTCACTCGAGTTGTCCGCTCGGAAACCTTGCGTCCAGTAAAGACAAATCTTAGAAACTCAGGACAGAGCTATACCACCCTTTATTTTAAGGCATGCATGCATTTACCTTAGGTGGGTCGGTCCTTGGTATCGACACCACAACTAGGAAAAAACACCAAACTTGTCGATGTATTTCTCAACCCAACGACCAACCAACATATTATGTGTAGCGTGACAATGATAGACAAATCCAAGCCTAATCATGACATGCTGAAATTGGAAAAAGTGCACCGTCATTTGGTCGTCATTTCCAACAAAAGCATTACAGTTGGACGGCTTGGACAAATCCATCATAATCTCGCATAAGTGACGTTTAGGCCTACCTCTGGCGTAAAGGGGTCCCCATGCATGTTAGGACTCGCTTGCAATGTGGCAATTTATGTACAACATATACTTGCTAAATGTTATTTACACCTTTGCAAAATCACGTGTTTTACACTAACGCAGTTTGCTACATTTTGTCTAAAAGGATTTATCATCTTCCCCAAATGTCGATTTGTATTTGACTAAGCAATGACAGAACATCGACATTTCACAAGATCAAAGGCACGATCCAGCGACATGACTGATTCAATGGCATTTGAGCAGAATGAGTCGGAACCCGTCTTGGTTCCTATAGACAAAGCAGAGGTCTCAGAAAAGAAAAGCAGCGTAGATCCAATCGAACACCTCGCCCAATTACCGCAGCAAATGGCAACCCTGCAGGCCAAAATTAAAAGCCTCAGAAACCTCACTAAAGCACTCACATCGCAAATAACCAAAACAAATAAATCCTCCAAATTATTACCAGTACCCTCTTACTACATATCCCATTTACCATACTCAGCCAATATACAATGCACCCATATATCCCACACAAAACCAAGCGCCTACCATACCACAGCCAAACACAAACCAAGATAAAAGGCCACCACAAACCTATTTTCATAATACATACGACAACCCCTTGCGATACCCACCCGTGTATACGCCACAGCCAAAGGCCCGTCCACTAAACATCTTCACACCCCACCTAAATGCCACAGAAAGGCCAGCCAAAGTATACACCCATTTAGCCGAGCCTTTGTCGCAGTTGTACGAGAGGTTGAGAGTTGCAGGGATACTCCAGCCAATTCCAAAGAATGTTCCCAATCCCAAGTCTAAAGCTCATGATAAGAACAAAAGTTGCGCATACTATTCTGGAGCCATCGGACACGACATGGGAAGGTGTTACACACTCAGAGACAAGGTAAGGGAGCTGATCAAAGAAGGAGTCATTCAAGTGGAGGAGGCCTCCCCCAATGAGTACAATGAACCCCAAAGGAAGAGAGGTGTCCCCTGACCAGAACCTGCTCCGCCTGAATCAGTCATTTATTCAAGCATGCACCACGCATAAGTCAAAAGAAGGAGGTACTGATAGCAGGGCATGAATACCCAGCCAGCCGTGATGCAGAGCAAGAAGGCATATTGGTAGATTGGATTTCCACCCTTGTTCTGGTCCGCCTAGAGTCTAGATAAGAAAGAGCAATTTAGTTTAGCAGAATAATTTAAGACTCATATTTAAGTTTTAATAATGTTTTGTTTAAGTTTTCATGTAATTGGAACTACGTTCGACCTGATTCCCTTGGCGGATACGTAGGCGGCCATATCGGCTTCGGTCCCACCTTTAGAATTTTACCCAATTTCGCTTGTAATTGGAACTATGTGTGACCTGATTCCCTCGTGGGGATACGTAGGCGGCCATATCGGCTTCGGTCCCACCTTTTAGAAAATCCCAATTTTTCTTTTGCTTGTAATTGGAACTACGTTCGACCTGATTCCCTTGGCGGATATGTAGGCGGCCATATCGGCTTCGGTCCCACCTTTAGAATTTTACCCAATTTCGCTTGTAATGAACTACGTCATGACCTGATTCCCTCATGGGGATACGTAGGCGGCCTAAATCGGCTTCGGTGACACCATTAGGAAACTTTCCCTTCGTTTTGAAAATAACGAGAATACACATAACATACAAG
Source organism: Przewalskia tangutica (assembly GCA_029844215.1). Lineage (NCBI taxonomy): Eukaryota > Viridiplantae > Streptophyta > Magnoliopsida > Solanales > Solanaceae > Przewalskia > Przewalskia tangutica. The sequence continues at coordinate 15,011,064 of CM056738.1, forward strand.
CAACTCCATTGAGACTCACTTTTGGCCAAACGCACTTTGCATATTCAAAAACTGAGACAAGGTAGGAAACTGCAGCGTGGTTGCGAGTCCAAATGCATCAGCGCCAGATGTCAAGGAACAAAGCGAAGTCAAATACGAATCGACCCCCAAACTCACAAGTTTTCTTTGGCGCAGTCCTCCATAAGCAGCGAGAAAAAAGCAGAGGCAGGATACATCCAAAGTTCAAAGTCCGCAGCAGCGTGCAGGCGTAAAGGGCATCGGCGATCAACAGTCAAAATTCAAAATTCCGCAACAAAGTCTAGCGCATCAGCTCGGGCACAAAAGTCAAATTTGCAACCCACGCATCGCACACAACAAAGGCATCATGGCAATTCGTCAGTTGCAGCGTTTAGCATGTTCGTGCAAGGACAACATTCACATCATCTTGCATATCAGGGACGACATATCTACCCACAGAATTACATTTCTCGTATATTTATCATTTTGTTTTAACAGGTATACACTAATTTTTTTTTCAAACTTAGCTTGCAGGAGCATTTATTCTACAGGAGCATTTATTCTACAGGAGCAGCAACAACACGTCTAGGCAACGACGTTATCAGCATTATGTCTACGCAATGATGTCATCGATTACGCATACGCAACGACGTTACCGAAGAACACGCCCAGTAACGACGCGGCGCGAAACACGCCCAGAAACGACGCGTTATCGACAACACATCCAAGCAACGACGTTATCAGCACAATACGTCTAGGCAGCGACGTCAACATCAACATGTCCAGGCAACGACGTCATCAGCATTGCGTCTACGCAACGACGCCAACAACAATACGTCTATGCAACGACGCCAACAACATTACGTCTATGCAACGACGTCATCAGCATTACGTCCACGCAATGACGTCATCAACATTACGTCTACGCAATGACGCCAGCAGCAATACGTCCAAGCAACGACATCAGCAGAAACACGTCCAGGCAACGACGTCATCAGCATTATACGCCCGTAACGACGCCATCAAGAACACGCCTGTGCAACGACGCGTTATCGCGATTATGTCTACGCAATGACGCCAGCAGCAATACGTCTACGCAACGACGCCAACAACAATACGTCTAGGAAACGACGTTATCAGCAACACGTCCAGGCAACGACGTTATCAGCATTATGTCTACGCAATGACGCCATCAACATTATGTCTACACAACGACGCCAGCAGCAATACGTTTAGGCAACGACGTCATCAGCAATACGTCCAGACAACGACGTTATTAGCATTATGTCTACGCAATAACGCCATCAGCATTACATCTACGCAACAACACCAGCAGTAACACGTCCAGACAATGACGTTATCAGCACAACAAGTCCGAAAACGACGCTGAGTCCGAAAACGATGCCAAGTCCAAAAACGACGCCAAGTCCGAAAACGACGCCATGTCCAAAAACGACGCCAAGTCCGAAAACGACGCCAAGTCCAAAAACGGCGACCAGTCCGAAAACGACGCCAAGACGCCAAGTCCGAAAACGACCCCATGACGCCAAGTCCGAAAACGACGTCATATCCGAAAACGACGTCACGTCCAAAAACGACATCATCAGTATATCACATCTACGCAAGGACGATTTCTCTACCCTCAAAATTGCATTTCCTTATATATTCATGCTTTATTATTCTATCTTAGCAGTTACGCACTAACCTTTTCTTGAGCTTTAGTCTACAGAGCTTCAATCTAAAGGAGCAGTTGCAGCACGTCTATGCAAGGACAACTTATCCGCATTCACAATCGCAACACGTCCGTGCAAGGGCGAAATCACAGTATTTGCAGCAGGCATCACATTTTTGTAGGATAGCATTTTCTACTCACACAGTTACATTATCAATAAATTCATGCATTATCATTTTGACGTAACAGTTATGCACTAACCGTTTGCTTAAGTCTTAGCATGCAGGCGAGACAACGCGTGAATTTTCTCTTCAACAATCGACAATTTGTTGGGTCAACCTTCCCAACGAACGACGTAAGCCTGCCTGGCCCACTCGTTCAACATCACCATAAACCCAGCAACATAAGTCGATACCGGTACACCCTTAAGTTCAAGCCAGTTTATTTTTATTTTAACATCACGTCGACCCAGTGTCGTCATAACTCGACACTGTGACACATTTTGAGTCCGCGTTAGCCCACCTTGGTGTTTTAACCATGGTAGTCCAAAGGTCGCCATAACTCGACATCGACAAATTTTGAGTCCGCGCATTTCACCTCGTGTTTCGACCATGTTAGCCTCAAAGGTCGCCATAACTCGACATCGTGATGATTTTTGATTTTGCGTCAGCCTTGCCTTAATTGCCCAACATTTTTTAATCTTGAGGATCGAGACAAAATTGGCTATAAGTCAACGTCTTTGTCCGAAGATTCTTCCATCATCTCCATACAAAGAGGGACAAGTTGTTGACACCCAATTTTGACCCATCCATCCAGTCATTAACTATAAAATTACACTAGTTTCCAACGATTTTTTTTATAATAATAAACTGCGATAATAAAATGTTAATATATGTATAAATAAGCAATTTAATAATGGCACCGCATTTTACGTAGATTATTAGGCACACCTTGAGTCTCACGTCCGCACTTGGTATTTTGATAACAAACAATTTTATTAATATTATTCGTAATTTAAGCCCTATTTTCCATTAATTAAAACTCAAACAATTCTTAATAATTCTTAAATAATAATACATGCACGATGAATAAATAATTTAGCAATGACGTCGTGTCAAATAAAATAGCCGCATTTATCAATACGCAAAGCAATTGCATAATTATTGTAATAATTTAAACCCAGCTAAAATTAATAAAGCACCTAAAATCATATTAAGATAATTTAATTCTAACTTAAATAATGATAAATAATGCACAGTAAATAAGATTTTAAATAATAGCGTCGCATTTATAAAAACATTAAGCAATCCTTAAATGTCATATCTGCATTTAGCATTTAAATAATTTAATAATAATCTAAACTCCATTCAATTTTAATTTAACATCGCATAAATACGCATAATAAATAAGAATCTAATAACGACATCGCATTATAAAGCACTAATTAAATAGCACGCCCGCATTTATTATTGTAATAAAAATCCAAGCTAAAACTAATAAAACACCTAGGGTTGTATTTAAATAATTTAATTTACCACTAGTTAAATAATACACTTAATACCTAAATTCTACCCAACCCAAAACCTTTAACCCGCTGGCCCAACACCCCCAGCCCACACCTGCGGCCCACACCCGCCAGCCCAACCCGCGGCCCACTTCCCCTTTATTTCATTCCCCCCCTCAGCCCAGAATACATATCCTCCTCTCTCTCCCTAAAACCTAAAGAAAAGAAAACCTAAACCTAATTTTAATTCTAAGCACCCATCAGTCGATACGCTCCCTTAAACCAAAAGTAAAAGCTTACCATATAACAACTAATTGATTGTGAACCAAATCTCACCATCTTCATTAACCAAAATCGTGTATTCCCTTATCATAAACCACAAACTTACCATAAACACACTGACAAAATCATACACCCAAAACTTACCATAAGAAGCTTGTAAAATCACACCAAAATGGGTCCAGAAATCGTCCTGAATATACCAAAAATCAGTAACAAATCGACCCCGAAATGGTAACAAATCCTTAACCAAATCGCACCCAGAATCAGTCCTTAGAATCGTCCAAAATCAATACCAAATCAGTAGCAAATATTGTCCAAAATCAGTCTTAAAACATACTCTAAAATGGAACCCAATTTGGGGACTATAAATGAATGAAGCTTTCTACACATGCAAGGGCATCGGCGAGGGGACAGAGAAAGAAATCAAAAAAAATGAGAAGGGAAATTAACAGGGAAGAAGATGGTGGAAGAACCCTTTCAGCAATCGAGAGCAAAGAACAAACACCTTAGAATAGCAAGACAGCCTTCAAACTCGAGGGAACCCCTTTTTCTTTCGTTCGAAACCAGCAGTCAAAACACCTAAGCCATCACTTTTCTTCAATCGCATCGTAATACCATCCGAGTGGATCGATGACTTGATACGTTGCCTCGGTTCGCTTCCCGGAGAAGGTAAATTTATCATCCTCTCTGTCTTAGATTTTGCGTGTAATATGTGTTTCGTGCGATGGCTTAATTATGTTGAGTTGATTGTTGAACATGTTTAGTTAATTGTTGTCAGCATTCACGGCGTTTTTTTATGTGTTTGTTGAGTCTTCTGCTCATTAATCATTTTTGTTGTATTTGTTGTTTAAATATGATGTCGGATTAGTTTGCTTTAACTAATCTAAGGTCATGTTATATGACGTGAAGAATGGTTTGTTTTCATTGTCAAGATTCACAATTTATGAATTTGGAGAACTCGATTTATTAAATATAGTTCAGCCCTCCACAATCTGTGAGATCATGTAAACTCTAAACGTTTCGCTTCGGTTTGTCCATTTTTATATATCCGTTTAAGTGGAATACATCGGTGTATGTCGGTGATACATCCATATATGTTCTGGGTATATCGATATATCACCGCCCAACGATTTAGAGTCTAGATTTATCAGACGCCAAAAATTGCATTCTGTCCGCACTTTATCTTTAGCTTGTAACCACGCCTCATGTAGTGTATGTCTAGTCAGTGTTCTAAACCTGTCCATGTTTTTCCCAACTGATAGGATAAATACCGTAGTTATGATGGTCAGTATCTTGTTTTGTTCTAGTCATTTGGGTTGCCTTAATGAAGACAAATAAGATGTGTGGGAATCTGCTTGCTTAAAGTTAAATGTTGTAATGCAAAATCCTGAAACCAGGGGAATGGAATGAATAGGCTAGAGTTTTATTATTTCTGAAATAATATAAAATGACATTCCAGGCTTGGAAATCAACTTTCTTCATTTTTGTAGCATCTGGTGAATATTTATGCAAACTCTGTTGATTCCTATGATATATCTACCTGTCTGTTTTCCTATTCAGTTCGTGTATGTGGCTTGAATCACCTTTCTATTTACCTTGGCATGTACTTGTCTGGTTGTGAATGAACTGCGCCACTATTTGCTGAAGTTTGAGCATATTAAGTGATGTCATATATTCCTAAGTCCTATCCCATGCATATTTTAAAACTAGTTTTTTCTGGTAAAACTTGAAAATCACTGATTGGGATGCATATGTTATTCTCGACTGTTACAAATTTAAGTAGTAATTGTATCTGTAGGATCTTTGTTGTTTGAGAGTATGATGATCTAATGTAGCCCGACATTTTCTTATAATTACTGTGAAGTATGTGGTTCCTGCCGAGCTTGATGGGTTTTAGCAGAGTATGTCTTGGATATTTTAGATTATAGTTGGTTAATAATTTGTTGGTAATTAGATAGATTTGAAGAATTGGTTTCTTAAGTGTCGTCGTGTCTGGCATGTTCCTTGTGCGATAGTAGTAATAGTGAAAGAAAAATCAGTTGAATTTTTTATTGTTTTGAAACTTTTGAAAGATTGTTTCTGGTCCAAATTCTAGCATGTGATCTGTGAAACGTGCCTTCAAGTCAGGTTTAATTTAAGCATCTCTGTTTTGCTAAAGATCTTCTAAATCGTTTGGGTCTATTTTTGTCTACTGATTGTGTCTCCGGATTTGGATTGTCTTTATAGTTTTGCCAAATTATTGGGGTCTATTTCTGCCTATGATGAATATGTATTCTGGGTTTGGTATATACTGGCATTGATTTTCCAAATGAATATCTAATGTGGGTCTTAAGCAGTTGTGAACATGAGAAATTGAATTTTTGGGGCTTGCTTTGTGTTGTTGTGTACTGTCTGTCACCTAGACCAAAATTGTATTTTTATATTGAGTTCATTGGTTTGGGGTTGTCGATCTACCGATAGTAAACGGGAATATACATGTTCGTTTCTTGTACATGCACTGTTAATAAATCAAGCATATACTAATCCTTATCTTTCTTTTTGTTACATGAAATGCATCGGAGCAAAATGAAGAGTCTCACGGCGAGACTCATCACGAGCTACTTTAAATGACAACCCGCGTCTATGTGCATCCGCATTCGCATTCCCACCTCAGTATTCCTAAGACAAAATAGAATAAGATGATATCGCCACATATCTTGAAGGCCTCCGCGATCATATCCACCTTTTATCTTATTTATTTAGTTGTTGCCTAATTATTTAACTTTGTAATTAATAGGTTGTCTAGAACAATTAATCCTTGAATATATGAAATTGGATGATTAGTTAAAACTGGAAACACACTTCTAATTTATCTATCTTAGGCTTGTCTGACATGGCTAATCTCTTGCCTAACAATTAAAATCTCATATCTAATCATGAAGTTAATGCATAACAAAGAAATTGATTTTCTCATAAACCACTTAAGAGCATTTTAATTCATTTCATAATAAATTTATTTTCTTATTATACATTGTAAAAAAAAAAAAAGCATTTTTTATATCATACCTTGTATATGTTAATCAAAATTAAGTTAGCAAGTAAATATGTGCATTTAGTTAACAAATCAACTTTGCATCATTTTTATAAATAATATAAGTGCATACCTTTAGACTTTACATGTATTGTTATAGCATTAGCCTTATAAATATTTTATCAAAATGCATCATTTTTATAAACACTTGCATCATCTTTCTCTTCAAATATTTTTTTTAAAAAAATGTATTTTCTCCAACATAATAATCAACCTAGGTTTGGCAGGACAACCGCAAGTTAGCGGATATTAGAGGGTGCCTAATCCCTTCCCTCTAGATTAATAAAGAACCCTTACCCAGAATCTCACATTAAGTTTCGCAGACCAAAAAATTGAGTTAATGTTGATTTTAACCTAGTTGACATTTAGGTGTCCTAATTCACCCAAACTAATTAGGTGGCGACTCCGCGAACCCTAACACGTTTTGCATTTTAGCACCACTTTTATTTTTAGCACGTTTTAGTATTTCTAACATCGTTATTTTATTTTCTAACATCTTTCTTAATAACAGGGGTTCGCTAGTAAAATAATAATGTCGCGGTCGGAAGAGGACGTGACAGAAATGGCGACTCCGCTGGGGATTTAAGGTTCTTAACCACAACAGACATAGGGTTATTATTTGGCATTATTTTTTAAATTTAATTTTATATACTGTATTTGGTTTTATTTGCTTTAATTGCTATGTGCTTTATTGCTTTCCTTAAACTGACATTCCGCTCATATTTCTTCTACTCTGGAAAATTCACGTCATCACACACTACACGCGAGGTGCGCTTGGTGCATCAGCAAAATTCTTTCTTCAAAACCCAAATTTAGGAGAGTTGGTAATATACGTGGAGTGCCCGGTCTAACCGGTGGCCGCGTAGCCTTCTCACTCGAGTTGTCCTCTCGGGAACATTGCGTCCAGTAAAGCCAAATCTTAGAAACTCAGGACAGAGCTATACCACCCTTTATTTTAAGGCATGCATGCATTTACCTTAGGTGGGTCGGTCCTTGGTATCGACACCACAACTAGGAAAAAACACCAAACTTGTCGATGGATTTCTCAACCCAACGACCAACCAGCATATTATGTGTAGCGTGACAATGATAGACAAATCCAAGCCTAATCATGACATGCTGAAATTGGAAAAAGTGCACCGTCATTTGGTCGCCATTTCCAACAAAAGCATTACAGTTGGACGGCTTGGACAAATCCATCATAATCTCGCATAAGTGACGTTTAGGCCTACCTCTGGCGTTAAGGGGTCCCCATGCATGTTAGGACTCGCTTGCAATGTGGCAATTTATGTACAACATATACTTGCTAAATGTTATTTACACCTTTGCAAAATCACGTGCTTTACACTAACGCAGTTTGCTACATTTTGTTTAAAAGGATTTATCATCTTCCCCAAAGGTCGATTTGTATTTGACTAAGCAATGACAGAACATCGATATTTCACAAGATCAAAGGCACGATCCAGCGACATGACTGATTCAAGGGCATTTGAGCAGAACGAGTCGGAACCCGTCTTGGTTCCTATAGACAAAGCAGAGGTCTCAGAAAAGAAAAGCAGCGTAGATCCGATCGAACACCTCGCCCAATTACGCAAAGAAATGGCAACCTGCGCAGGCCAAAATTAAAAGCCTCAGAAACCTCACTAAAGCACTCGTCACTGCAAATAACCAAAACAGTCGAAATCCTCCAAATTATTACCAGTACCCTCTTACTACATATCCCATTTACCATACTCAGCCAATATACAATGCACCCATATATCCCACACAAAACCAAGCGCCTTCCATACCCCAGTCAAACACAAACCAAGATAAAAGGCCACCACAAACCTATTTTCATAATACATACGACAACCCCTTGCGATACCCACCCGTGTATACGCCACAGCCAAAGGCCCGTCCACTAAACATCTTCACACCCCACCTAAATGCCACAGAAAGGCTAGCCAAAGTATACACCCATTTAGTCGAGCTTTTGTCGCAGTTGTACGAGAGGTTGAGAGTTGCAGGGATACTCCAGCCAATTCCAAAGAATGCTCTCAATCCCAAGTCTAAAGCTCATGATAAGAACAAAAGTTGCGCATACCATTCTGGAGCCATCGGACACGACATGGGAAGGTGTTACACACTCAGAGACAAGGTAAGGGAGCTGATCAAAGAAGGAGTCATTCAAGTGGAGGAGGCCTCCCCCAATGAATACAATGAACCCCAAAGGAAGAGAGGTGTCCCCTGACCAGAACCCGCTCCGCCTGAATCAGTCATTTATTCAAGCATGCACCACGCAGAAGTCAAAAGAAGGAGGTACTGATAGCAGGGCATGAATACCCAGCCAGCCGTTATGCAGAGCAAGAAGGCATATTGGTAGATTGGATTTGCACCCGAGTTCTGGTCCGCCTAAGGCTAGATAAGAAAGAGCAATTTAGTTTAGCAGAATAATTTAAGACTCATATTTAAGTTTTAATAATGTTTTGTTTAAGTTTTCATGTAATTGGAACTACGTTCGACCTGATTCCCTTGTCGGATACGTAGGCGGCCATATCGGCTTCGGTCCCACCTTTAGAATTTTACCCAATTTCGCTTGTAATTGGAACTACGTGTGACCTGATTCCCTCGTGGGGATACGTAGGCGGCCATATCGGCTTCGGTCCCATCTTTCATTTCCCCCCCCCCCCCCTCTCCCTAGAACCTAAAGAAAAGAAAACCTAAACCTAATTTTAATTCTAAGCACCCATCAGCCGATACCCTCCCTTAAACCAAAAGTAAAAGCTTACCATATAACAACTAATTGATTGTGAACCAAATCTCACCATCTTCATTAACCAAAATCGTGTATTCCCTTATCATAAACCACAAACTTACCATAAACACACTGACAAAATCTTACACCCAAAACTTACCATAAGAAGCCTGTAAAATCACACCAAAATGGGTCCAAATCTGAATATACCAAAATCAAGAATAAATCGACCCCGAAATGGTAACAAATCCTTAACCAAATCGCACCCAGAATCAGCCCTTAGAATCGTCCAAAATCAATACCAAATCAGTACCAAATATTGTCCAAAATCAGTTTTAAAATTACCCTAAAATGGAACCCAATTTGGGGACTATAAAGGAATGAAGCTTTCTACACATGCAAGGGCATCGGTGAGGGGACAGAGAAAGAAATCGAAAAAAAGGAGAAGGGAAACTAACAGGGAAGAATATGGTCGAAGAACCCTTTCAGCAATCGAGAGCATAGAACAAACCCCTTAGAATAGCAAGGCAGCCTTCAAACTCGAGGGAACCCCTTTTCCTTTCGTTCGAAACCAGCAGTTAAAACACCTAAGCCATCACTTTTCCTCAATCGCATCGCAACACCATCCGAGTGGATCGATGACTTGATACGTTGCCTCGGTTCGCTGCCCGGATAAGGTAAATTTATCACCCTCTCCGTCTTAGATTTTGCGTGTAATATGTGTTTCGTGCGATGACTTAATTATGTTGAGTTGATTGTTGAACATGTTTAGTAAATTGTTGTCAGCATTCGCGACGTTTTTTTTATGTGTTTGTTGAGTCTTCTGCTCATTGATACTTGCCCCCAAATCACACAGGGTATGCTTGCATGTCACCTTCCCTATAGTGCAAGGTAAGGTGAAACTCCATGGATCTTTCAACTTTTAAGGAAGTTTCTTCTGCAGGATAGCACTGCACTCCTCTGTCAGCACCACTGTCTCATAGTCTGCAAGCTTCCTCTTTTTAAAGAGGATATCCTTCATGAATTTGACATATGCTGGCATTTGCTTCAAAGCTTCAATGAACGGAATGTTGATGTGCAGCTTTTTGAAGACCTCCAAGAACTTGGAAAACTGTTTGTCTAAGGACTTCTTTTGCAGTCTTTGATGATAAGGAATTATGTCTGTATATTCCTTCATAACTGATGGTGGAGCCTTCTCTACAATAGGGCGGTCATCAGTAACCCCCTATTTCTCTGCATCAACTCTCTTCTCCTTTTCAACCACTGGTTGGGGTGCAGCCTGATCTAACTGTTTCCCACTTCTCAAGATGATTGCTTGACACTGTTCTCTTGGGTTGACCACAGTATTGCTAGGGAGGTTCCCCTGCGGTATGTCATTCAATTTCTCTGCCAGCTGCTCCATTTGAGTCTCCAAGTTCTTAATAGATGACCTAGTTTCTGCCATGAACTGGGTCTGAGAATTTATCAGTTGCTTGGGAGTTGACCAGGGTTGAAAGTGAGGTCCTGGTATCTGCCATCGATGACCTAGTTTCTGTTATAAATTGTGCTTGGGAGTTGGCTATGGTCAATAATGTTGCTCTTATTTCATCCGGATTCTCGTGTGGGGCTGGTGGGCTGAACTGTTGTGAGGATGCGCCTTGACGGCCTTGTTGTTGCTGAAATTGCCCCTGAGAAGGTGGGTTGGTCTGATATTGCCCCTGAAATTGAGGCTGCTGAGTCTGATTGTTTCTCCAAGAAAGTTGGGGTGATTCCTACAACCTGGATTGTATGTATTGGAGAATGAGTTGTTGTATGGATGCTGAAAATTTTCAACAGCCTGAACCTGCTCCCTAGGCACACTGTTTGGATCCACTGATGTGCACCTATCAGAAGTATGGGGACCCCCACAAATCTCACAACTCACTGGTGTCTGAACTGCATTAACGGGCATAATAACCTGCTGCAACTGCTTTGTCAAAGTAGCAACCTGAGCAGTCAATGTAGTGATAACATCTAACTCATGAACCCCAACCACTTTCTTGTTGTTCCTTTCTCTCTCATCTGACCACTGGTGGTTATTCAGTGTCATGTCCTCTAGTAAATCATGTGCCTCATTGACACTTTTGCTCATGAAAGTTCCTCCAGCAGCAGCATCAATAATGGTGTGAATCGCACCACACATCCCATTGTAGAAGATGTGGACTATCATCCACTTTTCAATCCCATGATGCGGGCACTTCCTCTGCAAGTCTTTAAACATCTCTCATGCATCATACAATTATTCTTCCTCCAGCTGATAAAAATTATTAAGCTCTCATCTGAGATTTGCTGCCTTAGCTGGGGGGGAAAACTTGGCAAGAAACTTGTGAGCCAAGTCTTGCCATGTGGTAATGGAGTTCGCCTGCAATGAGTTCAACCAGCTCTTTACCTAAGTGAGAATGGGAAGAGTCTCAACCGAATGACATCATCAGTAACATCATTGTACTTAAAAGTTGCACACAGCTCCAGAAAATTTGTTAGATGCATATGGGGATCTTCATACGGTAGTCCCCCAAACTGAACTGAGCCTTGAACCATGTGCAAGATTGCTGGTTTGATTTCAAAATTATTAGCTTTCACAACTAGAAGCCTGATGCAGGTCCGCACCCCTGTAATTGTCGGCATCACATAGTCTCCTAAGCTCCTCTCTGCAGGGTACGAGACTTGTTTCATCACAGCCGGTAACTCATCATTCCCCACGTTGTTTTGTTATTTTACATTGCTAAATAATCAGCAATCCTCTTGTCTTTCCTGTTATGTCTGCACAATCTTTTAATTTCAGGGTTCAAATGGATATGAGGGTCTGCTCCTCTCCTACTTCACATAAACGAATTTCCTGAAATTGATCAAAAACAACAAACAGATCACGGCAAAACGTTCCAAAATAAAAAAAATAATAAGACAGAAAATAAAAATCAAATTATAAATAAAACTAGATAATTCGATATTGATAGTACACCAGTCCCCGGTAACGGCGCCAAAAACTTGTTGCAATATTTCTATATGCTTACGCAAGTGTACGTATCGTTCAAGTAATAAAGATATGTAAGACCGAGTTATCGTCCACAGAGACTGGTTTATCAAGTACCGAATATCTAATCTATAGTATCTATTTGGTTACCGTTCTTTTGTTTGGTGATTATAACTAAGAATTAAGACTAAGTTATTTGCAGAAAATAAACTAAAGTGATGATACTTAGGGTTTAAAAACAGTTATGAAGGAAATAGGGCTTCCAATCTCCTCAACTATCCACTCTTTCACGTGTTAATACAATGTTAATGATTCTTCTTCTTATTAAGATAGCAGGTTAACTAATTTGTCTTATATTCCGGTTAGGACATATAAAAACTCAACCTTATGCAGAAACCTTCTATATTTCTATGATAGATTTTACCACACAAGAAGATTAAGAACAATAACCTTAAATACTACACAAGTATCGGGGTACTTTCATCCACGATTTTAACCTATGTATAGACAACTACAACATATTCAAATCTCCCCTCTCGTATTTCGATTCGAAATCATATAAGTTATGACAATTAATGACCAGTTAATTATCAAGCAATCATAACAATATTGAATAAATCTTAATATAACTAAAGAAGAAATCAATAACTATGCATTAACTATATGAAAGAATTTCAAGAAGATTCGACGGAAAAAAAATCCTAATAAGGTAATTAGCTCCTAGACATTGTCATGCTAAGAATTAATTTACAATCCAACATAAACTGAAATTAAAATAAAGAAAAGGGAAGAAAAGAACTTGAACTATTCGATGTCTCCAATTGTGTCGCTTGTAGCCCCATTTTCCTCTCCAAAATATGATATAGAATTAATGAAATAAGGTCAGGGTTTAGGGATTTTATAGCTGAGAAAAATTGCATTTCGAACCCTAAAAACCCTGTCAAATTTCGGACCAGAACGTCAAATTTCGGCCTCGGCGCTGGTGGCGTCCTTTTTCGGTTTTTCATCCGGACTTCGTCAGATTTCTTTCGTGCTTCCCGGGACTTCTTAGGCTTCATTTCTTGGCCTTAATGTGCAATTTCATCCTCAAAAGTAATATCTTTTCCTTTATGACTGTTGTGACACAAACAAAAAAAAACGCACCTAACACTATACTAAACGCAAAATAAAAGAATAAAATACTAACTAAAAATGACTCAAAAGAGTGTATAAAATACACTCAACAGCTTCTCTTTCTACTCCATCCATTCCCTTCGACACAGTTCATAAAATATGAATACCACTATATATAACTGAAATTTTCAAAGTAAAAAATGGGATCATAAGGGAAAAACAAAAACACAACTGAGGGACAATGGAGCGGTGATCTTGGGTCGGGCCATGGTGAACAATCTCTTGAATTTCCTTAGATACAACTGGGGCCATGGTGGAGTTTGGCCTTTTTGGGTGGTAGTGCGGCGGCAAGAGACGGTGATTCAAAGTGATAAAGGAAAAGTATAAGAACAAATACAACTCCAACAAAGATCCCAATCACTACCCAAAGTTTCAATCCAAATATCGAAGTGGTTTTTGATAACTCACCGTTCACAAACACTGCATCGTATATAGACATATTTTTTCAGAAATTAAAATCACTTCACTGTATGTGTATTTAAATATTTCCCTGTAATATATAAGTAAAACTAACAAAAGGGTAGAATAAATTAGTATAGTTTTTGAATTTCAGGCACAATGGGTTATTGGATTTAATAATCAAATAAAGGAGTAATGGGCTTATTGGTGGTTCAGGCACAATGGGTATTTTCTGGCGAGGTTAAAGTCGGATTCTTGCTTTTCCGGTGAATAAAGACAGGAGAATGCGTGTGAGAATCTCTACTTTTCTCTTCAGCCGGCCTAGCAAGCAACTAGTGAAGAAGGAAAAAGAGAAAAGCACTTAAAAGGAAAAAGATAATTAATTATAAATGATTTAGTGAGTTCCACTTTGCCACGTGACATACACATGGGTAGGGCTATTATCGGTCCGGTCCGGATATCCACATACTCGGACCGGACCGATAAGGTTTCGGTCCTGAGTCTAGATCCGGGACCGGATCGAAACCTTATCGGCAGTACTGATCCGTCGGAAATAAGCCGGTCGATTTGGATCTTTTCAGATCAGGCGAGTCGATTTTAGACAAGAAAAAACTGGAATTTTAAATTTTAAATTTTTAATGCACAAAATTAGTCAATATTCATGACAATAAATAACAATAGAATCAGAAATGCACTCAGCCCAATACTAACTCTCTTTCATGGGTAAACTTTTACCGATATGTAATGTGTAAACCAAATTATACTAATTTAATAAGACGCAGTGAAAAAAGGTAAGGAAGAGAGTGACCACAGAGCTATACATACAATGCATTAATCTCAAACTTAACTTCAACTCTTCAAGTACTTTTAAGTACTTCAGGACAATTCAATGAAGCGCACTTGAAACTTCAGTATAACTCCAAAGTTCGAACCCTACAATCTAAAACTTCAGGACACTACTCCTAAAGTTCAAATCCACAGTCCAATATTCATGACTAGGGTTGTTATCGGTCTGGATACTTCCGGTAATTACTCGAGAACCGGACAGAAATAGTCGGATCGGTACTCGAACCGAAAAGTTAACGGTCCGGATACGAGTACCAGAAAATTACCCAGACCGATAAGAAACCGGTCCGGTAACCCGGTAATATACCCGATAATTATATGTTAATGTTCCTAGTATCCGGACCGAAATATACCCGAATACCCGATAATTATTTGTGATTACTTATTTACTTATACGGTACCCTAAGTCCCTAACCCAATAATATATATACTCTTATCCTCACAGAACTCCTCATCTCTCAGTCGACAACACACAGCAGCCCACAACCCTAAACCTAATTTCCTCTCTTCAGCCTTTAACTCTTCATCTCGACAGACACCTAAACCCAATAATCAGTCCTCTCCTTCTTGGATAGTCCGCAGCCCTACGGTCAGTCGTCACTCGTCAGTCGTCTCTCTCAGATTCTCAGTCTTTACTCCTTCCACAAATCCTAAAATTCATAACAAATCCTAAAATTCCTCTCCTTCTTCGAAGTGCAGAGTTCGTCGATTCGAGACTTCCGGTGACTATTGCAGGTCTTCAATTCCATTGTATGGTCTTCCATCTTCATCCTAATTCCTAATTTTCTATCATACATAATAGTATAATACATGTTATTTATCTTTTATATGTTGATTTTTTACTTGATAAAAACTTGATTTTTTTTGGATTCTCTGAATTTTATGTAATTAGATTTTATAAAATGTTATTTATGGACTATGGTTTTAAATCGGGATTCGATTGTTTGGGTGTTTTAAACTAAAACCAATAGTCAATTTTTTGTATTTTGTAATTAGGGTTCGAATTTTTTGGGGGTTTAATAAAGGTTCGAAATTTTGGGGATATTAATTAGGGATTGATTTTTTGGATGTTTTAATTAGGGTTCGGATTTTTCGAAGTTTCAAGGACTGAATAATCTTTCCAGTTTCAAGTTTCAACAACAGTCAACAGCTACAAAATATCCTTCCATTTTCAAGGACTGAATAATCTTTCCAGTTTCAAGGATTGAATAATCTTTCCAGTTTCTTCCAGTTTCAAGGACTGAATAATCTTTCCAGTTTCAAGTTTCAACAACAGTCAACAACTACAAAATATCCTTCCAGTTTCAACAACTGAAAACAATCCTTTCCAGTTCTTTTTTTCTCAACACACAAAAGCTACAAAATATTGAATCTTGATGTTAGCTAAGTTGTTTTTTTCGTGATGCATCTTGAATCTTAACTCAAGTTGTTGAAGTAGCTTCTCCACTTTCCTCCTAAAATCAAAATATTGAAAAAGTTAGTATCACGATACGAATTCACAATTTAAAATGTAAACTTAAAGAAAATAGCATATGAATCAATTGAGCGAGAATATTACCTTGGCGAAGTCGTACTCTAAATGCTCCTCTTCATCTACTTGAAGCTAGATTCCACATCTTAAAAACATTAGAAGAACAAAACATATACATTTATAAAGTTAAAGGAAAAAAATAAATGAAGGAATACATACAATACTTCGTCCATGCCCTTTCTTGATTCCATATAACTCTTTAACCCAATCACCTCCACATAGTAGCATTTTAACAGTTTCTACCTTCATTGATGCTCTATTTGGGTCAATAATTCTTTTGCCCGCACTAAAAGTTGCTTCTGAAGCCACAATTGTGACAGAAATGGAGATAACGTCTTTCGCCAACTTACTAATAATGGGATATTTTGGTTCGTTAGCCATCCACCATTGTAAGACATCAAACTGTCTCCTCGAACTCTAAGGGGATCATCTTCAAGATAATAATCAAGATCAGACTTCGCCTTATCAACTACCTCAACACTATCAAGGTACATCTCAAAACTTCTTTTCCCCAACCTAGAATTTGAACTAGTCTCACCTTGTTTGCTATGACTTTGCAGATTATTATCTTTCTTATATATTTGCTCATATTCCTTAAACAAAGACAATATTTTGTTTGACAACAACTTTTTATTTTGTATAGCATTGGATCCATACATGTGAGGATAAACCCATGTGATAAAAACCATTTTATACCTACAGAAAAAGAAAAAGAAAAAGCAACTTGAGAAGCACTGGAATAGCAAGGCAACTTGAGCAGCACTGGAACTAGTTATAATTCAGAGATTCAAAACAATGTATACAACAAGGCAATTATGCAGCAGTTATTCAGCAATTATGCAGCAGTTATTCAGCAATTATGCAGCAGTTATTCAACAATTATGCAGCAATAAACCAGCAACAAACAGAAATTATAAACAGCAACAAACCAGCAACAATAAGCAGCAATAACCACTGGTTAAACCAGCAGTAAACCAGCAGCAATAGAATCATAAATTATAAACAGAAATACAAAATCAGAAATTATAAACAGAATCAGAAATTAGAAATTACCTTGGATCAATAAAGGCCCCAATAGATAGCAAGATATCACATTGCGACCAATATTTGTCGTATTTCAATTTCATTTCCTTTGCCATTATTTGCAAGTGAGGCTTGGAGGTCAATTTAATGTTCTCGTCCAATGGCACCTTTACCCTCCAAAGCTCGGCCAAAAACAAATTTACAGTAGGATAAGAAGTGTCGCTAATAATCTTTGTAACATCCGCGAACACTTCTAAAAACTTGCAAATATCATCAACCATCTCCCAATCACTATCAATCGGCAAATAGTGAAGAAATGATGCATTCTCCTCCACATATCTTGGCCAAACAACTTTATAAAAATAAGCAGTGGACAACATTAACCATGTAGAATTCCATCTTGTTTTAGTATCCAAAACTTGCACCTTACCCACAAGCTCTAACTGCTTAACTATCTTTTCAAACTGTTTGCATCTTGCCTCAGAATTCAATAAATATTTTACACCTCCTCTTATTTTATCAACCACTATTTTGATAACATCAAGACCATCTTGAACCAACAAGTTCAGGATGTGTGCACAACATCGCACATGGAATAATTGGCCATTTAACACTAGATTTTTCTTACTAGTAAAATCTGTCTTTAATCGTGCAATGCAATTATCATTGGCAGATGCATTATCTACACTAATAGAGACAACTTTATTCTTTATCCGCCAATCATCCATAACACTAATTAATTCCCTAGCAAGTACCTCCCCAGAATGAGGCGGAGGTACATTCATGAAAGTCAACACCCTCTTATGTAGTTGCCATTTTGAGTCAATAAAATGACAAGTTACAGTCATATAACCTATCCTTTGTTCACCGGACCACCACAAATCAGTAGTCAAACTAATCCTATTAACTTTGGACATTGCTATTTTCACCTTTACTTTCTCACCTTTATAATAACTTTCACAGTCTGTCTTACTAGTATGTCGTGTTATCCTTTGGTACCATGGATATATCTGAATCAAAAAAAGATTGAAAATAACCCCTTTCATTATCATAAATGGAAATTCATGGCCTAAAATCATATGCGCAGCAAGCTCTCTAACCTTGGAGTGATTATATTGCCAAGTACTAATACTTGGACTAGTAGCATCACCAAATGTATTTCCACTTATCTTTGTTTGTATGGGATCTTTTCCAGTTGATTCCATCCCCAACTTTCTTTTAACACACTTTCTCAAATGTTTTATTCCATTTGAGGTGCTGCCATATTTTATATCATATTTAAAATGGGAACCACACCAATTGCACTTCCACTTTTTTAAGCCATATGACAGAGAGATAATAGACATCTCTTTGTGTACGATTGATTTTTTTTCACGTACACGCTTTCCATATGCATTCTTCAATGGATCTTCCTCAACACCGGTCGATTGATCGACATCATTTGACCCATCATCATTTTGGCTATCAGATATGAATTGAGCATTGACAACTAAATCCAACTGCTCCCCAATCTCAACTCCCCCCAACATCATAATCATCCATTTCAACATAAGTATCTTGTGAAGTCATAGGAGTCACTGAAGAATCTTGAAATGACATAACTCAATAAGTTCAAGATTTGTTAAACAAATTTACAAGTTATTTAAAGAATTACAATTTAAACTCATTATTTTTTTCAGATTTTACAATTTATTATCAAGATTCAAGTCTTTAACCAATTACAATTTACACTATTGGAAACCTTATTTAAAACTCCCAAAATTTCGAACCTTCATTAAACCCCCCAAAAAATCGAACCTTTATTAAACCTCCAAAAAATTCGAACCCTAATTAAAACATCCAAAAAATCAAACCCTAATTAATATCCCCAAAATTTCGAACCTTTATTAAACCCCAAAAAAATTCGAACCCTAATTACAAAATACAAAAAATCGACCACTGGTTTTAGTTTAAAACACCCAAACAATCGAATCCCGATTTAAAACCATAGTCCATAAATAACATTTTATGAAATCTAATTACATAAAATTCAGAGAATCGAAAAAAAAAATCAAGTTTTTATCAAGTAAAAAATCAACATATAAAAGATAAATAACATGCATGTATTATACTATTATGTATGATAGGAAATTAGGAATTAGAATGAAGATTGAAGACCTGTAATAGTCACTCGAAGTCTCGAACCGGCGAACTCTGTACTTCGAAGAAGGAGAGGAATTTTAGGATTTGTTATGAATTTTAGGATTTGTGGAGTGAAGACTGAGACTCTGAGAGTGACGACGAGTGACCATAGGGCTACGGACTATCGAAGAAGGAGAGGACTGATTATTGGGTTTGGGTGTATGTCGAGTGATGAAGATGAGATGAAGAGTTGAAGACTGAAGAGATGAAATTAGGTTTAGGGTTGTGAGCTGTTGTGTACTGTCGACTGAGAGATGAGGAGTTATGTGAGGATAAAAGTATATATATTATCGGGTTAGGGACTTAGGGTACCATATAAGTAAATAAGTAATAACAAATAATTATAATCGGGTATTCGGGTATATTTTGGTCCGGATACTAGGAACATTAACATATAATTATCGGATATATTACCGGGTTACCGGACCGGTTCCTTATCATTCCGGGTAATTTTCTGGTACTCGTATCCGGACCGTTAACTTTTCGGTTTGAGTACCGGTTCGGATATTTCGATCCGGTTCTAGGGTAATTACCGGGAGTATCCGAACCGATAACAGCCCTACACGTGGGTCACATGTGACATCCACGTGGCAGATCTGTTAAATAAGGGCAAATACAACAAGTTTAGACTAATGGAGGGCATATTTGACCTCAAATTTTAACTAAATAACTTCTGTTTTCCCATTTTCTGAAATTACTCCATATAACCCATTTGGCCACTAAGTAACTGGCTAACTGATTCCCAAAAATTGTTCTTGATAGTTGAATAATTTATAAATAGGGGCATCGATTTGGGTTCCTAAGCACAAAAAATTATATTTTAAAATACTAGACCATCTAATGAGATATTCTTAGTGCTTAGAAGACTCACCGGATGAGTTAGAAGAAAGCTGATGGTGACACTAACGCCGACATCGTTCCGTAACAATAGCTAAAGATACGTCGTTCATTTATTTCGCTGTAATTTCGCTTTATATATGTGTTTCGACATTCTTAAATTATATAGAATATCTTACGAAGCAAGATATCAAGACGCTAAAATTTTACTTACCTTTAAACCAACAAATTCCCTAATCTTAAAACCGACAATCCCATATTTGTAGATCAATCCAAAGTTACAGTTAATGGAAAGTCAGTCCAAAAGTTAAATCTCGATCATTTTAGCCAAACTCCAAAATAAATTATAGATTCGATTTAGTCGTAAACTCACAATTCCAAATATGTAATTAGATTCCTAATTGGGGCTCAATTACTTTTTCAACTTATCAAATTACTAGGTCTATAATTCTCAATTTCTCCAATCAAGTTTATGTTTCTATGGTTCAAAACAAAATAAAATTTAGTATAATCATGAAAGGGTATTAAGAAATCATTACCTCAAATTTGATTGAAATCAGTCCAAAACAAAATCACACACGTGACAAGAAAAGGTAAAAACCAAATCTAATTTCGTTGTTGTTCAAATACATATGGTCAGGGCTGTCTTTCGACCCGTGCGAGGTGTGCTACAGCACAGGGCCACCCAAAAAATGAAAAAATTTAGGGCCCCTTTTTTCATTTTTTATTAAGTAGTGTTAGCCAGAATTTACTGTAAAGACTCATAATTCGCAGGTCTTAGCCCAATTAAGGATCCACATTTACGAATTAAAACAGAACCCCCAAAAAGTTTGAGATGACCCTGCATATTGTACAAGCCTTCTTAGGGATCATAATGGTCCACTGCACTCGAGGTCCAAGCCTGACTCAAACCATCACGACTTCGCACCTTCTCTTGTGATAAAAAAGAGTATTGACCTTAGTCAACTTTTTCGCTCAAGCCTTCACAAAAGCGATGCAGGTGTCGCAGTCGCGTAGATTCAATTTCTTGACTTTCTCATTTGCGAATCAAGGATCGCCATCGCGAAAAATATGTTCTCTTTTGCCAATGAGCCCTTCACATATCCTCTTCACCATCATGACCCCCTAACTCGAATCGTGATGCACCAGACATATGCGCTCCAACAATTGCTGAAATACAATTTTGATGTGGAAAACCCAACCCCTCGAATCCCAGTCCTAGCCATACCAACAAGTCTCAAAATATAATACTAATCTATAGAAATTTTCAAAAACATGATTCAAGACACAAATACTCAAAAGGAGGGGTCGGGTCGTTATACAAACAATGAGCTAACAATCTTTGTTCGACAATCAACATTAGTGTAGCACGATGTCAGCCAATCAATGTCCATAATAACATCAAAATCAACCATATCTAGTTCTATCAAATCTTCTAGGGTCTGCCGGCTACAAATTAATACTGCACAATTCTGATAAACCCGTCTAGACAAAGTAATATATTGTCTATTGGGAGAGTTTCAGTTGTATTGACTTGTGAATGATAAAATAACACATACAACTTTTGTTTATGAGACAGATTTATTGTCAATTGAGTAGACTCATTGTCTCTAACTTATTGAAACTTTCTGAACTCTTGTATCATAGGCAAAACTAATTTATGCCCATAATTTATCTGATAAATAACAAAAAAAAATTAAAGGTTTTTTTAAGAGAAACAAAAAATTCTAGATCAAAAATGAAAAAAAAAGGAAAAAATTGGTGAACATTCATGCACGGGCTTCCTAACATGCTCATCTGATAATGCACACTTCCACTTAGGGATGACAACGAATCAGATCTGGATCGGATCCAAATTTTGAAGATTCATATCCTATAAAACGAATCTGAATTCATCGGATCAGAACCGGGTCCAAGATCCACTGTCATCTCTACTTCCACTTTCCAGCACGTAATTACCCAAACCCATTTATACACACAACAACACGCAACCATTATAGAAAAACAAACCCCTAACTAAAATTAAATTACTTGCACAATGACAAAGCAAATACTTCTCTACTCATTACTGTTATTAATGCCACTGCAACTATTAAAATTTACCGATTTGGCAATGCAGCACAACGGAGAATCCAAGTTTCCGACGATCTAGACGACGTCGTTGACGATGAAGAGAACCAAGCTTAGATAGAATTAGGGGTGGCAATGAGGCAGGTTAGGGCAGGTCAAGTCTTGACATGTTAAGATGTTAACCCGCCCTGCTCTGCCCCGTTTAACATTTTTTAATATTTTGTCCTGCCCTGTTAAGTTCCGCCCTACCCTGTTTATGTTATTGTTCATTTTTCACTTTCAATTTGGTATTTATTTTGTTAACTTCTTTTAATATATTTTTTAAAATGGGTGAACAATCAGTCTATTGTCATAATTTCTTAATATCAAGTAATTTATGAATGAGTTTATTTTTTAAATGTTATTCCTTTCTTTCAAACTTTCGCACTTCTCACTTGTAAGAGTTACAACTCTCAAACTGTAACTCCAAATAAGATATTTCTTATGCCGAGCTTAAGGTAACACGGAGACCTAACACTATCCCAAGTTTACTCTTGAAATACTTAGTATAACTAGTACAAATTCACGCAAGAACAACCCTATAAAAACTGTCTCGACATAATTTTTATGAAACAAAGACACAATCTTAAAACAGTCATAACTTCTTATTCGTAACTGCCGAGAACAAAGAAAACTAAAACTTTTATTTAGCACAGACTTTCAGATTCTTTACCTATTTGTAAAGTTTTTACGTAATACATTCTGCCCTTTCAGATTTCGATTGATCCGAGGCAGAAACTTTAAACACTGATAACTTTCAAACTGTAAGTTGAATTTATCCCCATAAAGTCTCAAACTGTCTATAACGGAGTAATCTAGAACTTTTATTCAGCACAAACTTTCAGATTCTTTACCGATTTGGACAGGTTTTACGTTATACATTCTGCTCTTCCAGATTTCGGTTGATCCGAGGCAGAAACTTTAAACAGTGATAACTTTCAAACCGTAACTCGGATTAATCCCCGTAAAGTCTCAATATGACGGTAACAGAAAGATCGGCTCAACAAAGGACTTTTTTCAAGGGATCGTCGACAAGAACTACTCATAAAGACCCAAAACCTCAGTATGTGGAAAATTTTTCCTTGAACTGGCTACTACCGCACAACGTGCCCTTGCTTGGTGGGTCGGAAAGAAGGGTGGTGCCTTAGCTCATGGGTCTAAAAACATGCAACCCAAAAAGATAGAAAGACCGCTCGCTCGAAGAAAACTCTTTTAGAGCCTGGTACCAGCCAAGCCCCCTCTCATTCCTTACAATCAAGCAAGTGGCTTTCCGCCCCCTCTCCTTCCTTATAGTCAAGCGAGTGGCTTAAAGCGTACAACTATATAAAAAAATCCAATTCTAACAAGTACAACCCAGCGTAACAGATTATAATTGCACAATCCAAACTAGTTAGAATTTTCTAAAAATTATAATCTATTAACTGTCATGTCCTATTTAGAATTTTCTAAAAATGTGTTTTGACCTGTCTCGCCCTCCCGCCCTGGCCTATCCCGTTTAAGCATTGTCATGTCCTGCCCCGTTTAACGTTTGACATGTCCTACCCCGACCTGTCCTGCCCCATTTGTCATCCCTAGATAGAATGAGGCAAAAAGAAATCGACCACGGAGGATTAGTAATCATGCTATTATTTCTTGTCGATTGTATAGTTTATTGTATTAAATATAACATGTATTATATCATTTTTAAGAAAAAAATATCTGTTTACAAAAATATCTTTCATCTTATTTAGTAGTAGAAATTTGCGAAAAATGGACCAGGCAGAAAAAACCCACTGAGCAAGATTTTTAGTCAGGTCCTCGATCCTTTGAAATATTTTTTTTTGGTCCATTAAAGTAGGATCAAATTTTAAATATATATTATATATATTAATATATATAATTCCTAATATATACTATATATAATTTCTAATTTTCTAAATTCTTAATAGGGTTTCGGGCCCCGTTTTTTTTTTAAAAAAAATTGAATTTCCAATACTGAAATTGACATTCTCGGACACATTACCACTAAATTTGAATATTGAAATCTATTGTATATCGCGAGATATTTAGCTTTGAAAAGGGTAAAAATGTAACGATTTGGGAGAAAAGTGAAATTGATTGCCAAGAAGGACGTTTTTAGAGAAATCGGCTGAAGCAAACGACTTCGTCTCGAAAAATACGCGAAATCAAAAAAATAATTAGATCAAAAGGACGTCCGAGCGCAAAGTTATGACCATTTAAAGTTTCATTAATTTACAACCTATATTTGATATGTCAATACGTTAAATTTGTTGGGGGTGGTGAAGTGGCAGGATGTTACCAGGTATTTTTATTGAATTAAATAAAAATACTAATAAAAAAAATTATATTAAATAAAAACACTAATAAATATAGAATTATAATAAAATCGATCCATTCGGTCCATTTATCCGGACCGGTCCGAAAATGACCTGGATCGGATCGAATTTATCGATCCGATCTGCGGTCCGGATGTTTTGATATTTGGTCTTCGATTCGGTCCGATCCGATTTTGACCTTTTGTGCAGCCCTATTTAGTAGTCAGAGAGTTTGACAAACCTCATGATATTTTTGTCATTTCATTATTTCATTCAGAAATAACTTATCTCGATACTATTATTCCACTTTCTAGCCGGATAACTTATTCCGATACTATGTTTCCAAAATTAGTAATCAAATAAGAAATAATACAATCCTGAATCTTTATCACGTGACTATTTATGCTTGTTCAACATACCGAAGCAACTATTAATTCCTTGACATGAAAAAACAATTAATTCCATTTATACAACCTCAATAAAAAAAATGGTGAAGTTAAAACATTCATGCAGTCGTGCTTAATTTCTATTTTCCTCCACTTTCCAGCACGTAATTCCTCAAAAGCATTATATAATAAAAACCAAACCCCTAACTAAAATTAAATCACATACCCAAATGACAAAGCAAATACTTCTCTACTCATTACTGTTATTAATTGCCACTGAAACTGTAAATATTTACCGATTTGCCAATGCAGCACAACGGAGAATCCATGTTTCCGATGATCTAGACGACGTCGTTGACGATGAAGAGGATGAAGCTTGGAGAGAATGGGGAAGAAAGAAATCTACGAACGCCGATTTCGATCCTCCACCTCCGGTGACGGATTTCAGTAAAATGAGTCCGTCGGAAATGATGAAACGGCAGTCGGGTCCCGTATTCGGGTTCGTTAAGCTCCGACTTGGAACTCGTCGGACTCCGGTATCTCTTGCTTTTTACCTTTTAATTTTGTGATAATTTTTGCTTTTCGAGATTCAAAACCAATAACTTAAAAATGTAGTAGTTTTCGTATAATTTTTGAATATATAAATTTTATATTGAAATTAGTCAAATTGACTCTCCATAAGTGGAACTAGTGTCATAAATTGAGATTGAAGGAGTACCTTTTTTTTTTGTTAGTTCTGAATTCTGATTAATATGGTATAATGTGAGTAGTGATAGTCCTACTTAGAGCATTGAATTGATCTAGTAAATTTATTGCGTTGCTGAAAGAATAATCTACCAATTGCCTTTTAATTCCAAGCTAATTCAAGTAGATAATGTGAATGCTTTATATCTGTTTGCAGTGACGTATGTGTTCTAGGGATAGGACACCATGTGTGTGCGAAAATTAGTATTACATATATTATGTTTTAAAACAATATCTTCAATGAGTTTTCTATCCATAAGATTAAATCCTGGATCTCGATCTGTTCGGGTTATAAGCAGTGGCGGAGCCAGAATTTTTACCTAGGCGGTTCAAAAACATAAATAAATATACGAAGAAGCTAAGGGGGTTCAACGTCTACTAAAGATATATACAAAATAATTTTAACCTTCTTATATATGCAGTGTAATTTTTCGCTGAAGAGGATTCGGATGAACCCCTCGGCCCTTACTAGCTCCGACACTGGTTATAAGTAGAATATGAGTTGACCAACTGCAGAATCAGAGGATCCAAGATTTGATTAAGATGGATTGAGTTCAGAATTCTCTCCCAATTCATTTGATTTACTTGGTTCGAACTTTACTATTTATACTTATTTAGTGGATTTAACATATTCCAAATCTGAGTCAAAGCTACTGGGTTCGGATGAACCGTAACTCTTCAGCAATATGGTAGATCTGAAACTTCTCCCTTCTGTTTTGGAAGGGACGATTTCAGGCCTCCCTTCCCATCATAACCTTCAAAGGAAGCTGTTTTACCAAATTAAAAGCCTGCTCAGTAAACGTATTCGTTCACCTCATTCGGGTTGGGTTGACCCAAAAGTACATTTAGAAGAGATAAGCATGAGATTTACATAACTCCTAAATCTGTCTTAAAAGGTAAATTGTTTAGTATTAGAATAAAATGGACTTAGATAGAACGGAATAAATGTAGAGATTACTAAAGCTAACCTCTATTGATTTGCATTAAGCCATAGATTGAATGGAAGTGTATGTAGTTTGCAAAGGAGGCTTGGAGAGGATTGTGAAGTAATTGTATTGTATTATCAACTGAAATAAAAACTTGTTTCTAGGAAAAAGTTTCTGAAATAGCCATGAGATGGACCAAACTAGCAAGAACTGGAGCAATTGAGGCAAAGTTCATGGGCGTTGATGTGAGCACGATCATGTTCACTATGGAGAAAGGTCAAGACTCTATAGAGGTTTGTCTTACTTTCCTTGTATGGTGTCTTATTCTATACCTGCTCACTCTACCTATCGATCCTTGAAGAATTGAATTTTGTCGTAATGGCTCAAAACTATCAGGGATTAGGTAGAAGTTGGTATCGTTTGCAATATCAACGGACTAAATAATATCACAGAAGAGCTTAAGACTTGATAGTTGATACACATCTTTTATGAAGAACAGTACTTGAACCTTCCTAACAATATCAGCACACACTTGTATAAAGAATATCAAGGCTTTAGTTTTTCTAAATTTTTAGCCCTCCAAATGCATCCTTTATTGTATGTTCAATTCTTCTTCCTGTTGGGACGATGTGTTAGTTGGTATTTGAAAGAATCACAAGTTCTGTGTACTTGAAAATTTAAGATTCTCTTAATTTTCCAATTTGCAGTTGAAAGAGTTTTTGTTAAGCCAACCAGAAGCATATGAGATTAAATTAGGGGACCAACTTTTTCGAAGACCAGGAGATCCTCCTTTCGAAGAAGCTTTTGAGAAGATTCAGAGTGAGAAAAGCAAAGTCGAACGTACCAGTTCAAAAAAGAAGGATAGGCATAATGAGTTATAATCACCGGAAAACACCCTCTTCACAACTAATTTTGATCACTTGTATTCTTATCAGAAGGGCAGATGTACACGGCTAGCATCTTACACATTCTTTTTCTCTATACATTTGACAGTGTGAGCTTTACTAATTTATGATCTATCTGAAAGTAAGCTATATGTGTCCAAATAATGGGTGCTTCAGACTTTCGGTCAATGAACATCTTGTGCTGGGAAATATTTGTTGTCGGAGTAATGACGATTATAAGGGAATGATTGTTATTGCCAATCTAGACCATCATCTGAAACTAAATAAGCTTCGGGGTCCCTATCAATAGAAATATCTCTTTCTTCTAGTCGTGCGTCTTAAAAGCGTTGCTCCTCTCCTATCGGGAAGATTAAAGTGTCTTGAAGCCCCATTTCATCTCTCCTCACACTCGTTCGAGACTACTAATGGCCTCGGATCGGAGTTAAGCTTAACCCTCTTCCCCTTGTTGTTGTCTTATTTTGCATATAGATGGGACATAAAAATGTGATGTAGAATTGCTCTTCCAACTTTTTAAGCGTGATAGCTTCCAACCACAATAATATAATAGTACTTCAATATCAATTGAAATCAATAACAATAAAACAACAAGTATTTTAGACTCATACTAACTTGGTGTAGATAGAGGTATGCAGTGTCCTAAGACAAAAATTTGTCCCCACTTGTGATGTAGTTCTACGGACGTCTTCCTTGAAGATACAACTATCTAACTGAGAGTTCTAGCACAAGAACTTCACTTCTAGCGAATTTACTTCATGTGCTCTTCAAAAATGTTCTTGAAGAAGAAGATGAAGATCAAGCAACAATCTTAGATCATTAGATGAATTTAATGATTGATTGTAATGTTATGAGTATTGTATTCCCTTCAAACAAGTGATCCGCATGCTTTTATAGCATGAATTTTCGTCCCAAGATACTAACACTCGTAGTATCAAGGCACTTCCTCTTTTAAAATCAAGTTGCTACACTTTTTTAATTCAACTCAAGACTTTAAAATCAAGTAACTTCTACTTTCAACATTAAGACACTTATTCTTTCAAATCAAGTAACTCATCCTTTTCCAATAAAGTCACTCATATCTTTTAAAATCAAGTAAACTTGTACATTTCACATCAAGTACTATAATGAATCCGATTTCATTTAAAACATGTACATCCACCGTACTACACATTTTATAATCTTCATGCTCAAAGAAAGATAGGAAGAATTCCACATACCTCTTCGGCTTAATCCACACGCTAAGTAGAATGTGACACCCGTAGTACTTCAACCTAAAATGACAATAACATTTCTATCAACTTCAAGCTTTCTAATGTAGGTTAATACCAAGTAAGGGTCTCTTATTCTATGAAAAATTGAGCAGTACTTCCCCTGTTTATACTTACTTTTCCACTTTTTCCAAGGCCCGAATTCAACAACAAAACAAGCCCCATTTAAGGCACAACCAAAACAGCAACCAAAGGGGATTACACGCCAACTTGACGTGTAAAATTCTGTCCCACAATCATATAAAAGCAATCCATAAAACAGTCCATAATAAATCAACATTAAGGGTACAATATGAAGCCTTTAACACCCTTATTCCTTAGGACTTTCATTAGTCATTTTACCACATTAAACATGCAAGTTGGTGGCTGATTTTCCAGCATATATACATGTCTAAAACAGTCTCAAAACTACCCACAATATCCGTCAATTTAAAGGGCCATTCTCGGCCACAACAACAACTACATATCCAAAGCTCTTTTCCACAATTTCTTAATATCCAATTCACATTTCAACATGTTATATAAATCATATAAACTATCAACAACAATAGTTCCTTCATTATATAACATGCAACAAGTGAAATTAACAACAAAAATGACCAACGAAACCAAGACCCGAAATCTGTCCACTTTCGGCCTTAACTTCCAAAAATGACCAAACCCTTTTTAATCTTCATTCTTTTTAGTACAAGCTCATCCATATATATCAACAATAAGTAATATTCAATTACTTTAAAAGAAGAAGAATTATTACCTTATATTTTGCCCCAAAATCGGTAAAAAGAGTCTGTAGGTGTTTGGCCCGCAGTTTTCGATTTGCTCCACTTCTCCAAGTTCCAATCACATATACGCAACCCCTATAAGCTTATGATCAACTTTCTTTCTCGTTTCAACACCAAAAAGTCGACGAAAAATCCTAGGGTTTCAAACCCTATTCTCGGCCCAAATGGAATTTTAGGAGTTAATGGAGAGTTATCTTGGCTTAACATTTGGTTAGGGACCTTAATCTTGTACTAACATACACAAGCTTGGAAGGTTAGAAATTTTGTTCTTCAATTTTGTGCTTGGGCCATGAGTTGAGAGAGAAGAGAGATAGAATATTTTCTTGAAATTATCTAAGTGTAGAATGATAAGTCTTGCAAGCCTCTCTAGATATATATAATATCTCCCTAGTCAAAGTCTTCAAGACAAGTGTTCAAGTGAATGAGGGACAAGTGTCCTCCCATCGTAGAAATCCAATCATAAAATATCTAGATATTTTCCAATTCCCTTACAAACGAAGGGCCCCGCGAAATTGTGAAATTTTGACGGACCCTATATTATTAGATTCAATCCTTTATAATCATATACTAATTTCACACACTAAATATGAGAATCAAATTCCAAATTATAAACTTTTTCCTTCACAAAAATTTCCCGAGATTTCCAAAAAATAATAATTTTTCTTTCGTTCCAAAATTCAAATCTTATTTTCTCACGTACATTCTCATCTCATTCTCTTGGAAATACGGGGTGTAACAATATTGGTTAAGACTCATACCTTCAACCTCTAGTTCATGAACAATGATTTGAAATTCCTCCACTTGCTTGACAACGGCTTTGACATCGCTCATCTTGAAGTTTAGAAACTTGCCGATAACAATATTGGTTAAGGCCCATACCTTCAACTTCTAGTTCATGAACAATGATTTGGAATTCCTCCACTTGCTTGACAACGACTTTGGCATCGCTCATCTTGAAGTTTAGAAACTTGTCGATGACGAACTTCTTTGAACAAGCAACCTCGATATGTACTTGTTCTCAAGTGACTGCCATAACTCCCGTGTTGTCCCGAACGTGGAGTATATGTCATAGAGAGTATCATTCAAGGCATTGAGAATGTAGTTCTTACACAAAAAAAATTGTGTCTACCAAGTCTCAAACGCCTTCAGCCTTTCGGCCTTTGCCTCCTCAGTTGGAGCATTCTCTCCTTCTCCCTCCGGCAGTGCCGTTGGAGCCTCAGCAGTCAACACGTTTGTCATGTGAAGTGTTGTCAAATAGAACATCTTCTATTGTCAGTGCTTGAAATCAAAACCCTTGAATTTCTCGGGTTTCTCCACATGATTTTTCACCATTGATGATCCAGATTGATCCATTTGTTTGCAAATCAGGAAGTGTTTTCTCTGGAAATATTTTTGCAAACTCAACAATGTCAGAAAAATATATATTTTCTGAGGATTTTTTGTCTTAGATTGTTATTATCAATCTAGACCCTCAATGAATAAACACAATAATATAATAGTACTTCAATATCAATTGAAATCAACAACAATAAAACAAGTATTTTAGACTCATACTAACTTGGTGTAAATAGAAGTCTGCTTGATGAAGTGTCCTAAAACAAAAATCCGTCCTCACTTGTGTTGTAGTTCTACGGACGTCTACCTTGAGGATACAACTATCTAAGTGAGTTCTAACACAAGAACTTCACTTCTAGCGAATTTACTTTATGTGCTCTTCAAAAATGTTCTTGAAGAAGAAGATGACGATCAAGCAACAATCTTAGATCATTAGATGAATTTAATGATTGATTGTAATGTTATGAGTATTGTATTCCCTTCAAACAAGTGATCCACATGCTTTTATAGCATGAATTTTCGTCCTTAAGCAGTCATTCATCAAAGGTTGTGACCTTACACGAAGAGACACACCTTTTGGGCATTTTGGAATTTTCCGTTGGGATTAGCGCCGCGCGCCTTTGAGCGTGGCGCTAAAACTCGCAGAGCTCTCGAGTTTTGGCGCTGTGCGCTGCTGACGACTGCTCATGGCGCCTAAAATCGCAACGCTTATTTTAATCACTCTTTGATCTTCTTCTTCTACAAGTTCCAACAATGATGTTGTTAAAGTCTCTACATGTCTTTCACCAATCATGATAAATCA
The DNA here is from genome assembly GCA_029844215.1 of Przewalskia tangutica. Taxonomy (NCBI): domain Eukaryota; kingdom Viridiplantae; phylum Streptophyta; class Magnoliopsida; order Solanales; family Solanaceae; genus Przewalskia; species Przewalskia tangutica. The sequence continues at coordinate 15,042,874 of CM056738.1, forward strand.
ACGGGTCTTAGGATACTGTTAAAGGTACCCTAAAATGACATTCCTAAAATGTCTGCTAGTGTGCTGCTCAACATAAAATTATTTAACTCCAACCATAATATAAACCATCCCATAAACTAAATTGTGTATACACAGGGATGACAATAGCGGGAAATATGTGGATACCGGAGGATATATTGCAGCAGACCCTCTCATTTGTTTTTAAAAAGTGCAAGTTAATTGAAAGAATACAGGATCATTTCAGCTTATTGCTGAAGTCAGAGAGCGCGAGAATGCGAATTCTGGAAATGTTAGCAGCTTCCTCCCTCTCCTTTTGAGTATTGTAACCCCAATCCCCTGCTTCCAGAATATCAGATCAACAATCAGTACAGCATAGCAATTAGACAATTAACGCGAACATGAAGACGAAAAAAATGAATTACAATATAGCAATTAGCCAAGAGAGTATGATAAGTCACCTAGATACAAGTTCCATCCATCCAACTCGGACTCTTTAATCACATTCTTTAAAGTAGCAAGTCGGTCTTCAACAAAGCTGATCAATATTGACAAAAGTGGACGCAGTTGATATCACGCAGTAGAACTAAGTAGTTATCTAAAAAGAAGTTTGAGTAGTTCATATGGTATAAAAATCTTACTGTAGAGTCAGACCCTGGTGTTCTGGCATTTCCTGAAGTTGCTTAAGCACTTTTACTTTAGGTCTGATTAAAAAAAAAGTTTCACGTAAGCAAGGAGTATGTGCTTGAAATAAGCAACACGGATTGATCGTGTCTCTTGACATTGCAGTTTAGCTTAATCCAACTTCACATGCGTGAAGTAAACATACCCTGTGCCGAGACCATAGATCCTTTCATTTGGAATAGTTATCCCAGCAAGCCCTCTAAGTAATGCATCTGCAAAGCGGCTCTAAAAATAGCAGTGGAGTATAAATATTAGATTCAATAGTTTAGCTCATGGCTCGGGTTAATTTTTCAGATGGTCACTCAACTAATAGTTGTTATCTCATAAAATCAAATTTCTTCTTGATTCCAATTTCCTTTAACAAAGAAAGTGATTTTTTGAGATAGTAATTATTAGTTGACTGACCATATGAGAAATCAACTCCTCATGGCTCTAAGACTCCAATTCCACGTTCCTCAAGAACTAGCTAAAGATCAAAAAACTAAAATATCCTTTTATTCATGGTAAATATTTTTATCTTTAGATGAATGTGCACATTCTAACAAACCTGCTTTGTAGTGACTATATAGAGCTTTGAACTTGCAAATTTCAGTGCATCGGGAACTCCAGGATAAAACCTGTAGAGAAAGCATAAACTTTTTAGTATTTTTCCAATACAACATGTTCTTAACGTGATTGAGCACCAAGGAGTCGTTTCGTTGCTGGTTAGAGTTATGCAGGGTTTAGTTATTCATGTATTAATTATTTCATCTTCTATTTTGCATAAGATTATACATCAATTGACTCATGACTTATACGTGTTTCAGTTATGCAGGATTATAAACTAGTAACCAAACTCCGTATTTGGTGTGCTAAATTTTATACAAAGCAACTAAAATGTTAGTACTAGTTCTGCTGGTTTTAATACATGATTCTCTTCCTAACCAGCAACCAAACGACCCCTAACGGTGAAGAATAGGTGATTCTAGAGAATGACAATAAAATGAGCACCAAACAACTTATAGGTTCATGTTACTACTCGAAGTCTTACGGTTTATCAAGCTAGGAAACTTATAAGCAGATAGATTTAGCTTATTTTGGAGTACATCCCTCAATGTAGGTAGTAGAGCGTTTGTTTTTCTGTATTTGTTTAAGTTGGTTCAGAGATTATACATTAACCAAGAGATTAGGGCTAGTCAGGACCCTCAAGTGGTTGATTCGATCTCACAGCATGATAGACAGCTACATTTACCTGTTTGCACCTATCCAAGTAGCCAAATCATTGTCCATCCATTCATCTCTAACCTTACCGAAAAGATCTATGAGAAAATCCCTGTCTTCATCCCATTCTGCCATTATAATGGGTTTAATCTTTGCCCAGTTCTCAAGTATTCCCTCAACTGTTAGTCCCTCTGCAACCTATCACATCAAGACAGATTATCACCTCGACGAACTCTAAGATACATCAACTGACATGAATAGATTTGCATCATCATATCCAAGACATTCTTATTTTTTTTATGTACCCACCGAAGACTTGCGATTAGAAGGGATTCTCGACTCCAAGAGCAACCTCACAAGTAAGAGATTTTCATAACCAGTTTCCACCACGGGTCTAACCTGCAGAAAGTTTGAAAGCTTATCACTTCTACATGACTGTAAACTGAAACACAAATAGACCCGTTTATGGATCTCTAATTATTGTTACTACAGTAGAAACTAGTTCACTTGCTAACAAAAGATTTACTGTGACAAGATAGAGATGGTTATCGGAAACATTCACTTATTAAAACAGTATCTGCAGTTACTACCCAATTGCTATTAAAACCACTTCTACTCAAGCTATTAAGGGAATGAGAAATCGGTTCTAAGAATGTCAAATATCCAGCCAAGGAAGAATCAGTATTATAGGAGCAGGTCAACTAAAATATTTCCCATACAACGATATGCAAAAATAGGAAAATCCGGGATTAATTGGTGTAGCAGTCTAGTGGCGTAACTCTACTTTGCACACCGAAGACAATTTTGAAGTATAACCTATTTTTTCCTCTCTCTAGTCTCTACTTCCTTTCCCTCCCTATTCACAAGGTACCCCCACCCAAAAGATAAATAAACAAATTCATAAAGCCATTAGCTGAGAATCAAAAGCATGGAAGTGTCAGAGCACCATCAGCATTCAAGAACGACACACTCAAGTGTTTGAAATCCATACTTCACCTGGTTTTGCAATATCATAGCACCCAGATGCACTCATAGGTCCATTTACAAAATCATTGCTTCCAACAGTTTGCATTTTTATACACACACATGGCATACCAAAGCAACCAGCCAACACCAACCGCAGATGAAGATGCTAAGAATATCTAGCAACAGAACACTGATGGCAAAGCCAAACTCAAAATGACACTGAACTCATTGTGTGCATTCTTGTTTGTTCTAATGGAAAAATAGTTTGTCTTCTGTCATGGTAGCATTATAAACTTTAGCACAAAAACATCATAGCCGCGTCTAAACTATATTAATGTAAAGACCTTGTCCAATACCACTAGTACAAGAAACACATATCTTTCAGCTGCTTTACCTACACTTTGACTGTTTAAGAAGTACTCCACTTAAGTCTCTAAGTTACAAAATTAGACATGGAGTAGAAACATGGTGTACAGTCTACACCCATTCCAATGTACATCAAAGAGTAAATGAACACATAAAGCAAAATACATTCACAAGCTAAGACAAAATTAGAAAAGAAAGAAAGAAAATACTGTTGGAAATTTAGTAATGAGGAATTAAGTTTAACCCATTATTTATGACTCGAACAATTGAGGTCTCGCACGTCGGAAACGTCGTTTTCACACACGTGCACTCGTAATGTCAAGTATCATAAATTTTCATAATGTCAAGTACATAAATTTCATTAGTGAAAGAGATATTGGTACGTGAGTAAACGTTTGAGACAAAAAATGATGGACGGTCGTTGGTTAAATGACGTGTGTTCCACGTTGGTAAATGAAGGAAGAAGTGTACGAAGTGTAAGATTGAAACGGGTCGGAAAAAGGGCCGCAGAGCCGGGGAACCGCGGCGCCACCACCACCAGGGCCCGGCACAAATTAGTCTTTTGGGTACTGGAGTCGCGGCGCCGTGGCGCTAACGACATGGTGTCTGTGCGGACGGAAGTCCAAAAATTTGGCTGATTATGGGGGCGTTTTGGAGCATTCAAATTGCAATTTTTCCTCCATAAATCAGTCATTATTTGGTTGCATTACTTGGTGAATTAAGTGGCCATTACATGGGCACTTGAAGAGGCATTCTTACACTACTATATATTGAGGTCTTTAGCTCAATTGAAGAACACAACACTCAATACTTGTATTCAGATTTTCTTAAACTCTTCCTCTCTAAGCATTCTTTCAAATACTCAAGGTTCTTCGTGAGAAACACTTGAGTTTCCTTTGCTCATTTGTTAGTTGTTTTATCTTAGGAGACAGTTGCCCATTACCGTAAAATGATATATACGGGGCAATAATGTCTTAAGGACAGAGTGAATACACTCGACTCAGCAGCGCCTCCGTAACGCTACCAGGTTTAGTGTCTTTTGGGTTCAGGTTATAAAGATCAAAGGGCTTGCTGCAGTTGAACGAAGATCCAAAGATCCAAAACTCCAAGATTGATTCAAGAACGAAGATCAAGACCTCAAAAGCTTATTATTGCCACAACTCTTGTTGGCTTCAAGTTTATTGCTATTGTAATCCTATTGTTTACCCTTTCGAAGCACTAGTAATAGTTTTTTACTATTCCCGTACATCCATTGTGTAACTCACAATCTTAAGACATTATATATACTAGTGCTAGAAAGATGTTTTCCAGCAGATATGATCCCATGATCCCAAATCTGGCTGTGATTTTCTTGTTGAAACCAGTTCTGTTGACAGTTCGGTAAACAGTTCAAACACTTCTCTATCAACAAACCTGATTCTAGTTATGGGTCTCTCTTTGACGATAGCTATAGATCTGTTTCCGTCAAAGGTGAGATCTCTGTCTCTGAGGATGAGCTTCAAGATATTGTTGATAGTCATGCTAGCAAGGTTAAGGATCAAGGAAGAGTTGCGCTCACCGCTCCCAAAAGTGGTGAAAACAAACGCCCACAAAAGGTTGAGGATGTCAACTGGGACATGAAGAGAAGGCTAAAGATGATGTTCCGTCTTGTAGCAGAAAGCCTACATCCTATGATAAGGAGGATTTGGACACGCAGTCCAACAACGTGACTGGCGAGGGCCAGAATTCAAAGGTCTAAGGTACTTATTCTTCCTTGACAAAGATAAGATTAAAAGATGTCAATAATGAAATTAAAATGAGTATAGTAAGGCTAGGAATATGAAGAGATTTTCCAGAAAAATTATATTCCTTACGCTTTAAGATCAAAAGTTTAATCTCACTTTCCTTCCCGCTTAAAGATTAGACTGTTATAAACAACGACTTAAAAGATATGGACTTAGGTTGTAATAAATTTGATTTATGGACAATCCTAAGTAAGGGAAGAGGACTAGAGACAAACATGTCACCGTTTCCGACCGAAGATCCGTCTTTTGACAGGATAGTATTGGACACTCAGTCATACAAAGCCTACGAGGGATTGGAGTGGGCCAGAGTTTTTCAAATCTTAAACGATCTGAAGGACAAAAGAAATTGGACACTCAGTCTGCCAAGTCAACTGGAGTGCGCCAGAACATCTAGATCACATATGATCCGGCGACGCCCTAACCACGGGCAAGAGGTTGTTCATGTGAAGCAACGCCGCCTTCAAAGAAGAAGAGTTGAAGAGGTTGTCCTCAAAAGGACTTAAGGGAATGGGATCACTCTAAAAGAGGTGATACATGTCCCAAACTTGGTATGTTGGTCAAACTGGCTTGAGTCGAGTCCAACAGGACTATAATAACTAAGAATGGTACAGTACGTCTATAGCCAAGAGAATGATATATTTGTAATCCGTGAACGTTGAATAGAAAGTCATTCAAAAGCTAACTAAGTTGAGATTGTTGTCGTCTGTCAACATAAAACCTCAAAATTAATGTGAGGTAGGCGAAGAGGCAAAATCACCTTTCCATTCCGTCAAAGGAATAGTGAAAGAAGTGTCGCTCCTCTATAACTTAGTCGCACCTATGTGGGTAATTTGAAGCTTATACAAAATAAAGAGGGGAGGCAAGTACTTTGTCACCGTCATTGACGATGGTGCAGCGTCTTGCATCCTTTGTTTGTTGAAAAGCAAAAAAGCGGCTGTTGAAGCGGATAAGCGCTACAAAGCAGAAGTTGAAGAGCCTACGGATTGAGGAATTCATAGTGATAAAAGGGGAGAATGCGTAGCATCGTTCATCAAACGAATGCTCCTTACTCACCTCAGTCTGACGGTGTTAGCCAAGCGCAAAGACTGTATGCCCAAGATATGTAGGGCAAGGCGATCCTTACCACTAATGCAATTCTCAACAGAATTCCGTATAAGGATAAGGATGACCCTCCATGTGAAACATGGAACGGATCTTATCTATAAATGTTGTGATATGGGATAGTGTGGCAAGGGTTGAAGTACCTAAGCCAAAGCAGGTCAAGATTGGACCTAAGACTGTAGATTGTATATTCACTGGATCTGCAAAGAACAATAGTGCTTATCGCATCTTGGTGCCAAAGAATGCAGAATTCTTTGAAGATAACTTTCCTTAAGAAGGAAAAATAAGTAATTGCATGAGGTTAACAAGAACTCGCGAGTGTCTGGCTGTCTGGAACTAGACGTTCCAGATCTATAGGACTCGGAAGTTATTGACTATCCGGAACTTAATATTCCAGATCTAGAGAATTCAGAGATTCTAGATGTTGAACCGAGACAAAGCAAAAAGAAGGGACAAAAACTTGTTCCAGGCCTTCTAGCTTGTGTGGTTGAGAATGAATCATGGACAATTAAGAAAGAATTGTCATCTCTGAAAGCACTGCTTTAGAACGAAGCTACAAGAGAGAGAAATAGACTCCATAAAATAAAATCATACTTATGTAATGGTTGATCTTCCTCCGGGAAAAGAACATTTTGGGTTGTAAAAGTGGATGCTCAAATTGAGTATAAAGTATATGGATCTATTGACGAGTATAAGGCCTCGGCTACTTGAGCATGTGCTCCTCTGTAAATAACTTAACATCCAGGGCCACCGCAGTCTTGCGTGACATGGATGTTGAGACAGTCTTCCTAACCGGAGAGTTGGTTTAGTGGACTGTTGGGCTTCTTTCTGAACTTCCTTGTTGGTCCCTGAAATGTGTACATTTTGGTCCTGGAAGTTTCAGATAAAACAAAAACAATGAATCTGACTACAAAAACAGACTCTGAGATTGGAAAACCAACCGTCTGAGTGTGGAAGAAGAAATTTATATGGAACAACCCGAGGGGTATGTGGTTCTAGGGCTAGAGAAGAAAGTCTGTTGACTTGTCAAATCTCTGTGCGAGCTGTAACAGGCCCCGAAGCAATGGCACAAAAACTTTGATAGTACTCTACTATCGAAGGGCAAATCCACTAATGAGTATGACAAATGTGTCTACGTGAGAGATAATTCGGTCTCATTCGTCATGATGTGTCTTTACGTAGACGACATGTTGATCACAGGGAGAAGTCCTGGGTTGACCCTAGAGATTAAGAGTATGTTGAAACGATGTTTCACTATGAATGATATAGGTATTGCAGATGACATCTTAGGAATTGGAATTTCTAAGACGTCTAACGGACTGATCTAGATCCAAACTCATTTGTGAGGTGTTTGACAGTCTCGTTGAAAGGCACCAATGAATATGAATCATAGAACTGATTGGAATAATGGTGCACCCATATACCAGGAGCGATATGCGAAGGTCACGTGTAGTTCAATGTATTTTACACACTACACCTGACCCGATATCGGCTTACAAAGTAGAACTAAGGTTCATTCGTGATTCTAGAAATAATTAATATAAGGTGTTAAATTGGATATGACGATATCTGAAATGTTCGCTTATCTATGGATTATGGTATTCTGGATGTCCAGCGGTTCTGGGAGAACTCAGTGATGCAAACTGGACATCAGACTTGAAGAACACCAAAGCCACAAGTGGATGTGCATGGTGTGTCTTTGGAAAATTCTCTAAGCAAATTTGCATCGGTCGATTCGTGATGGAATCGGAGTTTATCGCTTTGTACAAAGCATGATGAGAAGTTGAGTAACTTCACGACCTCTTAGAGGATGTCCCTCATTGGGAGTAACTCATGCCTCGTCAGTTATACACTGTAAGGGCACGGATGAAGGCGTCTGGATATATCTGTCGGAGACATAAGACCGTATGACAGTTGATCATCACGGGTGACACTTTCTTGATTACTAATCAAAGGATATAGAGGACCCTTTAACTAAAGGGCTACCCGGAGATCAGTCGATCTAGGGGAATTGACGTAAAACCCAAACTATAAGGACTGATACGGTGGATACCCAACCTTACTAACTAAAAATCCCAGGAATTAGGTTCAATGGAAAAATTAAGTCGTAAAGGTTCAGTTGAGCGCTTCGGTGGAAGCAAGAGCACTTCGAATGATTGCTGTAAAGAAACGTGAGTCCAAAGTCGTTCCCGCGATAGACCTTATAGTGCTACCTGCATGGTAGGTAGAGGTTAAGTTTTCAAAATCTTTCATGATCCTCACCGGTTGAGGTTAGGTTTGGAAAAACATTTAATGATTCCAAACACTTGTGAAGTGGGGTATAGCAGATATCTTGTAGGAGACCACATATTTAAGTGTGAGGACTGGTCGCCTCAAATGAAGGTACTTAAGAATTCAAGTGTGTCCACGACCACAACGGACAAAACATTAAGAAAAACAGAGTAAGGAAAGTTGTTGTGTTGGTACCGTTGTCTTGGCTTACACTAAACACTGACGGTTCAAGACATCACGTTCACTGCGCAGTAAGTCCGATGGTATTCAACTATGGAAGGTTCAAAGTTACGGCTACCTATCCAGATGCAACATCGGTCCGCCGAAAGATTACTAGAAAGGCACCTTGTGAGTGCGCCAAAATCTCTTTCAAGAGGGGATTGTTGGAAATTTACTAATGAGAAATTAAGTTTAACCCTTATTTATGACTCGAACAATTGAGGCATCGCACGTCGGAAACATCGTTTCCACACACGTGCACTCGTAATGCCAAGTATCGTAAATTTTATTAGTGAAAGAGATAATGGTACGTGAGTAAACGTTTGAGACATAAAATGATGGATGGTCGTTGGTTAAATGACGTGTGTTCCACGTTGGTAAATGAAGGAAGAAGTGTACGAAGTGTAAGATTGAAACGGGTCGGTGAAAAGGGCGCCATGAGCGGCGCCGCGCGCCACCACCACTGTGGCGCGGTGCTAACGAGGCAGTGTCTGTGCGGACGGAAGTCCAAAAGTTTGGCTGATTATAGGGACGTTTTGTAGCATTCAAATTGCAGTTTTTCCTGCATAAATTAGTCATTATTTTGCTGCATTACTTGGTGAATTAAGTGGTCATTACATGACACTTAAATGGCCATTACATGGGCACTTGAAGAGACATTCTTACAGTACTATATATTGAGGACTTTGGCTCAATTGGAGAACACAACACTCATACTTGTATTCAGATTTTCTTAAACTCTTCCTCTCTAAACATTCTTTCAAACACTCAAGGTTTTTCTCGAGAAACACTTGAGTTTTCTTTGCTCATTTGTTAGTTGTTGTTTTATCTTGAGAGACAGTTGCCCATTACCGTAAAAGGATATATACGGGGCAATAATGTCTTAAGGACAAAGTGAATATCACTCGACTCAGCAGACCTCTGTAACGCTACCAGATTTAGTATCTTTTGGTTTCAGGTTATAAAGATCAAGGGGCTTGCTGCAGTTGAACGAAGAGATAAACAACCAAGACTCAAGACTCCAAGATTGATTCAAGACTGAAGATCAAGACCTCAAAAGCTTATTGTTGCCACAACTCTTGTTGGCTTCAAGTTTATTGCTATTGTAATCCTATTGTTTACCCTTTCGAAGCATTAGTAATAGTTGTTTACTATTCTCGTACATCCATTATGTAACTCACAAATACTACTCTCTTCATCCCATTTACTTGTCCATTTATAATTTCTTAAGGGGCGGGTAAAGAGTAAAGTGAACAAGTAATATGGGATGGAGGATTATAAAATTTACCACGTGCATCTGATCAACAATCCAATCTTCCAAAGAAGAGTCCACCCCATTGAAAAGACTTGGCCATCTCACTTTAGCTGCCTGCAAAAACCCAACAATTTAAAATAAAATAAACACGAGAGAAATGAAAAGTGAATATTGGGAAGCAAAAGGGGTAACGAATATGAAACTGAATATTGGGTTTCTTACATCATTATCTGTGGACAGAGTTACCTCATACCGTAAAATTAGTTCAGGTGAGCTTAAAAGGGGCGGACACTAAGGTTATAAAAAATAAAAAAACTGAATAGCAAAAGGGGTAACGAATTTTGTATTTGTAAGTTTTTTTTTGGTTACTGTATTTGTAAGTAAAGATAAAGGTATGACCTTAACAGCAGAAAGAGAGCTCTCTCCACAGCTATCGCAGAGAACTCCGTCAAAATCCAATGCATACAAATCCCCCATCTTATGCCACTTGTGGCTCAAATTTGGAAAGTAAAGTCTAAACCAGTGGGCTCAATACCGGCCAATCAAATTTGATCAATTATTAGTAATGGCTTCTTAGCTATCCATAACGTATACAAAATTTTAACTTTTTCTTTGCTATAAACTTTTTAAAATATGTAACTGCAGTGATAATAAGCGAGTTAATTAAAGAAAAATAAATAAAGGCTTAATACATATCTAGCCCCTTAAATTTGCCCTATTTTTTTATTTAATCACTTGAACTAAGCTTTGTTTCCCTTGAACCCCTAAAGTGTAAACAAAGTGTATCAATTAGACACACATTGCCTATATTGCATCATATGTGCAGTGCACTCATTCTAGGTGTGTCAAACGGTGAAAGACATTTTTAAAAATATTTGTTTCTCACGATTTGAGTTCCAAATTCTACCTAATAAAAAAACAGTAAATAAACGAAGAACAAATAACACACAGATTTATAATAGTTCACCCTCAATGTGAGAGCTACGTCCAATTTACCACTGCAGAATTTACTATAATCAAGCAGGGAGTTTGACTTTACAATTCTCTCTTGCTCGACCATAAAAGAAGAAAAACAACGCCCCTAGTCTATATATAGCGAAAACCAGGGCGAACATAATACAAGCTTGAAATTCTAAAAATAACCTCCACTAAATAACATTACATTATAAAATAAATCAGGGTGCTCCGCCCCAACTCCCGCGGGGGAGGGGTTACCATCCCCTTCCAACCCCCACGTCGACCTGTTCGCTCACGTCGATCAGCGTTCCACACTCTACGTAGGGTCTTCATAGTGTCGGCGATGAATTAGACTCCACAACTCAATAATCTCCCAGTTGGAGACTAATTTCAATCATATGTCTCCATCTGCAGCGACGACTCCAATCCTCATCTAAGAAGTCTTATCATTCGATACGACATTCGTCAGCACGTCTGCTGAATTCGGATTCCATGGGATCTTCTCAAGCACTAATACTCCATCTTCCAAAACTGATCAGATGAAATGGTACCAGGGTTGTATGTGCTTCGTGTGAGCATGGTAGACTGGGTTATTTGCCAAATAAATGGCACTATGGCTATCGCAGTATAGCACACTCCCCTCGTAGTCCTGATCCAATTCCCGCAGAAAAAATTATAGCCACATCATCTCCTTCGTGGCCTCTGTTATGACAACGTACTCAGCCTCACAGCTAGAGAGAGCTATTATCTTATGTAATTTTGAAACCCAGTAAATCATAGTACCTCTGAAGCTGTAAACATACTCGGATGTGCTTTTTCTGTTATCAACATCACCACCATTGGCAGCATCAACATATCCCTGCAATCCTGTCTCTGACTTTCGGAAACACAAAGTTGAACTTGAGTTGTCCTTCATATACCTGAAAATCCACTTCACAGCCTCTCAGTGTTGCTTTCCCGGATTGCTAATAAATTTGCTAACAACTCCCATTGCATGTGCAATGTCTGGCCTCATAACTACCATCGCGTACATAAGACTACCGATAGTAGAGGTATAAGGTACCTTGTACATATGCTCCTTCTCATCCTCGGTTACAGGTGACTGATCCTTTGACAAATGAAAGTGTCCAGCCAATGGAGTACTGACTTGCTTGGCATCATCCATGTTGAACCTCTTGAAAACCTTCTTCACGTATTCCTCTTGTGAGAGCTTGAAGCCCTCTTTACTTCTGATGATTCTCATCCCGAGGATTTGGTTTGCGGTTCCCAGATCCTTCATTGCAAATTCTTCTGACAACTTTTTCTTCAGCTTATCAATCTCATGTAGGTCTGCACCTACGATTAGCATGTCCTCAACATAAATGAGCATTATCATGTAGGAGTCTTCAAATCTCTTGAAGTAACAACAGTGATATGCTTCGCACCTTAGGAATTTGGCTATCTTTGTAAAGTTGTCAAACTTCTTATACCACTGTACTGAAACATGTTTCAGTCCGTACAGACTCTTTTGAAGCTTGCACACCAGCTTCTCTTTCCCTTTGACCTCAAATCTCTCAAGTTGCTTCATGTAGATTTCCTCTTTTAAGCCACCGTAAAGAAAAGCAGTTTTTATGTCCATCTGTTGAAGATGCAGATCTTACTTTGCTACCATCCCAAGAACAGTTCTTATTGTCACCAACTTGACTACATGAGAGAAGATCTTCGTGTAGTCAATTTCTTCTTTCTGTTAAAATTCTTTCACAATCAGCATTACTTTATAGCGCTTACTTTCAGCGTGTTCTTCCTTTATCTGGTAGATCCATTTGTTCTTCAATGTCTTCTTCTTCGCTGGTAACTTAGATAACTCCCTTGTATTATTTGACAACAATGAGTCTATCTCATCTTTCATTGTTATCTCCCGCTTGATCGATTCATCAACTTGCGTCGCTTCTTCGTAACATCATGGCTCCCCTCTATTAGTGAGCAGAATGTAGTTTAGGGACAGAGAGAACATGTGAACGGGCTTACTGATCCTAAATTATCTGTGTAATTCTGTGATCGGCGTCCGCCAATATATTTCATAATCAGCATTTTTATCAACCTCGTCATCACTGGCTTGTCGGCCTTCTTCTAGTGCTACTTGTTCCTATGCCGCAGTAGTACCTTGTTGTAGCTTGGGTACCGAGAAGTCTCTCAAATCAACTGTTTCCAATTCCTTGTTCTTAGATTCTGAACTCTCCCGCAACTTTTGCTTGTATAACATATGTTCATTGAAGATGATGTCCCTGCTTCGGATGATCTTCTGATTTTAGTCATCCCAGAATCGATAACTAAACTCGGTGTCACCATAGCCAATAAAATTTGTTGGGGCGTCCAGCGTGTATTCTAATGCTCCGTGCACGCTCGTTCAATTCATCATTTCCACTATTCTATTTTATTGGGGCGTTCCAGGAATAGTCTTCACCAACTTGATCCCATTATCAACACAATACTATTTGAAGTTACCGTTAATGTATTCTCCACCATTGTCAGACCTCGGGCTCTTCAACTTGAGGTTTGTCTCATTCTCAACCATGACTTTCCACCTTTTGAAGACAGTGAATACGTTAGATTTATTTTTCATAAAATATACCCATAACTTCCTGGTTGAATCATCAATGAAGGTCACATAGTAATGTGATCCTCCGAGTGAGGGGACAATAGCAGGTCCCCACACGTCAGTGTGCACCAATTCAAGTTTCTCAGCTTTCAATTCTCTACTTGCATTTGCAAAACTTACTTGCTTCTGTTTTCTGAGAATGCATCTCTCACACATATGATGATCCACCGACTTCAGCTCCAGAATCATGTTGTTAGTCACTAGAAGCTTTAACCATTTCTTTCTCATATGCCCCAGTCTGCAATGCCACAACTTTGCCTCATTGGTGTTGTCAACAACAACAATTGTATCACGACAACTCATCGTAATATAAATAGTACAAGTTGTCTTACCTCGACCAACCACCATAGAACCCTTCATCTTCTTTCAGGACTCATTACCAAAATTAAGATCATGTCTCTCATCATCAAGCTGACTCACTGAGATCAGATTACGCATCAGCTTCGGCACATATCTAACCTTTGTGATCTTCCACATGTTTCTATTTGACATCTTCAAATTAATATCTCCAATACCAACGACGTCTAAAGGCTTAACATCTGCCAAATAGACTTTCCCGCGATTCCCAACAATGTAATTCTTCAGTATATATCATGATGTGGGGTGGAAAGACGTTCCTGAGTCAAGCACCCAAGAGTCGATCGGGTTGTCAACATACAACAACATCGCATCACCAATATTTTCAGTGACAGTATTAATTCCACCCCTTGTTGTCCTCCTTATTCGGTGCCCTATAATATTTCTTAATGTGACCCGGTTTCCCACAGTTCCAACACTCAAGTGTTCGCCCGGATCTGGATTGACCCATGCCATTCCTTAACTTCAACTTGCCCTTATTTTGGTTGTAGTTTCTATCATAATTTATGCCTCTGTTCTCAATATTCAAAGTAGAACTCGTCGATGCCTCGCCAGAATCTATCCTGCGAACCTCCTCAGCAAGGATACGATCTCTAACATCATTGAATTTCAGTTTATCACTTCCAATAAAATTACAAACCGTCGCTCTCATCGGCTCCCAGTTATTCAGTAGAGACGCCAACAAAATTAGGGTTTGTACTTCATCGTCAAACTCGATTGCAACAAATGACAATTGATTGAAAATCGTGTTGAATTCATTCATGTGCGTTGCAACAAGAGCACCTTCCTCCATCGTTAGATGAAAGAATTTTTTCATGAGAAATACCTTATTATTTTTTGAAGGTTTCTCATACCTGTCGGACATGACCTTCATCATGCCAGCAGTGGTCTTCTCTTTTGCCACGTTGTGAGCAACGTTCTTTGACAGCGTCAATTGAATGACTTCCAAAACTTGTCTGTCAAGGAGATTCCACTCTACATCATTCAAATCCTATGGCTTTGGACTCAACGGTTTATAAAGATTTCTGCTAGACAAATAATCTTCAATATGCATTCTCCAAAATACAAAATTTGTACCATCGAATTTTCCGATGCCGTGTACCGAACCATCTTCGCCTCCTATCATTTTCTGAATCGTAATGCAACATATCCCTCTTGATACCAATTGTTAGAATTTGAGTCTCAAATCCTACCTAATCAGAAAATAGTAAATAAGCGAAGAACAAATAATACACACAGATTTATAGTGGTTCACCCTCAATGCGAGAGTTACGTCCACTTTGCCGTTGCATATTTTACTATAATCAAATAGAAAGTTTGAGTTTATAATTCTCTCTTTCTCTGTTGCTCGACCACAAACTAATAAAAATGGCTCCCCTAGTCTATATATAGCGAAAACTAGGGCGAACATAATACAAACCCGAAATTCTAAAAATACCATCCACTAAATAATCTTACATTATAAAAAAAATCAGGATGCTCCGCCCCTACTCCCGGGGGGGGGGGGGGGTTACCACCCCCCTTCCAACCCCAACGTCTACCTGTTCGCTCAGATCGATCAGCGTTCCATACTCTATGTAGGGTCTTCATAGTGTCAGCGATGAATTATGCTCCACAACTCAACAATCTCCCACTTGGAGACTAATTTCAATCATCTGTCTCCATCTGCAGTGACGACTCCAATCCTCATCCAAGAAGTCCAACTGAAGTTGCACAGAACTGAAGTTTATCATTCGGCATGGCTTTCGTCAACATGTCTGCTGAATTCTGATTCCCTGAGATCTTCTCAATCACTAATACTCCATCTTCCAAAGTCGATTTGATGAAATGGTACCGGAGTTGTATGTGCTTCGTGCGAGCATAGTAGACCAGGTTCTTTGCCAAATAAATGACACTCTGGCTATCGCAGTATAGCACACTCCCCTCGTGGTCCTGATCCAATTCCCGCAGAAAAAATTGTAGTCACATCATCTCTTTCGTGGCCTCCGTTATAACGTACTCAGCCTCACAGCCAGAGAAAACTACTATATAGACTAGGGGAGCCGATGTATTTGATCAAATCAAATTTAAATACAAGTGGATGTTGGCGGCTATTTAATTATTAATGTTATGTAGAGAAGAACTTCAAAAATGGTAGTTATTTTATGGTGCATTCGTGATCGGCTCGGACTATGGTTAAAGAGAGTACGGTGATGGCCTGATTTTTTGTTGAACATTGAAACAGTGGTGAACTAGAGAGAATTAGATGATGTTGGGTTTTCTATGAAAGGCGTAGTGGTGTAGTAGATAGGTTACCATTTTTTAGATTATGGAATGGAAGCTTGAGTGGTGGTTCTTCTTCTTTATAGGGGAGATGTGTTCTCCATCCATGGCAATGATAAAAGAAAATGTATGGAAGAAGATCTGGTGGAAATTACAGTGGGGGGGGGGGGGGGTATATGATAAAATTTGTTAGAGAATATTTTTGAAAAAGAATTTCCACTTGTTGCATTGTTATTTGCTATTTTTTCCACATCAGAAGCACTTGGACATCACGCGCCTACCTTCTTCCGCAGTTGTCTTGGGTTTTAAGTGTTCAATACGAAAAAAATTTAGTTTAGGTGTCTAAATGATAAAACTGGTCAAATTTAAGGGGCTACATATGTATTCGGCCATAAATAAATTATGTGAAAGTGAAAATACAAAGATTAAAAATATGAAATTAAAAATACATGAAATTCAAGAATAAAATCTCTAAAGTTAGAAAGGATTAATTGTTAAAACCCTATTGATTATAACTGACAAAATTAATGAATTAGGACTAATTCTACCTTAGAAGGTAGAGAAGTTGTTTCCAAAAGACCTTCGACTCAAGAAAAAATATGATAAAAGAGTTAGATAAGATTTGACGAAAGTAAAGTAAAATAAAGAGATCATGACACACCATATAACAGATAATAACAGGAATTAAAGGACAAAAAACTATAAGAGTAATACAAAGTGTGACACGCCCAACTACCTACTAGCCTTCTACACTGATCCGTATCCTTCAGACCCTCTTATCTAAGATCATGTCCTCTGTGAGCTGAAACTGTGTCATATCCTATCTAGTAACCTCCCACGATACTTCTTCGGCCTACCTATACCTTTCTTGAAATTATCTATAGCCAACCTCGCACATCTCCGCACTGGACATCCACGTCTCTTCTCTGCACATGCCTGAACTATCGCAGTTTCGCTTCCCTTGTTCTCCACCAAAGCAACCCTAGCCCGAATAGAAAAATAAGTAAAATTAGTGTCATATTTCTTCCCAAAACTACCTAATAAAATTAGAAAAAAAAAATGACAGTTCTTGGACATCCAAAATACACGCCTAATAGAGAGTACACTTCAGCCCTATTTTGGTGTGATCTTCACGTTCTATTTGGTATCCATGTGGACTCAATCCTCCTCCTCTTGTACTTGGACCATGAATATGTATATCACTTAGTCATCTCTTCGCCACAATTTTTGGGCTCTTCTTCCATGATAAGCATCTTCATGATCTTTGATTAAAGTCCAATAATCTTGACTTGCATCTACTTAGTTTGAAACCTTGAGAACGATTTTTTTGGTGCTTGTATAACTGCATCCTAGTCCATATAGCTATCATTTAGTCTTTAATACCTCTCCCCAAAGCGATTCAGTTAAATAAAAATGACTAATCACACTTCTTAACATATCCTTGAGTTCATTTTCGTCTCTCAGCTACACCATTATGATTCAAAGTTTTCGACATAGATGATTGAGTTATGAGCCCACACACTATCAAATATTTGATTAAAGGTCATGAATGTTGCTTACCTGATCCATCATATATAACAACATATTCAGTGTATTCCCACAAAGTGAAAACTGAGAAGGGTAGGATGTATGCATACCTTACATCTACCTTTACGGGGTAGAGAGTAAGGATGTTCAAATGAGACCGAAAAAATAATCTGAATCGGTAAACCAAGTCAAACTGATTTAATAAACTGAAAACCTACTCGGTTTTGGTTTTATTGGTTTTAAATTTTTTAAAATCGATAACATTTGATTTGGTGTTAAACAAAATAAATTGAGCTAAATCGAACTGAACCGATAAATATATATATATATATATATTAGAAGTCCAATAGTAATTTAAATAATTAGAATGTAAAATCTAGCCCATTTGTTTCTCTTAGCCATAAGCAGTAAAAAAAAATCCTAGAAGTAAAATAGAATTAAAGAAGACAATAGTTAAAGACCTGATTTTAAATAATTCACTAAGGCTTTCTCGGCAAAACGAAGTTTGAAGTTTCAACCAGATCACGCCGTAGGTGGTGGTCGGTGCATCCTTACTCGAAAAGTTATATATAGACCTAGGGGTGTTCACCGGTCCAGAACCGGATCGGACCGGAATCCGGAAATTTTCCGGTCCGGTCCCGGTTTTGGACCGGTTGGACCGGTTTTTTTTTGTTGTTAAATGCAATTTATAAATTATAAATTTTTAACAATGTCTTCGTTTATCAATCTCATTAAATATATTTGTTTTTTTCCTTATCCTTCAATATACTTTATTTCATTAATATGACTAACTTAAAGAAAACCACCAAATGTAATTGGTTCGTATACGAACTACTGAACTACTCATTAATTAAAGTTACACACCACATTTATATTTTCTATTTTCTATTTGGAATTTGGACATTCCTGAAGCATCGACATAAATTATAGGTAGAGAGAGAAGAAAGTAAAGTAGTTGTAAATTGATCAAACTTTATATGATCATAACTTTGCGCTCGAACGTTCGTTTCACCTTTTTTTTTTGATTTCGCGTATTTTTTCGATACGGGGGTGGTCAAACCGCGGCCAGGCCAATTTTTTGAAAATGTCTTTTTCCCCGCTCAATTTGAATTTTCCCCCAAATTGTTACGTTTTTTCTATTTTCAAAGCTAAATATCTCGCGATATACAATAGATTTCAACGTTCAAATTTCATGGTAATGTGTCCGGGAATGTCAATTTCAATATTGAAAATTCAATTTAAAAAAAAAAAATCGGTCCATTCTGGTTTTTACCCGGACCGGACCGGAAAACCGGAATCCACCATTTTGACGGACCGGGGACCGGATCGGAATCCACCGGTCCGGTCCATTCCGGTCCGATTTTGTACACCCCTATATAGACCCGCTCAATTTTTACTTCATTAAGTCATATTTTCATATCATATGAGCTCTAAAACTCTCCCAAATTCTCTCAATGAATTGAAGATCAAATCTCAAGTAATCAAAGTGATTTCTCTCTTAAAGAAGGTTAAGGATCCTCTTATTGATATCTCTATCTTGTTAGATAAGCTTAGGAGTTGATTGAATCTTGGAGGAAAGTTTGTTAGGTATGTTCTTGCTTCTAAGGTAAGATTTGATCACTCATTTGTTGTCTTCTAATCCTTCTATACCTATTTAGCAAGTTGAAGAAGATAACTTCTAAGTTATGAAAGTATGATAGACAAGAACTTTGTGGAGTAATTTTGGTAGTATTGAAAATGATGTGGTATGGTTACTGAGATTATACATATTGAGTTAAGTGTTGAATCTTGTTAATTGAGTTAAGAAATCATGGAATAGAGTTGGTTCTTGATGTTGTGTTGTTGAAGAAAGGAGTTGTAGTATTCAAATTACCATTGTAAAGGTTACTCAAGGTTGTGCACATAAGGTGTTTGACATAATGTCTAAGTGCAGATTTCTTTTAGTTATTGATCCGAGTTATTCTTTTATTATAGACTATCGTTTATAGAATGTTCGGAAGCTCGTGCGTTATCGACATAAGGCATGTAAGGTTGTTTCCTTCATTCAAAATGACTTCTAAAGTATATCATTTTCCAAAAGAAGTATCAAAAGAATAGTTCCGTTCACCTGTTGCTTATCCCTTGTCAGGAGTAGTTTCTCATATCGTTATCGCACTCTATATTTCTTGACCATTGATGACATATTTGATCTCCATGTGTGGCGTGATAAGGAATCCTAAAAAATTTCGGCTTGGATTGAAAATACTGGACAGGAAAGGAAAACAAATTGTCCAGCCTTTCAAGGGATCAAATGGTTAACCTGGTACCCCTGGGAACCACAATCCAAGGGAACGGGACAAGAGTCCATTTATTCAAGACAGATCTCCGTCCCATTTCACGGATGCATCGCATTGAGAATTATCTTCAAAAGGAGTGTTTTTCAAAGGTTAGTTCTTAAGTCGACAAGAGTCATTTCAATGCAAAGTAAAAAGTCATAGGTTACAAAGAGGTCAAAGGTGCCGATATTACTATTATAGTATACTATTCACACTACCGAGCCCATAGCCAGTGGGCAGTTATATACATATATTATACACACCCTAGGCTATAATCGATGGGCAGACACTTATATGTGCATCCATACATACACCTCAGAGCATTACCTGAGGGCAGTACCATATTACACACCTTGGGTTGTAGGCCGAGGGCAGATTACATAGTAAAACTTATATATAGAAGTTTCATACTGAGTTTCATTGTTGTCCACAGTGGCTCACAGATTATTAGAGCGTCATGTTATTTATTATACCCTGTCTTACATCTCATACTTTGATATTGCTTTTCATATTTTACATACATTTACATCTTATTCGTACTGAAGTTTCTTTTGCCGGGGATACTGCATGTCATGTTGCAGGTTCAGGTAGGAGTGCGGAGAGACATTCCAGTAGAAGCCTATTGAGTTCAGTTGATCGAGTGGTAAGCTTCACCTCATCCGAAGCTACCGAGTCAGAGTTATGAGCTGAGCTTTGGTACAAATATAATTTATGGGTAGGTCGGGGCCCTGTCCCGTCCATATCACAATTACGCTTTCTTTAGAGGCTTATAAATTGGGTTCATATGTATAGTTGTTTTGATACGGTCTTGTCGGCCTTGCTATCTATATATGTTGTTGTTGCTGTCGTTATATCATATTGTCTTATCCAATTTTACTTATGTTGGTCATTTCGAGGCCCTGCGGGCCCATACAGTTATATGCTTAGGTTATGATATACATGTGGTATGCTCTAGCCATCTAGGCGTCGGCTGCCGGCCATACCCCTTAGTTTAGGTTGTGACAACAAAGATGTAAGATTTGTAATTCATGATCCCTTCATCCTCCAACCCGTTAATGTTACACGAACCTTCTCAAGTTCTCATAATTTTCCTTGTTATTCACATACACACCAGAAAATGAGATCACAATTCTCCTCTTGTTCTTCATGCTTTCACTCTTTTAGTTAATATCAACATGGATGGAAAATTTCCAATCTCTAAGCCTTGTATATGGACCGCCAAAGTATCTGCCTTTTCTTGAAACTCCTTGGTAGTTTTTTGGTAGGTGGATCTTAATCAAACTATTCGTTGTGGACTATTCCCTGGATTCCTAATGGTCTTCTTGTATGGATAATACGCTCCTGCTTCTTTTCTGGTGATTTTGCATATCACTTAATTACGTGAAAAGTTTGATTCACATGAAGCAATTGTTCTCATGTTAATGAACAAGTTATAAATCTTGATCTTGTTATAAAACTCGTTCAGTTTCTAAGTGAGCATTCTCTCCGGGTAGTGAAAGACAACTTTTTGTGCCGAATTAGCTTCACTTGCTTTGTCCTTATGTACCTTACTTGTATCAATTTAATTGCATTATAAAATACGTTTTTAAAATTCGCAAAAACTGAATCAAATCGATAAAAATAGACAAAATTGAAACTGATAGAATTTATACTATAATGGTTTGGTTTGGTTTTAATATTAAAAAAACTGACTTAATTGGTTTGGTTTGGTTCTAACCAAAAACTGAGTCAAACCGAACCATGAACACCCCTTGTAGAGAGGTTGTTTCTGATAGACCATCGGCTCACAAAAAACATTATCAATGCAGGGTTGCATGAAAAATAATACAACAGAAAAAACTTAAGGTACAAAATAAATGGTACAATCATAGTGATACACATAATAATCGAGGAAATACCAAAATAATACAACTAAGAAAATGAGATAGAAAGGCTATCCCTCCACCTTTTTCACACATAGCGTAACAAAACTCAAATATCTACTACCATTCTACCCTAATCCCCGATCACCAATTTTTCTTATCTAAGGTCATGTCCTCAGTCAACTGGAGCTAGGCCATATCCTGTCTAATCATCTCCCCCAATTTTTTTTTTGGCCTATTTCTACCTCTTCTGACTCCTACGATCGTCAATCTCGCACACCTCCTAACTGTCGCATCTTCACACCTTCTCTTCACATGCCCGAACTATTTCAGTCTCGCTTCCCTTATCTTGTCCTTCACGGAGGCCACTCCAACCTTGTTCAATATATCTTCATTCCTAATCATATCTCTCCTAGTATGACCACACATCTATCTGAGCATCTGCATCTCTGCTACTTTCATCTTCTGAACGTGGACGTTCTTGACTGTCTAATACTCTACCCCATACTACAGTGCTGGTCTAACCACCACGCTGTAAAACTTACCTTTCAGCCTATGCGACACCTTTGTCACGACCTGAACCACGGGCCTGCGACTGGTGCCCTACCTTGGCACCCTTCTACCCATACAACACAAGTAACCCGCGGAAGCTAAATAACACTCATCATTCATTTTTTTTCAAGCAAAGTCAAAGCCGACAAGACTGTAATAATATATAACACCCGAATGGGACTACAACTGTACAACAATGTAAATACAGCTCACGTCAGTCCAGCCCACATATGAATACAGACCTCTAAGAGTTTTGACAACAACTATGACGGGACAAGGCCCTACCGTACCCTGAAATACACAACAGTCTAAACCAACCGTACCAATGGTAAGCTCCGGAACAAGGAAGCTACCTCAACAGCTGAACAAGATCCCACACACGTGGATCACCCAACTGCGAACCTAAACCTGCGGGCATGAACGCAGCCCCCCGAAGGGGGTCAGTACAACAAGTACTAAGTATGTAACATAAAGTATAGTAAATAAATCATAACTGACAAAAAAATGACAGGAACAAGTAAAAACCTTACCAGCTCCAACCATGCCATATAAAATAAAGTCAAACGTACCTTGTATCGTTGTACCACTGTACTACTGTACTTTATATAAAGAAATGAGAGTCAACTGAGCCTTTTAAAATATATCCTTTTTAAAAGTAAGATTCACCGTGTCATTTCAAGTTATGAAATAAATACCATTTCAAATATGAAATCAACTGTATCCCTTTCAAATATGAAATCATTACCATTTCAAATATGAAAGTCATGTCAGGGTCATCCGCCCTCAAAATCATTATACAATCTTATTCATGGGAATTGAACCCGCATGGGAATTGAACCCGCAATGAATATTTGTACACGATACCCGCATCACGGAGAGCTAATCCATGGAATATGTCCTGGGAATTGAACCCGCATGAGTCCTTCAGACCCGCAGTAAGTGTGTACCATCTCACGTCATGGGAGCTACTCCATGAAATATATATACAATGTTGTCGGCCCTCTAGTGAGGGACGCGGAGATGTGGAAATATAACACTCGCACGAATGGCTATATGAGATAACATATGCAAGTTAAAATGATCGTTGACTCTCATTAGAACAAATAGAATGAACTATCAATTTAGAAAACTCAAGGCATTTATCATGTCATGTAATATCAGGGAATTGAACCCAAAATACTATGTACATCTATTCTTATAAATAAAGAATCACATCATGCAATATTAGGGAATTGAAACCCAAAAAGTACTATGTACGTCCGCCGTACATCCTTTCATTTATAAACCCCAAGACACTAGCACGTGTAGCATCAATGCACTTTCACTATTAAAAACAAGTTACTTACACTTTTAAACTCAAGTAACTTATTCTTTTCAAATCAAGTAACATATACCCTTAAATCAAGTTACTTATTCTTTTCCAAAATCAAGTCATTTATACTTCATATAAATCAAGTCTCTTATACTTCATCTAATCAAATCTCATATACTTTCAAGTAAGGTCTCATATACCTTCAAGTAAAGTCTCATATACTTTCAACTAAGTCTCATAACTTTCAAATAAATCTAGTCGCATGACTTTCAAATAAATCAAGTTTCATAACTTTCAAATAAATCTAGTCTCGTGACTTTCAAATAAATCAAGTCTCATAACTTTCAAATAAATCTAGTCTCATGACTTTCAAATAAATTCAGTCTCATTAGTGTTGTAACCTAGCAAGATCAACTCAACTCCAATGCTTACTAAACACTCTTACCAACATCTCCCATAAGACTTGGTAAGGACTTAGGAATAACTTAGACATGCCTTTAGCATAGAATCAATAACATGAATACTCTAATAACGAGGTAAGTATACTTCAAGAAACAAGTCATGTATACTCCAATAATCAATCATGCCGATAGAAGGAAGAAGTTCACTTACCTTTTAAGTTATTCCACACGCTAAGTAGAATACGCCACTCGTAGAATGTCAACCTATAATGACAATAATACTTTTATCAATTCTAAGCTATCAAGTGTAAGACTTATACCAAATAATGGTCCTCTTATTCTACGGAAATTTGGGCAGTACTTCCTTTGTTTCTACGTACTTTTCCAAGGCTCGATTTCAACACCAATCAAGCCATACTTAAGGGCATAATCAACAGTTAACCAAAGGGGCTTACACGCCCAACTTGACGTGTAAAATTCCGCCCCTCAACCTACCAAACAGCCCACTAAAATCAGTTCATAGTCTAATGTAAAAACAGTCCTTTAATCCGCCAAAACAGTCCACTAGTACAGTCCATTAGTACAGTCCACTAATACAGTCCATTAGTACAATCCTTTAGTTGGTGTTCTCGGCCAACTACTACAACCAAAACTGTTTCCATAACTTCTTATAATCCAACTTATATTCCAAAACTTTATATAAGTTATATTAACTTGTTAACAACAAGATTCATGTCAACATGTAATAGGTAATGTTTAACAACAATAATATCCAATTAATCCGACAACGCCAAAACTGTCCACAATCGGCTAACATGCCAAGATTGTGACATGTACTTCTTATCTTCATTCTTTTTAATCACAAGTTAATCCATTAATTACTACAACATGTAATATCCAATTACTTTAAGAGGACAATGATCCTTACCTCAAATATGCCCAAAATAATCCAAGTTTAAAAGTCGATCCTTAGCATATCCTAGCTCCTATTCTTCAAGTTCCAATCCACAATATGTAACCCTTAGAAGCTTATAACCAACTTCTCTTCAAGTTCAACACCTAAAAATTTGAAGAACACCCTATGGTTTCAACCCTTCAAGTCACGGCCAAGAGGCTTTTTAGGGGTTAGGGGTGCTTAATCTTGCTAATCACTTGGTTAGGGACCTTAATCTTGTATCAATGAACAAAGCTTGGAAGTTTAGGGATTTTTTGGTCTCCAAAATAGGCCTTGGCCGAGAGCACCATAAGAGGAGGAGCTAGGATTCTTGAAATAATTCTAAGTGTTGGCTAAGTGGAGAATGAAGTCTTGCACTCCCTCTATGTATAAATAATGTATCCCAAGTAGTGAGATCAAGACAAGTGTAGGGACAAGATTGTGGACAAGTGTGTGTGGGACCCATGTCCACTTCAACAAATATCTTCAAGACTTGCCACCTTGTAAGACAAGTGAGGGGGGGTGTGTTCCGCGTGTCACCCTCCAATTCGTCAAAATTATTTCTTCCTCCAAAATATCTATATTTGGCCAAAATATCTCGAAATATTGTGGGCCCCACAAAACCGTAAAATTTTCCCGTGGGCCCCACATGACCAAATCCGGAACTTAAAAATCCAAAATTCCAATATAATCTATAAGTCCCAAATACCAAATTTGAGAACTAACTTCCAATTAATAACCCTTTTCCTTCACAAATTCCCGATATTTTTTCTTAAGAAAAAGTAATCTTTCTTTCTTTCCAAAATTCAAATCTTATTTTCATACGTACGTTCTCATATCATTCCCTTGGAATTACGGGGTGTAACAACCTTCTTATCGCAGAACACCCCGGAGGCAAGCCTCAATTTTATTCACCCTTCTCTAATATGATGGGAGACATCATCGTCAATCTCCCTATCCTTTGATCCATCATATATATCGCAGTATATCAATTCGTCCATCACTAAGGAAAATAAGAGTGGGCTAAGGCTGATCCCTGGTGTAACTCCATCATGACCTGAAAGTGTTATGAGTCACCACCTACTGTTCTAACCCGGATTTTGGATCCATTGTGCACGTCAGTACAAATGTAAGCCATATGTACACCTCTGGACTCCAAACATCTACAAAGGACCTCAATCAGGATTTTATCATAAGCCTTTCTAGGTCAATGGGAACCATGTGTCAGTCTCTCCTCACAAGATAGATGGCTTCGATAGTTGATCGTCTCGATATGAATCCAAATTGGTTCTTAGATATAAACACACCCCTCCTTATACTCATCTCGACCGCCTTTTCCAAGATTTTCATAGTGTGGCTTAGTAGCTTGATACCCATATAGTTATTACAGTTTTGGATATCACTTTGTGCTTGTACAACAAAATTATTGTACTCCACCTCAATTTCTCCGACATTTTCTCCATCTTAATATGACATCGAACAACCTAATTAGCCACTTTAGACCTGCTTTGCCTTAGTTCTTTAAAAAATTAATCAGGATGCTCTTTCACTCTTTATCTGTTACACCTCGTAAGTTAAGACAATAATTAAGAACGTAATTAAGGAAATAGGATGCGAATATTGGTTAGTAAGTATGTTTATATATGCTAATCCGGAAGTTGGTATACGAAAGATGTGATTCCGGAAAAATTCTGGTTACTACGAGTGTGACAATGGAAATTGAAGATGATAATTATATATATTCCCGTTATGGGTTAGTAACGTATTATAAGAATTATGATATGGAGAATACAAGACCTTATGAAATTTCCGGAAATTAAAGGAAACGGGAGTTAAGATTAAAAGGAGTAGGATTAAGATTTATTACTTGAAATTTGTTTTAAACTAAGAGGGTATTAAGGGGCCAAAGTGTAAGTTTTAAAAAGAATTTTCAGATTTGGGTAATTGTTTCAAGACTTATGCAAAACCCTTCACATTTCCATTTCATTTTCATTTCTCAAACACCATGTTCATCTCTTTTCCCCCTCATGCCTAGCCGAAAATTTCACCTTCTCCTGACCAAATTTAAGCTTTGTAATCCCTTCCCTGAGATTAAATCACTTTACAAATTTCCAAAAAAAAAAAAAGAGAAATCGTGAAAAGTAGTGGCAGAAATTCGCCACTGCTTGGCAGAATTTTGGGCAGATTTTCAGTCAAATTTGGAGGGGTCTATCTCCTAGTATATTAGGAGTTTTTAGGTGTTTCAAAAGCCTAAAATGGAGTTCGTCGAGTCTAGTTTCCAACTCAATACACCTCTTGTCGATAGCAGATTGGAGTAGAAAGTTATGGACGTTACAATTTCAGCTGACAGAACAGTGAATTCCGCCACTGCTGGCCGATTTTGAGCAGAGAAATTCAAGTTTTTGAGACAAGGTTTTGGAAGTGAAAATGTGTATAAATGATGGATTAACATCATAGATTGTATGCATGTTGAATTAGAGTTGAAAAAGAGAGGAATTAGGCAAGAAACGTTGATAAAACCGTGGGTTGTTCGGCGAAGCAATGGGTTCGAATTAGGGGTTGTTTTGGCTTTGTTTGAGGTATAAAATTCTTCCTTCTATGATATAATTTGAGTTGAATATTGTTATAATTAAAGTAATGAATGTATGTTTAGAGAAACCTGAAGTTTATGCAATGCATGTGACAAATTTAGTGTTGTAGCCGATTTTAGGATCATGTTGTATACATTGGATTAAAGTGTTATTATTGTTATTATGGTTGATAATTGCATGTTGAGAACTGTATGGAAACATTGATATTTAAAGATGTATTTGTTATATGGAATTGTTGGAAGGTGAGTTGGATTAATAATTAAGGAAAGAGTCATAGAGTGGTGACGTTGTGGCCGAAATTGGTATGGAAATTATTAAACCTTGTTATATGCATTTTATAGACTGTTTACATATGATTGTGGGGCAGAATTTTACACGTCTAGTAGGCGTGTAATCCCCTTTGGATTAACTGTTGATTGTGCCCTTAGTCGGGGCTTGGTTATTGTTGAAATTGGGTCTTTTTAAAGGTGGAAAAGTACGTAGAAACAAAGGAAGTGCTGCCCAATTTTTCGTAGAAATATGAGCGTTACTTAAGTCTCTAACCTACCCTTAAAAGCATGTAGTTAATAGGCATGCTATTGTCGTTATGGGTGGAAGTGCTACGTGAGCGTATTCCACTTAGCGGGCTGGTAGAAGAACGCTGAGGTATGTGAACTAACTTCCTTCTATTGACATGATTATTCTTGAAGTATACTAGCCTTGCTTATTGAAGTATACTTGTCTTGGTTTTGAAAGTCATGAGACTTGATTTATTTTGAAAGAATATATGATTTGATTTTTAAAGTAAGCGACTTGAGTTATATGAAGTATAAATGACTTGGTTTCAAAAGATGTAAGTGACTGGATTTAAAGAGTATAAATTACTTGATTTTAAAGTCTCGAGTTAAATTTAAAAAAATTATGTTACTTGGTTTTGAAAGTATAAGTTGATTTATTTTATAAGTGGAAATGACTTTAAAGGTATAGGTTATTTTATTTTGAAAGTAGAAGTGTCTTGATACTACGGGTGTTAGTATCTTGAGGTTTATTACATGAGAGGATTCATTTTAAAAAAAAGGATGGATGTACTTAGTACTATTGGAGTCCAACTCCCTAATGTTACATCACATGATAGTGTCTTGGTTTTATTAAAAGGAAAGAGGTGATAGTGTCTCGGTTTGTGTAAAAAGAATATGTGGTAATGTCTTAGTTGTCTAAAATAAAAGTTTGTTATAATGACTTTATGGGAAGTCAGAAGATGGTTTAAACTGTCATATGATTGCATTGTTACACCGAGTCCCATGGTGGGCCGGGACACGTTGCATGTACCTACCCGAGGAATCATGTGAGAATGTGCAAGATTAAAACTTATATATTATACGGAAATCATGTGAGAATGTCCATGATTAAGACTTATATATTATACGAAAATCATGTGAGAATGTCCATGATTATGACTTATATATATTATACGAAAATCATGTGAGAATGTTCATGATTAAGACTTATATATTATACGGAAATCATGTGAGAATGTCCATGATTATGACTTATATATATTATACGAAAATCATGTGAGAATGTCCATGATTATGACTTATATATATTATACGGAAATCATGTGAGAATGTCCATGATTATGACTTAGATATTATACGGAAATCATGTGAGTATGTCCATGATTATGACTTATATACACTTACGAGAATCATGTGAGAACGTCCATGATTATGATATAACTCTTATTGTGAAAACGGTATTGTCTTGGGTTATTTTAAAAGGAAGGCATGGTATTGTATTGGGTTTTCTAAAAAGTGAGTACATTCTATTTGTTCTAATGAGAGTCAAATATTGTTTTAACTTGCATATGTTTACTCATATAGGTATTCGTGCATGTGAATTGTCCGTGAACTTGTATTCACGATGTGGGATAGATTCTCATGAGATGTATATAGAGTATAGGATTACATGACTAGACATACATGGTTTTAAAAATAACTCTCTTTGAAAAAGTCTGATTGGCTTATTTTATATGACACGGTAGGATCTGGTATTTGGTTTTCATACTTGCCCCTGTCATTCCTTTGTACAGTTATGATCTCATTTATTGTACTTCTTGTTTACATACTTGGTACATGTTGTACTGACCCCTTCGGGGGGCTGCGTTCATGCCCGCAGGTATAGGTATTCAGTTTGGAGATCCTCGAGCTTAGGATCCGTGCCCAGTTTTTTTTTGAGATAGCTCCCCTGTTCCGGAGCTTATCATTTTGGTACGGAGTTTGTATTCTGATATTATAGTTATTGAGTGCGGCGGGGCCTTGTCCGTCATAGTTGTTGTCAAACTCTTAGAGTGCAGATTCATATGTGGGGTGAACAGTACGATTGTAGTTAGTTTGATTATATATATTGGCGGCCTATCGGCTTTGCCTTTGTTTGTTTTAAAAAAATGTTATTTAGCTTCCAATTTCTTATGTTGTATGGATAGACGGGTGCCCAGGTAGGACACGATCACGGGCAGGGTTCGGTCGTGTGACAGTGGTATCGAGCGATTAGTCTCGGAATGTCTAGGCAGTGTCTAATAGAGTCTTGTGTATTGGTATGTTGTGCACCATACTTATACGCAGAAGGTTGACGGACATTTAGGATTGGTTTCTACTTTTTCATCTCGTAGATCATACAATAGAGCTATGTCATTAGGATAATTCCCCCCTCTTCCTAATAATTATTGTGGTTGCAGTTATGTCTCGAAAGACAGCGACAATGGCTCGGATGGGAAAATCAGAGTTATTTGGACTGTACTTGGTGCGTCAAGACATAAGGAAAGTGAAAGAGTTTGAATAGAAGTATGATGACCAGATATGGAGATACTAGGTCAACGTCAGGTAAGGTAACTCTGCAGAATCTTTTACGTACCAAATAAGAGAATAAGTTAATAATTCATCACTTAAAGGAATGGTATCATCAGGGATTGGAACCAGGGGCAATGTCCTAGATTATATATGTATACTAGAATATGTGGTAATTATGAAAAGTACGATAAGTAAGAAATAAGTGAACAAGTGTTAAAAGAAATGAAGTTGTTTATAATTACGAGTATTGAGAAAATATAAGAAAATTTTACATAAGACCTTGGTGTGTGCATTCAATGATGAGGCTCTTAAAAGGGAACTGTGGATGGATATTAGAAGGTTACGTGGCCAGGTACAAGGTCCATAAGCAATAATGAGTGATTTCAACTGGGTATTCAGGAGGAATGAAAGAGTGAAGTGTCATGTCGCTATGACAGAGATAAGGAATTTTAAGCAGTATATAACAATACTTACTAATCAAGTATGGGTTGATAATCTACGTGCGTCTAAAAATGCATTTCATGAAACCGGGCCTATATGATTATTCTCTTGGAATAATTAGGTGGGAAGGAGGCATATAGATTGATCTGAGTTGAGATACTTTGATATGAGAAGGGTGGAAGGCGGATAAGAGAAGTGCAGATATAAATGAATTCAACAAAGTGATAATAGATATTCAGGGTAATGTAACCAAAGTGACAACTGTTGATGCAACAGGTATACACATGATATGTCGTCATGTTAAGCATGCATTACAGATTTGGGGAAAACATTACATACCATTATAAATTGAAGCAGGTGTACAAGGTAGTACCAGCCGGAATATTGTGACAAATTCGAAAATAGAGGAATATAGCACCGCATAGATACTCTTTAACTTTGTTCAAGGTATTACATAAGATTCAGTTGAATATTCACATGTAATTTGGTTCCTTACTTAACTATTTTGAATTGGTGAATTGCATGTGTGTTGTATTGTGGACTTGTGAGGCATCTGTTGGTTTGCTGGATACATGTGAATATACATAGTTATAAAGGAGACTCTGCCGATTTTAGCATGAGGCCTATAATGAACATTATAGGACGAATGTTTCTAAGGGGGGAAGGATGTTACACCTCGTAAGTTAAGACAATAATTAAGAACGTAATTAAGGAAATAGGATGCGAATATTGATTAGTAAGTATGTTTAAATATGCTAATCCGGAAGTTGGTATACGAAGGATGTGATTCCGGAAAAATTAAGTTCTACTGAGCGTGACAATGGAAATTTAAGATGATAATAATATATATACCCGTTATGTGTTAGTAAAGAATTATAAGAATTATTATATGGAGAATCTGAGACCTTATGAAATTTAGAATTAAAGGAAACGGGAGTTAAGATTAAAATGAGTAGGATTAAGATTTATTACTTGAGATTTGTTTTAAACTAAGAGGGTATTAAGGGACCAAAGTGTAAGTTTTAAAAAGAATTTTCAGATTTGGGTAATTGTTTCAAGACTTATACAAAATCCTTCACATTTCCATTTCATTTTCATTTCTCAAACACCATGTTCATCTCTTTTCCCCCTCAAGCCTAGCCGAAAATTTCACCTTCTCCTCACCAAATTGAAGCTTTGTAATCCCTTCCACAAGATTAAATCACTTTACAAAATTCCAAAAAAAAAAAAGAGAAATCGTGAAATTGGCAGAATTTTGGGCAGCTTTCCAGTCAAATTTGGAGGGGTATATCTCCTAGTATATTAGGAGTTTTTAGGTGTTTCAAAAACCTAATATGAAGTTCGTCGAGTCTAGTTTCCAACTCAATAAACCTCTCATCGATAGGACATCGGAGTAGAAAGTTATGGACGTTACAATTTCAGGTGTGAGCAGTGAATTCCGCCTTCTTGGCCGATTTTGAGCAGAGAAATTAAAGTTTTTGAGACAATTTTTTGGAAGAGAAAATGTGTATAAGTGTTGGGTTAACATCATAGATTGTATGCATGTTGAATTGGAGTTGAAAAAGTGAGGAATTAGGCAAGAAAAGTTGATAAAACCGTGGGTTGTTCGGCGAAGCAGTGGGTTCGAATTAGGGGATGTTTTGGCTTTGTTTGAGTTATAAAATTCTTCCTTCTATGATATAATTTGGGTTGCATATTGTTATAATTGAAGTAATGAATGTATGTTGAGAGAAACTTGAAGTTTATGCAATGCATGTGACAAATTTAGTGTTGTAGCCGATTTTAGGATCATGTTGTATACATTGGATTAAAGTGTTATTGTTGTTATTATGGTTGCTAATTGCATGTTGAGAACTGAAAGGAAACATTGATATTTAAAGATGTATTTGTTATATGGAATTGTTGGAAGGTAAGTTGGATTAATAATTAAGGAAAGAGTCATAGAGTGGTGACGTTGTGGCTGAAATTGGTATGGAAATTATTAAACCTTGTTATATGCATTTTATAGACTGTTTCCATATGATTGTGGGGCAGAATTTTACACGTCTAGTAGGCGTGTAATCCCCTTTGGATTAACTGTTGATTGTGCCCTTAGTCGGGGCTTGATTATTGTTGAAATTGGGCCTTTTTAAAGGTGAAAAAGTACGTAGAAACAAAGGAAGTGCTGCCCAATTTTTCGTAGAAATAGGAGCGTTACTTAAGTCTCTAACCTACCCTTAAAAGCATGTAGTTAATAGGCATGCTATTGTCGTTATGGGTGGAAGTGCTACGTGAGCGTATTCCACTTAGCGGGTTGGTAGAAGAACGCTGAGGTATGTGAACTAACTTCCTTCTATTGACATGATTATTCTTGAAGTATACTAGCCTTGCTTATTGAAGTATACTTGTCTTGGTTTTGAAAGTCATGAGACTTGATTTATTTTGAAAGAATATATGATTTGATTTTTAAAGTAAGCGATTTGAGTTATATGAAGTATAAATGACTTGGTTTCAAAAGATGTAAGTGACTTGATTTAAAGAGTAGAAATTACTTGATTTTAAAGCCTCGAGTTAAATTTAAAAAGTTTATGTTACTTGGTTTTGAAAGTATAAGTTGATTTATTTTATAAGTGGAAATGACTTTAAAGGTATAGGTTATTTGATTTTGAAAGTAGAAGTGCCTTGATATACTACGGGTGTTAGTATCTTGAGGTTTATTACATGAGAGGATTCATTTAAAAAAAAAAGATGGATGTACTTAGTACTATTGGAGTCCAACTCCCTAATGTTACATCACATGATAGTGTCTTGGTTTTATTAAAAGAAAAGAGGTGATAGTGTCTCGGTTTGTGTAAAAAGAAGATGTGGTAGTGCCTTAGCTGTCTAAAATAAAAGTTTGTTATAATGACTTTATGGGAAGTCAGAAGATAGTTTAAACTGTCATATGATTGCATTGTTACACCGAGTCCGTGGTGGTAGGGACACGTTAAATGTACTGCAGGAATCATGTGAGAATGTCCATGATTAAAACTTATATATTATACGGAAATCATGTGAGAATGTCCATGATTAAGACTTATATATTATACGAAAATCATGTGAGAATGTCCATGATTATGACTTAAATATATTATACGAAAATCATGTGAGAATGTCCATGATTAAGACTTATATATTATACGAAAATAATGTGACAATGTCCATGATTATGACTTATATATATTATACGGAAATCATGTGAGAATGTCCATGATTATGACTTATATATATTATACGAAAATCATGTGAGAATGTCCATGATTATGACTTAGATATTATACGGAAATCATGTGAGTATGTCCATGATTATGACTTATATACACTTACGAGAATCATGTGAGAACGTCCATGATTATGATATAACTCTTATTGTGAAAATGATATTGTTTTGGGTTATTTAAAAAGGAAGGCATGATATTGTATTGGGTTTTCTAAAAAGAGAATACATTCTATTTGTTCTAATGAGAGTCAAATATTGTTTTAACTTGCATATGTTTACTCATATAGATATTCGTGCATGTGAATTGTCCGTGAACTTGTATTCACGATGTGGGATAGATTCCCATGAGATGTATATAGAGTATAGGATTACATGACTAGACATACATGGTTTTAAAAATAACTCTCTTTGAAAAAGGTACAGTTGGCTTATTTTATATGACACAGTAGGATCTGGTATTTAGTTTTCATACTTGCCCCTGTCATTCCTTTGTACAGTTATGATCTCATTTATTGTACTTCTTGTTTACATACTTGGTACATGTTGTACTGACCCCTTCGGGGGGCTGCGTTCATGCCCGCAGGTATAGGTATTCAGTTTGGAGATCCTCGAGCTTAAGATCCGTGCCCAGCTTTTTTTTTGAGATAACTCCCCTGTTCCGGAGCTTATCATTTTGGTACGGAGTTTGTATTACAGTATTATGGTTATTCAGAGGTACGGCGGGGCCTTGTCCCGTCATAGTTGTTGTCAAACTCTTAAGTGCATGATTCGTATGTGGGGTGAACTGGAGTACGATTGTAGTTAGTTTGATTATATATATTGGCGGCCTATCGGCTTTGCCTTGTTTGTTTTAAAAAAATGTTATTTAGCTTAGCAATTTCTTATGTTGTATGGATAGAAGGGTGCGGGTAGGACACGATCACGGGCAGGATTCGGTCGTGGCAGTGGTATCGAGCGATTAGTCTCGGAATGTCTGAGGCGTGTCTAGTAGAGTCTTGTGTATTGGTATGTTGTGCACCATACTTATACGCAGGAGGTTTCCGGACATTTAGGATTGGTTTCTACTTTTTCATCTCGTAGATCATACAATAGAGCTATGTCATTAGGATAATTCCCCTCTCTTCCTAATAATTATTGTGGTTGCAGTTATGTCTCGAATGACAGCGACAGTGGCTCGGATGGGAAAATCATAGTTATTTGGACTGGACTTGGTGCGTCAAGCCATAAGGGAAGTGAAAGAGTTTGAATAGAAGTATGATGACCAGATATGGAGATACTAGGTCAACGTCAGGTAAGATAACTCTGCAGAATCTTTTACATACCAATAATAGAATAAGTTAATAATTCATCACTTAAAGGAATGGTATCATCAGGGATTGGAACCAGGGGCAATGTCCTAGATTATATATGTATACTAGAATATGTGGGAATTATGAAAAGTACGATAAGTAAGAAATAAGTGAACAAGTGTTAAAAGAAATGAAGTTTTTTATAATTACGAGTAGTGAGAAAATATAAGAAAAGTTTACATAAGACCTTGGTGTGTGCATTCAATGATGAGGCTCTTAAAAGGGAACTGTGGATGGATATTAGAAGGTTACGTGGCCAGGTACAAGGTCCATAAGCAATAATGAGTGATTTCAACTGGGTATTCAGGAGGAATGAAAGAGTGAAGTGTCATGTCGCTATGACAGAGATAAGGAATTTTAAGCAGTATATAACAATACTTACTAATCAAGTATGGGTTGATAATCTACGTGCGTCTAAAAATGCATTTCATGAAACCAGGCCTATATGATTATTCTCTTGGAATAATTAGGTGGGAAGGAGGCATAGAGATTCAGTACAGGTTCGGATACTTTGATATGAGAAGGGTGGAAGACAGATAAGAGAGGTACAAAGATATAGATGAATTCAACAAAGTGATAATAGATATTCAGGGTAATGTAACCAAAGTGACAACTGTTGATGCAACAGGTATACACATGATATGTCGTCATGTTAAGCATGCAGTACAGATTTGGGGAAAACATTACATACCATTATAAATTGAAGCAGGTGTACAAGGTAGTACCAGCCGGAATATTGTGGCAAATTCAAAAATAGAGGAATATAGCACCGCATAGAGACTCTTTAACTTTGTTCAAGGTATTACATAAGATTTAGTTGAATATTCACATGTAATTTGGTTCCTTACTTAACTATTTTAAATTGGTGAATTGCATGTGTGTTGTATTGTGGCCCTGTGAGGCATCTTTTGGTTTGCTGGATATAGGTGAATATACATAGTTATAAAGGAGACTCTGCCGATTTTTTTTAGCATAAGGCCTATAATGAACATTCGAGGACGAATGTTTCTAAGGGGGAAGGATGTTACACCTCGTAAGTTAAGACAATAATTAAGAATGTAATTAAGGAAATAGGATGCGAATATTGATTAGTAAGTATGTTTATATATGCTAATCCGGAAGTTGGTATACGAAGGATGTGATTCCGAAAAAATTCTGGTTACTACGAACGTGACAATGAAAATTGAAGATGATAATTATATATATTTCCGTTATGGGTTAGTAACGTATTATAAGAATTATGATATGGAGAATACGAGACCTTATGAAATTCCCCGGAATTAAAGGAAACGAGAGTTAAGATTAAAAGGAGTAGGATTAAGATTTATTACTTGGGATTTGTTTTAAACTAAAAGGGTATTAAGGGACCAAAGTGTAAGTTTTAAAAAGAATTTTCAGATTTGGGTAATTGTTTCAAGACTTATACAAAACCCTTCACATTTCCATTTCATTTTCATTTCTCAAACACCATGTTCATCTCTTTCCCCCCCTCAAGCCTAGCCGAAAATTTCACCTTCTCCTCACCAAATTGAAGCTTTGTAATCCCTTCCACAAGATTAAATCACTTTACAAATTTCCAAAAAAAAAAAAAGAGAAATCGTGAAAGCGAAAAGTAAATTCGCATTGCCAAGCGCACTTTGGCAGATTTTCAGTCAAATTTGGAGGGGTATATCTCCTAGTATATTAGGAGTTTTTAGGTGTTTCAAAAACATAATATGAAGTTCGTCGAGTCTAGTTTCCAACTCAATAAACCTCTCATCGATAGGATATCGGAGTAGAAAGTTATGGAAGTTACAATTTCAGATGACAGAATTGTGAATTCCGCCACTGCTGGCCGATTTTGAGCAGAGAAATTCAAGTTTTTGAGACAAGGTTTTGGAAGAGAAAATGTGTATAAATGATGGGTTAACATCATAGATTGTATGCATGTTGAATTGGAGTTGAAAAAGTGAGGAATTAGGCAAGAAAAGTTGATAAAACCGTGGGTTGTTCGGCGAAGCAGTGGGTTCGAATTAGGGGTTGTTTTGGCTTTGTTTGAGGTATAAAATTCTTCCTTCTATGATATAATTTGAGTTGCATATTGTTATAATTGAAGTAATGAATGTATGTTGAGAGAAACTTGAAGTTTATGCAATGCATGTGACAAATTTAGTGTTGTAGCCGATTTTAGGATCATGTTGTATACATTGGATTAAAGTGTTATTGTTATTATTATGGTTGCTAATTGCATGTTGAGAACTGAAAGGAAACATTGATATTTAAAGATGTATTTGTTATATGGAATTGTTGGAAGGTGAGTTGGATTAATAATTAAGGAAATAGTCATAGAGTGGTGACGTTGTGGCCGAAATTGGTATGGAAATTATTAAACCTTGTTATATGCATTTTATAGACGGTTTACATATGATTGTGGGGCAGAATTTTACACGTCTAGTAGGCGTGTAATCCCCTTTAGATTAACTGTTGATTGTGCCCTTAGTCGGGGCTTGGTTATTGTTGAAATTAGGCCCTTTTAAAGGTGAAAAAGTACGTAGAAACAAAGGAAGTGCTGCCCATTTTTTCGTAGAAATAGGAGTGTTACTTAAGTCTCTAACCTACCCTTAAAAGCATGTAGTTAATAGGCATGCTATTGTCGTTATGGGTGGAAGTGCTACGTGAGCGTATTCCACTTAGCGGGTTGGTAGAAGAACGCTGAGGTATGTGAACTAACTTCTTTCTATTGACATGATTATTCTTGAAGTATACTAGCCTTGCTTATTGAAGTATACTTGTCTTGGTTTTGAAAGTCATGAGACTTGATTTATTTTGAAAGAATATATGATTTGATTTTTAAAGTAAGCGACTTGAGTTATATGAAGTATAAATGACTTGGTTTCAAAAGATGTAAGTGACTTGATTTAAAGAGTAGAAATTACTTGATTTTAAAGCCTCGAGTTAAATTTAAAAAGTTTATGTTACTTGGTTTTGAAAGTATAAGTTGATTTATTTTATAAGTGGAAATGACTTTAAAGGTATAGGTTATTTGATTTTGAAAGTAGAAGTGCCTTGATACTACGGGTGTTAGTATCTTGAGGTTTATTACATGAGAGGATTCATTTTTAAAAAAAGGATGAATGTACTTAGTACTATTGGAGTCCAACTCCCTAATGTTACATCACATGATAGTGTCTTGGTTTTATTAAAAGGAAAGAGGTGATAGTGTCTCGGTTTGTGTAAAAAGAAGATGTGGTAGTGCCTTTGCTGTCTAAAATAAAAGTTTGTTATAATGACTTTATGGGAAGTCAGAAGATGGTTTAAACTGTCATATGATTGCATTGTTACAAGGTCCGTGGTGGTAGGGACACGTTTCATGTACCTACCCGAGGAATCATGTGAGAATGTCCATGATTAAAACTTATATATATATTATACGAAAATCATGTGAGAATGTCCATGATTAAGACTTATATATTATACGCAAATCACGTGAGAATGTCCATGATTATGACTTATATATATTATACGAAAATCATGTGAGAATGTCTATGATTAAGACTTATATATTATACGAAAATCATGTGAGAATGTCCATGATTATGACTTATATATATTATACGGAAATCATGTGAGAATGTCCATGATTATGACTTATATATATTATACGAAAATCATGTGAGAATGTCCATGATTATGACTTATATATATTATACGGAAATCATGTGAGAATGTCCATGATTATGACTTAGATATTATACGGAAATCATGTGAGTATGTCTATGATTATGACTTATATACACTTACGAGAATCATGTGAGAACGTCCATGATTATGATATAACTCTTATTGTGAAAACGGTATTGTCTTGGGTTATTTTAAAAGGAAGGCATGGTATTGTATTGGGTTTTCTAAAAAGTGAGTACATTCTATTTGTTCTAATGAGAGTCAAATATTGTTTTAACTTGCATATGTTTACTCATATAGGTATTCGTGCATGTGAATTGTCCGTGAACTTGTATTGACGATGCGGGATAGATCCCATGAGATGTATATAGAGTATAGGATTACATGACTAGACATACATGGTTTTAAAAATAACTCTCTTTGAAAAAGGTACAGTTGGCTTATTTTATATGACACGGTAGGATCTGGTATTTGGTTTTCATACTTGCCCCTGTCATTCCTTTATACAGTTATGATCTCATTTATTGTACTTCTTGTTTACATACTTGGTACATGTTATCGACCCGACTTGAAGTGCGTTCATGCCCGCAGTATAGGTATTGATTTGGAGATCCTCGAGCTTAGGATCCGTGCCAGCTTTTTTTGAGATAGCTCTCTGTTAGGAGCTTATCATTTTAGTGCGAGTTTGTATTACATTATTATGGTTATTGAGTGCAGACGGGACCTTGTCCCGTCATAGTTGTTGTCAAACTCTTAGAGGTCTGTATTCATATGTGGGGTGGACCTGGGTACAATTGTAGTTCCGTTTGATTATATATATTGGCGGCCTTGTCGGCTTTGCATTTGTTTGTTTAAAAAAAAAGTGTTATTTAGCTTCCACGAATTTCTTATGTTGTATGGATAGAAGGGTGCCCAGGTAGGACACCAGTCGCGGGCCCGGGGTTCGGGTCGTGACATTATCTTTCGAATAACCCTCTTAATCTCTGCAGCCTTTATGCACCTACAATACCCAAAATCTCTACAACTCTCGGAATGCTCTATCTTTCCTAGTACGATAACTCTATCCCTTTCTTCATTCAAGAGATTATGAAAATACGTCTACCATATCCATTTAATGTGCGCCTCTTCTACCAACACTTTGTCATTCTCGTCCTTGATGCACTTCACTTGGTCCAGGTCACGGACATTCCACTCTCTTGCCTTTTCGAGCCTATACAACTTTCAATCCCCATCATTGTACTCGAGCTCTTCATACAAATTCTCAAAAGCCATCGTCTTGGCCTCTAGCTTCACTTCATTCTTTGTCGTCTTATATCTCTCCCTATTCCTCCTCGACTAAGATTTACACTAGTGTCGTATAGGCCATCTTATTGGCTTCAACTTTTTTGGACTTCGTCATTCCACCACCAATTCCCTTTATATCCATCTTGGTTATCCCTCGAGACCTCTAACACCTCTCTAGTTATTTCCGATGCATGCTGTCCTAACCCACATAATATTTGTGTCCCCATTACTCCCTCAAGTTCCTATAGCCACGTGACACCAACTTCTCCCTAATCTCTTAAACTTTGGCCTCAATCAGGCCTCCCCGTCTAATTCAGGGTGATCACATGCCACCCTCTTCTTCTTCCTGACAACTAAATTCATAAGCACAAGCTTATGTTGGGTTATCTTAAAATATTTATCAAAATTTATGTAATTTAATTTTTGAGAATTTTATCAGGGAGGGAATAATATTAATCTCTTTTCGACAAAACAAGCATTGTTGATTACGAAAACAAGAAAAAAAACAAGAAATGATGGCGTGCCCCACGCTGGATGCTTCTCTCCTCACGCAAGCAATCAAAAGAAAAAACTGACGTGGACCCACATGTTTTTGTCCTTTAAACACCCAAACGACGCCGTTCCCCGTAAACTTCCTCAAAAGTCTTTGACACTATTACCGGCTATCCCGGTAACCTCCTCACATAACTATAATCATCTTTGCTCGTTTTTCAAGACAGTTTCTAAATTATTGTCAACAGTAGTGGCAAAGTTATCTTCAACTATCTCTTCATCTCTATCTTGGCCTTTCACTTCTTGTAAGTATTCCAAAGTTCAACTCTATTTTTTTTAGTTGTATGATTGTTTTTCTCCTATGTGTTTTGGATTGGATTATATGATGATCATCATTGACTTTACTATCAGTTACTTTGCTTTAACATACGTGTTCAACTGATATGGTTTTGCATCTCTCTGCATGTAGTTTTTTTTGGTGATTTTTGGTTATGCATATCCTCCTTGTATGTTTTTTCTTTAACTGATTGCTGCTTGTTCAAGTTGAGTGTTAAGAACTTGTGTTATAAGCTTTACCCATACACATGTTTTTGCATAGTTATAAATTGATGAAGAGGGAGAGAGACAGGGCTTTGCTGGTTAACAGTCAGAAAGAGGGATGAATTATGAATTTCGTTACCTCTCTAAAATTTTATACCCGTCCAATATATATGTTTTTTATATTAAGTATAAATATACCGGGACAGAGTGAGAGTGACTTCGGTGGAGTATAAGATGCGGGAAGCGAGGTTGAGATGGTTCGGGCATGTGCAGAGGAGAAACACAAATTCCTAGTGTCGAGGTGTGAGAGGTTGGTTATGGACGGGTTCAGGAGGGTAATAGGGGTTGTGGAGGACACGAATTAGGGTAGAAGGGTAGTAGATAGTCGAGCGTAGCCCTACTTACGCTTACAAACTGGTAGTTGTAGTGTTATTATTGTAGGCTCACTTAGACTATCATACTAGTAGGCGTAGTAGTACTTTATAGTAGCGTTTAATTTTTACTGCTATGTGTTCTTTAATGTACTTTATTTATCTTATGTACATGCATTAGTTACTGCTTCTTTTTTAAAATGCGCTAGCATGACTTATTTTCTTGCTTTGCTTGTGATTATGCTTTGTCTTGAGCCGAGGGTCTCTCGAAAACAGTCGATCTACCTATCAAGATAGAGGTAAGGTGTGCGTACACTCTATCCTCCCCAGACCCCACGTTGTGGACTCCACTGGGTAAGTTAGTAGTAGTAGTAGTAGTATACATATAATATACATAAAGGGGCAGCCCAGTGCACTAAGCTCTCGCTATGCGCGGGTTGGGGAAGGGCCGGACCACATGGGTCAATTGTACGCAGTCTTACCCTGCATTTCTACCGGAGGCAGGAAGCTGTTTCCACGACTTGAACATGTGATCTCTTGATCACATGGCAGCAACTCCAAGTATCCTCTTCACATATAATATATATATATATATTATATATATATATATATATATATTATATATATATATATATATATTATATATATGATCAGTGTATATGTTTTGTATATTTTGGCTAGCGCCCGTGATTAATTTTGGCCAACGGGCCAAAAATGAAAAAAAGCCCTTAATTTTATGTCTTCATCACCCCCTTATTCTTCTTTTATGGGTCAAACATGTGATTATTTTTTTGGTTATGGCTGCTGGGCGGAGCCAGAGATTCAAAAAATGTAAAAATTGCTAATATCTAGAAGCTTTCCTAACGTTAAGGGGATTCAACCGTTAATACTTGCACAGTATAATTTCGATGAAGGGATTCAATTGAACCCCCTTTCTTACTTTAAGCTCCGCCACTGGTGGTGGACTTGACCATAGTATCGCTATGTGATACCATCTTGTAGTGTGTGATGACTTTAATTAAAGCTAATTTATCAGAGAGGTCACACTTTTATTTGCACAATTATATCTTTAACACAATATGATTCCCTTGATGGATCACTCACTCTCTAGTCTGTAAGCAGTTTGGAGATGTATTTAAGTAGTGTAGAAGTTTTGGCTTTAGAGGTATAGATATGCTATTTTTTACAGGGCAAAGTATTTGCCTTGAAACTTCAGGTTTTGATATTTGTCGACTTGATAGGTAAAGCATCAATTGATGTTAAACTAGCGACTGGATAGGTACAAAGTATTGCAAAGTACTGAAAAGTCTTGGAAATTATTTTTTACCTTCTCTTTTTTATGTTTCT
This sequence comes from Przewalskia tangutica, assembly GCA_029844215.1. Taxonomy (NCBI): domain Eukaryota; kingdom Viridiplantae; phylum Streptophyta; class Magnoliopsida; order Solanales; family Solanaceae; genus Przewalskia; species Przewalskia tangutica. The sequence continues at coordinate 15,085,975 of CM056738.1, forward strand.
TGGATATATTTGATTTTTAACGTGTTTCATGCTTTATTAGCTCCTAATCTCTAATCATTATTCATTACTCCATTTCCCCTTCTCTCTGATGAATGTGAAGTGTATTGAGTTTCAATTTCAGAAAATGGCAAATAACGAGGAGGGGGAGGAAACTGCTCCTCCTAAAAATGAGTGGGAAGTAGTAGCGCTCACACAGTCAATGTATGATGCTGCCCCTGATTCAAGACAGGTTGATCTCGTTGGTGATAGTAGTGCAGAGTTTGTAGCTGAAACTTCTGATCCAATGTTTATGTCAGGGCACTTTGGCTTTCTACAAAATCAGCATGAGAATTCAGCATTGAAACCAGATAATGATGAGGTTCTTAATGAGCAGGGCGGAGAAGATGCTACTCCTGAATTTGTTTCTGACAAAGGGGTTAATTCAGATACATATGAAGATAGTACAAAAATTCATGGATTGAACTCAATGGAATTTCCTAGAGATCAATTTTTTTATGAAAAGGTTAGATTTTATTGTCAAGTGGCGTAGAATTTGAAGAAAATGCAAGTCCTGCAGGGGTCAGAATTTGAAGAAAATGCAAATCTTGTCGACTTGCTAATTGCATGATTATATTGATGTTAAACTAGTGACTAGCTAAGTGCAAATATTTGAAAGTAAAAAGTCTTGGAAATTCTTTGACCTTCTCTTTTTTTATGTTTTGTTAAGGTAAAATTTTAGCTTCCCTTTTTTATTTTTCTTGGATATATTTGAAAGTCTTAGAATGCAGCATTGCAACCAGATAATTATGAGGTTCTTAATGAGCAGGGCGGAAAAGATGCTACTCCTGAATTTGTTACTGACAAAGGTGTTGATTCAGATACATATGAGGAAAGTACAAAAATTAAACGGTTGAGCACAACGGAATTTCTCGGAGATCAAATTTTTGATGAAAAGGTCAACATTTTATCCTTAAGTGGTGCAGATTTTGAAGAAGCAGCTGCCCTGCAGGTGTCAAACTTGGTGGACAAAGAGCAGAATTTCTTTGGTTCTTTCCATAGTGAAGAACCCATGGGAGGGGGCGCATCAGCCGAGGAAACCAATATGCTTGCAGAACCAGTTGAACTCTTTCACCAGGATATAGATTCAGGCATAACTAATTCGCCAAAGGCGGCTAAAGATGAAGATAACAATGATGCAGTAAATCTGCCTTGTCAAGCCTGGTGGAAAAGGCGGGCTGTTTCACTTATTGCCCATGCAAAAGATGCAAATGCATTCTGGTCGATTTTCATTGCTGCAGCTGTTATGGGCATTGTGGTTATTGGTCAAAGATGGCAGCTGGAAAGGTGGCAGATATTGCAAATGAAGTGGCAGTTTGGAGGCCATGATGAGGTAGTTTTATTACAGTTCTACTTGAAAATAGTTCAAACTGGTGTCTTCACTGAGTTGATCATGTTCTAGCCTTGGGTCTGACATTGTTAATGTGTGCTTTAACCAATCAGTTAAATTAGATGTTGAAACTATCGACAATGTTGCTTTTCCCGTAATTCTTTTGATTAATTCCTCCTGAAAAGGAGCTGATTACATGATTTCGGTACTTCCGTTGTTGGTCACAGTTAGAGTGAAGTGTAGAATAGTGTAATTTTCCTTGGTTGGAGGCTTTTGATTAATGCAAAATTTATAGGTGTTTACAATTTACAAACCTAATTGGACAAGGATATCTACTTTACCTAATTAAACTAGAATAATAATTACAGAATATATGGAGAATATTAATATATTCTCTATCACACCCCAAAGTCGGAGCGGGAGGAAGCGTGCCTGATCATGCACACACAAAGACAAAGATGACAACCGGGGAACGACACGTTGCTAAGGATAGGCTCCTGCTTTGACTATAGAATAGATGAGCGTGACACATGCCATAATCAGACTAAAAAAGAGAATGAATCGAGACGGACAACTATTGCTGAAATTGTCACTTTATGGAATAGTGGAGTTCAAACAACTTCTAATCGTATTCGGTGAAATAAGATTCTAGGTTCTTTGTTGAAGAATGAGCCGGCGACTCATAGACAGTGACTTGGTTAAGGGAACCCACCGGAGCCGTAGCGAAAGCGAGTCTTCATAGGGCAATTGTCACTGCATATGGACCCGAGCGGGAGGAGGCGGGACGCTGATACTTGATCTGAAGTCAAGGAACAGCTACCGAGTCTCTTAGTGAATATATATAGAAAGGAACATGTAACACCCGAACATGGCCCATGACAACCTTCTCACGAACAAAATGAATATTCATTTCAATATGTTTGGTTCGCCGATGCTGAACTGGGTTATGGAATAAGTAAACAGCTGATATGTTATCACAGTAGACAAGAGATGTCTTACGTATGGGACACTAAAGATCTAGAAGGAGGTTTCTGAGCCAACAAATTTCGGCAACAACGTTCGCAACGCCTCTATATTCTGGTTCTGCACTCGAACGGGAAAGCGTAGCTTGCCGTTTTGCAAACCATGAGATGAGGTTATCACCCAAAAATACACAATAGCCGGAAGTAGATCGACGTGTGTCTGGACAGCAGTCCCAATCGGCGTCCGTATATGATATCAGCCTGATCGGTGCAGATGGATAAAGATGTAACCCATAGTCAAGAGTGCCCTTAACGTAACGAATGATATGTTTAAGAGTTGTGAAGTGAGGCTCCCTGGGAGCATGCAGCACCGGATTTCCGTCATCCGCGCTAAGCTTCGATTTGGAGTGGGCATTATCTTGCAGTTAGCCATTTTAGCCATGTAAACAATCTTTTTGGCATACTTACGCTGACACATGAACATAGCATTCTTGGATCTAGTCACGGAAATCCCCAAGAAATAACTCAACTTACCTAAGTGTGTCATTACAAATTCGGATTTGAGCATGGTAATGATCTCGTTTGAGCACATCTGAGGAGGCAGTCAGGGCAATGTCATCCACATAGAGCAAAAGGTATGCAGTGTCATTACCTCGATGAAAAATAAAAAGTAAGTTATCACTTTTACTGTATGTGAACCAATCTGCAAGATGTAAGTGGAAAAGCGGTCATACCAAGCCCCGGGGGCTTGTTTCAAACCATATAGCAACTTTCAAAGTCGGCAGACATAATGAGGAGCTGAAGTGCGCATTTTTCACATCAAGTTGATGAATTGGTCAATTCATTCCCATAGCAATGCTCAAAACAGTGCGAATGGTGGCTGGTTTAACTACTGGACGGAAGGTCTCACCACAATAAACTCCCTCTTGTTGCCCTGTATCATTTGCCACTAGCCTTACTTTATAACGTTCAATCTCACCACTATCTCTAAATTTGTAACGATAAAGCCACATGCAACGAATCACATTCACCCCATCTGGTTTCGGGACAAGATCCCAAGTGTGCTGTGTAGTGAGCGCATCAAATTCCCCACGCATGGCCACATTCCAATTTGGCTAAGCTTGGCTAATTTTGGTTTTTAGGTATAAGTGAGATAGTCTGAGTGGATAGGTTAAAGTGGACTTTCAGTTTGAAATCTGTCTTTGAGCACGGGTTTCCATCTGATGGGTCGTGATCATGGCCCAGAGGCGGTGGGAGTCGTTTGGGTGGCGGGAGGCTGGGCGATGGGGTTGGGTCAGGCGGTGGTGTTGTCGAGGCGGGGTGGTCGACGAAGTGCGGGGTTGACATCACGGGATTCGGGTAGTGGGGCAGTGACGAGATGGGGGAGGGGGTGGTCGACGGGTTGTGGGGCGGTGGCGGGACTTCTAGCAGGGGCGGTGAATTTTGAGCCGGAATACTAGCACTATGTGTTGCATTTCTAATGAGAGGTGAAGTGTCTGGATCATCAAGGAAGTCGTAATCAGTGACTTGAAATTTTTAGACGTTTGCAAATGAAAAAACGGTCTCTTCGAATGTGCCATGGCAAAAGACTAGGATTTTAGTTGTGGACAAATCGTAGCATAAATACCCCCTATGGTTTGACGGAAAACCTAAGAAGATGTAAGGAGTAGTCCTAAGTGCTAATTTGTGAGGGGCCGTAGAGGTCAGATTTGGGTAGCATAGAGCACCAAAAATTCGAAGGTGATCATATGAAGGGTTCCGACGGAAGAGAATTTCAGTTAGAGTTTTATTTTGAAGAGTTTGTGTTGGTATTAAGGAGGTAAGTTGCCATGTTTAGTGCATAAACCCAAAATGAAGGGGGGATGGAAGCATGGAAGAACATAGTGTGGATCTGATCTTATTGTTTATGGTGCGCAAGATTCTTTTGGTTTTACCATTTTGAGGGGAGATATGGGGGCAAGAGAATCGAAACATCATGCCATTTTCCGCACAAAATTTATGAAAAGGGAAATTGTTGAATTCCCGACCATTGTCACATTGAAATGTTTTAATGTTTTTCTCAAACTGGGTTTTAACATACGCCTGAAATTCTAAGAAAGTGGAGTAAACTTGAGACTTATATTTTAGAGGATAAACCCAAGGAAAATGAGAGAAGTCATCCAAAAGCACCAAATAATATTTGTGACCCAGATTGCTAGTAATAGGAAATGTCCATAAATCCGCATGAATGATATCAAAAGGAGAAAAAGTTACACTTAATGAGGCCGTAAAAGGTAGTCTAACATGCTTCCCTAGAGGACAAGAGTAGCAGTTGAGGTTACATTTTCCTTTATGACATTGAATTAAATTTTGACTTCTGAGAAAATTAAAAATTGGTGTCCATGGGTGCCCAAGTCTATTATGCCAAGTTGATGGAGAGATTGCGGCTAAAGAGGTTTGTTGAGTGGCACTGAAAGCGGAAGTGGATGAGAAAGGATAGAGGTCTCACACACTATTGCATCTCGTAAGAGTTGTCCCCGTATGTAGGTCTTTCACAGTAAAACCAAAAGAGTCAAACGCAATAGACACATAATTGTCACTAGCAAATTTTCTAACAAAGATTAAGTTTTTAATAATATTAGGAGCATATAGGACGTTTTTTAGGAAAAAATAAGGTGAGGTGGTGGAGTTTGAGTGGTGCCATAGCCTTGAATTGAAATGCGATTGCCATTGTCGACCAAAATAGATTGAGGATTGTTGAAATTAAGCAGTTGAGGAAGATTACCGAAGTTACGAGTGAGGTGGGTTGTGACGCCCGTATTCATATACCATGCATCGTCGCGGGCTGCTATAAATTCATGGTGCTGAAGGCCTGGCCCAGTTTGGTAGGTGTAAGTAGGCCGTATGGTTGTTGTTGTTGGGACGCTGAGAAATGGGCCTGGTGTGGTTGGGCAATCGGAAGTGGGCCTGGAAGGGCCCAGAATGAATGTTGGGTTGCTGCCACTGGCACATGTTGTGGGTCGAGATGGTCGGGTAAGTGTATTGGGCCGAAGCCCAATTTTCGGAAACATGCCAAGGTTGTGGGTCGGCCCACTAAGATAGGTAATTGGCCTGCTGGACTTGTCCACCGGTATTGTTGCCTCGTCCGCGACCTCTACCGCTGCCGCCTCTGCCGCAGCCACCTCACGGACTATCCGTGTGTGGCGGTTGACCGGTGGGTGTTGTGGCGGTCACCGGTGCATCAACCACTAACACCTTCTGATCATGTTCTATCCTGTTTGGCACGCCTAGTTTCCTCCAATAATAATTGTGACCGGACCTTGTTGAAACTAGGGAAGGGGTCGGCTTGTTGGATCATTGTTGCAAGCGTATCGTACTCACTATTTGGCAAACCATTAATTAGTTGTAAGACCATCTTTGTTTCGAAAATCGGAGTGCCAACATTAGACAATTGATCGGCACTCAATTTTAGTTGTTTACAATAGTTTGACATGTTAGCAAAGTTCTAAAGACGAGTGTTGTTGAATTGTTCCGCACAAGTATGTTTGTTGTCTTGAAAGATTTCCTCTAGTCTTGTCCATAGTTCATGAGCCAAAGCACATGCCTTCATAATAGTATGAAGTAGATCCTTGTATACAGTGTCATATATCCATTGCTTGACGATAACATTAAGCCTTTTCCACGTTGGGTTGTCAACGTCGGGCGGACGGGGTATGGTGGTGTCGATGTGATCAACAGCGTTGTAGGCACAAGCATGAATTTGAAATAAATCTACCCACGAAGAGTATTGTCCATCCTCTTGATCAAGAACCAAAAGGATAAAGTTCTTGATATTAGTTACGGCGAAGGCCGGATGAAAGGAGTTGGTAGAGGAGGAGGGAGGAGGCGGATGTGTGGAGGAGGAGAAATAAGGAGAACCCATGTTGCCGCCGGTAGTTTGGAAAGAGAGGGGGGCGAAATTTTTTTAGGGTGTTAGGGTTTGACTCTTTATATCATGTAGAATAGTGTAATTTTCCTTGGTTGGAGGTTTCTCATTAATGCAATAATTCTAGGTGTTTACAATTTACAAATCTAATTGAAGAAGTATCTCTACTTTACCTAATTACACTAGAATAATAATTACGGCAGAGAGTGTTAGTAATTAAAAACAATAAGGAGAGTTGAGAAACACCGGATTATTCTCCAGTTTGCTGGATTTAAATAAGATCCTTTCAGCTTGGTTACAGGCCATTTGTCTTGCTAAACAGACCCAAATGTCTGCTTTCCATCCTCCACCCTCCACCCTCCCGTTGCTCTAATTCTTTTATCCTCCGTATGTTCAGGTTCTTTGTCATTTGCTTCAAATAATAGTGGCACTATAAAATAGTTGCAGACACAGGATAATAATAAAATGCCTTACTTGCTCTTTCAGCATATTATTTCTTGGTAAGTGGTCCATCTTTTCTTTTGCTGCGTGAATCCACTGTTATAGAGAGATTTCGATCTTTCAAATACCGTTGTTATTTATGTTCCCAGGATATGTGTGAGAGATGTATTTTACTTTGTCGATTCATTGGCATGTCATTCTCTAGTTGGATACATATATCTTTAAAGGTGGGACTGGGAATGGAATGAAATAAAGGATTTTCTTCAAACTGGCTATATGAGTAGTCTTTTAGGAGGTGAAAGGGAGGATTGAATGATAGATAAGCGAGAGGCATTTAGGGTGACTTTTTGTGAGGGAATCATCCAGAGATAGAATAGGAGGGAGATACTAAGGCATCTACGAAGGTAGCTTTCTTTACTTGGTGCATGTACGAGATGCTATGCTAATAGTAGATAGTTCAACGGAGAAGATGAGTGTTGGGGTCAGTTGGCATAGCTTGTGTAGGGAGTGGGGGGAAATCCTACTACATCGCAAATTCACAGCTCAACTTCAGCAGTAGATTTTTCTTATGAGCTTGTTTCCTTCAGTGTTTCGGGTGTAATTTGAGTTCTATAACCTGCGACCGGAAGTTACTTTTGGCTGCAGCCTTAATTTTTTTTCTTAAGTCGACTGAATAGCACCCGCTGAGAGCCCAGTCTTTATAAACGTAGATGAATGGCCTAGCAGTGGGAAACATAAGCTGGACTAATGAGGTACACGGAGAAGATTTCTGTGGTTTAAGATTCTTTTAAACCATATTACTGTATTTCATATCTGTGCCTCAAATATTTACTCTCTGATAAGTTGCATCATTGGATTAACCGACTTGTTTTCCTTGCATCGACAGAGAATGAGCAGAGCATTTGTTAGTACCATATCCCGATTGAAAGAAGTGATGATTGGGAGTGGTCGCTCTGGTTCCTTTATCCGAGGGAGTGCATCAGCACAACGTTAAGATGATGATGACGAAAAATTAGCTTGTATGCGGGCAAGTCATAGCTTAGGTTTGCTTTTCAGTTTACCGGATATTATTTACTTTTGACCGGGTCGAACTAGTGGATATGTTGTTGTGATGGGGTTGTAATGGTGGAATCTATGAGCAAGCAAGTGAAATGACATTAATTGGTTTAGAACAAGTAATTTGTGTCATCCCTCTTTAATGTCGATTCCCAGAATTGACAATTTGCATAAGACTGAAGTTATCTTCTGGAAATTAGCTGCCAAAACAGAAAGAAGATGGAAATAAGTAGGCGTTTGGCCGTGAAAATTAATTATTTTTCACTTTATTTGGAATTTTGAAGTTGGAGTTGAAAATAGAGTTGTGTTTGGTTGTAGTTTTTGCAAAATATTTGGTTGTTTGAAAAGTGGGGGAAAAACGTGAAAACAACGTTTTAGCTGTTTTTCAAAATTTTTATGACCAAACGTTGATTTTCAAATAAAGTGAAGAATTTTTAGAAAAAGTGAAAAATTCTCATGGCCAAATGTGTCGTAAGAGAATGTTGCGGTGTACTAATATCAACCATCAACTTCGAATTCCACTGCAAAACAAGAATTTCAAACTTCCACAATTGAAAAAATATGGTGCTCTTGATGAAATTCATTTGATGATCTTGGACAGATTTTCATAATTGAGAGATCGAGTTAAAGATTAGACGTGTTGTAGCAAAATTGGTAAAAGTTGTAGATGATGAATGAGTTAGAACGGAATAGTTGAAGGTAAAATATCAATTGCTATTATTTTTTAAAAGCTTATTTTTGCACAACTTTAAATACATGAACAAAAATTAAATACTAGCCTTTAAAAGGACACCCGGTTGCGCTCATTTTCTTACCATATATTGATTTTAATTTTTCCTTTAAAGAAAGACAAAGTATTATCATTATTGGTTTTACTTTTCTTAAATCTCTTCTGTAAAGACATCTTGCCTACGATCAAAACCAACACAATATCATCTACAATGTAGTTGTTAAATAGTCTGGTTTATGGAGAGATTTTCTCTCAAATTATTTTTATGATTTTCATTTATATTAGTTTTTCATATGCATGCGACTGACTAAACCAATTTATTATATTCTGAGTCATTTTATAATTTATCTTTGTTATCATCGTTAAAGGATTGTTTTGATAGATGTCGCATGCCGCCCTTTTTTCCCCGATTCCAACAAGTGATATCAGAGTCAATGGTTCAATGATGTTCAGAACATGTTCAAGGAACTTATCTACTCCATCCGACTAGTTCCGGGTTCGAATCCCGGGCAACCTACTATCATATCGAAATTCTAATTCTCTGTAGAGAAGTCTGTATTTTTTCAATCAACTTCATTAAAAAATGAATAGATCCACATACACCTTGGTTGACACGAGTATATAAGTCATGTTATATTGTTGTATAACAAGCCTTCCATTTTCTATTTTTATTTGTAGAAAACTCCTGTGCTTGGGAGTCCGTGATGATTAGATACCAAATCAAGATAAACCAATTTCACGATAATGAAGATTTTATCCAGAAGTACTACACGTGGAGACGAATTTCAATCATATTTTCAATATCTCTGCTGCTGCATATTTAAAAATAAAGCAAAATATTCTTAAATTAATTTTTAACCCATAATATTTTTAACCATGATAAGTACAATGATTAAGATTATGTGAAGAAGGAGGATGAAGATTATATTGCCAGAAAATTCAAGCCAAGAGAAGATTTGTTAGGGCTTTTGCCCTCATTTTCTTACCATATATTGATTTTACTTCTCTTTAAGGAAACACAAAGTATTACCATTATTGATTTTACTTTTCCCAAAAGAAAAATATAAATCTCTTTCATATTTAGTTATTCCTTGTCTTGGAAGAAACTTTTGGACATTTATAGATTGAAGCCTTCCCACAACTAGAACTAACACAATAACATCCACACTGTAGTCGTTAAAGAATCTTGTTTATGGTGAAATTTTCTTTCAAATAGTTTTTATGATTTTCTTTTAATTTTTCATATGTAGGTCGATTGACCAAACTAGTTTATTAGATTATGAGTCTTTTTATATTTCTCTTTGTTATCGTCGTTGAAGATTGTTTTGATAGCTTCCGCATGACGTCCTATTTTTCGATCCCAACAAAATTATGCATGTAAGATGATATTAATCTCCCTTGGGGAGTCTTTCATTAATATCAAAGTGTATATAGAGTACAATGTCCATCCCTTATACAATAGGAATTCTAAGCCTATACAAAAGAGGAATCCCAGTCTTACCATAATTATATTTACACAATATATGAAAATATTCTAATTATGGGTAGGAAATAATATTGTCTCTATTTACACGTTTACACACCCCCTCAGTCGGAGTGGGAGGAGGCCGGACGCTGAGACTGGATCTGAAGTCAAGAAATAACTGTATGGGAAGTCCTTTAATAAATATGTTTGCATACTGATAGGATGATGGAACATGTAACACTCTGACATGGCCTAACGCAACTTTCTCACGAACGAAGTGTAGGTCTATTTCAATATGCTTGGTTCGCTGATGTTGAACCAGATTATGAGAAAGATAGATGACAGAGATGTTATCACAATACACAATAGATGTCTGACGCAAAGGACACTGAAGTTCTAACAGTAAATTTCTGAGCCAACAAATCTCAGCTACTACATTTGCAACGCCTCTGTACTCAGCCTCGGCACTGGAGCGAGATAGGGTAGCATGTCTCTTGGCAGACCAAGAAATTAGATTATCCCTAAGAAAACACAAAAGTCGGAGGTGGAGCGTCGCGTGTCCGGAAACCCTGCCCAATCTGCATCCGTATATGAAAACAACATGTTTGGTGCAGAGGGTATAGTCTGCAACCATAATCGAAGTTCCTTAATGTATCGAATGATACGCCAAGAAGCGATGAAATGTGACTCCAGGGCATCGTGAATAAGCACATCTTTGAACAACATAAGTTATGGCTGGCCTGGTGAAGGTGAGATACTGAAGTGCACCTGCAAGACTCCTATACAGAGTAGGATCAGAGACTGGAGCACTATCCATGACACTGAGCTTAGATTTGGAATCAACTGGAGTAGGCACCTCTTTGGAGTTCATCATCTTAGCCTTATACACAATCTCTTCTGCATACTTACGCTGACACAAGAACATATGATTGGCAGACCTGGTCACTGATATCCCCAAAAAGTAACCCAGCTTTCCCAAATCAGTCATTGAAAATTCGGACTTAAGCAAGACAATAATCTCATTCTTCAATCCTTCGGAGGAGGCAGTAAGAACAATGTCATTCACGTAAAGTAATAAGTAAGCAATGCTACTACCTTGATGAAAAATGAAAAGTGATGTATCACTCTTGCTGCATACAAACTCAATCTGCAAGATATACCTGGCAAAGCGATCATACCATGCATGGGGCCTGTTTCAGGCCATTTAGTGACTTACGGAGATGACACACATAGTGAGGAACTGCTGGATGAGTAAACCCTGGCGGCTGATGCATGTAGACTGTCTCTCTCAGATCCCCATGTAAAAATGCATTCTTCACATCAAACTGATGGATCGGCCAGTGTTTGCCCATGACAATGCTCAAAACTGTGCGGATGGTAGACGGTTTGAAAACCGGGCTAAAGGTCTCACCACAATCAATGCCCTCATGCTGATTTGTGCCATTAGCCACAAGTCTTGTCTTATACCTCTCAAGATCTCCATTGTCTCTGAATTTGTGATGAAATATCCACAGACAACGAATCACATTCACCCCCTCAGGTCCAGGTACTAGATCACATGTGTGATGTTTAATTAAAGCATTGAATTCCTCAGTCATAGCCGCATTCCAATTAGGGTCTTGTTTGGTCAATATAGTGTTCTTGGGAATTGGTGAAATAGTTTGGGCATACAAGTTAAATTGGACTTTGGGTTTGAAGATTCCATACTTTTCACGAGTTTTCATTTGGTGAGTGGGGATAGTGGGAGGTTCCAAGGCGGAGAGATTTGTTGGATACGGAGAAGGAGGGGAGGCAGACGTGGCTACTGAAGGATCGCAGGACCTCTCGATATTTTGGCGCCGGCCTCAAGATCGCCGCGACATCGACGGTGAATTAGGGACCTGTTCGCAGGAGTTTTGGCGTCGCAACGCTGACCCTTGGGTCCGCGACACTGACGCTGAAGAAGAACTGATATGCTCTAGTTGACTTAGGATGATGGGATAGATGGCAGGCTCGTCAAGAAAAGAGTAATCCGGTTTTTGGAACTTTTTAAGATTCGAAAATGGGAATGTGGTCTCGTCGAATGTGACGTGACGAGAGATGTGGATCTGACGAGTGGACAAGTCATAGCATAGATAGCCACATGGTTCGTGGAAAGCCTAGGTAGAACCTGAGTGGGCCAGGGGCTGGTTGTGAGGTAATAGAGGCAAGGTTAGGATAGCATAGACAACTGAATATTCGGAGATGATCATAAGAGATGACTCTATGATAGAGAATTTCGGTAGGGGTCATATTGTGAAGGGTGCTAGTTGGGAGAATATTTAGAACGTATTCTGACATTTTAGCAGCATAGACCCAGAAAGATGGAGGTAGGGAGGCATGAATCTGTAATGACCCGTTTGGTCATTTAAGCACTTTAAACTACGAAAAGGGTATGAGACTATAGAGCTTTTAATTATATGATTTTTAATATATGAAGTGGGCATGAAATTAATTAAGTGATTAAGTGGGCCAAACCCACTACCCTTGGTAGGGCACGATTTTTAACACAAGAAAAGGGGGAGGGAAAAACGCAGGAAAAATGGTGAACAGTGATCTTGCCGGAAAACCACAAATTCCGGCCAAACCATGAACTCAACGGGGACGGGGCTTATACCATTAGCTTCGTCTCGTTGAGCCAGTAATTCCTATGCCAACCACCATTGTCGATTCTTCCTAAATCGTCGGAAATCTCAGATCGAAATTTCAGAACCACTGCTGCTCGGTTATTCGCATTTTCCGGCGAGCTCAGACATCTTCAGGAAACGGCATCGGTGCCAATGGATTCACCATCTCAATGTCGTCATTTCTACACCTCTCTTGCTATTCGATTCGACTCCTACATCAACAAAACCCAGATCGAAAACCTCAGAACCCTAGGCGGCGCCGAGCGAATTTCGGCCAACTGAGGAACATTCGACGAACGGGGGTGGTACCATTAGCTTCAGCGTCCTCAGGCCGATCTATTGCACCCACTCTCACTCTTCGATTCATCCCCAAATGTCAGGTCGACTATTTGGATTTTTCCGGTTGGGTTTGAGGATTTTCTGATCGTTACAGGCAATGTTGAAGGCTGTGGGTTGTATCATTGAGTTCGTCTTGCTCGTAGCTACAAATTGATACCAACCACGTGCCTCAATTCATCCTACATTGTAATCAGCCATTGTTGCACCTTTGTGCTCACTGTTGACGCCGGAAATGGCGATTTCGGCGGCTGGGCAGCTTCCAGTTGACGTTTCTCAGTCCATAGCTAATGATTTTCCCACGCTACCACAACCACAACACAGCTAGCACTTATACTCAATACAGTCATCCGACACCTCAGCTAGCACCAAAACAGATTTTAAGTGTTCAGAGGTTCTACGCAAAGGGAAGACATTAGTTGATTGTTCGTGGCACCTGCTCGGCATTGAGGTAGGTTACGGTTTACTTTAGTTAAACTCTGATTAGAGCATTGTATGTAGTTGTAGAAAGTGATGAGGATAGCATGATAGGCCTTCGGGCATGAAGTGGAGATAAATTACAATTACGTTGGTTTCGTCAGCTATTATGTGGGTTTGTTGTCATATGTGTTATTTTCTGTGATTATCACTTGCTATTACTTGTACTTGTCGATTATCGATTTGTGTTATGTGTTGAGACTGATATCATGTCTGTCATACTTTTTCTATATTATTGTTGTGATGATATTGATAAACTTCGAGGTTTTTATCGGAGATTGAAAGTGATTGATAACTCCGAGGTCTTTGCCGGAGATTGAGAGTGATTGAGCAACTCCGAGGTCTTGCCGGAGATCGCGAGTGATTGATAGCCTCCGAGGTTTTATCCGGAGAGCACGAGTGGTACATGGACTTCGCAGGTCCCCCATGGGTTATGGCTTGAAGGCACTACCTTAGCATATGTGTTCGAGAGTGGAGTGACGGAGAGGTGATTGTTGCATTGCATTGTATTCATCCACTCTTATATATGACTGAACATTTGGTGAATTTTATCTGTCTTGGTTGATTACATAATTTCTTACATTTTGACTTGTATAGGATACGTAACCATACCTGTTTATTCTATGTGCTACTTGTCAGTTTCAACTCTTCATGCATTATCTAATCATTGTCGGCCTATGATGCTTACCGGTACTAGTGTTGTACTGATACTACTCTTGCTGCACATTTGTTGAGTGCAGAGTACTATCCAGGTTCCAGCTCTACGTCTCGTGGCTGATTCGCGAGGGTGATATCTTTCAGTCATTCAGGGTGAGCTACTTGATCATCCGTGGCCCCTGAAGGGCTTCCTAGTTAATTCCATTTACTTTTGTTAGTTGACAGACATTATGTAGCTTTCGGGCCTTCTTCAGACTTCTATTTCAGACTTGTTAGCGCCCTTGTACACGTTTTGACCAGATTTTGGAGAATTAAGTATTTAAGATTTTAGGTGTTATCTACTGTTGCACCTAATCTTAGGAAGGATATATATGAGTATTGTATATGTTCTTAGGACTCGAAAAGTTCTTACAATTACCCGTGACGTGAATATGTGGAGTTGATGATGGCTAAGGGCGTTAAAGTTCCGAAAAATAAGAGAAGATATGGGTTTTTTTATTTTTCACGGGAAAACATCACTTAAGGACCCTCGAGCGAGGTGTTAGCCAATAAGAATATTTAAAGTGGTAGATCAAAGTTACATCTTAGTTAATTCAAGTTGTGAAGGGCATTTTGGAAATTGAATTAAGGATTAGTAATATCAGTTGAGGCCAAGAGAAGTGAATTCACTATAGGACTTCCGAAATGGATATTGGGTTGATAAACGCATGAACCAACATGGAAGAAGTACTGTTCAATTAAAGGATATTTGGCAAAGATACTCGTATGGAACTTTGTGAGAACATTGGTAGGATTGTGTGTATGATAAGTAAGGATTGCCTTACAAATTATGTATCAGAACAGTGATGTATCAGGATATTACATTGGTAATAATTGACTTGTTGGAATCACGAGGTTTGGTCGGTACTTTGATGGAAATGACTCGTGAAGGATTGTACTTGTCATAAGATAGACTTGGAAGGGTATTTATTTTAAAGGTTAGAGTGATGTAAGAAAAACTTCCAGATGCTTAAGGTTGTGAAGGGTTAAACTATTCTACAAGAGTAATGATATTTTGATGCACCCCTCGCGTGAGTTTGGGAAATTTCTGAATGTTAATGGTAGAAGTGATTGGGAATGGAATATGAAAAATTAAAGAATTAAAACGAGGGCATGTTTGGATTCGAATTGGAAGTATTAAGGTACATCTTCAGAAAGGAAAATGATTTAAATTTGAAGAAACGAGATTACTTGAGTTAGGTATGGATTATGGCGGCGTTGTCATGCATCATTTGGTTAGAGTGTAATTGATAAATATGACTGAAGAGAGAAGTCTATGAAACTTGACTAAGTGTTATGACGAAGTGTCATGGGGTTTTGCGATTGGTGACTGGTAAGGTGTAATATTAAAATGACTAACATAATAAGATTGATGGAAAGGCGATGTGTTGTACCAAGATAGGCAATTTCCTAGTATTATTAAATTGATGAGATGGAGTTGATAAATAAGAGGAAATCTTGGAATCTCTGCAACTTGTAGTTGATGTATATTTTTAAGGTGAAATTGTGTCATAATAGTAGACTATGTCGAAACGTTTCTAGCTTGATAGCATGATTGAACATATCAAGTATGAATAACATAGGGATATTGGAGTGAGACATGTAAAATTTTAAGATTTGGGTACTTTTGGATTTTTTTGTAAGGGTGTAATGAGACGTCGCACTCAGAGTTGTTACAATGGTGAAGGGTAGGAGGCCAAAAGCCATATATCAAAGTATTCGGAGTGGGAATGAGACAAGTGAAAGAACAAAAAGAAGGACTTGAAGTATTTTGATTTTATAAGGATTTATCAAATTTGTGTGACTAGCTAGGGTTAATTGAGAAACATGAAGATTTAAGTCGAAGAATATAGTAGTACCAAGTTAGTGAGTTGGGTGAAATTTTAGTTAGGTTAGAGTGACGACACAATATTGATTATTCAAGCGAAAATGGACGGAATGAGTCATCACGAACTTTTGGAAGGCTCACTACTTATACCGTTAATGTTCGGAATCAGTTCGAGTGACTAGTAGCGATATTCGAGAAATTGTACATTTTACACCTGGTCGGATCTGCTCATCTAGGGTCAAGTGGCTTATGGATGGGTTACTAGAAAGGCTTATTTGTACCCTAGTAGCCCATTTTTAAAATGATAGATTTTATTTCAGGATAGAGACATAATGGGTTTATCGGGCTTATTGGAGTTTACCAGGAGATTTGATAATATTTAGTTGATGGCAACTTTACGAACAATTCTAACGGTTCGCGCATGTACTTAGTGATATACTGAGAAGTTACAAATAGATATGGAAGGTCGTTGGGGTGATGGACTGATTTTTGACAAATTTGAAATGATAAAATAATCACTAGAGTGATGCACATAATACGTCATTTGAAGGTTTAAGGGGAATTGGAAGATGAGTGTTGACTCAGCAGTTTCAACTCGACGAAACCAACATATTTGGAATTAGTTCAATAGGCCTTGGATAATGTCAAAAATGTTTAGAATTGGCTCAAAGATTTGCACATATTCTTTGTGGTGAGAAGGAATCACGATTAAAACTTGTGGTGGGTGACAACGTATTTTATATGGATTTTTTTGTACTAATGACGATATTAGAAGGTGTGAAAGAAGAGTAAGTAGAATCAAGATAATTAACTGGTACATGTTTGATAATGGATTACTCTGTAAGCGAGGATTGTGGTGACGATGATGGTATTTGTGGAATCAATCAATTTCGTTCAGAGATGTGATTATAATCAAAATCAAGCAATTCAATCAGAGTCAGTGTAAACTTATAAGAACTAGTTACGGGGAAATTTTCGACCATGAAATGGAGATTTAATTTTTAGCTAAGTTAATCGAAAATTTGATAGATACAATGAGCAAGCGTAATTATCAGCGTGATCATTGCCACTAAGGCTTACACGAGGTTTATAACATAGATTCTTGATGCTCAACAACTTTAATACTTTCCTTACCATTCAAGGAAGAGCCGGTAGCAATCTTGGATAGGCAAGAGATAAAGTTGAGGAGGTCACTTGGGAGATCGAGGTAGATATGCGGAGTAGATATTCTCAGTTGTTCGACAGTTCAGGTATCTCTTTTCCTCCACCCCTATCTTGTCGCTCGAGGACGAGCGACTGTTTTATTGGTATTTAATGTAATGACTCGTTTGATCGTTTAAGCATTTTAAACTACGAAAAGGGTATGAGACTATAGGGCTTTTAATTATATGATTTTTAAAATATGAAGTGGGGCATGAAATTAATTAAGTGATTAAGTGGGCTAAGCCCACTACCCTTGGTAGGGCACGATTTTTAACACAAGAAAAGGGGGAGGGGAAAACGCAGGAAAAAAAACGGTGAACAGTGATCTTGCCGGAAAACCACAAATTCCGGCCAAACCACGAACTCAACGGGGACGGGGCTTATACCATTAGCTTCGTCTCGTCGAACCCGTCATTTTTATGCCAACCACCACCATCGATTCTTCCTAAATCATCGAAAATCTCAGATCGAAATTTCAGAACCACTGCTGCTCAGTTATTCGCATTTTCCAACGAGCTCAGGCATCTTCAGGCAACGAAATTAGTGCCAATGGATTCACAATCTCAACGCCGTCATTTCTACACCTCTCTTGCTATTTGAATCGACTCCTACAACAAGAACACCCAGATCGAAAACCTCAGAACCACTAGCGCGCCGATCGATTCAGTCGAGGAACATTCGACGAACGGGGGTGGTACCATTAGCTTCAGCGTCCTCAGGCCGATCTATTTCACCCACTCTCACCCTTCGATTCATCCCCAAATGTCGGGTCAACCATTTGGATTTTTTCAGTTGGGTTTGAGGATTTTCCGATCGTTACAAGCAACGTTGAAGGTTGTGGGTTGTATTATTGAGTTCGTCTTGCTCGTAGCTACAAATTGACACCAACCACGTGCCTCAATTCATCCTACATTGTAATTCGCCATTGTTTCACCTTTGTGCTCACCGTTGACGCCGGAAATGGCGATTCTGGCGGCTGGTCAGCTTCTAGTTGACGCTGCTCAGTCCATAGCTAATGATGTTTCCACGCTACCACAACCACAACACAACAATTCAATATCTTTGGATGAAAATGGTATTTTCAATGAACAAATTCAGGCGAATAAGCGGCGCGATGGCGATTACGCCACGATAAGCGGCGATTCAGTTACTCAATCACCGAAATGTTCCACAGTACTCGAGCGATCGGCGGCAATTCCGATCCGGACATTTTGCAACAAATGTGGGCCCCACATATACTGTCTGATCATCGACACCTCATTAGCACCAAAACAAATTTTAAGCGTTCAGAGGTGCTACGCAAAGGAAAGACATTAGTTGATTGTTCGTGGCACCTGCTCGGCATTGAGGTAGGTTACAGTTTACTTTAGTTAGACTCTGATTAGAGAATCGTATGTAGTTTTAGGAAGTGATGGGGATAGCATGATAGGCCTTCAGGCATGAAGTGGAGATAAATTACAATTACGTTGGTTTCGTCAGCTGTTATGTGGGTTTGTCGCCATATGTGTTATTTTCTGTGATTATCACTTTCTATGACTTGTACTTGTCGATATTGATTTGTGATATGTGTTGAGACTGATATCATGCATGTCATACTTTTTCTATATTATTGTTGTGATGATATTGATAACTCCGAGGTTTCTGTCAGAGATTGAAAGTGATTGATAACTCCAAGGTCTTTGTCGGATATTGAGAGTGATTGAGCAACTCCGAGGTCTTGCCGGAGATTGTGAGTGATTTATAGCCTCCGAGGTTCTATCCGGAGAGCACGAGTGGTACATGGACTTCGCGGGTCCCCCACGGGTCATGGCTTGAAGGCACTGCCTTAGCATGTGTGTACGAGAGTGGAGTGAGGGAGAGGCGACTGTTGCATTGCATTGTATTCATCCACTCTTATATGTGACTGAACATTTGGTAAATTTTATCTGTCTTGGTTGATTACATAATTTCTTACATTTTAACTTGTATATGATACGTAACCTTACATGTTTGTTCTATGTGCTACTTGTCAGTTTTAACTCTCCATGTGTTATCTAATCACTGTCAGCCTATGATGCTTACCGGTACTAGTGTTGTACTGATACTACTCTTGCTGCACCTTTTTTTTAGTGCAGAGTACGATCCAGGTTCCAGCTCTACGCCCCATGGCTGATTCGCGAGGGTGATATCTTTCAGTCATTCAGGGTGAGCTACTTGATCATCTGTGGCCCCTGAAGGGCTTCCTGGTTAATTCCATTTACTTTTGTTAGTTGACAGACAATATGTAGCCTTTGGGCCTTCTTCAGACTTCTATTTCAGACCTGTTAGCGCTCTTGTACCTGTTTTAATCAGATTTTGGGAATTAAGTATTTAAGATTTTATAACTTCTTTTCTTTATTTTATTTTCGTTGATTTAACTTGTTATTGAGAATATGGTTCGCCTACTCGGGGCGAATATGGTAGGTGCCATCACGACTCGTGACTTGGGTCATGACAGAATCAAAAGAGTGCGAATCATATTGTTAATGGTGTGGATGATTCTTTCACCTTTACCATTTTGTGAAGAGGTGTGGGGGCAGGAGAAGCGAAAGACAATGCCATTATTGGTACAAAACCGGTGAAACATAGAGTTATTGAATTCACGACCATTATCGCACTGAAAAGATTTTATGCCTTTTTCAAACTGTGTTTGAATGAATTTACGAAACTCAAGAAATTTGACAAACACTCCCGATTTAAATTTGAGAGGATACAACCAAACAAAGTGAGAAAAATCATCTAGTAAGATAAGATAGTATTTACGATCGAGAGAACTAGCAACAAGTGATGTCCATAAATCGAGATGTATAATATCAAAAGGTGTAAAAGTAACACTAGTAGATGATTTAAATGGAAGACGAGTATGTTTGCCTAAAGAACAAGAAACACAGTTTTGGGCAAGCTTCCCATTACAAGTAATGAAATTATTGTCTCTAAGAAAACTAAAAACTGGAGCTCATGGATGACCAAGCCTATTATGCCATGTTGAAGAAGAAATGGTCGCTAGAGAGACGGGAGAGCTAAATCTGGCAACGGAGGTGGGAGTGAATGAATATAGATCCCTCGTGCTATTGCATCTCGTAAGAGGTGTCCCCGTATGAAGATTCTTCACAGTGAAACCAAAAGGGTCAAAATCAACAGAGACAGAATTATTACGAGTGAATTTACGGATAGAGATTAGATTCTTAATTACATATGGGTCATATAGGGTATTTTGAAGTGGGAATGGATTAGGAGGTGGTGTATATGATGTACCAAAACCCTTTACTGGAATGCGGTGACCACTACCAACAGTCACAAATTGAGGATGTTTTAAACCAAACAGTTTAGAATATTACTGCGGCCGGGTGAGGTGAGAAGTGGCTCGGAGTTAATGTACGATTGTTGTCGGTATTGCATGTTGAGGCTGAAGGCGACCTAACTTCGATGGGTGTCATCTTTGGATGAGAAACTTGGCCCAGTGCGTGCATGAGATTGGCTGCTTGTGCGAAAGCGGAGCGGGCCGCGGCTGTATGGATTATACTTGTCTAAGTAGGTTGACCCGAAGCGGGTCGACGGTACAAAATCCGGTCGATGCGGGACCGTAGGCTCTGGGTTGGGGTTGGTTTGGCTGACCCCAATGCAGATTCTGAGAAATTCGGTAAGGACCCGGATCGGTTGAACTGGTAACGGGAAACCGGTAACCTTACCGGTTAATCGGTCCGGTAAGGAAAAAAATAAAATAAAAATTAAAGCGTTGTTGGTGCCCAACGGTAACATTACCGTTGGGGCTGGGGGGAGGGGCCACCGGTCAGTGGACCGTTTGGCATTTTTTTTAATTTTTTGTTAATTACATTTTTATTTTTAAAAAAATCTATAAATACTCTACATTTTTCTCATTTTTATCACACAATTATTTCTACAATTCTCTCAATTCTCATACTCTCTTAATTCTCTATATTATCAATTCTCAAGTTATTATTATTATTATTATTAATTTGCAAAGTAGCAAGACTTCGAGCTTCGGCCTTCGAGTTTCAATTGAATTTTGAATTCCGAAGTTTGGTACACTCGTTTTATTCTCTAATTATTTTATTAAATTGTTATATTTATTTGTTGATTATTTAAATATTTTATAATGTCTTTGCTAAGGGGAATTGCGTCGGGACTGCGCCGTAAATCTAGTTCAAGAGGTAAAAAATATGTAGGTTCTTCATCATCTAATCAAAATATAGATTATGATCAAATGCAAGAAGATTTTGGAATAGAATATAATGAATATGATAACGTTCAATTAGATAATATTGTTGAACTTGAAGAAAATGAACCTTACACACCTACTAGTGTTTCTTCTGTCAATGTTGGTACTGCTAGTGGTAGTCGTAGTCGTAGACCTCCTTTACCAGAACCAGAAGTAAGGAGAAAAAGGAGTAAAGTGTGACTCTTTTATGATAGAGTTGGGGACACCGATAGAGTTAGATGTAATATTTGTGGGAAAACTTATAAACATAAGAGATGGGGTGGTGACGGGCACTATAGGTAGGCATTTAACGAAAGATCATCCGGTACAATGGGGTGTTGTCACTGATTTAGAACTCGGTCAACAACAACTTAATCCATTAACGGGGGGGGGGGTTGGCTAAGTACGATCCAAAGAAGGATCGCATTGAATTAGCAAAAATGATTGTCGGAGGTTGTTTACCTTTTTCTTTTGCTTCTTCTTCATATTTAATTACATATATTCAAAGAGTATATAATCCTTGTTTTACAGGTGTTCCTCGTAGTACTTGTAGAGCCGATGTTTTCAGACTTTATAATGATTATGTTATTTTTTTGCAATATTTGTTCACTAATCTTCCATGCCTAGTTAGTTTTACTGCAGACATTGGACATACTTTAAACGGTTATGATTATTTAACAATTACTTATCATTGGATTGATGAAAATTTTAAAATGGAAAAACGTATTATTGCTTTTGTGTATGACGAGGATCAAAGTCATACTGGAAAATATATAAGCGAAACTAATTGGGCTTATGCCAAAAATTATAATCTTTATAAAAAGTATTTTATATATCATTCGATAATGCATCTAATAATACTACTGTTGTAGATCTTTTAAAAGCGGAATTAGAACCGACACTTCCTGATATATTTCATGTTCGTTGTGCTTGTCATATTTATAATTTAATTGTTAAAAGTGGTCTTGAGTTATTTGCAACTGAAATACAAATTGTCAAAAGAGCTGTTGGAGTTATTCAAGGTAATAATAGAAAAAATAGACTTATAAAATTTAAAGAAAAATATAAACAATTTGATTTGAGACCTAAATTCATGCCACAAGAGATTATTACACGATGAAATTATACTTATTTATTTAAAAAAATGCTATAAGTATAAAGACCCCACAACACATGTTTCAAATGCTCATTGTAAGAACGTGATTTATATGTTAACCGACGATGTTTGAAAATCAATTGCTGAACTTTTAAAAAAATTACGTAAATTTTACAATGCTACTGTTGAATTTTCGAAATCTTATTACCCAACAGTTTGTAATGCTTTAGCTCATATAGCTGAAATTTCATATTTACTTTATGGTTCAAAATCAAATAAAAAATATAAAGCTGCAGTTACAGATATGTTTGAAAAGTTTAAAACATATTTTTTTCCTATTCCTGATATTTATTGTATTGATGCAATCTTAAATCCTTCTGTTAAAAAAGTTGTTACACCCCGTAAATTCAAGAAGAATAAGATAAGAACGTACGAAGGGAAATAAGATTTGAAATTGGAAAGATAAGTTGACAAACATGTTTTGGACAGATTTTGAGTCAACTTTGGAGTACTATATACCCCAATTATTAAGAATTTTTAGGTGTTTAAAAAAGCCTAGTATAAAGTTTGTTGAGTCTAGTTTTCAACGCAACAAACCGCTCGTCGGTAGGACATCGGAGCGGAAAGGTATGGGCGTTAAGTTGGTGGCGGCGAAGAAATATTCGGTCGGGCGTCACAGCGCATGCCGTCAGCGAGGGCAGCGCGTAAATCTGAAAATCTCGAAGTTGCATGGCTTAAGCGGGATTTTTCGCAAAAAAAGGGAGAAAATCAGGAGATATTTGTGAAAAAGCTTATGGGAGGGTGACAAGTGTCCCTCCCATCTTTTTTTACCAAGAGAATGTCTTATTTTAGGACCAAGTCTTGAAGACTTGGTCATTTTGCAAAGAACCATCCTAAAGAATCCCTCTCCCCTTCTCTCTAGAAATTTAAAAAAAACCTAAGCCTAGTGAAAATTGTTGGAGAGGCGGCAAGAAGATAAAGTGTTGATAAACTTGTAGAAAGCTCGCGTGGACGAGTTTGATGAGAAAAGGAGTTGTGGAAAAAGGGCTATAGTGGGAAAAATCCTAAAGGTAAAATTCCCTCTCCTCTTGGAAATAAACTATAATACATGTAATAGTTGATATTGACCACGTGAATCATGTATTAAAGATTGATAAGTATTATGGATATTGGAAGCCTAAAAATCCGAAATGGCACGCTAGCCATTTGGAATTGAAATACAAATGAATCGATAGTTATAATTGTCGCATGTTATCTAAATGAGAGATTATAATTGTTTAAATTGGTTGCGACTATATAACATGCGAGAACGACATTATGGATGGAAAAGGAATTGGAAAAGATTTATTGTGGTTGTACTTTGTAGTCGAAAAATGACCTTTAATATTGGACTGTTTTATATGAATTGTGGGGCAGAATTTTATACGTCCTGTAAGGCGTATAATCCCCCTTGATTTATTAATGTGTTGAGCCTTAAATATGGCGTGTTTGGTTATTGAATTCGGGCCTTGAAAAAGGTGGAAAAGTACGTAGAAACGAAGGAAGTGCTGTCCAATTTTCCATAGAATAAGGGACTTTACAATTAGAATGTTCTACGTTGAAGCTAGAAGCTAATGGACGTATTATGGTCATTATAGGTTGACATACTACGTACGGCATATTGGACTTAGCAAGTGGATTGAACCGAAGAGGTATGTGAAACTTTCCTATCTCTTGAGCATGAATAGTTGTAAACATATATAGTACGGTAGACGTACGAGACTTTGACGAATCTAGTCCATTTGATATCCTTGGCTTATCTTAAGAAGGTCCAAGTTGGTTGAGTTAGGGAATTAACTCACTTGGTTAAAAGTATTAGGGATATCTTAGCTTCTAAAAGTTAAGAGACTTAAAGTAATTTGAAAGTATATGACGCTTGTTTAGTTTGGAAAGCTTAAGTCTCTTGGTTATAAAGAAGAATGTAAGTATCTAAAGTATAAAACTAGTATAACGGCTTTATGGGGAGTTGGTTATACTAGCTTTATGAAAAGTTAAAAGAGTGGTTTACTCTAAGTAATGTAAGTAATGCTAAATGACTTGAATTAATGAAAGGCAAATTGATTTAAAGGTATCAATTGCTTAAGATTTTAAAAGAAAGAAGTCACTTGATTTAGAAGCTTAAATGTAGTTCTAAAAGGTATTGTGACTTGTCTTGAATAGTAGATATGACTTGATACTACGGTTATTAGTATCTTGGAAGTTTTATATGAAAAATAGTCATTTTAAAAGAGTAGAAGTACGTAGTACTTTGGGTTAAATTCCCGGATTTTTGTAATGACATGTTAGTGCCTTAAGTAAACTAAAATGAGAGTGTTTATGAACAAAGCTAATAAGAAGTTAGGGGATTTCTTAACTTGCTTGTATTATGAATGATAAGTCGGTAGTGCTTATGTTATATATGATAGCCGGTTGTGCTAGGGATATATATATTGTTCATTACGGGGTCATTCCCCGGGTTTGTCGCATTTGCATATTTCGTGGATTTGCTACCCACGATGCGAGGAATACCTCATGCGAGTCCGTAGGGCTCATGCGGGTGAAATAGTCCTATGCGGGGCGGACCAGTCCTATGCGAGGAAGTTACCTCATGCGGGTCCACACGACCTATGCGGGCGGATACAGTCTATGCGAGGAAGTTACCTCATGCGGGTCCATACGACCTATGCGGGTGAAATAGTCTCAGGAGTAGGATTGCTTAATGATACTACGGGCGGTTGATCCTACTTTGATCGTGAGCCTCCTATTTTTATGCAGTAAAGTATACACTTGTTTACTCTCATTAGTAAGGCACAGTGTACTGTAATTTGATTATCATACATGTCTCCATCTTTATTTTAGATTTATGAGGTAAATTGCAGTATTTTCCAGTTTTACATACTTGGTACATATTGTGTCGACCCTTTCCTCGAAATTTGTGTTAATCTGACAGTAGCAGTAGCAGGTGGTGGATTCTCATTCTTAGGATCACTGGTCAGGTGTCAGAAGCTCTATTTCTCCGGAGGCTTGTCTTTTGGTACGGCTTTCCCTGATGTTGTAGATTTATGTACATTCAGGGGTATGGCGGGGCCCGCCATACGATTATTCTTAAGTGCGTAGTCACATTTGTGGATTGGGTTTTAAGAAACGAGTTATCGATTATTTTTGTTTATGTATATTTTACGGAGGTGGCACTTTATCGGCTAGCTTTGATGTTTATTTTCTAAGTATTTATATGTGTTGTGTATGTTCATTGCTATTCTACGATGTATACGAAAGCGGTGCCTGAGTAGCAACGATCGCGGTCCGGTCGGGTCGTGACAAAAGTGGTATCGAGTAGTTAGTCCTCGGAAAGTGTCTACGCACCGTGTCTAGTAAGTCTTGATTATCGGTGTGTTGTGCACCACATCTATAATCGAGGCTGCAGGACGATTAGGATTGGTTTCATTCTTCTCTCGAGATCGTGCAGATGAAATTTGTCTTATTAGGTTGAATCCTCTGCGACCTATTCTTATGTATCGCCTATGCCTCGCGGAGGCGATCGGGGCTTAGAAGGGCAAAGCGGCGGGGGCGCTAGCGGTCTGTGAGAGATTACTAGGACTCGTGCCCGGACTATGCACGAGGTTGTAGGTGGTCGGTGAGTTCAGCCACGCGGCGGTATTAGAAAGGCGAGGCGGCCATAGCTCGAAGGTTCCGATGCACGAGCCTCGATTCGCGGCCGGTAGTATGAAGATGCGGAGAGCGGTCGGGTTATTGACCATAGTGGCGAGCGGCAAGCCGGTGAGCGGGTAGCTAACTCTAAAGTCGACAGTTTGCAGATTCGGTACTTTCTGGGTTGCCATTCACCCGAGTTCTATGGTTCGAGATCTGAGGAGGATCTTCACGAGTTTATTCGGCAGTTACAGCGGACTATGCAGGTGCTTAGGGCCTCGGAGATAGAGTCGGTTGTGTTAGCTTTGTACCGGTTACGCGATATTGTGTTGAACTGGTTTGAGTCATGGGAACTATCTAGATGTGAGGGTGCTCTTCCAGCTGTTTGGGATGAGTTCACAGAGGCCTTCCTTGATCACTTTTTGCCTCCTAAGATGTGGAGAGCCCGCGTGGATAGATTCTTGACATTGAGACAGAATGGGAGGACTATCAGAGAGTACAATCTGGAGTTTGATTCATTGGCGGTATCGCTCATTGTGGTGACATACGGCGACGAGTTCATCGCTATGTGATGGGCTAGACCGTTATATGATTCTTGATGCCTAGGAGTGGCCGCCCTTGGCCGAGTATGGATATTGCCGGAGATCACGAGCTTATGTGCGAGGATAGAGGGCAGTGAGGAGGATCATCCCGACACAAAGCCGGCCCAGAGGGCGGGGCAGTAGGGTTCGAGGCAATTTGAGGTGGGCGGCCTCGGCCAGAACTAGGTCCATTTCACCGGCACGAGTGCCCTCTCGGTTTCTGGCGGGAGAGTTGATCACGGGTCATTCGAGGAAGCGGTCGGGCTCAGGACTTGAGTTCGAGGCGAGACGTCACCGATTGAGACCACCCGTATCTCGGTGTGTTCGATGCGGTAGATCTCACCCGGGCGAGTGTCGTATTGCCGAGCTTGTTTCTCTTGTGGCGCAGGCCATATGAAGAGGATTGTCCACCGCAGGCGGCGTGAGGTAGTATAGTTGGTAAGCGAAGTCGATTGCCGATCTTCTTCTTGGTTATCGCCCGAGGCGGGTGTTCACGGACGATGAGGCCGGCGAAGTCGTGGTGAAGGTCGATTCTAGCGGTCCACGAGCGCATATATTCCTAGCCGCCCGGAGATCGTGAGGCTTCCCGGGCGCCGTCACGGGTACATTATTGATTTCATGTTGTAGCGTTTATGCTTTGATAGATCCAGGTTCTACCTTGTTACATGTGTCCCTCTTATTCTTTGGTAGAATCGGGATAGGCGATGTCGATAGAGCCTTTTGAGGTAGCTACGCGATGGGTGATTGGTGCTGGTGGCGGGTTTACAAAGGTTGCACGATGTTTATTTCTGATCGTCGGACCATCGGACTTGATAGAGTTGGAGATGTGATTTTGACGTCGTTATGGGTATGGACTGGTTGGCTTCTTGTTATGCCAACGTTGGTGAGAAAGCAGGTTGGTCCGATTCGATTTCTGGTGAGCGATTATCGAGTGGAAGGGGAATACTGCGTCGCCGAAGGGTAGGTTTATTTCTTACCTCAAGGCTAGGAAAATGGTGCGAGAAAGGTACATCTATCATCGGTTGGTATTCGTCTGAGAGGATAAGGTGCCGCTCTTGATCGATTCCAAAGATTAGAGAGTTTCGGATGTATTCCCGCACGACCTCGGGTATCCTCCCGAGAGGAGATTGAGTTTTGTATTGATATATTGCGTAAACTTCGGCTTATATCTATTTCACCGTCTGAGGATGACACACTTGAGTTGAGGAGTTGAAGGACCGGTGAAAGATTTCTTGGAAAAGGCTTTATCGGGCCTAGTGTTTCTCCCAGGGCGCCGGTTTTGTTTGTAAAGAAGAAGGATGGGGCAGCTGCGTATGTGCGTTGATTCTGAGCGGTGAATAAGGTAACCATCAAGAACATATACCCCTCCCCAGATTGATGATTTGTTTGACCATTTGCGAGTGCGGTGTTTCTCAAGATAGACTGCGATGCAGTTATCATCAGTGCGAATTAGAGAGCGAGATATCCCAAAGCGCATTCGGGACCGGTATGGGCACTATGAGTTCGGTGATGTCTTTCGGTTTGATCAACGCTCGGCGGTATTTATGGATTTGATGAACCGGTGTTCAAGCCATTTTTGATACGTTTGTTATAGTATTCATTGATGACATCCTCGATTTATTCGCGCCTGAGCGGGAAGCGTGCACGGCGAGAGGCGGTGCCAGGATCCTCGGGCCGTGGTGTTCGCCAAGTTCTCCAAGTGTGAGTTTTGGTTGGCCTCGGTGGAATTCTTGGGCACATTATTGGGCTTCGGTATCTGAGTTGATACGGTAAAGATCAAGCGATCAGTCTTGGCGAGACCTACTACCCGAGCGGAGTGCGCGATTTCCTGTGGCGAGTTATTATCGTAGGTTTGTGGGCGATTTGCCCGATATCGGCAGTTGACTAGGGTGACTCATAAAGCGGCTAAGTTCCATGGGCGAAGCTTGTGAGAAGGGCTTCCGATTATTGAAGGAAAAGTTGACGACGGCTCAGTTCTTACTCTTCCGAGGTTAGAGGCTACGTAATTTATTGTGATGCTTGGGTATCGGGATAAGTGCGTATTGATGCAGCACGGCAAGGTTATAGCCTATGCTTCGGCGATTACGGAAGCATGAGAGAATTACCTACTTACGACTTAGAGTTAGCGCGATTATTCATGCCTTGAAGATTTTGAGACATTATTTATACGGGGTTCATGTGAATATTTATACAGACCACAAGAGCCTCCAGTACATCTTCAGGCAGAAGAAGCTGAACTTGCGGCAGAGACGGTGATTAGAGTTGTTGAAGGATTATGATGTTGATATCCTATACCACCCGGAAAAAGCCAACGTGGTTGCGAGATCTTTGAGTAAATGCATCGATGGGAGTGCATCAGGTGCGGCCGGATAGGCGAGGACATAGTCCGTCGAGATCCATCACTAGCGAGCCTTGGGTTCGATTGGTCGTCTGGATGATAGTGGGATACGGGTTCGTGAGATTGTCGAGTCTTCCATCGTTGATGAGGTGAAGAGGCGACATTATGAGGACCCAGTTATGATACGGTATCGAGATACGGCTCTTCAAGAGGAGAAGAGTTTGTTTGAGGTAGCACCTGATGGGGTGCTAAGATTTGAGGGCAGATTGTGTGTTCCCGATGTTGCAGGACCGTCGTGATTAGGGGAGGCACACAGTGCTCGTTACTCTATTCATCCGGGGTCGACTAAGATGTACCATGACCTCAGATGTGTGTATTGGTGGGATGTCATGAAGAGGGACGTGGAAGGTTTTGTTGCTCAGTGTCCTAATTGTCAGCAGGTCAAGGTTGAGCACCAGAAGCCCGGTGGGCTATTGCAGGCGATGGATATTCCGACATGGAAGTGGGAGGTGATCCACATGGATTTTGTTACAGGGTTACCTCGTACTCAGAGGAAGTGTGATTCCATCTGGGTTATTGTAGACAGGCTGACAAAATCGGCCCACTTTCTTCCAGTCAGGACTACGTATTCGGCGGAGGATTATGTTGGATTGTATATCAGGGAGATTGTGAGACTGCACGGAGTTCCCATATCGATTATATCAGACAGAGGAGCCCGGTTCTGGCTAACCGGAGGTCTTTCCGAGAAGGGTTAGGGACATAGGTGAGTCTCGATCTGCGTTTCATCCTCGAGCCGGGACAAAGCGAGCGCACTATCCGCAACCGAGGATATGCTACGAACTGTGTTTTTATTTCAAAGGTAGCTGGGAGGATTATTTGCCTCTTGTAGAGTTTGCTTATAACAACAGCTACCATTCTAGCATTCAGATGGCGCCATATAAGGCTTTGTATGGGCGGAAATGTAGGTCGCCGATTGGTTGGTTCGACGTAGGCGAGGTTCAGTTAGTCGGCCCAGACTTGATTCAGCAGGCTGTGGATAAGGTGAAGCTTATCCGGAGAGATCTAGCACTCGTAGTCGGCGTAAATCTTATGCAGATAATCGGCGTCGACATTTGGAGTTTCAGGTAGACGATTGGGTCTTCTTGAAGGTATCCCCCATGAAGGGTGTGTTGAGGTTCGGAAAGAAGGGAAAATTTAGCACAAGGTACATTGGGCCTTACCAGATCATCCGTAGAGCAAGCGTTGCCATGAGTCGAGCCGCCATCGATTTAGAGGCGACATCCGGTCTTCCATGTTTCTATGTTGCGGAAGTGTATCGGAGATCCATCAAGAGTTTTCTCAGCTAGTGATGTCTAGGTGACAGAGGGGTTATCGTATGAGGAGAATCACATAGCGATACTCGATCGCCAGATCAGGCGACTGCGGACCAAGGATGTAGCTTCCGTCAAAGTCTTGTGGCGGAATGATAATAGGGAGGAGATGACTTGGGAAGCGGAGGAGGACATGTTGAGGAAGTATCCTCACTTATTTTCTACACCTTTAGGTAATTCATTTCCCCTTAATTGTCGAGTTTTAATTGAAGTATGTTTGCTTAAGTGCTAGTATGTGGCCACGTGTGGCATTATTGGTATGTAGGGGTTGTAAAAGGGAGACTATGTCGCTATCTATAAGTTTGACTCCAAAAGAACATTCGGAGACGAATGTTTCTAAGGGGGGAAGAATGTTACACCATGTAAATTCAAGAAGAATAAGATAAGAACGTACGAAGGGAAATAAGATTTGAAATTGGAAAGATAAGTTGACAAACATGTTTTGGACAGATTTTGAGTCAACTTTGGAGTACTATATACCCCAATTATTAAGAATTTTTAGGTGTTTAAAAATGCCTAGTATAAAATTTGTTGAGTCTAGTTTTCAACGCAACAAACCGCTCGTCGGTAGGACATCAGAGCGGAAAGGTATGGGCGTTAGAAGTTCGGTGGCGGCGAAGAAATATTCGGTCAAGCGCCACGCAGCGCGCCACAGTCAGCGCGCCAGGTAAATCTGAAAATCTCTGGTTGCAGTACAAGCGCCAAGGCGGGATTTTTTGCGAAAAAGGGGAGAAAATCAGGAGATATTTGTGAAAAAGCCTATGGGAGGGTGACAAGTGTCCCTCCCATCTTTTTGACCAAGAGAAGGTCTTATTTTAGGACCAAGTCTTGGTCATTTTGCAAAGAAACATCCTAAAGAATCCCTCTCCCCTTCTCTCTAGAAATTTAAAGAAAACCTAAGACTAGTGAAAATTGTTGGAGAGGCGGCAAGAAGATAAAGTGTTGATAAACTTGTAGAAAGCTCGCGTGGACGAGTTTGATGAGAAAATGAGTTGTGGAAAAAGGGCTATAGTGGGCAAAATCCTAAAGGTAAAATTCCCTCTCCTCTTGGAAATAAACTATAATACATGTAATAGTTGTTATTGACCACGTGAATCATGTATTAAAGATTGATAAGTATTATGGATATTGGAAGCCCAAAAATCTGAAATGGCACGCTAGCCATTTGGAATTGAAATACAAATGAATCGATAGTTATAATTGTCGCATGTTATCTAAATGAGAGATTAAAGTTGTTGAAATTGGTTGCGACTATATAACATGCGAGAACGACATTATGGATGGAAAAGGAATTGGAAAAGATTTATTGTGGTTGTACTTTGTAGTCGAAAAATGACCTTTAATATTGGACTGTTTTATTTGAATTGTGGGGCAGAATTTTATACGTCATGTAAGGCGTATAATCCCCTTTGATTGATTAATGTGTTGATCCTTAAATATGGCGTGTTTGGTTATTGAATTCGGGCCTTGAAAAAGGTGGAAAATGCGTAGAAGCGAAGGAAGTCTTGTCGATTTTCCATAGAATAAGGGACTTTACAATTAGAATGTTCTACGTTGAAGCTAGAAGCTAATGGACGTATTATGGTCATTATAGGTTGACATACTACGTACGACATATTGGACTTAGCAAGTGGATTGAACCGAAGAGGTATGTGAAACTTTCCTATCTCTTGAGCATGAATAGTTGTAAATATATATAGTACGGTAGACGTACGAGACTTTGACGAATCTAGTCCATTTGATATCCTTGGCTTATCTTAAGAAGGTCCAAGTTTGTTGAGTTAGGGAATTAACTCACTTGGTTAAAAGTATTAGGGATATCTTAGCTTCTAAAAGTTAAGAGACTTAAAGTAATTTGAAAGTATATGACGCTTGTTTAGTTTGGAAAGCTTAAGTCTCTTGGTTATAAAGAAGAATGTAAGTATCTAAAGTATAAAACTAGTATAACGGCTTTATGGGGAGTTGGTTATACTAGCTTTATGGAAAGTTAAAAGAGTGGTTTACTCTAAGTAATGTAAGTAATGCTAAATGACTTGAATTAATGAAAGGCAAATTGATTTAAAGGTATCAATTGCTTAAGATTTTAAAAGAAAGAAGTCACTTGATTTAGAAGCCTAAATGTAGTTCTAAAAGGTATTGTGACTTGTCTTGAATAGTAGATATGACTTGATACTACGGTTATTAGTATCTTGGAAGTTTTATATGAAAAATAGTCATTTTAAAAGAGTAGAAGTACGTAGTACTTTGGGTTAAATTCCCGGATTTTTGTAATGACATGTTAGTGCCTTAAGTAAACTAAAATGAGAGTGTTTATGAACAAAGCTAATAAGAAGTTAGGGGATTTCTTAACTTGCTTGTATTATGTATAATAAGCCGGTAGTGCTTATGTTATATATGATACCCGGTTGTGCTAGGGATATATATTGTTCATTACGGGGTCATTCCCCGGGTTTGTGGCATTTGCATATTTCGTGGATTTGCTACCCACAATGCGAGGAATACCTCATGCGAGTCCGTAGGGCTCATGCGGGTGAAATAGTCCTAAGCGGGGCGGACCAGTCCTATGCGAGGAAGTTACCTCATGCGGGTCCACACGACCTATGCGGGCGGATACAGTCTATGCGAGGAAGTTACCTCATGCCGGTCCATACGACCTATGCGGGTGAAATAGTCCCAGGAGTAGGATTGCTTAATGATACTACGGGCGGTTGACCCTACTTTGATCGTGAGCCTCCTATTTTTATGCAGTAAAGTATACACTTGTTTACTCTCATTGTTAGTAAGGCACAGTGTACTGTAATTTGATTATCATACATGTCTCCATCTTTATTTTAGATTTATGAGGTAAATTGCAGTATTTTTCAATTTTACATACTTGGTACATATTGTGTACTGACCCCCTTTCCTCGGGGGGCTGCGTTCATGTCGCAGGTAGGGGTAAGTAGGTGGTGGATCCTCATTCTTAGGATCACTGATCAGGTGTCAGAAGCTCCATTTCTCCGGAGGCTTGTCTTTTGGTACGACTTTCCCTGATGTTGTAGATTTATTTACATTCAGGGGTATGGCGGGGCCCTGTCCCGCCACAGTCATTATTCTTAGAGGTCTGTAGTCACTTGGGTTTTAAGAACAGAGTTGTACTGATTATTTTTGGTTTATGTATATTTTACGGGAGGTGGCCTTATCGGCTAGCCTATTGATGTTTATTTTCTAAGTATTTATATGTGTTGTGTATGTTCCGCTGCTATTCTCTGATGTATACCTGAAAGGGGTGTCCAGGTAGGGAACCAGTCGCGGTCCCGGGATCGGGTCGTGACAAAAGTAGATTGTCATAATTTAATATTTTATTTATATACTTATATGGAAGTAGGTGAAACAGAAACTTCATCTTCATTTGACTGCATATGTAAACTTGATACTAACTTAGCTAAATTATATGATTATTATGCTATATTACATGACTCCGCTACTAATACTCCTTCTAGTTCTGCTTCTGTGTCTACATCTGCAGGATTCGATGAAGACAATGAAAATGAATCTTTATCTATATGGAGCACTTATACAACAACACAAGCAAGCACAACTCGAAATTGTGATGAGATGCAGTTTTATTTGCAAAAGCCAACGGAGGCGAAGAAGAACTTTCAACCTTTACAATGGTGGCAGGATAACAAAATACAATTTCCGGTACTAGCAGCTATGACACGGGATGTTCTTAATGTGTCTATCTCAACAGTAGCTTCTGAAAGTGTATTCAGCCAAGCACGGGATCAAATAGGAGACATACGTCACTCATTGGGCGGAAGCACATTAGAAGTGTTAGTATGCTTAAGGGATTGGATCAGATCAGAGAGAAGAAATCAAGGATATGAAGACGTTGACTCTCCGGAAGATGAAGAAATCGACAATATTTTGGAAACCGGGAGCGCAACCGGAACTGAAATTAATACTCCAAATTTAGAGTCTATGGAGTATAACCAATTCAATCAACCTATAAATTACGAAGAACTTCCAAGAAGGATGCATAATATGTAAATAACAATTATTATTACTTCATTATGTACTCTTATTAACAATTAACATTATGAATAATGAAAGTTCGAAAGTTTACATCATATCATTAGTTTTTATTTTATTATCTCTTTAGTTGTTATTTGAATATTTGTTAACTTATCTTATGTCTACTAATTTAATAAATTTTCGGAATAAAAAAAATTAAAAAAAATTAATATAGTTTATATAACTACAATATAACTATAAAGTATAAAGTTATAAACTATATTATATTATTATATTACATATTTAATTTGAATTTTGTTAGATTTTTGAAATTTACAAAAAAAAACAGGTAGGCCCAGCTCAACCTGCACCACACCAGCCGACAGAAAATCAGAATTGTCACGACCCAACCTCGGCCACGATCGGTACTACCGGGTACCTGTCGTATATGTCGAGAATAGCGTGGAACATACATAACACATAACTTATAAAAAAGTGGTAACATCACCGCCTGACCAATAAGGTCGCTTTCCATAAAACATACTTAAACAAAGTATAGTAGTACAACCGGTTCTTATAGCCCAAAATATACATGTGACCACGCACTTAAAGATAACAATCGTATGACAGGGACCCGCCATACCCCGAATGTACAAAATACATATAACATCGGGAATATCCGCACTAATAGACAAGCTTCCGGAGAAATGGAGCTCGACACCGGAATAGTGATCCTAAGAACGAGGATCCTCAATGCTATCTTACTGCGCAGATTGAACGCAGCCCCAGGAAGGGGTCAAGACACAATATGTACCAAGTATGTAAAGTCGAAAATACTATAATAATGATATCATAAGTCTAAAAGTAAGTCGAGTCATGGAAGACAATAAAATACCTTTTATCAGGCCTTACTAACAATGAGAGAGTGAAGTATATATATATAATCTGCATAAAACAGGGGCCTTAGGATCAAAACAGGTACCCGCGTAGTATCAATAAGCACCCTACTCGGGACTATTTCACCCGTAGTCCCGTGACCCGCATGGTATTCCTCGTGATAGTCGTACCACCGCATGGGACTATTTCACCCGCATAAGCCCATAAGGACTCGCATGAGGTATTCCTCGCGATCATGGGTAGCAAATCCACAACAGGTGGTATAACGATCTGGGACTTACCTCGATATACTCTTACCCCGGCGGATGGTATAACGATCTTGGGACTTTCCCTCGATATACTCTTACACCAAGGTGGTATAACGATCTGGCTTGCCTCGATATATTCTTACTGAAGAAGGTGGTATGACGATCTTGGGGTTGGCCTCGACATACTCTACCCTGGGAGGTGGTATAACGATCTGGGGCTTGCCTCGATATACTCTTACCCTAGCTCAAATCACATCATATCATAATCATAAATAAGTTAAGAAAACTTATAACTTCTTATTAGTCTTGTTCATATACCCTCTCATTTTAGTTTACTTAAGGCACTTAATCATATCTTTAATAAAGGAAAACCGGGAATTTAACCCAAGTAATACATACTTCAATTCTTTTAAAAGTGGCTCTTTTTCATACATAAAGCCCTTGGGCAATTGATGCCTTAAAATGAATTTGCCTTTCATAAATCAAATCATTTGTCCTTACTTGTCTTACTTAGAGTAAATCTCTTCTCGTTAATCTTTTATAAAGCTAATAAACCAACTTCCCATAAAGTTGTTATATTAACCCTTCACTTTAGTAAAATTACACTTTTCCCCTAACTAAGGGACTTATACATTCTTAAAACGACACAAGTCTTTATATACTTAAAACAAGTAAGAATACCAAATTTTGTACGTCCACCGTACTACATAGTTACATCTATTCATGCTCAAGAGATAGGAAAGCTTCACATACCTCTTTGGTCAATCCACTTGCTAAGCTTAACTACCGCAAGTAATATTTCGACCTATAATAATCATGATACGTTTATTAACCTCTAATCTTAATGTAGAACAATCCAAGTTCAAAGTCACTAAATTCTATGGAAAATTGGGCAGCATTTCCTTTGTTTCTACTCACTTTGCCACCTTTCTTAAGGCCGAATTTATCATTCAATTGCCACATTTAAGGCTCAATCAATCCAACAATTCAAAGGGGATTACACACCTAAACTTGGGTGTGTAAAATTCTGCCTCATAAGTTACAACAATTCACTTAACAATTCTAAGGTAGTTTTTAGGCTACAACATGCTCATAATCTCTTCTTAACCCATTTTTCATATCCAAACCACATTTCTAGCATGCAATGACTCTAAGAGCACTATTTACTACCACAAGTTCTTTCTTCTTAACATGCAACACTATAAACTAAATCTAAAGGAAGAACCATTACCTTAGAGTTTTAGCCAAACTTATTCCAAATATTTTGCTAGCTTCCTTGCCAAGAACACCACCACAAGCTAGCCACAAGCTTCATTTTTTTTTCTTAACTTTTCAGATTTTTCCTTAGGCTTGGATTTCCTTTGGAAATGTAGAGAGAAGGAGGAGCTGATTTTTAGAGAGAGGGAGAGAAATTGGAAGATGATCAAGTCTTCAAGACTTGGTCAATATATTGCATGCAAGCAATCAGATGGGGACACTTGTCACCCTCCCAAGGTCTTTAAAAGAAAATCGACTTTTCTAAGTTTTTCCGCCTAAAATCTCGCCAGCTGAAACCTCAAGGCCTTTCTCGAACTTTCACGCATGCCTCCGCTGCCCCGCGGCGCTGCAACTTCAGCGCACTTTCGATGCCATGCCGCGCCGCATCCGCGCCGCGCCTGCCGCTTTGCCCAAACACATTTCCCGATCACAAGACCGAACTTGTAATTCTCATAACTTTCTACTCCGACGTCCTATCGACGAACGGTTGGTTGAGTTGGAATCTAGACTCCACGAAATACGCCCTAGGCCTTTGAAACACTTAGGAACTCTCAATGTATCGGGTCATAACCCGCCTCAAAGTTGACTAAAACCCGTCCAGAATAATCCGTCAACTTATCCTTTGAAAATTTTAAGTCTTACATGATTTCGTACGCTCTCATACGTAGGGTCAGAACTACGGGGTATAACATTCTCCCCCCCTTAGAAACATTCATCCCGAATGTTCCTTCTAGGCTTACTCAAATCACAACATCTACATAGACCCTCTTAACTATTCTTTTGCAAATAAAGAAGCTCCACGAGCCACAACATACTGAAGCGTAAATGCTAAATCAAAACTAACAAGCAGGAAAGTGGGTTACCTGGAGGTATAGGAAATAGGTGAGGGTACTTCTTCATCATGTCATCCTCTGCTTCACGCCATTTCCTCCTCGCTCGTTCCGCCATAAGACCTTGGAAGCCACGTCTTTCGTCGAAGTCGTCTAACTCGACGATCGAGTATCGCTATGGGACTCTCTCATACGATAACTCCTCTGTCACTTGGACATCATGAAGGGTGCACTCTATATGGATATCCAATACATTTCATAACATGGACACATGGAAAGCGGATGTACCGCCTCAAATCGGACGGCAGATCTAACTTCATAGCACCCGCTACTGCGGACAATCGACACGCCCAATGTACCTTGGGCTAAGCTTCCCTTCTTTTCAAATCTCATCACGCCGCCGTAGGCGATATCTTAGAAAAACCCAATCATCTACCTCAAATTCCAAGTGTCGGCCGATGATCTGCATCGACTTACGCGACTAGCCGCTAACAACCGCTCACGGATAAGATTCACCTTATCCATCGCTCGATGAACTAAGTCCGCCCGACTAATCGAACTTCTCCCACCTCGAACCAGCTATCGGTGACTGCACTTCCTCGTATAAGGCCTCATGGCGTCGTCGAATCTGGAATGGTAGCTGTTGTTGTAAGCAAACTCCAAGAGGCAAATGATCCTCCTACCCACGAAATCAATAACACAAGCCCGAGATATCCTCGAGTGTCGGATAGTGCGCTTCGGCTGTCCGTCTGTCACGAGGATGAAGCCGTCTCGAGACTCACGTGTCCCTAATCCCGAAAAGACCTCGAAGTTAGCCGAATCTGACTCTCTATCGATATAATCGACACGGGACTCGTGCGGTCTCACAATCTCTCTAATATATAATCGGCATAGTCCTCACCGAAACGTCGTTCGGCCAGGAAGAAAATGGTGATTTCGTCACTGTCGACAATCACCCAAATGGAATCACGCTTCCTCGAGTGGTAGGTAGCCTGTAATAAAATCCATATTTATCACCTCCTTCCAAGTCGGAATATCGATAGCTCGCAATAGCCCACCGGGCCGGTGCTCAATCTTAACCTGCGACAATTGGGCGTGCCACGAACTCCATGGCGTCCTCTTTAGGCCATCCCACCAATACACGATTCGAGGTCATGATACATCTTAGTCGACCCGGATGAATAGAATAACGAGCGTGTGCCTCTGAATCTGGCCGAAGTCTGTCTACATCGGGAACACACAACCGCCGAATCTTAGCACCCCATGGCGCTACCTCAAATAGACTCTCTCTTTCCGAACAACGGCATCTCTGCCGTATCAAAATCAGATCCTCATACGCCGCCTCTTCACCTCATCGGCGATGGAAGACTCGGCAACCTCGAACCAATTCATTACTGCGAATCAACCAAACGAACCCCAAGGCTCGCTGTGATGTAACTCTCGGACCATATCCTCTTCTGCGGTGAACATCGAGATGGACTACCCATCGATCTGCGACTAAGGGCATCCGCGACCACGTTGGCCTTCCCGGGTGGTATAGAATATCAACATCGTAATCCTTAAGTAGCTCCAACCACCGTCTGCATCGCGAGTTCACTCCTCTGGTGAAGATATCTGAGACTCTTGTGGTCCGTGTAAATGTCCATGAACTCCGTATAAATAATGTCTCGGATCTTGAGCATGAATCACGGTGCGACTCCAAGTCATGTGTGGGATAGTTCTTCTGCTTCCTAATTGCCGAGATCATAAGCTATAACTCGCCGTCTTTGCGTCAAAGACGCACCCAAGCACACCGACGCGCGTCACAATAAACCACATATCCATCCTAACCCTCATGAATAGTAAGAACTGGGGCGGTCGTCAACTTCTCCTTTAGCAACTGGAAACTTTCCTCACAAGTATCCGTCATCGAACATAGCCGCCCGAGTCGGCAGTCAAAGGTCTTGAAATAGACGCAAATTTCTACAAACCTCAGATAATAACTGCAAGGCCCAAAAGTTGCGCACCTCGTCGGTGTAGTGGAGTGCAGGCAAGTCTTCGCTGCCTCGATCTTAGCCAGACAACCGAATCTGTCGGCCCGATAACATGCCCTAAGAAAGCCACGAAGCTAACGAACTCGCACCGAGAACTTGGCATACAATTGCGGTCTCGGAGGACTCGATACCGTCCTCAAATGATCTGTATGCTCCTGCTCTGTGCGCGAATACACCAAGATATCATCAATAAACACTATAACGAACATATCCAAGAATGGCCTGAACACCCTATTCATCAAATCCATGAATACTGCTGGGGCGTTGGTCAACCCGAAGGACATCACCCTGAACTCATAGTGCCCATACCGGGTCCTGAATGCAGTCTTTGGGATATCTAACTCTCTAACTCGCACCTGATGATAACCAGACCGCAGGTCTATCTTGGAAAAACACTTTGCACCCTGCAACTGGTCAAACAAATCGTCAATCCTGGGGAGGGGATACCTGTTCTTGATAGTAACCTTGTTCAGCTGCCTGTAATCAATACACATACGCAGCGTCCCATCCTTCTTCTTTACAAATAACACTGGCGCTCCCCAAGGAGAAACACTTGGCTTAATAAAGCCTTTCTCCAGCAAATCTTTCAGCTGGTCCTTCAACTCCTTCAGCTCGGCAGGTGCCATCCTGTATGGCGGAATAGATATCGGTCGAGTATCTGGCGCCAAATCAATGCAAAACTCAATCTCCCTCTCAGGAGGGATACCCGGAAGCTTCGGGAATACGTGCGAAACTCTCTAACAACCGGATCGATGAAGGTCGGTGCCTCACCTCGATGTCGAATACGAACCATATGGTAGATATACCCTTCCGCACCATCTTCCTAGCCTTGAGGTAAGAAATAAATTTACCGCCGGCGATGAGATTCCCTTCCACTCGATAGCGGCTCGTGAAAGCGGAACCGAACTAATCTCTCTACGGTCCACGTTGGCATAGCAAGATGCTAGCGATCCATACCCATAATCACATCAAAGTCCGTCATAACCAACTCTATCAAGTCGGCTAGAGTCGGCGGTATCTATAGTCACAGGCAAGCCTTATACACCCATTCGGCCACTGAATCACCTCTTGGCGTAGCCTCAAAGGTTTTATGGACTCGGACTCTATCCACTACTCTGCACATGAGGAGATATGTAGGACAAGGTAGAACACGGATCTATCAAAGCATATACATCACAAGAAACCAACAATGTACTGGCGACAATGGCGGCGCCTCACGGTCTGTCATTGGACATAGCATATATACGCGGTTCGAGGACCGCTAGAATCGAACCCCTACCACGACCTCTGCGCGGCTGCTGGCCATAAGTACCACGCCTGCAGGCGTCTAGCCATCGAAGATGAAGATCCCGCAGACCCGTCGGCTGAACTGTAATGCTCCGCCGCCTGGGGCGGACAATTCTTCTTGGATGGCCCCGCATCCAGAGTAACACGCTCCGAACCCATACGACACTCGCCGGGTGAGACCTACGCATCGAACGCATGAGAGGTAGGTGGTCTCGATTAGTCTTGGTCTGCCTCGCGAAAATCGAAGTCCCGAGCCACGACTGCTCTCGAATAACCTCGATGAGACCTCGCCGGAATCGAGAAGGAGCACTCTGTCTGGTGGAATGTGGACTGGTCTGCTGCTTTGAAATGCCGCCTCAGCGCCACGAGAACTTTGTCACGGCCTGCCTCTTGGTGGCCCAAATCTAGTTGATCCCGCCTCTCTGTCCTCGATCCACGCGTATGCTGCGTCACCGAAATATCCATCCACGGTGAAGAGCCACCCCAACGCACGATAATCATATGACGGTCTAACCAATCACATATCGATGAACCACATGCGCCATGTCATTTACTATGGTGTCGCGCATATCGGCGAGGCGAACTCAGTGTACTCACGATAGTCCCCCCGTCCTGTCTCAAGGTCAAGAACCTATCTACACGGGTTCTCCTCACCTCAGGAGGCAAGAAGTGGTCTAGGAATGCCTCCGTGAACTCCTCCCAATCAGCTGGAAGAGCATCCTCACCCCTCGACAATACCCATGACTCAAACCAGTTCAACGCATATCGCGTAACGGTAAAGCTAGTATAACAGACTCGATCCCGATGCCCTAAGGACTGCATGGTCCAGAATCGCCAGGACAAACTCCTGCGGATCCTCCTCAAATCTCGAACCATAGAACTTCGGGTGGGTGACAACCCGAAATCCGAATCCGAAGCTATCGGCTCTGGGGTTGGCGCTGCGCCATCGTGCCGCCACTACTATCTTTGGTCGATAAGAATCGTTCCGTAATCTATGTACTCGGACCATGCGTGGGATGGAGGCTCGTCCGCGGTCTCGATGGCGCGTCCGCCTCGAACTCTCTTTGGCGGCGGCGTGGAACTTCGCCACCTAAACATCATCTACGGTAGGGTGGGCCTCGCCTCGTGACTCTCCGCGTCCCACTAGCGGCACCGCCGGTTTGCCTTGCCGCCACGGGCGCGGTTGCCTTGCGTGGAGGCATAAGCGATACATAAAGGAAAACATCGGAGGAGGTTCAACCTATAACTTCGGCTCTATTGCACGATCTTAGAGTGAAAGAATGAAACCAATCCTAAATATCCTGCAGCCTCACGATTATAGATGTGGTGCACGACACCGATAATCAAGACTTACTAGACACGCGATGCATGGACACTTTCCGAGGACTAACTGCTTTGATACCACTTTTGTCACGACCCAATCCCGGGGCCACGACTGGTACCCTACCGGGGTACCCTGTCAGGTATATGTCAGAGAATAGCAGCGGAACATACATAACACATAACTTATAAAAAAGGTAAACATCACTGGCCAGCCGATAAGGCTGCCTTCCATAAAACATACTTAAACAAAGTATAGTAGTACAACTGGTTCTTATAGCCCAAAATATACATGTGACCAGAGACCTCTAAAGATAACAACTGTGGCGGGACAGGGCACCGCCATACCCCTGAATGTACAAAATACCTATAGCATCAGGGAATATCCGTACCAATAGACAAGCTTCCGGAGAAATAGAGCTTCTGACACCGGAATAGTGATCCTAAGAACGAGGATCATCAATCTGCTTACCCTTACCTGCGGCATGAACGCACCCAGGAAGGGTCGAGACAATATGGACCAAGTATGTAAAGCTGGAAAATACTATAATAATGATATCATAAGTCTAAAAGAAAGTTGGAGTCATGGAAGACAATAAAATACCTTTTACTGTGCCTTACTAACAATGAGAGTGACAAGTATATATATATAATACTGCATAAAACAGGGGCCTTAGGATCAAAACAGGTGCCTCGCGTAGTATCGATAAGCACCCTACTCGTGGGACTATTTCACCCGCATAGGTCTTGTGTACCCGCTTGAGGTATTCCTCGCATAGGTACCAGCCGCGTGGAACTATTTCACCGCGTAAGCCCATAAGGACTCGCATGAGGTATTCCTCGCGTCATGGGTAGCAAATCCACTAATGTGGTATAACGATCTTGGGGACTTACCGCCGGATATACTCTTACCCGGCGGATGGTATAATGATCTTGGGGACTTTCCGCCGGATATACTCTTACACCAAGCGGTGGTATAACGATCTTGGGGCTTGCCTCCGGATATATTCTTACACTGAAGAAGGTGGTATGACGATCTTGGGGTTGGCCCCTCAGACATACTCTTACCCTGGAGAAGGTGGTATAACGATCTTGGGGCTTGCCCCTCAGATATACTCTTACCCTAGCTCAAATCACATCATATCATAATCATAAATAAGTTAAGAAAACTTATAACTTCTTATTAGTCTTGTTCATATACCCTCTCATTTTAGTTTACTTAAGGCACTTAATCATATCTTTAATAAAGGAAAACCGGGAATTTAACCCAAGTACTACATACTTCAATTCTTTTAAAAGTGACTCTTTTTCATACATAAAGCCCTTGGGCAATTGATGCCTTAAAATCAATTTGCCTTTCATAAATCAAATCATTTGTCCTTACTTGTCTTACTTAGAGTAAATTTCTTCTCGTTAATCTTTTATAAAGCTAATAAACCAACTTCCCATAAAGTTGTTATATTAACCCTTCACTTTAGTAAAATTACACTTTTCCCCTAACTAAGGGACTTATACATTCTTAAAACGACACAAGTCTTTATATACTTAAAACAAGTAAGAATACCAAATTTTGTACGCCCACGTACTACATAGTTACATCTATTCATGCTCAAGAGATAGGAAAGCTTCACATACCTCTTTGGTCAATCCACTTGCTAAGCTCAACTCATGAAGTAATATTTCGACCTATAATAATCATGATACGTTTATTAACCTCTAATCTTAATGTAGAACAATCCAAGTTCAAAGTCACTAAATTCTATGAAAAATTGGGCGCATTTCCTTTGTTTCTACCACTTTGCCACTTTTCTCAAGTGAATTTATCATTCAATCGCCACATTTAAGGCTCAATCAATCCAACAATTCAAAGGGATTACACACCTAAACTTGGGTGTGTAAAATTCTGCCTCATAAGTTACAACAATTCACTTAACAATTCTAAGGTAGTTTTAGGCTACAACATGCTCATAATCTCTTCTTAACCCATTTTTCATATCCAAACCACATTTCTAGCATCTGATGACTCTAAGAGCATTATTTACTACCACAAGTTCTTTCTTCTAACATGCAACACTATAAACTAAATCTAAAGGAAGAACCATTACCTTAGAGTTTTAGCCAAACTTATTCCAAATATTTTGCTAGCTTCCTGCCAAGAACACCACCACAAGCTAGCCACAAGCTTCCTTTTTTTCTTAACTTTTGATTTTCCTTAGGCTTGGATTTCCTTTGGAAATGTAGAGAGAAGGATGAGCGATTTTTAGAGAGGGAGAGAAATTGGAAGATGATCAAGTCTTCAAGACTTGGTCAATATATTGCACGCAAGCAATCAGATGGGGACACTTGTCACCCTCAAGGTATTTTAAAAGAAAAATCGACTTTTCTAAGTTTTTCGCCCAAAAATCCCGCCTGCAGCGGCGCTGAAACCTCGGCAGCCTCTCGAACTTTCGCGTCGCGGCCCTGTCTGGCGCGCGGC
This sequence comes from Przewalskia tangutica, assembly GCA_029844215.1. Lineage (NCBI taxonomy): Eukaryota > Viridiplantae > Streptophyta > Magnoliopsida > Solanales > Solanaceae > Przewalskia > Przewalskia tangutica. The sequence goes on from CM056738.1 coordinate 15,130,716, forward strand.
CTGCAACTTCAGCGACCCTCGGTACTTTAGCCGCGACCTGCATCCGCGCCGCGCCATGCGCTTTGCGAAACACATTTACGTCCGATTGCGCCGAACTTGTAATTCTCATAACATTCTACTCCGACGTCCTATCGACGAACGGTTGGTTGCGTTGGAATCTAGACTCTACGAACTACGCCCTAGGCCTTTGAAACACTTAGGAACTATCAATGTATCGGGTCATAACCCGCCTCAAAGTTGACTAAAATCCGTCCGGAATAATCCGTCAACCTATCCTTTGAAAATTTTAAGTCTTACATGCTTTCGTACGCTCTCATACGTAGGGTCAGAACTACGGGGTATAACAGTAATGAACCGGACTGGTAGGCCCGGTAAGCCAGTGGACCGGACCGATAACCGATCCGGAACTGGTTCAACCCGGTAACGGGCTACCGGTCCGGGTTGATCCGTTAGACAGGTATAGTATGAATATCTTTGGGCGGGCGGCGAGCGGTCTGCGGATCGCATTGTTGTTCTGCTTGATTCTCTTGTCGCGACCCCTGCGGATACTACTGAATCATTATCTATATGGAGCACTTTTGCAACAACACAAGCAAGCACAACTCGAAATTGTGATGAGATGCAGTTTTATTTGCAAAAGCCAACGGAGGCGAAGAAGAACTTTCAACCTTTACAATGGTGGCAGGATAACAAAAGACAATTTCTGGTACTAGCAGCTATGGCACGGAATGTTCTTAATGTGCCTATCTCAACAGTGGTTTCTGAAAGTGCATTCAGTCAAGCACGAGATCAAATAGGAGACACACGTCACTCATTGGACGGAAGCACATTAGAAGTGTTAGTATCCTAAAGGGATTGGATCAGATCAGAGAGAAGAAATCAAGGATATGAAGACGTTGACTCTCCGGAAGATGAAGAAATCGACAATATTTTGGAAACCGGGAGCGCAACCGGGACTGGAATTAATACTCCAGATTTAGAGGCTATGGAGTATAATCAATTCAATCAACCTATAAATTACGAAGAACTTGCAAAAAGGATGCATAATATGTGAATAACAATTATTATTACTTCACTATGTACTATTATTAACAATTAACATTATGAATAATGAAAGTTCGAAAGTTTACATCATATCATTAGTTTTTATTTTATTATTTCTTTAGTTGTTATTTAATTACTTGTTAACTTATCTTATGTCTACTAATTTAATAAATTAATAAATTTTGGAAATAAAAAAATAATAATATAGTTTATATAACTACAATATAACTATAAAGTATAAAGTTATAAACTATATTATATTATTATATTACATATTTAATTTGAATTTTGTTAGATTTTTGAAATTTACAAAAAAAAAAAACTGGATCGGTGAGCGTTTCAACCCAGCACGCGTGCCTCGGAAATCGATAATGAACCGGATCGGTCGATGCGGACCGGCTTCAACCCGTGCAGAACTACCGGTCCGGTCCGGGTTGATCCGTTAGACAGGTATAGTATGAATACTGCTGGAGCGGGGCGGCGCTGAACTGATTCTGCGGATACTGTTGTTGCTGCTGCTGATTCTACTGTCCGCGACCCCTGCGGATACTGCTGAATCTTTATCTATGTGGAGCACTTTTGCAACAACACAAGCAAGCACAACTCAAAATTGTGATGAGATGCAGTTTTATTTGCAAAAGCCAACGGAGACGAATAAGAACTTTCAACCTTTACAATGGTGGCAGAATAACAAAAGACAATTTTCGGTACTAGCAGCTATGGCACGGGATGTTCTTAATGTGTCTATCTCAACAGTGGCTTCTGAAAGTGCATGCAGCCAAGCACGAGATCAAATAGGAGACACACATCACTCATTGGGCGGAAGCACATTAGAAGTGTTAGTATGCTTAAAGGATTGGATCAGATCAGAGAGAAGAAATCAAGGATATTAAGACGTTGACTCTCCGGAAGAGGAAGAAATCGACAATATTTTGAAAACCGGGAGCGCAACCGGGACTGGAATTAATACTACAAATTTAGATGCTATGGAGTATAACCAATTTAATCAACCTATAAATTACGAAGAACTTGCAAGAAGGATACATGACATGTAAATAACAATTATTATTACTTCATTATGTACTCTTATTAACAATTAACGTTATGAATAATGAAAGTTCGAAAGTTTACATCATATCATTAGTTTTTATTTTATTATCTCTTTAGTTGTTATTTGAATATTTGTTAACTTATCTTACGTCTACTAATTTAATAAATTAATAAATTTTCGGAATAAAAAAAAAATCAAAAAATTAATATAGTTTATATAACTACAATATAACTATAAAGTATAAAGTTATAAACTATATTATATTATTATATTACATATTTAATTTGAATTTTGAAATTTGAAATTTACAAAAAAAGCGGACCAGACGCCTCAACTCGAATCCGGTAATGAATGAACCGGTAAGCCGATGCCGATGTGACCGTGCGGTTGATCCGTTAGATAGGTATAGTATGGATACTGCTGGGGCAACGCGGCGTTGAACTGATTTTGTGGATACTGTTATTGCTGCTGCTGATTCTACTGTCCGTGACCCCTGCCACGACCGCGACCTCCTCTATCGCGGCCCTTGCCACCGTGTCCCTGCTACGGTTGAGAGTTTTCTGACTGCGTTGGATCTTGAGGGCGCGTTTCGACAGCTAAGGCCTTCTGATTGTGCTCATTCTGCTTAGCACATCGAGTTTCTACGAGCAACAACTGCGAGCGAGCTTTGTTAAAACTGGTAAGCGGATCTGTCTGTTGAATTATGGCGGCTAACCTATCATAGTCACCTTTGGGGAGACCTGCAATCAATTGCTACACCAATTTAGTGTCCGAGACAGGCGTGTTAACGTTGGAGAGTTGATCCGTCAGGAGTTTCAACTGTCTGCAGTACTCAGTCATGTTGGAGAAAATTTCAAGGCGTGTATTGTTAAATTGTTCCTCCAAATACACTGCACGAGTGTGCTTGTTATCTTGAAAGATTTCCTCCAAGCGGTTCCATAACTCAAGGGTGTGGTGCCAGATTTCATGATAGTAAGAAGAAGATCCTGAGAAATACTACTATAAATACACTGTTTGACACCGGCGTCTAGACGACGCCAAGTAGACTCATCAACCTCCGGAGGGCGCGGAATGGTGTCATCAATATGGTCAAGCACGTTATAGAGACATGCATGATTACGAAACAGTTCAACACAATGAGAATACTGATTGTTTTCTTGATCAAGAAGAATGGGAATAGAGTTCTTGATATTGGTAACAGTTAGAGCGAGATGAAAAGAGGATGATGACATGGTGGTGGGATTGGTGGAGGTTGAAGCATCAGAAGTATTGGAAGAATCCTCAGTAGCCATTTAGAGAAGAGAGGAAAGGAGAGAAAACCCAAAAAATTTAGGGAGATAGGGGGAGTGCCATGAAGCCGAAGGGGGGGGTCGGCGGCGGCTTTAGAAGAAAATTCTAGGATTTTTGTGTGAGACTCTTGATACCATGTAAGATGATATTAATCTCCCTTGGGGAGTCTTTCATTAATATCAAAGTATATATATAATGTACAATGTTCATCCCTTATACAATAGGAATCCTAAGCCTATACAAAAGAGGAATCATAGTCTTACCATAATTATATTTACACAATATATAGAAATATTCTAATTATGGATAGGAAATAATATTATCTCTATTTACACGTTTACAGATCGTACAATCTACGAAAATTCGAATTGAGAGATATCCAGAATTTAGAATGCACATTGTATTTATCCATTCAAGGTAAAGCACCTCAATTCTTTTTTCTACTTCTTGCAAGTTTGCTATCAAGGAGAGCAACTAAAAGTAAGTAAATAACAATGCTGGTTGGATCGAGCATAGAATTTATGGAGTTCTGTATATGGAGAAAGACCAACCAAATATGATATAATGAATATTTTGAGTGCAGTTCTTTCTATACTAGATAGTACTATTTTAAATTTCATTACTTGAAAAGATTATAATTCATGATAATATTGCTTCTTATGTAAATATTATCACGCGGCCTCACTATCTCCTCAATATGATAGTGGCAGTGCATCATGGATTGAAGGACGTTCAATTGAACACTTTATAGGAAAATTATGAAACTTATGCTATGTATATCTGCAAATATAGGTAAAAATATTACTTACTTTTCATACATATGTATATACTGAAGGAAAAGAAACACACTGATGCTGTAACAAGGATACAAAATCATTGGTATCAGCTGCCAAAAGTAACACTGAGCTGTGTCTCAAAGGAAACTGACAAATAATTGGAGAAAAGCAACAAAACATTTAAAAGAATAGTACAAGTCAACCATGGCCTTGTACAAACTCTATCACAATTCACAGACATCGTCTTCACTTTTACATATGTTGTATAACACATGATGATGCTTGTTTCCCTATAAAGTACTCTACACGCGCGACCATACAATGAGGGATTTTACAGCTACGAGTGAAGACCTTGAAAACTGCAAAAGCTGGTAAATGTTTTTGAATTTAACTTGTATACACTGACAGCGTTACAATTTTCACCCTGTTATAAGGTGTAACCTGTCTAATTCTCCAAACTACTGATTTCACTTCACATTAACTGTTACTTGTCAGTGTATAGAAGTTCAACTCAAAATTTTACTGCAATTCTAGTCAAATGCATAACTGGTAAACTACTTGCTCTATTTCACCTTTGCTAGTCAGTCACTAACAGCAATGTACTCAGCATTCGGGTAAGGGGGTCGGGGAGAAACCTAAGTAAACCTATTGACTTTGAGAACTCTAACTCTCTTTCAGATTTCTAACATATGTACCCTAACATCATATTTTGACAAATCAGAGATATATGTGATTACAGAGAGTACAATGTCAAATTACTCGGCCGGTTGAAGCTGTATGTGCGGGCAAGGCCTATATGGTTCTCCTCTTGTCCATAGATGCTTCAGCTCACCTCTTTTCGCTCCCAACAACAAAAATGTGCCTGGAATTAACAGACAATAATATATCTTAAGGTACTATCACACCATGAACTAATTATGAATAGATTGAGACTTCAATTATTTGGAACGAATAAAAAAAAAGGGCAGCCCGGTGCACTAAGCTCCCACTATGCGCGGGGTCCGGAGAAGGGGAACCACAAGGGTCTGTTGTACGCAGTCTTACCCTGCATTTCTGCCAGAGACTGTTTTCACGGTTTGAACCCATCACATGGCAGCAACTTTACCAATTACTCCCAAGGCCCTTCACAAGATTAACAACCTTGCGTTCTACCAACGGAGCTAGCCGGGCCACCCATGTGAAGGAAAGGCAGGTAAGCAACATGGACTGGGCCAATGTAATCATAAGAAACTAATTTTTCAGGAATCTTAGATCAGGCTTCCGATAAACTTCGATTTTCTACTAGCCCAACACTGAAGCAAAATTACGCCGTAAGGTCTACCCTATATTCAAAACCAGCCTTTTTTCATTTCTTCCATTTCTGCTATAAAGACCCACTCGGGGATGAGTATACAACAACATACCTAGTGTGATCCCACAAGTGGGGTCTGGGGAGGATGGGGTGTACGAAGACCTTACCCCTACCTTTGTGGGGTAGAGATGTTTCCGATAGGTCCTTGGCTACTAAAAACTTTTTCAAAACAGGTTTTTTCTGAGAAGAGTGTATGTCTCTCTTCTTCTTTTTTCAAATCCACGCCTTCTTATGGTGGTGGGGAACTACCTTTATATTAACCGAAAGGTAAATATATAGAAAAGGGAAGGAACCTTAGGCATGTGTACTCTAGATTCATAGTCCACAAGGAAGAAATAAGGTTAACATTACTGCAACAAGAGGAAGAACGAGGACTTACCAACACCCTACTCAAACCCTACCACTATCATCTCTCGTTTGGAAAAAGCCTATCCACCCTGACGTCCTTGCCCAAAAATTACAAAAAAAAAAAAAAAAAAATTGGACTCAACCTATTCAGATAAGATCTGTAACTGTTTATCATTTGTTGACTAAAGTCCACACTGATGTTGATTAGTCAACAACATCCATACTTTGCCTATTCTCATATCCTTTCAGCATCAATAGGTTCTTTGTGCAAATGAGTGGAGATGCACAACCCTCTTTTTACCTAGACATATAACTTCAATGGTTTAACAGTTGGGCACTATCCACACTGCACTATGATACCACTATCAAAGTTCAAGTTATATTTTTCTTTACTAATTACAATGGTGCCCGAACCAGCTTCTGCGCACCTCGACTATTTTACCAAATACATGCTACCTCCCACCAACACAGGTACCGGGTAACTCTGTCTATCAAGGCTTAGGCATAAGGGAAAAAATCACCAAGCACTTTTTGTCTATGCTGATATTTTAACCCTGTTCTCCAAGGTTTCCACCGACTTCATTAACCGCTAGGCCACACCCTTGGTATGGTAGGTATGGTACTCATGAGAACATCTTCGGAACCACAAATATAACAGGCCCAATTTGAAATTGCTTATGTCAAATTAAGAGGTCCGGTAAGCATTTACCTTCTCAAAGCCTGCCAGTAAATTTTGCGGACATAAGAATTAAGACTCATGGTGTGTTGGGTACGGAAGATTTTTCAATTTTTCTATGTTCGATTGGTCAAAAAAAAATTGGAAAATATTTCTTTAGGAAACAAAAAAGAGCATCCCTGTTCCCCGGACCACAAGTGTCTATTGTACGCAGTCTTACTTGCATTTCTGCAAGAGGCTATTACCACGGCTTAAACATGTGACCTCCTGGTCATATGACAACAACTTTATCGGTTACTCCAAGGCTCTCCTAGTAAAAGTGAGGAAAATGACTTCCCTAATAAAAGTAGGGAAAACAAGTTCCACAAGTGTCATTCCATATAGATTGTCCTCCCACCCTCTAACACACCTCATCTTCACCCTACCCCCATAGCACCCCACCACACCCCTACCCCACCCCTACCTCACATAGTGTTTGTCTAGATTATATACAAGTGTCTCTCAACCTCCCAAGTGTCTCTCAACCTCCCAAGGTAGGGGTAAGGTCTACGTACACTCTACCTTCCCCACCCCACTTTGTGGGATTTCACAGAGTATATTGTTGTTTTTGTACCCAACACAAAAAAATAAGTAAGAAACCCACTTATTTTCCGGAAGACATTTTTCAAGAAAAAAATTTCTATGGAAAACATTTTCCTTCATACCGAACACACCCTCAATGCCTATTTGGCTAATTTCCTCTTTCCTGTGATCCACAGTGAATATGTTTGTAGACTCCACCTTCACTATCAGAATTTAAATATTAACTGCTCCATTATAGCTTTATGACAGTAGGAATGCCTTTTTGTGCTTCCTGTAACATACCTAATGTGAAAGGAACTATATATAGCAAAGCAGGTTGACCACGACCATCCATCAAGTTCAGAGCCACATATGTTACAAACAAACCTGTACAAAGAAAATAAAAGTCAAATGAAAACTCCGATTAATTCTAAATCTAGCAGAATTGTGTAACAGTTTCAAAGATACAATACACCATGTATACAAACATTTCAGCTGGTCACGGAAAACATAAACTCAGTTACAAGAAGAGTATTATGACAAGTGATTAAATCAAATCACATTTTTGTATGCAGAAGTTATACCTAAACCATAAGCAGTCATAGTCCACAGAAAATAACCAGCTCGAAGACTCTTATTGCACAGCCAGTCATATCTGCAACAAAGAGCATGATGTAAAAAATAAAACCAAAGAATTAAAAACCTTTTGACTACTAGTAACCAGGTACATGGGGCTGTGGAACCATATTAATGGAGGAAACACAAGTCTCATTTAGCTACCACTCAAACCTTAATGAAAATGCTACTACTAATCCTGGTAAAATTATGTCGCCAAACCCAATGATGCTATAGCCGCCCCAGGGATCAAAAATTCGCGGGATTTTCAGTAACATGGGAATTCCCTCTTCTCCGCTTTTATCACCACGTGCAACCTGCAGCGAAGACGACAAGTTTTCATTTTCAACACCAACACCCTTCTGTGGTGGGTGGGTGGGGTACCCCAAGTGCACCTAAGTAGAAAAAATAACCAAGTATGAGCTTACCTCTATCATCACACTCTTGTGGAACAACCATTTGGAAACAAATACCCAAAAAATGTCATAGAAGAATGCACAAGTGAGAAGAACTGTTCCCACCTGATAATGTCAAAGAAAAGAAAAGGTATTGTCAGTAAAACTTAGCTACTGACATTAAGGAATTGCTTTGATGTATAGAATTAGGGGCACCACATTAAGGAAGGAATTGCTAATCCAAAGTTAGAAGCACAGAGGGGAGAAGGTGCTGTCAAAAAATGATTTGCTTGTGATCTAAATACCAGAAACAATAACATAACAAAGTTCACTCAATAATGAGAAAATGCAGCACCATGAATTGATTTACCTTGAGATTGGGAACTCGTATGATCTGAAGAACGGTGATGATCAATGCAATACCCTAGTTAAGAATAGAAAGATAATAAGATCATCACGCTGAGTCATAATTTTCTTATTGATAAAGGTAAATCGATCATTTATTGAAGAGACATACACCACATATACAATATTAAACTGATAAGAACACATACTACACTTGATCTTAGACAAATGGCGTAGTAAGATATGCACCACGTATACAAGGTATATACAAAAAATGAGAAGTTACATGGAAACATGTTTATCTACAAACAACATCCAAGCCTTGACACATTGTATACCATGTGTACTCCAAAGTGAACATGAGACAAAAATGATTTCCCTTATATTTACTCAAAAACTTTCAACTCCCTCAAATGCTCTTTTATTAATCTCCGTCCAAACTTTCCACATGAGCACAAAAAAGGTCATCTCCCATGCTTTCCTCCACCTGTTCTTCCTCCTAAATTTCCCTCCAAGTAACCTAATGATTCTTGGCATTACCCATTTGATTACGGGCATATCTCATATGTGCTTCACAATCTAATTTTGAACTAGCAACATAAGGGAGACTTTTGAATCTTGTGGTCTTAAACTAAAGATGCGTACAATGTATCAAAATGCCCTTTGAATCTTGTGATCTTAGACATGTCATGTGGGATGTGAAATCAAAGAGTTACTAAATATAGAAAGTGGAGTTCTTTTTAAAGAGACTAAAAAGGAAAATAAGTCACATAATAAATTGAAACAGGGGGAGTATCTCATAGTTGTAAATACTGAACTTCAATATTTGATCTTCAAGGAATTGAATATTGATTTAAAGGTATTCAAGTTAAAAAAACTGGATACCACTAACAAAATTTTCAACTTCTACAAACACTTTTTCTTGGCGAAATTCATGTACAAACATAATTTCAGCTTCCACAAACTTTTTGTCAACTTCAACTTTAAATACTCTATTTTTTCAACTTCAACTCATATATTGTCCAAACACCTAACAAATAAATGCTTTTCAGCCTCTTTTTTAATAGGTTATATTTTGCTATAAAATATAAGAAGGTGAAAATAATAATAATAATATAATAATAATAATAATATAATAATAATAATAATAAGTCTCTTGAGATCATTTAAGCCGAGGAAAAAAATAGAAGCTGAATTCCAACAGGGAATAGAAGTCCAGCACACCCCCTGATCTCTCCGCATAAACACAAACCAAACAGACCAACTTGGACCAAGAAGCTTCAATTTCACAGTTCCCATATCTCCACAGTATAAGGACTCTTTTACAGATATAGTTAATTTCACTTTTGCAGAAATCATGATACCTCAGCAGAAGTATAGTAGTTCCAAGGGAAAGAAATTTACAACGATTTTTCATAAGAGAGATAAAAAGGTGCCCTAGAACACAGGTACATCAATATAAGTACTGAGGTTTTTACCCATATTTTGATAATAGAACTGGAGCAGATTTCCCCTTATTTGTCGCAATAAATATTTCTAAGTACATATCTACTCTTCTTCTTTTGAATTACATAAATAGGAGTTTCCTTCAACCGAATAAGTTTATATCACCATAATGAAATGTCAATGTGAAGGTAGACAGTTGGATTTAAAGATGAAGACAAAAAATTGACAAGGGAACAAGTGTGATATGATAATAGTTCTTACAAGTATGTCTTGACCTATCCAAGCAATGGAGACACGACGGAAAACCGCCCACATAACAGCGAAAGCCAAGCAGAACGGAGAAATTGCCAGAGTAAGATATGAAACAGGCCCCAGAAGTGGAACTTTAACAAACGATTCTTGAGCATGTTCAAACCATCTGAAACTATAAATAAAGACCGTTAACTACATGTATGAGAACCAACTAATGAAATGACATTATGGTAGGTAAAATGAAATTACACTTTGTTTCAATAATAAAGTAATGAAACCTTGGCACAACAATCACTCGTTCACTAACACTGCTGATAATGACGGGCTCTTAGAGCACCTCCGTGAAAGAGAAGGAAAAAGGAACTAAGGATAAAAGACGCGTATTAAGCGAGTCAAACGAGTGATCTTTTATTAAGACTTTATATACCTATTCTATCTTCTGAAATACAAGTTTGTCACAAAGTAGTACCTTCTCAGTAATCTGCTAAGTCACCATATTTTGGCATCTCCGTTTACCAAGTGTACTGTTCATTTTTCTTAGCCATTCCGTCCCTCACTATTTTATGTTACACACTTCCCATTTTATTCTGTCCCAAAAATAATGACACTTTCCATACTTAAAAACAGGGTAACTTTAAACTTCCCAGGTTGCCCTTAATGACATGATTTTGTACCACAAAAGTTGCTATGGATGTTTTAAAATTTAAACCACAAATGTCAAAGTCCTTTCTTCCTTAAATTCCTTAACCAGTCAAACACATTCACATAAATTAGGACAAATGGAGTAATATTTTTATGGTTGAGGTAAGTGCAAAAGTGGATGCCTTTCGATTTGACAAAAAAAGGCAGCCCGGTGCACTATGCTCCTTCTATGCACGGGGTCCGGGTAAGGGCTGGACCACAAGGGTCTATTATACGCAGCTTTAACCTGCATGCATTTCTGCAAGTGGTTGTTTCCACGGCTTGAACCCGTGACCTCCTGGTCACATGGCAACAACTTTCTATTTGAACTAGTATTAAAATTCTAGTCTAATGCCAATATTACAGAAAAGATTACTGAAATGCTAAGGTTTGAATTAAAACTGAAAGAGCTAATTTTCTATACTTTTGCCTCTCATTTGCGAGAATAATTCCTCTTGTCATTGTTCTATACCCATTATTTAGTTGTCAACGCTTTAAATCTTATTCCACATATTTGATCTTTGCTTATGAGTTCATGCTATTATTGCACTGTATGACATGACTGTACGTAGATCCAGCGGATTACACATTTAGAAAGCATAGAAGAGCGTAACTGTGCCAATGGTTCCACAAACAGAAAGACAGCTTCAAACTTGCTTATAAGCATTGATGTTGCGAATTTGGCTTCATATCAACTTTTAAACAGATTGATCACTCCAAAACCGAGAATTACCTTGAGGTCCCCGTACTCAAAAGTTTAAAGAGGAGGGTTAAAGGATGTGTAGGTTGATCCGAAACTTGTATAGGTTATAAGCTTGTACAGCTGCACAATCAGGGGATTATTATATCCTTCCTTTCAGTACTAAATTTTCCAAATAAAAAAAATGCCACAGTGGAAACTTAAAACTAATGAGTACCTGCATCCATTAAATGAGAAGGTTTCCATAGTTGTCCACTACAAGGTTAATATAGAAAGAAGAATGAGGGGGATTGAATCAGCCGACCACTCAAGACCCCAAATAATAGAAAAAGGGAGAAATTTCAATTTGGTCTCGATTCTACTCCAGTAATAAGTTTCTTGAAAAATCTCCTACCAATCCATTTCCTTTTTGCCCTCCCCTATTTTTCCAAACAAACTGCTTGACAACCATAACTAAGATGATAACAACTAGTAACACCAATAAAATAAACATACCATGATAACAAGGTCACCAAGCAGGTTTGTAGACCCTGCAAGCACAACGAGGGATAAAGTGTCAGTATGGACTTCATATGTTGTCACGTGGAGACAAGATGATCTTTATTCCATTCATTTTACTCTATTACTTCCTGTGCTTAACTATCCCATGCTAGCAAGTTATTAAGAAGTACAAATAAAAATGTTCTAGTTGCTTCTTTTTTAGAGCATTATTACTTGAACTAAAATTATTATATTGTATCCTTGGGCGTAGGCTCCTCATTCGTACTGTTGAACTGGTGATACATCTCATCTAAAAATTTAAATTTTAGAGAGAACGCCTTATTAGTTATTAATTAATTACTTCATATACTAGTAGGGTAGTATTTCTTTGTAGTTGGTCGTACTTGATTTCTATTATTGTATGTTGTCTTATACTTCAATTATCGTATTATTGTTGCGTGTAGTGTTACTTTTCTACATAATGTTTTTCTATAGTATTTTTTCATGACTTCTTTACTTTTGTCAATTCTTATCTAACATTCTTTGTCATGCGTGCTCGTGAGCCGAGGGTCTTACATCCCAAGGTAGACGTAAGGTCGGCGTACACTCTACCCTCCCCAGACCCCACTTGTGTAACTACACAGGGTATGTTGTTGTTGTTGTACGCTCCATCACGTGCAGATCTAACTCTTTTTCTTCACCTAGCACGTGAAATTCTTTTTGATAAAGGGGTGACGGTAAGACTTGAACCCATGCAAAGATTACCATGACGAACTATGTGACCATCTCGTATAAAAACCTAAGTTGTTAGAGACAACAGATTATTAATTAATCACTTGATTACGTCTTCAATAGCTAAGACATACCTCAACGCCGCCGATGCAAAATAGAACCACCAGAATCTCAATAAACCAGAAGGACATCAATTTGTAAAGCATAATCAAGAAGCAGGATGCAACCACCACGAAAAGAAGTGCTGATATCATATTGATGTCCAATACACCGCCAGAATGAGTCACCTCCTTTCCACCGTAATCATCTGTGCCATCCTACAAGCGCAAGGTACATAGTTCAACCAAATTGTCAAGGAGAGGTGCAATGACTAATGAGCATTCGCGTATTAAAAAAAGGAGATAATTACAGTCCAATGCCTTTTGGTGATCTAATTTACAAAATATCCAACAAATATATAGGTTTTGTATATTTAAGTATAAATACACATATAATATACATATTGTATACATATAGATATATAATATACATAATAAGCATATATCTTTTGTATATTTTGGCTAGCGCCCGTAATTAATTTCAGCTGACGGGCAAAAAATGAAAAAAAAAACCCTTTATAAATGCATTGGCTGTCAATAAAACGTGTGGGAAAAGGTAATCGAGGAATGACTATGACTTACTTTTAAGAACTTGTCCTGCTCAATTGCGGCTTCTCTAGCACTCCATGCAGACCAATAAGAAGCACATAATATGGTAATAACTGCCATAAGCCATAAAAACACTTCAGCTACATCAACCGCTGTACGTTTCGGAGAGTGCAGCTGCAGAAAAACTGAACAGAAAGGAAGTCTGTAAGTCACAGTTGTGGGAACAAATCCACATGAATAGATTCCAGATTAAATATCAGTGAAGCAAGATAAGGCAGCTAGCAGGAAAAAATATAAAAAATTGAAATCATTTTTTTTCAAAAAGTAGGCAGATTGATGTCTAACCTGCATCCCGCTCCAAAACCCCACACACACACCCCTCCCCCCCAAAAAAAACGAAAAAGAAAAAGAAAAAAGGGACTAACAACCAGTAAAATATAATAAGCCTACCTGCAGAGCTGTTCCCGAGAAACTCTATCAGGGTTGTACCTGCATCTTGTGGCAGCATCACAGCAGGGATACCGATGTCCACATCAGATTTATCCGGACCACAAACCATCTTGAAGAGCTCTATAGAACAATAAGAGAACATAAAATTATATTTAAACCCTTGGCCTGTGCATATCGAGAGACGATACTCGAAAGGTGATTGTGTTACAAGAATAGGAAATTCAGGTATTCATTTGTTTTTTCCCAAGGCATATTCTAATGAAGTTTCAAGAATTGGTATCAAGTTAAGAGCCTACGTTTGTATTAGAACGAGGGAAAAGGAAAAGGCGAATTACTGAGGAAATGTTGAAATTAGAGCAGCAAAACCTGTTTGGTTGTTTACAACGATGATTGCTGAAGCGCCAGCAGCTTCTGCAACTTTTGCTTTTGTGGTGAAACTGCAATTACCTCGGTGCACCAGGATGGCCTCACCGGTGAGCTATCACACAATCGAGGCCTAAAAGGTGAGTTTGCGCTACATATATGACAACCTTGTTGATATTTCTGATAAAAGGAATCGTGTTATGCAAAAAGGCGAGATAAATGCGAGATCAACCTTATTCCTAGGCTTGCTACAACAATCTGGTGGGTCTGCAAAGGCAAGCTTCATCTGATTCGCACGCTTCTCCTTTGATTCCAATGTGGGGCCAAATCGAGCCCCAATGCCAACAAACTGAGTTACTTCCTCCCGATTAACCCATGTTGGAACTTTTACCTATTTGAGGAAACAGTACTTTAGGAAATAAGTTCAGTACCTATTCTGCTCACACAGCGCCAAACAACAAAACATAACTCTATCCAGCCATACCATGTAATTTTGTCAAATGAGCCAATATAGGCATCATGAGTCCCAGTAAATTTTAGAGATAATTACAGTCTAATGACTTTTGGTGATATAATTTACATAATAGCCAGCAAAAGTATAGGGTTTGTATATTAAGTATAAATATACATATAATATACATATTGTATACATAAATATACATAATTAGTGCATATGTTTGTATATTTTGGCTAGCACCCGTAATTAATTTCGACTGACGGGCCAAAAATGAAAAACACACACTAAATTTTACAATCTACATGCATGACCAAACTATAGAATCTGGATTATTCATCTCTATTCGTGAATAATCTAAACCCCAAAATAAGAAATTAACGAGATAACAACACGACAAGCATGCCCTACCCATTGAAAATCTAATACAGCAATAAATAACACAGAACAACAGCAACCAAAGAACCAATCTTTAACCGCTAACGGATAATTTCAGCTAAAACATAGAAACCAATTAAATGTAGACATTGATCACGAAAGCAAACCAAAAAGAAGAGAGACCTTATTTGACCACCACATCTAAAAGCTGAAGGTATAGATTTTTTCGGATTATAGCATGTCCGCTCACGCGCGGCCTGATCCCCTTTTTTCAGGCTGATCATGTGAAAATATTTTTTGGTGGTGGTGACGGTCAAACTAGAATGTAGGACCGCCTTGTCTAATAGCATGATTGTATGAACACCTCATTTATTACGTATATCCCAGAGAACACATTTATTAGTTTGATTTTAGGTTTGCAACATCAGCTCTTTACTACTAAGAACTCATTTTATCTAACTCTAGTATAACAAACCATTCCAACTTTCATTTATTAATCTCTACTCCACTTGTCCAGTGGAGTAGAAATTTGGTAATTGGGAGTAAATTTATCATCAAGACGCAACGCGAATAAACCCCAAATTAAGCAATTAACAAAATAACGCGGATAAACCCAAAAATAAGTAATTAACAAAATAACAACACGGCAAGCATGCCATACCCGCTGAAAATCTAATATGGCAATAAATAACACAGAACAACAACAACGGAAAAATCCAAGATTTTAACCGCTAACGGATAATTTCAGCTAAAACATTAAAATCAATTAAATGTAGTCATTGACCGCGAAAACCGAACCAAAAAGAAGAGAGACCTAGAGAGATATAGTATCCCCTCTGTCCCAAATTGTTAGGCACCATAGGCGGAGCTAGGGTACGGGAAGGGGGGTCATCGAAAACTTATACTATATATAGAAGGTCAAAATTATTATCTTTATATATATATAGTTGAATTTTCTTGACTTCTTCATATATTTTTTTCTTTATATTTTAAATCCCCTTAAAAAATCCTAGTTCCGCCACTCTTTGGCACTATTACTATTAGATTCAAATTCTTATGAATGGGTCTACAACAATATTCAGGAATGTAGTAACTTTTTGTATAATTAACCAACAACATACCCCGTGAAATCCCTCAAGCCCCTACCTCGAAAGTTAGAGAGGTTGTTTCCGATAGACTCTCGGCTGCAATAACAAAGCAGTTTTTTTTGTATAATTAACCAGATAGGTAAAATTCATTTATACAAAATCAATAAAATCAACCTTAGTATTCACTTCAAATTGAAAATTAGATAAAGTTGACGAACCATATCATAAACCAGTAATAAAACACCACAAACCAGATTTACATTCATAGCATTAACACATTAACAAATTCTTCACCAAACAAAAAAAAATCAAGAAAAGACTAGACAACACATCCATATCCATATATAACACAAGCAAAACATGAGAAATGAACATTTTATCAAGAAAGACTCATAAACTTTCAAAACACTAAAGGGCTGCCCGGTCCGGCTATGGGCGGGTCCGGTAAGAGGTCGGTCCACAAGCGTCTGTCATTTCTTTCTGTCGGAAGTTGTTTCCACGACTCCTTCAAACTTTCAAAACACTCAAAATGAAAAAGAAAAAAAAGAGAATTGAGATATTACCAGCACAAAATTGTTGTTACAACCAGGCCTCTTTGGAGCAACATCATCATGATGAACTATATCACCTCCATTAACCAAACAACTCACCAAAAATACACAAAAACAACACAAAATAACTCTTTTAAACCCCATATATACTCAAAATCACTACAACTTTTTTTTTTCTCAATTATGAAAATTAAAGTCAAAAGGGTGTTCCTTCTTTTTAGTGTGTATAATAAAAAGGAAGGAAGAAAGAAAGATAGTTAATTTTCTTTATTTAAGACCAAATCTGTTTGGGTTTTTCATATTATTTAAGACAATTATGACCGCCCTGTAACGTTCATGTTTTTTTTTTAAGTTTTATGGATTTACCCACACGCCGTATTAACGAGTGGTTGACACGTTCTTCAAGTTTGTTGACCGTTTCCTTCGAAGCAATCTGTCACCCTGTAATCAATTGAGCTATACCCATGCGGATTTTATTTCCTGGTGCAATTTATTGTTATGAAATATATAAAATTATTAATTCATAAAGAAAAACTTTGTGAATAAGAATAAATTCATGATGGAATTTCTTCGATTTTGAACAAGAGAATTAAGATAAATATAGTCCAACTGAATTAATTATATTAAAATTGTTTTAAGATATTAATTTGTTGAAAAGAGTCCATTAGCAACTTGCACTCTTTTTTTTTTGTTGACGAAGGAACCCGCAGCCGCTACTCTTTTAAGTGCGCACAGGGTAAACCCCGGACTGACGCAGTAGCCTGCAAACCACGTCAGCCATGTAAACCACACTTGGCAAGCCATGTGTGACAGGCTCAACCAAGAAGGTTTATGCAGGGGATCGAACTCTACTGCTACACCAACTTGGCTACCCTTGCGGGTTGCAACTTGCACTCTTGACCATCAAATTGTTTGGGTAGAATTGATGAGAAGTAAATGCTTAAAGTGAATAATTTGTTTCATAAATTATGAATATTTAACTGTAATTAAATAAGTCTAATTCATTATAAAAAGTTAAATCATTAAATTTATGTTTGGTTGAAACGGTGAAAATTTATTTTTTATCACGTGTCTTAGATATAATTTTCAGCTTTAAATTTTTAAGTAAAAGTTATGTCAAGTTAAAATTATGAGAATGTTATTGTATTAATTTATACTGGAGAAACCTCCATGTCGATAATTATCTATCACTAAACATTTTTCCAAAACATAAAATATGTTAAAGGCCTTCAATTACTCCCTTTTAACAAAAGAGATTCATTTTAGAATAAAATTGAAATGTTACATTCCTAAGATGATTATTATTGAGTTCTCACGGTAAAGAATGAATTTTGAGCCTAACTCAAGATCTCCGCACGCCCAGACCTCGTTAATTGGAGCGTAGACAATATAATTTGAGGGTCTAACATCGGTGAACAAATAATTGGAATGAGTCTGGCTCTGATATCATGTAAAGAATGGATCTTAGACCTAACTCAACCCCAAAAGCTAGCTTGTAAGGTGAGGATTGTCCAAGTCCATATAAGGAGTATATGTTCTATGTAAAGAATGGATCTTGGGCCTAACTCAACCCCAAAAGCTAACTTGTAAAGTGAGAATTGTCCAAGTCCATATAAGGAGTTTATGTTCTCATTTCATTACCGATGTGGGACTCTTAACACTCACAATAAGAAAAGCAAAAGAGAAATAGAGTTCTCACAATATGAATATGTGAGTAGTTTAATTCAAAATTCTAAAATATTTATGTTATAAATAATAGGTAATTTCTTTATTTCTTCTTTCTAGAAAGTTTTATGCAATTTTTAGTATTATCTTAGTGAAGATAAATACATAAAATTCATTGTTAACTAAGAATGTTTGGGATTTTATATTTTTAGGGGCATAAAACAAACGATTCACTAGCCTTCTCCTTGAGTTAGCCCCGTTAAAAAAACATGCTCTAATTGGATCTTGTTATGAAATAATAAAACTAGAACAAGAATATTATGTAGAAAGGGAGGAGAGATGTTTATTTCTCTTGAGGAATGAAATACAATGAGGGGAACATCTCTATTTATAGGGTCTACGTACATTGGTCTCAAATTCACTAACCCTAACTTTTCTTGTAGAGATAGACATTCATAATAATAAATAATATTTATAACACTCCCCCTTGAATGTCTATTTGGTAGATAATATGTCTCATTAAAACCTTACTAGAAAAAATTCAGTGGGAAAAATTCTAGTGAAGGAAAAAGAGTACATATTTATAATAATACACATTTTGATTGCATCATTAAAAACCTTACAAGGAAAACCCAGTGGGACAAAATTTTATATGAAAAAAAGAGTACAACATGTATTAACTCTCCCTGATGAGAACTTTAGTCCAAATGCTTGAGTCTTCGTATTTCAATTTTGTGCACCATCTTCTCGAAAGTTACAGTGGTAGAGACTTAGTGAACAAATCAATCACATTATCACTTGAATGAATCTGTTGCACGTTGACATCGTTATTCTTTTGAAGCTCGTGTGTGAAGAACAATTTTGGTGAAATGTATTTTGTCCTGTCTCCTTTTCTGAATCCTCCCTTCAATTGAGCAATGCATGTTGTATTATCTTCCTTTAAGGTTGTGGGTATTTCAAACCACATTTACTTCCAAGCGATTCAAATAGTCATAACATCAATTGGATTTATTGATGTTTCTTCATTTTCTTGAGTTTGCGTCTCATTGATTTCTTCAAGAATATCAGGATTGATCAAATCTTGCATTTATTTATGAGATTCATTCTTAGTGTCATGTTGACCATTTATTTTCTTTTTTTAGGATTCTGATCCTTAGAACACAATGGTCTATCACGCTTCAGGCGTGGTTTTGGATTCATTTGCTATGACACTAGTAGATAGTCCTACAAGGACATCAATCCGAATTGGGACATGCAGGAATATGTGATTCAGTAATCATTTTCAAATCTGTAAATGCGTCTGACATTTGATTTGCTATTTTCTGCAAGTGAATAATCTTTTGGACATATTGCTCACTAATAGAAACACGTAGGAGACGATGATGGATTTTTCCACAAAATTTCCCTTTTTATTTCATTATTCTCCCCCTAATTTTGGAAAAATTATCTAATCAAATCGATAATATGCAATTGATCTTATTTCAGTATCTCCGTGTAAGGAAGAAATTATATCATGCTTATAGTTATAGCAAGATAAATAAATGTATTAATTGAACAAATATATGATACTTCAGGACCAATATAATTTTCTCATTTCAACTTCTTTTAGCAGATAGTCTACTGCTTTTCGAAAACTCTTCAAAATCTCCAATCACATTCAAGTCAGTAACTTGCACAACCTTATGAAATATTTGAATATCGTAAAGGGATAAGGGTAAACAGAGTCATTTTTGTACCCCTGATAAATAAATATTTATTAAGGTGATTTCAGTACATCAACATTGGTTCATTTAATCTGTTTAATGATTACAAACAAGTTTTTCAATAACTTGTATATGCTTCAGGCATTTTGAATCGTTAAAAAAAATCATCATATAATTTTATCACATGAGTCATATAGACTGAGACAATTCTCATTTAGTATTTAATTTACATGGCATTTTCTCATGTCAGGACTGCAGGTCCAGTAAATTTATCAAGATGTATCTACTTGGTAATTATTCCTACATCAATATGTTTTAAGAGACGTAGAATTTAGATCCTCATAATATTATACAATATTGCGCACTATAGTGTATCGAAAATATCGTCGACGAGATATAATTTTGTATCGATTTGTAATTATCCACAACTTATTGAGATCTTATCACTTCATTGTTATTTTTTCCAGGTACCTGAACCTCGTACGAGGTTTTATGAAGTGTTATGTCGTAGGCTCTTCAAGAGCACATTGTCTCCTTATTATGATCATTTGCTCCTCTCCCTTTTCAAAGATTATTGCGTTTAAAACCTAATTGTCTACCATGATTCACGCATGTTGTAAATCATGTCCTTCATGGACATTTAGGAGCATATTGCAACTGAAATATGAAATAGTTGGGTCAGCAAATGCTTCTAGCATTTGACTTGAATTATCGTTTGAACGAGGATCATACCGGTGATAATTCACAATATATTTCTTAGCTTTTTATTATCTCTACCCTTATGTTAGAAAATCTAACATACATTTTCGCCTTCTTTGGGAAATAGATTTGTGTGCATCGTGGTAGATTCATTAATCATATATTGCACAACAAAACTATTAGATGAAAACATTTAGTTCCTGACCTTGAACCAATTATGATGGGAGAATTTATCATAATTTATTAGTCTGAAGCATACAAACGTCGTTGTATGCAATATATCATATTTCAGATCAACACATGAAACTTTGTTCTCATTCACAATGGTTTAGCTATTTATCGGCATTCAACACTAAACCAACTTGAATATAAACCAACATTAACAAGATGAATTATCTTGATTACATAATCTGAAAATCATAATCTCAACTCAATTATTTTGAGCAAGCAATTTTGCATATGTCAAACTGCGGGTTGATAATAAACTCACATGTGACCGTCTTATCGATGCATCTATTTAAGACATCACATAACATGTGAACGGGCCCTTATTCACCTTTTATATTTTTCAAAATTTAGGGAATTCAATCCCAACATTAGCTGGTGTAATCAACTTATCATGAGAACAAGGAAATTAATTCTTGAAGAATCTTCTAGTTCTTCAATATATTCCTAATACAAACTTAGCACATCAAATTTAAATCAGGAAAACCAAAATTATTACGTCAATTGATAAAATTATTTGTACTAGTAAACTTCAAGTTTACCATGTCATGTGTTATTTGGTTTAGTAAACTTATGGTTTACTATGTCATTAATTCTATTTTGTACAATAAACTTCTGATTTATCATGACATGTGATTTCATCATGCTCATATTTGTGCAATACAATTTGAAGAATAAAGAGGGTAACATTTCAAATACATATTCCTTACCCGCTATGATTTAGTCATTCAATCATTAATAGCTTCAATATGATAGTCATTTATTTTAGTAAACTTCGGGTTTACTATAACTTGTGTTTCGATCATAACAAATTTGTATATTATAATCTAGAACGAATGACATAATATATAGGCTTTTCAGGAGCCTCTATTTTATTCTCCATAATCACACATATTGTTTGGATACTATTGATGTCATGATCTTCTAGATAAATAGTGTCATGATCTTCTAGATAAATAGTGTCATGATCTTCTAGATAAATAGTTAACTCTTCTGGAGCACTTGATTATTAATTTTTATACAACCAAATATTGCTTAGATACTGCTGGTATCATAAAAGAAGTTATAGTTAGACACTGCTGGTATCATGAAGTAAATAGTAATCAAATTGACATTTAAAGACAATACAATTTATAAATGATGAAAATTAAGTTCTAAACTTTAGTATTTTATACATCTTATTCAGGGGAGAATATCATTAACATTCGAATATTTATCATCAAAGATGCTACAGTAACCATAATATATCAATATGGTTATAATAGATAGTATTCTACACAGTTTGTATCATTTTGCCTTAGAATGATACATAATCAAATTATCTCTGATGATTTGACATACGATAAATATGTACAACAATGACCTTTATATACAAAATAACATACATATGATCAGATTTCTTAATTAATTACCAACTGCATATATTCAATTTTTAGAATGTCACTTTCACCTTCATATGCCATGATATCAAATTATTAAAAGGGTATTAGAACTTCATAGTATTTCAATAATAACACATTTAAGCATGTGTATGATTTGATTTAGATGAAAAATATAAAGAATAAAAATAATAGTACAGTGAAGCAAGATATATAACAGCGATTAAGAAAGAAAAGAAATATGCTAACATACTGAATCACAAAATAAAGAGAGTTTACACATGATAATTCGAAGAGTCATTTTGGCCATAAAAACATCATCTGTCCTAAGAAAGATTTTATCATTTCAATTAGTATAACTCTTCTCAATTCTCATATGGAATATATTTGATACCCATGTATATGTTGATTTTATTCTTAAAACGTGAACATTTTTATCACTTCGAGAGTAAAGTTCAAAGTTTTACTAATGCGAGAGTAAATTTAAGAGTTCTACTACTTCAGGAGTAAATTTCAGAGACCAACTGCTTCAGGAATAAATTTTGAATTTAGTACTTCATGAGTAAATTTCAAATTTACTACTTCAAGAGTAAAAATTAAAGTTTCTACTACTTCGAGAGTAGAGTTCAATGTTCTACTACTTCGGAAGTGAAGTTCAAAGATTTACCACTTCAAGAGTAAATTCAAAGTTTTACTACTTTCAAAATTTTACTACTTCCGGAGTGGAGTTTAAAATTTACTACTTCGGGAGAAGATTTCTGAGTTTGCTACTTTGGGAGCAAAATTCTAAGTTTGCTACTTCGGGAGCAAAACATAAAATATTTAGAATATTATTTCTCAATTATGTTACCTCTTCTGGAAGTGGATCGTGATATTTTCATAATAAAGAGCACGTCTGTCTTTATAATCTTTACTAATCATCATATTCACTTTAGGGAATGAATCTGTACTTATAACATTTATCAAGAGTTCTCGTTCTTCAGGAATTGAACATATCTCAACGTTCCTTAAACATATCAAGTAATGATAACTTAGAACTTCTTTAAGATTTTGCTACTTCATGAGCAAATCGAAGTATATATATGATGTGAATAATTTTATTTAGCACATCTTCAGTTGTACTCACAACATGCCTATCAAAATATTACCACTTCTAATGATTCATGAAAACATGAATATAAAACCAATTCTGATGGTTGTACAATTATGAACTCTGCTGGAGTTCAAGCGAACCATGAAGTTAGTGCCATAAAAATGGAAATAATTTAGTTACGGCAATTGACAATACATAAATTGATAATATCAAATAAGACTTACATCGTATTAGATGGCCTTTTAGTACTGGATCATTATTAAGAATCCTTCACAAAATATATTAATATCCATATACCCCAAAAGAGATCTTGTTCAAGTAAGTGGAATATTAGATATATATGCAGATGTATTTATGCATAATAAATCAAAGTAGCAAAGGATTAGAGATAAAGAACCTTAACCACGTTCAGATCCTGACTTTTTAGGATTGACCAAAGCACTTGATGTATGTGCTGATTTTTATCTTATTCATTAATTGAAACTATCGTGCATACACAGTGTTTTGATCTTGTAACTAAGAGAATTGGACTCCACTCAATAAATTAGAGACTTGTGCTGATAACGTGTTATGAAATAATAAAACTAGAACGGGAATATTATGAAGAAAGGGAGGAGAGTTGTTTAGTTCTCTTGAGGAATGAAATACAATGAGGGGAACATCTCTATTTATAGGGTCTAAGTACATTGGTCTCAAATTCACAAATCCTAACTTTCCTTGTAGAGATAGATATTCATAATAATAAATAATATTTATAACATATCTGTATTTTTTTTTGTTAATTTTCATTTATGACAATAAATTTAAAGATGAGATCGCTTTTATAATATCATATGAGAGTTAGCCAACATTTTTTAGATATGGATAATTTAAAAAGAAAGATTTTGAAAATACAAACAGATTCATAACTTGCTTTCATCAATGTTGAACAAGATAATTAAGGTAAATACAGTCTAATTGAATTAGTCATTATACCTCTACTTATTGACTTTAAGTTAATCAATTTTCTTTTTTGACAATAAATTCAAGCATCGAAACTTAAATAAGCTAAAATTATTAAGTTATGGATAATCAAAAGGAAAGTGTAAGATGATATTAATCTCCCTTGGGGAGTCTTTTATTAATATCAAAGTATATATAGAGTACAATGTTCATCCCTTATACAATAGGAATCTTAAGCCTATACAAAAGAGGAATCCTAGTCTTACCATAATTATATTTACATAATATATGGAAATATTCTAATTATGGGTAGGGAATAATATTGTCTCTGTTTACACGTTTACACACCCCCTCAGTCGGAGCGGGAGGAGGCCGGACGCTGAGACTGGATCTGAAGTCAAGAAATAACTGTCTGAAAAGTTTTTTGGTAAATATGTCTGCATACTGGGATGATGGAACATATAACACTCTGACATAGCCTAGCGCAACTTTCTCATGAACGAAGTGTAGGTCTATCTCAATATGCTTGGTTCGCTGATGTTGAACCGGATTATGAGAAAGATAGATGACAAAGATGTTATCACAATACACAATAGATGCCTGACGTAAAGGACACTGAAGTTTTAACAGTAAATTTATGAGCCAACAAATCTCAGCTACTACATTTGCAATGCCTCAGCATCACCGACCTTTGGAGCGAGATAGGGTAGTCTGTCGCTTGGCAGACTAAGAAATCAGATTATCCCCCAAGAAAATACAAAAGACGGAGGTGGAGCGTCGCGTGTCCGGACACCCTGCCCAATCTGCATCTGTATATGAAAGCAACATGTTTGGTGCAGAGGGGTATAGGTGCAAACCATAATCAAGAGTGCCCTTAATGTATCGATGATACGCTTAAGAGCAGTGAAATGAGACTCTCTGGGGGCATGCATGAATAAGCACACCTGCTGAACATCATAAGCTATGTCTGGCCTGGTGAAGGTGAGATACTGAAGTGCACCTGCAAGGCTCCTATACAGAGTATGATCATAGACTGGAGAACCATCCATGACATTGAGCTTAGATTTGGAATCAACTGGAGTAGGCACCTCTTTGCAGTTCGTCATCTTAGCCTTGTACACAATCTCTTCTGAATACTTACGCTGACACAAGAACATATGATTGGCAGACCTGGTCACTGATATCCCCAAAACGTAACTCAGTTTCTCCGAATCAGTCATTGCAAATTCGGACTTAAGCAAGACAATAATCTCATTTTTCAATCCGTTAGAGGAGGCAGTAAGAACAATGTTATCCACGTAAAGTAATAAGTAAGAAGTGTTACTACCTCGATGAAAAATGCAAAGTGATGTATCACTCTTGCTGCATACAAACTCAATCTGCAAGATATACCTGGCAAAACGATCATACCACAAACGGGGGGCCTGTTTCAGGCCATATAGTGACTTACAGAGATAGAACACATAGTGAGGAACTGCTGGATGGGAACCCTGATGGCTGATGCATGTAGATTGTCTCTCTCATATCTCCATGTAAGAATACATTATTCACATCAAGCCGATGGATCGGCCAGTGTTTGCCCATGGCAATGCTCAAAACTGTACGGATGGTAGCCGGTTTGACAACCGGCCGGCGTCTCACCACAATCGATTCTCCTCACTGCGATTTGTGTCATTAGCCACAAGTCTTCCCTTATACCTCTCAAGATCTCCACTGTCTCTGAATTTGTGACGAAATAACTATAGACAACGAATCACATCCACCCCCTCAGGTCTATGTACTAGATCTCACGTGTGTTGTTTAGTTAAAGCATTAAATTCTTCAGTCATAGCCGCATTCCAATTAGGGTCTTGTTTGGCCAATATAGGGTTCTTGGAAATTGGTGAAATAGTTTGGGCAAACAAGTTAAATTGGACTTTGGGTATGAAGATCCATGCTTTGCACGAGTTTCCATTTGGTGAGTGGGGATAGTGGGAGGTTCCAATGCAAAGGGATTTATTGGATACAGAGAAGGAGGGACAGATGTCGGAGTAGGCATCGAGGCGCTGGAGGGAACCGTTTGCGGCGTCGTGGCGCCGTGATCAAGTGTCGCGGCGCTGGAGGACCGGCTGCACCTCTCGATATTTTAGGCAGCGTGGCGCCAAAGACCGGCTGCGGCTGCTGACGGTGAACAAGGACCTGTTCGCAGAAGTTATGGCGCTGACCCTTGGGGCCGCGACGCTGACGCTGAAGAAGAACAGTTATGCTCTAGTTGACTCTTAGAATGATTGGAGAGATGGCAGACTCGTCAAGAAAAGAGTAATTCGGTTTTTGGAACTTTTTATGATTCGAAAATAGGAATGTGGTCTCGTCGAATGTGATGTGGCAAGAGATGTGGATCTGACGAGTTGACAAGTCATAGCACTTATAGCCCCTATGGTTCGGCGGGAAGCCTATGTAGACACAAGGAGTGGACCGGGGGGCTAGTTTGTGAGGGGTAATAGAGGCAAGGTTAGGCTATCATAGACAAATGAATATTCGGAGATGATCATAAGAGGGGACTCTATGATAGAGAATTTCGGTAGGGGTCATATTGTGAAGGGTACTAGTTGAGAGACTATTTAGAACGTATTCCGACATTTTAGCAGCATAGACCCAAAAAGATGAAGGTAGGGAGGCATGAATCAAAAGAGTGCGAATCATATTGTTAATGGTGCAGATAATTCTTTCAGCTTTACCGTTTTGTGAGGAAGTGTGGGGGCAGGAGAAGCGAAAGACCATGCCATTATTGGTACAAAACCGGTGAAACATAGAGTTATTGAATTCACGACCATTATCGCACTGAAAAGATTTTATGCCTTTTTCAAACTGTGTTTGAATGAATTTACGAAACTCAAGAAATTTGGCAAACACGTCCGATTTAAATTTGAGAGGATACAACCAGACAAAGTGAGAAAAATCAGCTGGTAAGATAAGATAGTATTTATGACTGAGAGAACTAGCAATAGGTGATGTTCATAAATTGGCATGTATAATATCAAAATGTGCAAAAGTAACACTGATGCGCGAAAAGATGCACACACTTAAACACAAGTGCACGTTATCATGACAAGTAATATAGTCTTAGCAAGACCGAATATCGTCCACAAGGATTATGGTTCAAGTACCAAATATCTATCTTTTGGTATCTATTTGGTAAATTGATATTTGATTTTGTGGTTTATAACTACGAATTATAAAGGCTAATTTAACTAATGAGTTTACTTCAGTTGTGATGAGAATAGGGCTTCCATGTTTCCTCACTATCCGCTTATGTTACTTATTAATGCAATAACTTATGGTCTTCTTCTTTTGGAGAAAGCAGGTTCACTAAATCGTTTTATACTCCCGTTAGGGTTATATAAATACTCAACCCCAGTATTTCACCTTACCTACCTTTCGGTGATAAGGATAACTCTATAGGAGGATTAAGACTAAGAACCTAGTTAACCGTCACGCACAATGCGTAAAATTAGTGTTGTTAAGTCTCTCGTTAACGCTACATAAATAATTGAGGTATTTTCATCCCCAATCCAAGAATGTCTACCCAACTTACAAAGATATTCACAATCCTCCTTTGAGTCGATTAGAAATCATATAGTGATAATTAGTTGTCAATTAACTACCAAGCATTCAATTTAATTATTGGATAGATCTCAACAAGAAGAAGAATAACCATAAGCATGCATTAAATCATAACATAAGTTTCTAGAGATTCAACATGGAAAGCCCTATAGAGGAATTAGTTCCTAGTCATTGACATGACAAGAACTAATTCCATGTTCTTCATAAAACTGAAATAAAAACAAGAAAAGGAAAGAAAATTTACTAAACTATGGTCTCGATCTCAAGCAAGAAAGTCTTGTGTTGTGCGAGAAGGGAACCCTTAAAATCGCCTAGGGTTCTCCTTTTATAGGCCGAAATCGCTCTCTCTTTTCCTTCGTGCTGGCCCGTAATTTCGTCCAAAACCTAATTTTTCCGCCGCCACGTTCGCGTTAGCCGCCGCTGAATTTATGTGTCCTTGGGTGATTTGGCGCTTGCGCCGGATTCTGTTGTATGGCGCGCCGACCGATTATCTGTTGTGCATGGCGCGCCATACCGATTCTCTACTATTGGGCTAGGCTCAATCATCTTCTCTTTTTCTATCTCTGCCTTCTTTTCACTTACTGGCTGAGGTGATGATCGGTGGATTTTATATACACCTTTTGAGTCTGTTTTAGTTAGTCTTTTGTCCCATTTTGCACATATAAGTGTCGTATTAGGATAGTTTTTCTTTCTATTGAGTCAAAGTGGTTGAAATGGCCAAATGGCGGAAAAGGAGCAAAAAGAGGGCAAAAGAGGAGATGCGAGTGAAAGAGAAAGTGGCGAACGAGTGAAATCAGAACTGCCATGGCCTCACTGTCGAAAGGTAGCGCGGCGCTATTATTCAGAAGCTGCAGAAGATCCAGCACGCGCCTCGAAGACGAAAATGCGCGCGCCTAAACATCAAAGCCACAGGAGTTGCGGCCGCGGCTACTCGAGCAGCGAATATCGGCCGCGCGCCAAAACACCCGGTATTGCAGAACTTTAGCCGCGCGCCGACCAGGCGCGGCGCCGACGCGGAAAAAATTAGGTCTTTTGACGGATTTTTGGGCCAGCACGAAGGAAAAGAAGGAGGCGTTTAAAACTATATAAGGAGAACCTGGCGCTTTTGGGGTTCCCTTTCGCACAACTCAAGATTCTTGGCGTGGAGATTGGACACCATTAGCTTAGTAATTTCTTTTCCTTTCCTTTATTTATTTCGGTTTTGCATGATGAACTTTGAATTAGTTCTTGTCATATTCATGGCTAGGAACTAATTCTCTTATAGGCTTTCTATGTTGAATTTCTTGAACCTTATGTTATAACTTAATGCATGCTTATGGTTATTATTCTTATTGAGAGATATATAAAATAATTGAGTTGAATTCTTGTTAGCTAATTGACAACTAGTTATCACTATATGATTTATAATCAGATTCTTAAAAGGAGGGTTTGTTAATATGCTTTATGTTGGGTAGACGGTCTCGAGTTGGGATGAAAATACCTCAATTAGATTTGTAGCGTTGATGAGAGGCTTAACAACCCTAATTTTGCATTGCGCGTGACGGCCAACTAGGTTTTTGTGCTTAATCCTCCTATAGAGTTACCCTTATCGAAAGTTAGGTAAGGAACAATCTTGGGGTTGAGTGTTTATATAACCTAACGGAGTATAAAACGATTTCAGAAACCCGCTTTCTCCAAAAGAAGAACACCATAAGTAATGCATTAACAAGTAATATAAGCGGATAGTAAGGATGCATGAAGCCCTATTCTCATCACATCCAAGTAATTCTTTATATTTACTTATCTTTTATAATTCTTAGTCATAAACAACCAATCAAATATTAATTCACCAAATAGATACTATAAAATAGATAAGCGATACTTGAACCCTAATCTCGAGGGGCGATATTCGGTCTTATCTAAGACTATACTACTTGATACGATAACGCACTTGCGCTTAAAAGTGTGTGCATAAATCGCGCATCAAGTTTTTAGCGCCATTCGTGATTAGGCAATAGTTCAATATCAAATTATCTATTTTTAATTTCTAATTTGGATTTAATTTTCATTTTTATTATTTATTTTTAGTTTCTACGAAATCGTGGTGCCGTGATTCTTTGTTTGTTTTTGATCTTTCTCAGGATATCAGTTTATGCGAAGGAGAAGAGGAGCTGACACTCTTGTTTCCTTCAATCCGGAAATTGAGAAAGCCCGCAAGCGAATGAGAAAGAATCGAATTGCAACGTTGATAGAAATGGGCGGTGCTCCCAACAATAACAGGATGAGAGAAGGGTTAGGTGAAAATCAACTTAACCCAGGAGATCCTCAGCAAGTGCCAATAGATATGGAGGATAGGGTTCGAATCCAGCCAGAAAGAATTCTGGGAGATTATGTGCTACCAAGAGTGAATGGAGCACAGACTTGCATTAGGCTCCCTACACAGAGCCAACAATTTCGAAATAAAACCGATTCTGGCATGGTGCGACACAAAGGCGCCGAGGATCGCCATCGGAGGATCCACGTATGCACATAGCAAATTTCGAGCTATGTGCCACTTTCGAATATATAACATCACGATGATGCCAGATTGAGGCTCTTTCCTTCTCACTCGTGGATAGAGCAAAAGTATGGTTGAATTTCACCACCGATTCGATATTTACATGGCATGAAATGGCACGAAATTCCTAGCCAAGTTCTTTCCACCTCAGAAAGCAAAGAAAATTAAGAGGGAGTTGAACAACTTCTATCGTGATGGAGAGTCCTTATATGAAGCGTGGGAGAGATTCAAGGATCTACAGAGGAAGTGTCCACACCATTGCATTGAGTTGTGGAACTTGGTTCATATTTTCTACAACGGGCTGAGCAGTACCACCAGAACCATCATAGATGCAGCCGCAGGTGGGGCATTCATGAGGAAAACAGCCCACGACGCCCACGAGTTATTAGAAGATATGGCCACTAACAACCATGTCACTGAAGAGAGGGCAACCAGTGGGAGAAGAACTGTGGGGGTCCATGAAGTAGATGCTATTGCTGCTTTGAACGCACAAGTGGCTCTTCTAGCGAAACAATTGCAGCAACATACTGTGTCAGTGAATGCTGTGCAACTGCCGAAAAACTGTGAGATATGTGGCGGCCCACACACATTTGATAGGTGTCCTTCAATGATCCCAACAACATCCCAATGGAGCAGCAGAGTGTCAAGCAGGTAACTACCAGAGGCAGCGAACAACCCCTACTCAAACACTTATAATCCGGGTGGAGAATCACCCAAACTTCTCGTGGAGAGGAGATCGTACAAGAAAATCGCATTGTACAAGAAACCAATATCGTGGCGCAGACCAATCGATAGGGGCGATGTAACCAGCAGCATTGTAATCATGACTCTTCACTCAAGCCCCCACCAATACCAATGCACTGTGTCAAGAAGAAAACCGGATGAGCTTAAAGCAATGCATGACAAGACTTGCCAACGCCTGACGCAATTTATAACAGAATCTAGATCCTCGCTCGTAAACTTGGAAACACAGTAGACACTAGCAAAGAGTAAACATCAAGCCACGGGGACATTGCCAAGCAATACCGAGGTAAATCCGAGGAGCAAATGTAAGGCGGTCGGTTGAGAAGTGGAAAACAATTGGAGCAACAAATACCAATAATAGTTGAGAGGAAGCGAGTTAGAAAAAGATAAAGGTGAACCTAGCCAGTTGATAGAGAAAACTCAGAGAAGGAGTATCTGAAAAGATTCCTTTCCCAGAGATTACAAAGGAAGGCGGTCGATAAACAATTTTCCAAATTCTTGAGGTATTCAGAAGTTGCACATCAACATACCGTTTATAGAGGCTTTGGAGCAGATGCCATCTTACTTCAAGTTCATGAAAGAAATCTTGGGAAAAAGAGGAACCGGCCGAATATGAGATAGTAGCACTAATGTAAGAGTGTAGTGCTATCTTACAAAAGAAATTGCCACCAAAGCTAAAGGACTCGAAGCTTTACACTACCATGCACAGCAAGGGGTGACTGCAACAGAGCTCATGTGTGATCTAGGGCAAGTATAAATTTGATGCCCTATCGGTTTTCAAAAGATTGAGTTAGGAGAAGCAAACCCACCATCGTGAGTCCGCAACTAGCCGACAGACGGTGGTTCATCCATGAGGAAGATCGAGGATGTGATTGTGAAGTAGGAAAATTTTTCTTTCCCGCAGATTTCCTCATTCGATATGGAAGAAGATGCAGAAATCCCGATCATATTGGGAGGCCATTCCTAGCAACTGCAGAGCCTTGATTGACGTTGAAAGAGGAGAGCTAACGCTAAGAGTGGAGAACGAAGAGATGGTGTTTAAAGTCTTTAAACACGCCATTGAGCCAAGAATCGTAAGTGGGTGTTTTGCAATCAACACCACCAAACCCCATGCGAGCCATTGCAATGCAACCAAAGAGTGATGAGCCCAAGAAAGCAAGCATGGTTTCCGAGATGACACTAAATGAGGTAATTGTCTTAACTCCCTACTACCGATAATGCTAAAAAGAAAAGGAGAAAGGAAACGCCAAATGTGGCGAAATGGATTAGTTGGGGACTTAATCCACCCTGTGGCTAGTAAGTCTAAGGAACTTGCGTCCGCTAAAAGACGTTAAAGACCACTTGTTGGGAGGCAACCTAATGTTTTCAATTATGTTAGTTGAATTTCTCGTTATTTTATTTTAGTTTGCCTAAGAACGATCACCAGATTGATCTTGTTGTTGTGATCGATGTGTACAAGAAATTAAACCGGGGACGAAATAAATCAAGAAAAGCAAGGATTTCAGCAGCGGGTAGCGCCCGCGCGCCAGGAGCAGACGCGGCGCTAAAAGATCCAACAGCTCGGAAGTTTAAGAGCCGCCACGCTGCGAGCAGGCCGCGCAGAATTCGCAAAGTTGGCCGAGTTTAGAGCCGCGCCCTGGGAGAAGGCCGCGGCAAAGTCCCGGGCGAGCGCAGATGTTCAGCCGCGCGCTAAAAGCTAGGCACACGCGCGGGAATCGAGAAATTTAAAACGCCTAAAATCAGATTTTCCCAATTCCAACTTCCAAAACCTAACCTTCCTCTCCAAAACCCACGAAATTCCAGAATTTGCCCACAAAACCTCCACAAATCCAACCCAACCACAACCTAAACTCTTAAATTCCCAAAACCTCAACTATCTCAAACAACAAAGCTCCATTCCATAGCCTCAACCCACCAATTGAAACAAGAACAAGCTTCAGTCTTCATCAAAAGGTAATCCCTATCTTTGTTCTTGAATCCTTTCACCAAGTCATAGGAGGTAGTTGGGAAGAGTATTGTAGTTGGAGTAGTTTGGGCACCAAAAGTTGGTTGTGAAGTTGGAGAAAGGAGTAGAAAAGAAGGTTGTGGGTATTGAGTAGAAAGATTGAAGTTTGGGGGTGTTGTTTTTTTTTTTTTTTTTTTTAGCTGCTAGTTTTTTAGTGTGTAGGAGAAGTTTTGCCACAAAGTTTCCACAAAGTTAAAATCTCCAGAAAAAGTTTTAAACAAGGCCACCAGGAAGAGAAGAGGCTCCACATCCACCCCAACACCCCAATACGATGAAAATAGGTTTGTGAGTTACCAGGCCTACCAAAGATACAAAAGACTTGATACTAGACCCGTAATTCCAGAAAGGGGAATGGATTACCAAAGGGGATCCTATGGGGAGGAAGACGTTTATGAGCCCATCCGGGCTATGATAGAGCTAAGGGGGTGGAAGAGATTTGTCAATCCTAGAAGATAAAACCATGAATACAACAATGCGCGGGAATTTTATGCAAACTTTCCGAGAGACAGAAAGGGGTGCTTTGTAAGGGGAAATTATATGCCCGTGGATCGCAGCAATAAATACAACGCTAAAAACGATTGATGTTGAAGAAAGTAGCGATTGGAACCATTTTAGAACACGGTCTAGAGCAAAGAATAAAGATTGATCGAATAATATCGCATACGATGAGCTACCTGGGCCGCTTTTGAGATCGAAGGAATGGATCTAGAGACCGGCGGTGCCATTAACAAAGCGACCAAGGCTTGGTCAGATTTCGTCGGTTCGCATGATTCCATCTACGACTTCACCAGAGTGCCGTAAGTGATTAAGTTGATTTATGGCATTATGAGGGGGCGGATTATTGATGTGGGAAAAGAGATAGTGCAGATCATCGAAGAAATCAGCAGTTGGTGACAACAGTGGATTGGGACACGCTCACTTATTACCGCCTATGCCACACGAGTGCGATCCCACAACTACCCACGATACTCATGAAAGAAACCAACCGGCCGGTGTCCCATGGGATAGTGCACTCTTTTCCGCACTTAGCCCCCAAAGGCAGACGAGAGCACCACTCAGAAGCAGCAGCAGAACAGAGGCCGCCATGGATGAAAATGAGTCGAAATAGGGCTCACATGAGGGGACCCACCACCGCCAACCACAAGAGCAGAACCTTCAGAGCCCACAATGGGCAATTGTACCAACACTGTAAGGAGATGATGCGGACCTTGCAAACAGAGTACAAGGGCAAGAAACAAGGCAACAAATCGACGAGCCGAGTGCCTTGTTCAACCAATGGTCGATGATTATCCACCGCCACCACCACCATTTTAGCCAAAGTTTGTAAGTGTCGTTTCTTTCATCGTCTTTGAGTCTACACACATCGGGGACAATGTGTGATTTAAGTTTGGGGGTGTGTTTTTGTGTTTTAGTTTTTATTTGTGTGTCATGTTATGTTTTATTTAAATTTTTCTATTTGTTTTATGGTTATTTTGAGTCACAAAATTTTTTCCTTTCTTGAGTCATAATTGTCACAAAGATCATGTATCTCAGTAGTTGCTAGAAACACCTAATGCAGTAAGGTGGAATAATGTAAAGGAATTGAAGCAACTATCTAAACACTTAGGTTAGATATGCCAAAAGCTCACATAATCTGTCTATTTGGAGTTTCTTGCTTAAGTTATGCATGCTAAATGATAAATGCTTATGTGTTATGAGTGCTTGCTATTTGAGGCGAAATAGTTAGGATATGCATGTTAGGGAGATGACTCAGGCATTTCTTTGATAGCCAATTCTTACCATTCTTCTCATCCCGCACTTGAAAAATATCCCTAGTCAGCCCCATTGAGCCTAAATTTGAAACTTCTTCTTTGACACCCCATATTCCCACAAAATTGTGCCATAAGTGAAAATATGAAATTGTGGAGTACATTGTGTTAAAAAGAAGAAACAAAAAGAGTGAACAAGTTTGAGGCACCCTAATGGAAAAGTAAAGAAAGAGGCAAAAGCCTAAGTTTGGGTGCCTATTTGTATAATACACTTCACTCTCCCAAAACAAAAGAGGGAATGATAGAATTGAAGTGAAGGAAAGAATCAAAAGAAAAAGGGAAAATTGAAAAGCCAAAGAGCTTATGGTACGTAAAAATGAGTCTAAATGCATATCTTTACCAACTCCTACCTAAGCCTACATTACAACCCTCAAAGTCCTGAAGATCTCTTTTATGTATATCCAGAATTAGTGGAGAATAGCAAGTAAGCATGCCATAGGAATTTTTGAATTTATATGCATACTTGAGTACACTGACTTCCATTTAAGCATGATAAGTATGAGTTTGCGAAATATCTAGCTCAATGTGTTGAAATTCCATGCTATATGTTCCTGCGTATTATTCTCGCTAACCTTCATGTTTTTCTAGTTAACATCTATGCAAAGAAAAGTGATTAATGACAGGAGTCCTTTATTTTTCATTCTTTTGAGTCTTTTATTGTATTTTTTTCTATCTTTGCTCGAGGCGAGCAAAGGTTAAGTTCAGGGTATTTGATCGGTGGATTTTATATACACCTTTGAGTCTGCTTTTAGTTAGTCTTTTGTCCCATTTTGCACATATAAGTGTCGTATTAGGATAGTTTTTCTTTCTATTGAGTCAAAGTGGTTGAAATGGCCAAATGGCGGAAAAGGAGCACAAGAGGGCAAAAGAGGAGATGCCAGAGTCGAAAGCAGAAAGTGGCGAACGAGGCAAATCTGCACTGGCCATGGCCTCCTGCAATCGGAAGCGGCGCACTATTATTCAGAAGTCGCAGAAGATCCAGTACGCGCCTCGTGAGACTGCAGTGCCGCGCGCTAAACATCCGAAGCCACAGGAGTTGCAGGCCGCGCCTGCATGCAGATATCGAGCCGCGCGCCAAAACACCCGGTATTGCAGAACTTTAGCCGCGGCGCCGACAGCAGGCGCGCGACGCTGAAAAATTAGTCTTTTGACGGATTTTTGGGCCAGCACGAAGGAAAAGAAGGGAGGCGTTTTAAAACTATATAAGGAGAACCCTAGGCAGTTTTTGGGGGTTCCCCTTTCTTGCACAACTCAAGATTCTTGACGTGGAGATTGGACACCATTAGCTTAGTAATTTCTTTTCCCTTTCCTTTATTTATTTCAGTTTTTGCATGATGAACTTTGAATTAGTTCTTGTCATATTCATGGCTAGGAACTAATTCTCTTATAGGGCTTTCTATGTTGAATTTCTTGAACCTTATGTTATAACTTAATGCATGCTTATGGTTATTATTCTTATTGAGAGATCTATCCAATAATTGAGTTGAATTCTTGGTAGCTAATTGACAACTAGTTATCACTATATGATTTCTAATCAGATTCTGAAAAGGAGGGATTGTGAATATGCTGTAAGTTGGGTAGACGGTCTCGAGTTGGGGATGAAAATACCTCAATTAGATTTGTAGCGTTGATGAGAGGCTTAACAACCCTAATTTTGCGCATTGTGCGTGACGGTCAACTAGGTTTTTGTGCTTAATCCTCCTATAGAGTTACCCTTATCAGCGAAAGTTAGGTAAGGAACAATACTGGGGTTGAGTGTTTATATAACCCTAACGGGAGTATAAAACGATTTCGTAAACCTGCTTTCTCCAAAAGAAGAACACCATAAGTAATGCATTAACAAGTAATATAAGCGGATAGTAAGGATGCATAGAAGCCCTATTCTCATCACATCTGAAGTAATTCTTTATATTTACTTATCTTTTATAATTCTTAGTCATAAACAACCAATCAAATATTAATTCACCAAATAGATACTATAAAATAGATAACTGATACTTGAACCCTAATCTCAGAGGACGATATTCGGTCTTATCTAAGACTATACTACTTGATACGATAACGTGCACTTGCGTTTAAAAGTGTGTGCATAAATCGCGCATCAGATCTGCTTCCAATCGTCTTCCACTTTCAACCGCACCGCTCGACATCGCTTCCTCGATTTACCTGTATTGCTTGGCGATGTACCTGCGTCGCTGTTTGCTCGCTTTGCTACCGACCCACTTGTGTTTCCAAGTTCTGAACGAGGATCTAGCTTCGCATGAATCGCGTCGGCGTTGGCGTTGTTACACCGCCACTGCCTCGTTTTTTCTTTGAACCGTGCATTGAATCGCTGAGGTTGTGGGGCTTGAATGAAGGTGCTGATTACGTTCGCTGTTCTGCATCGCCTCGTATTGATTTTGCCGCTCGTATTGATTCCGCCGCTCGGTCTCCTCCATGAGAAATTTGGGTGATTCTCCACTCGGATTATAAGTGTTGGAGTAGGGGTTGTTCTGTTGCCTCGATAATTACCTCTCGCTCGACACTCGCTGCCCATTGGTATATTGTTGGGATCAGCTGAAGGACATCTATCGAATGTATGTGGGCCACCACATATCTCACAGTTTTTAGGCATCTGCACCGCATTCACTGACACTGTATGTTGCTGCAACTGTTTTGCCAAAAGGGTCACTTGGGCATTCAAGGCAGCAATATCATCTATTTCGTGAACTCCCACTGTTCTCCTCCCACTTGTCGACCTCTCTTCTGTGACATGGTTGTTAGTGGTCATATCTTCTAATAACTCATGAGCGTCGTGGGCTGTTTTCCTCATGAATGCTCCACTGCTTCTTGATCTATAATGGTTACGTTGTCTCGCCACCGTTGTAGAAGATGTGGACCAAGTTCCACAACTCAATGCAATGGTGTGGGCACTTTCTCTGTAGATCTTTGAACCTTTCTCAAGCTTCATATAAGGACTCTTCATCTGCTTGGTAGAAGTTGTTCAACTCCCCTCTCAATTTTGCTGCTTTACACGGGGGAAAGAACTTGGTTAGGAATTTATGTGTCAGCTCTTGCCATGTAAAAATCGAATCGGCCGGCAGGGAATTCAACCATACTTTTGCTCTATCCCTGAGTGAGAAGGGAAAGAGCCTCAACTGACGCAAGATCATCGCGAACGCCGTTATATCTGAAAGTTGCACATAGCTCCAAGAAATTAGCTATGTGCATATGTGGATCCTCAGATGGCGCCTCCGAATTGCACTGCAGGTCGTACTCATGCTCGAATCGCCGGTTTATCTCGAAGTTGTTGGCTCTGTGCGGGAGCCTAATGCATGTCTGTGCTCCATTCACTCTTGGCAGCACATAGTCTCCCAAACTTCTTTCTGGCTGGATTTGGACTCTCTCCTACACGTCTATTGGCACTTGCCGAGGCATTCCTGGGTTAGGTTGATTTTCACCTAACCCTTCTCTCATCATGTTATTGTTTTGAGCACCGTCCATCTCTATCAAAGTTGCAATCTGTTGATTCTTTCTGTTCTGCTTACAGGTTTTCTCAATTTCTGGATTGAAGGGAATAAGAGTGTCTGCTCCTCTTCTCCTTCGCATAAACTGATTTCCTGAAATAGATCAAAAACAAACAACCAATCACGGTACCTCGGATTTTTTTTTTTGAAAAAAATAACGTAAAAATTTAAAATTAAAAAAAAAATTAAAAACCAAATTAGTAATTAAAAATAGACAAATTTGATATTGAACTATGCCTAATCCCCGGCAACGGCGCCAAAAACTTGATGCGCGAAAAGATGCACACACTTAAACGCAAGTGCACGTTATCGTGACAAGTAATATAGTCTTAGCAAGACCGAATATCGTCCACAAGGATTAGGGTTCAAGTACCAAATATCTATCTTTTGGTATCTATT
The DNA here is from genome assembly GCA_029844215.1 of Przewalskia tangutica. NCBI lineage: Eukaryota > Viridiplantae > Streptophyta > Magnoliopsida > Solanales > Solanaceae > Przewalskia > Przewalskia tangutica. Next base: position 15,169,697 of record CM056738.1, read on the forward strand.
TGGTAAATTGATATTTGATTTTGTGGTTTATAACTACGAATTATAAAGGCTAATTTAACTAATGAGTTTACTTCAGTTGTGATGAGAATAGGGCTTCCACGTTTTCTCACTATCCGCTTATGTTACTTATTAATGCAATAACTTATGGTCTTCTTCTTTTGGAGAAAGCAGGTTCACTAAATCGATTTATACTCCCGTTAGGGTTATATAAACACTCAACCCCAGTATTGCACCTTACCTACCTTTCGGTGATAAGGATAACTCTATAGGAGGATTAAGACTAAGAACTTAGTTAACCGTCACGCACAATGCATAAAATTAGGGTTGTTAAGCCTCTCGTTAACGCTACATAAATAATTGAGGTATTTTCATCCCCAATCCAAGAATGTCTACCCAACTTACAGCATATTCACAATCCCCTCCTTTCGGAGTCTGATTAGAAATCATATAGTGATAATTAGTTGTCAATTAACTACCAAGCATTCAATTTAATTATTGGATAGATCTTAACAAGAAGAAGAATAACCATAAGCATGCATTAAATCATAACATAAGTTTCTAGAGATTCAACATGGAAAGCCCTATAGAGGAATTAGTTCCTAGCCATTGACATGACAAGAACTAATTCCATGTTCTTCATAAACCGAAATAAAAACAAGAAAAGGAAAGAAAATTTACTAAACTATGGTCTCCAATCTCCAAGCAAGAAAGTCTTGTGTTGTGCAAGGGGAACCCTTAAAATCTGCCTAGGGTTCTCCTTTTATAGGCGAAACCGCCTCTCTTTTCCTTCAGCCCGCCTGAATTTCGTCCAAAACCTAATTTTTCCGCGTCGTTCGCTAGCGCGCGCACGGAATCTCGTGGTCCTCGGGTGATTTGGCGCCGTGGCCCGATTCTCATTGCTCGTAGCCGCGCGCTTCTTCAGTAGCCTCTCCGGATGTTTAGCGCCGCGCTGCACCTGATGACATGAGGCGCCGCGGCGCTGGGTCTTCTGCAGCCTCTCTAGATAGTGGGCGCCGCCTCGCTTCGATCGCAGGAGGCCGGCACACTGTCCTGGTTTCACTGCTCGCCACTTTCTCTGTTTTTAGCTCTGGAACCTCCTCTTTTGCCCTCTTTTAGCTCCTTTTCCGCCATTTGGCCATTTTAACCACTTTGACTCAAAAGAAAGGAAAACTATCCTAATACGACACTTATTTGTACAAAAAGGGACAAAAGACTAACTAAAACTGACTCAAAAGGTGTATATAAAATACACCGATCAAATACCCCCAAACTTAACCTTTGTTCGCCCTCGAGCAAAGATAGAAAGAAAGAAATAAAGACTCAAAGAAACGAAAAATAAAAGACTCACTGACATTGATCAATTTTGCTGCATTAGTGTTAACTAGAAAAACATGAAGGTTAACAAAATAATATGCAGGAACATATAGCATGAAATTTCAGCACACTAAACACATGAAGCTAGATATTTCGCAAACTCATATTTATCATGCTTAATGGAAGTCAATATACTAAATCATGCATATAAATTCAAAAATCCTATGGCATGCTTACTTGCTATTCTCCACTAATCCTAAATATGCATAAAAGAGATCTTCAGGACTTTAAGGGTTGTAATGTAGGCTTAGGTATAGGTAGGTAAAAATAGGCATTTAGGCTCATTTCGTGTACCATAAGCTCTTTAGCTTTTCTGTATTTCCCTTTTTCATTTTGTTCTTTTCTTCATTTCAATTCTATCTTTCCCCTCTTTTGTTTTGGGAGAGTGAAGTATATACTAATGACAAGCACCCCCAAACTTAGGCTTTTGCCTATTTCTTATTACTTTTTTATTGGGGTGCAACAAGCTCATTCACTCTTTTTGTCTCTTTTTTAACACACAATGTATTCCACTATTTCATATTTTTACTTATGACACAATTTGTGGGAATATAGGGTGTCAAAGAAGAAGTTTCAACGTTTTAGGCTCAATGGGGCTGACTAGGGATATATTTAAAGTCCGGGATAGAAAAAGAATGGTAAGAATTGACTATCAAAGAAATGTCTGAGTCATCTCCCTAACATGCACATCCTAACTATTTCGCCTCAAATAGCAAGCAATCATAACACATAAGTATTTATCATTTAGCATGCATAATTCAATCAAGAAACTCCAAATAGACAGATTATGTGAGTTTTTGGCATGTCTAACCTAAGTGTTTAGAGAGTTGCTTCAATTCCGTTACATTATTCCACCTTACTTCACTAGGTGTTTCTAGCAACTACAGCATACATGATCTTTTGACAGACAATTATGACTCAAAAAGAAAAACATTTGTGACTCAAAAATACATAAAAACAATAAAAAGACTTAAATAAAACATAACAAGACACAAATAAAATGTGTGTAGACTCAAAGACAATAAAAGAAATAAGACACTTACAAACTTCGGCTAAAATGGTGGTGGTGGCGGTGGATAATGCATCGACCATTGGTTGAACAGGGAACTCATCTCGTCATACTGCTGGTGCAACTGTTGTTGCTCCTGCCTCAATTCTTATTGCCCTTGTCGCAACTCATGTTGTCCCTGTCTCAACTCATTTTGTCCTTGTATCATTGTGTCGAAATGTTGCATCATCATTCTCTAGTTCTGGAGCACTTGCTCCATCATAGGCACTGGAGGTTCTGCTTATGTGGTTGGCTGGTGGCTAGGTCCTGCCTCATATTGAGCCCCTATTTCAGGCTCATCTTCGTTCGTTGCGGCCTCTGCTGCTGCTGCTGGTTGTGCTCTTCTTCTGGCTGCTGGGGGGCTTGGGTCTGGGAAAGAGTGCACTATCCCACAGACAAGCGGTTGGTTTCTCGTACGAGTGTCAGTGGGTAGGGTTGGGACCCCATGGAAGGCGCATAGATTGGTGATCAGTGAGCCATGTCCCAATCCACCTGTTGTCACCAACCTGCTGATTTCTTCAATGCTCTGTACTATCTCTTTCCCCACATCAATCGTCATCCCCCTCATAATTCCATATATCGCCTAATCTCATCTTACGCACTCGTGAAGTGCGTGGATGGAATCACGCGCGCCGATTTAAATATAGCCAACCCTTGGTCGCTTGTTCGGGCACCTGCTTAGTGCTCTTGACCCATTTCTTCCAATATCAAAAGCAGCCCCAGGGTAGCTCACGGTGTTTGCAACGGCATTCCAGTCGATGCTTCTAGACCATGTTCGAAAGTGATTCCAATCGCTTCTTTCTTCAACATCAACCGTCTTCAATTTTGCATTGACATTCTCTGCTGTCACAGGCACATAAACTCCCCTTACAAAACATCCCCTTTCCACCTTCTCCGGAAAGTTGGCATAGAATTCACGCATCATTGTTGTGTTCATTGGTGCTATTTTCTCCAGATTTACAAATCTCCTCCACCCCCTTAACTCAATCATTGCCCGAATGGGCTCATAAACATCTTCTTCCCCATATGACTCCCTCTGGTAGTCCATTCCCCTTTCCGGGATTAAAGGTCTGGTATCAAGCTTTTTGTATCTCTGGAAGGCTTGGTAGCTCACAAACCTAGTATCATCGTAATGTGGGGCTGGGTGGATGTGGAGGTTCTTCTCTTCCTGGTGTCTATGGTTAAAACAGTTTCTGAAGCTTACAACTTAGTGGCACAAATGTTTCCTAACACAATCAACAACTAGCAGCTAACACAATACCCCCAAACTTCAACTCTTTTACCCAATACCCACACCCTCCTTTTCTACTCCTTCTCCAAACTTCACAATCAATTTTTCAGCACCCAAACTACTTCACAACTACAATACTCCTTCAAACTACTACCTCCTGTGACTTTAGTAAAGATCTCAAGAACAGAAAAAGATTACCTTTTTATGAGAAGATTCAAGTTGTTCTTGTTTCTAATGGTGGGTTGAGGCTATGGAATGGAGCCTTGTTGGTTGAGATAGCTAAGGGTTTTTAGGAATTTTAAGAGTTTTGGTTGTGGTTGGGTTGGATTTGTGGAGGAATTGTGGGTGGATTTTTGGATTTTCGTGTGTTTTTGGAGAAGAAGGGTTAGGTTTTTGAAATTGGGAAAATCGATTTCAGGCGTTTTTACGGATTCGCCGGCGCGCGACGCCAATGTTCTGCAGACTCCTTCGACTTTACGTCGCGGCCTGATACGAGCGCGGCTAAACTTGGCAAATTTTCTGGAATTGCCGCGGCCTGCTTGGCGCGCGCTAAACTTCAGCACTCTACGATTCTTTGGCGTCGCGACTGCTCTGGCGCATGACCCATTTTTAAATTCGCTTTTCTTGATTTCGCCGCTTTATTGGCACTGTCAATCACAACACAAACGCTACAACCCAAGACCGTGAGACTGTTCTAGATAAAATAAAATAAACTAAAGATAGAAATTAAAATAACATAATTGAAAACATTGGGTTGCCTCCCAATTAACGTTGTCTTTAACGTCTTTTAGTCGGACGCAAGTTCCTTAGTTTAATAAATGTGAGGTGTATTAACCCCACAACAAATCCATTTTTCCACATTGTTCGTTTTCTTTTTCTTCTTCTTCTTCTTAGCATTATCGTGGCGAAGTTTCAGGAACACATACCTCCTTTAGTGGAATTTCGGCAAACCATGCCTGCTTTCTTGGGCTCTTCTCCCTTTGGTTGACTTGTATTGGCTCGCAGGGGGGTTTGATGGTGCTGATTGCAAAGCACCCACTCATGGTTGGTGGCTCAATGACGTGTTTAAAAACTTTAAACACCATTTCTTCATTCTCCACCCTTAATGTTAACTCTCCTCTTTCAACATCAATCAAAGCTCTTCCCGTTGCTAGTAATGGTCTCCCCAATATGATAGGGATTTCCGCATCTTCTTCCATATCAAGAATGAGGAAGTCTGCAAGAAAGAAGAATTTTCCTACTTTCACAATCACGTCCTCAATTTTCCCTCTTGGATGAACCACTGTCCTGTCGGCCAGTTGCAGGCTTACTGTGGTTGGTTTGGCCTCACCCAACTCCAATCTTTTAAATACTGATAAGGGCATCAGATTTATACTTGCCCCTAAATCACACATAGCTCTGTTGCATGTCACCCTGCCCACTGTGCAGGGTAGTGTAAAGCTCCCTGGATCTTTTAGCTTTGGTGGCAACTTTTTCTGCAAGATAGCACTACACTCTTCTGTCAGTGCTACTATTTCGTATTCTGCCAGCTTCTTCTTCATCCCCAAGATTTCCTTCATGAACTTGAAATAGGAAGACATCTGCTCCAAAGCCTCTATAAAAGGTATGTTGATATGCAGCTTCCTGAATGTCTCCAAAAATTTGGAGAATTGTTTATCAACCGCCTTCCGCTGTAATCTCTGGGGAAAAGGGATCTTCTCTGTATACTCCTTCTGCGGAGTTTTCTACTACCGGGCTAGGCTCAATCATCTTCTCTTTTTCTATCTCGCCTTCTTCTCACTTACTTGAGGCGATCGCCAATCGCTTCACTTCTCATCGCATCATCGACCGCTGCTCCGCCAGTTTACCTCTGTATTGCTTGGCGGTGTACCTGCGACTTTGTTTGCTGCTTTGCTACCTGACCCACTTGTGTTTCCAAGTTCTGAACGAGGATCTAGCTTCGCGCGCGAATCGCGTTGGCGCATCTTTGTCGTTTCTTACGGCTACGTCTCGTTTTTCTTCTGAACGGTCATTGAATCGCTGAGGCCGTGGGGCTTGAATGAAGGCTGCTGATTACGGTTCGCTGGTTCTGCATCGCCTCGTATTGATTTTGCTGCCCTCGGTATTGATTCCATGCGCTCGGTCTCTCCATGAGAAATTTGGGTGATTCTCCACCGGATTATAAGTGTTGGAGTAGGGTTGTTCTGTTGCCTCGATAATTACCTCTTGCTGACACTGCCGCTCCATTGGTATATTGTTGGGATCGGTGAAGGACACCTATCGAATGTATGGGCCACCACATATCTCACGCTTTTAGGCATCTGCACCGCATTCACCGACATCGTATGTTCTTGCAATTGTTTTGCCAAAGCGGCCACTTGGGCATTCAAGGCAAGAATAGCATCTATTTCGTGAACTCCCACATTTCTCCTCCCACTTGTCGACCTCTTCGTGACATGGTTGTTAGTGGCCATATCTTCTAATAACTCATGAGCGCGTGGGCTGTTTTCCTCATGAATGCTCCACTGCCGCATCTATAATGGTTCGGTTGTCTTGATCGGCCAGTTGTAGAAGATGTGGACCAAGTTCCACAACTCAATGCAATGGTGTGGGCACTTTCTCTGTAGATCTTTGAACCTTTCTCAAGCTTCATATAAGGACTCTCCATCCGCTTGGTAGAAGTTGTTCAACTCCTCTCGGTTCTTTGCTTTACGGGGAAAGAACTTGGCTAGGAATTTCGTGCGCCTCTTGCCATGTAAAAATCGAATCGGCAGGAATTCAACCATACTTTTGCTCTATCCCCGAGTGAGAAGGGAAAGGGCCTCAACTGACGGCAAGATCATGAACGCCGTTATATCGAAAGTTGCACATAGCTCCAAGAAATTAGCTATGCATATGTGGATCCTCCACGATCCTCCGAATTGCACTGCATGTCGTACCATGCTCGAATCGCCGGTTTATCTCGAAGTTGTTGGCTCCTGTGCAGGAGCCTAATGCATGTATGTGCTCCATTCACTCTTGGCGTACATAGTCTCCCAAACTTCTTTCGCTGGATTTGGACTCTCTCCTCCACGCCTATCGCACTTGTCGAGGCATTCCCGGTTAGGTTGATTTTCACCCAACCCTTCTCTCATCATGTTATTGTTTTGAGCACCGTCCATCTCTATCAAAGTTGCAATCCGTTGATTCTTTCTGTTCTGCTTACAGGTTTTCTCAATTTCTGGATTGAAGGGAATAAGAGTGTCTGCTCCTCTTCTCCTTCGCATAAACTGATTTCCTGAAATAGATCAAAAACAAACAACCAATCACGGTACCTCGAATTTTTTTTTTTTTGAAAAAAAAAACGTAAAAATTTAAAATTAAAAAAGAATTAAAAACCAAATTAGAAATTAAAAATAGACAAATTTGATATTGAACTATGCCTAATCCCCGGCAACGGCGTCAAAAACTTGATGCGCGAAAAGATGCACACACTTAAACGCAAGTGCACGTTATCGTGACAAGTAATATAGTCTTAGCAAGACCGAATATCGTCCACAAGGATTAGAGTTCAAGTACCAAATATCTATCTTTTGGTATCTATTTGGTAAATTGATATTTGATTTTGTGGTTTATAACTACGAATTATAAAGGCTAATTTAACTAATGAGTTTACTTCAGTTGTGATGAGAATAGGGCTTCCACGTTTCCTCACTATCCGCTTATGTTACTTATTAATGCAATAACTTATGGTCTTCTTCTTTTGGAGAAAGCAGGTTCACTAAATCGTTTTATACTCCCGTTAGGGTTATATAAACACTCAACCGATGTGCACATTACCTACCTTTCGGTGATAAGGATAACTCTATAGGAGGATTAAGACTAAGAACCTAGTTAACCGTCACGCACAATGCATAAAATTAGGGTTGTTAAGCCTCTCGTTAACGCTACATAAATAATTGAGGTATTTTCATCCCCAATCCAAGAATGTCTACCCAACTTACAGCATATTCACAATCCCCTCCTTTCGGAGTCTGATTAGAAATCATATAATGATAATTAGTTGTCAATTAACTACCAAGCATTCAATTTAATTATTGGATAGATCTCAACAAGAATAACCATAAGCGTCGTTAAATCATAACATAAGTTTCTAGAGATTCAACATGGAAAGCCTTATAGAGGAATTAGTTCCTAGCCATTGACATGACAAGAACTAATTCCATGTCTTCATAAACCGAAATAAAAACAAGAAAAGGAAAGAAACTTTACTAAACTATGGTCTCCAATCTCCAAGCAAGAAAGCTTTGTGTTGTGCAAGAAGGGGAACCCTTAAAATCTGCCTAGGATTCTCCTTTTATAGGCTGAAAACCGCCTCTCTTTCCTTGTGCTTGGCCTGAATTTCGTCCCAAAACCAGATTTTCAGCGCCGCGCTGGCGCTAGCCGGAACTTCTGTGGTCCTTCGGGTGATTTGGCGCCGCCCGATTCTCATGCTGTTCGCAGGCGGCATTCGCTTCTTCTCAGCCTCTCGGATGTTTAAGCCGCGGCCTGCACTGGCCGACATTTAGCGCGCAGTGCTGGTCTTCGCAGCCTCTCGATAGTGGCGCCGCGCCCGCTTCGACAGCGAGGCCGTGCCGCGTGCGGGTTTCAGCCTCGTTCGCCACTTTCTCTGTTTTTAGCTTTGGAACCTGCTCTTTTGCCCTCTTTTAGCTCCTTTTCCGTCATTTGGCCATTTTAACCACTTTGACTCAAAAGAAAGGAAAACTATCCTAATACGACACTTATTTGTACAAAAAGGGACAAAAGACTAACTAAAACTGACTCAAAAGGTGTATATAAAATACACCGATCAAACACTAGTAGATGATTTAAATAGAAGACGAGTATGTTTGCTTAAAGAACAAGAAACACAATTTTGGGCAAACTTCTCATTACAAGTAATGAAATTATTGCCTCTAAGAAAACTAAAAACTGGAGCTCCTGGATGACCAAGCCTATTATGCCATGTTGAAGAAGAAATGACTGCTAGAGAGACAGGAGAGCTAGAACTAGTTGCGGAGGTGGGAGTGAATGAATATAGATCTCCCGTGCTATTGCATCTCGTAAGAGGTGTCCCCGTATGAACATCCTTCACAGTGAAACCAAAAGGGTCAAAATCAACATAGATAGAATTATTACGAGTGAATTTGCGGATAGAGATTAGATTCTTAATTACATGTGGGGCATATAGAGTATTTTGAAGTGGGAATGGATTATGAGGTGGTGTATATGATGTACCAACACCCTTTACTGGAATGCGGTGACCACTACCAACTGTCATAAATTGAGGATGCTTTAAATCAAACAGTTTGAGAATATTACCTGCAGTCCGAGTGAGGTGAGAAGTGGCTCCGGAGTCCATGTACCAGTTGTTGTCGGTACATTGCATGTTGAGGCTGAGATCTGAAGGCGACCTAACTTCGATGGGTGTCGGGATGAGTCGAAACAGGTTGTGCATGAAGTGGGCCTGCTGCGGGTACTGGACTTGCCGAACGGCTGGAGAAGGGCCCAACACACTGTGATGGGAGAACTGGTGGAAGGGTTGCTGGTACTGAAACGGAGGCGGCACCGCGGCGCTGTATGGATTATGTTGGGGCGCCGCGACACTGAACTGATTCTGCGAATATTGTTGTTGTTGCTACTGATTCTGCTGTCCGCGACCCCTGCCATGACCGCGACCTCCTCTACCGCGGCCCTTGTCACCGCGTCCCTATTGCGGTTGACATTTCTGGCGGCATTGGATCTTGAGGGCGCGTTTCGACAACTAACGCTTTCTGATTGTGCTCATCCTGCTTAGCGCGTCGAGTTTCTTCGAGCAACTATTGCGAGCGAGTTTTGTTAAAACTGGGAAGCGGATCTGCATGTTGAATTATGGCGGCTGATGTATCATAGTCACCTTTGGGGAGACCTGCAATCAATTGCAACACCAATTTAGTGTCCTAGACAGACGTGTCAACGTTGGAGAGTTGATCCGTCAGGAGTTTCAACTGTCTGCAGTACTCAGTCATGGTAGAGAAATTTTCAAGACGTGTATTGTTAAATTGTTCCTCCAAATACACTGCACGAGTGTGCTTGTTATCTTGAAAGATTTCATCCAAGCGGTTCCATAACTCAAGGGCTGTGGCGCCAGATTTCATGATAGTAAGAAGAAGATCTTGAAAAATACTACCATAAATCCACTGTTTGACGCCGGCGTCTAGACGATGCCAAGTAGACTCACCAACCTCCGGAGGGCACGGAATGGTGTAATCGATGTGATCAAGCACGTTATAGAGACATGCATGATTACGAAACAATTCAACCCAAAGAGAATACTGACTGTTTTCTTGATCAAGAAGAATGGGAATAGAGTTCTTGATGTTTGTAACAGTTAGGGCTGGATGAAAAGAGGATGACAACGTGGTGGTGGGATTTGCGGAGGTAGAAGATTCAGAAAGTGTGAAAGATTCAGGGATAGTCATTTAGAGAAGAGAGGAATGAAGAAAAAAACCTAAAATTTGGAGGAGGGTCGCTACGAGTTCCGAGGGGGGGTTCTCGGCGGCGGTAAGAAGAAAAAGTTCTAGGGTTTTAGTTGTTTAGCTCTGATACCATGTAAGATGATATTAATCTTCCTTGGGAAGTCTTTCATTAATATCAAAGTATATATAGAGTACAATGTTGATCCCTTATACAATAGGAATCTTAAGCCTATACAAAAGAGAAATTCTAGTCTTACCATAATTATATATACACAATATATGGTAATATTCTAATTATAGGTAGAGAATAATATTGTCTCTATTTACACGTTTTGTAAACGCGTCTCTATTTCTCACTTTGTTTGGTTGTATCCTCTCAAATTTAAATCGAAAGTGTTTGCCAAATTTCTTGAGTTTCGTAAATTCATTCAAACACAATTTGAAAAAGGCATAAAATCTTTTTCGGTGCGATAATGGTCGTGAATTTAATAACTCTATATTTCACCGGTTTTGTACCAATAATGGCATGGTCTTTCGCTTCTCCTGCCCCCACACCTCCTCACAAAACGGTAAAGCTAAAAGAATCATCCGCACCATTAACAATATGAATCACACTCTTTTGATTCATGCCTCCCTACCTCAATCTTTTTAGATCTATGCTGCTAAAATGTCAGAATACGTTCTAAATATTCTCCCAACTAGCACCCTTCACAATATAACCCCTACCAAAATTCTCTATCATAGAGTCCCCTCTTATGATCATCTCCAAATATTCGATTGTCAATGCTATCCTAACATTGCCTCTACTACCCCTCACAAACTAGCCCCCCGATCCGCTCCTTGTGTCTACCTAGGCATTCCGCCGAACCATAAGGGCTATCTATGATATGACTTGTCCACTCATCAGATCCACATCTCTCGTCATATCACATTCGACGAGACCACATTCCCGTTTTCGAATCTTAAAAAGTTCTAAAAACCAGATTACTCTTTTCTTGACGAGTCTTCCATCTCTCCCATCATCCTAAGTCAACTAGAGCATAACAGTTTTTCTTCAGCGTCAGCATCGCGGCCCCAAGGGTCAGTGCCATAACTTCTGCGAACATGTCTCCGAATCACCATCGACAGTGCCGCGGTCCAGTGCTGAGGCGCCACGATGCCAAAATATCAGAGAGGTTTGTCAGTCCTCCAGCGCCACGGCGCCGTCGATGGTTCCCTCCAGTTCCACGGTGCCTACTCCAGCGTCTGTCCCTCCTTCTCTGTATCCAACAAATCCCTCCGCCTTGGAACCTCCCACTATCCTCACTCACCAAATGGAAACTCGTGCAAAGCATAGAATCTTCAAATCCAAAGTCCAATTTAACTTGTCTATCCAAACCATTTCACCAATTCCCATGAACCCTATATTGGCCAAACAAGACCCTAATTGGAATGCGACTATGACTGAGAAATTTAATACTTTAACTAAACATCACACATGAGATCTAGTACCTAGACCTGAGGGGGTGAATATGTACGTTGTTTGTGGCTATTTCGTCACAAATTCAGAGACAGTGGATATCTTGAGAGGTATAAGGCAAGACTTGTGGCTAATGACACAAATCAGCAGGAGGACATTGATTGTGGTAAGACCTTCAGCCCGATTGTCAAACTGGCTACCATCCGCACAATTTTGAGCATTGACATGGGCAAACACTGACCGATCCATCAGCTTGATATGAAGAATGCATTCTTACATGGGGATCTGAGAGAGACAGTCTACATGCATCAGCCGCAAGGGTTCACTCATCCAGCAGTTCCTCACTATGTGTGTCGTCTCTGTAAGTCACTATATGGCCTGAAACAGGCCCCCCCTTTTGGTATGATCGTTCTGCCAGGTATATCTTGCAGATTGGATTTTTATGCAGTAAGAGTGATACATAACTTTTCATTTTTCATCGAGGTAGTAGCATTGCTTACTTATTACTTTTCGTGGATGACATTGTTCTTACTGCCTCCTCCGACGGGATTGAAAAATGAAATTATTGCCTTGCTTAAGTCCGAATTTGCAATGACTGATTTGGGGAAGCTGAATTACTTTTTGGGGATATCAGTGACCATGTCTGCCAATCATATGTTCTTATGTCAGTGTAAGTATGCAGAAGAGATTGTGCACAGGGCTAAGATGACGAACTGCAAAGAGATTCCTACTCTAGTTGATTCCAAATCTAAGCTCAGTGCCATGGATGGTGCTCCAGTCTCTGATCCTACTCTGTATAGGAGCCTTGCAGGTGCACTTCAGTATCTCACCTTCACCAGGCCAGACATAGCTTATGTTGTTCAACAGGTGTGTTTATTCATGCATGCCCAGAGAGTTTCATTTCACTGCTCTTAAGCGTATCATTCGATACATTAAGGGCACTCTTGATTATGGTTTACACATATACCCCTCTGCACCAAACAGGTTGCTTTCATATACAGATGCAGATTGGGCAGGGTGTCCAGACACGCGACGCTCCACCTCCGGCTTTTGTGTTTTCTTGGGGGATAATCTGATTTCTTGGTCTGTCAAGCGACAAGCTACCCTATCTCGCTCCAGTGTCGAGGCTGAGTACAGAGGCTTTGCAAATGTAGTAGCTGAGATTTATTGGCTCATAAATTTACTGTTAAAACTTCAGTGTCCTTTGCGTCAGACATCTATTGTGTATTGTGATACCATCTCTGCCATCTATCTTTCTCATAATTTGGTTCAACATCAGCGAACCAAGCATATTGAGATAGACCTACACTTCGTTCGTGAGAAAGTTGTGCTAGACCATGTCAGAGTGTTACATATTCCATCATCCTATCAGTATGCAAACATATTTACCAAAAGACTTCTCAAACAGTTATTTCTTTACTTCAGATCCAGTCTCAGCGTCCGGCCTCCTCCCGCTCCGACTGAGGGGGTGTGTAAACGTGTAAATAGAGACAATATTATTCCCTACCCATAATTAGAATATTTCCATATATTGTGTAAATATAATTATGGTAAGACTATGATTCCTATTTTGTATAGGCTTATGATTCCTATTGTATAAAGGATGAACATTGTACTATATATATACTTTGATATTAATGAAAGACTCCCCAAGGAAGATTAATATCATCTTACAGAAAGATTTCGCCAACAAGAATAGATTTGTAACATGCTTCCATCGATTTAAGAGAACTAAGGTAAGTATAGTCTATTTGAATTAACCATTGTTTGTTCTAGTCTATCTTATGTATGTATAGAATATGAGGTATCACTCTTGGAATGCCAAGTGTATCACCACAAAATTCATATTTAAAAATACAAAACAAAAGATAAGAACAACAATAGTAAGAAAAATCTGCAAGGAGTGGATTACTCAGGTTTAAAAATGCAAATAATAATAATAATATTATTATATTAGGAAAAGGTAGATTTAATTTTCATAATTAAATATTGTATATCAGGTATATATATATCTTTTCATTAATGAAAATAATCAAGGGATTATTCTCTTTCATGATATCAGAAGTGTAGGACAAATTTTCCTTCTCCACGGCCTCTTTTCCGCCACCCTAACCCGGAATAGTATTTCCAGCCAACACCTCTCGCTTCGATTTTTTCTCCCAAAATCTTTAATTCTCCTCCTATTCTTCAATTATGTCTACCACAAAGAACATATTTTATCCTGCCCTTGCAGTCTCCAATATCAAAAAAAACATTCCTATTGTTTTTGAGATGGACAACGTCCAATATGCGACGTGAGCAGAACTGTTTAAAATCCATGCTCAGTCTAATAGAGTCCTCCATCACATCGTCCCACCGGCTAAAGGCAAGGAGAATGTGCCTTCTACGAATGATGAAATAGAGTTGTGGTCAACTCTTGATGCTACTATCCTTCAATGGATCTATTTCACCATCTCTACGGACCTCTTACGGATGATTATCGAACCCGACACCACGGCGATGGAAGCTTGAAACTGATGACTTTCAATCGTTCTATGAAAATTATAATCAAAGTCGTAATAATGGGGGTGGCAAAAAGGGTCAAAACTATGATAAAAATCACTGCAGCAGGCGTGGCGACGGTAAGGGTAGTGGTGGCGGTGACAGTGATGGCAGACCGGTAGGTAGTGGTGGCCAGCAGGGGATCGGGCCACTGAACCCGTGGCAGCATGCATGGGCCGCTGGGCAGTGGCCCTAGGCCATGCCATGGGCCAACGAGCAGTATCTCATGACGCCCTGCCTATTTCCCTCAACCAATTAGGCCAGGCCAAATTCTGGCACGCAGCGGCAGAACACAACTAGGTCAGGAAATGTTCACTGGCAACAGGCAGGCCTGTTTGGGCCTCGGCCTTCACTGCTACCGGCCTAGCAGCGGTAGCCCCGACACATACGGATATCGAGGTCCCGATGCATACACTTAGATTAAATCCCTCTGATACAAATTAGTAAATGGACATCAGTGCTACTTCTCACATGACGTCTGCACCAGGTAATCTCTCGTCTTATTTCAATTTGAGCAAAAATTGTGGCATTAATTATTGGTAATGGTCATTCAATTCCAATTCGTGGTTATGGTCACACAAATTTATCTCCTCAAACCCACCTCTCGCCTTGAAAAATTTCATTCATGCCCCTCACTTAATTAAAATTTGATGTATGTTCGCAAATTTACAACTGATAATTGAGTTTCTGTTGACTTTGACCCTTTTGGATTTTTTGTGAAGGATTTTTCGACGGAGATACCTCTAATGAGATGTGATAGTCAAGACGATTTTTATCCCATCACCACCATTAATCAAGCCACATCGTCAACGTGTGTTGTCTTAGCACCTTCCTTATGACAAGTGCGTTTGGGTCATCCGGGGACGTTTGTTATTTCCTCTCTTAAAAATAATAATTTTATTGAGTGTAATAGTACGTGTAGTACTAATGTTTGTCCTTTTTGTCCGCTTGGAAAATATGTTAAATTACCGTTGTTGCTTCTTATTCTAGTACTTTGATGCCATTTGATATTACTCATAGTAATTTATGGACATCTCCCGTTTTGAGCTCTTTGGGTCATCGTGTGTTATTTTTGGATGATTATTCTAATTTTTATGGACTTTTCCGTTGTCTAAAAAGTCTCAAGTATATTCCACGTTTCTATCGTTTAGAACATTCATCAGTACCCAATTTGAACGAAAAATTAAAAACATTCAATGTGATAATGGAAGGAAATTTGATAATGGGCCATTTCGGGAATATTGTAATGCTAATTGCCTATCTTTTAGGTTTTCTTGTCCTCATACGTCCTCACAAAATGAGAAAGCCGAAAGAAAAATTCGTATCATTACTAATATTGCTCGGACTATACTAGCACATGTTTCATTACCACCCTCATTTTGGCATCATGCATTACAAATAGCTATTTACCTCCTTAACATACTCCCTAGAAAAGGATTATCATACAATCTCCACTAAAAATTATTTATCATAAAGATCATTCGTATTCTCATCTTAGGGTGTTTGTGTTATCCTCTCTTCCCATCCATTACAATTAACAAACTTCAAGCTCATTCTACCGCTTGTGTTTTTTTATTATCCGACTAATCATCATAGTTACAAATATTTTGATTTATCCTCGAATAAAATCATAATTAGTCACCATGTTATTTTTTATGAAACCCATTTTCCGTTTGCTAAATTATGTAATCTCGTGTTTAATTCTTATAATTTTTTGGATGATGGGCTATCATTGTATACCATCCACCATTTGACCCAGCATTCTCGTGACCCGGTTCTGTCAGCAGGCCCACTGTCTGTTGGCCCACTAATATTGCCTCCCAATCCAACGTCTTGGCCAGCAGGCCCATTAAATGTCCCTTCCGGTCCAACGTCTCGGCTAGCAGGCCAACTGCCTGTTGGCCCAGTTTCCACACCTTCGCCCGGGCCCTCCTTCACCGGCTCAGAGCGCCAGTCCACCGCTTCATCGCCCAATTTTTCGGGCCATCGATCCAACCTCTGGCCACAGACTCCATCGTCAAGCCACCCGAGATGACCCAACACCATCCCAAGTCCAGCCCACTTCTATTTTGAGTCAAGGCCCCATTACTCATAGCCAACGGGGTATTTTTAAAATAACACAATATTTTAGTCTCAATTCTAATGTCACTAAATCACCACTACTATGTAACTCAGTGTCTGCCCTTTATGACCCGGATTGGAAAATGATCATGGATGATGAATATAATGCTCTTATTGAAAATAAGACGTAGGAGTTGGTACCATGTCCGCCTGGTGTCAATGTTATTCGTTCTATGTGGATTTTTACTTATAAGAAAAAATCTGATGGATGTTTTGAGAGGCATAAGGCCCGTCTTGTGGGTGATGACAAAACTCAACATGTTGACGTGGATTGTGAAGAGACATTTAGTCTGGTGGTAAAACCGGAAACCATTCGCACTGTTCTCAGTTTGGCTCTATCTAAATCATGACCCAATCATCAGATGGATGTGTAAAATATTTCTTAGACGGTGATCTCAAAGAGAAAGTATATATACATCAACCATTGGGTTTCAGGGATCCCGATCATCCTAACCATGTATGTTTGCTGAATAAGTCCTTCTATGGGCTTAAACAGGCCCCTCGGGCTTGATATAAAAGGTTTGCAAATTATGTATCTACAATCGGGTTTTCTCACAACATGTCTAGTCATTCTATGTTCATCTATCATCGTGGTACTTCTCTGGTATACATTCTGTTATATGTGAATGATATTATATTGACTGTTATAAACTATGCAAGTCTATCATGTCTCTCCTCAGTTCCGAATTTGTTATGAAATACTTGGGCTCTTTGCGTTATTTTTTTGGGTATAACTTTAACTCATCATGCATGTGGTCTATTTCTATCCCAAAGAAAGTATATGGCTGATATTATTGAATGAGCTGACATGTCATCCTGTAAATGCTCTCCTACTCCGATGGACACCAAACCGAAGCTGGGTGTTAATTCTAGCACATCTTACGAGAATCCTTCCCACTATCGCAGTCTTGCATGGGCTTTTCAGTATCTTATTTCACGAGGCCCGATATTACTTATGCAGTGCAGCAGATGTGTTTATTTATGCATAATTCGAGTGATGAGCACATACATGCTCTTAAACTCATTGTGTGTTACATACAAGGCACTCTTGATTATGATTTATCCATCCTCCGTATCTACTCTCGTGTCTTATACAGATGTTGATTGGGGTGATGTCCAGAGACCAGTCGTTCGACATATGTTTATTGTATATTTCTTGGTGATAACTTGGTCGGCTAAACGTCATGCTACTTTATCGCGATCCAGTGCGGAGGTCGAGTATCGAGGGGTAGCCAATGTAGTGTCTGAGTTCTGTTGGCTGCATAATCTCTTATTAGAGCTTCACTTTCCTATTTAGAAAGATACATTGATCCACTGTGATAATGTTAGTGCGGTCTATCTCTCTGGGAATCCGGTCCAACATATGTGCACTAAACATATCGAGATGGATATTCACTTTGTTCGCGAAAAGGTAGCTCGTGGACAAGTACGT
The DNA here is from genome assembly GCA_029844215.1 of Przewalskia tangutica. Lineage (NCBI taxonomy): Eukaryota > Viridiplantae > Streptophyta > Magnoliopsida > Solanales > Solanaceae > Przewalskia > Przewalskia tangutica. Next base: position 15,187,358 of record CM056738.1, read on the forward strand.
GTCTTGCATGTCCCTTCATGGTACCAAATTTCTGACATCTTTACTAAGAGTCTTCTCTTAGTTCTGTTTGAAGATTTTAGGGAAAGTCTCAGCGTACGACAACCGTTCGCTATGACTGCTGGGGTGTGAAAGACTACCGTGTATGTCATATGTATATTTTTTACCATAATTAGTAGAGTTCTTGTACATGTATAATTATGATAGTACTCTTGTATTAAGAAAGACTAGTAGTCTTGTATTAGGAAAAAATATATTTAAGTCCAGCCCACATATGAATACAGACCTCTAAGATTTTGGACAGTAACTATGACGGGACAAGACCCCGCCGTACCCCTGAATATACCTAACCATAATGGCAAGCTCCGGAACATTGGAGCCATATCAAAATGCTGAACCGGGATCCTAAGCTCGCGGATCCACAACTGAGTACCTAGACCTGCGGACATTTAACGCAGAAGAAGTCGGTCATGTAACTTCGGACATTATGATTGTTGTATCTTAACTTTAAAACCAAGGATCATATTAGCAAATGCTTATCTTACTTCAATTTAGAAAATATTAAAAAATCTATCATATTAGGAAAAAGGATTTTAATTACAAATAAAGATAGGATAGAAATTTAGCAAAGAAAGTAAAATTCAGATGCTTTGTGGTAACAACTCAATAGTGAATCGAACAAAAAAAAAACATTGTGTCAAATAATAAATGCCAAGAAGAACAAAAGCTCTTGAACACGTAATGGATCTTGAAGTACTAGTCGTATAAAGAAAGAAAATGAAGGTATAAAAATCAGATTCTCGGATCTGTTTTACCCAACTATGCGCAACCCTATTTGTAACTTAAAATTCCAAGACAATGTCCTCGAGTTTAAAAATTCTTTAGAAACTCCATTCAAACTCTACAAATTTTTCATGAAGTTTTAGTAAATCATGCAACATTTACTAGTTCAAAATATGTTTTGGAGTTTCACTTAATTAATATATTCAAACATTATGTTCACTTTTCTAAGTTCAAACTTCATTAATTTTGGAGTTCGAATTTCTACAAATGAAACTCTAGCACACCATTATGAAATTTCACTTGCGTTATGCTAGAATTTGAACTTTCGCCGGTCGATTTACATGAATTATACAACATGGTGAAAGACATTTGAGGGGAAATGTGACTTTAATGATGTCAAAGTTGTCAAAATGTGACTTATATATTGTGATTCGAATTGATTATTTTTCAATATTAAATCGGTCATTTATTTTTCAAATTCTTAAGAACAAATTTAACCATTATAATCATGATTTTTACATTTTCAAAGTATTTTAAAATTTTATGGGGTCATTTGGTGACTGGTCGGAAGCTAAATTATTCATATATTAAATTCTTCGTAAGTAGCACTATGTTTGATCGTATTCTTTGGTTATGTATAAAAAAAATCATACTTAATACAGTGTTTGATTTGTGATTTGAAAACAATTATATAAAATAACTAATACACGAATAATTAAATTATGCATACCTAATTTCTATATTACTACTAATATTTATATAACTCTAATCAGCTACCAAACGATTCCTTCCTAGTAGTTAAGATTAATTTATTTCTTTGCAAATAATGTCAAGAAAATTGGAACTAGGATAAGCATTTGTCGATGCATAGCTCACGCATAACGCGTGTCAATTGGAAAAAGTGTGCAAAAAGGGTAAAGCGTGTAGGTCAAAAAAATTAAAGTAACCGGCTACGGACTGTACCGGTAGTGTAATTTATCCGTAATATGCCGTACGTACAGACATGACGTGCAATAAATTGATGGCTTTTCAATACCTCTCGTATTATTTATCGCTTTTTTATTTCACGCATTACTTTAATAACAAAAGATAGAACAGCAAAATTATTGAACTTCTAAAACAATAAATAATTTGAGACAAGAGATTAGTAAATTAATTTGAAAGATTTAAGGAACCTAAGTGATAATCACCTGTGATTAATCATTAATCTCATGTGAGCTAGACCTACTTGTTAATTAATTATTGGTTTATAATATAAAGTCAACTGCAACAAACTTTTCTATCTCAATTCTTTCTTTACTAAAGTGAATTTTTAATTTTTTTATCTTGTTATTATTGTACTTGTTAAAGCACTTTACAAGTAAAGGGCCCATGAAAAGATGATTTATAGTATAAAATGAAAACAAGGAGGCAAGACTAGATTCAGTGCCCGCGGCTTTTGGATTTGACAAAACTGTTTTTGGAGGTCAAAAACATTTTTGGCCAAAAATTGGAGTGTTTGGTTCAAAATCGAAAAAGTGTTTTTGGCTTCCAAAAGCACTTTTGTCCTCTATTTTTAAAAGCTCAAATTTTCGGCTTTTGGAAGTAGAGGTTATTTTTGCCTAATTTTAAGCCAAAAATACTTTTTTTATTGACAATCAAACACCTAATAATTTTTTTGATTGAAAACTCTACTTTTAAAAGCTCTTTTTAATAAGCTGTACCAAACGGGCCCTCAATGGGCAATCAGCCGAAAAGATGGTACGTGTAGAAATTTTCTTTTCACAAACTAGACATAATTTAGATATTTTGAAGAAAAAAATCATAATATTTTTTACCACTAAAATTCGACAAATCGAAAAAGGTTGGTGTCCAATGAGTACATACAAGTGATAAAGTTGCTTTGACTATATAGTTGTAAGTGTCATTTGATTGATGTTTGGAAGTTATTAACATATTAAAACTAATATGATTAATATGATGTTTGACGATTTCTTATTTGTTTTATGTAAATTTAGCACACCGATTACATTTTAGGATAATTATATCTCATAGCTAACTCTAGGACGTATTAACCTTTAGTAACTATTGTTTAATTAAATTACAAAACATAACTATAATGTGTATTTTAATTACCTATTATAACTATATATATATCTAAAGTAGAATATTTTATTTTTATTATTTTTATCTTGATTGAGAATTTGCTTCTGTTCTCAGCTGTCGTCGGCCACAACGAACTGCCGCCGGAGATCGAGCTCCAACCACCAACCAACAACAACACACCCACTGCTCCCTCCGTTCCTTTCTCCTTCTACTCCATTTGTCATCCGCGCCCCACTACTCCGGCTAGAAGCACCAGCTCCGGTGAATCGGAGTAGCCAACAACCACAAGCGATGATCAACACCACCACAACCATTCCACTGTTTCACATCGACAACACTGCTCCCTCCATTTTCACCTCCTTCACTCTACCACGCCGCCATTCACCATCACTGTCAGCCCTCGTCGAAGACACCGTCTCTGGTGAACCACCACCACAACAACAACACAAAGTCACTGCCTATTCCCTTTTTCCCCTCTCCGTTCACTGTTACACCGCCACAAGATCAGATCTGAAAAAACGGATGCAATAGACTCCGTCATGATGCAAATCTGTTACGCCGCAAAGAAACCGACATCGACACCTCCAAATCTGATAGCAATGGACTTTGTCATGACCCACTGCCCGCCTAAGCTTCAGTTATGATCTTCTACTGCCCGCCGGAGCATTTTATTTAGTGTATTTGTAATTTTTTTGTTTTCAGTATTTGAGTTTATGTGTTAAATTTTTAGATTATATTCAGTAGTTGAGTGTATTTGTTAAATTTTTAGTGTATTTTTTTGTATTCAGTTTTTAGTGATTCTATTACATCTGAATCTATTTTTATTGTATTTATGTTATTTGAATACAATCAAATTTAAAATACAATAAGATGAATAAAATGTTTTTTTTGTATTTATGTTGTTGTAACACAACCGATTTTTAAATATAATAAATTGAATACAATGTAAAAGTAGTTACAAATGAATCCAATTAAGTTGAATACATTTGACGTGAATACAACTGAGCTGAATATTAGGTAAATATTAGACTTAAAATTGTACCTTAATTAGTAGTGTAATATTACCATAATTGTAAAGTTAGTATTCCTATAGAATATAGATTTCTAGGTAGAATAGGAAGAGGATCTTCCTTGTAACTTGTATATATATGTCTTTCATTAATAAGAATAATCAAGGGATTAATTCTTTCATGGTATCAAGAGTCTAGGTTCTCTTTACCCTGCTTCCGCTCCTCAAATTTCTCCTTCTTTTCTCGATTTTATAGCCTTAGCGCCGCAACCCTCTTCTCGGGTTTCTTCCAAAGTCACGACTCTTCTCTCCAGAAAATCCCATCTCCCAAATTCCCTTCTCCGAATCTTGTTGTTTTATTCCCTATGGCTGATAAGAACAATTTTCATCCCGCCCTCACAGTATCTAACATCAAGAGCGTAATCCCTATCGTTCTTGACCTAGAAAACGTTCAATATGGGACGTGGGCAGAATTATTTAAGATTCATGCTTTGACACATAAAGTCCTTCACCACATCATTCCTCCAAGTCCTCCAAAGGAGGGTGATAAGACGTCTACTTATACGACTGTTGTGCCCACTAAAGAAGCAGATCCAGAATTATGGGTCATGCTTGACGCCAAGGTTTTTCAATGGATTTATGCCACTATCTTCTTGAATCTTTTACAGACGATTATGGAACCCAACTCCACAGCTATGGCGGCGTGGGATCGATTGCGAGACATATTCCAAGATAACAATCATTCTCGAATTGTTATCCTTGAGCAGGAATTCTCACAAGTGGCTATGGTGAATTTTCAAAACGTTTATTCTTATTGCAAACGCCTCAAGGACTTGGCAGACCAGCTCAGCAACGTGTGTTCTCCTGTATCTAATAGTCGTCTAGTTCTTCAGATGGTTGCGGGTCTGTCAGAGGCCTATAGCGGTGTTTCTTCAGTTATTCGTCAGAGTAACCCCCTGCCAGGATTTTATCAAGCCCGTTCTATGCTTACTTTGAAGTTTGAAAGAAGCCAGATTGGCTAAGAAAGTAGCGATTGGGGCCAGACCTGTCGTCACTGCTTCCAATTTTTCTCCTTCCAATCCAGCCAATGTGACCCAAAATCACAACAACGGAGGTGGTAAGAAGGGCCAAAATGGAAAGACTAATGGCAAGAATCGTGGCCGCAACACCGGGAGCAACCGTCAACAGCAGCAGCAGTTCTGGAGCCCACACGGCCCCCCTGGACAGTGATAGTGGGTCCCAGCACCTCATAGTGCTGCGGCACCGTATTAAGTGCCGTGACGCCTCAGTTAGCCGATACGTGCGCGCGGCCGTCCCGAGTCGGACTCGGGTTCGCATAAGCGTATGGGCGGCAGCGATCGATATACTTGGTCCGCGCCCCCATCAGGACCACCATGCAGTGGGCCCCACTTAGACAGACATTGAAGCAACGATGCACACGCTTGACTTGACTCAACCAGACCATAATTGGTATATGGACACCGGCGCTACTACTCACATCCGATCAAGGTACTCTCTCGTCTTATTTCAATTTGAGCACTAATCGTGGTATAAATGTTGGTAATGGCAATTCTATTCCAATTAAGGGTTATGGTCATAAAACTGTGTCCCCTCCTCATTCACAACTTGTCCTGAAACATACCCTTTATTCCCCAAAATTGATTAAAAATTTGGTGTATGTCCGTAAATTCACCAATGATAATTGAATTTTTATTAATTTTGATTTATTTGGGTTTTCTGTGAATGATTTCAAGACGGGGAGTCATCTCATGAGGTGTGACAGTAGGAGAGATCTTTCTCCAATCACACCGAGTCTTAGCATCTCGCGTCAAGCTATGCCATCCACTTTTGCAGCTTTTGCTCCTTTTGTGTGACATGCTCGTCTAAGTCATTCGGGGTCGTCTATTTTATCTTCTTTAGATAGACATAAGTTTATTTCTTGTAAGGGTACGCGTAGTACTCCACTTTGTCAATCATGTTCTTTGGGAAAAATTATTAAGTTACCATTTGTAGTTTCGAATTCTAATACTTCAATGCCATTTGATATTATTTATAGTGATTTATGAACATCTCCGGTTCTCGGTTTTATGAGTCATCGTTATTATGTTTTATTCTTAGATGACTATTCTAAATATTTATGGACGCTTTCAATTGCGAAAAAATCTCAGATTTTTCCATTTTCTTAAAATTTAGAGTTTTCATAAGAACGCAATTCGAACGGAAAATAAAAAACATTCAATGTGATAATGACAAAGATTATGACAATGGAGAATTTAGGGAGTTTTGTTCTCAAAATGGAATAAATTTTTATTTTTTGTGTCCTCATACGTCTTCACAAAATGGGAAAGTTGAGTGAAAAATTCGTACCATTAATAATATTGTTTGCACTTTATTGGTTCATTCTTCTGTTCCTCCATTATTTTGACATCATGCGCTACAAATGACTACCGATCTACTAAATATTCTTCCCTCTAAGAGTTTGACATATTCATCCCCTCTCAAAGTGTTATACAATAAGACTTCATCATATTCTCATCTTAGGGTCTTCGGATGCTTATGTATCCACTGTTTTCATCTACTACAATCAACAAACTTCAGACACGTTCTACTCCTTGTGTGTTTTTGGGTTTTTAGTCAAATCACTGTAGTTATAAATGATTTGATTTGTCCTCTAAACGAATCATCATTAGTCATCATGTTCTATTTGATGAATCCCAATTTTCCTTTTCTAAAGTAGAAAAACCCGTGTCTAGTTCTTATGATTTTTTGGATGAGGATGTCTCCCCCTATGTTCTCCGTCATTTTTCAGATTCTTCAGAAAAAACGACGTCAGCGTCGCGGCCCTTAGGGGAGGCACCGCGACGCCTGCCAGCCAGTGCCAAATAGTTTCAATCCCGTCATTAGCACCGCGACCCTCTGTGGGAAGCGCTGCGGCGCCAAAACTTCAGAGAGCTCTGCAGTTCTTCCAGCGCCGCGACTCTTCCGACGGTAATTTCCAACACTTCAGAAAATTCCCAAAATTCCCCCAATCCAGCCCAAAGTCAAGGTCCAATCACTCGCAGTCAACGGGGTATTTTTAAACCAAATAGACATTTTAATTTGAATTATAATATTCTTAAATCTCCCTTACCAATCCTGTGTCTGTCTTAAATGACCCTAATTGGAAAATTGTCATGACCGAGGAATATAATGCTCTTATTGATAATAAGATGTGGGAGTTGGTACTCCGTCCATCTGGTGTTAATATTATTCGGTATATGTTAATTTTTGTTCATAAGGAAAATTCTGATGGTTCATTTGCAAGACATAAGGCTAGACTTGTAGGTGATGGTAAGACTCAGCAGATTAGGGTGGATTGTGGTGATACATTTAGCCCGGTAGTCAATTCGGCTACCATTCGCACTGTGTTCAGCTTGACTCTTTCAAAATCATGGCTCATTCATCAGCTAGATGTGAAGAATGTTTTCCTACATGGTGATCTTCAGTCATCCGACTCCTCATCTATTGAACTCTCGGATTACGCAATGATCGGATCAGAAGAACTCTTTTCAACCGCCCATGATTGAGACAAACGTAAATGAGAAAAAATTCTTTTTCATAGTCTGTGAATTTTCTTCTTGTTGCATCTCGTCGATACGATAGGATAGATAGTGTATATGTATCAGCTTTTGGGGTTTAGGGATACTGGATATCCTAATCATGTATGTCTATTGAAGAAGTCTTTGTATGTGCTTAAGCAGTCTCCACAGGCTTGGTATAAGAGGTTTGCTAATTTTGTTTCGACTATTGATTTTTCTCACAGCAGGTCTGATAATTCATTATTCATCTATCGTCGAGGATCTTTCATGGCTTATATACTATTATATGTTGATGATATTATCTTGACTGCATCTTCTGATGCTTTGCGCAAGTCTATTATGACAATGCTCAGTTTTGAGTTTGCCATGAAGGACTTGAGCCCATTGAGTTACTTTTTGGGGATTGTTCACTTGTCATGCAGGTGGATTGTTCTTGTCACAGAGAAAATATGCAGCATAGATCATTGAGAGGGCTGAGATGTCATCTTGTAAGTCCATTTCCACTCCAGTTGATACTAAACCCAAGTTTAGTGCTGCAGCTGACTCTCCCTATGAGGATCCGACCCGCTATCGTAGTATTGCAGGCGCCCTTCAGTATCTGACGTTCACGCAACCTGATATTACATATGTCGTACAATAGGTGTGTTTGTTTATGCATGATCCCAGAGTTGAACATATGAATGCGCTCAAACGCATTCTTCGGTACATTCAGGGAACACTTGAGTATGATTTGCATATCCTTCGTCGACGTCTACACTAGTCTCATATACAGATGCTGATTGGGGTGGTTGTCCTGACACTAGACGGTCTACGTCTGGATATTGCATGTTTTTAGGTAATAATTGGTCTCATGGTCTGCCAAGCGTCAATCCACGCTTTCACGTTCAAGTGCAGAGGCCGAGTATTGAGGGGTAGCCAATATGGTTTCTGAGTCATGTTGGTTACGAAATATACTATTAGAGCTTCATTGTCCTATTGAGAAGGTTACATTGGTTTATTGTGATAATATAAGTATCATCTGGTAATCCAGTTTAGCATCAGCGCACTAAACACATAGAGATGGATATTCACTTTGTTCGAGAGAAGGTAGATAAAGGACAAGTACGCGTCTGTCATGTCCCTTCACGATATCAAATTGCAGACATCTTTACAAAGGGTCTTCCCTCGGTCCTTTTTGAATATTTTAGAGACAGTCTCAGCGTACGAAGACCGCCTGCTATGACTGAGGGGGTGTGTTAAACAGTGACCCACGGTCACGTTCCAGTCCAGTGGGGCCCTTCCCCTTCCTTGTATATTTGGTAAATATTAGACTTAGAATTGTACCTTAATTAGTAGTGTAATATAAACATAATTGTAAAGTTAGTATTCTTATAGAATAGAGATTTTTAGGTAGAATAGGAAGATGATTTATATGACTTTCATTAATAAGAATAATCAAGAGATTAATTCTTTCAGAAATTACAGCTATGACAAATTTAAAACCTCTGAACTATGGTCAGTTGTGTAAATTTCACTACATTTTAAGGTTCATGCACTATTAATATCTACATAATTCTAACTTAAAAGACTCCTAAATGTCTATTCTATTGGAGCAATTTGGATGATAGACTGAAGACAGCTCCCACTTCTCTTCACTCTCCTCTTCTAATATGAACATTGAGTGATCAAAGTCATTCTGATTTGGCTTAACTCAAAATCGTTTTGCGTGTCTATCGCTTCAAAAGGGTGAAACTCTTTGTCACAATAATTTACAGTTTCACACAATAAACTAATGCAAATGCATTTTTATAAATATTCTAATTAAACTCATAATTTCTCCAAATTTATTCTTTAAAATTTCTCTCTAAAGTAAAATTTCTAAAAACTAAACTAAAAGAAAGTTCAAGCATCAGAAGAGGCATTTGACCTTTATCTCTTGATTTAATTATAACGATGAAAAATGTAAATTGACTGACAACCCAAAAAAAAATACAATTGCCACCTTGATGCATGGGCGGGGACATATTAGGCGAAGGGGTCATGTGCACACCCTTCGTCGGAAAGTTAAAAAATGTAACTATATTAAATGTTAGTTATTATAAATATATATTTAATATTGTTGACATTCTTCGCCAATTCCTATCCACTACTACCTTGATATGAAGAGATTATTTTTATACGTGAGAGTATTATATTAAAGAATAGCTATAATTACTACTATTGTTGATTTATTGGACTAGTGGATCTTTGTAAAGTTATTTGTATTTGAAAATTTTCTAATAGCATGATTGCAAGCATTTATTTATAAAAAGAATATGGAGATATGCGATTTATTAATGCGACGGCTGAATATATTTCGATACCTCATTTATGAACTATAATTTACTTATATGAAAAGATTGTATAAGTGTTGAAAAAAAAATGAATAATTTCACGTTTATAAAAAAATACAAATTTTGAAATTCAAATTACATCAAATAAAATTTTAATTGAAGATGATCTCAGATGATCAAATGATTAAATGATTTTAAACTTGGCCCATAAGTACTCGTACGGAATTGTGCCACTAAGTTGACACGATCGCACTGGATTTCACTTCAATTATTATAAATTCACTCTTTTTCAAATCGTGCAGCATTTGTCTCTTCAAAAGTATCTTTTTTTCTTCTTCTTCTTTCTTTTCCTTTTACCTATAAAATGTCTCGATGGAAAGTGAGTTTTTTGTTCTTACCACTTTATTATGAGTCGTTCTTTTATTGGTTTTTTATGATCAAATACACGATCGATTATCCGAATTGTTGTGTGGTAAGACGTGACGCCCGCATTCATATATTACGCATTAGCGGGGCACTGTAATTTTAAAGAACAAAAAGTAAGGCCCAAATCCATTGGATTAAGGCTGGACGGTTGCTGCTGGGCCGCTGTGTAGTGGGCCTGCCTAGCGAGCTGATAGATGGGCTACCAAGATACTGGGCCTCGGTTTAGCCTACTGAAAGTGCTGTTTTTAGGCCACTAGAGTGTTGTTGGAAGGCGTTGCCCAATTTGAATTGGCCCACTATTGTTGGAATGCTGCCGGAACGCAGCTAGGCTACTGTTGTTGGACCACTGGAGTGCTGCTGGAAGGGTAGGCCCAGTTTGAATTGACCCATTATTGCTGGAATGTTGTTGGACCGCTGGGCCCGTTGTGAACTGTACGTACTGTTGGCCCAATTTCCGCGAGGAGGATTTGTGACGTCGGGAGTTGAGGAAACGGAAGCGGGAGAATCCATAAGGGTTACCGAAAATTTGTGGAAGAATATCGGTTGAAAAGCTGTCGTATATCAACTGTATAATAGTGGTATACCGGGCTACTTATGTGATAAGTGTATTGGGCGGTGTTTACTGCATGTATAATTGATGTATACAAGCTATAAAACAGGGAATATGGGGGCTGAGTACTGCGTATATCACTGTATATCAGCCGTTTACAGATTGGTATATCTGGAGTATACATGTTTGTAGGTAGAGGAGAAGCGGTATATCACTGAGGAGCAGGGTATACAGACTGTATATCATGAATGAGCAGTGGTATACGGAGCGATATACTGTTTTTTATCCGCCGAAAGAGGGAGGCGGAGGGGAGGGGTACATCGACCAAAGTAAGGTTTAGGGTATGGAGGGACGTCTTGACTGGCCAACACTCCGCCCCATACACCATAGTCAGTCTAACCACCACCCTTTAAAACTTGCATTTTTGTTTTGGTGGCACCTTTTTGTCACATAAGAGAACAGTCTCTACGTGTTTCAGATGGCAAAGCGGTGGTTAGACTCGCAACCTCTGTATTGGAAATGGTTGGAAACCCGTCGCCGAATCTACTGTCTCGACAAAACCCGATGCAATAGTTGGGGCTCCTTTGAAGAGAGGGAAGTTTGAAGGCCCATGTTGTGGAAGTAGCAGAGGCTTATGAGGGGAAAAACAGGGGGTGCTCCTATGAGTGCAACCGACATTATAGAGCAGCTTGATGGGATGGAAACTCGGGAATAAGGAATGATGAAAAAGCTACAGCTTGTGGTTAAGCTGGGGCCAGGGTCAGAAGTTCTTCCATCTCCTGAGATAAGATCAGGCAAGAGGTTGGGAAGCCACTTGACTTTATTATAAAAGAAAAGGAGCTGAAAAGCCGCTTGCTTGACTATAAGGAAGGAAAGGCGCGGAAAGAAACTCTCTTCTAGTTTTTGCCTGCCTCTCTGCTTCAACATATTTGAAGCTTTTCCAAGAGAAAAGGAGACAGCGCATGCAAGAGAAAAGAAAGCTGGGCATGTGACCTGGCTTGGGGAGTGCTCTTGCTCTCTCTCTTCTGTGTCAGCGAAGGAAGGATAAGAGTAAGAGCAATCAACCCGTGTCGGAGTGTGGGGCCAACTGCTTTCTTTATCTCGCTTGCCCTTAGTCCTTCTAACGCCTTTCGGTTGGGGTCCGCCACCAACTCTAGCTGAGAAGTTGAGTCACTTTTTTTTTTCTTCAGAAATAGAATAGAATAAAGAATGAGATAGTCTATATCCTGTATCGAATAATCGTTGGGTACCCTGAACGGGCGAGAGATCCTGGAAAAGGGAGTCTTCTGGTTGCGGGATCTCCGGCATAAGCCGTTAGCTAATTAATCAAAAGCTTGTTGCTAAAAAACGTTGCTAGGCTAGCGCGGCTCGCTTCGCTCTTCAAGCTCCGCCCCTCTTACTCAACCTCAACATCTATAAAAAACATGGACTAGGAAGTTGATTGACAGACCGAAGACATTGATGGATAGGTAATATACCTCCTATTGATAGTTTTTTCCACCTGCGCTTTGTGCAGAACTGGTGTTGACACTCTTAAGACTATAAGGAAAGAGAGGAACGAACGCCGCTTGAAGGAGTGTTGACCGCTCTTAAAGGCGTTCCAACCACTTTACTTTTGACTCCTCGCGGAGTATAGCTCACATCCAAACATTTGATTGGGGAACGGGGCAACGCCCATGAAGCTCCGGCGGAAAGGGAAGGCCTGCCAGGCCTCGACTTTTTGTCGTTGAATTACGAAGAAAGAAGAAAATGGCCATACTTTGGGGAGGGGATCTTTGAACTTTGTTTGAGCTCATCTTCCTTCACTCCTCTCTTTCCTTATAGTCTTAAGAGTTCCTTCGCTCCTTTCCCTGCGGTCAAGTTGCTTCGCCTTGAACAAGGGCTATAACACCTTCTTCCCTCTGATATGAGTAATCTTTCATTTTCTTGGGATTTTTGCTACTTTCTTTTTGATAGTATTGGTCTCGTTTAGAGTATCAGTCTAAGGTCCTTTTACGAGAAACTTCCTTTTTAGCTTTCAATTCGCATGTTACAAAAAGTCCAGTTCTCATTTCCACCGCCCCCTCTTAGCCCTTTAACTTTCCTTTTCCCTTTTTCTGCCTTACCTCTTACTGAAGTGAAACATTATCCAGGAACTGGAAGATGGTAGGACTCTCGCCTCGCTTCCTATTCATTTGTGGGTCTGGAACCGAGGGCCTTTTTTTTCAAGAGATGATTTCGAGAATCAACCAACGAAAAAACCCGTAGACCAGGTGACTCACAGCAGAGTACAATACTAAAGGTCCTCGGACTTCCAGCGTGACACACCTAAATTCCCCACAATCAATCCACAAGGCTTCAGGCGACTGGAGCAACCTTTGAAGGCGCTCGGCGGCCGATTGGAAGGCTTTGAACGAATCTGAAAGAAAATGAAACCATTCAGATTTAGACTCCAGATGCAAGCCTCCATTTCATTCACTCTGCCCAATACGATGTGTGACATCGTCATCAATATCTCTATTCCCTTAGATAATAGACCCGATGTACTTGAAGCTTCTTTTTTTCGGAATGACCTGCGTCTCAAGACTCACCTCCACGCGTGTCTCATAGTGTCTCCCATTGCTGAACTTGCACTCCAAGTATTATGTCTTGGTCCTACTCAGCCTGAACCCTTTAGACTCCAGAGTCTGTCTCCAAACCTCCAGCTTAGAATTCACCCCGCTGCGAGTCTCATCAATCAGGACTATGTCGTCTGCGAATAATATACATCATGGCACCTCCCATTGGATTTGTCATGTCAATCCATCCATCACCAAGGCAAATAAGAATGGACTAAGATCAATCACTGGTGCATCCCCATTATCACATGAAAGTGCTCCGAGTCTCCTCCCACTGTTCGTACCCTGGTATTCGCTCCATCATACATATCCTTAATCGCCCTAGTGTACGCCACAGGTACACATTTAGCCTTAAAACATCTCTAAAGAACCTCCCTAGGGAATTTATCGCACGCCTTATAGAGGTCGATGAAAACCATATGTTGTCTCTCTTCCTCTCCCTATAAAACTCCACCAACATCATAATAAGATGAATGACTTTTGTAGTCGAACGCCCTAGCACGAATCCAAACTGGTTCTCAAAAATAGATACACCTCTTCTCACCCTTATCTCCATGACCATTTCCTAAACTTTCATAGTGTGGCTCAGCAACTTGATACCCCTATAGTTATTGCAACTCTGGATATCACCTTTGTTCTTGTATAAAGGAACCATTGTACTTCATCTCCATTCTTCGGGCATTCTCTCCGTCTTAAAAATAGCGTTCAACAACTCAGTCAGCCACTCCAAGTCTGCCTTGCCTGCGCTCTTCCAAAATTCTACTGGGATCTCATCAGGTCCGGTCGCTCGTCCCCCGTGTATCCTGCTAACAGAACCATTTACCTCCTCAATCTTAATGTTTCTACAATACCTAAAATCTCTATAGCTACCAGATTGCTCCAGATCTCCCAACACAATGTCTCTATCTCATTTTTCGTTCAAGAGTTTATGGCAGTAAGATTGCCACCTCTGCCTAATATGTGTGTCCTCCACCAGTACTTTGTCGTCCTCGTGATGCACCTCATATGATCTAAGTCATGGGCCCTCCTCTCCTCCGCCTTGGATAGTCTATAAAACTTCTTATCCCCGTCTCTTTCCTCTAATTCCATGTATAGGCGTTCAAAAGCCATTGTGTTTGCCTCCGTGATCGCTAGCTTTAACTCCTTCCTCACAATCTTATATAGTTCCATATTCATCTATTTTCCACCTCATTATTGCTTTCTACCAATTTTTCATATGCCACTTTCTTCGCATTCACCTTCTCTTAACTTTAACATTCCACCACCAGTTCCCTCGATGCCCACCACGGCTACCTCACGAGACCCCTAACACTTCCCCACTACTCCCCGAAGCCCGTTTGGCCGTCAACCTCTCCCCATCTTCTTTGCACTATACATGGTCTCTCCCATTTCATTCTCAACCTGTCATCATAACCCCCATCTTCTTCTCCATCTTGATCTACAAATCCATCACCAAAAGCTTATGTCGGGTTGTAAGACACTCTTTTGGAATAACCTTGCAGTCTTTACAAAGACCGTTGTCAACCTTCCTAAGGAGAAAAAAGTCTATCTGAGTTTTAGCCACCGAACTAAGGAAATTCACCAAGTACTCCTCATTCTTCAGGAACCTCGAATTGGTTATCACCAACCCAAAAGCTCTAGCGAACTCCAAAAGTGAGACGCCTCCCCCATTCCTGTCCCCGAGGCCAAATCCTCTATGCACGTCGTAGTATCCCCCGAAAGTGACTCGATATGTCCATTGAAATCCCATCCCACAAATAACTTCTCAGTGGGTTGTACTCTTGCCACCACCTCATCCAAATGCTCCCAAAGGTGCCTCTTCTCCTCCTCGGCCAAGCCCGCCTACGACGCGTAAGCACTAATAATGTTCATAGTAGACCCTCCAACTACCAACTTAATCGTTGACTCTCCTAACCTCTACCACCTGGTCCCTTAGCTCGCTTTCTACCAAAATGCCTACCCCCATTCTTATACCCCGACCTACCCGAGAACCATAACTTATACCCGTCCACCTCCTTAGCCTTAGGTCCTACCCATTTGATATCCTTGACACATTCTATATTAATCATTCTCTTCTTAAGAATCTTAACTAGCTCTATGGACTTCCCTGTTAAAGTCCCAATGTTCTAAGACCCTATTCTCAGCCTAGCATCTCCCTTACCCCCTTTAACCTTCGCCCTCATCCCCAACCGAGAACATGACACTAGTCTTCCATCAGTATTCAAAGCCACTAAAGCAGTTATATAGACTACTCAACTATTTACCCTAAAATAAGCAGAAACCAATGCAAAACACACAAATCAATGCGACAAACACAAATTAACAAGAATCAAGGTGCAAGTCTAGCCACTACGAAAAATTAATATAGATAAGGAGAAGACTAGTAACGACAAAAATGTAAAGTAAATATATAATACAACAAAACTGGCAAAATTTAACTACGAAGGTAAGGACAAAGAATGAATACGAGCACCTGGAGGTACCAACTCCATGTGAATCTAACATGCTCGCTGCCAAAAATCAATGTATAGTTGTGTCAATGTATGTCTTCTGTCGGAAAATTCTTATTCACCACCAAAAATTAATGTTCACCGCCGGAAACTTGCGTAACTATGTAAACCTGCCCGAGACCCACTGTAGGGTTTCTATTTTGAGCCTGAGAACCCGAAGAACCTGGTATTCTTCGTCAATGGCGACCGCCGGAGGTGATGGTGGTCTCAGCGGTCATTCGACCATATCCGTCGCGTGTGGTGTGAGCGGTCGCGGCGTCGTGATCGGTGGTCGGTGGTGGTAGTCACCGACGACGAACAACGCCGGCCACCGGTGATGGAGGGCATGTAGAGAAAGAGTAGCAAGGTGGAAGAAAGAGAAAACAGAGGACATCAGTGCTAGGGTAGTGTATCTGGTCGCCGATGGTCGGCGTAGCGTCGACGGTCGATGGTGATGGTGGTGATGTGTCGATGTGGGGTGGGGGTGGGGATGTTACCATTTGTGTCGATGTGTGTGGGGATGTTACCATTGTATGTTAGAGAGAGAGTACATTGAAGTAATTGAATTAAATCAAATGTGATTTCTACATTAAAAGAGAACTATAATTGAGTTGAATTATTAATATTGGAGTGAGATTGATTTGAATTGATTGTAACATACGAATTAATTCATGATTGAGTTTGAAGTTTTTTTGTTTTTCTTTAAATGAAACTTGTCACGAAGTGGAAAGATTGACCAATTCAGTCCCGTGTTGGAATACTCAATCAATTAGTTCACTCGGAGATCCATGAATTTGCAGGTATCATAATCATTTACCTTACTTAAATTATATTAACGTTTTTCATGTGGATCTCTTAAAGTTGATCCAACACATGTAGAACCAATTTTAGAATATTACCTTGGGAAAAGATACTACCTAGTCATTAGAAATTTGTTTGGCACATGTTTGAGTTTAATATTTCCTAGGCACTAGCGTAGCAGCCCATTCACTACAAATAAATCAGTTTTTTTTTACTATAAAAGATCAAAAAGTCACCACTAAAGGTTGCACTACAAAAAAATTAGATTTCTTTTTGTAAAAGATGAAAAAGTCGTCACTAAAGGTCGCCGAAAGATATTCATAATTAGTCTTCAAATAATATCTCAAAACATGAATAATATGTGTATAATTAATAAGTATACATTGTGGTTCGATCCTTTCCCGGATCCCATGTATAGCGAGAGCTTAATTCACCGAGCTATGCTTTTTTTTTAGTAAGTATACATTGATTGAGCCTTCAAAAAATATCTCAAGTATATATTGATTATACATTTATTAAATAAAAAATATACAATAATGATACATTTCTAAACACATACTGTGGGACATATTATATACAACAATGTTTCCACACTTCTACCTTTCATCCCCACCCCCATAGTGTATATCTAAATTATACAATTAATATTTTTGAAATAATATTTTCTTCTTACTTATCAAACATCATAAAATAAATTAAAAATAACTTATTTTCAAAAACAAAATTCCTGAAAAATATTTTTCTTCGACCCAAACACACCCTATATGACTGTTTCTTAAAACTGATTCATCTGGATCAATGTGTCACTCACTATTTTTATTTTACATTACAAACAATCTCAATGTCCCTATCCTTTGGCGGCTAGTCATCAAACTTGCCTTCCTTGGCAAAACTAAAGTTCCTTTCCTCATCTCTCGAAGAAATGGACAATAATGATTTAGACTACATTGAAGTAATTGAATTAAATCAAAATGTGATTTCTGTATTAAAAGAGAACTATAATTGAATTGAATTATTAATATTGGAGTGAGATTGATTTGAATTGATTGTAACATACGCATTAATTCATGATTGAGTTTTTGAGATTTTTTGTTTTTCTTTAAATGAATCTTGTTATGAAGTGGAAAGATTGACCAATTCAGTCCCGTGTTGGAATACTCAATCAAATAGTTCACTCGGAGATCCATGAAGAACCAATTTTAGAATAGGGAAAATGTCATATTTGCCATCTAACTTTTAAAAAAGAGTCATATTTGTCATCCGTTAAAGTATATGGGTCAAATATGCCATTTTCATTAGCAAAGTTATCACATTTGCCCTCCATGGACAGAAATTCCACGTGGACGACACGTGGACATCACATCGAATCCATGTGGAAGATACATGATATGTGAGACCCACATCACCAACCACATTGCTTCTACTCCCACTTCTCCGTATGCCGCTGCTCCGGTGAGAAATAACAGCTCCGATGAACCGGAGCAGCCAACCACCACAACCACAACATCACAACCCCCAAATACTAGATCTTCCACAAAAACCACAACATCACAACATCACAACCACCAATGTTTCACAACCACAGTGACAGTGTTGGGGACGGTGATAGGTTACAGTGATGAGGTTAGTGATGGGGTTGTCGCTGAGTGGTTTCTGGGTTTAGGGTTGGTGTCGGGTCTGGGGGTGGTGACGGTGACTGTGATGGGTTACATTGACTAGGTTGTCGCGGGGTGGTCTTTGAGTTTGGGTGGTCGACGGGAGGACGACAGACATGTGGGGGTGGTCGACGTTGTGGTGGTGGTGGTTGGCAGATCTGCTGTTTACCGGTGGTTGCGAAGCAATAGTGGTTGTGGGGAGTTGTGATGTTGTGGTTATTGTGGCAGATCTGGTGTTCGCCGAAATGTTTGGTCAGAGCTGCGGCTCGTCGACGATGGCGGTGGAGTGGTAGCGGCGATTGTTTGGTCGATGATGGTGATGGTTGGCTGCTCCGGTTCACTGTAGCATCGGTAGACGGAGAAGGGAGAGTAGAAATAGTGGGGGTGGTGATGTGAGTCCCACCTGCCATGTGTCTTTCACATGGATCTGACGTGGTGTACAAGTGGAATTTTCGTCAATGGAGGGAAAATGTGACAACTTTGCTAACAGAAAGGACATATTTGACTCCATACTTTAACGGAGGATAAATATAATACTTTTTCAAAAGTTGGATGGCTAATATGACCCTTTTCCCTTTAGAATATTACATTGGGAAAATATACTACCTAGCAATTAGAAATTTGTTTGGCACATGTTTGAGTTTAATACCGCGATATGGCCTTTCGACCAAAACTATTCCTCGACACTAGTGTAACAGCTCATTCACTGCGTCTCACCACCACCCCCACCCCACCACCACCCACTACTCATAACCACCCCACAACCATGTCACCCCTCCACCACCCCATCCCGCCCCACCCCCTCCACCACCTCCATCACTATCAACACCCCCACATCCACCACCTCACCCTACCCACCCTACCACCCACTATCCCTCACCACCTCCACCACCACTACCACACCACCACCTACTTATTTTCTATTTTATCCTTTACTTAGTTTTACTAATATATAAACTAATTTGTAATGAATAGATAATGATATTTTAGTAAACTTACATGTTATTATACAATATCATACAATCAAACAAAATAATAAAAATTATTAAATCACAACAAATGATACAATCTATCTAAATATTGTATTCGTTAATACAGTATAATACAATATCATATCATACTATACAATATGTTACTGTACATAATGATATCATTATTGGTAACGACCATCCAAACAGAGTGTAAGTAGTAATAAAGAAATGGTCGAAAATACATTTGCCATTGAAAAAACGAAAAAAGAAATTCAAAATATTAGGTGCTAAACCCTGCAGAGTAAAAAAAAATCTGCAAGACAAAGTTTCATATAAATTATAAATTATGCTTATTCGGTCAAAGTTGCATAAAAATTAAGATTATGCCTTGTTCGATCAGTTCTACAGAATAGTTTCTATACAACTTTGGCCGAATATGCATAGTTTATATGAAATTTTACCTTTCATTTTTAGCTCTGGTGGGTTCGAGCCCAGAATCTCTGATTTCGTAGGCCAATGAATAAAGGGTACTTCAGCCCATAAATTTTCATTAAAGGCATGTTTGGAAAGCCTCCTATGTAATTGAAATTAAGTGTATGGATGTAATTACACATTTGACAGACCAAGTAGTCACATGATCAACACGTAATTGAGTAATTTGGAGGGGGTACTTACAATCCAATTCTTCGGGGGGGTTTGAGAATTGGGTGTAATTACTCCATGTAATTACAAGGCTAATTTTTATTTTTTCATAAAAATTCTTTTATTTTTATTTTTCATTTATACATTTTAAATTATTTATATTTTTTTTATTTACATTTTAAATTATTTTTATTTAAAAAAATATTTTTATATTATTATCTTTCATTTTCTTTCTTTTCATTTCCCAACTTTTTCTTCTTGTGATTCCATGTAATTGCTCGTATGTTTTTTTTATTTTCTTCATTTAGCGTAACTATGTTAGTTTTTGAAATTTTTAGTCTGTATTTGCGATTTCAGTTTATTTACTTTAGATTATTTTTTCTCAAGCATTTGAATAGTGTTATGACATTATATGTATTAATATTAATCTTTTTGTCGAACATATATACAATCCATGACGTTCTTACAAAATGTGTGCTTTTAATTTTTATAATTAATTAAATTAAAATATTATTAATTTGAAAATATACTATTACTTTTACAATATTATTTACAAATATGTGATTATTAATTAATATATTTTTAAGAAATAATATGTATCTTAAATACCTAATTTAATATATAATTTATAAAGGTACATTTTTATAAGTATTGATTTTTATTTTAAATTCTGTAACACATGTGCAACCAAATATCATGTTTATAATTATATTATGACAAACAAATAGATGCTCATAATTACTATGCTATATAATTACTAGGCTGTGTAATTATTATTCTAGTAATTACACCAATTTTAATTACGAGGTGACTTTCCAAACAGACCCGAAACGAGAAGTATAGATGAAAAATAAAGACCAGCGATTTGAGAGACAAAAATTAAAGACCAATCTATATGAAGGAAATCAGGGGGGAAAAAGAAGAAAGAAGGGGCTCAGAATTAGAATGTTGCTAAATGCAATTGAAATTTTGGGTCAAATTCAACACCTTTTGTTTGTTTGTGGCAGTTGGGCCATTTACACTTCTACTCCATTTTGTGCTGGTATTTAATTTTTGTCCCTCAAACCTTTATATATTGAGATAATTACAGTAAATGCGAAGTGGGCTTCACCCATCTAGTTTACCTTTTTAGCCCAATTGTCATTTTATTATCGTCTGACTCATTTTAAATCAAAGGTTTAATTCTCATTTCCTTTTTGAACCTTTTCCAAAATAATACAGTACTCATCTTAATTTGCTGTTAACCAAATTGCAAACAGAGATTTTTTTTTCTGATTTTCCGATTCAGTGTTCGGTGAAGATCAGGTCTAACTCGAGACCTCTGGTTAAAAAAGAAGTAACCCCATATGCTGCACTACTTTTTTTTGGTGGTAAATCTCTTCCAACTCTTTAATATGTATAAGAATTACTCATTTACTCCCTATCTAATTTTGTTTTGTAACTATTGACCTACAGATAAAATTATGGTCACTTGTTCAAGTGGGAGTAGAGGCAGGCGTACTCTATCCCGTTTTTTTTTTTTTACAAGTTGTGAATCGAAATACAAGTAATTGCACTGTGTTCCCTTCAAGTGGACTGGTCTTTTAACTTTCAACCTTCAAAAGGGTTGATCTTTAATTTTTATCCTTTAAAATTGAACTCTTTACGTAACTCGTGGATATTATGATGTATAACTAGTGTCCCTATAGTCATAAGTTCAATTTTGAGGAGATTTTTTTTATAGATTAATCCATTTTAAGGACAATTATTAAACACCAGCATAAAATAGGGGAAAAATGCAAATGACTCATATTTGTTAACTTCAATTTTGAGTGACATTAATTTAAGTTTAAAATATTATCACTTTAGGATTCATATTTGATACCGTAGAGTGTAGTGTATGTAATGTTTATATATAGCTATACAAAATAAATATATTATTTATAAAATGTAATTTGGGTTTAATTCGTGTGTTTATACATGATTATACAAATCATATACATTATATATAAAGGGCAGTACGGTGTACTAAACTTTCACTATGTGCGGGGTCCGGGAAAGGACCGGACCACAAGTGTTTATTGTACACAGTCTTACCTTGTCTTTCTGCAAGAGACTGTACAAATACATTATATATATACAGAATATATGTAACATTTATATAGAACAAATACCTTTATCTATACACCGATTATATAATGGGCTACATTGATTGCAAACTAGATGCGTGAGCAGTATATATAAGTTATTTTCCCATATATTTTTACATCATATATTTAACAAGTTATGTCTCGCGTCCTTAAAAAAACTTATGTCCCGTTTGAAGAGTAAAAATTAAAGACCAGCCTATTTGAAGGGCAAAAATTAAATACCATCCCATTTGAAGGGAAAATCGTGCAATTTATTCTCTTACAAATTTGAATTATTTTCCGAAAATCTCAAGCTGCAAAACTCTCCAATTAACACTATATTATACTTCACCATATGTAACGTTAAATACAAATGATAAAGATGATCCATTATCTTTGGTAGTAGATTAGAAATATCCCTTAAGCATCAATTGAGCAACTTCAGAGTGTGTTTGGATTAGCAGTGGACATAATTGATTTTGACAGAAGTGATTTATGTTTGGATGCAACAATGTAAAAGTGATTCTTATAATTAATTTATGTTTGGATAATTTTGATCAAAATTGCTTTTGAATGTAGAATTACCAAAATTGACATACATATAAATAAAAATATACATATAAATAGATGGAAGTATGTAAATAAAAATTACAAATAGATAACAGAATTTAAAGTGCAATATAGTACTTAAATATTAGTAGAATATTATTACAATACTAATTTAAAATACAAATAGTATTTAAATATTATTACAATACTAATTTTGCATGTACTCTATAATGTATTAAAAAGTACCTTGGAATCGGTTTTCAGTTAAAATTGTAGAGCACATTTTGCCGCATTTCTTGGGACTAGCTTCATTTAAAATTCATGGACTAGCTTCATTTATATTAACAATACATTATAGAAAAAGGAATAATATTATACTTAATAGTTATTTTAAAAAGTACATTCGAATCGGTTTTCAGTTAAAATTGTAAAACACATTACATTTAAATTAATAATATTCAGAGTATTTGAAAGAAGACAACAGAAAAAGGAGAAGGATAATCCAAATGAGTTGCACTATTCTCATTCCTAAATACGAGAAATGTCCTAAAATTAACAATAGCATACTCAAAACAGAACATGAATAATATATTTGATTTTTTAGTAATTATTTCTAGATATTTAAAGAGGGTAATGAAAGTTGTATATTTGAATGTTTTTTAGTAATTATTTCTATATATTTAAAGAGGATAATGAAAGTTGTATATTTTGATTTTTTTTATTAATTATTTCTAGATATTTAAAGAGAGTAATGAAAGTGAATAGAGTTGTTGATGAAAATTAAAGAGGGTAATAAATGAAAGGGTAAAATTCAAATTGTAATTAATGACAAAATTGATTCTGGTCAGCCAAACATAACAATTTTTTGATTTTCACAAAAGTAGGTACCCATAATTAATTCTGGGTACCCAAAAGCTAATACAAACATGCACTCAGTCTTTTAAATTTATCAAAAGTGAGCAGTTTTAATCTATATCAAATATTTATCAAATTCTGATCGTTAAATTTAACTGAAATGGTAAGAAAATAAAACTCATAGAAATCCATTCATTAATTTAAATAGAGCACACATATAGATATGCAAACAATATACCGAAAATAACTCTTATCTCCACATCTGTCTAATATAGTTTGTTTCTTAGAAACAACCTATAACAAAAGCAAACAGGTAAATCACATAGTAAAATTGCCATTAAAAAATTACATATTCAATCATACTTTTTATAATTTTCTAACAATCTCTTGAGGATCTTCTATTGGAATTGAAAGTTGTTGGTCAAATTGTTCGACGTCGCTTCCTGCTCCCTCGGATAAGATTTCGTTTTAGTTGTAGTCGTCTTCTTTATTGGTCTCTGGTTGACCGTACCTTCTACGCTCATCTCTAATACAATCTCTAAATAAAACTGCAATCTCCAAACTGTCTTTCGTCAATGAGTGTCTCTGCTCTCCTATTTGAAATCTTGCAGCAGAAAAAGAGTTTTCAAAAGCTGTTGATGACGCTTGAATATTCAACATATCTCGGGTCGTCTTTGATAGAGTCGGAAATGTCTTTTGATTCTCTCTCCAGTATTTCAGCAAGTCTTCACGTCCATTTTCATTGGAAATTTATTCGAACGGTACAACACCCTGCAAAACATAAACATCAAACTCGCTAATTTGTGAAGAACTTGAACCACTATACATTTTATTTCGAAGGCCTTGAATACTTGAAGTAGAACCCACATATTTTTATAAGGTTGAAGTGAAGTAGAAGAAAATGGTACAAAAGCTGATTGATTATTTGCACTTTGCTCTTGGTAATACATATACATATTTTTGCATTGTGTTTGTATGCTAGACATAACTTCTTCTTTAGTTAGTTCGTAAGTTGGTTCTTCAGTTGAGTCTGTTGAAAGTATTTCTAAGCATTCATAAATCGTTCCAATAAGGGCATTACAACCGTCTACTTTAATAGTGGGATTTAACACGACACCAATAAAATAAATAGTGGGAATAGGTAAATTTATTTTTTAATTTTACAAATATTTTTGCAATAGCTGGAGCGTAAGTTGGTTGTTTCATATATTTATTAAATAACAAAAATATTAGAGCTATATAAAATAACATAGATGAAATAGTAGGATAATAAATACTAGAAAATTCCTTAGTAGCTAGAATTTTTTTATATAAGAATACAATAAGTTTCAAAAATTTATCTCAATCATCATCTACAAGCATATCCGTTGAATTTTGATTATGGACGTTAAATAATAAAGTTATAGGTCTTCTATACTCGTTAGCAACAAGTAATTATTCATACAAGGAATTCTACCTAGTCACAACTTCTTATGAAAATTTTCTATAAGGTAATCCACAGTCATGACAAGTTTTTTATACTCTTTGCAACAACAACAACAACATACCAAGTGAAATCCTACAACGTGGGGTCTGGGGAGGGTAGAATGTACTACCTTACCTTTACCTTGATAGGTAGAACGACCGTTTCCGGGAGACCCTCGGCTCAAGACTTTTTTATACTCTTTGCGTCTTTGTATTTTATTACCTTTAAAAATAAAGTTGATAGCAAATTGTACTTTATGAAGGATGTTTTTAAAAAGTTTTAGGTCATCCTTTACAATTAAGTTATAAATATGACATGCACATCTAACATGAAAAATATGGGAAAAAGATGGAATAAATCGAGTTTTTAAAATGTTTATAGCATAATCAGTAGAAGTAGCATTATCTAATGTAATAGTCATAATTTTATTAGTAATTCCATAATATTCACTAATTTCATGAATATTTTTTGAAATAAAAACTCTAGTGTGTCTTTCATCAATATATCTATATGCTAATATACGTTTTTGCATAGACCAATTGTCATCTATCCAATGACATGTAAATGTTAAATAATCATTACCATTAATACTATGTCTATGTCAGAAGTGATAGTCACTTTGCCATTAAAATGATAGAACACATAACGTAAATATTGTTGATATTCATGCGCAAATTTTAAAACATCTCTTCTAATAGTTGATCTAGGAAAACCGTTAAAAGCAGGATTATACATTTCTCAAATGTAACGAATGAAACCAGGAGATGAAGGAAATGAAAAAGGCAAACCCTCCATATCAACTAATTTTGCTAATTTTTTTCGATCTTTGTGTTTATCATATTTCAGACCTATAACTCCCCCCGTCATTGGGTTAATTCGATAATGTACTTGGTCGGGGACACTATGTGAACCTGACTCATAAGGAATTTGCACACACATATTTTTCAGCCAATTATTGATTATACCTTACTTTGTGAGAGTTTTCTACATGTTTCATTAAACTTCCTGTCCCACCTTGACCTTTTTCAGTTTTAAATTTATAAACTTCGCGGCAAATTTTACAAATAGCTAGTTGATTAGGAATGTATATTTCAAAAAAAATCCAATGTAGGTGATTTTAATATTTGTTGTTTTGTTCCTCTTCTCATACTAGGGGGAATAGGAGGGATTCCAGTCAGTTTCAGCATGAGACTCAATCTGATCCTGAGGTGCAGGTGCACTAGTGAGTGTGTTATCTAAATTATATTCTAATTCATTTTTTTAAATCAAAGTCCGGTTCAGATGCATAATATACCTCATGATCTAATGATATATTAATATTAATATTAACATTAAATATATCAATTTTATATACAAGAGTGAAATTTTTGTAATTAGGATTACTAGAAGATGCACCTTTACCCCTAATACCTTTACCAGAAAAACGTCCACATCGTTCCATTATAATTATGTAAATACATAATTAAAATTAATAAAATTAAGTATGATAATTATAATTAAGTAACAATAATACTTTAAATAAAAGAAGGAACGAAGGTACCAAACGTCGATGTGTAATCGAAGTTGAAAATTGAAACTTTGCTCGATGATCCTCAAGCTAGTAGCCAACTTCACTCTTAATTTTTGAACTTTGATAGAAATTAGCAAATAAAATATAATATTTAGTGTGCAATTTAGGCCTGTAGAGAGAGATTAGAGAGATGGTAGGAAGATTTGTGAGAAAAATAAAGAGGAGAATGAGGTATTTATAGTTGAAAAATAGGATTAATGTGTAAATATACTAACATTGGGTTAAAAATAAATATTAAGGGGGTAGGGGGTAAAATGGCCATTACTAGCCGTTGCCAATGACCAAAATTAAAAGTGGTTGTTTGTGCAATGGTTAATTTCTGCAAAAGGGGCGGGATGGGATGAGACAAGTCGGGGGGCGGGACGATCCCTAGTTCCGTCCCGAGTTTGAACCCCACTACTAACATTTTTATCCCGTATTTTAAAAGAGGGTCGGGGCGGGTAGCGTGACGGACCGGGATCGGGCCGTCCTGGCCCACTGGACACCTTAAATTCTTGACAGTTTTAATGGAATACAAATCAGGAATTAAGGGAGTATCAATAGAATTGATCTAGCTAACAAACTCCCCTAACCCTAGGCACGTTGTAGTTGTTGCTGGCGTGAAAATTGCGGAGTCTGGAAATTAGATAAGTCATGATCCCCCAATATCGAGGTGTTTGACTATCTCTAACTGTCGGTCTACAGACGTCTGAGATGACTATTGGATCTTTATACGAGGCACATGTTTGGAATGAGATCTGATGCGCAAGCGACCCAAAACTCATTTGCATATAATTTCAGCTTTCCAGGCGCAGTAGTATCTAGACCTATATTGTTCGTGCTGATCTGATCCTTTGTCGTCATGTGCGTCTATCTAAATTCTCATCATATTTTGATCAATACAGATAGTCACCATACTTTCTGAATAAGTCTCGAGGCTGTCTTAGGAAGCGAAAGAGTTTTGCACGGGAAAATGACCCTTCACATCACATCGTACTAAGGGAGAAATCATGTGTAGCCATTATCACGATTTAAAATTTGGAATGACGACGCCCTTTCACATCAATGTTAGGGACGCATGGCGGAAGTCGGCTAGATGGATATCAATTGTTTCCCAATAAAATGACGACTCTACGTCTATAAGTAACCTCTTGACACTCAAAAGATAACTGTAAACGTGTATTTAGTGGTACATAATATTCCTACCCATAATTAGAATATTTATGTAAATATAATTATGGTAAGACTAGAGTTCCTCTTGTATATGAGACTAGGATTTCTATTGTAATTGGAATGAACATTGTAACTATATATACTTTGATATTAATGAGAAGACTCCCCAAGGGAGATTAATATAATCTTAGATGGTATCAAGAGCCTAAAACACAAAACCCTAGAATTTTTCTTGTGTACCGCCGCCGACCCCGCTCTCTCGAGTTTCCAGCCACGGCGCTACACCATTTTCTCCCCAAATTTCTTGATTTCTTTTCTTCATTCCTCTCTTCTCTAAATGGATACTCAGGATTCTCCCACTGTTCTTGACTCTTCTACCTCCACAAATCCCACCACCAAGTCGTCACCCTCTTTTCATCCCGCCCTAACTGTTTTCAACATCAAGAACCATATCCCCATCCTTCTTGATCAAGAAAACAGTCAGTATTCTCCTTGGGTTGAACTGTTTCGCAATCATGCATGTCTCTACAACGTGCTTGCTCATATTGATGACACCATTCTGCGCCCTCCGGAGGTTGATGATTCTACTTGGCTTCGTCTAGAAACCGGCGTCAAACAATGGATATATGGTAGTATTTCTCAGGATGTACTCCACAACCCGTGACTTGTGGAATCATTTGGAGGAAATTTTTCAGGACAATAAGCACACTCATGCTGTGTATTTAGAGGAGCAATTTAACAATACACGTCTTGAAAAATTTTCCAATGTGGATCGAGCATCGCAAATGCTTAAAGCTTCCCGACGATCAACTTCGCATTGTTGGCTCGCCTGTTACCGAAAACCAAACTGGTGTTACAGTTGATTGTTGGCCTCCCTAAAGGCGAATATGATACATTGGGTACAATGATTCAACAGGCAGATCCGTTACCCAACTTAACAAAGCTCGTTCGCAGTTGTTGCTCGAAGAGACACGACGTGCTAAGCAGGATGAGCACAATCAGAAGGCGTTAGCTGTCGAAATGCTCCCTCAAGATCCAACGCCGCCAGAAAAATCTCAAACGCAGCAGAGACGCGGTGGAAATGGTGGCAAGGGCTACGGCAGAGGAGGTCGTGGTCGTAGTGCGGTCAGCATAACAACCAAAGAAGAAGAACAACAGAGCCGAAGAATCGATTCAAGACCATGGGCCCCAATAAGACTGGACAACGCCGCGCCACCGCAGCTTTCGATCAAAGAACCCTACAACCAGTTCTTCCACCACCGTGTGTTGGGCCCTTCTCCAGCCCCTCGGCAGGTCCAGTACCCGCAAAGAAGCCCACTTACGCACGATTCAGCCAGCACTCGCCCAAAGATGACACCCATCGAAGTCAGGTCGCTTTCAGCGATCTCAACATGCAACAACCTGACAACAACTGGTACATGGACTCCGGAGCCACTTCTCATCTCACCCGATCTGCAGGTAATATTTCCAAACTTTTTGGTTTAAAGCATCTTCAATTTGTGACAGTTGGTAGTGGCCGCCGCATTCCAGTAAAGGGTTATGGTACATCCTACACATCATCGCCTAATCCATTCCCCTTTCAAAAAACCCTATATGCCCCACATAAAATTAAAAATCTAATCTCTATGCGCAAATTTACTCGTAATAACTCTGTCTCTGTTGATTTTGACCCTTTTTATTTCATTGTGAAGGATCTTCATACGGGGACACCTCTTACGAGATGCAATAGCACGGGGGATCTCTATTCATTCACTCTCACCTCCACTGCCAGATCTAGCTCTCCCGTATCTTTAACGACCATTTCTTCTTCAACATGGCTTAATAGGCTTGGTCATCCAAGAGCCACAATTTTTAATTTTATTAGTGACAATAATTTCATTTCTTGTAATGGGAAGCTTGCCAAAAACTGTGTTTCTTGTTTTTTAGGCAAACATACTCGTCTTCCGTTTAAATCATCTACTAGTGTTACTTTTGCACCATTTGATATTATACATGCCGATTTATGGACATCACCTGTTGCTAGTTCTCTCGGTCATAAATACTATCTTATCCTACTAGATGATTTTTCTCTCTTTGTTTGGTTGTATCCTCTCAAACTTAAATCGGAAGTGTTTGCCAAATTTCTAGAGTTTCGCACATTCATTCAAACACATTTTGAAAAAGGTATAAAATCTTTTCAGTGCGATAATGGTCGTGAATTCAACAATTCTATGTTTCACCGTTTTTGTACTAATAATGGCATTATTTTTCGCTTCTCCTGCACCCACACCTCCCCTCAAAACGGTAAATGTGAAAGAATCATCCACACCATTAACAATATGATTCACACTCTATTGATTCATGCCTCCCTACCTCCGTTCTTCTGGGTCTATGCAACTAAAATGTCAGAATACGTTCTCAATATTCTCCCTACTAGCACCCTTCACAATATGACCCCAACCAAAATCCTATATCATAGAGTCCCCTTTTATGAGCATCTTCAGATATTCGGTTGTCTATGCTATCCTAACCTTGCATCTGCTGCCCCTCACAAACTAGCTCATCTGTTCACTCCATGTGTCCACCTAGGCTTCCCTCCAAACCATAGGGTCTATCTATGTTATGACTTGTCCATTCATCAGATCCACATTTTTCGTCACGTCACATTCGACGAGACCACATTCCCATTTTCGAATCTTTAAAAGTTCCAAAAATAGGATTACTCTTTTCTTGACGAGCTTGCCATCTCTCCCATCATTCTCAGTCAACTAGATCATAGCACTTCCACAAAATCACCTTCTCTGCCTAGTGGTCCTTCTTCAGTGTCAGCGCCGCGATGCCCAAGCTCATGCGAGCAGAATCCTGATTCACCGTCATCAGCGCCGCAATGCCAAAACTTCAAAGAGGTCTGTCAGTCCTCTAGCGCCACAGTGCTGCGACACCTCTAATGGCATCCCCCAGCGCCGCGGCCCTTGATCACGGAGCCGCGATGCCCCGACGGCAGCACCTCCTTCTCCATATCCAACCAATCCCCCAGTCTTGGAGCCTCCCACTGTCTCCACTCAACCAATTGAAACTCGTGCCAACCATGGAATCTTCAAACTCAAAGTCCAATTTAACTTGTTTGTCCAAACCATTTCTCTAATTCCCAAGAACCCTATACTGGCCAAACAAGACCCTAATTGGAATGCGGCTATGTATGAGGAATTCAATGCATATATAAAAAACACACATGAGATCTAGTACCTAGACCTAAGGGGGTGAATGTGATTCGTTTTCTGTGGCTATTTCGTCACAAATTCAGAGATAGTGGAGATCTTGAGAGGTATAAGATACGACTTGTGGCCAATGACACAAATCAGCAGGAGGGCATTTGTTACACCCCGTAATTCAGGTCATGCTTATGAGAACGTACGAAAGGAATTAAGTTTTAAATTTTCGAAAGATAGGTCGACAGAATGTTTCGGACGGATTTTTAGTCAACTTTGGGACAATTTTTGTCCAGTGGAATTAAGAGTTCCTAGGTGTTTCAAAGGCCTAGTACGTAGTTCGTTGAGTCTAGCTCCCAACGCAACCAACCGTTCGTCGATAGGACATCGGAGTAGAAAGTTATGGAAGTGACAAGTTCAGTGCGCTGTTGAGCAGAAAAGGATTTTCGGTCAGGGGCCGCAGGGCCGCGGCGCCGGATGTAGGGCCGCGGCGCCGGATTTTCTGAAAATCGCTGAAGTTGCAGCCACGGAAGCAGGCCGCGACCTAAGGCTTGAAAGTTGGCAGAGGTTTCATTGCCACGCACGGGCCGCGCGTTTTCGCGAACTGGGAAAAATCGTAATCGCTTTTTTAAAAGAGGCCATGGGTGGGTGACAAGTGTCCCCCCCCCATCTGATTTTGTGCATGTCCTATTTATTGACCAAGTCTTGAAGACTTGGTCATTCTTGAAAAACCTTCTTCTCTCTAAAAATCTCTTCATTCTCTCTAAAATTCCTCTTCCTTCTCTCTAGAAATTCAAGAAAAAATCAAAGCCTAGAGAAAATTTCAGAAAAGGTGGCAAGAAGGAAACATGTTGACAAGCTTGTAGGAGGTTTGTGGAGGTGATTGTGGAAAGAAGACAAGTGAAATTTGTTGGACTAATTTGGGTAAGCTCTAAGGTAACAATCCTTTCTCTTTTGCTAGTAAAATTGTGTTGCATGTGTGGAAGAAAGGACTTGTAGTTGTCAATATTGCCTTTAGATATATTGCATGTATGAATTGGATAAGAATTTGGATTAAAAAGGAATCGGATAAGAATTTATGTTGTTATACCTCAAAGTTGCCGAATTGGACCTTGTAGTTGGTACTAGTTTGATATCAATTGTGGGGCGAAATTTTACACGTCTAGTAGGCGTGTAATCCCCTATTTGTTAACTGCATTGTTGAGCCTTAAAGGTGGCGTGTTTGGTTATTGAATTCGGCCTTGAAAAAGGTGGCAAAGTATGTAGAAACAAAGGAAGTGCTGTCCAATTTTCCGTAGGAATAAGGGACTTTTCAATTAGAATGTTCTACGTTGAAGATAGAGGCTAATGGACGTATTATGGTCATTATAGGTTGACATACTACGCGTGGTATATTGGACTTGCGAGTGGATTGACCCGAAGAGGTATGTGGAACTTTCCTATCTCTTGAGCATGAATAGTTGCACTTATATAGTACGGTAGACGTACAAGACTTTGATATCCCTTACTTGTTTTAAGGATGACCAAGTGTGGTGAGTAAGGGGATTAACTCACTTCTTTAAAAAGTATTAAGGACGTCTTAAGTTTTCAAAGTTAAGGGACTTGAAGTGTTTTAAGTATATGATACTTGTTTCGTTTTAAAAGTATAAGTCCCTTGGATATAGGGAAATGTATTTGACTAATGTATAAAGTTAATATAACGACTTTATGGGAAGTTGGTTATATTAGCTTTATGGAAGGTTAATAAAGAAAGATTTACTCTAAGTAAAATAAGTACGGATAAATAATTTGAATTTGTGAAAGACAAATTGATTTTAAGGCATTAATTGCCTAAGGTTTTAAAAGAAATGAAGTCACTTGATTTAGAAGCCTATTATATTTTTAAAAGGAAATGTGACTTGTCTTGAAAAGTAGTCGTAACTTGATACTACGGTTATTAGTATCTTGGAAGTTTTGTATAAAAAAGAGTCATTCTTAAAAGGTTAGAGGTACGTGGTACTTGGGTTGAATTCCCGGATTTTCTCTTAAATGACATGTTAGTGCCTTAAGTAAACTAAAATGAGAGGTTATATTAATAATGTTAATAAGAAGTTAGGGGATTTTCTTAACTTGCTTATGTTATGATGTAAGCGCTTATGTTATGTATGATAATAGGTTGTGCTAGGTTATGTATTATTATTACGGGGTAGACCCCGGGTTACTACTTATTCCATGGATTTGCTACCCATGATGCGAGTGCGGCGTTTGTACTCATGCGGGCCCACCGGGTCCATGCGGGTGAAATAGTTCCATGCGGGTGAAATAGTCCCATGCGAGGCGGATGACCTCATGCGGGTCCACAGGACCTATGCGGGTGAAATAGTCCCAGGAGTAGGATTGCTTAATGATACTACGGGCGAGGGACCCTGTTTTGATCATGAGCCTCCTATTTTTATGCAGTAAAGTTTATACTTGTTACTCTCATTGTTAGTAAGGCACAGTGCATTGTAATTTGATTATCATATATAACTCCAGTTTTATTTAGACTTATGATATTATTACAGTATTTTCTAGTTTTACATACTTGGTACATATCAGGTCTCGACCCCCTTCCTCGAGTGCGTTCACGCCGCAGTAGCAGGTGGTGGATCCTCATTCTTAGGATCTTTGATCAGGTGTCAGAAGCTCTATTTCTCCGGAGGCTTGACTTTTGGTACGGTTCTCCCTGATGTTGTAGATATTATGTACATTCAGGGGTATGACGGGGCCCTGTCCCGTCATAGTTGTTACAAACTCTGCAGAGCTCGTAGTCTGTTATAAATTGGGTTGTTAAGGATGTAACTGTTCAGTTTTTGGCTATAGTTATATTTACGGAAAGGTAGCCATTTTGGGTTAGCTTGTTTCATATTTTATATGGTTTCTTGTTTATGAGCTTACTTCCGCTGGTTTTCTCTGATGTTGTATCACAAGGGTGCCCGGAGTAAGGCACCAGTCGCGGGTCCAAGGTCGGGTCGTGACAACATTGATTGTGGTGAAACCTTCAGCCCTGTTGTCAAACCGGCTACCATTCGCACAGTTTTGAGTATTGCCATGGGCAAACACTGGTCGATCCATCAGCTTGATGTGAAGAATGCATTCTTACATGGGGATCTGAGAGAGACAATCTACATGCATCAGCCTCCAGGGTTCACCCATCCAGCAGTTCCTCACTATGTGTGTCATCTCCGTAAGTCAGTATATGGCTTGAAACAGGCCCCCCGTTCGTGGTATGATCGCTTTGCCAGGTATATCTTGCAGATTGGGTTTGTATGCAGCAAGAGTGATACATCACTCTTCATTTTTTATCGAGGTAGTAGCACATCTTACTTATTACTTTACGTGGATGATATTGTTCTTACTGCCTCCTCCGACGGGTTGAAAAATGAGATTATTGCCTTGCTTAAGTCTGAATTTGCAATGACTGATTTGGGGAAGTTGAGTTATTTTTTGGGGATATCAGTGACCAGGTCTTCCAACCACATGTTCTTATGTCAGCGTAAGTATGCAGATGAGATCGTGTACAGGGCTAAAATGGCGAATTTCAAAGTTTTACCTACTCCAGTTGATTCAAATCTAAGCTCAGTGCTTTGGATGATGCTCTAGTCTCCGACCTTACTCTGTATAGGAGCCTTGCAGGTGCACTTCAGTTTCTCACATTTACAAGGCCAGACATTGCTTATGCTGTTCCGCAGGTATGCCTATTCATGCATGCCCCCAGAGAGTCTCATTTCACTGCTCTTAAGCGTATCATCCGATACATTAAGGGTACACTTGATTATGGTTTACACCTATACCCCCTCTGCACCAAACATGTTACTCTCTTATACGGATGCAGATTGGGCAGGGTGTCCGGACACGCGACGCTCCACCTCCGGCTTTTGTGTATTTTTAGGGGATAATCTGATTTCTTGGTCTACCAAGCGGCATGCTACCCTATCTCGTTCCAGTACCGAGGTTGAGTATAGAGGCTTTGCAAATGTGGTAGCTGAGATTTGTTGGCTCAGAAATTTACTGTTAGAACTTCCATGTCCTTTGCATCAGACATCTATTATGTACTGTGATAACATCTCTATTATCTATCTTTCTCATAATCCGGTTCAACATCAGCGAACCAAGCACATTTAGATAGACCTACACTTCGTTCGTGAGAAAGTTGAGCCAGGCCATGTCAGAGTGTTACATGTTCCATCATCCTATCAGTATGCATACATATTTACCAAATGACTTCCCAGACAGTTGTTTCTTGACTTCAGATCCAGTCTCAGCGTCCGACCTCCTCCCGCTCCTACTGAGGGGGTGTGTAAACGTGTATTTAGTGGTACATAATATCCCTACCCATAATTAGAATATTTGTGTAAATATAATTATGGTAAGACTAAGATTCCTCTTGTATATGGGACTAGAATTCTTATTGTAATTGGGATGAACATTGTACACTATATATACTTTGATATTAATAAGAAGACTCCCCAAGGAAGATTAATATCATCTTACAATAACCTTTCACATTTCATTCGATTTCAGTTCTTCGTTTCTCTTCACCTTCATCATATTTAATGATAACTAAATAAATAAATACATAAAATAAATAATTTAACAATGACGTCGTGTTAAATAACATATTCGCATTTATTAATACGCAAGGAAATTTCATAATTATTATTTGTAATTTAAATTAATTTTAATCTAATACATGCGTAATAATAGCGTCGCATTTATAAAAGCATTAAGCAATCCTTAAATATCATATCCACATTTAGCATTTAAATAATTTCATAAACAATTTAAACCCCTATTAATTTACTTTTAATTTAACATTGCAAAGTATGCATAATAAATAAGATTTTAATAACGACCTCACATTATAAAATATTAAGCACTAATTAAATAGCGCGCCCGTATTTATTTTGTAATAATTTAAACTCAAGCTAAGACTAATAAAACACCTAAGGTTGTATTAAAATAATTTAATAATTTAAACTCCACTTATTTACCACTAATTAATAAAACATCTAAAACTAATATCTAATACCACCAGCCCACCCTTTTTAATTCGACCAACCCACTACCCAAAGCCCATATCCGCTGACCCTGCCCAACACCCCTCTATCCTATAACCTTCCCCATCGTCCCTAACAACCTAAAAAAACAAAACCTAAAAATTTCCTAAACCAGCGAACCCTAAAGAACCTAAGGTCGTCGTACCCTTGCCCTCGCACCTCATCACCGCCAGCATCCCAACCCGAGATTCTCGCCGGAGAATCCGGAGTTTTCCTTACCCACGCACACCCAGCCAGCTCACTGAAATCCTTACCTAAAATTAGCACTAAATCGCAGGAAATCTCATAGAATCGGTACCCAAATCGCACAAAATCAATCTAAAATCGTATCAATAACCTACCATAAATTAGAACCCAAGATTGGGATTATAAATGGGGAGCTATACGCATGAAATAGGGGGGGGGGGGGGGAACATCAGTAAGCATGGATTTCGACAGAGAAAAACACTAGGGAAACAGATCGAAAACCAGTAGGAAACTCAATAGAAATCCAGAGAAAACAGGGGATATCAGTAAGAGTTTTTTACCGTACAGAACCCTTAACCCTCTGAATAGCATCCATAACATAAAACAAAAATTCATAAATAAATCAATGAAAAGCTTTATTCCCTTTTAATGGCATCACAATAAATCCTCCGAGTGGATCGACGACTTGATACGCTACCTCGGTTCGCTGCCCGGAGAAGGTAAACCCATCGCCCTCCCAACTTTCTATCTGATTTGCATTTTTATGGCATGTATGATGCTTGCGAGATATGTTAGTATAACGTAGTCTGTCATTTATGTCTGTTAAATAATGTGAAGCATGTTTGGGTAGATCCATGAATGTTGTAATACCCTTTAACTATATTTTCAACCGTTATAGCACTGATATCAATCTGGGAATGACTCATTCATATTCGCGATATATATGTGAGAACCTGTGGAATAAGGAATATGAACACCTGCTTTTTAGTTGCTCTCTATGTCTAGTTAGTAAGAATCCACATCACTTAAATCGTGTTTAAATTGATCCGGTACCTGTTTGTTGTCGTTACTGCTTTCCTTGTTATTAATATCAAATGATGGTAAAGCCTTAGTTTTGTACCTCTATCAACATGTTTATAGACTTGTGGGTATGAATCTGGGAGTGGCAAAAAAATGGGGTGAAGAGAAGCCTTGTGTGGGTACATGTAGTCTCTGGATATTGCCTGATTTTGATGTGCTTAGAAGACATGACTGTTTATTTTCCTTTGGGGTCGTGATCCAGACTGAGTAATAAAGCTGAAGAATTTGTTCTTGTCTCCTCTTATGATTCAGTTATGGTATAAAACACCCCAGTTTAGAATGTGTTATCCTTCCTACAATATATATGTATGAGCTTTTAAACAAAGAGTTTTGTGTACATGACTGAGTTCTTAACATGTTTTATTAAATGAAGTAAAAGTCTTCATGTTACTAAGTATGCTTTGAGAAGATCATGTTTGTTTAGTTGAATATTCTGAAGATGTTTCACATATTAGACTATTTAGTGTAGGTTAGATATGGTGATAGTGTCCAAGTTAAGGATAAGATGGAAAAATCACTTAATTTGAATGCTTAAAACAAACATGTTTTGAACTTAAGTTTGGGTTCTTGGGCCATTAGGATCTGTCTAAATTATTTCATACCTATACCTGCTTCATGTTTAGTTAGAGATGAACATACCTCTTGGCTTCTGTCTGAATATTAAATATGTTTTGATGTTCCTTGATATGGGTTCATTTGCATACATGATCATTTTGTAATATCCTCTACTTCTAGTCAATACTGTTACTTATGTTTTAACTTGTTTAATCTTGCCTCTTTAAGAATGCCTAATAACATGTATATCAGTCTTTCCTTTTCTTCTCTATGTCTCACATGTTTAATTAAATATGAGATCTATATGTTTGAATGTGAATGTTTGTTAATTGGGCCTATCACATATTGGACTGATTGACTGTGTCCTCTAAACCTGGAAATTTATGGGCATGTTTGACGTTTTTTTAGCCTTACTGCCTGAATCTAAGGCCCTATGCGGGGATGAACAATGCCTAAACATGATTATTTGTCTATTTGTAGGCATATACTAACCTTTTCTTTTTCTTATTTTCTTACATGAAATGCATCAGAGCAAAATGAAGAGTCTCATGGCGAGACTCATCATGAATTACTTCAAATGGGACCCGCATCCACATTCATCCGCATTCCTACTTCAGAAATTCCTAAAACAAAAATAGGACAAGATGACGTCGTCATCCATCTCAACTCCTCTTACTCTTTTAATCTCATTGCCTCATTTTATGCCTTTATTTGTTTATTGTAATTTTATTATCTAACTTTGTAATTAATAGGAGAGCTAGTTCAATTAGTCTTTGAACATATAAGGTGGGAAGATGATTTAGAATTAAATGCACTTCTAATTATCTTAGGCTTGTCATTCATGTCTAATCTTTTGCCTAACCGTTAAAATTGCATATCTAAACATGAAACTAACGCATCACTTCTTTGATTTCGCAGATAAATGCATATCCTTAGTCAAATCAATCGACTTTGCGCATATTCATTTTATAAACAATATAAATGCATACTTTCAACTTTTGCACTTACCCAAAATTAGCTTTACATGTATTTTTATAAAGCAAGTACATATATTTAGTCCATAAATCAACTTTGCATCGTTTACATTATAAATAATATAAACGCACACTTTAAAACTTTACATATATTTTTATAGCATTAGTCTGATAAACTTTCTATCAACATGTCTTCTTTTATAAAATACTTTGAAGCATCTTTTTATATTTTCAAAACACGCATTTTCCTTAGCATAAAAAATTAACCTAGGTTTGAACGGACAACCATAAGTGAGCGGATCTTAGAGGGTGCCTAATCCATTCCCTCTAGATTAATAAAAAACCCTTATCCAGAATCTCATATTAGTTTTGCAGACCATAAAAATGGAGTTAGTGTTGACTTTAACCTAGTCGACATTTAGGTGTCCTAATTCACCCAAACTAATTAGGTGGCGACTCCGCGAACCCTTTAGCACCTTTTAGCATTTTAGCATTTTAGCACCTTTTTTAACCATTTAACATTTTATTTTATTTTCTAACATTTTATTAAGCAGGAGCTAAAATAATGTCGCGGTCGAAAAAGGGCGTGACACACACATATCACATATCATCAAATATATACAAACTACAAATAGAAATATTCATTGTCAACAATTAGAAAATATCAATCCACTAAATATACAATATCGACAACAACAACAACTCTCTCCTTGCTCATCGTACATCAGCAGTAGCTTCCAATAGCTTTCTACTCCTGCATAACAACTTCAACTTCCTCTGCACAACAACAACTTCAACTTACTATGCACAACAACCTTTAGCTTCCTTCAGCCTTTAGTTCCCTGCCCCCCTACATAAGAGTTTCCTGCTCCCCGTGCATCAACATCATCTCCCTCTTTTTGTGAAGAAAATAACATCATGAAATAGTATCTATCTTGTATCAGGGCATTTCTTACAGCATCAACCTCAGAAATCTGTTGGTTAATTTTTCCAATTTGATCCACAAGCCATTCTGTAGACTATCTTGGACCAGTGTTGCGTAGAATGTTGGTGACAGTTCTGACAACATTTTCACTTTCAGCTTACTTCTTCCAGGGCAAGTCGATAACTCTATCATTGTTCTTAGAAATTGTTTTGTTTACAGTGTAAAGCTCAGAATTCATTCCTAAAGTATTTTCTCTTAGGCCCAAAACCTTGGGTGGTTAATACTCTGTAGATCATAGAGGGAAAAGAAATGATTGAAGTTGATT
Source organism: Przewalskia tangutica (assembly GCA_029844215.1). Classification (NCBI taxonomy): domain Eukaryota; kingdom Viridiplantae; phylum Streptophyta; class Magnoliopsida; order Solanales; family Solanaceae; genus Przewalskia; species Przewalskia tangutica. The sequence continues at coordinate 15,227,044 of CM056738.1, forward strand.
CTTTCTCAGCCAAGTTGAAAATTTGATGAAATATCATTTTTCTCAAATCAACTTTCAAACCTTTTCCAATTTTATACAACAGGGTGACTTGTTCAGATGTCATAATTGACTCATTCATTGAAGGAGACCAATTATGAATAGTAATTTTGTGGAGGGTTGAAAATAATGTTTTTAGTTTGGAGGCTGGACATCTAGGGATCCACTTCTTCATCATACCTCCAGTGAGATATTCAATCACTTCATCCCTATTGTCTATGACATGTTCTGCTTCATTAACATTATCTCCAACATCTAGTCCCATATATTGGTTTATAATAGAAGGCGTAAACAGATAGACCTTGTTGTAGAGATGTACCTTCCCAAATTTCTTTGAGGAGGTCTTCTCTATAATAGGGCTTAGATTAGTGTTAAATAACCTTACTATTTTATTAATATAAGGTTCTTTTTCAGTGATAGATCCTAAAAGCTATCTGTCATTTAAGAATTCTACCAGTCCATATTCAGTACAAGAGACAATATCTTATACTTTATCATGTCTAATAATTATATTCTTGTAACAATCCCACATATCATAGTTAATTTTAGAATAGAATGTATCTGAGTAAGCAGATACCTCAAAGTATGAATATATGGATTCTGTACTGCTGGTGTTGTAGCTTGTGTTTCTTTCGATGTTGGCTGAAATGTTGCCTGAGATATTGTGGCATCAGTTGCAATATTTGGAGCAACACTCAACTTTGCAAGTTTGGGAACTCCCTTTGGAAATAATTGTTTTAAATGAGTGTCGTCTGGGATTTCTCTTTTTTGAGGCACATTTGGTTGTACTGAAGCAGATGTTTCTTCTTCATTCTCCTCTGTTGAAAGCACAAATTATGTATCTTCACTTGCACCGCTCGAGTAAGAGGGTATATATGTTTCAAATCTATACATTTTCTTACTCGGTATTCTTGGACTGTTTCTCAAAAACTCTACTCGATCGATGAGTAGGGAAGGTAGAGGAACTTGGCCTTTTACCCAAAGATGAAAAATCAACAGTTGCATCAACATCTATAGGGTTATTATCATTTTCAGGATAGCTAATATCTAAAGGTTCATCAAAATCTTTAAATACTACTGTAGTACATGGGTTTTCTGGGAGAGTAGAAGAGGACGACTGTTCTGTTTGCTGGGGATCATTGTGTTTGGAAGCCTCCGTATTCATTGGAGGGCTTGTGCTCATTAGAGTGTTGGAGTGGATGTTGGATGACATTTATTCTGACATTGGTGATGCTTTCATTGGTGAAAATTTGGGATATGATTTTGAGAAGTTAGAGTTTCTGATAGAGATTGGAGTTTGGTTTGGTGATTCCATTGGATAAGTAGATGTATACCCAATGTTATTTTCCCTCCTTTTTTATTTTTTATTTTTATGCTTTATCATATTTTTAATTTTCGGATACTTTGCGTAAGGAGATCACTACTATTTTCCCTAATTTTTGGTGGATACATGATGAGGATAGGAGAAAAATGCATTTTGAAAAATGAGAGAACCTATGTTTAGCGAAGTCTAAAGGGGGAATAGGGTTTACAGTGTTAAAATCTTTTAATCAAGTTTTATTGGCTAAACTTGCTTGGAGAATTTTAACTCAAGAAGATTCTCTACTTTTAAAATTCTCAAAAGTAAATATTTTCAACATACTTCTTTGCTCAAAGCTACATGTTCTTCTACTAGCTCATGGATATGGAAGAGTATTTTCCGGGGTAAAGATCTTCTACAAAAAGATAGTAGATGAAGGGTAGAATCTGGAGATTGTATTAAAGTTTGGATGGATCCTTGACTTCTCAACTCTTATGGGTTTAGGCCTAAACTTTGTCATGCTCAAATGGATAAAGACTTACAAGTAAATGATCTTATAGACCAGAATACTCACACTTGAAAGTTGCAAGATTTACAGAAATGAGTTTTTCTGGACGATATTCATGTAATAGGTTCTATTCCTATTTCTACTACTGAGTCGTCGGACAAAATTATTTGACATCATACTAAATCTGGCAATTATGAGGTAAAATCGGAATACCATTAGCTAGAGAATTTGTTAGATGTCGGGAATTTGCAGAGATAGACCGCAATCGAGTAATCAATCTTTTTTTTTCAAAAAAGTTATGAAATTTCTTATGGTCTATGAATATTAAAAATAAATATAAGCATTTTATTCGAAAATGTATTATGAATGTGCTACCTGTAAATCATGTTGTTTCAAAAAGATTAAAACATACTTGTGATGTGTGTAAGCTTTGTGGCATTGAAAGTGAAACTATTGATCATATGCTTTTAGATGCTCTAAAGCACAATTGATCTGAGAAGATATGTTCTATTAGTTGGCCTAATATTGAAAGTACTATGAATTTTGCTAGATGGTGGAATGATATTTTTGTTAATGCTAGTCAATATCCTCATTCTATATATCTTGCTAAATTAAGCATTTCTATGTTGTGGCAAATTCGGAAGGCTAGAAACTCAATGAGCTTTGACGGGAATATTTATGAACCCAATGCTATTGTAAACATTGCACTTTTTGATTTTCATGAATATGAAAATTATTTGCTTACTACATCTTCTCCTGCACTTGTACTGGATTATACTAATGATAAAAATATTATTATAGCACAAGATGATATTGTTATGTTTGCTGATGCTAGCTTACAAAGAGAGAAAAAGATGACAATCATTGGAGTGACGACTATGGATAGGTATAGTCATTTACTTCAAGCCGTTGGTACCCCAATTGAATTTATTGGGAAGGCCATCATCGCTGAAGCTATAGCAATTCGTGAAGCGTTGGAAAACACAAAGGAGAATGGATGGTCAAAGAAGAAAGAACTTACTCCTTGAGTTTAATTTTCTTTAATAACCTTTTTGGATGATAAGTAGCATCCAAACAAAATGAGCTCATTGCCGAAATATCACAAGTACCATGTCGACCTAATTAAAACAACGTGAATATTAATTTTAAAAAATCCCTTTTATCTAAACAATTATTTAAAAAAAATAAAATGAAAGAAGAAATAACTCTAATTCTTGTCAATAGTACTATTAACATTCTCACAAGGAAAGAAGCTGCTCCACCAAGTGTTTTGCCAGAAATTAATAATTTTGCTATATATAATTTGCCCAACTCCATTTGCATTTTCCTTTGGAACATTTTCTCTTCCCACAGTTTGTACTGTTTTCTGCAAAAATTAAGAATTGAATCATAGGGAAATCGAAAATATATAGCAATAAATATAATTACTCCCTTCAGTCTCAGTTTACGTGACACTTTTTGAGTTCAAGAGTCAAATAATTTTTTTTATCACAATTTTTTCATATGTCTTTTAAATATTTTGAATTGTCAACTTATAATACCTGTAGTTTCTACATACGTAAATTTAAGTTTCATGTCTGAATTCACAGTTAAAATTAAAATTTTAAACTTTTGAAATTCGAAGATACCTTGTAAATTGAGATAGAAAGAATAGTAATATGCCAATTTCAATTATGAAATAATTAATTAAAGATTCATACATTGCTAGGAGTGAATCGGAGCCCCACTTTTATTTGCCCTTTGTATGTGTCATCTTCAAGAACCACATTATGAGCAGCTGGTGTCACTTCAATGAATCTCTTTTCATTCCCCTCCATAATTATTCCTTTCAGATTAATTCTGAATCATAAGAAACAAAAACCAAAATACACTTTCAATTAAATAACTAGTGGTATAATAAGGGGGAAAAGGACAGTTAGGAAGTTGATAGATAATTGGTTCTGGTGAAAATAGAAAATCTTAAGACTGTAAATTGTGTAAAATAAAAGTAGGTCGCTGAAAATGGTTCAGTCACGCTTTGTGTCAACCTCTATGACAAATATACTGTGTATACACAAATTGTATACACGGAATCCTAAGGTGACCGAAATTGTAATCAAAATTGTATACAAACTTATCATAGTTGTAGAATTATTGTACAAGTATAATTAGGATTTTAGAAGTATAGTAGGAGTATGATTTTCCATAATTGGATATCGTAGATTGTATATATATATTTCTCCATTAATAAAAATAATCAAGGGATTATTTCTTTCATGGTATCAGAAGTCTAAGTCTAAAATATCTCCTCCAAAAATACTTTCGCTCCTCTCAAAACTATCTCGGTATCCGAGAACCTTTCTCAGTTTCGGTGCCCCCTTTTCCTCCTCTCTTCCCAAATTTTCTTCTGAATCCCTAATTCACCTATTGTTTTTTCGTTATGTCTACGTCAAAGAACATGTTTCATCCAACCCTTACTATTTTCAACATTAAGAACCGTATCTCTATTGTTCTTGAGATGGAAAGCGTCCAATACACGATGTGGGCAGAATTATTCAAAGTCCATGCACGCTCGCATCACGTCCTCTATCACATAATTCCCTCGGTACCTGACGCAGAGGAGGTGTCTACCCCGAGGCTAATCCTACGTTATGGATGACCCTTGATGCTACCGTTCTCTAGTGGATTTACTCCACTATCTCTATCGACCTCTTGCAGACGATAATTGAACCCGATGCGACGACAATGACTACCTGGAATAGGGTGCGTGATATATTCCAGGATAACGAAAATTCCCGCGCTGTCACTCTTGAGCAGGAGTTTTCACATGAAAGATTTACCTAACGTTTCGGCCTATTGTCAACGACTCAAGGAATTGGCGGACCAACTCTGCAACGTTGGTGCGCCAGTTACCAATGATCGTCTTGTTCTCCAAATGGTTGCAGGCCTATCTGAGGCCTTTAATAGCGCTGGAACATTGCTTCGTCAGAGTAATCCTCTACCACCCTTTTATGAGGCTCATTCCATGCTCACGTTAGAAGAAGCCGACTTGGCAAAAAAAGTGGCTACCAGTTCAAATTCCATCATGATGATGACCATGTCAGACGACCCTCATTCATTCTCTAAAAATTCAGGCCAAAACTGCAACAACGGTGACAGTAAAAAGGGTTAAAATCGTAAAAATAATAGCAAAAATCGCGGCGACAATCTCGGTGGTAACAGTGGCGGTAACAGAAGTGGGCCTTGGGGGTAGTGGGCCACGGTGGTCCCGGTAGTGGGCTCCTGGCTCGAACAGGCGGGCTATGCTGGCCCAACAACCCTATTTTCCACCTACCAATTTCGAAGCGGGCCTTGTTTGGCCAGTCGGGCCCGATCTCTCGGCGATGGCGGTAAAGATACTGATAATGGGCGGGCAGCGGCGTGTGCTGCGGGCCTCGGCCTCGCAGATTTTTATGTTGTGGGCCCAAATCAGATCTCGACACCTACATATATTGAGGCCGCAATGCATACGCTTGGATTAACTCCTCCGGACGCAAATTGGTAGATGGACACCGGCGCTACTTCTCATATGACGTCCGAGCAAGGTAGTATCCCGTCTTATTCAAATTTGAGCAAAATGTGTGATATAATTGTTGGTAATGACAACTCAATTCTAATTCACGGTTATGGACATACAATTTTGTCTCTCCCACATCCACATCTAGTTTTGAAAAATACCCTTCATGCCCCTAACTTAATTAAAAATTTGGTGTGCCTGAAAATTCACCACTGATTGGGTTTTTGTTAGTTTTGATTCCTTTGGGTTTTCTGTGAAAAATTTCAAAACGGGGATACCTCTAATGAGATGCAATAGTAGGGGAGAGCTTTATCCAATCACAACTACCACCACTTCCACGAGTCAAGCCATGTCGTCTACATTTGCCACCCTTGCTCCTTCCTTGTGGCATGCACGTTTGGGTCATCCAGGATCGTCTATTCTTTATTGTTTACATAGAAACAATTTTATTTCTTATAAGGGTACGCGTAGTACTCTGCTTTATCCTTCTTGTCCGTTAGGGAAACATCTTCGATTACCATTTGTAGCCTCTACTTCTCGTACTTTGATGCCTTTTGACGTTATTCATAGTGATTTATGGACATCTCCTATTTTAAGTTCTTTGGGCCATCATTATTATGTCTTATTTTTGGATGATTATTCTAATTTTTTTGTGGACCTTTCCATTATCCAAAAAGGCTCAAGTTTTTCCACTTTCTTAAAATTTAGAGCATTCATCCGTACCCAAGTTGAATGGAAAATTAAAAATATTCAATGTAATAATGGCAAGGAATACGATAATGAGTTGTTTCGGAAATTTTGTGATGCTAATAGCATAGTTTTTTATTTTTCTTGTCCTCAGACATCCTCACAAAATGGAAAAGCCGAACGAAAAATTCGTACAATTAATAATATTGTTCGAACTTTATTAGCCTATGCTTCCGTACCCCATTCCTTTTGGCATCATGCACTACAAATGACTACTTACCTCCTTAACGTACTTCCTACCAAAAGGTTAGCATATGAATCTCCCCTTAAAATTCTTTATAATAAGAATCCTTCATATTCACATCTTAGGGTCTTTGGGTGTTTATGATATCCACTTTTTCCGTCAACTACAATTAACAAACTTCAAGCCAGCTATACCGCTTGTGTATTTTTGGGTTATCCATCTAATCATCGTGGTTACAAATATTTAATTTATCGTCTCATAAAATCATAATTAGTTGCCATGTTATTTTTTATGAAACTCAATTTCTGTTTGCTAAAGTGAGTAGTCCCGTTCCTAGTTCGTATAATTTTTTAGATGACGAGGTCTCATTATATATTATCCAACATTTATCGAACTTGTCCCGTGATCGAAATACGCCAGCAGGCCTACTTCCTGCTAGCCCACGATCCGCTACCAATGTTGCGATTACGCGATGGGCCATAAACACGGCGATCAGATCTCAGATCGTTCGATGTTCCATCCCACTCTAGTATCGGCTTCCGCCCCTGTTTCAGTTATTGGGCCAGAAGGCCCAATGCCTACTGGTCAGTCCGTCACCGTACCACACATTGCCCAAAATCCACCCAACTCTACCTCGAGTCGCGGGCTCATTACTCATAGTCAAAGGGGTATTTTTAAATCAAAACAATATTTTAATCTCAATTCTAATGTCTTTAAATCCCCACTACCACGTCACCCTGTGTCTGCACTACATGATCCGAATTAAAAATTAGCTATGACCGACGAATATAATGCTCTTATTGGAAATAAAACGTGGGAGTTAGTGCCCTGTCCATCTAGTGTTAATATTATTCGGTCTATATGGATTTTAACTCATAAAGAAAATTGTGACGGTTCTTTTGAGAGGCATAAGGATCGGCTTGTCGGTGATTGTAAAACTCAACAAGTTGGTGGATTATGGTGAGACGTTTAGTCCAGTGGTCAAACCGCTACCATTCGCACTGTTCTCAATTTGACTCTCTCAAAAGCATGTTTCATTCATCAGTTGGATGTGAATAATGCTTTCTTACACGGTGATCTTAAGGAGACAATATATATGCATCAACCCTTGCATTTTCGAGATCCCAATCATACTCATCATATCTGTTTTCTGAAGAAGTCATTGTATGAGCTTAAGCAGGCCCCACGGGCTTGGTATAAAAGGTTTACAGATTATGTATCTACTATTGAGTTTTATCACATCATGTCTTATCATTCTCTATTTATATATCATCGTGGTACTTTTCAAGCATACATTTTATTGTATGTAGATGATATTATATTGACTGCTTCTTCTGATGATCTGCGCAAGTCTATCATGTGACATCTTCGTTTAGAATTTGCTATGAAAGATTTGGGACCCTTGAGTTATTTCTTGGGTATTGCTGTCACTCGTCATCCAGGTGATCTATTTTTATCACAGAAAAAATATGCCACTGAGATCATTGAGAGAACTGATATATCATCTTGTAAGTCTACTTTCACTCAGGTTGATACCAAACCGAAACTGAGTGATACGTCTAGCACACCATACGAGGATCTCACCCACTATCGTAGCCTTGCAGGGGCACTTCAATATCTTACTTTCACAAGGCCTAACATTAAATATGCAGTTCAACATGTGTGTTTGTTTATGCATGATCCACGAATTGAGCACATGCATGCGCTCAAACACATTATACGATACATCCATGACACACTTGATTATGACTTGCATTTGTATCCTTCGTCCGTTTCCACACTTGTGTCTCATACAAATGCTGATTGGGGTGACTGTCTTGATACCAGACGCTCGACATATGGTTATTGTATGTTTCTTGGTGATAACTTAGTCTTATATTCCGCAAAATGCCATGCTACATTATCGAGATCCAGTGCAGAGACTGAGTATCGATGAGTAGCCAATGTGGTGTCTGAATCATGTTGGTTGCGTAATCTTCTGTTAGAACTTCATTTTCCCATTCAGAAAGCTACCTTGGTCTACTGTGATAATGTTAGTGCAGTCTATCTTTCTGACAATCTAGTTCAACATCAGCGCACTAAGTATCGAGATGGATATCCATTTGTTCGCAAAAAGATAGCTCGTGGACAAGTACGTGTCTTGCATGTCCATTCCAGGTATCAAATTGCAGACATTTTGACATAAGTAGGTCCGTAGGTGTAAAATTGTGAGTAAGAAGGGCTGAGAAACCTTAATTACACGAAAGAAAGATATCTAAAAAGCTCATGTTTTTAAAATTCGTTAAGGCATAGAAAATACAACATAATGGAAGAATCTTTTTATATGACGCTAATTAATTGGAATTAAATTTTGGTCATGTTATACATTTACTTTATGTTCAATATTCTCCGGGTGTATTTTAATCTTTTATTTATATGTCATTAGAAAATATAGAGAATTTTCAATTTTTTTAATTTTATTTTATATAATTATATAATATTACATAAAAAGTATATCAACAATAAGAATTCATATAGTTGAAATAGAGGCAAGTAAGTCCTTACTTGGTTTCACCAACAAATCCACCAGCTGTGAAGAATTCTTCGTCCATAATTTTTAATTTAAGGTACTTACATTCTTCTAATTTGTTAGTGGGCAATTCAAACTTTAACTTCTCATTCCACAAAATTTCCTTTCGATTACCTGCATTAATAGCAATTAAATAAGGAAAACGGATATGAGTATTACTGTCATCGTAGCAACGACATGTCGACATATATGAGTTGATTACTTAAGGGCAATTTACTACTCTAAAACCAACTGAGCTACGCTCATGCAGACTATATGAGTTGATTACTGAATTTGTAAATATCTATTGTTAACAACTTTGTCTAATATAACATCAAAGTTTAAATCTTGAATAGTTTAATAAATTTAAATTATTATAAGTTGTGAAAATTGTTAAAATTGCAAAAAAAATAGAAAGAGTGTCTGAAATAGAGGGAGTATTAATTTTGGTATTGGTGCAAAATGCACTTAGACAACAATTGATGACACAAAGCACAATCATGCAATATCATATACTAAAAAAAAATACTTCTATTAGTTCTCTTATGAAATCCATTAAGGAAAGTTGTCAATCAAGGATACTAATGAAATTCCAAAACTACGAAACAAAAGGCACTATATTTTGCCAAATTATACTACAAGTTAATGTGGAAAGTTCCTGCGGCGCGAATTCGGATATAATCGGACTCCAATGCGGATACCGAATATCGGGCGGAAAACCAAAAAAAACGTTAAATTAATTTGTTATACAAGAATAGGAACAAAAAACAAACCTGAGGAAGTTTTTGTTTTGTAGGATTGAGATCCACATTCAACAATCACATAATACGATGGTTTCCCTGTACAAAATAGAAGTAATAATCAGTAAATATAAAGACTTAAAGGGTGACAAGAAGAAGAAGAAGTAGTACATCATCATATTTCCATTATAACAATTATAAAAGAACTTCTAACACATAACACATTTGCCCAACGCAGTAACATAAAATTATTTGTATTTTTAATTTTTGGAGATTCAAACTTTGTGAAATTTGACTAACATTTTTAAATATATGTTTTTATCACATTGACATAAAATAACTGTGATGTATAGTACTTTTCATATAGATTTTGAATATCTAAATATTAATTTTAAAATATTAAATTGAGCTAATGTAATTTACTGCGATGATTAGTTAAATTGACTCAAGGAAAATGACACCTATTTTGGGACGGAGAGAGTAAAAACTGTCGACCATAAGTGGATTAATAACCTGAAACATATACGAGACAGGTTACCTACTATAAAATATTAAAATACACTTGATAATATATAAATTCTTTAAACCTTTAATGTATATAGGTATAATTCTTACCAATAATATTGGAGTGGCTAATGCCTCGGGCACTTACAACAAAAACTTCAAGGAGTCCTCCCTTCATTATACCACAACGAGTTCCTTTCTTCATGTGATCTCTAATTCCTTTTATAAGTTTAAGGATTATGAAAGCTTTAAATCTTCTAAAAAATGCAATTGCAGAAACATCTATTAAATGAGACGTTACTGGTGCATGTATACACACACACATTTATCAAGAATTAAATTATGTACTTCTTTAAAGGGAAACATTTAGTAACGAACAAGTTATGTTACTCTATAGCTTTAGTTATGGTAATCCAAAACTAAACTCTTCCAACATTATCGGAAAAACTAATTATAGACAAACATTTACCCTGACTCATATCTATGTGAAAACCATATCCTCACCAAATCATCCCAGCTTTCCCAATATTTTTGGTCCAAAGCTTTCTTTTTTACACGATGTGTGACGCCCCGGGTCCATACATATGAGTGCATCGACCTAATGGTTTTTACCATATTTCACACCAAGTATGACATTTAGCTAGTTCTTCATTCCCTCTTTTTTGGTAAAAAGAGAGATTTTCTTAGTCACGGGACAAAAGAATAATATACAATATCCTATGATATACTTGAGATCTCAGCATCCCTTGATCTCCTCCTATAACTTCTAGGAAATTAGTGTCACGATCCAAATCGGAGGACCGCGATGGGCACCCGGATCCCACCCGTCGGGTACTGCAAATCCCACTATCAACGTCTAGCCACAAGTATACACGGACCAAGCCGAAAAAAATTATGAAAATTCTTAACCAGAAACCAACTTATATATATATATACACACACATCCCAAAGGCCGATAAGGCCATACAAAACACACAAGACACGTGTCTACAAGCCTCTAAAGAGTATACAACATCAACATGTCGGGACAGGGCCCCACAATACCCATATAGACACACAAAAATGTATCGTACCAAAATTAAACTGACACTCCAAAGCAAGGGGAGTGCTCCAAAATCTGCTGAAATCCGCAACCTATTAATGTGGACCGTTGCCTTGCCTATGCGAACCTGCAGGCATGAAACACAACGTCCCCGACAAAAGGATGTAACAACATAACATGGATACAACAATAACTAAAACAAAACAACAGACCAACAGTAAATGCCTCTGAGGGTCCTAATACATATGCCTAAGTGTTATGCATAATGCAAATGCGGTATACATATAAATATTGGCCACACAAGGGCATATATTACTTCCCATAACCGCCTAGGTGGGCATCACATCATATTGTCCACACAAGTGGATCACATCATATTGGCCACAAAAGTGAATCACATCATATCGGCCACACAAGGGCATCACATCATATTGGCCTTTTCGGGCTCTTTCGTGATAGTCTGTACCAGCTGCAGATGATGTGCGTATATAACACCTTTTCCTTTTCCCATATCCCCTATATATATATATATAATATTTATCATATAGTAGAGTGCATAACACAAGTGGTCTATGGTAATAGATGAATGCAATGCAAATGAAAATATATGAATGACAACAACACATTCTGGGTGATATAATATCCTTGTACCTTTGGCTAACACTGTAAATATCAATACATTTTCCGTATACCTCAATAAGGACTTAGAAACATATTTAGACATGCTTTTAACATAGGAATCAGTAATATAACATTCCTTAACAACTAATAGTAGAATAAAATATGGAGCAATATCACGATTACATTTTATTATATGGAACATGTCAAAAGAAAAAAATAATTTGCTTTAACATACCTGGAATATTATCCTTTCAATAATTATGTATTGAATTCGCTAGAACGTTGCTGGACGATCCCTCCCTTTTAAATGAAACCAAGAAATTATTCACTGACAACCTAAGCCGACGAAATGGTCTATGTATAACTTCCAAAGAGTACACATTAGACAACACTAAGGAATGAATTGAAATGCTTCATGCGTACTTTTCTAACAAAAATGCACTGTTTTTAATTTATGAAGAAGGGGTTGCTACTGAAAGTTCTTTGATCTCCAAAACAATTCTCAAACCAAGATATAACATCCCCCTTAAAAGATGCTTGAGTTAGCATTTAATGGATGCTATTATTTGGTCCCCCACTTAGTTTAGCCTTGGCGGTGGGAGCCCCAAATCCACGCCACATGCCATTAACATGCAAGATCACTTAATTAATATTACATATTTTCATCCAGTACCAGCAGCAGTCACTAGATGACACATAAGCCCACCAATTTTTATTTTTGAAATACACATGATTAACCCATTTCACCCGTAAATTGTCTGTCTTTTTTGCAACATTCCAAACATATTTAGCTATAGCTGCTTCATTCCACACTATGCTATCCATTATGCCCAGTCCCCCATCTTCTTAGGTCTGCACACCAGATCCTAAGCCACCAAGGGAGATTTCTTTGTTACTTCTTTGCCATCCCCTAAGAAGTTCCTATAGATTGCTATCAACTTCTTCATAACCTCTTTAGGTAATATGAATATGGAAGACCAATATGTATGTTTTTGCATCATCACAAAATTTATGAGCTAAACTCTGCCTGAATAAGATAAGTTCCTGAAACTTCAAGTTTTAGCCCTTGCCCATAGCTTATCAAGCAACATCTCACAATCCACTACTGTAAGCTTCTTTGTGGATACTGGTACCCCAAGTACTTGAAGGGTAATTTTCCTTGTTGATACCATGAGACACTACAAATATCCTCCAAACTCTGAGGCTCCATATTAGCACTATATACATTTGACTTCACCAGCATTAGCCTGCAGCTCAGAGGCATTTGAGAAGGTTTTGAGCCCTCTTAGGAGAAGCATGAAAGACTGAAATGTGCCTTTACAGAAGACAAGCATGTCATCTGCAAAAAAACATATGATTCAGTCAAATACTCTTGTACTTTGTGTGGAATTCAAACCCTGGTTGTTCCCCAACTCTATTCAAAACTCTTGTAAAATACTCCATGCATATAACAAAGAGCAAGGGGGATATAGGGTCGTTAATCCTCTCTCCCCTTTGAAATTTCATGCACCCATCCATTCAAATCAATGATATACTGAGTAGTAGTAACACACTTCATTATCCAAACTATGAACTTCTGGAGAAAGTTCAGAGCTTCTAGCATTTCTTGCACAAAATCCCACTCCACTGAGTCATAAGCCTTCTTAAGATCTATCTTAAGTAGGCAGCTCTTAGTTGAGTTCTTCCTCTTATACAATCTTACTCAATCTTGGCATGTCAATATATTTTGAACTATTTTCCTCCCCTCCACAGAGGTACTTTGGCTCCCAGATATGATAGTAGGTCATATAGGCTTCGGTCTGTTATATAACACCTTTGAGATCACCTTATAAATGGTTTTATAACAAGCAATGGGTCTGAAATCCCCCACCCCTTCCACATGTTTACTTTTTGGTATAACAGTGATCAAAGTAGAATTTGTTAAATATACACATAATATACAATATACAATTGTATATTATGTGTATATTGAGAAGATGAAGTCACGGCCCAGTCCAGCAGTACGTGTCCGAGAATACTTGGGCCTCGGTCCTCAGCCCAATCGTGTATAGTGCATATATGGTATATTTGTATATTAATTAGTCTCTTACCATAATTATATGATTAGTCTCCATATAGAATAGGGATTTAGAAGTAGAATAGGAGAATGATCTTCCTATTGTAACTTGTATATATATGTCTTTCATCAATAAGAATAATCAAGAGATTAATTCTTTCATGGTATCAAGATATCAAGAGTCTAGATTATTTTTATCTTGCTTCCGCTCCTCTCTTTTCTCTCCAATTACCGTGATAATTCCCTCCCCCTCTCCGAATCTGTTTTTATTCACCATGACTGATAAAAACACGTTTCATCCTGTCCTCACAGTTTCTAACATCAAGAGTATTCTCCCTATTGTTCTTGACCTAAAAAACGTCCAATATGGGACGTGGGCAGAATTATTCAAGATTCATTTTATGGAACATCAAGTTCTTCACCACATCATCCCTCCGCCTACTCCTAAGGAGGGTGATACGGAGACTACAGAGGTTGTGCCCACCAAAGCAGACGATCCAAAATTATAGGTCACGCTTGACGCAAAGGTTCTCCAATGAATTTATGACACGATATACATGGACCTTTTACATACGATTATAGAACCCAACTCCACAGCTATGGCTGTGTGGAATCGATTGCGTGATATCTTTCAAGATAACATTCATTCCCGGATTGTTACCTTTGAATAGGAATTTTCTCAAGTTGCTATGACGAATTTTCCTAACGTTTCATCTTGTTGTAAATGACTCAAGGACTTGGCGAATCAACTTCGCAACGTGGGTGCTCCATTTACTAATAGTCGTCTCGTTCTATAGATGGTTGCAGGCTTATCCGAGGCCTATAACGGTGTTGCTTCGATCTTTCGTCAAAGTAAGCCCCTTCCAGAATTCTATCAAGCCCGCTCCATGCTCACGTTGGAAGAAGCGGATTTGGCTAAAAAGGTGTCTATAGAGGCTAGTCCCGTCGTCATGATGACTGAGTCTAATTTTCTGTCTTCCGGCTCCACCAACTCAAGCCAAAATCACAAAAACGGTTGTGGTAAAAAGGGTCAAAATCTGAAAAATAATGGCAAAAATTGCGGCGGCAACCGGAACAATGACGGTGGCAGCGGCGGTCCTCGGCCCGATCGTGATGGCGATCCTGGGGGCCGTAGTGGGCCCCCGTCGATGTGATGGGTCCGGTTCTAGCGATCCGATGGGCTTCCACCTACCGGAAGCGGGCGATTTTGACCAAATCATCGGCTTTCCCAATATTTTGGTCCAAGCTTTCTTTTTACACGATGTGTGGCGCCCGGGTCCATACATATGAGTGCATCGACCTAATGGTTTTTACCATATTTCACACCAAGTATGACATTTAGCTAGTTCTTCATTCCCTCTTTTTTGGTAAAAAGAGAGATTTTCTTAGTCACGGGACAAAAGAATAATATACAATATCCTATGATATACTTGAGATCTCAGCATCCCTTGATCTCCTCCTATAACTTCTAGGAAATTAGTGTCACGATCCAAATCGGAGGGCCGCGATGGGCACCCGGATCCCACCCGTCGGGTACTGCAAATCCCACTATCAACGTCTAGCCACAAGTATACGGACCAAGCGAAAAAATTATGAAAATTCTTAAACAGAAAACAACTTATATATATATATATATATATATATATACACACACACATCCCAAAGGCCGATAAGGCCATACAAAACACACAAGACACGTGTCTGAGCCTCTAAAGAGTAAACATCAACGTATGTCGGACGGGGCCCACAATACCCGTATAGACACAAAAATGTATCGTACCAAAATTAAGCGACACTCCAAAGCGAGGAGTGCTCCAAATCTCGAAATCATGACTATTAATGTGGACCGTTGCCTTGCCTATGCGAACCTGCGGGCATGAAACACAACGTCCCGAGCAAAGGATGTAACAACATAACATGGATACAACAATAACTAAAACAAAACAACAGACCAACAGTAAATGCCTCTGAGGGTCCTAATACATATGCCTAAGTGTTGTCGTAATGCAAATGCGGTATACATATAAATATTGGCCACAGGCATATATTACTTCCCATAACCGCCAGGTGGGCATCACATCATATTGTCCACACAGTGGATCACATCATATTGGCCACAAAAGTGAATCACATCATATCGGCCACACAAGGGCATCACATCATATTGGCCTTTTCGGGCTCTTTCGTGATAGTCTGTACCAGCTGTACCAGCTGCAGATGATGTGCGTATATAACACCTTTCCCTTTTCCCATATCCCCTATATATATATATATAATATTTATCATATAGTAGAGTGCATAACACAAGTGGTCTATGATAATAGATGAATGCAATGCAAATGAAAATATATGAATGACAACAACACATTCTGGGTGATATAATATCCTTGTACCTTTGGCTAACACTGTAAATATCAATACATTTTCCGTATACCTCAATAAGGAGGTAGAAACATATTTAGACATGCTTTTAACATAGGAATCAGTAATATAACATTCCTTAACAACTAAGAGTAGAATAAAATATGGAGCAATATTACGATTACATTTTATTATATGGAACATGTCAAAAGAAAAAAATAATTTGCTTTAACATACCTTGAATGTTATCCTTTCAATAATTATGTATTGAATTCGCTAGAACGTTGCTGGACGATCCCTCCCTTTTAAATGAAACCAAGAAATTATTCACTGACAACCTAAGCCGACGAAATGGTCTATGTATAACTTCCAAAGAGTACACATTAGACAACACTAAGGAATGAATTGAAATGCTTCATGCGTACTTTTCTAACAAAAATGCACTGTTTTTAATTTATGAAGAAGGGGTTGCTACTGAAAGTTCTTTGATCTCCAAAACAATTCTCAAACCAAGATATAACATCCCCCTTAAAAGATGCTTGAGTTAGCATTTAATGGATGCTATTATTTGGTCCCCCACTTAGTTTAGCCTTGGCGGTGGGAGCCCCAAATCCACGCCACATGCCATTAACATGCAAGATCACTTAATTAATATTACATATTTTCATCCAGTACCAGCAGCAGTCACTAGATGACACATAAGCCCACCAATTTTTATTTTTGAAATACACATGATTAACCCATTTCACCCGTAAATTGTCTGTCTTTTTTGCAACATTCCAAACATATTTAGCTATAGCTGCTTCATTCCACACTATGCTATCCATTATGCCCAGTCCCCCATCTTCTTAGGTCTGCACACCAGATCCTAAGCCACCAAGGGAGATTTCTTTGTTACTTCTTTGCCATCCCCTAAGAAGTTCCTATAGATTGCTATCAACTTCTTCATAACCTCTTTAGGTAATATGAATATGGAAGACCAATATGTATGTTTTTGCATCATCACAAAATTTATGAGCTAAACTCTGCCTGAATAAGATAAGTTCCTGAAACTTCAAGTTTTAGCCCTTGCCCATAGCTTATCAAGCAACATCTCACAATCCACTACTGTAAGCTTCTTTGTGGATACTGGTACCCCAAGTACTTGAAGGGTAATTTTCCTTGTTGATACCATGAGACACTACAAATATCCTCCAAACTCTGAGGCTCCATATTAGCACTATATACATTTGACTTCACCAGCATTAGCCTGCAGCTCAGAGGCATTTGAGAAGGTTTTGAGCCCTCTTAGGAGAAGCATGAAAGACTGAAATGTGCCTTTACAGAAGACAAGCATGTCATCTGCAAAAAATAACTTGTTCAACTTGCCCACTAATTCATATATCTTGGTTCCCCTCTTATCAGTATACCATCCCTCCTGCACCTTCTTTTTAAACTCAGGATCAAGACTCCACATATTAAAGTATCAGAAAATATGTTGAACCTGTGCACTCCCTTCCCAGTTTAGAATACTAGGGGAATGATTATACACCCCTGGGTTCATGAATTTCACCTCTAAGTCTGGTAAGTCTGTCACCCAGTCACAATTTGTGAGTACTCTATCTATTCTACAATAAATTCGTCTCTCAGGACCCTGCTTATTATACCATGTGAAATAAGCTCCCTATTACTTCAAGTATGATAATTTACGGTCATTAATACAACGCCTAAAGTCTCTAATCTCTTCCATAGTAATAGGGCAACCCACTCCCTCCCCCCTCTCCAATACACAGTTAAAGTTACCCATCAGTGTCCATGGGCCTTGCATTTACCAATGAACTCTCGTGATGTCTTGCCACAAACCCCTTCTTAATGCCATGTCATTAAATGCATAGACAAAAGTAACATGAAAACTCTTTCTGGTACCCTTATGCACCCCCACAATGTATCTTATGCTCAGTGGACTCTTTTATATCCACCTCATAGACATGAGATTTCCATAATATCCATATTCTGCCTCCTGAATGTTTAGCCAGGTTTGTACTAAATGACCACCCATTGCACAAGTTAAGAGAGGCTTGTTGAGACTTAGTCCTCTTAACCTTGCTTTGCAACAGACCAAACAACTCGACCTTATTATTCTTCATAAACAATTGTATCTCCTGCTGTTTGGCAAGGTTGTTTAGTCCCCTGGTATTCCGAAATCCCAACCTATCTATAAGAAAGGGATACATCACCTCCCCCTTCTCCCTTTCAGGTTCACCTCTTCCTTGCTCCTCCATATGTGTAGAGGAGCTTGGAATATCCTTTTCTTTATGGCCCTCAGTCACAACTTGTTGTTTCTTATGCATTTCATTCTATTTTTCCTCTTCCAATGTCTCATATCTATTATTAGTTGGTACCACAGGCTGCTCCCTCATCTCTCCTTTACTAGCACACTTAGCACCTATATTATTGTATTGGAATTGCCTCCCTCTTTGTTCAGTTCCATGTTCTCCTGTTCTGAGGGCTGTGCTTGTATCATTTTGCCCCTAGTCTTCTTCTCCTGCATTTTCCCTTTCCTGACTTCCTCCTCCTTCAAATGCTTCCTACAATCCTTCAATTCATGTCCATAGTTTTTGCAATATGGACACAAAATTGGCTTCCACTCATAGTGCACTTCCTGTGTAATTTCACAATCATTTTCATTCTCAAATATCACACTAACAGGGTATTGCTTATTGAGAGTAACTTCCTCCAATACGCTTGCAAATATAAGTCTCTCCTTCAATGCGGTGGCACTATCTGTACGAATTAGTTTCCCCGTCATCCCAGCAATAGTTGCAATAGCATTTAGCCCCCAATATTTGATATCTAATCCAACCAAGCGTATACAGACTGGGATCTTCTCCATAGCCTCATTCGTAAGTTTCATCCCTGGTGTCCATGGTTTAACAATCACAGAGTTACGATCAAACATTTGGATTCCCTGCTGCATTGCAATATTTCTGGACTCTATTGTTTCAAATCTCACTAAAAACACTCCCCTATTCGCCTGCGCCACTTTGTGTGCCCCTAATTGACCCCAAATTCATCTGCAAACCCCATCCATTACCGTCTGGGGGTGGATTAGACCCTAGAACGTAACAAACTACTGCTGTTGCCCAGTACGACACATCCTCCTTCACTTCCTTCATCGTGATTTTCTCCATCTTTGGAGCCTCTACTCTACTCCAACTAGTACCTTGTGCATCACTACCTACTTGTGTACCTGGCAATTTGGGAAGTTCCTCAATATCCACCATATCAGCACAAGATTTTGGGATTTCACTTGCCTCAATTGCTGTATCCGTTGTGGACCTCACTGCCATCACCGGTGAACTCAGCAGCGCTTCCTCCAGTGGCTCAATTCCTTGTAGTCCATATTTGAAACAAAAGTATATATAGATTTCAACACAAAGGTTGTGCTAATAGCCGTATTTGAAACTTAAAAGAAACAAAAGTATGTCCTTGTTCATCTTACAAGGAACCTATAATATGTGAGTAAAAAGGTGTGCAAATGAGAATGTTATCAACAACAACAAAGAACTGAAATCTGGAAATAAGCAAAGTAGTTGGCTTGCTGAGTTGATTGATATTTAATCTATCCTTAAGATAATATTGTCACGTATGTTCCTTTAACGGTGTGATGACAATTTATCTCCCAAGATAAAACAATAATCAAACAAGTGAGCAAAGGAGACTCAAGTGTTTGCTAGGAAAGAAAGATCTTTGAGTGTTTAGATATTTCTAGAGAGGAAGACAATTTGCTGGAAATTTTCTGAGTGTGTTTGCAAATGAGCCTAAGGCCTCATTTTATAGTGTTGAGAAGATGACCCTCCAATTGGCTAAATAATGGCCTTGATTATGGAGGTTTAATTCAGCCAAAAAATGGCTAAATTCATTTGGGAAGTAATGGAGCTTAATGCCTCAAAACCAGCCCAAGAGTCATGTCTTTTCGTCTAAAATCGCGACACGGAACTCGGTAGCGCGTCGCCAAAATTCGAGAATTCGGCGGTCGGTAGCGTGGCAAAACTTTAGAGAGTTTTGACGTCATCAGCACCGCAACACTTAGCTGGAGGCGCCGCGACGGTTTTCTGACTTGTTTTATCTTTCACACATTATACAGTTCTTCCTTCATTTACCAACGTGAAACCTCATTTGACCAATAATTGTCTATTAACTTACGTGACAAATGCATGTTAGGACAATCCATCTCTCTTTATGACTAGCTACATTGTCATCTCTGCTCTAGCTACATTGTCATCTCTGCTCCAACTAGTTAGAACATCAATTTTCTTCCTAGCATTCCCTTTGAGAATTGTTGCGCACAAATGATTGCACACAACTTGAACTTTCACACTCTAGCAACTCTGTTTGTTGCACTCTCTTATTTCTCACGTGGTCACTTACTTCTTGCTTTTTTGAGCACTTACTCTTTACCCGAGTACATTAACATTTCAAATGGACCACCTCTATTTATATGTGGTGATGGAAGAATCTAGTTAAGGATATTTACTACACTATTCTAGAATGTTCCTCCAACGACTTATTTCTATAACTACTTTTTCTAGATATATTGCTTCAATTATTTTCAACTCTTGAATATTCTATATTTTTCATGTTTTGGATATTAAGTTGGTTATGATTTTTCCAATACTCCCCCTCATCTTCCACTTAATTCTTTCTTTCCATCCATTTGGACTTCTTTTTGTTGCAACACGTCTGGTGTTTCACAAGATCCAGTCTGTCATGAATTCTTCTTTTCTTTTTGTGGAGATACTTTTGGTGTAGGTAATACATGTTCTCCTCTTGCCTCTTGGTTAGTTTCTATTTTATTCCTTTGTTCTTCTTCTCTTTGAGCTTATCTTGCAGCTTTTGCTCAAGTGATGTTAAGTCTGGTAGAGTGACTTCTTTGGTCCACCATGCTTCATCAAATACCATATTTCTTGACACAAATATCCGGTTAATGGTAGGGTCAAACCACCTAAATTCTTTTTTTATTCGTTGTAACCGACAAAGATGTAGCTGAAAGTATATTTATGTCCTAGAGACAATCTATATTAGGACAAATATATTTTATACACATTCGTATTATTGTTAATGGAGGTTAATAATTTGGCATTTGTAATTATTGAATTATTAATTGATTGTTTGTAATATTATATAATATGCATCCCTAAAGATTACATTGTTATTAATAGTGTGAGATATTAATATTATAATGTAACTCTTAAAATAGTCTCGACTCATGATCATCGAGAATGAGATATCGATGATATGTGATAAGTCGACATGTGGTCTGCATCACATCCTTAGAGGATGTAGTATGTTTCACCTGCTATGAGTAATGATTACTCGTGATGGACACATGGATACTTTGGAAGTATTGGTATACCCTGCTGATATACTGTTTGTTATATAATGTCTAAAGTATGATCAGCATGTGGGAGATAGAGTCCTTAGACTTGAGGTCGATACACACCTTGTCTACAAAGTAATATACTTTGATCATGTCCTAAGCTCAAATGCCTTAGGTTGAGATACGACTTGTATTGGGTACATTACGATGTGGATTAAAGGTGGTAGTTGAGCCAAGATTAGGATTCATTCCTCCAATGTATATTCGAGAGAACACTCTGATTCTTATGTGATATTAGGTTGACTAAGCCGTTGGCCAACGCAATAGACATAACCAAGATATGGTCTTGTTGTCAACCAATATAGATGAGATATAATGATCAAGCTATTTGGATATACACTTGGCAAATCCTAAGTTTGATCGAGTGTGTCGTGAATGAAAGAATTTTATCTTCATATATAGAGGTTCAGTTTACCAGATTCTTATAAATATATTTTACATAATGAGTTCGAATTTTGGCGCCATCTAGGAGTTCCGTGTAGACCCTAATATAATTAATGTCGATATGTGAAGGCCTGTAGGATAACACTAAGTCAACTGTTCCTTCGATCTAAGGATGTAACGATAGAATATAAATGTTCGATTTATAATCGAGACATTTGAATAAATAATGATTATTTAATTCGGTCGAGATTGGATTTCAGATTTAATTAAAATGAAAATGAGACGACGTCTCACACTGGACTAGGGCCACGACATATGAGATATAGAGCCGCGACACCTCCTATTTTGAGTCGTGGCGCCGTTGTTGACACCCAATTTTGACCCATCTTTTAGTTATTTCTTGCAATTTTAAGCATTTTAGGACACTGCATTTTAATCATCATTTTTTGCATTTTTTATCTTTTTATTTTAAATTAAGCATCATGTCTTTGTTAATATTATGTTTCTATTATTATTACACCGTCGTTTATTCTAATAATATTTGCATCTCTTTAAATAATTAATTGACATCCCGTTTTAACTTTTAATTAGACATTAAATATTTCTTAAATTTTGTATTTTATTATTATTGCATCGGTATTTATATTTTGATAATTTTGTATCTTTTTAAATAATTAATCTGTTTTGCATTTTTGTCAAACCAGTCCAGTCCGAGGCACAATCCGGATCAGTCCAATCCATGGCAAAACCGGCCCAATCGAGGCCAGAATGAGGCCCAGTACACCTTTCATCTTTTCCCCCCAAAACCCAAAACTAAACCTAAACCTAATCCCACACTATAAAAAAAACCTCATCAGCGCAGCCGCACCCCTTCTTTTAACATCACCCTCCTTCACTCCTCTCTTTTTCAACACACACACACAGCCGCACCTCACTTCTCTCCCTTCACTCCTCTCTTCTTCACACCCCACACCTCCGGCGAACCAACACTACACCGCCGAACCTTTCCCGTCGCCCCAGCGAACCAACACCACCATCGAACCCCTTTCCGACACCCGGCCAACACCACCGCTGCGAAAACCCACCTCCGCCCACGCCATCACCAAGAAACCACCGTCCCATGACTCACAACCATTTGAACCACCGGCGAACCACTGTTCCCGTCGAACCACACCCCAACACTCTCGCGAACTCCATCGACCTCTCATCGTCGACCTTGCTGCCAATGCCGGAGCTCTAAGCTCCGGTGAAACCATTGCTCCCATCTTGCTTTCAAATCCCGTCGCCGGCTACCCACGCTTTTGACGCTATTATATTTGTTGGTATTGGACTGATTTTATGTTTTTAGTTCTTGCTGGAGTTCTAAAAAACTCCGGCGACTTCTGTTTGGGTTTACTGGTTGGGTTTCTCGGTTGATTCAATTATCTAGACTGATTTTCATTTTTTCTTTGCATTTGGGAGTTCTTTGAACTCCAATTGACCAATGTTTTTGGCGAGTTATGCTAGCTAAGCCTGCTGTTTTGCTATTTGTGAGACTGATTTTTGGGCCATTTTGACGGATCGATGCTGCCATTGAACCAATACTGGTTTTGCCATTTTCCAGACTGTTTTGATTGATTTTTCCATTTTCCGGACTGTTTTGACTAATTTGCCTTTTACTCTGCTGTTGATACTAATTTTGAACAGATTTGTGACCATTTTGCTGAAGTATTTTGAGGTCATGGACTACTGCTTTTCGACCAGTTTGCTACTGGATTTTGGTCATTTTTGGCGCACTGAATTTTGCTATATTGCTATTAATTTTAGCCATTCTTTGGCGGACTGATTTTTCTCCTTACTGCCACTGATTGTTGTCATTTTTGTTGGTCTACTGATTTTGAACAGATACTACAATGGCCAATGAAAAAGTTATCCGTCGATTTTTGAGGCCTCCACAGTTGCAAAGACGGAAAATGAAATAAAAAGAAGCTTTCTGGGCGTTGATGATTTCTTCTACTTACGGGATAACCAACGTGCGTGTGGCGAATTTTCGCGTGGACTTGTTTAGGATGTCCCATTTTATTTTTTTATATATCTGAGCCCTCCGTGTTTAAAATTATTACTATTTTGGCGCGGATCTGAAGATTTTATTTATTTTATTGTTTCTAACAATATTGGTCGATGAAGGAATCTTCGTGTGATTTCCAAAGCCTCCCCTGTATAAAAGACGAGTTTTATTTTTTGGTTTTAACTTATTAACTCTTGTCATTGCTTTAGAATTATTCATTCTATTACTAATACTTTTACTAAGTGTTTATACAGGTACCCGAAGATGCATTCAAAAAGAATGTCCCGGAGTTTTATTTTATGTCGCATTTAATTTTAATTTTATTATTATGTATTGCATTTTATTTTAATTGTAAATTATGAAAAATGCTTAGAATAGGTAGAATAAAAGTCAATATATAATTAACCTAGGTTTGAACAGATAACTGCAAGTTAGCGGATCTTAAAGGATGCCTAACCCTTTTCTTTAGGATAATAAAGAACCCTGATCCAGAATTTCATTAATTTCACAGACCATTAAATGGAGATTAATTGCTGTATCTTTATTGCAATAAATCAAGTCCTAATTCACTTAACTAATTAGGTGGTGATTCCTCAAAATCAGCATTATTGCTCCATCCAAGGAACCGCGCCAAAGAGCAATGTTGCGGATACCGTTCAGACCCCTAGGTCAAAAATGGGCGCGACAACATAGCGACTCCAGTGGGGATATCAGGTTCTTAACCACAACAAACTCAGGTTAATTAAATATTGCGCTTTATTTTGTTTTATTTTTGTTGTAAATGCTTTATATTGTTTGCTTTTATTTTTGTAAATTAACTGCTTTAATTGCTACATTCTTTTATTGTTTTCCCTAAACTGGCATTCCTCTCATATTCCTCCCTTACGAAATATTCACACTATCACACACTACATGCGAGGTGTGCTTTGCGCACCTGCAAATTTCGTTCATAAATCCAAATTTTAGGAGAGTTGACATTTTGCGCGGAGTTGTCCCGTTCGTCTGGACGGTCGCGTAGCCTTCTCACTCGAGTAGTCCGCTCGGGAACCTTGCATCTAGTAAGCCAAATCTTAGAAAGCTTAAGATAGAGCTATACCACCCTTTTATATTAAGTCATGCATGCATAAACCTTAGGTGGGTTAATCCTTGGTATTAACGTCACAATTAGAAATCCACCAAACTTGTCGACGGGTTTCACAACCCAACGACCCATTAGCATACTATGTGTAGCGTGATGATGATAGACGGATCCAAGCCTGATCATGACACGCCGAAATTGGAAAAAGTGCATCGTCATTTGGTCGTCATTTCCAACAAAAGCATTAATGCTTAGCAACTTTGGTCAATCTATCCCAATCTCGCATATCTGGCGTTTAGGCCGACCTCTGGCATAAGAGAGGTCTCATGCATATTAGGGCGCGCGCTTGATTTGCATGCTTTTGTTTACTATTGTTGTCGCTAGCAATTCTGTATATATTATTTAATGCAATAATTACCCTTTTAATCCCTGTACATATCATGCTATGTGTTTATAACTCCGACCATGAGCATTTGCATTTTTGCACTTTTTGTTGTCACATTGCAATCAGGACTTCTACTGCGTAAATCACTCTTGAATAGCGCGACTTGGACTTTGTGAAACATCGACCATCAGTCCGGTCGAACCAATCAGGGGAGTCTTTAACTATATTGTCACACCATGCATTTTTATTATTTTGTTACTTTCCTACTCTCACCCAATTTATCATTTTTTGGCAGGAAGACCGTCCTCGCAAACAGTCGAGGGCTGCCGAAAAAAAAGGAAGAAAAAGAAAAAAAAAATCATCACAAGAATGAGCTGAAGTTATGTTGACGGAAAGAAGTCAGCTTATACCAGATTCAACGAAGCATCGCTCTGAGTCCTATATTTTGTATCTTTATACATATTTGCAAATTCAATTGATATGTCTAGTGTTGATTACATAATTCTTTATCATGCATTTTACAACATAATCATCCGAACTACACGTGTCTGATTCTCACCATACGGTGTGATACGTAGGCAGCCCATCTAGGGTTCGACACCACATAAAAAAAGTAATTAATAAAAGGGAGGACATATTTGGTTCACTCATGCATTTCATTCATTCTATCACGGTCATTCATTTTTCCATTACATTTCTTTTACTTTGCATTAGTCTTATATTGAACAATCATTTGTTTTGCACAACTTTTACTTTTGCATTTCTTTCATGGATGAATTCTTTTTAAATCATACGTTTTATAACATATCTGAATGAACTACGCACACCTGATTCTCGTCAAAGATGAGATACGTAGGCAGCCCTACTCGGGTTCGGTACCATTTATTCAAAAAATACAAAAAAAAAATGTTATCCAAAAATACAAAAACATTTTTTAAGTATCATTGTTTGACTTGATTGATACCAACACAGTTAGGAGTGTGCATAGGAAAGAACGAGTAATAATCAGTATGGGTTGACTTCGTGGTAAATTATAGATTCTTTTGGTACCTCTCACGCACACTTGTAATGATATTGTCTTGCATGCTTTCAAGATAAGAACGAAACCAACCTCATCGTTTCATGTGCATTGTGTGGTGAGTTTTAGAATAAGTTGGCATGAATGTTTGTTGAGGCGAAATGCTGAGTAACACTCGGTGTAGGAAATGATCATAGGCTTTCTTTGACCCGTTTGAGCCTTTTCAGCCTACCAAATAACATTATCCGTAGTACACCCCTTTTGAGCCTAAAATTTGTTCTTTCGACAACCGCATATTACACCTATACCCTTTTTGAGTGCGTACGCACTATCCCTCTCTTGGCCCGACCTCCTTGAGCGTTTTAGAAATGTGCAAGTGGCTGACAAAATTCTGCGTCGAAGTTTGCAAAGACAAAAATTATCAAAGTCCCAAAAGGGAAAAGAAAACACAAATGACGACTTCACAAAAAGAAGAAATCAAAAGCCCCGACATAAAAAAATGAATAAAAATGAGAGAATAACTTTGAAAAAAGAGGGCTCCAAACGAAAGATTCAAAAAGAAGTCAGTACAGAAAAATCGGGACAAAAAGAAAGCAGGTCAACATTAAAGCACACAAATATCAATCACGGACGTAGTCCAACGCTCGAAGAAGGATTAGTCACTTTTTAACCAAATGATATTCATCCCTTCCCCCAAACCTACATTACAAGCCCGTGACAAGCCCTACATGATCTTATACTGAGGGTTCTCACATTAGTGGATACTTACATGATGGCCAAGCCTATGGTATCACAATTGCATGCATTGAACATCCTTTTGAGTGTGAACGTACTTCTCTAAACGTCCCAAAATTCAAAATACTGGAATTTATGTGAGAAATGGGACTTTCTTCAGTGAGGGCATTTGAAACGTGAGATTACGTGTAGTTCGAAACCTTGGCTGCAAGCAAGTGTGTCGATACTTAGGTGTCTGAGGTACCATGTGAAACTATAGGAATTACCCAGGAGTCAGTCTCAGTTAGACTGAAAGTAAATAACGGAATTCCTAAGCATAATACTAATTGTTGGTATCAACTGAAGTCAGACCGTGATGATGTCTTTCCACTTTTTCAGAAAAATAAAATACATATATAAAAATTCTCATTTTTTGCATCACGAACTACGTCTTGACCTGATTTTCGTCAAAGATGAGATACGTATGCGGCCACATTGGCTTCGGTCCCACATCATTTGAAAATCATAAAAATTCTTATTTTCGCATCACGAACTACGTCTTGACCTGATTCTCGTCAAAGATGAGATACGTAGGTGACCACATTGGCTTCGGTCCCACATAATTTGAAAATCATAAAAATTCTTACTTTGCATCACGAACTACGCTCTGACCTGATTCCCTCGGCAGGATACGTAGGCATCCATATCGGCTTCGGTCACACCATTATAAATACTTCTCCCTTGTTTTGCACAAGACTCGATTTTGTCCATTGGAGAGTTTAGCATCTCATATGTTTTGCATCCATGACTACCTACACATGACTGAGACATATTTTGAGGGTTGCATTCTCATCTACTCAATTGTACATTGTCTATACCCTCGCATTAGCTTTTCATTCATGATTAAAAAAAATTAATTAATTACCTGGTTGCTTTGATCAATTCGTGAGTCTCGGCCTTGCCCATTTAAATGTTCAACATCTTCATTTACCAGAAACTGGGGCATTTTAAGAATTCACTGCAAGAAGACGATAATAGATAGGAAAACCCGGCCAACTAAATCTTCAGTCCAAACCAGTCTGAGCATGCAAGCGTCAAGACCCAAAGCTACAAAGTCAATGCGAATCAACCACTCATTTTCTAAAACTCACAAGTTTTCTTTGAGTGCAGGATCTTCATATCAGCAAAGGCGGAAGCACAACAATAAGCCCATGCGGGTTACAAACGCACAACGTCTATGTAATGACTTTATCTCAACCCAGGCGAGTCACAAAGCAGGTACGTCCATAAAACGACACCATTTCATGTAAGCTTATGCAACGACTTCATCTATGTTTCGTCTATGCAACGACGAGCATCTGCATCGCGTCTATGCAACGACGTCATTTCATGTAAGCCTATGCAACGGCTTCATCTATGTTTCGTCTATGCAACAACGAGCATCTACATCACGTCTATGCAACAACTTCATCTCATGTAAGCCTATGCAATGACTTCATCTATGTTTCGTCTATGCAACGACGAACATCTGTATCACGTCTATGTAACGACGTCATTTCATGTAAGTCTATGCAACGGCTTCATCTATGTTTCGTCTATGCAATGACGAGCATCTGCATTGCGTCTATGTAACGACGTCATTTCATATAAGTCTATGTAACGGCTTCATCTATATTTCGTCTATGCAACGACGAGCATCTGCATCGCGTCTATGCAACGACGTCATTTCATGTAAGCCTATGCAACGGCTTCATCTATGTTTCGTCTATGCAACGACGAGCATCTGCATCGTGTCTTTGCAACGACGTCATTTCATGTAAGCCTATGCAACAGCTTCATCTTGTTTCGTTCATGCAACGACGAGCATCTGCATCACGTTTATGCAACGACGTCATATCTTCTAAGTCTATGCAACGACTTCATATATGTTTCGTCTATGCAACGACGAGCATCTGCATCATTTCCATGCAACGACGCCATATCTTCTAAGCCTATGCAATGGCTTCATCTATGTTTCGTCTATGCAACGACGAGCATATGCATCACGTCTATGCAACGACGCCATTTCATGTAAGCATATGCAACGGCTTCATCTATGTTTCCTTCATGCAACGACGAACATCTGCATCGCGTCTATGCAACGACGCCATCTCATGTAAGCTTATGCAACGACTTCA
This sequence comes from Przewalskia tangutica, assembly GCA_029844215.1. Classification (NCBI taxonomy): domain Eukaryota; kingdom Viridiplantae; phylum Streptophyta; class Magnoliopsida; order Solanales; family Solanaceae; genus Przewalskia; species Przewalskia tangutica. The sequence continues at coordinate 15,256,448 of CM056738.1, forward strand.
TCTATGTTTCGTCTATGCAATGATGAGCATCTGCATCGCGTCTATGCAACGACGCCATATCTTCTAAGTCTATGCAACGACTTCATCTATGTCTCGTCTATGCAACGACGAGCATCTGCACCGCGTCTATGCAACGACGTCATTTCATGTATGCCTATGCAACGGCTTCATCTATGTTTCGTTCAGGCAACGACGAACATCTGCATCGCGTCTATGCAACGACGCCATCTCATGTAAGTCTATGCAACGACTTCATCTATGTTTCGTCTATGCAACGACGAGAATCTGCATCGCGTCTATGCAACAACGCCATATCTTCTAAGCCTATGTAATTGCTTCATCATGTTTCGTCTATACAACGACGAGCATATGCATCGCGTCTATGCAACGACTCCATTTCATGTGAGCATATGCAATGACTTCATCTATATTTCATCTATGCAACGACGAGCATCTGCATCGCGTCTATGCAACGACGCATTTTATTTTAAGCCTATGCAATGACTTCATCTATGTTTCGTCTATGCAACGACGAACATCTGCATCGTGTCCATGCAATGAAGCCATCAACATCTACAAACACCTTTTGCATTTGGACCTCGGAAACAAAGATCCTAGAGGCATTTCAGGGAACAAATACCCTGTCATTTACAGCACCACATCACCTGTAACCCAGTGTCAATCATAATTCGACACTAGGATAAATTTTGAATCTGCGTCGGCATTGTCTTTAATTTTGCAGCATCAGCCCAGTGTCATCAGGATTCGACACTAGGATAATTTTGAATCGACGTCTGTCTGCTTTAATTTTTTAGCATCGCAGCAACGCAGTGTCCTCATAATTCGACACTGAGACACATTTTAAATTTGTATCAACTTTTCCTTTTATTTTGGCATCAAAATGATCCAGTGTCATCATAATTCGACACTTGGACAAATTTTGAATCTGCATCAGCTTTTTGCCCATTCATTTTCTTGATCTTTGTTTTAATTCTGACGATGGAGACAAAATTGGCTATAAGTCAACGTCTTTGTCCGAAAACTCTTTCATCGTCTTCGGTCAAAGAGGGACAAGCTGTTGACACCCAATTTTGACTCATCTTTTAGTTATTTCTTGCAATTTTAAGCATTTTAGGACACCGCATTTTAATCATCATTTTTTGCATTTTTTATCTTTTTATTTTAAATTAAGCATTATGTCTTTGTTAATATTATGTTTCTATTATTATTACACCGTCGTTTATTCTAATAATATTTGGATCTCTTTAAATAATTAATTGACATCTCGTTTTAACTTTTAATTAGGCATTAAATATTTCTTAAATATTGTATTTTATTATTATTGCATCGGCATTTTTATTTTGATAATTTGGTATCTTTTTAAATAATTAATCCGTTTTACATTTTTGTCAAACCAGTCCAGTCCGAGGCACAATCCGGATCAGTCCAATCCGCCGAAAATCGAAGCACAAACTGAGGCCCAATACACCTTTCATCTTTTCCCCCCAAAACCCAAAACTAAACCTAAACCTAATCACACTGTCGCGCCCTTTTTCGACCGCGACATTTTCTAGCGAACCCTGTTTAAATAAAATGTTAGGAAATAAATGCTAAAATGCTAAAATAAAAAAAGAATGCTAAAAATGTTAAAAGGGTGCTAACATATTAAAAGTGCTAAAGGGTTAAGTAATGCTAAAGGGTTCGCGGAGTCGCCACCTAATTATTTTGGGTGAATTAGGACACCTAAATGTTAACTAGTTTAAAGTAAACATTAACTCCATTTTAATGGTCTGCAAAATTGTGAGATTCTGGGCAAGAGTTCTTTATTATCCTAAAGGGAAGGGGTTAGGCACCCTAAAGGATCCGCTAACTTGCGGTTGTCCGTTCAAAACTAGGGTTAATTATTATGCTTTAGAAAATATATATTTTGAATATATGCGGTTTTAATATAAGGATGTTGCAAATAATTATTTAAATATATGTATGTATATATAGTTTCTATGGAATTGAATGAAGTTTATTTATAAAATGTAAGGAAAATATTCTATTTGAACAAAACAATTGCATGAGGTTTATCATAAAGATGCAAAATAATAAAAAAAGATGGTTTACTAAAAGTACGTATTATATGTAAATTTTAATCTTTATAAAGGGTATACAAATGGATAGAAAGATTTTCCTTTTTGCACTTGGTAATAAGAAAATAGATCTTTGTTATAAAAAAGATTTGTTATTTTTATGAAGTTTAATAAGAATTTGGAACTCAATTATTTCTATAATATCAATGAAAAGGCTAAGTTATTTTAAAAAGTTTTGAAAATGCATAACTACTAAAGATAGATTAAACTAGCGACACATTTTATTATTTAACTACCCACCCTTAATAATTCTAGGTCTAACTATTCTAAGCATTTTCAATAATTGTATAAGGTTAGGTAACAAAAATACAAATAAAAGTAAAGTGACGGAGTTAAAGAAAGGAGATAAAATGACTAGGGCAGGTGAATATATTATTCCGCCCTATTTATTTTAAGGTTCCGAGACCGAAGGATGCGAGAAGTGTGGATGTAAATCCTTTGCTTGACAAAGTCATGATGAGTCTCGTATGAGACTCTTCGCCGCTCCCGATGCAAGTCATGTAAATAAAAGAAAAGAAAAGGATTAGTAAATGTTCTAGAAATATTAATAATGCAAATAGATAGAATACTAATATAAACTTGGACATGTATATGATCCAGTTAATATTTAACTATGGCAACCCCAAGAAATGAACTGACGGGCCCAAACAAACAAAACCCAACATGATTCAATCAAATATTGGACCTAGTAAAGAACAGTACGCAAAAAAAAAAAACCTCAAAGCAGGCCCAAAACGTAAAATCCAGATTTAAGAAGAGAGCAAATCAGTCCTATTCCAAACCCCAAGCATTCTTCAGTAATCAAATATATATACTCTATATGCTTATTACATGAAAAAGGGAGATTGTAAATTGCATATAGAACACATACATATACTATAACTCCAACATATGCCAAATCAACCCAAATAAAATATAAAATGGTAGTGTAGATATCCTCCAACAACTTAATAGACAGGGAAACATGCTAAATAACTTAGAAAACTTGATACGGTGTTATGGACACATTTCGTCATTTAAACAAGTAAGACATGTATATGATCAATCTAATAAACCTACTATTCCAGAAAACAAACAGGTAACACAAGGCATTTTAAATACGTAGACATGTATAATTCCTATATTAAACTAGCAAAATCTTAAGGATTATATTTTAGCAGAATCTAAGCCTAGACGAGCAAAGGACATATATCAGATATGTAAAGAGTCAAAAGCAATTATTAAGACATACATTACTCTAATCGTTTCTTTCACACACATTTAAACATGTATAATTACTGATATGCACATGATACATTAGTCTTCCAACCACAAATCACAGAAATCAGGGAATGAACTATGAGCAGGCCCAAAATATGGCTGAATTCCAGTTTTATCTAAACAGATATCCAAACTAAGTGATTTAGACTGTGGATTAACAATTTCAGTGTAGATGTATAAATATATAGGCAAACCAGTTTATTAGCATGACATTGTTGTTTGGTTTTTCATCAATTTAGGATTTTAAAAGGCCTATAATTCATGCAGAGTTAAATAGATATAAGCAGACAGTGGCATAATTCATTCTATGGCATACACAAGTACACAGGGGCACTAAAACATGAATGGCAAATAGTTTGTCATGAGCTAAATAGCAATCCAGAATGTAGGCACATCAGAGGTGTCAAACATGGCATTCTCATATGCAAGACTTATATATATATATATATATAGGTGATATTGGACAAAGGGTCAACAAATATGTTTCAAGGCATAAGCTGGACCACCTCAATAACACGCAGCAGGGTCCAGACAGACAAAGAAAGCATGTGATGGTTCTTAGAGTGATACTGAGGCATATTTAAAGATTATGATGCAAGCTTACTCAATTATCCATATAGAAAGGCAGGTAAGCATTCATGTTCTAGCACAAAATATGGGAGACTGTAAGACAATATAGCTTGGGGTACGTAAATGGTAATGCATATATAGGCGTGGAGGTACTTATGACCTAGAGACGGAATTCATGTTTGTGAGAGAAAAAAAAAAGACAATTGTGAAAGAATTATGAAGCAAGAATCACATATGACTAGAACAAGATCATACTGCATAATCACATATTAAACTTTCCGGCTAAACTAGCTTGGTATAATATCATTTGAACACTGTTTATACTAACTAGCCTATATTTAACTAAATAGAGTCAGAATTAATATCTTTGATTGGCTTAAAACCATCCCAGTAACCATACATGATTGAATAACTCTTCAACTACATGATTGAGTACTAAATCAATTAGGCAGCCTTCATATGACATGTAAAAGCCTCAGGCCCATCCTTTGCTTAACTAAACCACTTCCACACTATTGTATTGATACCATTCTATGCATGAGCAGTTTCTATTCTTATTAAGACAGAACCATGATAGCACCAAAAATAACTATAGCTAAATCATAAGACCAATAGACTTAGTTAAGATAACTGCAGACCAATTAATGAACATACACAATCATTAAATTAACTAAGTATGCTAGTTAATCAATTAATACACATAAAACAAATTACGAAGCAAATTTAAAGTGTGGGAATGGGTTTACCTTCTCCGGGTAGCGAACCGAGGCAGCGTACCAAGTCGTCGACTCGCTCGGGTTTTGGTTTTGCGATGCGAAATAATAAAAAAATGGAAGCTTAGATCTTTCGACTGTTCAAGGGTGTTCTTGGTTAGTGTTTTACTGTCAAAATGCCACTTTTGAAGGAAGAGGTTTCAGACTGTGTAAGGGTTTTTGCCTATCAGAATCCGATGCCATTGCATGTATGGACTATCTCCTTTTATAGCTCTTCCATGGGTTCTAATTTTGGTTCAGCTTAAAGGCTGATTTTTGTCCATATTTCGTCCCCAATTGGTATTGATTCTGGACCATTTTAAGGGCTGATTCGTGGACGATTTTAGGAAAGATTTGGTATGCTTTGTTATTATGGTAAGTTTGAAAAACGATTTGGGAGATTTTGAGGGAATCTGGAAGATTCGTGACTCTTGGAGATGGTAAGGTTCTCGTTGATGGAAAGTTTTTGGTACCCATCTCTTTTTAGTAAGCTTTGATATGATTTTATATTTGGGGTGCATGGTGTGACAGAAGGGAGATGAGATGGCGGAGTGTAGATTCGCCGGGATTGACAGGATGAAGGGGATGAAGGATTGCCGGATTTTCCGTCTGGAAATCCGGCGAAAGCAGCGGGGGTGTCGACTAGGGAAGAAGGAGACTTTAGGGTTTTTCGTTTTTGTGGGTTATGAAGAGCAGCGGAAATGGGTCTTTGTAGGTAAAGGGACCTTTGGGCTTCTTGGTGTTGAAATTGAAATGGGTTGGGCGAGTGGGCTGGTTTTATTAAATTAGGGTATTAGTTTTAGGAGTTAATTTTAGGTATTAGGTATTTAATTAGTGGTAAGTTATTTAAATAAATTGTGATTAAATTATTTAGGTGTTTTATTAGTCTATTATATAAAAAATAAAGACGGGCGTGCTATTTAATTAATGCTTAATATTTTAGAATGCGGCGCTATTATTAAATTGTTTATTTATGCATGTATTAATGTATTATTATTGCATTTTATTATTATAAAATTGTTTTAAAATTAGTGTAATTTTATAGTTAATGACTGGACGGGAGGGTCAAAATTGGGTGTCAACAGTTGTCCCTCTTTGTATGGAGATGATGGAAGAATCTTCGGACAAAGACGTTGACTCATAGCCAATTTTGTCTCGATCCTCAGAATTAAAAATGTTGGGCAATTAGGCAAAGCTGACGCGGACTCAAAACTGTCCCAGTGTCGAGTTATGACGACACTGGGCTACCATGGTCAAACACCAAGGCGGGTTAACGCAGACTCAAAATTTGTCCCAGTGTCGAGTTATGACGACACTGGGCTACCATGGTCAAAACACCAAGGCGGGCTCAAAATTTGTCCCAGTGTCGAGTTATGACGACACTGGGCTATGGTAAAAAAATAAAAAAATAAACTGGCTTGAACCTGGGTGTACCGCTATCGACTTATGATGCTGGGTTTTATGGTGATGTGGAACGAGTGGATCGACGCTTGAGGCCGCTTCTGCCATTTGTTGGAAAAGTTGGCCCCCCAACAAATTGCCCCGGTTCGCTGTAAGAGAAAATCCACGTTGTGCTCCTGCTCCTGCATGCTAAGACTTAAACAAACGGTTAGTGCATAACTGTTAAGGCAAAACAATGTAAGAATGTGAATTTTGTGTTGTGGTTGTAGTCAAATCATATATACTATATAATGAAATGGTGTGATGATATGCCGTCTCGTATAGGCGAGATGCCGATGACGCCTTGTGTGGGCGTTGTCGTCTTGTATGGACGAAATGCAAATGACGCCTTGTGTGGGCGTTATCGTCGTTGTATAGACGAAATGCAAATGTTCGTCGTTGTATAGACGAGATGCAAATGACACCTTGTATGGGCGCTGTCGTCGTTGTATAGACGAAATGCAAATGACGCCTTGTATGGGCGCTGTCGTCGTTGTATAGACGAAATGCAAATGTTCGTCGTTGTATAGACGAGATGCAAATGACGCCTTGTATGGGCGTTATCGTCTTGTATGGACGGAATGCAAATGTTCGTCGTTGTATAGACGAAATGCAAATGTTCGTCGTTGTATAGACGAGATGCAAATGACGCCTCCTAGGGCATAGATAAAAATCGTTCTATATATGGAGTTGTGTTATGCATAATCAAAGCTAGATGAAATAATTAAAGTGTAAATGATGTAGCCTGAGTAACGAAGATGTGGTTTTTGCGAGATGTATTAGATGTAGACTTGTTGCAGATGGACTTTGTGAGCGAATCTGTTGTACTGGAATGTTGCTATTGGCGTCGTTTTCGGACTTGGCGTCGTTTTCGGACTTGTTGTGCTGATGACGTCGTTGCCTGGACGTGTTGCTGCTGGCGTCGTTTTCGGACTTGGCGTCATTTTTGGACTTGTCGTCGTTTTTGGACTTGTTGTGTTGATGACGTCGTTGCCTGGACGTGTTGCTGCTGCCCCTGTAGACTAAAGCTCAAGAAAGAGTTAGTGCATAACTGCTAAGACAGAATAATAAAGCATGAATGAGAAAAATGCAATTTTGAGAACAGAGAAAATCGTCCCTGCGTAGATGTGATATGTTGATGATGGCGTCGTTTTCGGACTTGGCGTCATTTTCGGACTTGTCGTCGTTTTCGGACGTGGTGTCGTTTTCGGACTTGGAGTCGTTTTCGGACTCAGAGTCGTTTTCGGACTGGGCGTCGTTTTCGGACGTAGCGTCGTTTTCGGACGTGGCGTCGTTTTCGGACGTGGCGTCATTTTCGGACGTGGCGTCGTTTTCGGACTTGGCGTCGTTTTCGAACGTGGAGTCGCCGACTTCGAGTCGTTCGGACTCGGCGTCGTTTGACGCGTGTCGCCGGACTTAGCGTCGTTTGACGTGGCGCCCTTTCGGACGTGGCGTCGTTTTTGGGCGTGGCGTCGTTTTGACGTGGCGCTGCCGGACGTGGCGTCGTTTTGGACTTAGCGTCGTTTCGGACGTGGCGTCGATTTCGGACGTGGAGTCGTTTTCGGACTCGGAGTCGTTTTCGGACTCGACGTCGTTTTCGGACTGGGCGTCATTTTCGGACGTGGCGTCGTTTTCGGACTTAGCGTCGTTTTCGGACGTGGCGACATTTTGGACTTGTTGTGCTGATAACGTCGTTGCCTGGACGTGTTGTTGCTGCTCCTGTAGAATAAATGCCCATGCAAGCTAAGCTTGAGAGAAATTAGTGTATAACTGTTAAAACAAAATGATAAATATATGAAAAATGCAATTATGTGAATAGGGATGTCATCCCTGTATGATATGTGGGGTGTTGTGAATGCTGAGATGTTGTCCTTGGGCGGACATGCTAGATGCTGCAACTGCTGTGATGTTGTTGTGATGCATTTGTGAACCATATGGATTGTCATGATGTCTTTGTTGTGCGTTTGTGCACTGCATGGGTTGCAATTTGACTCTAGGCCCGATCGCTACCTGGACTTTTTGCGGATTTGAACTCGATTGTTGATGCTCATGCTTCTGTTGCTTCTTTCTGCTTCTGAAGAATTTTGTCGTATTTTCTGCTTCTACTAGTATGAAGAACTTTGTTGTACCTTCTGCTAATATGAAGGACCTGCGCTCAAAGAAAAATTTGTGAGTTTGAGGGGGGGCGGTTGATTCGCGTTGACTTTGTAGTTTTGATTCTTGATGCCGGACGTCTGCCTTGTTTAGGACTCATAACCCCTGCCTGGTTTCATGCCTTGTCTCAGTTTTGAATTTGCAAAGGGCATTTAGCCTAAAAGTGGGTTTCCATGGGGTTGCTTGTATATTATGTGTGTTTTCGTTATTTTCAAAAATATGGAAGGTTTCCTAATGGTGTGACCGAAGCCGATTTAGGCCGCCTACGTATCCCCATGAGAGAATCAGGTCATGACGTAGTTCATTACAAGCGAAATTGAGTGAAATTAAAAATTTCTAAAGGTGGGACCGAAGCCGAAACGACCGCCTACGTATCCGCCAAGGGAATCAGGTCAAACGTAGTTCCAACATTACAAACGGAAAGAGGCAAAATATGTTAAACTAACTATGTATTTTTTTTTTAGATTCTCAGAGGCCAAGGCAGGGGTACACGTCCACTTGTTCAAAATGTCGCATTGCTCTGCATCTTAGATGGTAGGGTCTTCAGCGGGATCATACCGGATCACATTGTATTTATGTTTCCTTTAGAGCTCTTCCACGCAGTTTTCTGTATCTTCTTCTTTTGATTTCTGTGAAGTGCATGTTTTGATGAATGACTGATTCAAAGCGCAATGTGCTCAGCCAAGCGAGCATCTCTTCCTTCGGAGATTGATTGATGATTCAACCTTCTTCCTTTGGACCGCATGATCTCTTCCAAACCGCTTTGTTCAACAATCATGTTCACATAGGCATCATCGTGGTTTGGTAAGTGGTTGTTGTTTATATTGGGGAGATTCTTAAGTTGGATGACTCCATCTTTGATCAATTCCTCGATTTTGTCTTTGGTATAACACCATGCGATGTCACGCCTCGACACCGGAGTGGTATGCACAATGTTTGGTTTCATCGTGCTCTGGAAGTAGGCACGGGTATTTCGAACCGTTGGAGTATTCTCGCGCCACTTCTCATACACTTGGGCTATAGATTCAGCTAAAGGTGTATAGGCTCTGGTTGGCTTTCTCTCAGCATCTATGCGGGGTTTGGGTCCATTTGGGGTGCGAGTTCGTGATTGTGGTGAGTATTTTGGGTATGCTGGTTGGGTATGGTAAACAGGATATGGGGTGGCGCAGTGCTGATAATATGACTGTGGATTTTGAGTGTTTTGGTTAGGGTAAGAAGGTGGTGGGCTTTGATACACTGGAAGTTGTTCTGGCATATGCTCCTGAATGACCATGATGGAGGGTGATGCATCTCTTCTCCTCTGTGAGGTACCTCCGATGGAATTTGACTGCACTGCTCTGCTAGTTGCTTGTAAATTTGTCGGGTTTGTAATCCCGCTGTCTTAATGCCTTCTTCCACGGTTGCCCATTCTCACGACTTCGCAAAACTTCGCCAATTACACCGATCATCTTTTCATAATACGTCGCATCTTTTAACGATTGCACGAACGCGTGGTCATTTCTCTCTGCCATTGGAGGTTGGACCTTTGCTGCTTCCGACCGCCACCTCAGGGCGTATTCCCTGAAAGTTTCGGTGGATTTCTTTTCGAGTTTCATAAGATAAAATCTATCAGTGCACAAGGTCGTGTTGAATCGAATCTATCCATGAAATCTTGTGCCATGGCATTCCAACCGCCCCATTTTCGAGGGTCTGCATTGCGTATGTACCGATCCGCCTGTTAGACTCCTGATGAATAGTTTCATGATGATTGCTTGATTTTTCCCAACTCCAATCAATTTATCACAATATGACCTTACATGAGCTCGAGGATTCCCCTTTCCATCGAACATGTCAAATTTGGACACCTTGTACCCCACAGGTAATTCAACGTCAGGGTGCATACATAAGTTTTCATATTCCAAACCTTCTTCCCCCTTGTTCATCTGAATGCTTTTGAATGCCTCTTTCAAGCTACGAATTTCTTTTGCCACATTTTCATCAGCTCTAGCTCGGGTCTGCCGCTCCATTTCCTTGTATTGATCCGTCTCTTGAGAGGATGCATGCACAATAAATGGTTGGCTTTCGGTCGGATGTGCTAATCCCCCATATTGTTTGTTAGGACTAGTGATGTGTGTCATCTGCTCGTATTGGGTGGCTTGGCAATTTGGGTTGAGTGGGGAGATATAAGTGGGTGGAGGTTGAGATGTGTATGTAGTGAACGGATCATTTTGGAGGTCGGTTTGCAAATTGACCGGGCGAGTGACATTTTGGTGTGAGCTGGTATGTTGCGGCCTCTGCGGGGAGCTTTGGGGAAGTGAAGGCTCAAGGGCTTGTGACACGATTGCATTTGTCCCTTGCTCTGGGAGTGGTGCATTCAAGCTAATAGACAGGTTTGTGATGTTTCGGAGCCTTTCTATTTCGGCTTGCATGATTTCCATTTGCTGCAATAGTTTGGCGAGGTGTTGATCATTGTTGTTTCTCCTTTCTAACGCCTCTGCATCCTCTACAGGAACGGGGATGAGTCCTAAGTTGTGTCATTCTGGTGCCTCTGGATTAGTCATTTATTGGATGATTGTGCTACTACCAGTCAACGCGAATCAACCTTTTGGGGATAAGCTAGGCAAAAATAACCCTTTAACAAATGAAGCAAACCAAGTTAGTATAATATGCAAAAAGTTGCAGGCAATATATACTAATAAGCAAATTGCAAATCAAGTGCGTGTTCTAATATGTTTGGGACCTCTTTATGCCAGAGGTAGGCCTAAACGTCAAATATGCGAGGTTATGATGGATTTGTCCAAGCCGCCCAACTGTAATGCTTTCGTTGGAAATGGCTACCAAATGACGGTGCACTTTTTCCAATTTCAGCATGTCATGATTAGGTTTGGATTTGTCTATCATTGTCACGCTACACATAATATCTTTGGTTGCTGGTTGAGAAACCCGTCGACAAGTTCGGTGTCTTCCTAATTGTGGTGTCGATGCCAAGGACCGACCCACCTAAGGTAAATGCATGCATGCCCTAAAATAAGGGTGGTATAGCTCTATCTTAAGTTTCTAAGATTTGGCTTTTCTAGACGCAAGGTTCCCGAGCGGACAACTCGAGTGAGAAGGCTACGCGACTGATCAGACGAACCGATCTAACTCCGCGCAGGCGCCAACTCTCCTAAAAATTTGGATATTTTTTGAAAGAAATTTCTTGGTGCGAAGCACACCAGCGCGTGAGTGTGTGATAGTGTGAATTTTCCAGAATGGAAGAAATATGAGCGGAATGCCAGTTTAAGAAAAGCAGTAAAGTAAATAGCAATCAAGATGAATAAAACAAAATACAGCACGCAAAAATTAAATGCAAAAATAATGCCAAGTAATAACCCTAGGTCTGTTATGGTTAAGAACCTTAAATCCCCAGCAGAGTCGCCATTTCTGTCGCGCCCTTTTTCGACCGCGACATTTTCTAGCGAACCCTGTTTAAATAAAATGTTAGGAAATAAATGCTAAAATGCTAAAATATTAAAAGAATGCTAAAAATGTTAAAAGGGTGCTAACATATTAAAAGTGCTAAAGGGTTAAGTAATGCTAAAGGGTTCGCGGAGTCGCCACCTAATTATTTTGGGTGAATTAGGACACCTAAATGTTAACTAGTTTAAAGTAAACATTAGCTCCATTTTAATGGTCTGCAAAATTGTGAGATTCTGGGCAAGAGTTCTTTATTATCCTAAAGGGAAAGGGTTAGGCACCCTAAAGGATCCGCTAACTTGCGGTTGTCCGTTCAAAACTAGGGTTAATTATTATGCTTTAGAAAATATATATTTTGAATATATGCGGTTTTAATATAAGGATGTTGCAAATAATTATTTAAATATATGTATGTATATATAGTTTCTATGGAATTGAATGAAGTTTATTTATAAAATGTAAGGAAAATATTCTATTTGAACAAAACAATTGCATGAGGTTTATCATAAAGATGCAAAATAATAAAAAAAGATGGTTTACTAAAAGTACGTATTATATGTAAATTTTAATCTTTATAAAGGGTATACAAATGGATAGAAAGATTTTCCTTTTTGCACTTGGTAATAAGAAAATAGATCTTTGTTATAAAAAAGATTTGTTATTTTTATGAAGTTTAATAAGAATTTGGAACTCAATTATTTCTATAATATCAATGAAAAGGCTAAGTTATTTTAAAAAGTTTTGAAAATGCATAACGGCCTAAAGATAGATTAAACTAGCGACACATTTTATTATTTAACTACCCACCCTTAATAATTCTAGGTCTAACTATTCTAAGCATTTTCAATAATTGTATAAGGTTAGGTAACAAAAATACAAATAAAAGTAAAGTGACGGAGTTAAAGAAAGGAAATAAAATGACTAGGGCAGGTGAAGATATTATTCCGCCCTATTTATTTTAAGGTTCCGAGACCGAAGGATGCGAGAAGTGTGGATGTAAATCCTTTGCTTGACAAAGTCATGATGAGTCTCGTATGAGACTCTTCGCCGCTCCCGATGCAAGTCATGTAAATAAAAGAAAAGAAAAGGATTAGTAAATGTTCTAGAAATATTAATAATGCAAATAGATAGAATACTAATATAAACTTGGACATGTATATGATCCAGTTTATATTTAACTATGGCAACCCCAAGAAATGAACTGACGGGCCCAAACCAACAAAACCCAACATGATTCAATCAAATATTGGACCTAGTAAAGAACAGTACGCAAAAAAAACCCTCAAAGCAGGCCCAAAACGTAAAATCCAGATTTAAGAAGAGAGCAAATCAGTCCTATTCCAAACCCCAAGCATTCTTCAGTAATCAAATATATATACTCTATATGCTTATTACATGAAAAAGGGAGATTGTAAATTGCATATAGAACACAGACATATACTATAACTCCAACATATGCCAAATCAACCCAAATAAAATATAAAATGGTAGTGTAGATATCCTCCAACAACTTAATAGACAGGGAAACATGCTAAATAACTTAGAAAACTTGATACGGTGCTATGGACACATTTCGTCATTTAAACAAGTAAGACATGTATATGATCAATCTAATAGACCTACTATTCCAGAAAACAAACAGGTAACACAAGGCATTTTAAATACGTAGACATGTATAATTCCTATATTAAACTAGCAAAATCTTAAGGATTATATTTTAGCAGAATCTAAGCCTAGACGAGCAAAGGACATATATCAGATATGTAAAGAGTCAAAAGCAATTATTAAGACATACATTACTCTAATCGTTTCTTTCACACACATTTAAACATGTATAATTACTGATATGCACATTATCATTAGTCTTCCAACCACAAATCACAGAAATCAGGGAATGAACTATGAGCAGGCCCAAAATATGGTTGAATTCCAGTTTTATCTAAACAGATATCCAAACTAAGTGATTTAGACTGTGGATTAACAATTTCAGTGTAGATGTATAAATATATAGGCAACCCAGTTTATTAGCATGACATTGTTGTTTGGTTTTTCATCAATTTAGGATTTTAAAAGGCCTATAATTCATGCAGAGTTAAATAGATATAAGCAGACAGTGGCATAATTCATTCCATGGCATACACAAGTACACAGGGGCACTAAAACATGAATGGCAAATAGTTTGTCATGAGCTAAATAGCAATCCAGAATGTAGGCACATCAGAGGTGTCAAACATGGCATTCTCATATGCAAGACTTATATATATATATATATATATAGGTGATATTGGACAAAGGGTCAACAAATATGTTTCAAGGCATAAGCTGGACCACCTCAATAACACGCAGTAGGTCCGCATGCACAAAGAAAGCATGTGATGGTTCTTAGAGTGATACTGAGGCATATTTAAAGATTATGATGCAAGCTTACTCAATTATCCATATAGAAAGGCATGTAAGCATTCATGTTCTAGCACAAAATATGAGAGACTGTAAGACAATATAGCTTGGGGTACGTAAATGGTAATGCATATATAGGCGTGGAGGTACTTATGACCTAGAGACGGAATTCATGCTTGTGAGAGAAAAAAAAGACAATTGTGAAAGAATTATGAAGAAAGAATCACATATGACTAGAACAAGATCATACTGCACAATCACATATTAAACTTTCCGGCTAAACTAGCTTGGTATAATATCATTTGAACACTGTTTATACTAACTAGCCTATATTTAACTAAATAGAGTCAGAAATTAATATCTTTGATTGGCTTAAAACCATCCCAAAGAACCATACATGATTGAATAAATCTTCAACTACATGATTGAGTACTAAATCAATTAAAACCTTCATATGACATGTAAAAGCCTCAGGCCCATCCTTTGCTTAACTAAACCACTTCCACACTATTGTATTGATACCATTCTATGCATGAGCAGTTTCTATTCTTATTAAGACAGAACCATGATAGCACCAAAAATAACTATAGCTAAATCATAAGACCAATAGACTTAGTTAAGATAACTGCAGACCAATTAATGAACATACACAATCATTAAATTAACTAAGTATGCTAGTTAATCAATTAATACACATAAAACAAATTACGAAGCAAATTTAAAGTGTGGGAATGGGTTTACCTTCTCCGGGTAGCGAACCGAGGCAGCGTACCAAGTCGTCGACTCGCTCGGGTTTTGGTTTTGCGATGCGAAATAATAAAAAAAGGGAAGCTTAGATCTTTCGACTGTTCAAGGGTGTTCTTGGTTAGTGTTTTACTGTCAAAATGCCACTTTTGAAGGAAGAGGTTTCAGACTGTGTAAGGGTTTTTGCCTATCAGAATCCGATGCCATTGCATGTATGGACTATCTCCTTTTATAGCTCTTCCCTGGGTTCTAATTTTGGTTCAGCTTAAAGGCTGATTTTTGTCCATATTTCGTCCCCAATTGGTATTGATTCTGGACCATTTTAAGGGCTGATTCGTGGACGATTTTAGGAAAGATTTGGTATGCTTTGTTATTATGGTATGTTTGAAAAACGATTTGGGAGATTTTGAGGGAATCTGGAAGATTCGTGACTCTTGGAGATGGTAAGGTTCTCGTTGATGGAAAGTTTTTGGTACCCATCTCTTTTTAGTATTGGGGTGCATGGTGTGACAGAAGGGAGATGAGATGGCGGAGTGTAGATTCGCCGGGATTGACGGGATGAAGGGGATGAAGGATTGCCGGATTTTCCGTCTGGAAATCCGGCGAAAGCAGCGGGGGTGTCGACTAGGGAAGAAGGAGACTTTAGGTGTTTTTTTGTGGGTTAACGACGGCGGAAATGGGTCATTGTAGGTAAAGGGACTTTGGGCTTCTGGGTGTTGAAATTTGAAATGGGTTGGCGAAATTTGGTTTTATTAAATTATGGTATTAGTTTTAGGAGTTAATTTTAGGTATTAGGTATTTAATTAGTGGTAAGTTATTTAAATAAATTGTGATTAAATTATTTAGGTGTTTTATTAGTCTATTATATAAAAAATAAAGACGGGCGTGCTATTTAATTAATGCTTAATATTTTAGAATGCGGCGCTATTATTAAATTGTTTATTTATGCATGTATTATTGTTGCATTTTATTATTATAAAATTGTTTTAAAATTAGTGTAATTTTATAGTTAATGACTGAACGGGAGGGTCAAAATTGGGTGTCAACACACACACTATAAAAAAATCTCATCAGCGCAGCCGCACCCCTTCTTTTAACATCACCCTCCTTCACTCCTCTCTTCTTCAACACACACACACAGCCGCACCTCACTTCTCTCCCCTCACTCCTCTCTTCTTCACACCCCACACCTCCGGCGAACCAACACTACACCGCCGAACCTTTCCCGTCGCCCTAGCGAACCAACACCACCATCGAACCCCTTTCCCGACGCCCCAGCGAACCACCACTACCCGAAAACCCACACTGTCGCCCACTGCCCATCACCAGCAAACCACTGTCCCATTGACCTCACAACTATCGCTGAACCACCGGCGAACCACTGTTCCCGTCGAACCACACCCCAACACTCTCGCGAACTCCATCGACCTCTCATCGTCGACCCCGGTGACCCCCATGTTTTTCGGAGAGTTATGCTAGCTAAGCCTGCTGTTTTACTATTTGTGAGACTGATTTTTGGGCCATTTTGACGGATCGATGTTGCCATTGAACCAATACTGGTTTTGCCATTTTCCAGACTGTTTTGATTGATTTTGCCATTTTCCGGACTGTTTTGACTGATTTGTCTTTTACTCTGTTGTTGAAACTAATTTTGAACAGATTTGTGGCCATTTTGCTGAAGTATTTTGAGGCCATGGACTACTGCTTTTCGACCAGTTTGCTACTGCATTTTGGCCATTTTTGGCGCACTGAATTTTGCTATGTTGCTATTAATTTTAGCCATTCTTTGGCGGACTGATTTTTCTCCTTACTGCCACTGATTGTTGACATTTTTGCTGGTCTACTGATTTTGAACAGATACTACAATGACCAATGAAAAAGTTATCCGTCGATTTTTGAGGCCTCCATAGTTGCAAAGACGGAAAATAAAATAAAATGAAGCTTTCTGGGCGTTGATGATTTCTTCTACTTACACATGATAACCAACATGCGCTGGCGGGGTGAATTTTCGCAGCCGGACTTGTTTAGGATGTCCCATTTTATTTTTTTATATATCTGAGCCCTCTGTGTTTAAAACTATTACTGTTTTGGCGCGGATCTGAAGATTTTATTTATTTTATTGTTTCTAACAATATTGGCCGATGAAGGAATCTTCGTCTGATTTCCAAAGCCTCCCCTGTATAAAAGACGAGTTTTATTTTTGGTTTTAACTTATTAACTCTTGTCATTGCTTTAGAATTATTCATTCTATTACTAATACTTTTACTAAGTGTTTATACAGGTACCCGGAGATGCATTTCAAAAAGAATGTCCCGGAGTTTTATTTTATGTCGCATTTAATTTTAATTTTATTATTCTGTATTGGATTTTATTTTAATTGTAAATTATGAAAAATGCTTAGAATAGGTAGAATAAAAGTCAATATATAATTAACCTAGGTTTGAACAGATAACCGCAAGTTAGCGGATCTTAAAGGATGTCTAACCCCTTTCAATTAGGATAATAAAGAACTCTGATCCAGAATTTCATTAATTTCGCAGACCATTAAATGGAGATTAATTGCAGTATCTTTATTGCAATAAATCAAGTGTCCTAATTCACTTAACTAATTAGGTGGCGACTCCTCAAAATCAGCATTATTGCTCCATCCATGGAACCGCGCCAAAGAGCAATGTTGCGGATACCGTTCAGACCCCGAGGTAAAAAACGGGCGCGACAACCGTTAAGGCAGTATGCCAGTCTGACTGAGCCAATATGCCTCGTTTTTCGGGTCTGGCCCACGTGTAACCCTAGATGCATTTTAGACCTAGAATACAACTATAAATAGAGGGTTTAATTCATTATTCTATACACTTGATTTTCATAAATCATTCTAATTCTCAGAGACCTAGAATTAAAATATTCTCTCGAACCTCTGCTGGATTTCCTGTTTATCTTAAAAAGGATTACATCGGAGTTATAGGAACTTGCAAGCAAGGATCAGTTGCGTACGCACCCTCGGACAATATACTAAAAGACTCCAGATATATCAAACCATAAGTATTCTATCGATGCATTACAGTTACTATACATGTTATATGATTACATGTATTTTATTTGTGCATAATCATCTTACAGTTCATTGTTTGTTGGGTTTGAAACACAAATTTTCAAATTCCGCTGCGTACACAACCCGACAAAACCCTACGGTAGCGAACAACTTTTATATCAAATTTGTTGCGGAGATGTTCTGGCACAAAACATAGCATATGCATCCAAATATTCGAAAGTGACTTATGGTATGTATAATCTTCTTGATCTTATTGTAAGATGCTATTAATCTCTATTGGGGAGTCTTGTCATTAATATAAAATATATATAGTGTACAATATTCATCCCTTATACAATAGGAATCCTAAACCTAATCACAAGAGGAATTCTAGTCTTACCATAATTATATTTACACAATATATGGAATATATTCTAATTACGGGGTAGGGATGAATAATTGATTTATATACATTTACACACCCCCTCAGTCGGAGCGGGAGGAGGCCGGACGCTGAGACTGGATCTGAAGTCCTTTAGTAAATATATTTGCATACTGATATGATTAGGGAACATGTAACTCTGACATGGCCTAGCGCAACTTTCTCACGATCGAAATGTATGTACATCTCAACGTGCTTGGTTCGCTGATATTGAACCGGGTTGTGAGAAAGGTAGATTGCAGAGTTGTTATCACAATACACAATAAATGTCTGACGCAAAGGACACTGAAGTTCTAACAGTAAATTTCTGAGCCAATAAATCTCAGCTATCACATTTGCAACGCCTGCATCACTTTCTCGACCTTTGGAATGAGATAGGTGGCACATCACCGCGGACCATGAAATTAGATTATCTCTTAAAAAACACAAAAGCCAGAGGTGGAGCGTCGCGTGTCCGGACACCCTGCCCAATCTGCATCCGTATACGAGAGAAACTTGTTTGGTGCAGAGGGGTATAGGTGCAAACCATAATCAAGTGTGCCCTTAATGTATCAGATGATACACTTAAGGGCAGTGAAATGAGACCCTGGGGCATGCATAAATAAGCACACTTGCTGAACAACATAAGCAATGTCTGGCCTTGTAAATGTGATATACTGAAGTGCACCTGCAAGACTCCTATACAGAGTAGGATCGGAGACTGGAGCACCATCCATAACACTGAGCTTAGATTTTGAATCAACTAGAGTAGGCATAACTTTGCAATTCTCCATCTTAGCCCTGTACACAATATCATCTGCATACTTACGCTGGCACAAGAACATGTGGTTGGCAGACCTGGTCACTGATATCCCCAAGAAATAACTCAGCTTGCCCAAATCAGTCATGACAAATTCGGTCTTAATCAAGGCAATAATCTCATTTTTCAACCCATCGGAGGAGGCAGTAAGAACAATATCATCCACGTAAAGTAATAAGTAAGCAATGCTACTACCTCGAAGAAAAATGAAGAGTGATGTATCACTCCTGCTGCATACAAACCCAATCTGCAAAATATACTTGGCAAAACGATCATACCACTCACGGGGGGCCTACTTCAGGCCATATAGTGACTTATGGAGACGACACACATAGTGAGGGACTGCTGGATCGGTGAACCCAGACGGCTGATGCATGAATACTGTTTCTCTCAGGTCCCCATGTAAAATGCATTCTTCACATCAAGTTGATGTATCGGTCAGTGTTTGCCCATAGCTATGCTCAGAACTGTGCGAATGGTAGCCGGTTTGACAACCGGGCTGAATGTCTCACCACAATCGATGTCTTCCTACTGATTCGTGCCATTAGCCACAAGACGTACCTTATACCTCTCAAGATCCCCATTGTCTCTAAATTTTTGATGAAATAGCAACATACAATGAACCACATTCACCCCCTCAGGTCTAGGTACTAGATCTCATGTATGTTGTTTAGTCAAAGCATTGAATTCTTCAGTCATAACCGCATTCCAATTAGGGTCTTGTTTGACCAATTTGGGGGTTTTGGGATTGGAGAGATGGTTTGGACAGACAAGTTAAATTGGACTTTGGGTTTGAAGATCTCATGTTTGGCACGAGTTTCCATTGATGAGTGGTGACATTTTATAGCTGCGGAGTCTGAGTGACGGGATCCAAAATAGGAGGCATGGTCGAGTAAGGGGATGGAGGTGGAAAGTCCGTCGAAGGCGCCGCGGCGCCGCGATCAAGGGCTTTGTCGAGGGGTCGCGACGCCACTGTCGAGGGGCCGCGGCTCTAAATGGGATTCGAGAACTGGGTACTCACTGGAATGGAGGCACCGCGGCGCATCCTCGAGGGGCCGCAACTCTAATTCCCTGGAAGAATTAGTTTGTTCACTGGAGGAGGGCGCCGCGGCACTGACGTCTGGGATGATTGAGTGAGCTGATCAAGGATAATGGGAGAGATGGCAGGCTCGTCAAGAAAGGAGTAGTCCGGTTTTTAGAATTTCTGAGGATTCAAAAATGGGAATGTAGACTCATCGAATGTGACGTGACGTGACGAGAGATGTGGATTTGACGAGTTGACAAGTCATAGCATATATAACCCCTATGATTTAGCGGGAGCCTAGGTAGACACATGGAACGGATCGGGGAGCTAGCTTGTGAGCGGCGGTAGAGGCAATGATAGGATAACATAGACAGTCAAATATACGTAGATGGTCATAAGAGGGATCTCTATGATATATGATTTCGGTAGGGGTCATATTGTGAAGGGTGCTAGTGGGGAGAATATTTAGAATGTATTCTGACATTTTAGCAGCATATACCCAGAAGGACGGAGGGAGGCATGAATCAATAGAATGCGAATCATATTGTTAATGGTGTGGATGATTCTTTTAGCTTCACCATTTTGCGGGGAGGTGTGAGGATATGAGAAATGAAAAACCATGCCATTGTTTGTACAAAAACGGTGAAACATAGAGTTATTGAATTCACGACCATTATCACACTGAAAATATTTTATACATTTTCAAATTGTGTTTGAATGAATGTTCGAAACTCAAAAAAATTGGCAAACACTTTCGATTTAAATTTGAGAGGATATAACCAAACATAGTGGAAAAATCATCTAGTAAGACAAAATAATATCAAATGGTGCAAAAGTAACACTAGTAGATGATTTAAATGGAAGACGAGTATGTTTTCCTAAAGAACAAGAAACACAGTTTTGGGCAAGCTTCCCATTATTACAAGTAATGAAATTATTGTCTCTAAGAAAATTAAAAACTAGGGCTCCTGGATGACCAAGCCTATTATGTCATGTTGATGAAGAAATAACCACTTGAGAGACGGGAGAGCAAGATCTGGCAGCGGAGGTGGAAGTGAATGGATAGAGATCCCCCGTGCTATTGCATCTCGTAAGAGATGTCCCTGTATAGATATCATTCACAGTGAAACCAAAAGGGTCAAAGTCAATAGAGATAGAATTATTACAAGTAAATTTGCGGACAGAGATTAAGTTCTTAATTATGTATGGGGCATATATGGTATTTCTAAGGGAGAAAGGTGGATGAGGAGGTGGTTTGTACGATGTACCATAGCCCTGTATTGGAATACAGTGGTTATTGCCAACTGTAATAAATTGAGGATGCTTTAAACCAAACATTTTAGGAATGTTACATGCAGACCGAGTGAGGTGAGATGTGGCACCGGAGTCCATGATCCAACTGTTGTCTGGTTGTTGCAGGTTTAAGCTGCTGAAGTCCTGACCTAAGTCAGAGGGGGCCATACCGGAAGCGGGCTGCTAGAACTGTCCTTGCATGACGTGGGCTTGCTGCGGGTACTACGCTTGCCGAGGGGCTGGGCCCAACAACCCGTGTTGAGAATATTGGTTGAAGGGCTGCTGGTACTGGAAATGGGCCGACGTCACGGCTCTGTACTGATGACTCCCCAAGAGAGATTAATATCATCTTACACTTGTCAAATGTTGAGATGAATCCCAATTTCTCTTGCGACAGCTAGTTAGTGATGTGGACAACAGTCTTCGTGCATTTTGCCCAAAACCTTGATGATATATTCATACAATGCATCATACTTCTGCATATCTGCGTCAGATGTCTATCTTTTCTCTTTCAACTACTTCATTTTGTTGTGGCGTATTTGGGCATGTCAAAGCCTTATCGTCTTCTATTCAAGGTAGTCATTGAACTAATGTGACATGTATTATCCCAATTGTCCGTATGGATATATTTCCCCCTGGATTCTCTACAACATACGTGTCAGTGAACTATCTAAAAGATAAATCACTTATTTGTACTTGACAACATCAGTGAATAGTATGTGTTATTTATGATTATGTATTTGTGGATCATTTTTGTTTGCATATGTTTAAATTTCATTTATCTACTATATCGCTCCTCATTTTCAGAGAGCATTAGGTGGTTTTGGTGCAATTACAATTAACAACATGGGTGAATTTCCAATCCCTTTTGCTTTTTCATTTGATAATATCACTATTTAGTGATTGGTACACCAGAAATCATACGGTTAGTATATATGCGATGAGTTTATTGTAAGTTAAATTTGTATGGTTTACTGTGTAGTGTATACCTTGGTTGTTAGATGTAGTCTTTGAGGAGCACTCTTGTTGCTGGGAAAGATTTGGGGAAGCCAGATGGTGTTTTTGTTAGTATTTGGAAACTTCAGTGGAAAAAGATAAGGTTCGGTAGAAGTTTTTTTGTCATAATTGAATTTTACGGGTCATGATGTCACTTATACTATCCCAGGTAGGTAAACCATCCCTTAAAATCATTTAATCAATTTAAGGAAAATAAAAGCAGAATGATAAAAAAAATCATATTAGAACTGAATTTCCATGAGAATGCTTAAAAATATCAAGCATTAAACCTTACGTTTCCCAAAACCTGGTTTGACTCGTACATGATCGTCTAACAATGTTACAATTGAAAAGAACAGAATAACACATCAGTCTTGGAAAAGTAAGAACAAAAAAATAACATGGGGGAAACCCAGGGTTACTGATGGAATGTATAACTTACCCTGAAACCTCCAAGAATCGCGCTGGGGTCAGAATTGGAATAAGAAACTACATCTGCATCTAAATAAATTATGTAGCAACACAACGTACCCCGTAGGAATCACAGGCCTACAACGATAGAAAACATGTAACACACAAAAAATTGAGTCTACCTCATATAACCTATCATTTCATATTAATTCTTGTCTAACACATAAACCTATTTGAAACAAGGGAATTAATGGAACATACAAATCAAGAAAGATTAATTACATCACAATTTAATCACGTTTGAATTAAACATTGTTCAAAGCTTAGACCATTCCTCATGAGTTCATCATAAGTCCATTGGACCCTAAATCACATTAAACTCACTCCCTTATCAAATGAATATACAACTACTTAATCTTTTCTTAAATACAAGTATAAAGGTAAAGTATTTTCATCAATTCAAATACAAATAA
This sequence comes from Przewalskia tangutica, assembly GCA_029844215.1. NCBI lineage: Eukaryota > Viridiplantae > Streptophyta > Magnoliopsida > Solanales > Solanaceae > Przewalskia > Przewalskia tangutica. The sequence continues at coordinate 15,279,804 of CM056738.1, forward strand.
ATCATGTAACCACATAAATAACAAGAATGAAATGGATGCAATGTTATGCGATGAAATGCACTGGCCATTTCCAAACCTGGTATACATATGCTACTAAACGTTGCCACATAATCATGACCCATAGGGGACTTCGCAAATTCATATACTGCTCACAACCAAGCGACATGATTTCTCGGATTGGAAGAGCATCATAATCACGATCTCATTTATTGAGTCCTCTCATATCAAATCTTCTCTATATCAATTCACCTCATATAATTTAATCTCAATATCAATTCATCTCATATCAGTTCATATACCTTCCTTTTCAGTCTCATCGGACTACACGATATATCATATAAATATCTATCTCAGTATCAATATTGTATTAATGAATGGATGCATGCGGTAAATAAAACAATTATCATGGAAGTATGAGATGAAAGATCATGTACATAAGATATGAATAACCAAGTGCCTTAATACAATCAATTTCACAATGATTTCAAGGATCAGTCTTTTCATATTTATAAAACATAGAGTGATGAGATAAGTCAATTCACACACCAATTAGGAGTTCAATCACAACTATCATAGCCCACATAGCAGCTTTCAATACCAACCTAAGTGGAATTATTCCCAACACAATACACATCCAAGTGCTCATCACGGTCACTAAGGTGAGACTCTCATCACTCCTAGTACCCCTCAATTATTATAAGATATACATACTCTCTATCAGAGTCTAAAAAGTAAATTGTAGCCTAACCTCACTACCAAGCAGGTGCCACGAACTCTCACGCCAAGGCATTTCCTTTCCAGAGTGCTTCTGAACGATCGTAGTCTAAATATCATAGATTCTATTGTTAACACACAATTCTAAATACAACCATAAAGTCATGCTTTAAAATGAAATCTAAATGAGATCCCAAAAGTGACCCCGGGCCAACGAGGGAAGGCCGGAGCTCGTGCTCGACCTACTGAAGAAGACACAGGTTGTGCCAATTTCCCTAGTTGACAATATGACTTTTATGTCTGGCGGCACTTAGAAATTTAGTTAAGAAATATACTAAATTTCATTAATTTTATTAAAATTCCATTTTAGAAAATTGAGTTAAACCCCTAGATTTTTCTACCCAAAACATGATTCTAATTAATAAATAATGGAACGACATGGTGTAATAAGTAATTTGAAATTGAAAACTTACCCCCAAGATAAATGGTCGAAACCCCTTTGATTCTCAAAAAAATCAAGCTTAAAAATGGAGTTTTTGGAAAGTGAAGTCTAAAATTTGAATAAGGGTTTTAAGGTTATGATTACAACGATTTCCGATTCTACGGAGCATTCCTCGAAGAATGGGTCTCTTATCCGTGGAGAAATGGTCGTAGGAAAGGTCCCAACTTATTGGCCAAAAGAGCGCATAAACGGTTGAGGTTCGCAGATGGGGCCTCACACATGCGCCAAGGGTTCTACAGAAACAACCCTTCCTAAACCACATTCTCTCGCATCTGTGAACCTACTTCCTTAGAAGAAGCTCCGCAGGTGCGGCAAAATCTCGCAGGGGCGATTACACTAGAAAGTAGTTGTTACACAAAACAAGGGATTTTCAATCTAATACCCGAAACTCATCAAGACCTCCCGGATACAAACCAACTATGCTAATTGAGTGCAAATGATGCTACAGACTTACCCGTGCACTCAAAATACCAATCTGATAGTGTTACGACTCGCTTTTCCATAAATTCCTCTAAACTTTCCCAAAAGTCAAATTTAACAAAATACGAACTCAAAACACATTCGAATGCCTCAGGAAGCGAACCAAATAATTGAATAAGTCATAAATGACATTCCGAACCTAACGAAAATGATGATGGAAACATACACGTTTACTCTAAATTTAACTTTTGATCTACTTTTTCCATTTAAAACATCTAACTTTAGATTTTCCTTCAGAAACCTATGCAATCTACGTCGAAATCATGCCACTCATACCCACAATGAATAAGTACGGTTCTGACCCTTACCTCTGCCTCGACCGAATAATGTCTGATGACTCTGCCGTGACGAGCATACTGACTATGATAAAGCTGATGTATATCTGACCGACTGGAATCTAACATCTTCGCCTCCTGTCAGACAGTCTCACCTAATATGACTAGGTTCACCATAAAAAGAACACACCCTTGCTCCTTGTTGGCATGGCCATGTATGTGTCTTACCACACTGCCTGCATCAAGCCAACAACAGTCTCATCTGAATTGAATCCCATCTGTAATAAGACCCTGATGCTCGTGAACTCTGACCTAGTCCCGACTGAACATACCGATCAGCCCTCAACCCTGAAAATAGTAATGATGCACTAGCTGCTGGGTAAGATGGTCATCTATAAAGTGGTTGCCTAGACCCACCTTTAAAATCCCTTGTGTCACCTACAGACCGAGCCCTTTTATGTTGGCCCCTATCATGTTCTCGATCTACCCATTGTTGCCTCTTAGGATCCTCCAAATTCTATTTATAAGCTTGAATGCAAGCAATATCTATATTCGGATTCAGAGAAACGGTAGTACACTCATTGACCAAGTGTGGCCCTAAGCCAGTAACAAACATATGTACTCGGTCACTCATCTCCACTATAATTATAGGAGAATATCTAGCCAATGAATTAAACTGCAAGTTATATTCTCGAACACTCATGCTGCCCTACTCAAGACGTAGGAACATGTCCTGCCTGGCCTGTCAAAGCTCGACTGGCAGAAAATGTTATAAGAAGACCTCTGAAAATTCTCTCCATCCTGCTGGTAGAGCACGAGGTCCCCTAGATTGCTCCCATGTGTCACACCAAGTCACCGCGACATCCCGAAGTCTATAACAAGCAAGCTTTACCGACTAAATATCGATAGCATCCATTACCCGCAAGGTACGCTGTATCTGATCCAGAAAATTATGTGGGTCTGCGTTCAGGTCTGATTTTGTGAATATCGTAGGGTCTATATTAATGAAATCCCGAACTCTCGCGCTAGTAGCTCTATTAGAAGGGCTGGGAATCTGACATTGGTCCTTAACGACCACTAATCGTGTCAATAACTACACAACAGTTCGCATATCAAGATCCACATTTGGAGTATTCAGTGGAGGAACTGGGGGTACTGCAACTCCACTAATCTCTTCCGATGGTGGTGAACTGGGAGAATCATACGAAGGAGTCGCACCGAGGGTCTGACTCTGGCCCTCGCTAGCGGGTGGCAATCGGCTGGTACCTTCTCCTGCAGCCGTATCTAACACCCTCACACTCTTAAACTTTTTTCTTGCCCTAGGCATATCTTGAATCATAAACACGAGATGAATTAGGAGTGAAATACTTATAACTCAACTACTGCACAATTTATGATATGAAAGAATGGAAACCATCCGTAAATGTCAGATAACCTTCTTTTTATAAGTATGGTGCACAACACACTCATAAACAAGACTTTACTAGACACGGCTTGTAGACTCTCTAGGATAAATAGGCTCTTATACCAAATTTGTCATGACCCAAACTGGAGGGCCGCGATGGGCACCCGGGCCTTACCCACCGGGTACCACTAACCATACAGTTAATCCTAATCATAATTAAATATGGACTAAGCCGAAAAAAAAACTATGTAAAATCTTAATCAGAAAACCAACTTATATATATACCAAGCCCGACGAGGCCGTACATGACTACTACACACAAGACACCTGTCCACAAGCCTCTAAAGAGGACATGACAACAAAAGGACAGGATAGGGCCCCACCATACCCATATATACATGCAAAAAGTACCGTACCAAGATAGACTGATACTCTGAAACAAAGCGAGTGCTCCAAAATTCGCTGAGCCAGCAACCTACCAATGTGGATCGTCGCCCTGTCTAGATGAATCTGCGGGCATGAAACGCAACATCGCCTGACAAAAAATATGTCAATACGACTAATGTACCAAGTATGGCAGGAATGAACAACAACATAACATGGATATAATAACAAACTGAAAGAGAAACAACTGACCAACAGTAAATGCCTCAGAGGGCTCTAATACATATGCCTAAATTTTATGCACAATACAAATGCGATATATATATATATATATATATATATATATATATATATTGTGGAACGTGTAACCCGATCCAATATGTTAAGCTTTAACTTACACTAAGGATTTGATTCACATAAGAACCGAAGACCCACACAAGGACCAATCTAAGGTAGACAACACACAAGTTGAATTCTTTAGAGTATGAGTAAAACTCATGTTTATATTTCAATATACAACTCTCTACCTGTTTACAACATCCTAAGGTCTTATTTATGCTAGTACATAGACTATTCTAGAAGACAAATTAAAGGACAAGACTACATGAGTTTTCGGCCAAGTGCGGACAAGTGGGAAAGGGTTCGACATTTCTTTGGGGGCAAGGTTGTTCTCGGCTTCAACACCCCAAATGGGAAATGGTTTGGTTTTACTTGGGGCCAAAGGATGAATCCAATGTTTTCACACCCTGTTGTGGTTCCCATGTAGAAGAATGCATGCACTAAGGCTCTTTATGAATATCATCTTCTTGAAATGTGTTTGGAAACTTCCATTCTTTGTATTTAATTTGATGAGTTATTAGACCGACTCTTGATCTTCCCCTTGGTCGATTTTGATGTCTTCAAGTAGCCAAATTCATGAACTAGTTGGTTCATGAATTTCCTTGTAGGAAGCCTTATCTTCTAGATCATTATTGTCCTTGCCACCTTGCCCTAACCTCTCGGCCTAGTCATCCCTTGGAAGACCTTTTGGCCTAGTCACCTCATTACATGGCCTAGTCATCTTTCCTCATTACACGACTTATTAATTGTGCCCTAAGAAGAATTAAAAGCTAAGCTAAGAATTAAAAACAAGCTAAAAGAAAAACAAACATGCTATTTGGCCAAAACCTACATACAAAGTCGAAATAAAATGTTGCCTTCTTAAACTTACACGTGATGTTTCAATTTCGCTCCATTTTTCATGCCATGTTAGGCGTCTAAGTGTAGATTGACGGGTCATCGTTGACACTTTTAGTAAAGTACCCCTCGACTCATGTTGAGAGTTTAAGTTCGCGAGCTTTCTTTCATCATTAGGTGTTGAGTAAATATCGCAATTTGCAGAATAATAAAGAACAAAAAAGTATTTACTCTATCTGTTTCAAGTGCAATTTGCGGAATAATAAAGAACAGAAAAGTAACGACTCAATATTTTTACGTAGAAACTACCCGACTCACAAGGGTAAAAAAACACGACCTACATCTCTGCAGGATTTGTACCAAACTCCACTAACACTCTTGAGCCTCATAAATTCATATTACAAACTCTGCAATTCTAAGAACTAATTCTGATTCCTAAATCAACAATCTCTCAAGACTGTTGAATCCCAGTCCGAGTTGCCCTCAACTTGGAGCTAAATTTTATAATTGTTTATACCTATTACAATGCTTATAGGTAAGCTTGAAAGGTACAACTCAATAAACAATCCTAATACAAAATACTAGATTCGAAGACTGTGAAGCATTTCACAATGAAACAAATTCTTCAATGAGGTTCTTCGTATCTGGCCACACGTTTAGTAATCAATAAGACCTCTCAAATATTGTTTTTGCTTATTTGCTCGAATTATGCTTTTCTCTCTATGTAAGTGTGTAACCGTCGTCCAATTAAGACTTGCATATATATATAGCTCTTGGCAGGTCTTGATAAGTCACATGAAGACACTACTACAGAAAAGCGCTTGAATAGCGCTTTTTTAGCGCTTTTAAGTGCTATCTAAGCTACCATAGTGTTTAAAAAGGGATATGCAAGCAGGCTACTACCATAGCGCTTTGCTTGCATAACGCTTAAAAAAGCGCTATGGTAGTATAATTCCGATAAACAATTATATTTTGAAAATATTGCTTGCATAGCGCTTAAAAAAGCGCTATCCAGTCTGTTTTTTTTTTACTTTTTTTTGTAATATCCCTGCTTTTTCACTTAATAAATAAAATATCAAAAAGATAACAAAAAGAATACTCATTCAAAATATACTATAATATAATATAATCATTCGCATAAAACATAATAATATATTTAAAAATAATATCTCAATCATTAATAACTTATAATCATTAACTAATAACAATACGACATAGGCAACAATTACATCAAAATACTAACTAATAGCTTCAACTGTCACGACCCAACTCACGATTCATGATGGCACCTACCCTATTCCCCCGAGTAGGCGAACCATGTTCTCATTAATAAGTTAAATCAGCGGAAAAATAAATAAAGCAAGAGAAATTATAAGTCTTCAACACTCAATTTCCCAAAATTTGGTCAAAAGGGTACAAGAGCACTAAACATAGTCTGAAAGTAGAAGTCTGAAGAAAATACCCGAAGGCTACATACTGTCTGTCAATAACCAAAGAAAAATGGAATTAACTAAGAAACCCTTCATGGGTCACGGACGACCAAGTAGCTAACCCTGAATGACTAGAAGACGTCCACCTCGCGAATCAGCCACGAAGCGTAGAACTGAAACCTGGATCGTACTTTGCACTCAACAAAAGTGCAGCAAGAGTAGTATCCGTACAACACTAGTACCAGTAAGCATCATAGGCCGACAGTGATTAGATAACGCATGGAGAGTTGAAACTAACAGGTAGCACAAAGAACAAGCAGGCATGGTTACATGTCCTATGCAAGTCAAAATATAAGCAATTATGAAATCAACCAAGGCATGATATCAGTCTCAACACGTATCACAAATATATAATCGACAAGTACAAGTCATATCAGGTGAAGATCACAGAAAATAACACATATGGCGACAAGCCCACATAATAGCTGACAGAACTAACGTAATAGTAATTCATCTCCACTCCCTGCCCGAAGGCCTATTATGCTATCCCCGTCACTTCCTACAACTACATACGATTATCTAATCAGAGTCTAACTAAAGTAAACCATAACCTACCTCAATGCCGAGCGGGTGCCACGAACAATCAAACCAATGTCTTCCCCTTGCGTAGAGCCTCTGAACGATTAAAATCTAGAAAATGTGTGAACTACGTTATAATACAAATTTAAGGACACCCACCTTGCTATATTTATACTAACAATATTTTTACCATTTCAATTGTTTGACTAAACCCCTACACATATAAATATTTGCATAACTTTTCAGAGTTTTTGTAAAACAAGGCAGAACTTTGAACAGTCATATATTTCAAACCATAAGTCGGATTTATCTTCGTAAGATATCAAACTGACGGGAACAGAGTAATCTACAACTTTCATTCAACCCATATTTTCATATTCCTTACGAATTTTTACATTTTGCACGTTGTATATGCTGTGTCACCTGAGTTTCGGTAAAAAGAGGAAGAAACTTTAAACAGTCATAACTTTCGAACCATAAGTCAGATTTATCTCCGCAAGATCTCAAACTGACGGGAACAGAGAGATCTACAACTTTTATGCAGCACATACTTTTATATTCCTTACATATTTGTATAGTTTTCACGTTTAATATGCTGCTGTAATCATTATAATTATATAATCCCTCTCATCATTACCCAATCATTAGTTTTATATATATATATATATATATATATATATATATATATATATATATATATATATATATATATATATATATATATTGTCTTCTGGTTTCAAGTAGTATAAACTGACACTGCGGAAATAAATGGGTTTCCATCACATCTTTTCCAAAATCAATAAGTTTATGCCTACTCCATTAATTCACCAATCATTGTCATATCATTGTGTTTCCCAGTCATCATCTTATTATGGAGTAATTATTATGCCACCATTAACCCACTTCTTTGACATAAGCACACAACAATATATATTAATTTTATACTAATGAGGCAAGGTAATTTTAATACTTGAACAATGAAATTGCTACTGGAAGGTACTTTCTAACGCCCGACCTCTCTAAAAAAATTCAACGAATTTGCTTCTTTCTTTTTTGGTTGTTCACGTTTGCTGTGTTTTTTTTTTCCGTTACCCTTTTTCCCTTGTATAAGCTGTGACCTACCCAATAGGGTAGTGGTCTTGGCCCACCAACCCACTTAATTAATTTCATACCCCATTCCATATATTATAAATCATATAAATAAATACAATATATTCTCATACCCTCTTCGTAGTTTTAAAGTGTTAAATGACCAAACGGGACGTTACATTAGATACCAATCAAACAATCGCTCGTCCTCGAGCGACAAGGTATGGGTGGAGAAAAAGAGGTACCTGAACTATTGAACAATTGAGGATATCTACTCCGCATATCCGCCTCGGTCTCCCAAGTGGTCTCCTTAATCGGACGATGCTTCCACTGCACCTTGACTGAAGCAATCTCCTTGGACCTCAACTTCTTCACATGTCTATCCAAGATTGCTACCGGATCTTCCTCGAATGACAGATTCTGATCAAATAATACTGAATCCCACCGAATGATATAAGACCCATCTGAATGGTACTTCTTCAGCATGGAGACATGGAATACCGGGTGAACACCTGCCAAACCTGGTGGCAAATCTAACTCATACTCCACCTCGCCAACACGATGAAGAATCTCAAAAGGGCCAATAAACCTAGGGCTCAACTTGCCCTTCTTCCCGAACCGCATTACCCCCTTCATGGGTGAAACCTTCAATAGGACCTGCTCACCAACCATGAACTCTGTATCACGAACCTTCCGATCCGCATACTCATTTTGCCTACTCTGAGCTGCCAGAAGCTTTTCCTGGATAAGCTTCACAGCAGATCTGTACCCCAGGGTCGAACCTCGAAAGCATCAAACCACCCAATAGGAGAACGACACCTCCTACCATATAAATCCTCGAACGACGCCATGTCAATGCTGGAATGGTAGTTGTTGTTGTATGCTAACTCTGCCAAGGGTAAGAAACCGTCCCAATGACCACCAAAATCAATAACGCAAGCCATCAACATATCCTCAATTACCTGAATAGTCCTCTCGTACGAACCATCTATCTGCGGGTGGAACGCGGTGCTAAGATCCAACTGAGTTCCCAATTCCTTCTGAAAAGTCCTCCAGAAATGGGAAGTGGCGGGTGCTATGTCAAACGATAGAAATAGGAACCCCGTGCAATCGCACTATCTCTCGGATGTAGATCCTGGCCAACTTCTCTACGTTATAAGTAGTCTGAACTGGAATGAAGTGCGCGGACTTAGTCAACCTATCCATGATAACCCAAATCGAATCAAACTTTCCCAAAGTCTTTGGAAGACCAACCACAAAATCCATAGCGATCCTTTCCCATTTCCATTCGGGAATGGGCATCCTCTGAAGCACACCACCTGGTCTCTGGTGCTCATACTTAACCTGCTGGCAATTCGAACACTGAGCAACAAACTCCACAATGTCACTCTTCATTCTACCCCACCAATAGTGTTGCCTCAAGTCGCGATACATCTTCGTTGCTCCTGGATGAATGAAGTATCTGGAACTATGAGCCTCTCTCAAGATCAACAGAATCAAATCACCAACTCTAGGAATGCAAATGCGCCCCTTAATCCTCAAAACACCATCGTCATCAAGAATAGCCTTTTTGGCTTCTCCACTTAGCACCTTATCTCGAATCTTGCACAATTTCACATTCTCAAACTGCTGGGCCCAAATCCACTCTAAAAGAGACGACCTCGCCTCCACACAAGCTAACACCTTACCGGGTTCTGAAATATCGAGCCTCACCACACTATTATCCAAACACTGAATCTCCATAGCTAAATGACGCTCTCCCACAGTCAAACGCGTCAAACTACCCATACTCACTGCCTTTCGTTTCAACGCATCGGCTACCACATTAGCATTTCCCGGATGATAAAGGATAGTAATATCATAATCCTTGAGCAACTCCATCCATCTACGCTTCCTCGAGTTCAAATCTCTCTGACTAAACACATGTTGAAGGCTACGATGGTCCGTGAAGACCTCACAATGAACTCCATACAAGTAATGTCTCCAAAATTTCAAAGCGAAGACTACTACAACCAACTCTAAGTCATGGGTGGGGTAGTTCTTCTCGTGAACCTTCAACTGTCTCGAAGCATACGCGATCACCTTACCCTCTTGCATCAACACACATCCCAAGCTAATGCGTGAAGCATCACAGTAAATAATAGTCCTTTCCCTCCACTGGTAGGGCCAAAATCGGGGCTGAAGTCAATAAAGTCTTAAGCTTCTGGAAGCTCTCCTCAAACTCATCGGACCACTAGAAAGGCACACACTTTTGAGTCAACCTAGTCAAATGGGAAGCAATAGACGAGAATCCTTTCACAAATTGGCGATAATAACTCGCAAGGCCTACGAAGCTCCGAATCTCAGTCACCAAAGTAGGCCTGGCCCAATCTCTAACCGCCTCGATCTTTTTAGATCAACCATAATCCCATCCTTGGACACCACGTGTCCCAAACATGCTACCGAACTGAGCCAGAACTCGCACTTGGAAAACTTGGCATACAATTTCTTCTCCTTCAACAGGCCAAGCACGATCCTCAGATGCCTCTCATGATATTCCTTACTCCGAGAGTACACCAGTATGTCATCAATAAACACTATCACAAATGAATCAAAGTAAGGCTTGAAGATTCCATTCATCAAATCCATGAAGGTTGCAGGGGCATTAGTAAGCCCGAAGGACATCACTAAGAACTCATAATGACCATATCGGGTCCTGAAAGCGGTCTTCGGAACATCCCCCGCTCGTATCTTCAACTGATGGTAGCCTGATCTTAAATCAATCTTAGAAAATATCGACGCACACTGAAGCTGATCAAATAAGTCATCAATGTGGGGTATTGGATACTTATTTTTGATTGTAACCTTGTTTAACTTCTGATAATCGATACACATTCTCATGGTGCCATCTTTTTTCTTCACAAACAGAATGGGAGCACCCCAAGGAGAAATACTGGGTCTAATAAATTCTTTGCTCAACAAGTCTTGCAACTGCTCCTTCAACTCTCTCAGCTCTGTCGGAGTCATCCAATATGGTGAATAGAAATAGGTCGGGTGCCTGGCTTCAAGTCAATGCAAAAGTCAATATCTCGATCAGCGTACGCCAGCAAATCAGAGGAAAACCTCGAGAACTCACAAACAACTGCATCGACTACATGGAAGGAGTATCCACACTAGTATCCCGAATATGAGCAAAAATGCTAAACATCCCTTATCCATTAACTTCTTTGCCCGAAGAACTGATATGATCCTCATAGGTGCTGGACTAGGAGTACCCTTCCACTCTAGCCGTGGAATTCCTGTCATGCCCAACGTGACTGTCTTGGCATGACACTCTAAAATAGCATGATAAGGAGATAGCCAGTCCATGCACAAAATAATGTCAAAGTCCACCATATTCAAAATAACCAAGTCTACCCAAGTATCATACCCCATAAACGTGACCACACAAGACCTATAGACCCGATCCACAATTACAGAATCCCCAACAGGAGTAGAGACACGAATAGGTACATCAAGCATATCACAAAGCATATCTAAACTCGTAGAGAAATAGGTAGACACATAAGAGAAAGTAGAACCTGGGTCAAATAAGACAGAAGCCGATCGGTGACAAACCGAAATAATACCTGTGATAACTTATCGGTATATTTTATATACACCTTTTGAGTCATTTTTAGTTAGTATTTTACTCATTTCATTTATGTTTAGCATAGTATTTTATATTGTCTTCTGGTTTCAAGTAGTAGAAACTGACACTGCGGAAATAAATGGGTTTCCATCACATCTTTTCCAAAATCAATAAGTTTATGCCTACTCCATTAATTCACCAATCATTGTCATATCATTGTGTTTCCCAATCATCATCTTATTATGGAGTAATTATTATGCCACCATTAACCCACTTCTTTGACATATGCACACAACAATATATATTAATTTTATACTAATGAGGCAAGGTAATTTTAATACTTGAACAATGAAATTGCTACTGGAAGGTACTTTCTAACGCCCGACCTCTCCAAAAAAATTCAATGAATTTGCTTCTTTCTTTGTTGGTTGTTCACGTTTGTTGCCCTTTTTTTTCTTTTTCCCGTTACCCCTTTTCGCTTGTATAAGCTGTGACCTACCCAATAGGGTAGTGGGCTTGGCCCACCAACCCACTTAATTAATTTCATGCCCCATTCCATATATTATAAATCATATAAATAAATACAATATATTCTCATACCCTCTTCGTAGTTTTAAAGTGTTAAACGACCTAACGGGGCGTTACATTAGATACCAATCAAACAATTGCTCGTCCTCGAGCGACAAGGTATGGGTGGAGAAAAAGAGGTACCTGAACTGTCGAACAACTGAGGATATCTACTCCGCATATCCGCCTCGGTCTCCCAAGTGGCCTCCTCAATCGGGCGATGCTTCCACTGAACCTTGACTGAAGCAATCTCCTTGGACCTCAACTTCCTCACCTGTCTATCCAAGATTGCTACCGGCTCTTCCTCGAATGACAGATTCTGATCAAATAATACTGAATCCCACCGAATGATATAAGACTCATCTGAATGGTACTTCTTCAGCATGGAGACATTGAATATCGGGTGAACACCTGCCAAACCTGGTGGCAAAGCTAACTCATACGCCACCTTGCCAACACAATGAAGAATCTCAAAAGGGCCAATAAACCTAGGGCTCAACTTGCCCTTCTTCTCGAACCGCATTACTCCCTTCATGGGTGAAACCTTCAATAGGACCTGCTCACCAACCATGAACTCTGTATCACGAACCTTCCGGTCCGCATACCCTTTTTGCCTACTCTGAGCTGCCAGAAGTTTTTCCTGGATAAGCTTCACCTTGTCCCAAGACTCCCTCAGCAGATTCGTACCCCAGGGTCGAACCTCGAAAGCATCAAACCACCCAATAGGAGAACGACACCTCCTACCATATAAATCCTCGAACGACGCCATGTCAATGCTGGAATGGTAGTTGTTGTTGTACGCGAACTCTGCCAAGGGTAAGAAACCGTCCCAATGACCACCAAAATCAATAATGCATGCCCTCAACATATCCTCAAGTACCTGAATAGTCCTCTCAGACTGACCATCTATCTGCGGGTGGAACGCGGTGCTAAGATCCAACTGAGTTCCCAATTCCTTCTGCAAAGTTCTCCAGAAATGGGAAGTAAACTGAGTGCCTATGTCAGAAACGATAGAAATAGGAACCCCGTGCAATCGCACTATCTCTCGGATGTAGATCCTGGCCAACTTCTCTACGTTATAAGTAGTCTGAACTGGAATGAAGTGCGCAGACTTAGTCAACCTATCCACGATAACCCAAATCGAATCAAACTTGCCCAAAGTCTTCGGAAGACCAACCACAAAATCCATAGCGATCCTTTCCCATTTCCATTCGGGAATGGGCATCCTCTGAAGCACACCACCTGGTCTCTGGTGCTCCTACTTAACCTGTTGGCAATTCGAACACTGAGCAACAAAATCCACAATGTCACTCGTCATTCTACCCCACCAATAGTGCTGCCTCAAGTCGCGATACATCTTCGTTGCTCATGGATGAATGGAGTATCTGGAACTATGAGCCTCTCTCAAGATCAACGGAATCAAATCACCAACTCTAGGAATGCAAATGCGCCCCTTAGTCCTCAAAACACCCTCGTCATCAAGAATAGCCTCTTTGGCTTCTCCACTTAGCACTTTATCCCGAATTTTGCACAATTTCACATCCTCAAACTGCTGGGCCCAAATCCGCTCTAAAAGAGACGACCTCGCCTCCACACAAGCTAACACCTTACCGGGTTCTGAAATATCGAGCCTCACCATACTATTTGACAAACACTGAACCTCCATAGCTAAATGACGCTCTCGCATACCAAACGCGCCAAATCCCATACCATCGCTTTTCGGCCAACGACGGCTATCACATTAGCCTTTCCCGGATGATAAAGGATAGTAATATCATAATCCTTGAGCAAATCCATCCATCTATGCTTCCTCGAGTTCAAATATCTCTGACTAAAAACATGCTGAAGGCTACGATGGTCCGTGAAGACCTCACAATGAACTCCATACAAGTAATGCCTCCAAATTTTCAAAGCGAAGACTACTGCAGCCAACTCCAAGTCATGGGTGGGGTAGTTCTTCTCGTGAACCTTCAACTGTCTCGAAGCATACGCGATCACCTTACCCTCTTGCATCAACACACATCCCAAGCCAATGCGTGAAGCATCACAATAAATAATAAAGTCCTTTCCATCCACTGGTAGGGCCAAAATCGGGGCTGAAGTCAATAAAGCCTTAAGCTTCTGGAAGCTCTCCTCACACTCATCGGACCACTAGAAAGACACACCCTTTTGAGTCAACCTAGTCAAATGGGAAGCAATAGACGAGAATCCCTTCATAAATTGGCGATAATAACTCGCAAGGCCTACGAAGCTCTGAATCTTAGTCACCGAAGTAGGCCTGGCCCAATCTCTAACCGCCTCGATCTTTTTTGGATCAACCATAATCCCATCCTTGGACACCACGTGTCCCAAAAATGCTACAGAACTGAGCCAGAACTCGCACTTGGAAAACTTGGCATACAATTTCTTCTCCTTCAACAGGCCAAGCACGATCCTCAGATGCCTCTCATGATCTTCCTTACTCCGAGAGTACACCAGTATGTCATCAATAAACACTATCACAAATGAATCCAAGTAAGGCTTGGAGATTTCATTCATCAAATCCATGAAGGCTGCAGGGGCATTAGTAAGTCCGAAGGACATTACCAAGAACTTATAATGACCATATCGGGTCCTGAAAGTGGTCTTCGGAACATCCTTCGCTCGTATCTTCAACTTATGGTAGCCTGATCTTAAATCAATCATAGAAAATATCGACGCACCCTGAAGCTGATCAAATAAGTCATCAATGCGGGGTATTGGATACTTATTTCTGATTGTAACCTTGTTTAACTTCCGATAATCGATACACATTCTCATGGTGCCATCTTTCTTCTTCACAAACAGAACGGGAGCACCCCATAGAGAAATACTGGGTCTAATAAATCCTTTGCTCAACAAGTCATGCAACTACTCCTTCAACTCTCTCAGCTCTGCCGGAGCCATCCGATAGGGTGGAATAGAAATAGGTCGGATGTCTGGCTCCAAGTCAATGCAAAAGTCAATATCTCGATCAGGCGGCATACCAGGCAAATCTGTAGGGAAAACCTCTGAGAACTCACAAACAACTGGCATTGACTCTATGGAAAGAGTATCCACACTAGTATCCCGAATATGAGCAAAAAATGCTAAACATCCCTTATTCATTAACTTCTTTGCCCGAAGAATTGATATAATCCTCTTAGGTGCTGGACTAGGAGTACCCTTCCACTCTAGCCGTGGAATTCCTGGCATGGCCAACGTGACTGTCTTGGCATGACAGTCTAAAATAGCATGATAAGGAGATAGTCAGTCCATGCACAAAATAATGTCAAAGTCCACCATATTCAAAATAACCAAGTCTACCCAAGTATCATACCCAATAAACGTGACCACACAAGACCTATAGGCCCGATCCACAATCACAGAATCCCCGACAGGAGTAGAGACACGAATAGGTACATCAAGCATATCACAAAGCATATCTAAACTCGTAGAGAAATAGGTAGACACATAAGAGAAAGTAGAACCTGGGTCAAATAAGACAGAAGCCGGTCGGTGACAAACCGAAATAATGCCTGTGATAACTTATCGGTATATTTTATATACACCTTTTGAGTCATTTTTAGTTAGTATTTTACTCATTTCATTTATGTTTAGCATAGTATTAGGGTCGTTTTCCTTTCTTTTGTGTCACAACGGTCAGAAATGGAGAAATGACGAAAAGGATATGAAATGAGCATAAATGAGATGGAATTACACACAAAAAGGGCCAAGAAATGAAGTCTAAGTTAGGAATTATAGAGAGATCGATGAAGTCCGGACGAAAAAGGACGACAAACGAAAATCCGCGTAAAACGCCTCAAAGCGCGCTGGGTCATGAAGGCGCAGCGACGCGGGATTTATGAAGTTCTGGGCCGAATTTGACATGTTTTCAGAGTCCTAAAGGGATAACTTTTCCTACCTAAAGGAATAACTTTTCCTACCTTAAAACCCTTACCTAAAAGGATTCTAATAACTTTTCCTACCTACATAATCCTTAACCATTCACATAAAGGATTCTTGGTCTATAAATAGTCTCTACATCATTAGAAGAATTCATTCCCCACCATTCTTCATTCGACATTCTACATCCACCCATCCTCCATCCTACATTCCATCCACCATTCCATTCCATCTTGTAAATATTCCACAACACAATCCTTGGATGCTAGAAGGCTTGGAGACTCGTTCTTGAGTATTTTCTTTTCTTTCTTTTTGCTTTAATTATTTCAGTTCATGTATGTAGATTATATTAGTTCTTAGCGTGACTATGGCTAGGAGTTAATTACTTTGTTAGGAATTTCTTTGTGATTCACTTGAAGCTTTATTCATGAATTAATATATTAGTTTGGTTTCTTCTTCACTTATTTAAGATTTATTCAATAGTTGTTTTGATTGCTTGGTAATTAATTGATCACTAATTATCATAACTTATATGATTTCTAATCGAAATCCGAAAGGGGAGATTGTGAATATGCTATAGTTGAATAAACATAGGTTAAATCATGGACGAAAGTACCCCGATACTTGTGTAGCTTAATAGGTTATTGCTCTTAATCCTCTTTTGTAGTCAATCTTGTCACCAAAAGGTAGAAGGGTTATATATTGGGGTTGAGTGTTTATATAACCTTAACAGGAGTATAAAACGGTCTAGTTAACCTGCTATCTTAACGTAGAAGAATAAGTTAGTCTAATTGTATTAAGGATTGAATATAGTGGATAGTTGATGATCTTGGAAGCCCTAATTCTCCATCATAACTGATTTAAATCAAAGTATTTTTATAATTAGTTTATTTCCTGCATTATTAGTTTAGAATTCCAACTCAATTAACGTTAACCAAATAGAAACTAAAGCATAGATAATCGGTACTTGAAAACCAGTCCCTGAGGACGATATTCGGTCTTACCTAGACTATATTACTTGTCATGACACGTGCACTTGCGTTAGTGTGTGCATAAATCGCGCATCAATAACCGCATCAGATGCCTCGGCTTTTGGCCTACCCGGAAAAGCATAGAAATGGGCCCGTCCACCCTCAGACTGTGTGCCTCCACAACCATCATGGACTGCCTGAGATCCTTCTCTCACTGACTGAGTGTTGTCCGTACCTGACTGATGACCACTTCTGCTAGGCTGATGGCCACCCTTGCCTGTCTGCGAACCCCCTCTACTAGAATGTCCTCCTCTTCTAGCTGGCAGTGCTGGAGGCCTAGATGTCTGAACTCTGGAACCCCGCCTGGATCTAGGACACTCCCTCGTAAAATGCCCTGTCTCGCCACACTCAAAACATTCCCTCTTAGACATAGGCCGCTGAACTGTCATAGAAGAACCAGAATACCCTCCACGGTCTGAAGGTCGAGAGTAAGTCCCTCGGAAAGTCTGCTCAGAACTGGGCCCGCTATAACCTGAAGAACCACCTACAGAAACCTGTAGTAATGACTGGATGGGGTGGCTGTAAGGATGATGACGAATCCTGTCCTGGTGTCCCCCACCTCTAATAGGACCTCTGAAACTGTCAAATCCATGAGATGTCTTGTCGCCAGCCCCCTACATTCCCGACCCATCTCTGACTCAACCCTTCTGGCATGCTCTACTACTGACTGGAATGAGGCCCCAGAAGCCTCCAACTGCAAGGTCGCCAGTCGAAGCGGAAGGTCCAAACCCTTCACAAATCTCCTCACTCTCTAAGCCTCTGTGGGAAGTAATGCCGACGCATAATGGGACAATGCGAGAAATCTGGTCTCGTACTCCACAACCGACCTACCCTGCTGCTCTAATGTCGAAAATACATCCTTCCTGTTGTCTCTCATAGTACGAGGGACATACTTCTCCAGGAATACCTGGTAGAACTAGGCCCAGGTCAAAAGTGGCGATCCGACTGGTAGACACTCTATGTACGATATCCACCACTGCTTGGCATCTCCAACTAACTGAAAAGAAACATAATCGACCCCGTGAGACTCCACTATACCCAGCTTATGAAGCATCTCATGGCAGCTAACAATAAACTCATACGCATTCTCCCAGGAGTACCAGAGAACCAAAGAGGAATCATTTTGGTAAACCCCTCGAACAATTTCCGCTCCTCAGTGGTCAACACTGGCCCATCCATAGGCCTTATAGAAAAACCAGGCGTTGGAGTAGCATCAATACGGGGAGCCACTGCTACCGCCGGTAATACCCTCAGTGTCCGAAATCCTGGAGCAACCGCAACATCGGGAGTATGACCTCCCACCCTAGTCCGCGAGCCATCTGGAGCAACTGGAAGCATGCCCGCCTGAGCCAAACTGTCAAAGTACCCCAACACCCGAAATACAACATCCTGAAAGTCAGGAGTAGCAGCGACCGCAGGCAGTGCCTCAACCTTTCTAATCTCCTCCTCCGGAATGTCGTCAAGCTCCAGAGTCAACTCCTCGTCGGTCCCGAGCAGCCGGGTTCTACCCGACCGGACGACCCGCCATCGCCACGCCCTCGCCACGCCCTCGCCACGCCCTCGCTCACCCACGAAGAGCTTCTCTGGCAATGGGTATGGATGCGGGTGCAGGTGCAGCCTCCTGGCGTTTAGTAGCAGTCGATCGCGTCCTCACCATCTGTGAGAGAACATAGAAATGAGTGTAAGATACCAATCTGAACAATGTCGCACGAAAAGAATGAACCAGATACCAATCGGATTGAACTAGCACGAAAAGAGTAAAGAAGTGAAGTGTTTCCTAAATATCCTATAGCCTCTCGAGGATAGGTACGGACGTCTACGTACCAATCCGCAAGACTCTACTAGATATTGCTCTTGTACTCATTAGACCGATTAACCTAGAAGCTCTTATACCAACTTTGTCACGACCCAACTCACGAGTCATGATGGCACCTACCCTATTCCCCCGAGTAGGCGAACCACGTTCTCATTAACAAGTTAAATCAGCGGAAAAATAAATAAAGCAATAGAAATTATAAGTCTTCAACACTCAATTTCCCAAAATCTTGTCAAAATGGTACAAGAGCACTAAACATTGCCTGAAAATAGAAGTCTGAAGAAAATACCCGAAGGCTACATAATGTCTGTCAATATCCAAAGAAAAATGGAATTAACTAAGAAGCCCTTCAGGGGCCACGAACGACCAAGTAGCTCAACCTGAATGACTAGAAGACGTCCACCTCGCGAATCAGCCACGGGGCGTAGAACTAGAACCTAGATCGTACTCTACACTCAACAAAAGTGCAGCAAGAGTAGTATCAGTACAACACTAGTACCGGTAAGCATCATAGGCCGACAGTGATTAGATAACGCATGGAGAGTTGATCAGTGTATTTTATATACACTTTTTGAGTCGTTTTTAGTTAATCTTTTGTCCCTTTTTGTATAAATAAGTGTCGTATTAGGATAGATTTTCTTTCTTTTGAGTCAAAGTGGTTAAAATGGCCAAATGTCGGAAAAGGAGCTAAAAGATGGAAAAAGAGGAGGTTCCAGAGCTAAAAACAGAGAAAGTGGCGAACGAGGCAAAAACCCATCAGCCACGCGGCGGCCCGCACTGGAAGGGGCGCGGCGCTAATCTTCGAGAGACGCAGGTTCCAGACCGCGCGCCTACGCATGCAGAGATCGGGCCGCGCGCCAAATCACCCGGCAGTCTTTGCGAAGTTTGGGCCGCGCGCTGAAGCGTGGCCGCGGCGCCGACGCTGAAAATCGTGGTTTTGACGAAATTCGGTCGCTGAAGGAAAAGAGAGAGGCGGTTTTCACTATAAAAGGAGAACCCTAGGCAGATTTTAAGGGTTCTTCTTGCACAACACAAGGTTTTCTTGCTTGAGATTGAGACCATAATTTAGTACTTTCTTTTCCTTTTCTTTTCTTTATTTGATTTTGTATGATGAACTTTGAATTAGTTCTCACATGTCAATGGCTAGAACTAATTCTCTTATAGGCTTTCCATGTTGATTCACTAGAAACTTATGTTATGAATTAACGTGTTTATGGTTATTATTCTTCTTGAGAGATTTATCCAATAATTGCTTTGAATGCTTGGTAATTAATTGACAACTAATTATCCTTATATGATTTCTAATCAAATTTCGAAAGGAGGAGGTTGTGAATATCTTTGTAAGTTGGGTAGACATATTTGGGTTGGGGATGAAAATACCTCAATTATTTATGAAGCGTTAATGAGGCTTAACAACCCTAATTTTGCGCGTGCGTGACGGTTAACTAGATTTTTGTTCTTAATCCTCCTATAGAGTTATCCTTATCACGAAAGGTAGGTAAGGTGCAATCACTGGGTCGAGTGTTTATATATCCTTAACGGAATATAAAACGATTTCGTAAACTCGCTAGCTCCGAGAAGAAGACCGTAATTCTGCATTAATAAATAACATAAGCGGATAGTTGAGGAGACATGGAAGCCCTATTCCCATCACAATCAAGTAAACTCATTAGATAAATTAATCTTTATAATTCTTAGTTACAAACAACAAAATCAAATATCAATTACCAAATAGATACCAAAAGATAGATAGTTGGTACTTGAACCCTAATCCTTGTGATTTATATTCGGTCTTACCAAGACTATATTACTTGTCACGATAACGTGAACTTGCGTTAAAGCAGTGTGCATCTTTTCGCGCATCAAGTTTTTGGCGCCAAGTCGGGATTAGGCATAGTTCAATATCAAATTTATCTATTTTTTATTTCTAATTTGGTTTTTATTTTTAATTTTTAATTTTCACATTTTTTTTTTATTTATTTCAAAAATTAAGGTGCCGTGATTTGTTGTCTGTTTTTGATCTATTTGTAAAAATCGGTTTATGCGAAGGAGAAGAGGGCGACACTCTTGTTCCTTCAATCCAGTAGATTGAGAAAACTCGTAAATGAATGAAAGAATCGGATTACAACCTTGATAGAGATGGGCGGTGTTCAAAACAACAACATGATGAGAGAAGGGTTAGGTGAAAATCAGCCCAATCCAGAATACCTCGCAAGTACCTATGGATGTCGAGGAAAGAGTTCAAGTCCAGCAGAAGCTTGGGAGACTATGTGCCGCCTAGAGTGAATGGAACACGACATGTATTAGGCTCCCGCCATAGAGCAAACAACTTTGAGATAAACCGGCGATTACGAGCACGGTACGAAGACATACGCTCAATTTGGAGGTCGCCATCTGAGGATCACATACGCACATAGCTAATTTCTTGGAGCTATGTGCAACTTTCGATATAACGGCATCGATGATGTCGTCGATTGAGGCTCTTTCCTTCTCACTCGGTATAGAGCAAAAGTATGGTTGAATTCCTCGCCGATTCGATTTTTACATGGCACGAAATGGCACGAAATTCCTAGCCAAGTTCTTTCCCATGCAAAACAAAGAAAATTGAGAGTGAGTTGAACAACTTCTACCAAGCGGATGGAGAATCCTTATACGAAGCTTGGGAAAGGTTCAAAGACTTGTAAAGAAAATGCCCACACCATTGCGTTGAGTTGTGGAACTTGGTCCACATCTTCTATAACTGGCCGAGCAAAGACAACCGTAACCATCATAGATGCAAAGAAGTGGGGCATTCGTGAGGAAAGCGACCACGACGCTCACGAGTTATTAGAAGATATGGCCACCAACAACCATGTCACGTAAGAGAGGTCGACAAGTGGGAGGAGAAACGGGAGTCCACGAAATAGATGCCATTGCCGCTTGAATGCCCAGTGGCCCTTTTGGCAAAACAATTAAGAACATACAAAGGTCGTGAACGCGTCCAAATGCCTAAAAGTTGTGAAATATGTGGCCCACATACATTCGATAGGTGTCCTTCACCGATCCCAATAATATACCAATGGAGCAGCAGTGTCGCCGCTGGTAATTATCGAGGCCACGAACAATCCATACTCCAACACTTATAATCCAGGTGGAGAAATCACCTAAATTTCTCATGGAGAGGAGACCAGAGGCAGAATCAATACAGAGGCGAGATCAAACCCAAAGAGAACCAAAATCAGCACTTTACTCAGCCCAAAGATCCTCAGCGCTAATACACCTGCTCAAAGAAGAAAAGCCGACGAGCTGAAAGCAGTGGCAAAGACTTGCCAATGCCTGCACTCGCCATGACAGTAAGCTAGATCCTCGCTCAGAACTTGAAACACAAGTGGTCGGTAGCAAAGTGCAAACAAAGAGACAGTGGTACACCGCCAAGCAACACAGAGGTAAACCAGGAGCAGTGTCGCAAGACAAATGAGAAGTAGCAAACAATGGAGCAAAGCCTCTTCAGCAGATTGAGAAAAGCGGCAGAGAGAAAAAGAGAAGGTGATTGAACCTAGCCTGATGATAGAAAACCTGCAGAAGGAGTATACGTAAAAATCCCTTTCCCCGAGATTACAAATGGAAGGCGGTTGATAAACAATTCTCCAAATTCTCGAGGTATTCGGGAAGTTCGCATATCAACATCCATTTTATAGAAGAATTAGAGCAGATGCCCTCCAATATCAAGTTCATAAAGGAAATATTGGGGGAAGAAGTTAATGGCGGAATATGAGATAAGAGCACTAATGTAAGAGTGTAGTGCTATCTTGCAAGAATTTGCCACCAAAACTAAAGGATCCGGGAAGCTTTACACTACCTTGCACAATGCAAGGCGGTGACTTGCAACAGAGCTCGTGTGATTTAGGGCAAGTATAAATCGACGCCTTATCGCATTTAAACGATTGGAGTCAGGTGAGGCCAAACCGACCACGATGAGCTGCGGTGGCCGACAGATGCTGGTTCATCCAAGAGGAAGATTGAGGATGTGATTGTTAAAGTAGGAAAATTCTTCTTTCCGCAGACTTCCTCATTCTTGACATGGAAGAAGATGAAATCCCTATCATATTGGGAGACCATTCCTAGCAATGGAGAGCTTTGATTGATGTAGAAAGGGAGAGCTAACATTAAGGGTGGAGAAGGAAGAAATGGTATTTAAAGTTTTTAAACATGTCATCGAGCCACCAACCATGAAAGCGAGTGCTTTGCAATCAGCACCATCAAGCCCCCGTGAGCCATTACAAGTCAACCAGGAGATGAGCCCACGAAAGCGGCATGGTTTGCCAAACCCCACCGACGCGGTATGTGTTCTGAACTCCCGCTTCGATAATGCTAAGAGGAAAAGAAAAAAGAAAACGAAAATGTGGAGGAAATGGATTAGTTGGGGTTGATCCACCCTACTGTTATTAAACTAAGAACTTGCGTCAGCTAAAAGACGTTAAAGACAACTTACTTGGGAGGCAACCCAAATTATTTTGATTTATTTTATTTTAATATAGTAGTTTTATTAAGAACGGTCACGAGGTCGGAGGTAGTGTTTGTCTTGTGTACAAAGCAATAAACCAAGCGGCGAAAATCAAGAAAAGCGATTTAAAACGGTTAGTACCGCGCGCCAGAGCAGGGCGCGGCGCTAAAAGAATCAAGAGGCGCTGAAGTTTAGCGCGGCGCCAAAAGAGGCCGCGGCGTAAAATCCGAAAAATGCCAGCTAAGGCGCGGTGCGTACAGGCCGCGACGCGTAAAATCCCGGGCGAGATAGAACATCAGCCATGGCTAAAAAAGGTCATGGCACACTGGCGAAATCGAAACTTAAAACGCCTAAATCGATTTTCCCAATTTCAAAACCAAAACCTAACCCCCTTCTCCAAAAACTCACGAAAAATCCACAATTTACCCACAAATCCTCCACAAATCAAACCTAACCACAACCAAAATTCTTAAATTCCTAAAATCCTTAGCTATCTCAAACAACAAAGCTCCATTCCATAGCCTCAAATCAACATTAGAAGCAAGAACATCGTGGAGAACACCATCAAAAAGGTAATCTTCACCTTTTCTTGAAAGTTGTTAGTAGTCAAAGGAGGTAGTAGTTGGAGAAGTGTTGCATTGTGAAGTAGTTTGGGTGCTGAAAAATTGATTGTGAAGTTTGGAGAAGGAGTAGACAAGGAGAGTGTGGATATTGAGTAGTAGAGTTGAAGTTTGGGGGTGTTTGTGTTTTAGCTGCTAGATTGTTGATTGTGTTGGGGAACACTTATGCTAATAAAGTGTAAGCTGCAGAAACTATTTTTAACCATGTCCACCAGAAAGAGAAGAGCCTCCACATCCACCCCAGCCACACATTACGATGATACTAGGTTTGTGAGCTACGAAGCCTTCCAAAATATAAAAAGCTTAGTACTAGGCCCTTAATCCCTGAAAGGGGAATGGACTATCAGAGGGAGTCGTTCGGGGAAGAGGATGTTTATGAGCCCATTCAGGCAATGATTGAGTTGAGGGGGTGGAGGAGATTTGTAAATCTGGAGAAGATAGCACCAGTGAACACAACAATGGTGCGTGAATTCTATGCTAACTTTCCGGAGAGGGTGGAAAGGGGATGCTTTGTGAGGGGAATATATATGCCTGTGACGGCAGACACGATAAATATGGCTCTAAAGACGGTTGATGTTGAAGAAAGTGATGATTGGAACCACTTTAGAACATGGTCTAGAAGCACCTCCAACATCGACTGGAATGCGTCGCATCTGATGAGCTACCACTGGGCTGCATTTGATATTGCAAGAAATGGGTCAAGAGGATCGAGCAGTGCGATTCAACAAAGCACAAGGGTTGGCTATATTTCGTCGGCGCGACGTGATTCCATCCACGCACTTCACGAGTGCGGAAGATACGATTAGGCGATATATGGAATTATGAGGATGACGATTGATGTGGGAAAGAGATAGTGCGAGCATTGAAGAGATCAGCAGTTGGTGACAACGGTGGATTGGGACATGGCTCACTTATCACGAATTTGTGCCACATGAATGGGGTCCCAACCCTACCCACGACACTTCAGAGAAACCAATCGCTGTGACATATGGGATAGTGCACTCCTTCCCAGACCCAAGCCCCCCAGCAGCCAGAAGAAGAGCACAACCAGCAGCAGCAGCAGAGGCCGCAATGAATGAAGATGAGCCTGAAATAGGGGCTCAATATGCAGCAGGGCCTAGCCACCAGCCAACCACAGAATCAGAACCTCCATTGCCTATGATGGAGCAGTTGCTCCAAAACCAGAGAATGATGATGCAACATTTCGACACAGTAATACAAGGACAACATGAGTTGCGACAAGAATTGAGACAGGAGCAACAAGAATTGAGGCAGGAGCAGCAACAATTGCACCAGCAGTTTGACGAGATGAGTTCCCTGTTCAATCAATGGTCGATGCATTATCCACCGCCACCACCACCATTTTAGCCAAAGTCTGTAAGTGTCTTATTTTCTTTTATTGTCTTTGAGTCTACACACATTGGGGACAATGTGTGGTTTAAGTTTGGGGTGTTTTATTTGTGTCTTGTTATGTTTTATTTAAGTCTTTTTATTGTTTTTATGTATTTTTGAGTCACAAATTTTTTTCTTTTTGAGTCATAATTGTCTGTCAAAAGATCATGTATGCTGTAGTTGCTAGAAACACCTAGTGAAGTAAGGTGGAATAATGTAATGGAATTGAAGCAACTATCTAAACACCTAGGTTAGATATGCCAAAAACTCACAAAATCTGTCTATTTGGAGTTTCTTGCTTAAATTGTGCATGCTAAATAATGAAAACATATGTGTTATGATTGCTTGCTATTTGAGGCGAAATAGTTAGGATATGCATGTTAGGGAGATGACTCAGGCATTTCTTTGATAGCCAATTCTTACCATTCCTTTCTATCCCGGACTTTAAAAATATATCCCTAGTTAGCCCCATTGAGCCTAAAAAAATTGAAACTTCTTCTTTGACACCCTATATTCCCACAGATTGTGCCATAAGTAAAAATGTGAAGTAGTGGAATCAATTGTGTTAAAAAGAGACAAAAAGAGTGAATGAGCTTGTTGCACCCCAATAAAAAGTAATAAGAAAGAGGCAAAAGCCTAAGTCGAGTCTTGTTATTATTATACTTTTCACTCTCCCAAAACAAAAGAGGAAAAGATAGAATTGAAGTGAAGAAAAGAACCAAAAGAAAAGGGAAAATGGAAAAGCTAAAGAGCTTATGGTACATGAATGAGCCTAAAATGCCTATTTTTACCTACATATACCTAAGCCTACATTACAACCCTTAAAGTCCTGAAGATCTCTTTTATGCATATCCAGGATTAGTGGAGAATAGCAAGTAAAAATGTCATAGGATTTTTGAATTTATATGCATGATTTAGTATATTGACTTCCATTAAGCATGATAACAATGAGTTTGCGAAATATCTAGCTCAATGTGTTTAGTGTGCTGAAAAATTTCATGCTACATGTTCCTGCATATTATTCTGCTAACCTTCATGTTTTTCTAGATAACACTAAATGCAGCAAAAGTGATCAATGTCAGTGAGTCATTTATTTTTCGTTTCTTGAGTCATTTATTTCTTTCTTTCTATCTTTGCTCGAGGGCGAGCAAAGGTTAAGTTTGGGGGTATTTGATCGGTGTATTTTATATACACTTTTTGAGTCATTTTTAGTTAATCTTTTGTCCCTTTTTGTATAAATAAGTGTCGTATTAGGATAGATTTTCTTTCTTTTGAGTCAAAGTGGTTAAAATGGTCAAATGGCGGAAAATGAGCTAAAAGAGGGCAAAAGAGGAGGTTCCAGAGCTAAAAGCATAGAAAGTGGCGACCGAGGCAGAACGGACAGACAGCCGCAAGGCCTCACTGCGGGAAGCGGTCGCGACGCCTAATCTTCAGAGAGGCTGCAGAGGTTCCAGCGCGGCGCCACGATAGCAGAGATCGGCCAGCGCGCCAAATCACCCGGTCAGCAGAAGTTTTGGCCGCGCGCTGAAAGCGTGGCGCGGCCGACGCGGGAATAATCAGGGTTTTGACGAAATTTTGGGCCAAGCCTGAAGGAAAAGAGAGAGGCGATTTTCAGCCTATAAAAGGAGAACCCTAGGCGATTTTAAGGGTTCCTTCGCACAACACACAACGTTGTCTTGCATGGAGATTGGAGACCATAATTTAGTACTTTCATTTCCTTTTCTTTTCTTTATTTCAGTTTTTGTATGATGAACTTTGAATTAGTTCTTGTCATGTCAATGGCTAGGAACTAATTCTCTTATAGGGCTTTCCATGTTGATTCACTAGAAACTTATGTTATGAATTAATGCATGTTTATGGTTATTATTTTTCTTGAGAGATTTATCCAATAATTGCTTTGAATGCTTGTAATTAATTGACAACTAATTATCCTTATATGATTTCTAATCAAACTTCGAAAGGAGGAGGTTGTGAATATGTTGTAAGTTGGGTAGACATATTTGGGTTGGGGATGAAAATACCTCAATTATTTATGTAGCGTTAATGAGAGGCTTAACAACCCTAATTTTGCGCAGTGCGTGACGGTTAACTAGGTTTTGTTCTTAATCCTCCCATAGAGTCATCCTTATCACCGAAAGGTAGGTAAGGTGCAATCTTTGGGTTGAGTGTTTATATATCCTTAACGGAATATAAAACGATTTCGTAAACTCCGCTAGCTCAGCAGAGAAGACCATAATTCGTTGCATTAATAAATAACATAAGCGGATAGTTGAAGAGACATGGAAACCCTATTCCCATCACAACTGAAGTAAACTCATTAGATAAATTAATCTTTATAATTCTTAGTTACAAACAACAAAATCAAATATCAATTACCAAATAGATAC
This sequence comes from Przewalskia tangutica, assembly GCA_029844215.1. Lineage (NCBI taxonomy): Eukaryota > Viridiplantae > Streptophyta > Magnoliopsida > Solanales > Solanaceae > Przewalskia > Przewalskia tangutica. The sequence goes on from CM056738.1 coordinate 15,307,647, forward strand.
AAAAAGATAGATAGTTGGTACTTGAACCCTAATCCTTGTGGACGATATTCGGTCTTACCAAGACTATATTACTTGTCACGATAACGTGCACTTGCGTTAAAGTGTGTGCATCTTTTCGCGCATCAAGAGTTGAAACTAACAGGTAGCACATATAACAAGCAGACATGGTTACATGTACAATGCAAGTCAAAATATAAGCAATTATGAAATCAACCAAGACAGATATAATTTCACCAACTGAGCAGTTAAAATTAAGAGTAGATGGAAGCAATGCAATACAATAGTCACCTCTCCCTCACTCCACTCTCGTACACACATGCTAAGAGTTATGCCTCAAAGCCATAACTCATGGGGGACCCGCGAAGTCCATGTATCACTCGTACTCTCCGGCTAGAACCTAGAAGGCTATCAATCACTCGCAATCTCCGACAAGGACCTCGGAGTTGCTCAATCGCTCTCAATCTCCGGCAGAAACCTCGGAGTTTATCAATCACTCTCAATCTCCGGCAGAAACCTCGGAGTTCATCAATATCATCACAACAATAATATAAAAAGTATGACAGGCATGATATCAGTCTCAAAACGTATCACAAATATATAATCGACAAGTACAAGTCATATCAGGTGATGATCACAGAAAATAACACATATGGCGACAAACCCACATAACATCTGACAGAACCAACGTAATAGTAATTCATCTCCACTCTCTGCCCGAAGGCCTATCATGTTATCCCCGTCACTTCCTACAACTACATACGATTTTCTAATCAGAGTCTAACTAAAGTAAACCATAAACCTACCTCAATGCCGAGCGGGTGCCACGAATAATCAAACCAATGCCTTTCTCTTGCGTAGAGCCTCTGAACTATTAAAATCTAGAAAATATGCGAATTATGTTATAATACGAATCTAAGGACACCCACCTTGCTATATTTATATTAACAATATTTTTACCATTTCAATTGTTTGACTAAACCCCTACACATGTAAAAATATTAGCATAACTTTTCAGATTTTTTTGTAAAATAACGAAACTAAAGCTTCACACGGGTCTTACATCCTTTTCTTTTCCCTACTTCGAATGATAGAACTGGTTTCCTCAAATGTCATTGCGTGGATTAAGACAGGAGTGAAAGCTCAATCCAAGACATGAAAGCGTCCTTAAGAGTCGATAGCGGTTCGTGCTTGAGTTGAATCACTTTACTTTGGTCCTATCTTTATAGTTGTAGTAGATCTCCTTAAACAAGGCAGAACTTTGAACATTCATATCTTTCAAACCATAAGTCAGATTTATCTTCGTAAGATATCAAACTGACGGGAACAGAGTAATCTAAAACTTTAATTCAGCCCATATTTTCATATTCCTTAGGAAGTACAGTTTTCACATTTTATATGTTGTGTCGCCTGAGTTTCGGTAAAAAGAGGTATAAAATTTAAACAGTCATAACTTTCGAACCATAAGTCGGATTTATCTCCGTAAGATCTCACTGACGGGAACAGAGAGATATATAACTTTTTTCAGCACATACTTTTATATTCCTTATGAATTTGTACAGTTTTCACGTTTAATAAGTAGTAGAAACTGACACTGCGGAAATAAATGGGTTTCCATCACATCTTTTCCAAAATCAATAAGTTTATGCCTACTCCATTAATTCACCAATCATTGTCATCTCATTGTGTTTCCCAGTCATCATCTTATTATGTCACCATTAACCCACTTTTTTGACATATGCACACAACAATATATATTAATTTTATACTAACGAGGCAAGGTAATTTTAATACCTGAACAATGAAATTGCTACTGGAAGGTACTTTCTAACGCCCGACCTCTCCAAAAGAATTCAATGAATTTGCTTCTTTCTTTGTTGGTTGTTCACGTTTGCTGCCCTTCTCTTTTTATTTTTTTATTTTCCCGTTACCCCTTTTCCCTTGTATAAGCAGTGACCTACCCTAGGGTAGTGAGCTTGGCCCACCAACCCACTTAATTAATTTCATGCCCCATTCCATATATTATAAATCATATAAATAAATACAATATATTCTCATACCCTTTTCGCAGTTTTAAAGTGTTAAACGACCAAACGGGGCGTTAAATCAACCTTCAATTTTTTCTTTGAGGAATCGATTGTACAATTAGTCTGCCCAATTAATTCGAAAATTCTTCATTTTGCTCGGAGGATAAACTTTGAGTGGTGAACTATGAACAAACTGCAAAACATAGATGTTGCAAAAACATAGTTAGAATAGAAACGTCCAATAAATAAACATATATACTTACACAAATAATCTCATACAAATATAGAACAATGACCTAGATCATAACAATGTATTTTCACCAATTTCCTATGAAAAGTTCATTAGAAGGAGGATGTCACGGGAACACGTTAGTTGTTCGCTCTTAGGTTGGGTAGTCAGGCCACATATGACTCATCTTCGAATCGAAGAGTCGGAAAGGAGGGGGGGAGACCTGCTGTTCCCGGAGGATATTGTCTATCATTGGTAAATATGGTAGAATTAGTGGTTTATAACTACAGCGGATGTGAGCTATTCAGATTTGCTTATCTCCAGCTCACAAAACTCCTCCACCCCTTTCTTATACTCTTCAGATAATCGATCCGCATTTACCCAGTCTCGATTCATTAAGAACAATACTACAAAAATCAGATAATATATACAACAATGAATTTAAAGCACATTTGAAGTCTTCAATGCTAGACTTCCCCTCACATAGTACATATATAAGAATCTTAAACACATATGAAGAAGTCTTTAAGGCACGACTTCCCCTCACATAAATTATAAGTATGAAATTTAAGCATATTTGAAAATTTAATGTATACACATCACATGATTCATATATATGAATTTTTAAACACATATGAAGTCTCTAAGTCACGACTTCCCCTCACATATATCACATGTATGAAATTTTGGCATATTTAAATATTTAATGCATAACGACACATCACATAATGCATATATAAGAATCTTAAACACATATGAAGTATTTAAGGCACGACTTCCCCTCATATTGTCATACTGCCAAGTATAAAATGAAGATCGATATACTTACATAAATAGGAATACTTGTATCACCCGAACTCAAAATATCCTCAATGAAACAACAAATATAATGATCACAATGAATGCTATCGATCCGCCTTGGACACTATGGAAAATAACGTCCAATATTAATTTATTATCATATCTTATATATAACAATTTTCAAAATTGTAAAGTAAATACCTGAATATTTGACCAACTGAATCTATCAGATGCTTCATCGAGACTAACACCTCGAAGAGTCCGATACCCTAGCATACCCCTATTTTGTTTAAAGTAAACAATATTATACACATGTATATATATAAATTAGTAATGTAAAAAAATTGAAGAGTTAATTACCTTTCAATAAAGTTTTTCAAATCCGGACGTTGTGAATAGCTGCATTTCGGAGCTGGATCCATAAAGTATATCACCTTCGTTTGGATATTGATACCAACCAATACCCAATGTGAACTGCGTAATATTTGAAAAGTTTATTGTATTATCAGTTCATTTACAATATATGTGGTCTTGTAATGTCTAATACAATAATCATGCGAGTATTTGAGTAAATTATGAAAACTCAATTAAGATAATGTCAAGTAAAAGCATGCCTAAAAGGCTATAAATAATTGAAGACAACATATAATAATTAAATATTATGTTAAAACTCACCCAACATTATGCAGCACCAATAATAGATGATTTTTTCCTTCATGCTTGAGCAGACATTCAGCCAAATGATTGGACGTTGTTGCACTACCTATAATGGCCGCAAAATGGTGGGACACAAAAGAAAACTTGTTGGACAACTCGAGATTCTCGGAAAGATAAACTTCACCCAAATACCTTAAACAATGCATAATACATAAGTTTTATAAAATATTTATATAACATATTTTATATAAAATAAGATGGACAATTTTTAATAATTTTATTACCTAATATAGAATGCAATGCTTGAAGCACTTAGCCATCCATCATCCAAAATCTCCAAGATATGTTCATGAACTATATCTTCATTCCAAGGATCTCCATCAAAATATGCTTCCATGGAAACTTCTATGTTGGTCACAATAGTTGGGAATGCGAGACGCAAAAAAATGCAGCATCATAGGATCGTGAGGAGAATCTCCATACTTGGGATAACCTAATGCATTAGCACAAACTGTTGACTCCACAGTTTTCAAAGTAGCTGTAGCACCTATAGAAATTTTCTGACTCCTCTTATCCATCTTCTTAAGAGGTGGGCACTACAAACAAAGAATTTTGGATGACCATATATCAGTAAGATTAATTCTAGTATGTTAACTGAAATTTGAAAAAATATACAAGATCATGTAAAATGTATCCTTCACTAAACAACTAATTCTTCATTAAGTTGTAGATTATTTACCTCTATTTTCAAAGACACAAGCTTGGCCATGAAATGAAATGTCCAACAGCTTATCTTATAGTCCTAACTTCATTAGTAGGTTGCGGCACCTCTGATTGTTTCTCAGATTCTTCCGCCACCTCAAATTGTATCCTCGCATAACCTTCTGGCAATGGAACACCATGAAGAACCTCCTTCGGATCATTATGCAAAATACCCTGCCCAACATATCTACGGGGATGCTCAACATACAAATAACATTTAATCGGACCCTAGCAATGAATAATATGTTAGTCTTCATTTAATAAATATATTTATTAGCCACACATGAACACTTAAAATACCTCGGGAAGATTCTCATCCGGAACAGCATCATCGTCATTAGAATTCATGACATTCTCCACATCGAAATTATTCGTATGACTAGAACCACAAGAAGGCACCATAGGTTGATAGCCTTTAGTCTTCATCTCCATCATGTCTTTCTCTAATTTATTGAATCGCCTTTTTCAATTTTGACAATTCAGAAACTTCAGCTACCGAAGATAAAGATCTCTTAGTAACACCAAATCCACATCCTCGCAAACGCCCAGAATACTGTATTGGAATTGCTCGATCAAGAAAGTCTTCAACTGCAATATCATTTAGCTCATCTTCTCTCAACTCTTCTGTTATGCGAACCTAAAACACATTGATTAGAGAAATGATCACAACAAACACAGATCGCCTTCCACCTCAGTCGCTGTGAAACGCAACAGCAAAGAAGTGCAAAGAATGGCAAGACAAACGGCGCTTTGTGTTCACAAAGCAACAAATGCAAGAACAACAACTGCTGTGTTCACAAGACAGCAACAACAGCAAACAACAACAACACATGAATTATAGGAAAGAAGTAGCATGAATTGTCAAAGAATATTACTGCATCCTCAAGTATTCTCAAAGAACTAGGATCATCAATCTGGTACTCAACATTCATCATCGCATACTTCCAAGTATCGATGCGAGTTACTACAGGATCCACTTCCCCTTCACGTTGTTTCTGTTGAATCTGCAAATTTCGAGAACAAAATTAAATTGTATATCTTCTGTAAATGAAGTTATATAATACTATTATAGATAATTAATACATACAATCTGCTCTCTCAGCCGCGCATAACCCACACATGCTTTCCTATATCGCGCCTCCATTGATTTTGCTCTCACTTTGTTTATTTTACTTTCTTCCTACAATTGAAAGTTGTCATTATTCGGTTTAAATTGTAATTGTCATATTGAAAGTAATGTTATAACGTGGACGTTACCTTAAAATCTAGAGTCAATGAATGTTTTAAGAAATTTTTCCAATACAGAGACACAGAAGACAACTGCGAGTATATGAAAGGTGGTTCATCCGAGTAGTTACCCTCACTATCTCTTGTAATATTCCTCAACCTTGCCCGAAAAACTTTGCGCAGGTAACCGACACAAGAAAGAATCAATTTCTTTTTTGATTCATCCAGCCCAAATGTTTCCTGTTGCAACATATGACAATATTAACTACAACCATATAGCTTAGACTTTAAAAGTACTAAATTTAAAAAAAAACTAAATTAAAAAAATATACCCTGACTTCATCTCAATATTGTTCTTTCAGGGGCAACAAATCTTTATTACGCCAATCAGTAATCGAAATTGGAAAAGTTCTTCTACAGCAAGAGCCAACGAAATGTGCTAGGGTCATCGACGCTTTGCCAATTGGTTGGCCTATTTCATTAAAATTCATCTTTATTACATCACCTCTGGCCCTTTTTTCTTAATATTCACCATAGTGACTAGTCCTCGAGAATGAACCTCAAACATGCCACTAGTATCACCGGAGCCCCCTGTCTCACCTCCTCTAGAACCATCCCGACCATCCCCTCGAGCACGACCTTTGTTCTGCGATCCAGTAGTCATGATCCTGTAAAATAAAGAATAGCATATTGAATAAGACAACAAAACTTGCATACATAGTACTTGTAGTTGATATAAATTTGTGGGTATACTTTACAATCACCTACTCTGTGAAATGCAACTTGAAATACTTTCAGAAAAGAAATTAATATATTCCACTCTTCCTTGTAATCATGGCGCAAAAAATGTTGCTAATAGAATAATTGAACTCTATATTCACAAACAAGTAGAAACAACTTAATTTTATGAAACTATTTACAAATATATAATAGAAAAAAGACATACTTTTCTTCTTGGCTTTAGCTATCTTCTTTCGCTTGGTAGCTAACTTCGCTGATCGTTCATGACCACATACATTAACTAAATTTGGATTTACATATTCACCCTCATCATGATCATCTCTTAAATATAAGCGTTGATAATTATCATTATCGTAAGTGCTCGGGAAAACATACATGTTTCCAAAAGGATCATTAATTGTGTCAACATCCTCATCAACGTGGTCACTAACTTGGTAACTATTATTGAACTTGTTCGACAATATGACAATGGACCATTTCTTATCAATTGAATCACTCACATAAAACACCTGCTTAGCTTGGGTTGCCATAATAAATGAATCGTCTTTGTACCCAACCTTCTTTAAATCAACCCTTATGAATCCAGAATTTTCAACATGAACCCCGTCAGGAATGCTAACCCAACTACAATCAAACACCGGAACTCGAAATCCGACATAATCGATTTCCCACATATTGATGATTTGTCCAAAGTATGTCGTATCCGTCTGGTTTAGTGCGGTGGCATTAAGAGAAACCCCACTATTCTGCATAGTACTTCTTGCATCATGTTATCTAGTGTAGAATGTGTATCCATTGATGAGATAACATTTGTAAGAGTACACATGCTCATCAGGTCCTCTTGACAAAAACTTGAGCCTCTCCGATACTGAGTCAGTTTTCTCTAAGATCTTTTTATGAATATGATCCTTAAACCAATCAATGAACGTAGAATTGTGCTCCACTTCAATCCAATCAGGGCCTTTATCTGGAAAATCTTTTGAGATACTCAAATTGTTCTTGTCAACATAAGAAACAACATCAATTGTGTTATGTAGTACACATAAGTGCACTCGTCGCCGCTGTTCGAGGATGATCAAAATTATTTGACCCCCCGTTAGACCTTCACCATCAAAATTGGTTGACCCCCCTAACAAACAAATCCTTTCAATAACTAATTGAAAAAAGATTGATTTTTTTAAAAATCTAGAGGGAATAGACTTTGCAAAGTATTTACCAAATTGTGTCTCAATATTTTCCACATCTTTTAGTATATCAACACCTGACAATGTAGGAGGTGGAGACCGATCTTAAACTTCACCATTGAATGAATCAGACATCAATCTGTAACGATGATTTGGATCTAAAAACCGTCTATGCCCCATGTAAACAGACTTCTTACAGTGACTCAATCGAAGATGATCGGTGTCATTGGTACACCATGGACACACACACTTCCCATTCACACTATATCCAGAAAGGTTGCCATAAGCTGGGAAATCATTGATTGTTCCAAACAACATAGCCTTCATTCTGAAACTAGCATTTCTACTTCCATCGTAGACATCAACACCCTCTTCCCACAATAACTTTAAGTTCTCGATTAAAGGAGCCAAATATACATCAATATCGTTACCAGGTTGGCGAGGTCCTGATATCAAAATAGACAACTTCATATACTTGCGCTTCATGCATAACCAAGGGGTGAGGTTATAGATCATCAAAACTACGGGCCATGTACTGTGGGAAGTACTCTGGAGACCATGAGGGTTCATTCCATCTGTTGAAAGTACTAAGCGTAAGTTCCTTGATTCCTTGCCAAATTCTGGATATTGTTATCAAATGTCTTCCATTGAGGCGAATCAGCTGGGTGTCTTACCATTCCATCATTAATTCTTTCATCATGATGCCATGTCAAGCATTTAGCATCTTCTGCGCTACTATACAACCTCCTAAATCTAGGGATTATAGGAAAGTACCACATAACTTTGGCCGGGGATTTTTTTTTTCTTATACCGCTTCATACCACATTTGGTACATTCATTCAATTCTGCGTACTCTCTCCTAAATAAAATACAATCATCGGGACCATGGATCTTATGATGTGTTAACCCGATAGAGTTGAGCAATTGTTTAGCATCATAGGTTTTACGAGGAGCACATTCCCATCTGGCAATAGATCACTTACAACTTCCAATAGCTCTGTGAAGAACACATCGGAAACTTGGTGACTAGCTTTTAAGTTGTACAAAATCAACACAGCTGACAATTTTGAAGTCTTAGTACAACCCGACCACAATGGTAACCCAACATCTCCCCTTAAGTCATCACACATATCAGGATGATCCCGCAACTTTTCATTGACAACACTTTGAGAATTCTTCACAGGACTGGATTTATCATTACCATCTCCCATATTACTTGTGTTCATTATATTTGTAAACTGAAATTGGGAGCCGGATTGACTAAATGAACTATGTTTACGTTTTCTACTTGAACTACCTTTGTCTTTTCTCTCACCGTGATATGTCCAAACCTTATATGTTATGTCAAAACTGTGACACATTAAATGCTCGTGCCACTTCATTTGACCACTAACCTTCTTTACATTCAGACATTTTCGACACGGACATTTAATATACAATGGATTTTTAGCATTCTTGGTTGCATGAGCACAAAACTCCTCCACCCCTTTCTTATACTCTTCAGATAATCGATCCGCATTTACCCAGTCTCGATTCATCAAGAACAATACTATAAAAATTAGATAAAAAGATAATGAATTTAACGCATATTTGAAGTCTTCAAGCCTCGACTTCCCCTCACATAGTACATATATAAGAATCTTAAACACATATGGAGTCTTGAAGGCACAACTTCCCCTCACGCAAAGCATAATAAAGATAAATTAACTTCGAATGTACAATAATACCTTCCGAATGCAATCCAAGCAATTTGTCTTTCAAATTTTTGAAAATCTACAAAAAATCGAGAAGATCCCATTCATTAATAATTAATAAAATAAGATACAAAATTCAGAAATCATCAAATATTCAATCATAATCTGAAAATTGAGGCTAAATGGGTTCGTTCTTCACAATTATCAATAGACACTTCAATCATAAACACAAAATTGAGGCTAAATATAATGAATGAAAAGTATTATTTCTCAAACAAATATACACTTCAAACCCTTGAAAACTCTACTGAACACAAAGATTGAAACATACCTTGACGCCCAAACTTCCTTCAATTCACTAACTCAACTCTTGCAAACTAAATTGGTATTACACTTGGGGTTAATAATGCACTAAGTAGGAGAATACCAAAACGACAAGAAGAATTATGCTTAGATGGAATTGGTATTGGCGGCAATTTCGTTTTTGGCTGAGAAATTTAATTTAGGACTTCGATGATATGGAATGAATTGGGATCGATTACTGCATTTTTGTGTTTCTTTAAATCTTACATAGCGCTATCTAAGTGAGATTATTAATATTTTTATATGGATAAAATAATTAGGTAACACAAATTCTAATAGCACTTTAAAAAAGCGCTATGCAAGGAGTAACTTGCATAGCGCTTCGATTAAAATTTACGCAAAGCACTATGGCTGTATTTTTTTTAGATTGTTTTTTTTTAATTTGAAAAAACGCTATGCAAGTTGTTACTTAGATAGCGCTTTTTAAAAGCGATATCTAAGCAGCGTTACGCAAGCTGAAATCTGTAGTAGTGAGAGATAATGTTTGAGATGGATGCAACATCTTGTTGTTCACATGGCTTCATATATGTATCGTAGGAGTCTGAAGTTTATTATAAATAATTCTTCTAAGGACTCCTATATCATGTCCGCTAAGTCCTTATCTCGAGATCTTTTAATTCAAGAGTTCTACTCGCATCTGGACTCTGATATGCAACACTTCCATAGACTTGGTTCATGTACTTGTTCATCTACTTTGTGGATCATTAAAATATACAAGATCCAACAAAAACTCTTGCATTTTGAATTCAAAATTTTGTCAAAAAAAAGAGCAAGAAATAGGAATGGACAAAAAGCAAGTCAATGCGACAAAAAATATGGTGGATGTTAATTACCTAAGAAGTGATCAAGTTGCGTAAATACTTTTTACACCGTGAGTATATAAAAATTAAGATCTAGGTTCGATGGACAAATATCGAAGGATCCAAGTAACAATAGTAATTATGAAGCAGTAGAGCGCGGGACCGCAAGGTCACGAGTTCGATCCCCTGCATAAACCTTCTTGGTTGGCACATGCGCGTGGCTGCCAAGTGTGGTTTACATGGCCGACGTGGTTTGCAGCTGCGTCGGTCGGGGTTTACTGTGCACTCGAAGCACTGAAAGAGTACGCCTTCCGTCAAAAAAAAAAAAAAAAAAAAAAAAAGTAATTATGAAAACAAACACTCAAATCCCATGCATGAAAATCCATTTATTTAGATGTGAAAATGTATAGAGATAGAAGGATATTTGAAAATTGGACTAATTATAATGTTATATAATCCCAAGGAATGGATATATTCTATCCATTCAATCGAAACCCAAAACTAATGCCTAGCTTGAGTTGACTTGTAGTTGTTGGCCAACTGCTAGACGAACCAAAAAGAGTTTTTTTTTATTTTCAGGTCTGTAGGCCCTAAATTTGACTTCAGAGTTTCTGCTTATTTGGCTAATTTCTCATTGTCATTAAATATGAATACTATACTTTTCTTTAGTTTGATCTAGGGCTGGTTGGTGGGTCGGGTCGGTCCGACCCCGCCCCGGTCCAGGAAAAATAATAATCTGTGACTAGTAGTGAAAGTCTTAGAAATAGAATGTTTAGTGGTATCACTATCAATCAAATTAGAGAGTTTCATGTTTTTGTTTTGCAGGGTGTTGCATCGTACCAATCAGTTTTCAATGAAGAATGACGTGAAGACTTGCTGAAATACTGGAGGGAAAATGAAAAGACATTTCTGACACTATCAATGATGGCCCAAGATGTGTTGAACATTCAAGTGTCATCAACAGTGTCTGAAAGCGCTTTTTCTGCCGGAAGATTTCAAATAGAAGAACACAGACACTCATTAGCGGAAACAGCTTAAAGATTGCAGTATTATTCAGAGATTGAATACAAGCGGAGCGTAGAAGGTGCGGTCATCCAGAGATCAACGAAGAATATGACGAGAACTACAACGAAATCTTATCCGACAGAGGTGGAAGCGACGTCGAGCAATTTGACCAACAAATACCAATTCCAACCGAAGAACCACAAGAAATTATAAAAAAAACTAGAAAATGTGTTTTTTAAAATGTAATTTTTTAAATTGCAATTTTACTATGTTATTATTTGTAACCTTTCAAGCACCACAAAGTTGCAATTTTGACAATTGTATTATAAGAAAATCATATTTCTATTAAATAATATAAGAGACACAAAAACAGTTTTGAAATGTTTTTATTACAATGTCTTGTTCAATTATTGAGGTGTTTATATATGTTATGTTTTAAATTAAGTAAAAAAAAAAACGGAAACCCGATACGGACCCGACACCCGCCCCGCCCCGATAAGACCGGTCCCCTTTTCTGACGGGACTGGTAACGAGACGGGACATCGGTGGATCCCGCCAGTCCTGCCGGAGGACCGGTCCCGCCCTCCCCCAGTCTCGCCCCGCCCCATTGACCACCCCTAGTTTATTCAAGAGTAAGTGAAATAAAATGAAAAGGCAATATATTTTAGATCAGAAAAAAGAATACGAGAAGGGGTAAAAGACGCTCCTAACGTATTGTTTATGGGTAAAATTTACATTTTCTTTGTCTATTCTAAGGTTAATTTTCGGGTTAAAACTGTCTCTACATGTGGGTCTTTTATTAAATTGGTGACACTAATTTATTAGTCCACATAAATGAACAAACTCGGAAAACTTTCCACCAACTTTTAATTTTAGCTTGTTCCTTTTAAAAAAATTTAAGAATATTTTAGTCATTTAATATTTTTAATCAATTCTTACAAAATTAGATATTTTATATACATATTTTTTAAAATTAATCTAATATTTACCGACGATAATACTAATACAATAAAATGCATGCACTTGATCAAAAGGTTAGTTATTTACCAACAGTAACAAAGAATTAATTCATTTTAGGACATCATGTTCTACAAAGACACCTCACCCACCTCTTGGCTACTTTGGTGGTAGCCTTTTCGTGCAACAATGGATTACTCTAACATCTGAAATTAACTAAAGCTCCATTTTTCCTTTTGATTTCCAGTTGACTAATAAAAGAAATTCCAGAAAATGATGTCGTCGTTGGCTTCCCTTGAATTTCATTGTTGTCTACTTGCTCTGCAAAGGATTGAAAATGAGCATGACTTGATAGGTGCCCAAAAGGATCGGATAAAGGCAATTAAAACTGAAGTTTGGTTTCTGGAAACATTTCTCGAGTGGAAAGTAAAGCATAATTTCAAGAAGTATAAAGCCCTGCAAAAGCATATCAAGCCGTTGATGCAAAGTATAGTACATGATCTGCTCATGTTGTGTGGAAAAGGCGTACCCACTGATCACTTTGACCCCGTCACATCTGATGTGCTAAAAAAGATTTGGATTTTCAAGCTAGAAATCAGAGCTTATTATTCATATCCAGAAATTCCAAGCTCTGTATCTTCCTCCAACTCACGAATTTGTGGTGATATACATTGACAATGTTGTGCAGAATCTCAAGGATCTGGTGATTGTTTTTACTTGGAGATCTTGGTGATTCTTTTTCACAAGTGAAGGATCAAATGGAAGTGATGGAAAAGGAGTTGACATTACTCAAGAACTTTGTTTTCTGGGAACAATGTACAGCCCAGAACTCCAAAGCTGCTGGAAAGCTTTCCTCTCTCATGGTAAGGTTGTGGCTACAAACGCTTCAATTGTTTACTTCTTGTATTTGCCTGATCCCAACGAGGACACATCGTCCTTGGCTCTTGAAATTACTACTAAGTCGTTCCTAAAAACGATTAAGCCTATTGAGCCGCTCGTCCGCCACATCTATACTGATGTCCTACGAAACTTAAGGTTATTAGGCAGTCCTCACATGTCCTCAAGAAAGCTTGTTTTCTTGTCTACCTCGTTTAGAATTATTCTCATGAGTTGCCATTGATTAACAACATTGAGGAGGAGATGAGTATCCGTTTTTCCACACGACTTGAGAATGTGGCCATTGATGCTGGACTCCTTGTTTATTCTTTGTATGACAGCAGCAAAGACAAGGAAGATCAGAACCAAGGACGGTTTGTTTTAGCTGACACAGTTCAGCTTGTCAAGACACAGGTTGAACGCCACATATGGGTGTGGCTGCAATCCCATTTGCCTAAAAATGATACACTGGGATCTACCAATATTCTTCTTGAGAGCTTAAAGGAGCTTCTTTGTTGCAATTCTGATTCAATTGCTTCTGTGAAGAACCAGCTTGAACGGGTCCATGAGGAGTTTGGATTTCTCCAAATTTTACTCAATGGTGCAGAACGACATGGCAATAATGATGGACTTCGAGATATTGCTACAAGAGTCATTGATAAGGCACGTGAGTTACAGTATACAATTGATTCTTTGGAAGTTACAGATGTTCCTCTTACGTATCTCAAAATATGGCTCTCAGTGATGATTCGGGAGATTAAGATTGTTAAAACAGAGTTGCCTGAGTGTTGGAGAAAGGAATTCACCCCAATTGCTTCTACTGCCACGAATGACGAAGACGCTGTGGGATTTAAGGATGTAAAGGAAACTTTAAGAGGCAAACTAGTAGGAGGACCACGTGAGCTAGATATTATCTCCATAGTCAGTATGCCTGGATCAGGCAAAACGACCTTGGCCCGAAGTTTTAAGAATGATCGGTCAATTGTCTCTCATTTCAATATCCGGGCAGAGTGTCGTGTTTCTCAGGTATACACACGTAAAGACTTGCTACTTTCTATTTTGAATGATGTTATTGATGAGCATACTGATCTTAGTAAAGAAGGTGAAAGTGAATTAGCTGCCAGATTGAAACGAACATTAATGAGAAGAAGATATTTTTTGATCATTGATGATGTGTGGGAGAAAGATGCATGGGATGATCTAAAGTTATGCTTTCCTGATGATGAAAATGGTAGTAGAATCATTCTGACCACTAGGCTATGGGAAGTTGCTCTTTACACTAAACGTTTCACTGATCCCCATGATCTACGTTTGTTTAAAAATGAGGAAAGTTGGTTGTTATTACAAAGAAAGGCGTTTGGGGAAGAAAAGTGCCCTGAAGAACTAAAGCAAATTGGGCAAGAAATAGCAGAAAAGTGTAAAGGGCTACCTCTTTCCGTTGTTTTGGTAGCTGGTCTTCTCGCGAGGATGGATAAGAATTAAGAAAGAACAATGTTGTAGGCAAATGGAATTAAGTTTAGGTGCACAAATCCAGGGTGACACAAAGGATTTGGTACAATTAAGTTACTACAATTTACCTCATAAGCTAAAGTCATGCTTTTTATATTTCGGAGCCTTTTTAGAGCACAGGGAGATTTTAGTCTCAAAGTTAACAAGGTTATGGATTGCCGAGGATTTAATTGAAAGTGATGATAAGAAGACTTTGGAGGACATTGCTGAAGCTTACTTGGAGGATCTTATAGGAAGAAACTTACTCATTGTTACTAAGAAGAGATCGATTGGAAAGATCAAAGCATGTCGTGTACATGACCTAGTACTCGACTTCTGCAAGGAAAAAGCTGAGGAAGAAAATCTCTTGCTGTGGCTAAAAAGGTACTTACTCTCTCTATGGTTCTTTAATTTTCTGATTTATTCAGACTTTTTGCACTTTTATTTCTTATACTACTACTACTACTATTTAATTTTTCAATTTCCAGAGATCATCCAGGATTCTATTCTAACTCTGATGGGGAAAGGAGAGGTCGGTGGAGCACCTCATGCTCGGAAGCTCGGTCAATTTTATTCAGGGAGGTCAGTGACAGTACATTTGCTGTCATGAAAAATGCATCAGACATATTCGGCAGCTTCAAGTTTCTTAAGGGTGTTGGATTTGGAGTCTGTTATTGTGTATTCTATCCCGAAAGAACTTAGAAATCTAAGATACTTTGCTGTTCGAACTGCTAAGCATTGCATCCCATCATCTATTGACAGTCTTTCGAATCTTGAAACATTTCAAGTTAAAGGAATGAAGGAAGAGGTAACACTGCCATATACTTTTTGGAAGCTTGTTAAGTTGAGACATGTACATATTAGTAATATAGCTTTGTTCAGAAGTTCACATGACAGTGGCAGGTTGGAAAATTTGGCGACGCTTTCCTCGCCATATTTTTCTGGTGCGGAAGATATGGAGAGGGTAGTGAGCAGGACACCCAATCTTAAAAAATTAAGATGCGTATTAGACAAATCATGGGGTCGTGGAAAGAACGGAAGACGATTCCCTGTATTAGACTCCTTAACTCAACTTGAAACACTAAAGGTGCTCTTCTTCCATGTTCCCAAAATAATTCCGACAAGATTAAACTTCCCATTGAGTCTTACGAAATTGTCATTATGCAATTTTCCTCTGGAATTTCGACCATTGCAAAACTTCCCACCCTTCATGTACTTAAACTGCAGCAAGTTGACTTCGACAGGAATGAATGGGAAGTGAGAGATAATGAGTTCCCTCAGCTCAAATTCTTGAAACTTGAAAATCTCAATCTCTCGAAATGGAGAGCCTCTGATGAAGCCTTTTCTTGCCTTGAGCGATTGGTTTTGCATAGATGTTTATATCTTAACGCAATACCTTCTCGATTCGGTGATATGGATTATTTGCAAAGCATTGAGGTAAAGTCATGTAATCAATCTGTTATCGACTCAACCATGGAAATCAGAGAAACACAAGTTGATATGTTGCAAAGATGTGGTTTCAAAGTCTTTATCCAGCAGTAGAATAGTGTAGTTGCAAGTCTGCAGCAACCTTCAGTTCATTTACAGCCCGACTCACTGGTACAATCTTAAGTAAATTGTATGCTATTTGATTCACCCATGTATACTTGTTTGAATATATGACATTCCTTGGTTGACTAGCTCATTAATAATTAAGATTGACTAAATTATATTGAGCCTGAGGAGAGGGATGAGGATGACCTCTTCTTTGACAGTGATTGTAAAGGGAAAAGGGTCAAAAATACCCATTCAATTTCTACAGCAAGTTCTTTTCTTTTAAGTTTAATTCTTGTTCAGAGTGTTGAAATTGGTACTAGATGATAATGTATGTATACTCTTTTATTTTAAAATTTCGTATCCAGTCAAACTATCATATAAATTAGAATAGATAAAGAGTGAGATTTAGTTTATTCTTCCAACAAAATGGATGCAATATATATACTTCATCTATTTCAATTTATATGAACCATTTACTATTTCATTATTTGAATTATAAATTATCATAACTTATAACAGTATTTCAATTTATGTGAATCATTTTTTATTTGGAAAGTCTAAAAGGTAGTTCTTTGACAATATTTTTCTTACATTTTTTCTATATTATTTGAATTATAAATAATCATGACCTATAACACTTTTCATGTAGTTTTTAAATATAAAAAAATTATTTTTACAAACTTAAAAAATCGACATAAAAATTTAAGGGTCAAAATTATAAAATTTGACCTTTGTACTTCGAAAAGATTCACATAAATTGAAAATTACTCCAACAAATACAAAAAAAACTGTCCAATTACAGGGGTTAAAATTATAGATTGTTGGGATTGTTAACCCCCGCAATATGTTGTATTGCCGGTTTTAAAAAACCCCAATAAGGTGGGCCGCAAATTGGTTGTGGGGGTTTTTGGAGAACCGTTGTAACTTATTTGCGGCCATCATTTTGCGGGGTTTTAACCTCCGCGACAATTTTCATAATTCATTTTGCGGGGTTTTCACCTCCGCAATATTTTTCAGTCAATTTTAAATACTTCATTTTGCTGAGCTTATAACCTCCCGCAAGTTTTGACGAAATTTAATATAAATTAATCTAATATAGATTTTGATATAACTAATGACTAAACTTGTACATTCATAATAATAACTATAATAATAAATGAACTTATAAATAAAACATAAATATTTTATAAAATCATAAAGATTTTTAGCGTAAAGCTAAATCTCAAGTTATCAAACTACCGATGTACTTTGTTTGCACCATAAGAATACAAGAAACAAGAAAAATCTAACACACCTAATACAGGCAGAAAAATTGAACACATGTTCAGCTTCTGTTGTGACTTTTAAACAACTATTCATAAAATTAGGATCTCTAATATCGACAAGTTTGAATTCAGTCCCTAAAGATGCACGTTGTCATACTTTTAAGCAGCATAGAACCATAAAATTAGGACCCACCGGACATGTGGCGCCGCAGCTCTCATTGGGTGGCACCGCGGCGCCTTCCCTTGGTCCCTTGAGTCGCGACCCTAGTCCAAAAATCTGTCTAGTTTCTATTTTAATTAAATCCGAAATATCATCTCGATTTAATTAAATAATCATTATTTATTTTAATGTCTCGATTATAAATCGAACATCTATATTCTCTCAGATTACATCCTTGAATCAATGGAACAATTGACATAGTGTTACCCTACAGTCCCTCACATATTGACACTAATATCATTAGGGTCTACACGGAACTTCTAGACGGCGCCGGAAGACGAACTCAATATGTGAATTATAGTTACACGAAACTTGTAAACTGAACCTCTATGTGGGTAGATAAAAAAAATTCATTCACGACACACTCGATCAAGCTTAGGATATGTCAAGTGTCTATCCAAATGGATTGCTCATTATATCTAATCTATATTAGCTGACAACAAGACATATCATAGATATGTCTACTGCGTTGGCCAACGACTTAGTCAATCTGAGTGTTCTCTCGAAGATGCATTCGAGGAATGAATCATAATCTTAGCTCAACTACCACCTTTAATCCACTTCGCAATGTACCCAAAACAAGTCGCGTCTCAACCTATAATACATTTGAGCTTAGGACATGATCAAAGTACATTACTCTGCAAACAAGGTGTGTATCGACCTCAAGTCTAAGGACTTCTATCTCCCATATGCTGATGATACTTTAGACATTTATAACAAATAGTACATCAACATGGTATACCAATACTTCTATAAGTATTCATGTGTCCATCACGAGTTGCCATAACTCGTAGCAGGTGAGACATACTACATCCCCTAAGGATATGATGCAGACCACATGTCGGCGTATCACATATCATCGATATCACATTCTCGATGATCATTAGCCGAGACAATTTAAGAGTTACTCTATAATATTAATCTCTCACACCATTAATAATCATGTAAACTCTAGCGATGCATTTATAGAATATTATAAACAATCAACTAATAATTCAACAAATGCAAATGTCATAATATTAATCTTCATTAATATAAATATGAATGTGTATAAAGTATATTTGTCCTAATAATGATTGTCTCTAGGACATAAATATACTTTCAATCTCCCACTTGGCCTAGAGTCAATCACCAATATATCTAATATCCATGTTCTCAAAATGACCATTATGCTTAATCAAGCACAATGGTTTAGTAAATGAGTCTGCTAGACTATTGTATGTGGGAACATAATCTAATCTAATATCTTCAGCCTCCACCATCTCTCTGAGAATGTGGTACTTTCTTGGTACATGTTTGTTTCTGTTTGTTGATCTTGGTTCCTTTGCCTGTGCAATCATACTAGTGTTGTCACAATAAATGGTTATTGGAAAACTAACACTCGGAACAACCCCTAGCTCATTCAGGAACTCAGTGATCGCGACAGCTTCCTTGGCAGTTTTCGATCCAGCAATGTACTCTGCTTCAGTAGTCGAATCAGCAGTGGTAGCTTGTTTGAAACTCTTCCATCTCACTGCTCTACCATTGAAAATGAACGTGTAATCATACTGAGATTTATAGTCATCAACATCTATCCGGAAGCTAGCATCGGTGTAACCAATAGCAACTAGCTTCTCATCACCACCAAAGACCAAGAAGTAGTCTTTAGTACGCCTGAGATACTTAAGAATACTTTTGACTGCCTTCCAGTGTTCATCGCCAGGATTCTGCTGGAACTTGCAAGTCATACTAAGTGCAAAGACCACATCTGGCCTAGTACATTTCATAGCATACATGATCGATCCTATAGCCGAAGCATATGTGATCCTCTTCATGCACTCAAGTTCTACAACACTAGAAGGGCAATCCTTCTTAGATAACTTGATGCCTTGACCCATTGGAAACCGCCTTTCTTGGAATTCTCCATAGAAAAACGTCTAAGAACTTTGTCTATGTAGACCGATTGTGACAACCCCAATAATATATTAGGTCTATCTCTATAGATCCTAATTCCTAGAATGTAGCAGTCTTCACCTAAGTCTTTCATCATGAAGGTATTGGACAACCATTCCTTAACTGACTGCATGAGAGTCTTATTGTCTCCCATTATCAATATGTCATCAACATATATAACAATGAACACAATACCCTCATCCTTGCGTTTGATATAAACGCATGGATCTTCTTTGCTTCTGACGAAATCAAATGACTTGATAACCTTGTCAAAACAAATATTTCAACTCCTAGAGGCTTGTTTAAGCCCATAAATGGACTTCTGCATCTTGCACACAATATTTGGCCTGGACTCGGATGAAAAACCCTCAGGTATTTTCATATACACTTCCTCAATTAGATTACCATTGAGGAATACAGTTTTGACGTCCATCTGTCAAATGTCATAGTCATAATGTGCAGCTATAGCAAGCAAAATCCGAATAAACTTTATCTTAGCAACTGGTGAAAAGGTTTCATCATAATCCACACCAGGACTATTATTATAACATTTAGCCACCAGTCTAGCTTTATAAGTATGAACCTTGCCAAATGCATCAATCTTCTTCTTGAAGACCCATTTGCATCCTATGGGTTTAACCCTATCTAGCAAATCAACCAAGTTACATACTTGATTGACACACATAGATTTCATTTCGGATTTCATGGCTTCTTGCCATCTCTTCGAATCAATGTCTACCATTGCTTCGTTGTAGGTTGTAGGCTCATCATCGTCTGGAATATCTATCTCACTATGTGTTTCCACAAGTAGATTTAGTCTTTCTGGAGGACGATGAGTTCTAGTCGACCTACGGAGTTGATTGTCTTGCAATTCAGTTCTAGGTATGTTCTGACTGTGAGAAGGTTCTTGTGTGTTGGTTGATCCACCAACATGAGAGCTTTCAGGAATATCATTTTCATGTCTTTCCTGAATGAGAGGAGGTGTAATCACTGTACTTGCTCCCAAAGTCTGTGTAGGAGGGTCTTGCATTTCTGCATCATTCCTCATAACACTCCCACTAGCCGAAGGGCGTACTCTAAGTACCCAATCTTTGCCAAAAGCTCCCACTGAATTCTTGCCTTAATCATCTGTCAAGGATTCAACCTCTATGTTACTTTGTTCTTGAATTTCTTCAAGTTCTATCTATGTGCAGTTCTCTTCCTTCTAGACTACATATTCTTCTTTAAGGAAAGTTGCATTCCTAGAAACAATGATCTTATGTTCGCTAGGAATATAGAAATAGTATCCCTTAGTTTCCTTTGGATACCCTACAAAGTAACATTTCTCACTCTTGGATTCCAACTTATTAGTGAGCATCTTCTTGACATATGCAGGACACCCCCAGGGCCTCATGTGTCTAAAAGTTGGCTTCTTGCCACACCATATCTCATACGGCGTCTTTTCAACTAATTTAGAAGGAAACCTGTTTAGAACATAAGTGGAGGTTTGTATAGCATATCCCCAAAGGTATGTAGGTAAAACTGAAAAGGTCATCATGGATCGAACCATATCAAGTAGGGTTCAGTTTCTCCTCTCTGCAACACCATTCATCTGTGGTGTTCCAGGAGATGTCCATTCTGAATGAACTCCAGTAGCTTCATGTAATCTAGAAATTCTTTAATTAAGTATTCACCTCCTTGATCAGATCGAAGAGTCTTGATACTCTTTGAGAGTTGTTTCTCCACTTCACACTTGTACTCCCTAAACTTTTCGAAAGCCTCGAATTTGTGTTTCATAAGATACACATATCCATACCTCGTCAAGTCGTCTGTAAAAGTGATGAAGTAAGGAAAACCTCCTCTAGCTTGAGTAAAAAATGGTCCACATACGTCGGTTTGTACCAACTCAAGCACCTCTTTGGCTCGTATCCCCTTTCCAGAAAGGGGTTTAATGGTCATCTTACCCTTCAAACATGATTCACAGTTACCATAAGATTGTAAGTCAAATGATTCAAGGTAACTTAATTTCCTCAACCGTTCTATCCTTGTTTGATTGATATGACCAAGTCTACAATGCCACAGGTAGGTAGAATTTCTTTTACTTATTTTAGCTCGTTTGTTTTGTACATTGACAATTTCTTGACAACAGTTTAGTATATACAATACATTCACAAGAGGCGCAATTCCAAACACAACATCATTAAAAAACAAAATCATACTGCCATTAAAAATGTTTGAGGAAAAACCCTTTTCATCTAAAACAAGAATGGAAATAATGTTCTTCGTTAATGAGGGAACATAAAAACAATTGTTCAACACTAAACATTTTCCAGAAGGTAAATCTAATCTATATGTTCTCACGCGCTCAGCATCAACTCGTGCTCCGTTTCCAACGCGCAAGTCCACCTCTCGAGGTCCGACCTTCCTACTGTCAGTTAGCCCCTGCACATTTGTACAAATGTGTGAGCTACAAGCGGTATCCAATACCCAGCAATGAGAATTATTAATAGATAGATTTATTTCAATTACAAACATACCTTGTCCACTAGAGGATGGAGCACCTGGTGCTTTCCTGTAAAATCCGGAAAATAATAATAATATATAGTTGTTGGTTGAGTTAATAAAAATACATATATATAAGAAAATAAAGAATAAATTGCATGAGATAGAGTTAGTGTTAAAGTTGGATAAATAGATAGATGAAATGAAAATAAGAAAACAAAAAGGAAAGAAAAACAAAAGAAAAAAAAAAAACGAAAAAAAAATCAGCATGCATACGTGATACGTCCACCCCTTTCCCTTCCCACCCCCTTTTCATTTCCCCTCCAACTCTTGTCATTTCACCTCCCATAGGTTATAGAAAACTATCTACTTATACATTGTATTTACACACAAACAAAGTACATAACATAAAGGTTAGAAAATCAGAAAAAAACAAGTGAAAAGAAGAGGAAAAAATACCAAGAGGGCAAGAAGAACAAGAAGCAAAATACTAGAGAGTAAGGATAATTTTAGCAACCACACAACAATAATCTTCACACTTACAAGGTGAGTTTTCTCACTCAGAAATTCTTGGTAACATCCTTTATTTTAAGTTCAATATATGTTAGAATAAGAATTGAGTATTGAAAATAAATATTGAACTTTTGATTGTTTAGACAACTAGTTGCGTCATGAACTTTACGAACTGTTCTCACTGAGTTATAATTGTTAGAATTTGATGAAATTCGGAAGAGTAGTACACCTCTCTATTATGATCATATAGAACTAAAAATGAGGTAAAATGGACATACGGTTTGAAAGTTATCATAGTTCAAAGTTTCTGCCTTAGATTTGGCCGAAATTCGGAAAGGCATAATTACGGACTGTTTTTATTGAGTTTTACTTATTAGAATTATATGAAAATTTACATGGTTGTAAATCTCTCTGTTACGGACAGATATATATAAAGATTTATTATAACGGACTTACGAGTTGAGAGTTATTGTAGTTTGAAGTTGCTGCCTCGGATTCGTCGGGATCCAGAAGGGCAGGACGTTGAAACGTAAAACTGTACTAATCTGTGGGGAATATGAAAATTGTTGCTAAATGAAAGTTCTATATATCTTGGTTGTGGACATTTTGAGACCTTACAAGGGTCTATCCGACTTACGGATTGAGAGTTATCGCTGTTTGAAGTTTCTGCCTCGGATCTATCGAGATCCAGGAAGGGCAGCGAATAAAAGTGTAAAACTGTACCAAATGGTACAGAATATGAAAGGATGGTTCACATGGAGACGTGTATCTCTCTGTTCTCATCGTTTTGAGATTTTATGGGACTTGAACGGGTTTACATATTAGGAGTTATGACTATTCTAAGATTGGGTGCTGTTTAATAAAAATTCTGCCGAAACAAATTTTATGGGGCTGTTTTGAGGATAAATTTGTGTTAGTTACCCAAAGTAGTTTTAAATGAAATTTGGCACAGTGAAAGATCCCCGTCTTACCTTAGTTTCTGCTTGAGAAACACCTTAGTTGGAGTTATGGTTAAAACGTTATAATCGTTACAAGTATGAATGACAGAATGTTGGGAAAGAGAATATTATTTATTCGATCTTCTGAAAAATATGAAAAGTGAATACGTGTTCACATAAATATATAAATATAAACATAATGGATCGGGTTGCGCGCAACAAAATGTAAAGTGAATACGTGTTCACAAATACGTAAATATAATGGATCGGGTTGCACGCCGCAACAAAACGTAAAGTGAATACACGTTCACACATACGTAAATATAATGGATCGGGTTGCACGCCGCAACAAAACGTAAAGTGAATACGCGTTCACATCACAAATACGTAAATATAATGGATCGGGTTGCACGCCGCAACAAAACGTAAAGTGAATACACGTTCACAAATACGTAAATATAATGGATCGGGTTGCACGCCGCAACAAAACGTAAAGTGAATACGCGTTCACAAATACGTAAATATAATGGATCGGGTTGCACGCCGCAACAAAACGTAAAGTGAATACGTGTTCACAAATACGTAAATATAATGGATCGGGTTGCACGCCGCAACAAATATGAAAGATGAATACATGTTCACCTATATATAAATATGAAAAGTGAATACACGTTCACAAATATATAAATGTAATAAACATGTGGAAATCGAGGAATGTCTTAACGCATAACTGAGATAAAATGAAGTGTTAGTTAAACCGAGAATTTCCTATGAGGAGTTGTTGCATATTTAAAAATGTTGTAACCTGATATGTTTTTGCAATATGCTTATTACGTTATAATGTGATTGCGCTTGGAATATTGTGGTGTTACTTTGAATTGCGAGGGTAAGGTTCTCACCATTGAGATGGTAGGTGACTCTTTATTTAACATGTTTGAAAGCGTGATAGAGGAAAGGCTCCACGCCAAGGCTAGCGATCGTCCATGACCTCTTGTCATACCAAGTCCATTGTTGGGCTTGGTACCGTCGAGTTCGAATGTCAGTTCCAATGTCTCGGGAAATGCCCGTGTGGAATGGTCTCCCTTCCAACTTAGAATAATATTTGTCAGTATGTCTATGTAGAAACAATATTTGCACGAGCATGGACTCGCGTTATATTTTCAATAAAGTTATAAATAAATTTCTTTATTGTTATTTTTATTAATAGCTCCGTATTTGAATATAAGTTTAAATTTCTAAATAAAGAGAATTAAATGGTGCTCCTGGTGGAAAATAATTGTCCAGGTGCCATCACGCCCTAAGTAAAGACTTAGGAAAAGTCGGGGCGTGACAAGTTGGTATCAAAGCTAAACCAGGTTAAGATATTCTAGGAAGTTTTCTTCGAGTTGGGTGTTTGAACGGTTACTTATTGCGACGGTGTGCGCGCCACCTTAGTAATAAGTGAACGGAATAACATCCTAAAGTTTCCCTTCTTTCGTACTCTTCTCGTGCCTACCTCGAGTCTTTTCAAAGATTTGATTTCTCGTACTACCTCCTTCACATGGGTTAGAAAAGGGGATTGTACAACGTTATACTGACTAATATGATTTGTGTAGATGGCGATTATAAGGCGAGTTCAACAAAGAGGAAGTACTCATGGAGCAGGCAAAGGAATGAGAGCTCGGATGAAGTTCATGCGTCGTAGATGGAATCGTAAGAAAATGGTGAATTCACAAATTAGGGGCTCAAGAGGAGGTTCATCACGAAGCTCATGTACCTCCAGTTGACGTAGTGGTGTCTGAAGGGAGCGGAGAAAATATCGGAGAAAATGTTGGAGAGAACGAGAGTCAAATGGCCCAAGAAACGGTGAGACAAAAAAACTAGATAGACTCATAGAGTTAATGACAGCTGCAGTTCCACACATGGTTCCGCCCGCACCTAGTGTCTCTGTCATAGCCCCGAACGAGAACCACGGCCGGGGACCGGTGCATCGCACACTGCACGAGAGTGTAGAATCTCAAGCGATGCACGATAGGCTATGGGCAAATTTTATGAGGAGAAAAGAACCATCAGACTCGGGGAAGGACCTCAAGGCGACCGATGGTATTCCTCGATGAAGTTGAAGACTTAATGTTCACATTAGGATGCGTGGAGACGCAGGCGTCAACTTGGTAGCGCGCGACTAGTGGATGATGCGGTGTGGTGGAGAAATTTTAGGAAAAATCGTCCCCGATGTCACCACCAATGACAGGAGGTTGAGCGGCATTCATTGAGAAATTTATACCTAATACGCGCAAGGATGCGCTCGGGCGAAGTTTGAACAATTGAAGCAAGGTGACCGCGGTGTACAAGAATATGATACAGTTTGTGAGGTTATCGGCATACAACACACATGTCGTCCCTACAGAAATGGATGAAGTCAAGCGATTTGTAGAGGTTTAAACCGAACATAGCGAAGAAGGTGGTGGCGTTAGCCAACGATCGAACTTATCTTGATTGTCGATATGGCTTTGAGGGTAGAAGGTTTCGCTAAAGCAAAAAGAGAATATTCGCGAGAAGAGATTTGGACGTCGAAATCATTTAACGAGTCAAAATCGAAGCGGGAGTTTAGTAAGGGATCTTGAGAGAACCAATCTGGGCAGTCTTATTTCAAGCCTAAGGGCACGGTTGGTCTAATTACCAAGGTAGCAAGGACAAGGCCACCAACCTAACACGGGAGGCGACAAACCGATTTGTAAGATTTGTCAAAAAACACACTGGAGAATGTCACTCTAACGAAGACATGTTATAATCGTGGAGAGTCGGCCACTATGCGGGGATTGCAAGAAGAGGACTCAAACTCAATCTATTCAGGAGGTCAAGAAACCACGGTGCCTCTGGAAATCAGAACCAACCCGCGAGCCGGAGGTCAACAACCCAACAATTTAATCGGCTCACGCTTTGCCCCGGAGGAATGAGGCGAAGCATCTAATGCGTTGGTCACAGGTATTTTGCTAGTCTCGAGTATTCCTGCATTTGTATTATACGATCCCGACTCTACATTTTAATATGTTACAATCGGCTGTGCTAATAATTTACACGTAGAACCTTCTAATTTAAGTGAACCTTTTGAGGTTATGACACGATGGGCCGCAGGGCCTCTCGGGTGGTAAATAATTTTCCATTAGAAGTGAATGGCAGGGGAACAATGGTGAACCTAATACTACTTGATATGGTAGACTTCGACGTCATTTTGGGTATGGATTGGTTGTCGGCATGTTATGCCATGTTAGATTGTCGACGAAAGATAGTGAGATTAATTTTTCCCGGAGAACCAGAAATTGTTATAAGGGGTAGGGTTGGAATATCCTCAGGTCAGTTTATTTCCTACCTTGGGGCTCAAAAGTTATTGAGAAGTCACGAGTGGAGTATGCATATCCGCTAATATAGTGGATACCCAAAAGAATCCTCGTGGTGAATGATGTTCCTATTGTTCAAATTTTCGGAGGTTTTCACGAAGATCTTCCATGCCTTCCTCGGATAGAAGCGGAGTTTGCCATAGAGTTAATTTGGGCACAAGACCCATTTCTATTCCTCCATAGCGAATGGCCCCGGTGAATTGAGGAGTTAAAAGAACAATTGAAGGATCTTACGGATAAAGACTTTATAAGGCCTAGTGTTTCCCTTGGGTGCACGATCTTGTTTGTGAAAAAGAAAGGCGGATCGCTCGAATGTGCATCGATTATCGGCAGCTCAATAAGGTCACAATTAAGAACGGTACCCATTACCAAGAATCGATGATCTTTTGACCAACTTGAGGAGCTAGCTATTTTTCCAAGATTGATCTCCGTTAGGATATCACCACTGAAAATAAATCCGGATGATATATCAAACAGCCTTTAGAACCCGATCGACCATTATGAGTTCTTGGTCATGTCTTTTGGGTTAACGATGCCCAACAACTTTTATGGATTTAATGAACAAAATCTTCAAACCATTCCTAGATTTGTTCGTGATTGTGTTCATAGATGATATCCTAATCTCTGATAAGAGGTTGAAGAACATGAAGAGCATCGAGGTAGTGCTTCAAGTCTTGAAACAGGAGAAACTATATGCTAAATTTTCAAAGTGTGAATTTTGGTTGGAAAAGGTAGCCTTTTTGGGTCATGTTGTGTCAAGGGATGGAATTATGGTAGACCCCCAGAAGATAGAAGCAGTGAAGAACTGGCCAAAACCACTCAAGCGGAGGTTAGAAGTTTCTTGGGTTTGGTGGGTATTATAGAAGATTCGTAAAAGGTTTTCTAGTCTTGCTGCTCCTTGACCGGTTGACTCAAAAGCGGTTAAGTACCGATGGTGGAAGCATGTGAAGCCGTTTTGAAACTAAAGGAATTGTTGACTACTGCACCAGTTCTAACCTTACCATCGGGACAAGAAGGGTTCACAGTCTATTGCGATGCCTCTAGAGTTGGGTTAGGATGTGTCTTGATGCAGTTTGGAAAGGTTATTGCGTATGCATCTAGACAGTTGAAGATACATGAGAAGAATTACCCAACTCATGACTTGGAATTAGCTGCGGTGGTGTTTGCCTTACGAATATGGAGACATTATTTGTATGGTGTGCATGTGGACATATTTACAGATCATAAGAGTTTGCGATGACATAACCACGAAGGATTTGAATCTCAGACAAAGAAGATGGCTAGAGTTGCTTAAGGATTATGACCTTAGTATTCTATACCATCCAGGAAAGCTAACGTGGTGGACGACTCAAGAGGAGATCAATGGGCAGCTTGGCCCATTTGGCAATACAAAAGAGGGGTATTGTTCGTGAGGTACAAAGATTGGGAAACCTCGGGGTTAGCTTAACTGAGATCGGTGAAGGTAGGGTGGTGGTACATGATACCTCGCAGTCTGCCTTAGCTTCAGAAATAAAAGAAAGTCAGTTTGAGGATACGGAGTTTGTTGGATTTCGGGAGAGAATCCAACAGGGAAAACCTTCACAGTTTACATTGGGAGATAATGACGGAACCCTTCGGTATAAGGGTAGGTTATGTGTTTCTAAGGTAAAGGATCTAAGGAGGAAGATCTTAGATGAGGGTCACAACACAAGATATTCCATTCATCCATGGTCAACAAAAATGTATCAGGACCTCAAGGCAAATTACTGGTGGGACGGGATGAAGAAAGACGTTGCGGAGTTTGTCGGGAGGTGTCTTATATGTCAGCAGGTGAAAGCTGAACATCAAAAACCTGGCGGATTACTTCAGGACATTGGAGTCCCCATGTGGAAATGGGAGGCGATTCATATGGATTTCGAATCGCGGTCTGAAAACTCGAGAAGAATGCGATTCTATTTGGGTGATTGTTGATCGACTTACAAAGTCAGCCCGATTTCTTCTGGCCAAGACTACGTATCGCGCACCACGATGCGCATAGATTTATTTGAAGGAGATTGTGCGGTTACACGGGATTCCTTTACAAATTATTTCAGATAGGGGTTCCCAGTTCACCTCACACTTTTGGCAAAGTTTCCAGCAGGGTCTCGGGACAAAAGTTAAGTTAAGCACGACTTTCCACCCGCATGAAGCGGATGGGCAAGTGGCGAACAATTCAAACACTTGAGGACATGTTGCGATCTTGTGTGTTAGATTTTCAGGGAAGCTGGTTGGACCATCTATGTCTAATTGAGTTCGCCTACAACAATAGTTTTCACTCTAGCATACAAATGGCCCCGTTTGAAGCATTATATGGACGAAAATGTAGTTCTCCACTTGGATGGTTCGAGGTGGGTGAGATGCAACTGTTCGGACCTGAAGTCATTCAAGAAACAAATGATAAGGTACAAATGATTTGGGAGCGGATCAAAACAGCTCATAGCCGTCATAAGTCCTATGCGGATCATCGGAAAAAAGATCTTGAATTCCAAGAGGGGGAGAAGGTATTTTTAAAAGTGTCCCCAATGAAGGGAGTGATGCGCTTTGGTAAGAAAGGGAAATTGAGCCCAAGGTTTATTGGGTCATATGAGATCTTGCGAAGAGTGGGGAATGTGGCTTACGAATTAGCACTTCCACAAGTGGAAGGCGATACATCCGTATTTCATGTGTCAATGTTACGAAAATACTTGCACGATCCAAGTCACGTCATCCTTCCCCAGGAGATAGTTCTTAATAAAGAGCTTCAATATGAAGAGGCTCCGGTAGAAATACTTGATAGAAAAGTCCAAAGCCTTAGAAATAAAGATATTGCTTCCGTGAAAGTCTTATGGAAGAATCACTCCACAGAGGAAGCCACCTGGGAAGCGGAAGAGGCGATGAAAGTCAAATATCTATTCCTATTTGACTAAGGTAATAAAAAAAAAGCGTTACATAGTACATCATATGTGTGTCATTTGCGTGTCTATATGCATGTGTTACAACCTTATTCTCATTCGAGGACGAATGCTTCTTAAGGAAGGGAGAATGTGAAGCCCCAAATTTGTGACAATAACAATAAACATTATTGTGTCTATGTGATTATGTTATTATTGTGTTCATGTGATTATGTTACGGCCTTATTCACATTCGAGGACGAATGTTGCTTAAGGAGGAGAGAATGTAAAATCCGGAAAATATAATAATATATAGTTGTTGGTTGAGTTAATAAAAATACATATATATAAGAAAATAAAGAATAAATTGCATGGGATAGAGTTAGTGTTAAAGTTGGATAAATAGATAGATGAAATGAAAATAAGAAAACAA
The DNA here is from genome assembly GCA_029844215.1 of Przewalskia tangutica. Lineage (NCBI taxonomy): Eukaryota > Viridiplantae > Streptophyta > Magnoliopsida > Solanales > Solanaceae > Przewalskia > Przewalskia tangutica. The sequence continues at coordinate 15,338,038 of CM056738.1, forward strand.
AAAGAAAAGAAAAACAAAAGAAAAAAAAAAAACGAAAAAGCATGCATCGTGATATCCACCCTTTCCCTTCCCACCCCCGTTTCAATTCCCCACCAACTCTTGTCATTTCACCTCCCATAGGTTATAGAAAAGTCTCCACTTATACATTGTATTTACACACAAACAAAGTACATAACATAAAGGTTAGAAAATCAGAAAAAAACAAGTGAAAAGAAGAGGAAAAATACCAAGAGGGCAAGAAGAACAAGAAGCAAAATACTAGAGAGTAAGGATAATTTTAGCAACCACACAACAATAATCTTCACACTTACAAGGTGAGTTTTCTCACTCAGAAATTCTTGGTAACATCCTTTATTTTAAGTTCAATATATGTTAGAATAAGAATTGAGTATTGAAAAGAAATATTGAACTTTTGATTGTTTAGACAACTAGTTGCGTCATGAACTTTACGAACTGTTCTCACTGAGTTATAATTGTTAGAATTTGATGAAATTCGGAAGAGTGGTACACCTCTCTATTATGATCATATAGAACCAAAAATGAGGTAAAATGGACATACGGTTTGAAAGTTATCATAGTTCAAAGTTTCTGCCTTAGATTTGGCCGAAATTCGGAAAGGCATAATTACGGACTGTTTTTATTGAGTTTTACTTATTAAAATTATATGAAAATTTACATGGTTGTAAATCTCTCTGTTACGGACAGATATATATAAAGATTTATTATAACGGACTTACGAGTTGAGAGTTATTGTAGTTTGAAGTTGCTGCCTCGGATTCGTCGGGATCCAGAAGGGCAGGACGTTGAAACGTAAAACTGTACTAATATGTGGGGAATATGAAAATTGTTGCTAAATGAAAGTTCTATATATCTTCGTTGTGGACATTTTTAGACCTTACGGGGGTCTATCCGACTTACGGATTGAGATTTATCGCTGTTTAAAGTTTCTGCCTCGGATCTATCGAGATCCAGGAAGGGTAGCGAATAAAAGTGTAAAACTGTACCAAATGGTACAGAATATGAAAGGATGGTTCACATGGAGACGTGTAGCTCTCTGTTCTCGTCGTTTTGAGATTTTATGGGACTTGAACGGGTTTACATATTAGGAGTTATGACTATTCTAAGATTGGGTGTTGTTTAATAAAAATTCTGCCGAAACAAATTTTATGGGGCTGTTTTGAGGATAAATTTGTGTTAGTTACCCAAAGTAGTTTTAAATGAAATTTGGCACAGTGAAAGATCCCCGTCTTACCTTAGTTTCCGCTTGAGAAACACCTTAGCTGGAGTTATGGTTAAAAAGTTATAATCGTTACAAGTATGAATGACAGAATGTTGGAAAAGAGAATATTATTTATTCGATCTTCTGAAAAATATGAAAAGTGAATACGTGTTCACATAAATATATAAATATAAACATAATGGATCGGGTTGCACGCCGCAACAAAACGTAAAGTGAATACGTGTTCACAAATACGTAAATATAATGGATCGGGTTGCACGCCGCAACAAAACGTAAAGTGAATACACGTTCACACATACGTAAATATAATGGATCGGGTTGCACGCCGCAACAAAACGTAAAGTGAATACACGTTCACAAATACGTAAATATAATGGATCGGGTTGTACGCCGCAACAAAACGTAAAGTGAATACGCGTTCACAAATACGTAAATATAATGGATCGGGTTGCACGCCGCAACAAATATGAAAGATGAATACATGTTCACCTATATATAAATATGAAAAGTGAATACGCGTTCACAAATATATAAATGTAATAAACATGTGGAAATGCAGGGGAATGTCTTAACATACAATACCGGATAAAATGAAGTGTTAGTTAAACCGAAAATTTCCTATGAGGAGTTGTTGCATATTTAAAAATGTTGTAACCTGATATGTTTTTGCAATATGCTTATTACGTTATAATGTGATTGCGCTTGGAATATTGTGGTGTTACTTTGAATTGCAGGGTAAGGTTCTCACTCAGCCCCAGATGGTAGGGCTGATTCTTTATTTAACATGTTTCAGGAAAGCGTGATAGAGGAAAGGCTCCACGCCAAGGCTAGCGATCGTCCATGACCTCTCTTGTCATACCAAGTCCATTGTTCCGGGCTTGGTACTCGTCAGGTTCAGAATGTCAGTTCCAATGTCTCGGGAAATGCCCGTGTGGAATGGTCTCCCTTCAAACTTAGAATAATATTTGTCAGTATGTCTATGTAGAAACAATATTTGCACGAGCATGGGCTCGCGTTATATTTTCAATAAAGTCATACACAAATTTCTTTATTGTTATTTTTATTAATAGCTCCGTATTTGAATATAAGTTTAAATTTCTAAATAAAGAGAATTAAATGGTGCTCCTGGTGGAAAATAACTGTCCAGGTGCCATCACGCCCTAAGTAAAGACTTAGGAAAAGTCGGGGCGTGACATTTCCCTCCTCCTGGAGTAGTGCAATCTTTCTTCCAGTGCCCCTTCCTATTGCAGTTCATGCATACATCCTTAGCCGGAAAAACTTTCTTCTTCTTCGCCCCTCCCTTGGGCTTCATTGCTGCGGGCGTAACGTTAGCTTTGCCCTTTTTCTTCTGCCATTCCTTACCTTTCAGTTTGGGATGACTAGAAGAGCTCACTATGAGCACAACTATGCCCTTAGAGATCGAAGCTTCGAAAGTCTTCAACATATTATGTAACTCTGGCAAACTCGCTTTAGTTCCATTCATGTTGTAATTAATTATGAAACTCTCAAAAGAACGAGGAAGTGAATTTAGGATAAGTGTGAAAGCAACTCTGTCATGCAACTTAATACCAATAGTGACCAACCTTTCAATCAGCCCAATCATCTTCACGTGTTGAGGCCATCGACCGACGCTGACGGGCGCGACCAGTGCCTACGGACACCGCACTCCACCTATCACATATAATCACACAGATACCAAGGATAATGTAGAAATCGGTAAACCATATCAAAATAAGCAAGCCGGCAAGGCTGCCACTATATACGGGAACATCCCAAAACGAGTACAACAGTACAGCTGGCCAAAACACATATACAATCCACACAAGTCCCAAACACGTCTACCACCCACACCTGTCTACAGACCTCTAAGAGTATGATAGTGAAACATGATGGGACATGGCCCCACCATACCCATGTAAATACATAAGTCTATAACACAAGTGTCTGTACCAAAATAACTTGGCTCCGGATTAATGGAGCTCTCTAAATAGCTGAACAGGAATCCTAGACTAGAGGATCACCAAACTGAACATCTGTACCTGAGGGCATGAAACACAGCCCCCCGAGGAAAGAGGGTCAATACGAAATAATGTACTGAGTATGTAAAACATGAAGTACTGTAAAGAACATCATAACTGGCCAACAAATAACATGATACAAGTATAATAATCAAGATATCAATGCACATGTGTCTTATGAAATGAGAGTCAAAACATGTCCATATAAAATAAGTCATATCCGTGGATGCCTGTCCACATAAACCGTATCCGGCCCTCTAGTGAGGGTCTCGGTGAATATATAATGTATACACATAGTCATATCCGTGGATACCTGTCCACATATATCATATCCGCGGATGCCTGTCCGCATATCTCATCATATATATATACATTGTCGGCCCTCTAGTGAGGGACTCGGTGAATAATGCAAGGAATTGCGCACGAACATTGTCGGCCCGGAACTCGGTGAAATGATATAATCACATCAAGCACGAATATATTATCATTTGACTCTCAATGAAATAAATAAAAGACACGATCATATCATGTGTCATTTTAAATCATCATTTGAAAAATCAAAGGCACTATCATATCATGTCTCACTAGGAATTAGGATTCATTGAAACTATGTACGTCCGTCGTACACTCATTTATGTAAATCATGCCAAAAAGAAAGAAGGAATAATTTCACATACCTTATTGTCGAACTAACCAACTCAATGTTTAGAATACGTCTCAATTAACACTTCAACCTATAATAATAATAAAACGTCCGTCAACTCTATGATTACTAGCATACTTGATATGTATCGAATGATGACTCTCATGTTATATAAAATTGGGCTGCACTTCCCCTACTCATATACACATCCACAACTTACAAACAAGGCCAACAATACCAATAACAAGATACAACTCAAGGTCATAACCAAATCAGTCCCAAATACTACATTTACGCTATCATTATACATTCTTTTTCCTTACATTCATGGGGTACAACCAAAACAGCAACCAAGGTGGTTTATACACCTATTTCTTATGTTAATCCAACCCCTTAATCCACATTAAAACAACCCTTAAAAACAGTCCACATTCCAACAACAACGAGAGGTATTTCAACTTTTCTACACCTTTATTCCTTTAGGACATATACTAACAATTACCACAATGTACATACATGTTCGTAATTAAATTTCCAGCATTCTAATCTCCACGAAACAACGCCTAAATTCGACACAACAATGTCCAACAATTTTAGGGGTGTCACGGTCCACACAACATAATACCACGACTCTTCTTATAACTTCTTAAATTCCAATTTCATGTTTCAGCACTTTCATATAACCAATTACAACTTTAAATATCAAGATTTCTTTTCAATTTCAACATGCAATTAGTGACGATAATAACAATGACAACAATCGCACCCAAAGTAGTAAAAACAACCCCAAAAATCGGTAAACCACACCAACACCATCACATGCATTGTCTTAATTACAAGTTTTTCTAACAAGTTAATTCCTTAATTTACAACATCATGCAACTCCAATTATACTATAAGAGGAAGAAATCTTACCTTAATATTTGCCCAAAACAATCCCTATTTACACGGCCACTGCTCCATTATTTTCTTCACTATTTTCACCATTTCTTCAACCCAAAGTGACATGCATGTATTCTACAAGTTTAAATCTATCTTACTTACATGTTTTTCTTTCAATTTCTCATCTTCAAATATGGAAATTTGTGGACTGAAAATAGGTCCGGCAACCCGTGATGCTCACTGTTTTGGAGTTGTCATGACTTAGAATTTAGATGAGGAATTTAATCTAGGAAGAAGGAGTGGATTTAATCTTCAATTTGCTATGAAAATGGGGGAGGGTACGGCTGCGAGGGAGAGAAATATGAGTGAAAGAGGTGTTTGAAATGAAGGAGTTAGAAGATGAAAGGTTTAATGTGTGCTGAAAATTATATTTGTACACTTAGTCCAAATTCCCACAATTAATTGATCTTGGATCCCACTTCATTTAAATTCCGAAAATTTCATAGGACCTCGTATTCTCGATGTCACATATTTCTATAATACGACACTAATCCATAACTCCGTTGAAAAATATACAACTATCATTATAAATTTTCATTGCCACACTCGTTGTAACCAAAATTATTCCGGAATCACATCCTTTTGTATACTAATTTCCGTATTAACATATGTAAGTATACTTTATTTCCAATACTCGGATCTTATTATCTTAATTACGTTCTCAAATTATGGCCTTAAAAACACGAGGTGTAACAAAGACGCTTGGCCCCCTTCGATCAGCTTACACTTAAAGAGGTCTATGAGCAGCTCATACTCCGTGGTCTGATACTGAGAGTCATAGAGGCTCTTTAAGTGTCCTAGCATCTCGTTAGGACTCATGTTCTCATGTTTCCTCTACAATTCCATAGACATGGAGGAAATCATAAAGCAATGTGCAGATGTGGCATCATCAAGATGCTTTTGATATGCAACCTTGTCAAAAGTAGCATATTCAGCAGAGTCCTCAGTAGGCACTGTGGGAAAAACCTTGTCCAATACATACTTTATTCTTTCTTGCCTTAGGACAATCCTAAGATTCCTAAGACAGTCAAGATAATTCGGTCCAGTCAATTTGTTCATTTCCATAAGCATTTTCAGTGATATGTTTGACATTCTCAAGATCTGAAGATTTAGATAGACAGGAAAATACAATCAAAATTTATTTTCCTATTATACACATTCATTGTAAATTAATTTAACACGACCTTTTGTTTAATTAGCTCCCACTAATTTAACATACTTCTACGATCCCAAGGTAGAATACGGACCTAAAAATATTTCAAGGTCATAATGAGCCAAGATCCAAACCTATGCTACATCCGCGTTTGCTTTGGCTGATAACTTCAATAACACATTTTGGTATGTTCTAAACCAATTGCAACTCTTGGTTTATTAAGTAATTAAATTTTAATCCTGCGTCCTTAGATTAGTCCGACACTTTGGCGCCAAGATTTCTCTAAGCAAGTCAACCCTATTACACGACTGCGTTTATGTATCTAAGTAAACTTGGCCTTTTCGAGCAAACACTTTGGTGTAAATACCCACAAAAATTTCTCATCTACTTTTACATTTAACACATCTATGAAAGAGTCTGAGTCCTGGTAGACTTAGGGCAAATGCTTTGGCATAAATACTCGTATCGCCGAAATTTTTTTTGCACTCTAACAATTATAAACGACGCGTTTTAATATTAGACTTGTATTTAATGTTTGGAAAACATTTTCAGTTTTCGGGGATTTCAACCAAGATCAACATACATGTCATATATCATACGACATTCTATCATGTATTTTCTAAAAACACATTTAGATGAGAAACCATCAACCCAATATGCATGATATAAGATGATTTTAATCAACTACTGAGCGCCGCCTACCCAGACAGTTATAGCGGTCATTATGTAAATCAATTACTGGGCGCCGCCTACCCAGATAATAGCGGACACTTATGCTAATAATTAAATTCTTCACATTTAAATCACTTAGCACATTTGTATATTATACAATAATATACTATTAATGATAATCATGAGTCTATTAGTCTAAACTCTAAAATCTATGCCAAACTGTCCCTAAACATTTTCTGATTTTAAAATTCTGATTTTCAGGAAATTCTGTAAACTATTAAAATTTACAGTTCAGTCCCTCAAGAATTTAAAATTCATTTTGAACCCTATTAAATTCAAAAAATGCAATTTTAATTTTCAGAAAATATTTTCAGGTTTCACGGACCTGTTTGCAATTTCCAGATTTTAAAAATTCTGTTTTCAGAAACTTTATATAATTACATAATTGCCCGAAAGGACTAAATCTGTCTAATTAAAAAGTTTTAATTTCAGATTCTGAATATTTTAAAACTTTAGAATCATAATATGAATATTTAAAACTTCAGTTTCTGATTTCCGATTTATTTTTATTTTTTTTGAAAAATTACCGTCGGCGCCACGACCCTTAGGGGATGATTATATAATGTAAACACATAATGAAACTATAACGCATCGATAGAATACTTACAATTGGCAAAATCTAGAATCTTCAACTTTGACGTGTACGCCGAGGGTGAGCACACAATTGTTTCTCGACTGCAAGTCGAAGACTTCGATGTAATTACTCTTTTGGAAAGCTAGAAAATCCAGCAGAGTTTCAGCAGAGAATAATTCTATTGAATTTGGGGTGTTTAAAATAATGATTGATCCTTAAGGCATCGATAGAATACTTACAGTTTGCAAAATCTGGAATCTTCAACTTTGACGTGTACGCCGAGGGTGAGCACACAACTGTTTCTCGACTGCAAGTCCAAGACTCCGATGTAATTACTCTTTTGGAAAGCTAGAAAATCCAGCAGAGTTTCAGCAGAGAATAATTCTATTGAATTTGGGGTGTTTAAAATAATGATTGACCCTTTTATTTATAGTTAAATAAATCAGCTAGGGTTACTAAGTGGGCCAGGCCCAGAAATTGAAGCGGAGTGGGTCGTCTGGACCCACTGGACATGTGGCGCCGCGACTCTCATTGGGTGGCGCCGCAACCCTTTGTCCAAAAATCTGCCTCGTTTCTATTTTAATTAAATCAAAAATATCATCTCGATTTAATTAAATAATAATTATTTATTCTAATGTCTCAATTATAAATCGAACATCTATATTCTCTCTGATTACATCCTTGAATCGGCGGAATAATTGGCATAGGTTTACCCTACATGCCCTCACATATCGACATTAATATCATTAGGGTCTACACGAAACTCCTAGACGACATCGAAAGACGAACTCAATATGTGAAGTATAGTTACACGAAACTTGTGAACTGAACCTCTATGTGGGTAGATAAAATATTTTCATTCACGACACACTCGATCAAGCTTAGGATATGTCAAATGTCTATCCAAATGGATTGCTCATTATATCTAATCTATATTAGCTGACAACAAGACCATATCATAGATATGTCTACTGCGTTAGCCAATGACTTAGTCAACCTAATACCATATGAGAATCTGAGTGTTCTCTCGAAGATGCATTCGAGGAATGAATCTTAATCTTGGCTAAACTACCACCTTTAATCCACTTCGCAATGTACCCAAAACAAGTCGCGTCTCAACCTATAAAACATTTGAGCTTAGGACAGGATCAAAGTACATATCTCTGCAAATAAGATGCGTATCGACTTCAAGTCTAAGGACTTCTATCTCCCACACGCTGATGATACTTTAGACATCTATAACAAACAGGACATCAACAGGGTATACCAATACTTCCATAAGTATTCATGTGTCCATCACGAGTTGTCATAACTCGTAGCAGGTGAGACATACTACATCCCCTAAGGATATGATGCATACCACATGTCGGCGTATCGCATATCATCGATATTCCATTCTCGATGATCATTAGCTGAGGCAATTTAAGAGTTACGCTATAATATTAATCTCTCACACCATTAATAGCCACGTAAACTCTAGGGATGTATTTATAGAATATTATAAACAATAAACTAATAATTCAACAAATGCAAATGCCATAATATTAATCTCCATTAATATAAATATGAATATGTATAAAATACATTTGTTCTAATACTGATTGTCTCTAGGATATAAATATACTTTCACATTTTATTCCGTGATTTCAGAATTCTGTCAAGCAAGAAAATAATCATATTCATAGAACATTCATGAACTAAAACTTTTAGTTGACAACAAAATTCACTGACTCAACAAATAGTAGCAGGGACAATATATTTCAGATTAACACTTCATGGCTATATTTACAACTAAAGACTTGACAAATACCATCAAGTTTTTTCCTTTAGATCACATTCTAGCTTCGAAAATATAACTGCTTTCAAGAACAATATATCAATCATATACGAGAGTCAATATCCATAAATGAATATATTAGTGATCAAAAATATTAGATGCACAGTAGTAGCAGAAATAGCAGACACAATATATTTCAGATTTAATGAACTACTAAGGTCTGTCCCCAAAACCGGTCTAACATTTTAAGGTCTTTTGATACCCCTCAACACCAACAGACATACAACAGAAGAGGAGAAATTTTTCGGTTTACCGCTAGTCATTTTAGTAGTCTTGTTCTAATTAAAATTAATCATTCTTTCCTTCGCATAATCCCTTAGATATAACTTAACATGGTGCATTTCTGTCTCTAATTCAACAAACTATATAAACATTACAGAAAAACATAAATATTGATAGGCGAAAGCTACGCCCGAAGGAGCCTTAGTCCGCGTGCGGCATCCGCTGTATTGGTGCCAAAAAGAGATGAGGGTTGGCACATATGTATTAGTCACCAAGCGGTTGATAACCTCACTATGAAGTGCACGATTCCGAGATCGGAAAATCTTTTGGATGAATTTGCAACCGGACCATCACCAAAGGAAAGAATTGGACATACTCTTGGATTATTTCCAAGAAGTTCATTCCCTAATTGCCATTCCTATAGACACCATCCGGAAAGGGAAACGGTACCCACCTTTTTAGTACAAAAGGAAAAAGTGACTTGACACACACGTGGTATCATCCAAGCGATCGACAACATCATGAAATGCAAACTTTCTATGCCGAAGCTGAAATTTTCTCTAGTATCAAGAGAAGACAGATGGTTCTACAAGATAAACTCGAGGAGAGGATACCCTCTAAGGGGATCCCGAGAAGAAGATGCATGAAAGATGACCCTCGAAATCAAGTGTGGTTTGGACGTATGGTTTGTAAAGGTCGTTTGAATGGTATGACGTTCCAAACTATTCTTTACACGAGGTATCACGCCCATCCTAGGACACTTAACATCTTCCGAGGACATTAATGCCAACCCACCCAAGGGGAATCTACCCGAAGTTGTTCTGAGCCTACGAGTATAATTGCGGTAAATGGTTACCTTGGATTGGCCTATTTCTTTCATCATTTCATCCGGGGTTATTGTACCAAGGCTACCCTATCAATGAGCTAATGAGAAAGAATGAGTGTGAATGGTCTCAAGGAACGTGGGAACCACGGAAGGAAGGGTACATGAAGCACCAACTTTAGCTATACCAAGCCGGGGAGAGCCATTTGAAGTTGAACGTAAAACTAGCGGAATTGGTGTTGGTGTCATCTTTTTCTCTAGTACAAAATTGAGTGGTGCACGACATTATTACCCTACTTATGACGAAAGCATTCATGTTAATTCACACAAAGTGGAAACTATCTGTAGTTGTCCCGAACGTACTAATGTAAATATGATAAGGAGCTTCCGTGACTTGGCTTCTTTTGTCAACATTTCATTCAAGATTGTAGCACTCTTGATACCCCTCTTCCGAACCTTGAAGTATTATTTGAAGTTGAGCGTGAGGTTAGTGGAATTGATTTCGTCTTAACTCAAGATAAGAAACCCATGGATCCATCTAACGAAGAAGCGGCACAACTCAACTCCTCTACCTATGATTCCTTGATCCAATGGGAAAATTATTTGAAGTATGACCCTTTCAAGTTATTGGCTAGGTTCCGGGAAGGCACCTACACGGAGGAACTTCCGGACGTAGATGAAGGTTCAACATGACTTAGCAATGCACTTAACCGACGCGAATTTGACGGCACATTCTTTTAAAGAAGGGGAGATTGATGAAAGAAAGCCAGCGAACTTAAACTCTCAACATGAGTCGAGAGATGCGTTACTAAGAGTGCCAATGATGAACCATCAATCTACACTTAGACTCCTAACATGACATGGAAAATGGAGCGGAATTGAAAACATCATGTGAAGGTTTAAGAAGGCAACATTTTATTTCGACTTTGTATGTAGGTCTTGGCGGATGACCATGTTTGTTTTATTTTAGCTTAGCTTTTAGTTCTTCTTAGGACATAATTAATAAGCCGTGTAATAAGGAGGTATGACTAGAACATGTAATAAGGTGACTAGGCGAAAAGGTCTTTCAAGGGATGACTAGGCCGAGATGTTAAGTGGCAAGGACAAGAATGATCTAGAAGATAAGACTTCCTAAAAACAATTCATGAACCAACTAGTTCATGAATTTGGCTACTTGAAGATATCCAAATCGGTCAAGGGGAAGATCAAGAGTTGGTTGAATAACTCATCAAAACAAATACAAAGAATGGATGTTTCCAAACACATTCCGAGAAGATGATATTCATGAAGAGCCTAAGTGCATGCATTCTTCTACATGGGAACCACAAAGGGGTGTGAAAATATAAGATTCATCCTTTGGACCCAAGTAAAATCAAACCCTTTTCCATTTGGTGAGTTGAAGCCGAGAACAACCTTGCCCCTAAAGCAAGGCCGAACTCTTTTCCACTTGTCCACACTTGGCCAAAAACCCAAGTAGTTTTGTCCTTTAATTTGTGTTCTAGAATAGTCTATGTACTAGTTTAAATAGGACCTTAGGATGTTATAGAAAGGCAGAGAGTTGTTGATTGAAATATAAACTTGAGTTTTACTCAAACTTTAAAGTATTCAACTTGTGTATTGTCTACCTTAGATTGGTCCTTGTGTGGGCCTTCGGTTCTTGTGTGAACCAAACCCTCAGTGTAAGTTGAATCTAGGACTTGTGTGACCTAGTTAAACCCAAGCTAAGGTCCCTTCGGTGTAAGTCTTGGTTAGGACTTGTGTGACCTAATCAAACTTAAGCTTAAGGAACCCCTTTGGTGCAAGTGGATGTTGGAACTTGTATGATCCAACAAACCCAAGCCTAGGGTCTATCTTAAGGTTACCACTGGTTAGTATTCGGGCTTGTACTTAGCAACGCCAGTCTAGTCTTTGTCCAATTGGCCAAACTCCTTTTGGTGTAGACTCGAGCATTAAAAGCCTCGTGTCATTATTGATCGGTGTATTTTATATACACTTTTTGAGTCATTTTTAGTTAGTCTTTTGCCCATTTTTGTACAAATACGTGTCGTCTTAGGATATATTCTCTTTCTTTTGAGTCATATTAGTTTAAAGTGGCTCATTGGCGGAAAATGAGCAAAAAGAGGGCAGAAACAGAGGTTTCAGAGCTCAAAAAGCGATAAAGTTGGCGAACCGGGCAAGAAACAGGGCGGCGCCTCGGCCAGTGAGTCGGGCCGCGGCTAAAGTCGAGACTTGCGGGAGTTTAGGTGCATGGCGCCGGTTCTGAGGAACGCGTGGGATTTACGCCAATTTCGAATGGGAATGGACCAAGGCCTGAAGGAAAACCTGGAAAATGTATTGGAGGCTATAAAAAGCAGCCTTTAGGTCAGAATTAGAGGTTCCAAACCTTGTCAATTCAACACAACCTTGGAGATCAAGATTGGAGACCACTTCTTAGTAATTTCTTGTTTCTTTGTTTTATTTCTTTATAGTTTATGTTGGATATTAGTTTAGTTCTTGTCATGTCTATGGCTAGGAACTAACTTAATCTAGGGCTTTCCATGTCAAATCACTTGAAACTTATTCTTATGAATTAATGCATGTTTTGGTTACTTCTTATCATTGTTGAGATTTATTCAATAATTGTCTTGAATGTTTGGTAATTAATTGATCACTAATTATCATAATCTATATGATTTCTAATCGAAAGCCGAAAGGGGAGATTGTGAATATGCTATAATTGAATAAACATAGGTTAAATCGTGGATGAAAGTACCCCGATACTTGTGTAGTTTAATAGGTTATTGCTCTTAATCCTCCTTTATAGTCAATCTTATCACCGAAAGGTAGAAGGGTTCTATATTGGGGTTGAATGTTTATATTACCTTAACAGGAGTATACAACGGCTTAGTTAACCTGCTATCTCAAAATAGAAGAAGAACCATAATTAAGTGCATTAACAAGTAAGATGAGCGGATAGTTGAGGAGATTTGGAAGCCCTATTTCCATCATATCTGAAGTAAAACAAAGTAGTTTAGTTAGCATTCATAATTATAGTTATAAATAATTTATCAATCATCGGTTACCAAATAGATACCATAGAATAGAATTTGAGAATTAAACATTAATCCCTGGGGACGATAACTCGGTCTTCTAGACTATATTACTTGTCACGACACGTGCACTTGCGTTAGTGTGTGCATAAATCGTGCATCAAGTTTTTGGCGCCGTTGCCAGAGATTGGCGTAGTTCAATATCATTTTATCTATTCCTAATTTCTAATTTGGTTTTTTTTTACTGTACTGTTTTCTCTTTTATTCGTGAAACCCGTGTGCCGTGATCCGTTTGTTGATTTTGATCTGTTGCAGGCATCTAGTTTATGCGAAGGAGAAGAGGAGCAGATACACTTGTTCCCTTCAACCCGGAAATTGAAAAGACGTGCAAACAGAACAGGAGAAACCAACGAGTTTTGGCCTTAATAGAGATGGGGGGCTTGCAGAATAACAATGAGATGAACGAAGGGTTAGGTGATCATCAACCTAACCAAAGGATGCCCGGAGATTGCCAATGGATGTAGAAGAGAGGTCGAGTCAGTGAGAGAAGCTTGGGAGATTATGTCTCGCCAGGGTGAATGGAGCACAAACTTGCATCGAGCTCGATGTAGGAGCAAATAATTTTGAAATCAAGCCTGCGATCCTGAGTATGGTGCAGAATATTGTTCAGTTCGGAGGGTTGCCATCGGAAGATCCTCACATGCACATAGCGAATTTCTTGGAGTTGTGTGCAACTTTCAAGTACAATGGCGTTACTGACGCCGCCATCCGATTGAGGCTCTTTCCCTTCTCACTCAGGGATAGAGCGAAAGTTTGGTTAAATTCCTTGCCGACAGATTCGATATTCACATGGCAAGAGCTGACACAGAAGTTTTTAGCAAAGTTCTTTCCACCGTCTAAAGTCGCTAAGCTGAGAGGGGAGTTGAACAATTTTTATCAAGCTGATGGAGAGTCACTCTATGAGGCTTGGGAGAGGTTTAAAGATTTGCAAAGGAAGTGTCCACATCATAGCATTAAGTTGTGGAATTTGGTCCATATTTTCTACAATGGGCTAAGTGGGACTATCAGAACTATCATTGACGCAGCCGCATGTGGAACTTTCATGAGAAAGACAACACACGAAGCTCATGATTTATTGGAAGACATGGCCACCAATAATCATGTAACAGAGGACAGAGGGGTGAGGGGTAGAAGAGCAATAAGAGTCCATGAGATTGATGCCATCACAACATTAAATGCCTGAGTTGCTCTCACGACCAAGCAAACAACAAAACCGATGTCGATGAATGCAGTACAAATACCATTGAGTTGCGAGATGTGTTGAGGTCCACATACCTTTGATAGGTACCCATCAGCTGATCCTAACAACATCTCGATCGAGCAAGCAGAATGCCAAGCGATGAGGAATTATCAAAGGCCCCGAACAACCCCTACTCAAATACCTACAATCGGTGGAGGAATCACCCTAACTTTTCATGGAGGGTGATCAAGGCGTGAGAACCAATTTCGAGGCGATGCAAAATCAACAACCATTCACTCAGGCCTCATCTTCACAACAATTGATGCACTGCTCAACAAGAAGACGAGATGAGTTGAGAGCGTACCTGACACTCACCAACTCACGCACCAGTTCATGGCGAGGGCAGATCCTATCGAGAATTTGGAGACGCAGTGGGACAACTAGCGAAGATGACAAACAACGAGCCACAAGGCACTTTGCCTAGCAATCTGAAGATGAACCCGAGAAACGATGTCAAGCGGTGCGGTGAGAATGGAAAGCGATTAGAAACGGCTTACACGACTGTGGTTGAACAGTAGATGCAGAGAGGAGAGGGCTCACGAAGATCGCCCGATGTTAGAGAAAGCTCCAGCGGTCGGTGAAGGAATACACCGAGGATCCCTTTCCGCAAAGGTTGCAAAAGAAATTGGTTGATAAGCAATTCTCCCAGTTCTTGGAGATATTCAGAAAGCTACACATTAACATTCCATTCATTGAGGCATTGGAGCAAATGCCGACTTATTTTAAATTCATGAAGGAAATTCGTGGGAATAAGAAGAAGTTGGCGGAGTATGAGACGGTGGCACTGACAGAGGAATGCAGTGCCATCTTGCAGAAGAAATTGCCCCCCAAACTCAAGGATCCAGAGAGCTTCACATTGCACGCGATTGGCGAGTTACATGTAACATGGCCGCTTTGTGATTTGGGGCTAGCATAAATCTTATGCCGCATGCATTTTTAGAGGTTGGAGTTAGGTGAAGCCAAACCAACCTGTGAGCTGCGATTAGCGAATGGGGCGATGGTGCATCCGGGAACAATTGGAGATGTCTTAGTTAAGGTGGGAAAATTCTTCTTTCCTGCGGACTTCCTCATCCTTGATATAGAGGAAGATGATGAGATCCCCATCATATTGGGAAGACCATTCTTGGCAACCGGGAGAGCCCTGATTGATGTAGAGAAGGGTGAGCTGACACTTAGAGTGGAAAGTGAAGAGATGGTGTTCAAAGTGTTCAAACACATCATTGAACCCCCAGTCATGAGCAAGTGCTTTGCAGTTAGCACTGTCAGCACATCGGTTGAGCCAACACAAGCAAAAGCAAGGGAAATAAGCCCGCCAAAACAGGTAAGTAATGTTAAACCTCCTCTTGAAAAAAAAGAGAAAAAGAAAAAACAGAAGGAGGAAGCGAAAAATGCTGATGAAATGGATGGGCTGTGGGGTTAATCTACCCCATGCCTCTTGAGTAAAAAACTTGCGTCCGGCTAAAAGACGTTAAAGACAGCGCTACTTGGGAGGCAACCCAAGGTTGTTTTATTTTATTCAATTTAATGCAATTTGGTTTTTACTTAGAACAGTCTCACGGAGGGTGTTGTTTATATGTTGTGATGACAGGTGCAGGGCCAAAAATTTGGAGGACGAAAACTGAAAAAAATCAAAAGAGAAGAAAAAAATCGGCCCAGCGTCGCGGCGCCAAAAGTCCAGAAGAGCGCAGAAGTTTGGGCGCCACGCTACTGGAAGTTGAGGTCACGAAGTTTGGCGTCAGGCGCGATTGCGAGGGCGCGCCACGGAAAATTTGAAATTTAAAGCAGCCCTAACCCGATTTTCCTCTCTCCAAATCAAAACCCAAGCCTTCCCTCTCTCCAAAACCCACGAAATTAACCCTTTTTCCTAAAAAATCTTTCACAAACTAAACTCAATCACAACCAAAGGACTTAATTTCCTTAAACCCTTAACCATCTTAAACAACAACCCTCATTCCATTGCCTCAATACATCATTAGGAACAAGAAAATTTTGAAGAACACCGTCCAAGGTAACCTTTATCACTTTTCTTGAAATCTTCAATACAATCAGGGGAGGTAATTGGTGGGGAGGTGTTTTATTGGTGGAAGGTGTGTGGTGTGTTGAAGTTGGGTGTGAGATTTCGCGGAAGATTATACGAAGTGAGCGTGGGGTGTTGTGCCGGAGCCTTTGAGTGAAGTGTGGGGGTTGAAGAGTGTTGTAGCTGCTGATTATTGATTGATAGTGTTGGGTAATATCATTGAAACAAAGGAAACGCTGCCGAGTTTATCTAAAAATGTCTGTCAAGAAGAGGAGAGCTTCCACATCCACCTCCGTCCCTCAATATGATACTACTAGGTTTGTTAGTCAAAAAGATGAAGATAGATATCAAAAACTTAGTACTACACCCTTGATCCCTGAAAGAGAAATGGAGTACCAAAGGGAGTCATTTGAGGAGGGAGATGCCTATGAGCCTATTCGGGCGATGATAGAGGTCATGGGGTGGAAGAGATTTGTTAACCCAGAAAGAATAGCACCAGAACAAAGAATGGTGAAAGAATTTTATGCTAACTTTCGGAGAGGGTGGATGGTAGATGCTTTGTGAGGGCGGTATGTGCACTGTGGCGGCAGACGTGGTGAATGTGCTATTAAAACAGTGATGTTGAAGAAAGAGTGGCGATCGAGCTATTTGAACTTGGTCGAAGACACGCAATATCAAGCGGGATGTAAAGCATGGCCTGATAAGATACCAGAGTGAGTATGATATTGCAAGAAATGGATCAAGAGGCGGCGGATGTCGGTTCAACAAAACAACGAGGTTGGTTATATTTAAATCGATGCAGCTTAATTCCATCGATGCACTTCACGAGTGCGGCAGATAGAATAAAAATGATATATGGAATCATGTCGGGAAGGCGATTGGCGTTGGGAAGGAAATATTGCAAAACATTGGAGAAACGGTAGGTTGGTAACGCAGCGGTGGGTTGGGACATGGCTCACTTATTAGCAGCTTATGCTCCAGACATGAGGTCCCAACCCTACCCACTGATACATGTGAGAAAGTCCAACCTCCTGTGTCATATGGGCTAGTGCATTCCTTCCTGGACCACTCCTCCAGCGGCCACGAAGGAGACCCGGCACTGGGGAAGCGCCATGGATGAAGATGCGCCTGAGACAGAGGCTCAACATGAAGCGAGAAGCGGCCAACCCCGAATTTGAACCTCCGTGCCCATAATGGAGCAGTTGCTCATGAACCAAAGAAGGATGATGCAGAACTTTGACATAATGATACAAGGTCAACAGGACCTGAGGCAAGGACAACAAGAACTAAGGCAGGAGCAACAACAGTTGCACCAGAGATTTGATGAGATGAGTTCCTTGTTCAACCAGTGGTCCATGCATTATTCGCCGCCACCGCCACCACTTTAAACCAAGTTTGTAAGTTGTCCTATTTTCTTTTATTTTTGTATTTTTTTTGGGTCTTGCACACATTGGGGACAATGTGTGATTTAAGTTTGGGGGGGGGGGGTGTCTTAGTTGTCTTAGTGTTTTTGAGTCTTTTTGATTTTTTTTAAGTATTTTTGAGTCATAATTTTTTAAGATCATGCATGCATGCAGTAGTTACTAGAAACGTCTAGTGAAGTAAGGTTGAATAATGTAATGGAATTAGAAGCAACCATCTAAACACTTAGGTTAGATATGCCAAAATTCATGAAATCAGATTATTTGGGGTATCTTGCTTGACTTGTGCATTGTTTATTATTAAACCTATGTGTATATTTGCTTGCTATTTGAGGCGAAATAATTAGGATATGTATGTTAGAGAGATGACTCAGACATTTCTTTGTTAGCCCTTTCTTACCACTTTTGCCTATCCCTAACATTCAAATTATATCCCTAGTCAGCCCCTTTGACCCTAAAAATTAGACTTTTTCTTTGACATCCTATAATTCCACACTTGTGCCATAAGTGAAAATTGAGGTGATTGGAATAGAAAGTGTTAAAAAAGAGACAAAAAGAGTGAACAATTTTGATGCACCCTAATGAAAAAGTAATAATAAATAGGCAAAAGCCTAAGTTTAGGGGTGCCTGTTATTCATAATACACTTCATTCTCTCAAAACAAAAGAGGAGAAAGATAGGTATGAAGTGAAGAAAGAAAAATCAAAAGAAAAGGGAAGAATTTAACGCAAAAGAGCTTATGGTACATAAAATGAGCCTAAATGTCTATTTTTACCTACCCATGCCTAAGCCTACATTACAACCCTGAAAAGCCCTGAAGATCTCTTACATGTGTATCTGTGATTAGTGGAGAATAGCAAGTAAACATGTCATAGGATTTTGAAATTGACATGCATAGTTAGGTATTTTTACTTCCATTGAGCATGATTAAATTGAATTTGCGAAATATCTAACTTAATGTCTTTAGAATGCTAAAAATTCATGCTATATGTTCCTGCATATTATTCTGCTAACCTTCATGCTTTTCTAAGTAACAATGATGCAGCAAAGTGATCAGTGTCTTTGAGTCAGTCTATTTTTTTTCTTTCTTCTCTTGTCTTTAATTCTTTCTTTTGATCTTTGCTCGAGGACGAACAAAGGTTAAGTTTGGGGGTGTTTGATCGGTGTATTTTATATACACCTTTTGAGTCATTTTTAGTTAGTCTTTTGCCCATTTTTGTACAAATACGTGTCGTCTTATGATATATTTTCTTTCTTTTGAGTCATATTGGTTTAAAGTGGTTCATTGGCGGAAAAGGAGCAAAAAGAGGGCAGAAACAGAGGTTCCAGAGCTCAAAAAGCGAGAAAGTTGGCGAACCGGGCAAGAAACAGGGCGGCGTCGCGGCGCCTCCAGCCAGCAGAGTCAGAGCGCCGCGGCGCCCAAAATTCAGAGACTTGCAGGAGTTTCGGCGCCGAGGCGGGATTTCTGCCAATTTCGAATGGGAATGGGCCAAGGCCTGAAGGAAAACGTGGAAAACGTATTGGAGGCTATAAAAAGCAGCCTTTAGGTCAGAATTAGAGGTTCCAAACTGTCACGACCCGAACCCGGGCCCGTGACTGGTGCCTTACCCCGGGCACCCAAGTAGACATACATCAGAGTAATCAGCGGAATATAAAACAAGACATGACATAAATGAAGTGAGAAACAGTTTTTCCGAGAAAAGTTGCCTTTCGGCATATATATATATATAACGTAAATCCGAACAGTTACATCCCTTTTACAAACTACGCCTTGGCACTACAGACCTCTAAGAATGATATAACAACAATGGCGGGACGGGGCCCGCCATACCCCTGAATGTAAGTACAACGACGGCGAGGACTATACGTCGATAAGCCTCGAGAAAGCGGAGCTTCCCAAATGTTGTGATCCTAGGCGAGGATCGGCGATCGTGTACTTCTACTGCGGCATGACGCAGCCCCCAGGAGGTCGATCTGGCGGTACCAGTATGTGGCCCGAAAATACGTAAATGAAATCATAGTAGTCTATATAAAGCGGGAGACATGTATGATAACCAAACTACGATTCCTGATAAATAGCGATCATGTCAAGTCGGGGACTCACGCCTCAAAGTCATCACTCAAATATAACTATGGGTCTCGCCCGATACATCAATCATGCGTGGAATACCTTCGCCAGCTGCCGATCTATGATATAAAAGCACCAAGGAATACATGAACACGAGGTCCGCTGTGTCATAATAAAACCGTTTGGGGTATGTACGAAGGAATTGCATACTACTAAAACACTCAGTACCAACAATTTCATAAAATGTATCTTGAGATCTGTCTAGAACTCCACATGATCGGCGCCACTTCGCGCGATATCTAATGTCGCGGCGTCTAGTCTGAACTTCCGCTGACTCCGCATAGGCCACTCGCATAGGCCGCGTGAGGTATTCCCGCATCGAGGGTAGCTACTCCCAGCGGCGTCTGGACTCGCGATCCGCGTAGCCACATAGACGCGTGAGGTATAACCCCGCTAACACGGAACTCTCGTAGCTCGCAGGTCCCTGGACCCGCGTGAGGTATTCTCGAATCATGGTCCTGCATCACTGAGTCTACCCGCGTCGGAGGCGACAACCCCGGTATCGTGTCAAGAGGTGAGTGATATAATACTAACATAACGACATCATTAAACAACATAAGCACAACAAGAGAAACCCGCTTTACACAAACATCACAAGATACTAACACGTAGCATCCTAACATGTTTACTTATCAAATCAACAAGAAAGTATTACAAGGCTATCACAAACCAACAATCAAGTTATTCACACAAGGTATTTTCTACTTTATGTTAACAAGTTCGGGTTTTATCCCCAAAGTACTTCATACATTAACTCTTTAAAAGATCCGTTTATTTCACAAAAGTCACACTGATACGTAGTATAAAAATAGAGTGACTATCTTTTAAGTAAACCAAAACACTTCCTTTGTAAAATCAATTAACAACATTATTTTCCAAGCGTTCAAGTTTGCCTAATTTCAAATGCTCAAGTTTCTCATTTTGAAAGGTTTCGTAGTTCGATTTTAATCACTTAATGATATAATTCTCCTTTAAAACAATTTGAGAAACATATGCCTTATATGTGAGTAGGTTATTCTTGTTTATAACAATCTTATTAAAGCAGCCATGATCTAGGAAATGTAATATCATTTTGTCTCATCTTAGCTTCTATGCAGATGGAGGTTTCTACTGGTTTTCATAATACTTTAGTAGTCAATACATTTCCCTTTATTAGCGCTGTTGTGGTTTGTTCGATACTTATTCTCATTTCTGAAATAATGAAAACATTATTCCTTTTACAAACCAAGTACTCATTACTCACGAATGAGGTTTCACACTTTCATATTAATTAATTAAGTCAAGTCTCTTATCTTTTAAGATCAAGTCTCTTAACTTCTACAATCAATAAACCATTCCTTTTATCTCTCTTAAGTCGTTATACCTAACTTCCCATAAAGCTGGTATAACTCTTAAGCTTTTAAAACCAAGTATTACTCTTCTTTCAAAAATGTTTCTTTATTCTTTTGAAATACTTCAAGATTCTTATTATTTAGACTCAGGTCAAAAGACATCGCAGTAAAACCACGTTCAGTTAACACACGTACGTCTACCGTACTATATATATATATACTTTTTTAAAATATCATGCTCAAGAGGATAGGAAGAATCACATACCTCGCGACGATTATCGACTATTAGCAAAACGCTCCACCGCTATAACCCGGCTAGCCGTGTCCACCTTTCAAGTAGAACACGCTACTCGCGATCTTGACTATAACGGTTATACAAGTCTATCAATGTCTAGACTTCTCTAGAACATTCTAAGCGATGGTTCTCTATTCTACGAAAAATCGGGCAGACTTCCTACTGCAGTTAAGCTACACAAGTCTCAGTAAATACGATCCTATGTAAGTCTGATTTAATCTTCTTCTTTAATATTCTTACGATGTGATTTGATTCAAGTCTTTTACGTAATATCCTCCTATTACAGTTCAATTCTCTTCTATGAATCTTATATTCATTTATATACTACTACAGTATGTAATTTCCAATTACAATATAAGGACAAGAGTATTTACCTCGATAAGCCCAAAATTATCCAAGTTCTAATGTCGATCCTGAGCAACGTTTAGATCCTACTGGGTGCTCGACCGCTCCAAACAACCCTTAGAAGTTCTACGCAACTTCTTCTTAATACTTCAATGCTATGAAGATTTTCCTTAGGGTTTCGTTTTTGTGACTGAAGGGAAGTATAATAGTATTTCTGGACTTTTAGTATAGGGGTAACCTTGGAATACTACAAGGTATTTTGGAATAGTAACAACACTTGGAGAATACTTTCTACCAAGGGGGGGGGGGTATTTATACGAGACAACACTCAAGAGGGGGGGGGGTACTCACGGCCAAAAGGCCTGCAAAGAGGCGGGAGGCTTGGGCGAGAACCTCTCCAAAGGGGAAGGGTTTTCAAGACTTAGAAATTTTGTGGATGAAGAAGTCTTGACAAAGGGGTATTTATAGGCCAATCAATGGCCAAGATCAAGACAAGTGGTGGGCAAGTGTAGGGTGGAGATTTGGGCAAGTGTACCTTATCCATCTACCACACAAAATATCACAAATATCCTACCTACTCCAAGACATTGAAATCGTCCAAGAAACGCCCGTGAATCCGCCAATTTGAGGTGACAAGTGTCGCCTCTCGTTGTCCAAAATATTTCATCTCTCGGAAAAATCCGCAAAAATATAAATGACATAGCCGTAATTTTCCCTTCGCAAGTTTTGTAAAGCGTTTAGTCGAAAAACGATTCTTTTGTAGTTGTGAACAAAATTTTTCGTCCCAATGCCAACTTAAGACTTAAACTTTGTCGCACGCCTCACGTACATACTCGGAAATCTGAGGTATAACATTCTCTCCTCCCAGAAACATTCGTCGAATGTTCCTTCTAACCTCAAAACATACATGCGCCAGGATAGTCTTCACTGCTATACTTACGAAAACAATCACGCCACACCTGGCCATAAAATAACACATGCGCAAATACTTACATCCAAGTCCACGAGGAATCACCTCTAGCGTCACAAAAGCTCCCATCCGAGGTCTAAAAGATACTCCCTTCGCATCTTTTCTTTACAAACGAAATGATCACTCCTATGTTCTTAACACATGCTCGCTTCTTCCCTTACTCGTCGTACCCTTCTCGTACACTCGAACTCTTTCTCATACCTTACCATATTTCTGCTACTGCTTCAGTTCCCAAAATCTCGGGGTTACTACCTCCAACTTGGTCATCATTAACTGGGAACACTCTGGATGGATCTCCAATACTTTCCGAACATAGCAACACGAAAGACCGGACATACTGCCTCCTATGTCGGACGACAATGCTAACTATAGGAAACCTGGCCTATTCTAAAAACAATCTGAAAATGCCCAAAAGTACCTCGGGCTAAGTTTCCTCTGTTTTCCAAAACTCGTCACACCCTCTCCGGGGTGGTACCTTCAAGAAGACCCACCGTCAACCTGAACTCTTAGCGTCGTCGCCGATTATCCGAACGACTTACGTTGACTACGAGCCGATAACTTCTTCTGGATAAGCTTCACCCTATCCACATCCTGCCGAAACAAGTATGAACCAACTATCTGAACCTTGCCAACATCGAACCAATCGACCGACAACTTACACTTCCGCCCCTACAAGGCTTCATAAGGCGACATCCGAATACTGAAATGGTAGCTATAAAACACTTCTCAACAGAGACAACAATCCTCACACTACCCACAAATCCAAACAACGGCAGGGTGAATGCAATCACGAGACTCACCTGCGTTCTATCCTGCACGGTAAAACTTAGGAAAAGAAAATAGCGTAACACAGGCTCCACTGCCTGACATAAGGTGAAAGTAGGCACCTCGTGCAGCCTTACAACCTTCCCGATATAACATCTCGCATAACCCTCTGCCGAGAAAACGGTCTGGCCCGAAAGACAAGATGGGTTGACCTCGTCGGCCCGACCATCGGTCGAACGCATCCACGAACTCGCACGATGGTTAACTAAACTTGGGCCTAACACCTCGTGACCACCTGGCGGAACCACCTCTAATCGACCCACCAAATTACAGGCCGCGGGTTGACTGCAATCGGTCATGACCCGACCGTTATCGCAAAGAAACTCTTGTTCCGATCCGGAACAATCTCACTAATCAAATTACGAAAACCTAGTAGTCTTCTTAGCTCAACTACCTCTTTCATTTCACACTACTCGGGGACTTATTACACAAATATATCCCACTTATACTATGCACTCCGATAAGGTCAAACATAAAAATATAAATCTCTAACTCGAGATGGCCTTACCTCTAAGGTCTCGCGTATAAAACTCTAAGGCTCACACTCTCCCTATCCCCAATCTTACCCTTATAACTAACCATGATTTCTAATCACAATTTACACAATGTTATCTGAACGTAACACTTAAGATATACTTATCGTATCACACATACTAATCTCTAGAGGGTTAAGGATATACCTGTATCTACTGCTTCACTTCCCTTTGTCGTTTTAATCAATCCTCGCCTTTGACGCATAGCTAGGAAGGTGACGAACTAGCCACCGATCCCGGTGAGTCTCTACATCCGCCACCTCTGGTCGGATAATTTCTCGCAAAATGGCCCTGCTGGCCGCAAGCATAACAAGCTGTCGAAGAAGCACGACACTCCCCACAATGACATCTACCACAACGGTCACACCGAGGTGGGGGTGGCCTCCTCTGGCTAGCACCCCTTCCTCGGACCACCGACCGCAATTGATGCAGCGGTGAGTCCTCCTACGTATAGCGTGAACCACAAGCCACGAGCTCGACCAACTCCGCATACTCGAACGTCCCGAACCACGTGGAGGACCACTGCGCAGCGGAGCGCATATCTAGTCTGGCGGTGAGGCGATTCGCCTCGAAAGTTACCAAGGACCTGCCGTCGGCCTCTTCCTGATCTTGGTTAATCCGTCGATCTCTACGTTCCTCTGCGTCGCGCGCATAAGCTGTCTGTGACGGCAATATCCATGCTCGATCAAGAGCTACTCTTGCACAACCTTTCTTTAGATAGTCATCAAGACCCATGATATATCGGTGCACTCTATATTCTCTGGCTGCTAAAATCCTAGCTAATGTGAGTCCATTCATTTGTAATCCATATTCTTTGTTCTGTCGTGGGCGAAGGCTCATATATCATGGCCACGAGGAATCGCTGCCATTGTGCTAAACTCTGCTGAAATTTGGCGACGTCGCAGAACTCCCGAATGAAGCACCACGGTGATGATTAGGCTGTGCCACTAGTAACCCTCCGTGCTCTACTCGCGCTTTCTCGTGCCTTGCCGCCAGGCGGGTTGCCTTCAGCGGAGGCATAACGGTAAGGAAAGAAATCGTTAGAGGGTCCAACTTATAACACGGCTCTAAGGCACGATCTCAGAGTGAGAAGAATGGAAACCAATCCTAAATATCCTATAGCCTCACGATTATTGGTGTGGTGCACACACCGATAATCAAGACTTCTACTAGATACGGTGCAGTAGACACTTTCCGAGGATTAATCGCTCGATACCACTTTTGTCACGACCTGAACCCGGGCCCGTGACTGGTGCCTTACCCCGGGCACCCAAGTAGACATACATCAGAGTAATCAGCGGAATATAAAACAAGACATGACATAAATGAAGTGAGAAACCGTTTTTCCGAGAAAAGTTGCCTTTCGGCATATATATATAACTTAAATCCGACGATTACATCCTTTACAAACTCGCCTACAATGCGATTACTACAGACCTAAGAATGATATAACAACAATGGCGGGGCGGGGCCACGTACCTGAATGTAAGTACCTACAACGACAGGGACTATACGTGATAAGTCTCGAGAAGCGGAGCTTCCCAATATTGTTGTGATCCTAAGAGCGAGGATCGGCGGTGTACTTACTGCGGCATGAACGCAGCCGAAGGAGTCGATGCAATGTACCGTGTATGGCGAAAATACTGTAAATGAAATCATAGCAGTCTATATAAAGCAGGAGACATGTATGATAACCAAACTACCGTTCACGATAAATAAGCAGTCATGTAAGTCAGGGACTCACGCCCTCAGAGTCATCACTCAAATATAACTATGAGTCTCACGCCACAACATCAATCATGCGTGGAATACCTTCCTCACCGGCGATCTATGATATAAAAGCACGAGGAATACACATGAACACGGGTCCCACGTGTGTCATAATAAAACCGTCTGGGGTAAGTGCGAAGGCATAGCCGACTACTAAAACCCACGATGCAACAAGGTCATAAAGCGTATCATGAGATCTGTCTAGACCGCCACATGATCGGCGCCACTCGCGCGATATCTAATGTCGCGTCTAGTCCTGGAACTTCCGCGACTCGCGTAGGCCACTCACATAGGCGCGTGAGGTATTCCCGCATCGGTAGCTACTCCCCGGCACGCCCCGGACTCGCGATCCGCGTAGCCACATAGACGCGTGAGGTATAACCCGCACACTAACTGGAACTCGTAGCTCGCGTAGGTCCTGGACCCGTGAGGTATTCGAATCATGGTCCTGCATCACTGAGTCTACCCCGTCGGAGGGCAGCTTAACCCCCGGTATCATGTCAAGAGGTGAGTGATATAATACTAACATAACAGCTTATCATTAAACAACATAAGCACAACAAGAGAAACCCCTTTACACAAACATCACAAGATACTAACACACGTAGCATCCTAACATGTTTACTTATCAAATCAACAAGAAAGTATTACAAGGCTATCACAAACCAACACAATCAAGTTATTCACACAAGGTACTTTCTACTTTATGTTAACAAGTTCGGGTTTTTATCCCCAAAGTACTTCATACATTAACTCTTTAAAAGATCCGTTTCTTTCACAAAAGTCACACAATACCCGTAGTATAAAAATAGAGTGACTATCTTTTTAAGTAAACCAAAACACTTCCCTTTGTAAAATCAAGTAACAACATTATTTTCCAAACGTTCAAGTTTGCCTAATTTCAAATGCTCAAGTTTCTCATTTTCGAAAGGTTTCGTAGTTCATAGTTTTAATCACTTAATGATATAATTCTCCTTTAAAACAATTTGAGAAACATATGCCTTATATGTGAGTAGGTTATTCTTGTTTATAACAATCTTATTAAAGCAGCCATTATCTAGGAAATGTAATATCATTTTGTCTCATCTTAGCTTCTATGCAGATGGAGGTTTCTACTGGTTTTCATAATACTTTATTAGTCAATACATTTCCCTTATTAAGCTTTGTGGTTTGTTCGATACTTATTCTCATTTCTGAAATAATGAAAACATTATTCCTTTTACAAATCAAGTACTCATTACTCACGAATGAGGTTTCACACTTTCATATTAATTAATTAAGTCAAGTCTCTTATCTTTTAAGATCAAGTCTCTTAACTTCTACAATCAATAAAGCATTCCTTTTATCTCTCTTAAGTCGTTATACCTAACTTCCCATAAAGCTGGTATAACTCTTAAGCTTTTA
Organism: Przewalskia tangutica; assembly: GCA_029844215.1. Lineage (NCBI taxonomy): Eukaryota > Viridiplantae > Streptophyta > Magnoliopsida > Solanales > Solanaceae > Przewalskia > Przewalskia tangutica. Next base: position 15,365,589 of record CM056738.1, read on the forward strand.
AAACCAAGTATTATTCTTCTTTCAAAAAGGTTTCTTAATTCTTTTGAAATACTTCAAGATTCTTATTATTTAGACTCAGGTCAAAAGACATCGCAAAAACCACGTTCGGTTAACACACGACGTCACCGTACTATGTATATATACTTTTTAAAATATCATGCTCAGAGGATAGGAATAATCACATACCTCGCGACGATTATCGACTATTAGCAAACGCTCACCGCTTATAACGCTAGCCTTGTCCACCTTTCAAGTAGAATACGCTACTCGCGATCTTGACTATAACGGTTATACAAGTCTATCAATGTCTAGACTTCTGTAGAACATTCTAAGCGAGGTTCTCTATTCTACGAAAAATCGGGCGTGACTTCCACTGCGTTAAGCTACACAAGTCATCAGTAAATACAGTCCTATGTAAATCAGTTTAATCTTCTTCTTTAATATTCTTCGATATGATTTGATTCAAGTCTTTTCTGTAATATCCTCCTATTACAGTTCAATTCTCTTCTATGAATCTTATATTCATTTCTATACTACTACAGTATGTAATTTCCAATTACAATATAAGGACAAAAGTATTTACCTCGATAAGCCCAAAATTATCCAAGTTCTAATGTCGATCCTGAGCAACGTTTAGCTCCTACTCTGGGTGCTCCAACCCGCTCCAAACAACCCTTAGAAGTTCTACGCAACTTCTTCTTAATACTTCAACCGGCTATGAAGATTTTCCTTAGGGTTTCGTTTTTGTGACTGAAGGGAAGTATAATAGTATTTCTGGGCTTTTAGTATAGGGGTAACCTTGGAATACTACAAGGTATTTGGGCCAAGGTATTTTGGAATAGTAACAACACTTGGAGAATACTTTCTACCAAAGGGGGGGTATTTATACGAGACAACACTCAAGAGGGGGGGGGGGGGGTACTCTCGGCCAAAAGGCCTCACAGGGGAGGAGGCTTGGGCGAGAACCTCTCCAAAGGGAAGGGTTTTCAAGACTTAGAAATTTTTGTGGATGAAGAAGTCTTGACAAAAGGTGGTATTTATAGGCCAATCAATGGCCAAGATCAAGACAAGTGGTGGGCAAGTGTAGGGTGGAGATTTGGGCAAGTGTACCTTATCCATCTACCACACAAAATATCACAAATATCCTACCTACTCCAAGACATTGAAATCGTCCAAGAAACGCCCATGAATCCGCCAATTTGAGGGTGACAAGTGTCGCCCTCTCGTTGGTCCAAAATATTTCATCTCTCGGAAAAATCCGCAAAAAATATAAATGGCATAGCCGTAATTTTCCCTTCGCAAGTTTTGTAAAACGTTTCGTCGAAAAACGATTCTTTTCGGTAGTTGTGAACAAAAATTTTCGTCCCTAATGCCAACTTAAGACTTAAACTTTGTACGTACGCCCTCACGTACATACTCTGGAAATACGGGGTATAACACAAACCTTGTCAATTCAACACAACCTTGGAGATCAAGATTGGAGACCACTTCTTAGTAATTTCTTGTTTCTTTGTTTTATTTCTTTATAGTTTATGTTGGATATTAGTTTAGTTTTTGTCATGTCTATGGCTAGGAACTAACTTAATCTAGGGCTTTCCATGTCAAATCACTTGAAACTTATTCTTATGAATTAATGCATGTTTTGGTTTCTTCTTATCATTGTTGAGATTTATTCAATAATTGTCTTGAATGTTTGGTAATTAATTGATCGCTAATTATCATAATCTATATGATTTCTAATCGAAAGCCGAAAGGGGAGATTGTGAATATGCTATAGTTGAATAAACATAGGTTAAATCGTGGACGAAAGTACCCCGATACTTGTGTAGTTTAATAGGTTATTGCTCTTAATCCTCCTTTATAGTCAATCTTATCACCGAAAGGTAGAAGGGTTCTATATTGGAGTTGAGTGTTTATATTACCTTAACAGGATTATAAAACGGCTTAATTAAACTGCTATCTCAAAATAGAAGAAAAACTATAATTAAGTGCATTAACAAGTAAGATGAGCGGATAGTTGAGGAGATTTGGAAGCCCTATTTCCATCATATCTGAAGTAAAATAAAGTAGTTTAGTTAGCATTCATAATTATAGTTATAAACAATTTATCAATCATCGGTTACCAAATAGATACCATAGACTAGAATTTGAGAATTGAACACTAATCCCTGAGGACGATAACTCAGTCTTCTAGACTATATTACTTGTCACGACACGTGCACTTGCTTTAATGTGTGCATAAATCGTGCATCAATTATCCTTGCTTATATCGTCTGTCCTTAACTCGGATTGTACTCGAGATTGCACCTCGCAACTCGAGACTGCACCTCGCAACTCGTGTTCATTCCTTGTCCGAAACACCATCTTCCTTCCACCATTATATCCCAAAAATGCTTCCTTAACATCCACTACAAAAGTTACCTGACGAAACCCCACAAATACAACCTTCCCAAACCGACAACACCAAACTATCGGCAAAACACACCTTACCGAGAACCTCACTATTTCAGATCTGTTCCGTCTCCTTGTCACCACTGAACCCCGACCACCGACGTGACCCTCATCGTACCCGGAGTACTCCCATAAAACGCCTAAACCCAACTCCACTCTAAACTACCCGAAACATCCCACAACAATACCCTGCCCGACAGAAAAACCCCACTTTGAGTCCCATTTTACCAAGACCTGACCCACTTACACACTTACACCCCTCCTTATATACATCACCTAATTTGGTTTTCTATGTTTTGGCAGAATGGAACTGTGACATACGTTACTCTAAAATTTCATTTATAAGAAAATTGTCACCTTGCTGGAGAAATTATGGTAAGACATGTGATTGTAACCAACTATGTACATGTTAATTGTAGTGTTGAAAAGAAGCAAATTCGAAAAATTAAAGAACACCAATTTTTAACGTGAAAACCCTTCAAATTGAAAGTACATTATGGCACCTTATTTCGATTTTAAAAACTACGCTCCATACAATTTTTGTTACCTTTCAAATGTATCTTCTCGACAGATTTGAGAGGAACATTAATCACGATTAACATATGTAAAACCATTACTTACTTCTTTAAGTTTACTTGAAGACCTAATATGAGATTTGAGATATTAGCTACGGGGAGGAACGACAAACTGTGGGAAGCGGGAAACGAGGAAGAAGCCAAAACGCTCCATATAATTTATTAAGTTCTTATTACACGTGTCTCATAAGCAACTTGGTCAACGTGCCAATTTTCAAACGGGCTTCAATATGAATATTGCATATATACCTAGTGAGAAATAAATAATAGATGAGGCGGCGGAAAAAATTATTTGTTTTAAGCGCACCAATCGTTAAAGGAATAATTATATTGTATATTAATTAGGGTAATAATATTATTAAAATTGATTCACATTTTTAAATCTTATAAAAATTTGCCCACGGCTCACCGAAATTACTCCCTCCCCTCGAGTGGTGTATGAGCTGTGATATTTGTGGTAGCGGGGGCTCCTTCCCCTCCTCTCTCTCCTCGTCGGATTCTCTTCCTCGCCGGAAGTTTTCTTCGACAACGAATTTTCGACATCGTCTGCGATGACTCTGATCTGACCAGAAAAGTTCGCTACTGCCAGCGACGCTCACTAGAATTACTCCCTCCTCCTCCTCCTCTATCTCTCTTTAATGTAGCATTTCCCCCGGCAACGATGACAACGACTTTTTCTCACCAGATCTATGTTTATACTCACTTATAAATATTTTATAATTGTGTATAAATGTATATAAATGGGTATTTTCGTGCAAAAAATATTGTATGATTATATTTTTTTAGTGTATATATCTACACATTATAGACTTTTATATACCCATATACATAATGTAATTGTCTTTGTCTATAAGTTTATAACATTGTATAAAACTGTTTTTGGAACAAAGCTTTGAAATGTAAATTACAAACTATATTTTTACAATGTACGTCAGCGAAATATACTTTTGAGAAATTTCCCCATTATTAAATTCTTACGACACGTGTCATATAAGAAACTTGATCAACGTGCCAATTTTCAGAATTCATAAAAAGGACAGTTATGTGCATTAAGCTACCGCTATATGCGGGGTTCGGAAAAGGGCCAATTTTCAGAATTTGTATTGCACGATAATTGTGTTGACTCGCCATAACTTTTTAGTACTGTCTACGTTTGTTTTTACTTATCTACTTTTTTACACGCCCTAAGAATTAATAAATAAAATATATATTTTATCATAACATTCATATTAATTGGTGCATAATTTCTATTTAAAAATGATTTGAAAATGAGTAATAAATATTAAAGGTAAAACAAGGAAAAAAGTTTGTTTTTATCTTGATATGTTAAAGTGGACAAGTAAAAGTGAAAACTTATTTTTAGTATAGTGGAAAAGTACTCCCTCTGTCCACTTTTATTTATTTTCCCACTATACAAAAAATAGATGTCCATTTCTAATTGTTCAATTAAAAATCAAGAGATAATTTATCACTTAGGGCACGTTTGCTAAGCTGTATTAAGCTGGACTGTACTGGACAAAAAAATAATACAGCGTTCGGTGGACGTTTTCAACCGCACTGGACTGTACTATTTTTAGAAATAGTACAGTTCAACTACCATTTTTGAGACTCATCTAGCAGGTGGGTCTCCCCTGGACTGTACTAAAAAAAATACAATCTATTATATATTAATAATCTAATACCGTCCATTATATATTAATCTGATTCGATCTGATCAGTCCATCGATTCAATGAAATTAAATCTGATCACGATGGCGTATGTTCCCCTTATTATTAACTGTAATCACTTCCTAATACATTTTCCAAAATATTGAATTTCTTATATTCAAAGAGTGGTATAATAAATTTATCATTTTATTAATTATTTTTTAAGGAGTGTGTCAAGTCAAACATGGACAATATAATTGAAAAGATAGAGTTTTTTTTTAGTTGGGGGTTAGGGAGTGGGGAGGATTTGTTTTTAAAAAAAGTATCGCTCAATACAACACAATACACCCACATAGTCATATTTTCAGTTTACACCTATGTAGCCAGCTTTTTTTCAATAATAATTTTTATACACACGGTATGCAATATTATATACTTAGTATGCATAATGTATCAACCTTGTAAGTGTGTAACTGTATAAGAGGCGATTATACTCAATGCATATTTTTACACCGTTATACAAATTTATACATATATTGAATTTCATCCCTTACGAACTTCTACCACAAAAATGACTTTAAAACATCACCAAATAGTTCAAATCTTCATCGAATAGCTTTAAAATCTAACCACAACTTTAAAATGACATCCCAACTAACTCCCCTAATTAATTTATGGAAAATTTTAACGAGTCACAAAACCCATTTTTGAGTTTTGAATTTTTTTTATTTTACAAATTCACCGAACAATGTTTAAACTAATGACAAACAAGAATATCACTCTTAATTAATTTCTAAGTATCAAAAAATGAAAATCCTAATCATAAATTAAAAAAATATTATCTTTTTTTCGAAGTAGTTTAAATTATATATAAAATGAGCTAATAGGATATGTTTACCTGTAAAACGGTACAACTGAATTTGTATACGTGATCAAGGACACGTGGATCTCAAGTGATTAATTTGATAATACTATTAGATAAAATACAATGCTAGTAAATAATATTAAGACAAAGTAAAGAGATAATTAACATTAGCCTTGTGTTAGCTTCTTGGCCAAGCCTCTGTGACTAATATAAAACATAAGAATCGAGAGTAATATTAGAGATTGTATTGTAGTAATTTGCATATCAATGGAACAATGTATCCTATTTATACATGTGTTTTCGGGTACAAATCCCAGATATACGCCTTTATTAATACAAGAAAATGAATGTTGTAATAATTGGATAGTATTGTCTCTTTAAATGTCATTAATGCTCCATTGGAAGATGTGAGGTCAGACCGGTAACGACCGTCTATTGAAATTCAAACCGTTCATTCAACCTTCTGAATCATTGATACCTTGCGTCCTTACGACACCCCCGGTCCTGCTTAAGTTCTACCGGTAGCACCATAAGCTCACGTGGATTTGACTTGTCACATCTGTTCAATGCTTCTTAAATGTCAGGAGCTGACCATTCGCTCTGATCGATGTGAATTGTTGCAATGTTGATGCACATATTTTCATCTCCAAACGCTATATCTTCATAACATAAATATGAGTCCAAAATCTTATATAGAAGACAACTACAATCTTCTCCAAACTTATAACCTTCAAGGATCTTCCTTCATTCATCCTATTTACTTCCATAATGTTGTCTTCTCCTTCACACTCCCCTATCAATAATGGTGATTCTCCTCCAAACTGTCCCCCAGGGAAAGAGCATACCTTTCCTAAAAGTTAAGAAGTTGACTTGCAATCCATTGTTGCAAAGATTCTCACCTTTGATTTTAATTTCTCAGGAGACATTCGTGTTCAAGAGAAATTTGAACATGTTGAAGATATAGAATCTTTAATAATTGCTAAAATTCTCCTCGAAGTCATGAAAAACTGTAACTTCAACTCCGACACGGTCGTCAGAACGGTAGATGCGACTGATCGAATGAACCATCACACTGAAGGGATTTTGATGGTTCATACTTACCCCTTTACTATCGGCTTTAAACTTTCCATTCCAAAAATTATCAAGGACATATGTCGTCGATATAGAGTCTGCTTGGAGCAAGTTGATCGTCAAATTTGGAGGTTGGTGTATTGCATTCAAATGTTGGCCGATTGCGCTAACGCACCATTCACTATTGACCATATTTTCCTTATTTACTACCCTAGGGTATTTCGAGGTGGTATTATCCATCTGTACCCTCGTGGAACCTGTAGCCTTATTAATGTTAAGGATAATTTTGACCGAGGTTGGTTAACCCGATTTATAATGATCAAAATTGACCAAATCCATCAAGCTTTTTCTAATCCTTTTCCAGATGAACAGAACATTTCTCGTGAGTATATTTAGCTACAAACTTTTTATTTCATTTGGAATAAAGGAATTACATTCTTATATATATAAATATTACATTTTTACAGTTGTTTTAGTCACGCCGTAACTGATTGATGGGATCATCGAGTGGGTTTTTAGCCTTCTTCGTGCTTCCCCCAATACCGTTTGGTCATGAAAAAATATTACTTCCGAGTGGTGGAGGGAAAATATAACGGTAAGTCTAACCCTATTATGACACATTATATGTTCATTCGCCAGTTTCTTCGGGATCCTTTCTCATTCTATTTACTCCTTTTATAGGTCTCCCGACAAGAAAACCTACGGCCCAAAAAAAACCTTCTTGTGCAGCTGCCCTAACTAACATACTCGAATATGCTTCCAGTAACCGCAAGTAAAAACCCCAAAAAGAGACTTCTGATGCCCCAATAGGGATTGGTTCTAGGGTTAGGAATCATCGTCGGCTTACTCAGCTTTGGAAAGAAGCACAAATGGACGTTATTTAAATTGATGATAAAGAGAAAAGGAATGACGGAGGCACAAATTGTCACGACCCGAACCCACGGGCCGCGACTGGTTCCCTACTTGTACACCCCTATAGGAACCTGTTACATATAATCACACTGATACTAATGACAATGTAGAAATATGTAAACCATATCAAAATAGGCAAGCCGACGAGGCTGCCACTATACACAGGAGTATCCAAAACAAATTACAACAGTAAGGCTGATCCAAAACACGCCTATAATCCACACACGACCAACCCACATATGACTACATACCTCTAAGAGTATAACAGTGAATTTTGACGGGACAGAGCCCCGCTGTACCCCGGACTAACACAAATATGCATAAGTCTACATCAAAAGATCTGTACCAAAATGACTAGGCTCATGAACAATGGAGCTCTCCAAATAGCTGAGCAGGTATCCTAGACTGAAGGATCACCAAACTGAGTATCTGTACCTGTGGGCATGAAACGCAGCCCCCGAAGAAAGGGGGTCAGTACGAAATAATGTACTGAGTATATAAAATATGAAGTACTGTAAAGAACATCATAACTGGCCAAAAGATAACATGAGACAAGTATAATAATCAAGATATCAATGCACATGTGCCTTATGAAATGAGAGTCAAAATATGTCCATATAAAATAAGTCATATCCGTGGATGCTTGTCCACATAAATCATATTCGGCCCTCTAGTGAGGGTCTCGGTGAACATATAATGTGTATACATAGTCATGTCCGTGGATGCCTGTCCACATATATCATATCCGCGGATGCCTGTCCGCATATCTCATATTCGTGGATGTATGTCCACATATATCATCATATATATATATTTCCCAGCCCTCTAGTGAGGGACGCGGTGAACAATGCAAGGAACAACGCACAAACATTTCTGGCCCGGGACTCGGTGAAATGATATAAACACATTAGCACGAGTAGATTATCATGAGCAACCATATGCAATTTAAATCATCATATGACTCTCAATAAAATAAATAAAAATGAACTATCACTTGTAAAATCAAAGGCGACTATCATATCAAGTATCACTAGGAGGATTCAATGGAATTACGTACGTCCGTCGTACGTTCCTTTTATGTAAATCATACCAAAAAGAAAGAAGGGATAGTTTCACATACCTTATCGTCTATACCAACTCGATAATTAAGATTCGTATCAATTAGTACTTCAACCTATAACAATAACAACATATCCATCAACTCTATGATTACGAGCATACGTTATATAGCGAATGATGACTCTCTTTTTATGTAGAAATTTGGGCAGCACTTCCCCTGTTTATACTTACATCCGCAATTCACACACAAGGTCAACAACAACGATAACAAGTCACAACTTAAGGATATAACCAAAACAGTCCCATATACTCCATATACGCCATCGTTATACACTTTTTCTCTTTACATTGATGTAATACAACAACCACACCAATCAAGGTGATTAATACACCTATTTCTCATGTTAATTCAGCCCCTTAATCCGTATTAAAACAGTCACTAAAAACAGTCCATACTTCTAGCAACAACAAGAGTGCAAGTCTTATAGTTTGCAACATAACACCTTTCTACATTTCAATTCCTTTAAGACATATATCCACAATTACAACAGTGTATATGCATGTTTATAACTAAATTTCCAGCATTCTAACTTCAACAAAACAACCCCTAAATTCGACACAAAATATCCAGCGATTTCAGGGGTGTCTCGGCACACCCAACATAATACGACAACTCTCTTTATAAAACCTTAATCTAATTTCATATTTCAACACTTTCATGTAACCAATTACAACTTTAAATATCAACATTTCCTTCAATTTCAACATGAAATTAGTGACAATGATAACAACAACAACAATTAACCCAATGTACTTACAAACAGCCCAAAATCGGTAACAACAATTCCATTCGGCTCAACAACATCAATAACAACCACATGCATTTTCTTACTTCCATTCTTTCTTAACACAAGTTCATCTCTTAACTACAACATCAATTAATTTTCAATTACTCTATAGGAAGAAGAATTCTTACCTTAACTTAAGCCAAAAACAGTCCCAATAGCACTCGACACCACTGCTCCAATTGCACCATTTTCACCATTACTTCAACTCAAAATGACATGCATGCATCCTTTACAAGTTTAACCATCTTACTAACATGTTTTTCTTCCAAATAGCTCAACTTCAACACTAAAGCTTTCTGGACAGTTCTTTCGGCCAACACTGTACCGTGACTCACTGTTTTAGGAGTTCACCAGGGCTAGAACTTAGTAGAACAACTTAATCTTAGAGTGGGAGTTGGTTTAGTCTTTAACTTAGTTATGGAGTTGGAGAAAAATCCGTTATTTGGAAAATGAGAGAATGGAGGATGAGAGAGGAGTGGTTTTCGACCAAAGGGGATGGAAATGAGGGGCACAAGGTTTTAAGGGCTGAAAAAGTCTTGCATGTGGTGTGCTTTTGCCACTTGGAGGGCACAAGGTGCCACTTGTCTTGCCCACTAGTTTCCCCACTTATCATCCTTTCTACTAAAATTAATCCACACTTAGTTAAAATCTGAAAATTTCGAATGGCCTCATATTCTCAATGTCAAAATTTTATTTTACACGACATAGTCCTTAACCCCATTGGGAAAATTCAACCACTAGTATTAATTCTCCTCGTCGCATTTGTTGTATCCAAAATTATTCTGTATTAGCATATGTAAATATACTTTTCTTTCAACACTCGAATCTTATTTTCTTAGTTACGTTCTCAATTTATTGTCCTAAAATTACGGGGTGTAACATCCTTCCCTCCTTAGAAACATTCGTCCTCGAATGTTCATAATATGTCTCATGCTATAAAATTTTTGGCATAGTCTCTTCTATAACTATACTTACCAACTTATATTCAGCAAATTCAAATATGGCTAAAAGGGCCACAATATATCACATATATGATTCACCAAACAATATAGTTAAGTAAGGAATCGAATTACCTGTAGGTATAGGGAACAAGTGAGGATACTTACTCTTCATCTCGTCTTCTGCTTCCCAAGTCACTTCTTCCCTATTATTGTTTCGCCATAATACTTTGATGGAAGACACATCCTTAGTCCGTAACTTTCTAACCTGGCGATCAAGTATAGCGATGAGTCTCTCCTCATAAGACAACTCCTCTGTCACCTGTACATCATCTACCGGGAATACACTAGAAGGATCACCAATACACTTACGCAACATCAATACATGAAAAAATGGATGTACCGCTTCCAAATCAGATGGTAGATCCAACTCATAGGCAACCTTGCCTACCCTGCCCAATGTATCTCGGGCTAAGCTTTCCCCTTCTTGCCGAATCTCATCACACCCTTCATGGGTGATACCTTCAGGAATACCCAATCACCAATCTGAAACTCTAAGTGTTGACGTTGATTATCTGCATAAGACTTCTGTCGACTCTGGACTGCTAATAATCTCTCCTGAATAAGCTTCACCTTATCAACAACCTGTTGAATCATGTCTGGGCTGATTAACTTAGTCTCACCCACATCGAACCAACCGATAGGTGACCTGCACTTTCTCCCATATAAAGCCTTGTATGGTGCCATCTGGATACTAGAATGGTAGCTATTATTATAAGCAAACTCAATAAGTGATAAATGATCATCACAGCTACCTCTGAAGTCAATAATACAAGCTCGCAATATATCCTATAGTGTCTGAATAGTATGCTCAGCCTGCCCATCAGTCTGAGGATGAAATGTCGTGCTAAGACTCACCTGCATCCCCAATCCCTTCTGGAACGACCTCTAAAAGTTAGCTGTAAACTGAGATCCTCTGTCTGATATAATAGATGTAGAAACCCCGTGAATTCTCACTATCTCCCTGATGTACAATCTAGCATAGTATTCAGCTGAATAAGTAGTCCTGACTGGAAGAAAATGGGCTGATTTCGTCAGCTTATCCACAACAACCCATATGGAGTCATACTTTCATTGAGTGCGAGGTAAGCCTGTAATGAAGTCAATAGTCATCACTTCCCATTTCCAAGTTGGTATCTCTATCTCTTGCAGTAATCCACCAGGCTTCTGGTGCCCGACCTTAACCTGTTGAAAATTCGGGCACTGAGCAACAAACTTCGCTATGTCCCTTTTCATGCCATCCTACCAATACAAGAATCTGAGGTCATGATACTTCTTCATTGACCCTGGATGAATAGAATAACAGACATAGTGTGCTTCTCCTATAACCTGTCATCGTAACCCTGTAACATCAGGTACACACAATCTGTCGCCATGCCGTAACACCCCGTTAGGTGTAACCTCGAATAGGGTCTTCTCCTTTCGAAGAGCTGCATCTCTATACTGTGCCATAACATGATCCTCGTACTGATATCTATTTACCTCTTCTATGATAGAGGACTCAGCAACTCATCGAACAAAAACTCCACTATCTCCAGAATTAGCCAACCGGACTCCAAGACTAGCTAGCTGATATATCTCATGAACCATCTCCTTTCTTTCTGGTTTCACATCCGTCAAGCTACCCATAGATTACGGCTAAGAGCATCTGCTACTACATTTGCTTTCCCTGGATGGTATAGAATATCAACATCATAATCCTTTAGTAACTCTAGCCACTATTTCTGTCACAAATTCAACTCTTTCTGCTTAAAGATATATTGGAGACTCTTGTGATTCGTATAAATATCAACATGAACACCATACAAATAATGTCTCCATATCTTCAAAGCGTGAATCACTGCCGCTAACTCCAGATCATGAGTAGGATAATTCTTCTCATGCTTCCTGAGCTGTCGGGAGACATAAGCTATAACCCTGCCATGTTGCATCAACACACAACCTAATCCAACACCCGAAGCATCACAATAAATAACATAACCATCTGGTCCCTCAGGAAGAGTTAGAACTGGAGACATAGTCAATTTGTCTTTTAACAACTGGAAGCTTTGCTCATAAGTATCAGTCCACTGGAACTTAGCTGCATTCTGAGTTAGCCTTGTTAAAGGCGCTGAAATCGAGACAAACTTCTCTATGAATCTCCTATAATATCTTGCTAGCCCAGAAAACTGCGTACCTCAGTAGGTGTCGTAGGTCTGGGCCAAGTCTTAACTGCCTGAATCTTCTGCGTATCTACCCGAATACCATCAGCTCCAATAATGTGCCCCAAAAATGCTACTGAAGTCAACCAGAATTCGCACTTAGAAAATTTGGCATACAACTTCTGGTGCTGGAGTACCCTAAGTACCGCCCTCAAATGGTCTGCATGCTCCTCTTCTGAACGTGAATAAACCAGAATATTATCAATGAATACAATAACGAACATATCCAGGAATGACTTGAACACTCGGTTCATCAAATCCATAAATACTGCTGGAGCATTGGTCAGCCCAAAAGACATCACTCTAAATTCATAATATCCGTATCGGGTCCTAAATGTTGTCTTCGAAATATCTACCTCCTTTACCCACACCTGATGATAACCTGACAGCAATTCTATTCTCCGAAAAACACTTAGCACCCTGCTACTGGTCAAACAAATCATCAATCATGGGGAGGGGATATATGTTCTTTATTGTTACCTTATTCAGCTACCTATAATCAATACACTTCCGCAATGACCCATCTTCCTTCCTCACAAATAGTACCGGTGCTCCCCAAGGTGATGTACTAGGCCCGATGAAGTCTTTTTCCAACAAGTCTCTTAGTTGCTCATTTAATTCCTTCAGCTCTGCAGGTGCCATTTTATAAGGAGGAATAGATATGGGTTGGGTACCTGGCAGTACATCTATAGTGAACTCTATCTCCCATTCTGAAAGGTAATCTGGGAATTCACTAACTACCGGAACTGACCGAAGAGCCGGTACCTCTGCTTCTGTATCTTGCACCCGAACCAAATGATAAATATAACATTTTCTAACCATCTTCTTTGCCTTGAGGTATGAAATGGACTTAACCCTCGGCGATGTCGTATTCCTTTTCCACACTATAATTGGTTCGCCTGGGAACTGAAATCGAACCATCTTTTCTCTTCAATCGACATTAGCCTAACGAGAAGTCAACCAATCCATACCCATAATGACATCAAAGTCAGTCATGTCTAACTCTATCAAATCTGCTATAGTATGAAGACTATATTTAACCACCGAACAATTTCTATATACTCGCTTAGCTATGACAGAATCTCTTACCGGTGTAGCTACCTCAAATGGTTCTATCAACTCAGGTTCTATTCCGATTCTACTAGCAACAAATGGGGATATATATGATAAGGTGGATCCTGGATCTTGATGCGCGAAAAGATGCACATACTTTAAACGCAAGTGCACGTTATCGTGACAAGTAGTATAGTCTTGATAAGACCGAATATCGTCCACAAGGATTAGGGTTCAATTACCAACTATCTATCTTTTGGTATCTATTTGGTAAATTGATATTTGGATTTGTTGTTTATAACTAAGAATTATAAAAGCTATTTAACTATAAGGATTTACTTCAGTGGTGATGAGAATAGGGCTTCCACGTCTCCTCACTATCCGCTTATGTTACTTATTAATGCAATAACTTATGGTCTTCTTCTTTTGGAGAAAGCAGTTTCTAAATCGCTTTATACTCCCGTTAGGTTATATAAACACTCAACCTCAGATTGCACCTTACCTACCTTTGGTGATAAGGATAACTCTATATGAGGATTAAGAACAAAAACCTAGTTAACCGTCACACACCATGCGCAAAATTAGGGTTTTTAAGCCTCTCATTAACGCTACATAAATAATTGAGGTATTTTCATCCCCAATCCAAGAATGTCTACCCAACTTACAACATATTCACAATCCCCTCCTTTCGGAGTCTGATTAGAAATCATATATTGATAATTAGTTGTCAATTAACTACCAAGCATTCAATTCAAATATTGGATAGATCTCAACAAGAAGAAGAATAACCATAAGCATGCATTAAATCATAACATAAGTTTCTAGAGATTCAACATGGAAAGCCCTATAGAGGAATTAGTTCCTAGTCATTGATATGACAAGAACTAATTCAAAGTTCATCATACAAAACTGAAATAAAGAAAAGAAAAGAAAATACTTAAGAATGAGTCTCGCCAAGCATCGAGGTTGTGTTGTGGAATATTTACAAGATGGATTGGTGGAAGGATGGATGTAGAATGGTGAATGGTGGAATGGAGAATGAATAATTCTTCTAATGATGTAGAGTATTTATAGCCAAAGAATCCTTTAGGTGAAGGGTTAGGGATTTTGTAGGTAGGAAAAGTTATTAGAATCCTTTTAGGTAAGGGTTTTAAGGTAGGAAAAGTTATCCCTTTAGGATTCTGAAAACATGTCACCCGCCCAAGACTTCATAATTCCGCATGGCGCGCGCCTGCACATCTGCGGCTACCAAATTCAGCAACTCGGGACTTTCAAGCACTTTGCGCCATGGCTGCTGCCAGCGCCGCGCTCGGTGACATTTTTAGTGGATTCTTTCGTCGTCATTTTCCGTCCGGACCGTCGGATCTCTCTATAATTCGGAACTTAGACTTCATTTCTTGGCCCTTTTTGTGTGCAATTCCATCTCATTTATGCTCATTTCATCTCCTTTTCGTCATTTCTCCATTTATGACCGCTGTGACACAAAAGAAAGGAAAACGACCCTAATACTATACTAAACATAAACAAAATGAGTAAAATACTAACTAAAAATGACTCAAAAAGTGTATATAAAATACACCGATCAAATACCCCCAAACTTAACATTTGCTCGCCCTCGAGCAAAGATAGAAAGAAAGAAATAAAGGACTCAAGAAAATGGAAAAACAAAAGACTCACTGACATTGATCACTTTAGCTGCATTGATGTTATCTAGAAAAACGTGAAGGTTAGCAGAATAATATGCAGGAACATATAGCATGAAGTTTTAGCACACTAAACACACTAAGCTAGATATTTCGCAAACTCATGTTTATCATGCTTAATGGAAGTCAACATACTGAATCATGCTTGTAAAATTCAAAAATCCTATTGCATGTTTACTTGCTATTCTCCACTAATCCCGGGTATGCATAAAAGAGATCTTCAGGACTTTAAGGGTTGTAATGTAGGCTTAGGTATAGGTAGGTAAAAATAAGCATTTTAGGCTCATTCTGTGTACCATAAGTTCTTTAGTTTTTCCATTTTCCCCTTTTTCTTTTGGTTCTTTTCTTCACTTCAATTCTATCTTTTCCCTCTTTTGTTTTGGGAGAGTGAGAAATATTATAATAACAAGCACCCCCAAACTTAGGCTTTTGCCTATTTCTTATTACTTTTCTTTTTATTGGGGTGCAACAGACTCATTCACTCTTTTTGTCTCTTTTCTAACACAATTTATTCCCCTACTTCACATTTTTACTTATGGCACAATTTGTGGGAATATAGGGTGTAAAAGAAGAAGTTTTAATTTTTTGGCTCAATGGGGCTGACTAGGGATACTTTTAAAGTCCGGGATAGAAAAGAGTGGTAAGAATTGACTATCAAAGAAATGCCTGAGTCATCTCCCTAGCATGCATATCCTAACTATTTCGCCTCAAATAGCAAGCAATCATAACACATAAGTTTTCATTATTTAGCATGCACAATTCAAGTAAGAAACTCCAAATGATGATTTTTGTGAGTTTTTGACATATCTAACCTAGGTGTTTAGATAGTTGCTTCAATTCCATTACATTATTCCACCTTACTTCACTAGGTGTTTCTAGCAACTACAACATACATGATCTGTGACAGGCAATTATGACTCAAAAAGAAAAAAAATTGTCACTCAAAACTACATATAAACAATAAAAAGACTTATAAAACACAAATAAAACACAAATAGAACACCCCCCCAAACTTAAATCACACATTGTCCCCAATGTGTGCAAGACTCAAAGAAAATAAAAGAAAAAGGACAACTTACTAACACAACACAGCGGTCATAACGGAGGTCTAAGAGGATTTTTTTTTTTTTTTTGGAATTTGCACGGAAATATGGCTCTACGAGTTAGCGCGCTCCCGATATTCGCGTCGCGGCTCGCTATCTGGTGGCTCTCTGAGTTTCGCGCCATGCCCGATTCTCAGCCATGGCCGACGATCGCTTCATTTTTTCACGTTTTGCTCCTTTTCCTGTTTTAGCTTTGATCCACTGTCATCCAACAACACAAAATAAGAACCCAAGACCGTGAGACTGTTCAAGATAAAATAAAATAAAATAAAGACAGAAATTAAAATAACATAATTAAAACTTTGGGTTGCCTCCCAACAAGCGCTGTCTTTTACGTCTTTTAGCCGGACGCAATTAACCTTTCCGAGTGCCCATTGGATCCTTCTGCGAACTGCTTGTAATTCGCATAGTTATTGTTGCAGGTCTCACTTCAACTACAACAATTGCTTCAAACAAGGGCCTCAAATATACGATTATCCCCCAAGTACACAAGACATGCTTGTCTTTTAGGCTCTCTCTAATGTAGGGATCAGTGAGATTCCCAACATCTCTCAACTCTAGGGGGTGCCCTTGATGGTATGGACTTTCTGTTTGGGGGTCAACATTGACAGCTGGTGGTGTTTCTTCTGCAATAGGTACGAGAAAAAGATTTTCCAAGGAATCCAAGAAGGTGAATAATTGGATCTCTGCAATCTTTTCCTTCTCTACACAAACTATCTCGCCAGATTCCTCAATAGTTGGGTGTGGTTCAGGCTCCTCAATTTGCTTGCCACCTCCCAAAGGTGCAGATTGTTTTTCTTGCATTTCGCTGTTCAAAATGACTGCGAGTTCTCCTATTTGCAGTTCCAACTTTCTGAGGGACTCTCTTGTCTCAGCCATAAACTGAGCCTGGCACTTGGCGAACATAAGTATGTCTGCAACTCATTTCGATCTTCCTCTGACATCTGTGGGTTAAGCTGCTGTTGATGACTCCACTGTCTCTGATAGTAGTAGTCCATGTGTCCTGATTATATATATTTTATTTTATTTTTTCATTTTTTTTTCCGAATTTAACCTGCAAAATAAGACAAACAAAAAAAAGTGATAAAAAGATGCTCGCAGAACAAGTTAGAAACTTGTTCTTGGAGCAAAAAAACAAATAAAAATAAAAACAGAAATAAAACCAAATTAGAAATTAAAAATAGATAAAATTGATATTGAACTATGCCTAATCCCCGGCAACGGCGCCAAAAACTTGATGGGCGAAAAGATGCACACACTTTAAACGCAAGTGCACGTTATCGTGACAAGTAGTATAGTCTTGATAAGACCGAATATCGTCCACAAGGATTAGGGTTCAATTACCAACTATCTATCTTTTGGCATCTATTTGGTAAATTGATATTTGGATTTGTTGTTTATAACTAAGAATTATAAAAGTTATTTAACTATAAGGGTTTACTTCAGTGGTGATGAGAATAGGGCTTCCACGTCTCCTCACTATCCGCTTATGTTACTTATTAATGCAATAACTTATGGTCTTCTTCTTTTGGAGAAAGCAGGTGTACGAAATCGTTTTATAATCCCGTTAGGGTTATATAAACACTCAACCCCAGTATTGCACCTTACCTACCTTTCGGTGATAAGGATAACTCTATAGGAGGATTAAGAACAAAAACCTAGTTAACCGTCACGCACCATGCGCAAAATTAGGGTTTTTAAGCCTCTCATTAACGCTACATAAATAATTGAGGTATTTTCATCCCCAATCCAAGAATGTCTACCCAACTTACAACATATTCACAATCCCCTCCTTTCGGAGTCTGATTAGAAATCATATAGTGATAATTAGTTATCAATTAACTACCAAGCATTCAATTCAAATATTGGATAGATCTCAACAAGAAGAAGAATAACCATAAGCATGCATTAAATCATAACATAAGTTTCTAGAAATTCAACATGGAAAGCCCTATAGAGGAATTAGTTCCTAGTCATTGATATGACAAGAACTAATTCAAAGTTCATCATACAAAACTGAAATAAAGAAAAGAAAAGAAAATACTTAAGAATGAGTCTCCAAGCCAAGCATCCAAGGGTTGTGTTGTGGAATATTTACAAGATGGATTGGTGGAAGGATGGATGCAGAATGGTGAATGGTGGAATGGAGAATGAATAATTCTTCTAATGATGTAGAGTATTTATAGCCAAAGAATCCTTTAGGTGAAGGGTTAGGGATTTTGTAGGTAGGAAAAGTTATTAGAATCCTTTTAGGTAAGGGTTTTAAGCTAGGAAAAGTTATCCCTTTAGGTAGGAAAAGTTATCCCTTTAGGATTCTGAAAACATGTCAAATCGGCCAAGATTCATAATTCCAGCGTCGCGCCGCATATATCAGCGTGGCGCTCAAATTCAGCAACTCTGGGACTTTCAGACTTTAGCGCGGCTGCTGCCAGCGCGCTGCTGCCAGCGCCATTGCTCGTGACGTTTTGCGGATTCTGTTTAGTCGTCATTTTTCCGTCCGACTTCGGATCTCTCTATAATTCGAACTTAGACTTCATTTCTTGGCCGTTTTAGTGTGCAATTCCATCTCATTTATGCTCATTTCATCTCCTTTTCGTCATTTCTCCATTTATGACCGCTGTGACACAAAAGAAAGGAAAACGACCCTAATACTATACTAAACATAAACAAAATGAGTAAAATACTAACTAAAAATGACTCAAAAAGTGTATATAAAATACACCGATCAGATCTATCAATGCATATACGTCTCGGAAAAGGATCGATAATATACATGTAACCACATTTGGTGACGCCTCCTGATCCTGCCTACTAGCCAAAGCATATGTGCGGTTCGAGGGACCGCTAGAACTGGAAACTCTGCCATGACCCCTACCACGGTCTGCTAGTATATGAACATCCTGCCCTGCGGGGTGCATAGCTATAGAAGAAGACGAACCAGCAACCGATCCAGTAGGTTGAGCCATACCACATGTACCCCTTCTATAAGGACATTCTCTCATTATATGGCCTTGACGGCCGCAATAGAAACAAGCACCTGTAGTAAGACGACATTCCGCAAAATGGGACCTACCACACTGAGAACACTGAGGCAAAGGTAGCCTCGACTGACTAGAACCCATATTCATCCGTGAACCTGAAGCCCTGGAGCTCTGACCAGCTCCTGAATACCCTGTGCGGTCAAATCTCCTACCTGGGAATTGTGCTGGCTGGGAAGAATATCTAATATACTGCTGAGGCTGCCCGCCTCGACACTTACCAGAGTATCCAGCCGACCTAGCCCTCTTATGCTGGCCTCTATCGTGATCCCTATCTGACTGACGTCTTCTGTGTCGGTCCTCTACTCCTAGTCCATGCCTGCGAGTCTGCCCTGCCACTAATCTGGTCAGCAGTTGAACTGCATCTCTCATGGCCCTATCCTTCGCCCCTGGCTGAGGAGCTGGAGGCTCAGGTGCTGGGGCCTCGAAAAATGGTGACGCTGCCCCCTAAACTGGATCATCTGGAGGTGGCGGCATAGCAGAACTCACCGATTGGAGTACAATCTCAGGCGTAGACTGGGCACGAGCCCTAGTAACTCTCCGGATATGACTAGTATCTCTTGATACTGATTTGACCTTCTGGGCAGCTGTCGCTTCCTTTGGAGGCATAGCTAAACAATAATTCGTCAGAGAGGGATTAACCTAATAACCTAGCTCTATTGCACGATCTAGAATGAGAAAACAAAACGACATCCTAAATGTCAGGCAGCCTCCTGCGTATAGGTATGGTGCACGACATAACCATACACAAGACTCTACTAGACACAGTCTGTAGAAATTCCGAGGACGAACTGCTCTGATACCACTCTTGTCACGACCCGAACCCACGGGCCGCGACTGGTGCCCTAATTAGACACCCCTATACGAACCTGTTACATATAATCACATTGATACTAATGACAATGTAGAAATCTGTAAACCATATCAAAATAGGCAAGCCGATGAGGCTGCCACTATACACAGGAGTATCCAAAACAAATTACAGCAGTAAGGCTGATCCAAAACACGTCTATAATCCACACACGACCAACCCACATATGACTAAAGACCTCTAAGAGTATAACAGTGAATTATGACGGGACAGGGCCCCGCCGTACCCCTGACTAGCACGAATATGCATAAGTCTATATCAAAAGATCTGTACCAAAATGACTAGGCTCCGGAACAATGGAGCTCTCCAAATAGCTGAGCAGGAATCCTAGACTAGAGGATCACCAAACTGAGTATCTGTACCTGCGAGCATGAAACGCAGCCCCCCGAAGAAAGGGGGTCAGTACGAAATAATGTACTGAGTATATAAAACATGAAGTACTGTAAAGAACATCATAACTGGCCAAAAGATAACATGAGACAAGTATAATAATCAAGATATCAATGCACCTGTGCATTATGAAATGAGAGTCAAACATGTCCATATAAAGTAAGTCATATCCGTGGATTCCTATCCACATAAATTATATTCGGCCCTCTAGTGAGGGTATCGGTGAACATATAATATGTACACATAGTCATGTCCATGGATGCCTGTCCACATATATCATATCCGTGGATGCCTGTCCGCATATCTCATATCCGTGGATGCCTGTCCACATATATAATCATATATATATTGCCCGGTCCTCTAGTGAGGGATGCGGTGAACAATGCAAGGAACTGCGCACGAACATTTCCGGCCCGAGACTCGGTGAAATGATATAAACACATTAGCACGAGTAGATTATCAAGAGCAATCATATGCAATTTAAATCATCATCTGACCCTCAATAAAATAAATAAAAATGAACTATCACTTGTAAAATCAAAGGCGACTATCATATCAAGTATCACTAGGAATTAGGATTAAATGGAATTACATATATCCGCCGTACGCTCTTTTTATGTAAATCATGCCAAAAAGAAAGAAGAGATATTTTCACATACCTTATCGTCTATACCAACTCGATAATTAAGATTCGTATCAATTAGTACTTCAACTTATAACAATAACAACATATCCATCAACTCTATGATTACGAGCATACGTTATATAACGAATGATGACTCTCTTTTTATGTAGAAATTTGGGCAGCACTTTCCCTGTTTATACTTACATCCGCAATTCACACACAAGGTCAACAACAACGATAACAAGTCACAACTTAAGGATATAACTAAAACAGTCCCGTATACTCCATATACGTCATCGTTATACAATTTCTCTTTACATTCATGTAATACAACAACCACAACAACCAAGGTGATTAATACACCTATTTCTCATATTAATTCAGCCCCTTAATCCATATTAAAACAGTCACTAAAAACAGTCCATACTTCTAGCAACAACAACAAGAGTGCAAGTCTTATAGTTTGTAACATAACACATTTCTACACTTCAATTCCTTTAAGACATATATCCATAATTACAACAATATATATGCATGTTTATAACTAAATTTCCAGCATTCTAACTTCAACAAAACAACCCCTAAATTCGACACAACATATCCAACGATTTCAGGGGTGTCTCGGCACACCCAACATAATACCACAACTCTTCTTATAATTCCTTAATCCAATTTCATATTTCAACACTTTTATGTAACCAATTACAACTTTAAATATCAACATTTCCTTCAATTTCAACATGCAATTAGTGACAATGATAACAACAACAATAAACCCAATGTACTTAAAAACAGTCCCAATTGGTAACAACAATTCCATTCGGCTCAACAACATCTATAACAACCACATGCATTTTCTTACTTCCATTCTTTCTTAACACAAGTTCATTTCTTAACTACAACATCAATTAACTTTCAATTACTCTATAGGAAGAAGAATTATTACCTTAACTTAAGCCAAAAACAATCCCTATATCACTCGGCACCACTGCTCCAATTGCAACATTTTCACCATTACTTCAACTCAAAATGACATGCATGCATCCTTTACAAGTTTAACCATCTTACTAACATATTTTTCTTCCAAATAGCTCAACTTCAACACTAAAGCTTTCTGGACAGTTCTCTCGGCCAACACTGTACCGTGACTCACTGTTTTAGGAGTTCACCATGGCTAGAACTTAGTAGAACAACTTAATCTTGGAATGAGAGTTGGTTTGGTCTTTAACTTAGTTATAGAGTTGGAGAAAAATCTGTTTTTTGGAAAAGGAGAGAATGGAGGATGAGAGAGGAGTGGTTTTTGACCAAAGGGAAGGGAAATGAGGGGAACAAGGTTTTAAGGGCTGAAAAAGTCTTGCATGTGGTGTGCTTTTGCCACTTGGAGGGCACAAGGTGCCACTTGTCTTGCCCACTAGTTTCCCCACTTATCATCCTTTCTACTAAAATTAATTCCACACTTAGTTAAAAATCTGAAAATTTCAAATGGCCTCATATTCTCAATGTCAAGATTTTATTTTATACGACATAGTCCTTGACCCCATTGGGAAAATTCAACCAATAGTATTAATTCCCCTCGTCGCATTTGTTGTATCCAAAATTATTTCGTATTAGCATATGTAAATATACTTTTCTTCCAACACTCGAATCTTATTTTCTTAATTACGTTCTCAATTTATTGTCCTAAAATTATGGGGTGTAACATAAATTCAGTGAGTCCCCCACATGATGCTCCAGAGAATGAAACAACCATCCCAACGACTTATTCTTCCGAATATAGATCGATTCCCACCTTCCGTACTGAGGTTGGGACATATGTTTCTTCTCCACGGAAGTGCCTGATGCCACTTTGGAGACTTCTCTTTCACATCTTGCAGATTTATTTCTGTTGGTAGAATATCTCATTCTTTTAGCTATATTTGCAACCTTGTTTTCTTTCCTTTTCTTGACACATCTTCTTTTATTCAGAGGCATGCCACTACTATTTTCACAATGGACTTATCTAGAGTGATAGCTCCCTCTCGTGAAGAAAAGAAGTTGTTAGAGTAAATTCAACACCTCAGAGCGAAGGTTGAAAACCTTAGGGTCGATATTAGAGTTTCTGACTCTCTTAAAGCTTCCCTCAGATTACAGTTGTAAGACACCATCGATTTATTGAGGGACCGGGAGAGTTTCCTCCAAGTTTTGACCTCTTCATATTTAACCCTTCAACGGAAAATGGCTAGGTTTGAAGTAGATTTGGCCACAGCCCAAGAGCAATTCATCGCTTCCGAGAATTTCATCACTGACCTTGAGGTCAAATTCCAAAAGTGGAACCTTTGAAGAGATATGGACATTTTAAAGACTGGCATGGACACTCTTGAAGAAGTCAGCAAGCAAATGATTGATATCCCTTCTAAAATCTTGGACGCGGAGATGGATCTTCATGACGCGGAATTGTCCGTAGAACAACTACGTGGAGATAAGATGATTCTGATGTGGAAGATAATCATGCCCCTACATGATCTATCAACCTTTTTATGATATCACTTGAAACACCCTCAATGGACCATGGAGTGAGCGTATCGTAATCTTTTGTTTGGGGTTTTTTGCTTTCCAATTGCTACTAGGTAACTTTTGGGCCAGTTGTTTTATTTTGTAACCGGATGGTTTTATCCTGGTAGAATATGAATGAATTTCCATTTTTCTGCAATTATCTTTAAGGTTCTCATTTCATACTTTTATTTATAGGTGCAAATTTCTATTTACATCCATAAATCTATATGAACATTTCATCATTACTTAATAATTCAAGCAATAGTTTGAAGTTCATTTTATAATACATTCTAACCCTCAAAGTTTTAAACAATTTTCTATCAAACTTGAATTTATTCTAAAAGTTGTATTTTTTATATTTTATCGGGGCTTCACATGGCCTTTGTAGTTGATCCCAGACTTGTCTTGGTTTCGGTGGTCCCGGACATGCCTTGGTCCCGGTCAACTTAGAACTCTGATACTTTTAGTAATCAGAGCCTTAACTTTTTATTTTATGTTAAGGTTTAATAAGAGAGGGCCCTTATTTTTAATAGTGTTGTAGAAAAAGACGTCTCTTATTTATTGTTGCATGAAATTTTTGATATGTTTATAACAATTCATGATTGTATGCTCTTGATGGCAATGATTTACTAATCATAAAAGGAAAACTTTATTGATTCTTTTAACTTACAATTGTGAAGACAAGTGCAAGAATAATCCGACTGTCGTCTAGTGTGATCAATTCAGTTATATTTATGTAATTGGTTGATGTTCTGGGATGTCCCTAGCAATACATGATTTTCCTTGAAGCTTCAAATTTACCCTCTTATACGGGTGTATATGGCCCCCAATGTCTGGCTGTTCATACTATGAGGACCCGGACACTGGATAACTTTCTGTGGTAGCAAGACTCATAACATGCTTTTTATCAGTGCTACCTCATTAAAAACTTTGCCAGAAAAATTCAATTGGGACAAAAACCGGATGAAGGAAAAAGAGTGCAACACATGTTTGGTTTTACTAAACTTAATACTTCTTTAAATGAGTTACATTCCAATTACTAGGAAGTTTGTTCCATTGTTAGTCTGCCAATTGATAAGCTCTTTTACCAGTGATCCCAGTAACGGTATATGGACCTTCCCGGTTTTCATTTAATTTCCATGTATTATGCTCTCGTGTACTCTGAGTTACCCTCCGGAGCACCAAGTCCCAGAGTTTAAAATGTCGGAGATTCATTCGCCGGTTATAGTATCGTTCCATTCTTTATTTTTGGGCTACCATCTGGACGTACGAAAAATCCCGACATTCTTAGAGCAAATCTAGATGTACGGACATTGATTCTCCATTCAACTTTCCCTTTGCCCGGAGATACCTCAAGCTTGGAGTTCCAACTTCTATCGGAACTAAAGCTTTTGCACTATAGTCCAAGTAAAAAAGGAGTTTCTCCAGTACTCGTTTTTGTGCGCATAATATTTTTGGTAATATGGAAGGTCGATTTCCTTTTGCCGCTTCCAACTTCTTCTTCATGTTTTGGATTCAAGTAAGTGGAGGTGATACGTTTGATGTTCAGGCCATCCAGGAACTTAGTAACTTTGGCTCCATTAAAATTCTGGCAATTGTCACAAGTTATATCCTTTAGGATGCCAAAATGATAAATGATGTGTTGCCAAATGAAGTCAATCACCTCATTCTCCCAGATCTTTTTATAAGTTGTAGCTTCAACCCATTTAGGAAAATAGTTAATCATAAATATAATTTGAGATACTTGTCCCAGTGTCGAAGGCAAGAGTTCGACTATATCCATTCTCATTTCATGAATGGCCATGGGGATACAATCGGATGCAATTCTTATCCCGGTTGATGTAACATCTGTGCATGATGTTGACATTTTTTGCTTTTTTTCATGAATATTTTTGTGTCTTCATAATAACCGGCCCTCGTGAGTTTTCTCATCAAGTGTTTCGCTCCCGAATGATTTCCGTATATGCTTTCATTTACTTTTCTCATCACGTAATCAGCTTTCTCATGGCCTACACACACTTGGCTAAGGGACCATAATAACAATGTCTATAAAGGTTTCCATGTACAACATAGTACTGGGTAACTTTGGTCCTCCGGGAGCATTCCGTTTACGAGGTAGTCTAAGAATTCATTACTCATATCCTAAGTTAAGCTGGTCGAGTTCACCTCATCATACCCTTTTGAATCCCGTGCCGAATGTAGTAGAACAACTGACTCAGCTTTAGGATCTTATACTTCCATCCTAGAGCCCAAGTTTGTGAGTGCATCTGCCTCTATATTTTCTTCCCGGGATATATGCACCACCGTCCATTCTTGGAATTGGGAAAGCAGCTTCAAAACCTTCTCGAGGTACCTTAACATACTTTCCTCTTTGGCCTGGAATACTCCATGAACTTGGTTCACCACCACCAGTGAATCATATTTTACTTCAATTATTTGAGATCCTAAACCTCGGGATAATTCCATACCTGCAATAAAAACCTCATACTTGACTTCATTATTAGTCAAAGAAGAAATATGAATTGTGTGTCTTAAAACTTCCCCGGTATGAGTATCCAGCACTACCCCCAAACTGGTCCCCTTTACATTGGAGGCTCCATCCGTGTGAAGCATCCAGACCCCGGGGGCAGTCCCCAAGACCAAATAATTTTTTTTTTCTGCCTGAGGGGTTACTCCTGAACTGAAATCAACCACAAAATCTATGAGGAACTTGTCTTTATCACATTCTGGGGTCTACATTCAATATCAAATTTACTTAACTCTACTGCTCATTTAGCCAAACGCCCTAAATGTTTGGGTTTATGTAACACATTCTTAAGGGAAACGTAGTTACTACAACAATTGAGTGGCACTAAAAATATGGTCGAAGCTTTCGTGACAACATTACTAAGGCAAAATCCAACTTTCACGTAATGGGTATCGGGTTTCGTCCCCTGACATTACTCTACTTACATAGTAAATAAGAAATTATGTATCTACTTCTTCCTATACCAGAACTGTACTTACCACTACTTTCGAGACCGCAAGATATATGAGCAGTTGTTCTCCATCCTTTGGCTTTGACATGAGCAGAGTACTATACAAGTAAACATTCAAGTACTGTAAGGCCTGTTGAGATTCAGGTGTCTATACAAGGTTGTTCTTATTTTTTAGAAGCGAGAATAATTTGTGACACTTTTTTGATGACCGGGAGATAAACATGGTCAAAGCTGTCACTCGCCCGGTCAACCGTTGTACCACTTTTACGTCTTTAATCGTGTCTGGTATGTCTTCACTGGCTTTTATTTTGTAGGGGTTTATCTCAATTCCTCTTTTAGAAATGATAAACCTAAGAATTTCCCGGATTCCACCCCGAAAGCATATTTCTCGAGGTTGAGTTTCATATTAAATTTTATCAGCACCTCAAAAGTTTCCTATAAATGACTTAAATGGTCCTGCACGAAGACTCTTAACAAACATATCATCTACATACACTTCCATAGTCTTTCCTATTTTTTTTTCAAACATTTTGTTTACCAACGTTTTATAAGTAGCTCCAACATATATTAATCTGAAAGGCTAACATTATAACAATAAATGTCAAAATTAGTTAAAAATATATTTTCTCTTGGTGTTGTGGTAGCATCCTTATTTGATTATACCCAAAATACGCATCGAGAAAACTCATTATCTCATGTCCGACCATGTCATCGATCATTCGATATATGTTTGGCAATGGAAACAAGTCTTTTGGGTATGCTTTAGTTCAGTCCTTATAGTCAATGCACATCCTAAATTTTCCCCTTTTAGGTACTATGACTACATTTGCTAACCAATTCAGATATTTTACCTCCTAGATCGATCCTATATTAAGTAATCTAGCTACCTTTCTTTTACAAACCTATTGCGGAGTTTCAGCAATGGGCCGCTTCTTCTACCGCATGGGAGGAAAACTGAGATCTAGGCCCAATATATGAGTTGCGACTTCTAGAGAAATGTCTGTCATATCCTTATGTGACCAAACAAAACATTTATTGTTAGTTTCAAGATAATTAAATCCTTGTGCTCCGGGGTTAATTTTGTGCCCAGGTATACCTTCATGTCGGGAGTTTCCTTGTGCAGAGCTATCTGTTCAAGATCTTATATTGTGAATTTGGTGGCGTTCGACTCATTCTCTACCTAAAAATATCTAGGCACCTGGTACTGATCTGAAAACTCATCTATCAAATAAGTTGACTTCATTTCTGCTGGCAAAACATGTTGAACATTTTTTGATGTGGGTCTCACTTTCTTTAATTGTTATTTAGGATCTGTCGTTGCCTCAGGTTCCTCTATGGCATGCATATCCCTGGAAGTTAGTTGTTCTCTCTTAATTTGTTAGGTCCCATCTAGTGTCGGGAATTTTACTAGTAGATGCAATATTGACGGGATCACCTGCATATTGTGTATCCATGGCCTCCCGAATATAGCATTATAACATAAAACTTAGTCATCTTTATGACTCTTGTAGCATCCACCGGTAGGTTAAATTCTCTCTTAGTGGTTTCACTAGACTTGTTGAAACCTGAGAGGGTTCTTGCAGCCAGAACAGTTTTGTTTGCCATGTTCATTTCTTTCACAACTTTTAGTCCGATTATGTTAGCAGAGCTTATGGGATCGATTAAAACTCTCTTCATCTAGAAGCAATCAATAGGTACCGAAAATACCAAAGTGTCATTATAGGGGAAGATCACACCGATAATGTCTTCCTTAGTAAAAGTAATAGTGTGCTTATCTGGGATTTCCCAGAATCTCTTTCATAAGTTATTGAAGTTTTTGTTTTCTTAGCCGCAGTGAAGGATGTAACAGAAATAATAGACCCGCCAAAGATCATGTTTATCACATGAGGTAGTGCGGCTGGATTTGATTTGTCTTCGATGGGTGGTCCCTACTCGTAGTTGTTATGAGCTCTTTCACTTAAATATTCTCGAAGGTGGCTCCTGCTCAACATTCTTGCCACCTCTTCTCATAAATGTCTGCAATACATGATTTTGTGTCCGTGCGTACCATGAAAGTCACACCAAACAGACTAATCTCTTTTGTATGTATCAGACTATAATTGTTTTGGAGGTCGGATGCTCGATGAGTTCTCAATACCTTAACCATTAGTCTTCATTGATGCTGAAGTTGTATTCGGATAACTTTGGGTATCCGAGGCCCTTTGCAGAGGAGTTAGATGAATTTCCTTTGTCGAAATTCACCAATCCCTTATTGTTTCTCCCATGGCCTCCTTTGTTACTTGTTTTCTTAAGGGATCAAAAACCCTATCCTCCTCTTTTCTTTTCGAGAGCGGGATAAAGTTGGAAGTAGTTCTTCGAGGAGTTCTGGACTGCTATGACTCCTTTTTTTAATTTTGGATAAATGCTCCCAGCCTGATTCCCCAGTAAATCATCATCTATCCGGATCTTGGACTCATACCGGTTGTGTACATCTTCCCATGTTATAGCTTTGAATTTGAAAAGATTTTTTTTTAGCTTTCTTGAGGCGTCCGAACTTAAAGGATTCAAACCCTTTTTTTGAGATTTTTTGAGCTTTCTTGAGGCATCCGAACTCTGATTCAACTATAAGTTCATCAGTCTTAGAAATATGGCGGATTTGATGGACC
The DNA here is from genome assembly GCA_029844215.1 of Przewalskia tangutica. Classification (NCBI taxonomy): domain Eukaryota; kingdom Viridiplantae; phylum Streptophyta; class Magnoliopsida; order Solanales; family Solanaceae; genus Przewalskia; species Przewalskia tangutica. The sequence goes on from CM056738.1 coordinate 15,395,154, forward strand.
GTAAGAAATTGTACGGCGAATTTGATGGACCGTCCAATGGAACCATAAAATGGGGCTGTAGAGATTGTGTTTCAGGTATAAATTGTTCCCTTCGACTTTCAAATCTCATATCCACCCAAATCCATACTAAATCATTTACCAAATTCTGTCTAATATATTAGAACATCCTAAGACCAAATCCAAGACATAATACGCAAGATTAACGTGATGATCCCCGTGATAATCATATAAATCGTCTTCTCCGTATTGGGTCGATTTTGGAAACCATTGATATTTGAGTAACTTACTGTTATAAGGGGATTTTGTAGTTTAAAGATAAGATTTTATCCTCCTCTACTTGTTGTTGTGATTTATTGATGAATTAGAGTAAGTTGTGAAAGGATTTTCATAATCAAAACCTATAAACTTATGAAATCAGTTATGGGTTGTTTTTCTTGAATTATGAATTGATATTGATTAATTGTTGGTATTGTAAAACTTAGAGAGAATGTTTCAGAGGATCGTGGGATCAAATTATACAAGTATCATTTGTTAAGAAGTCTACTAACCCTTTGTGTTAAGATCGTCGATAAGCTGCCTAAATGAAGTTTTTTTATTTAATATGGATTCAATATTAATATCGACACTTTGTTTCTATAGATATTCACGTGTAAGGAGTACGAGGATTCATAGAGCGACTTGTAGCACAAGGACAAGTTATGTAAGTCTATCCCTGTCTTTCAATAGCATGAATTCAAAGAGTTGTCATTTTCGAAAAGAAACATCAAAAGCTTCATTATATTGTATATTGAAATCCATTGTTGAGAAGTATTCATTTATTAATCTTATTCGCATAACCATTGTTGTTAGTTCCTGGTTTATCTTATCATAAGTCTTCATAAAGAAGCATTCTAAAGATTCAATTGCCGAGTCGACCATGAGTCGTGTCAAAGCAAATTCAAAGAGTTTATGAGTTTCAAAAGAGACCAAAGAGCTAGTGTCATCATAGTTTGTTGTCCACACCCCCTACTCCCATTGGTATTGATATATTTTTCATTGGACTTTGATATAATGCATATACTCATGATCATATATTGGAGCGGATTGCACGTTCTGTAACACATACATATATTGGATCGGGTTGCAAGTTCCGCAATATATACATATATCGAATAGGGTTGCACGTTTCGTAATATATACATATAATAGATCAGTTTGAGTGTTGCGCAACACATGCATAAATCGGTGTGCACATTACATTGCATATCCATACATACACCTTAAGAGTATATCTAAGAGTAACGACATGTTATATACCTCGCGCTATAAGATGGGTATAGTTTATATGGTAAATGCCTTTCCAGGCCGATTGTACTTTAGTTTCAGAGTTTCATTATTCGCCTCATATGGCATCCAGGTTGCCTCTGCTTTAATTTACAGCTTATCGCTTCATATGGCATTTATGCATTTCTTTACAGATTACATATTCATATTGTTATTTATGCTTTATATACTCGGTATATTATTTTATATTGACATCTCTTTTGTCGGAGGCACTGTGTGTTCATGTCGCAGGTTCTAATAGAGACTCTACTAGGCCACCACAGTAGGACTTGTCGAGTTTAGCCATCAGTAATTAAGTTTCGTCTTTCCCAAAGCTTACTAGTCAGTTATGGAGTATGCTTTGCAGGTTATGTACAATACAAGTAGGTCGGGGCCCTGCCTCGGCCATATATCAGTTTAGTTACTAATAGAGACTCATAGACTTATTTTGGTATGTATAGTGATGATGCATAACCTTGTCAGCTAAGTTGTCTTTTATTTAACTATGTTATGACCTTGTCAATCCTGATTGTGTGTATATGTTGGGTTAATCCCTCCTGTTTAATGTTGTTGTTATTATATATTCTAGTACGGCCTTGTCAGTCAGAAGTTCTACTCATACAAAAGATTGGTCATCCGAATGGTATGCTCAGACCAGTAGGGCATCGGGTGCCAGCCACCCCCTAGTTTAGGATGTGACATTTGAGTAGCATCTCCTCTTCTTTTGGGTTAGAAGATCTAGCATAGTCCCTCCAAAGTGTATGCTCATTTTCTTTCATGTCACTCCCCTTCTTTAAAGAGCAATTTTCACTTATGGAAGCCTTTTTCAAATGTGACGTAGGTCCATCAAGTGGGCCATAAACCCTCAAGAAATACTTTTCGTCATCAGGAAGGGTGTCAACAACCTCACCCATTCCATGCTTCTTCTCAAGATTAAGCATCAACTCACAATCCCTTATTGGAAAGGGAATTATCCCCCATAGTGGGTCTCTAAACACTTTATAGCCTCCAATGGTGGATATATTTTTAACATTACAACACATACCACCATACACTTCACTTTCTATAGTCATTCATTATCAATTAAGACATTATCCTTAATGAGAGAACAATCAATAAATGATGAGGGTTCTAAATATGTAAGTTCACTATCATAAATACAAATGTCATTTTTCAAAGCAATTTCCATTTCATGACTATCCACATGAACAACTATATTAGCATCATCACTAACTTGATATTCATTAAGCACATCACAAGAATCCTCAATTAGTGGGTTATCATAACAATCAAGTTGATCAATATAAGTATCCACGCTAGTTAGACACAAATTGATCTTGATAGAAGGAATAATTCGGTCATCAATAGGATCAACTAGTGGGTGAGCAATCTCAACACATGACAATGCACAAACACTCTTATAACACGTGTCAACACTAGGTAGAGACAAATTGATCTCATAAGAGAAATCAATTCGGTCATCAAAAGGATTAACTAGTGTTGTAACACCAATGTCAACAACATTGTCAATAATCATTAAGGAATTATGATCAACACATGGAAACGACTCACTAAGGTCACATAAGGATAAGCTACCACTCATACTCGAGTCAACAAGATGATCATTCACATGATTTGGAGAGTCAAGATTAGCTATTTTATCTTGAAGCTCACACACAACACTCTTCTTTACCTTGAGTTTCATCTTTGGAACATATTTGTTCCTTCGGCAAGCCTAAGGTTTCTCATTCAGTTTGCTCCCATGAATACATGTACTATTATCAACACAACTAGAAAACAAAGAAAAGATACATGAGTTAGAATGGGTTTGTGAAAATCCTCTCACTTCACTCCACACAACCTCTCTTTTTTCCTCTCTAGAGTTGTCACTTTTCTTTCCCTTACTCATCTTAATCTTTTCTCTCTCAATTTTATTGGATTTGGGACAAGTGCTAAGAATCTCTTGTAAGGGATTTGGAGAACCCTTTACTTCCTATTTCCATTTGGTTTCACTTGGGGTATGTATTGCCTCCATCTCTTGTTTCTCAATTTTCTCCCTTTGGGCTATCTTCTAGAGCTCCCTCATGATTCTATAATCTTTAATTACTTGAAAAGGTGTCAACGGGGTGAGGATATGCTTTCGATCCTCAAATATATGATATGCTTGCATTAGCACCACATCACTGCTACTTATCTTGGTATTTTCCAATGCTAAATTGGACACTCACTTGCTTGGAAACCTTCACTTCACCACATTCATTGGACAATTGGAGTTTGTATGGATTAGGATGTTTTGTTATGGGGAATCTCATGTGTTCTACCAAAGTAGTGATCACCACATTTGTGCAACTCCTACCCTATATGATCAAGGAGCACACCTTCTCCATTATCTTGCACCTACCATGAAATATCCTCCCATTGGTCAAACACCTCCCTAGTAATAACATCCATATTCCATTGCAATATACAAGACAAGTTTGTCCTCTCCTCCAATCGCTATTCATCACCATTCAAAGGTTCTTCTTTATGTTCATCCCTCGATTTTTCATCCTTACTTACAACACCACACTCTTCATCTTCATTGATGCGATAACCATTAGGTATAGTCATAATGTATCTCCGATTTTCCACTAATTTTTTGCAATGTGCCCATTACTCTGAAATTCATAACATTGGATAATAGAAGGGTGATGGAAGTTATAATTTGAATTGTTACATCCCGTTGTTTTGTCACCTCCATTTTCTTGGTAATAAACCATGGTTAGGAAGTGTGAGTAATGGTTTTGGGTTCCTCCCAAGTTAATGAGGGTCTCCCTTTGTATGCATAATCTTGCAACCTATTCTGATATTCATGCTCATATAATATTTCAATACCACTTTGCCTTCCGACATATTGATTAACAAAACCTCCATGTCTCTCTTCATGTCGTGGTCCATTCCACTATTCTTCTTGAGTAACTTCCTCAACTATGTCATCATAAAATGGCTTTTGTAAATGGATTTGGTATGGTTCAGATGGAAATTATTGTTGTGGTACATATGGAGGATCTTATGGAATATGTTGTGGAACTATATGTATAGCCATTTATGGTGGCAACTTATCTTGGAATGGTTGATATAAGTGGGGGTTGGGATGAGGGTTGGTTCGCCTCACCTTTGTTTGAACATTGGTGTGTTGGAAAGTAGGTTGGGATGGTGTGGAGTTAGGTTGAGGAAAGTATATTGTAGATACTCATTTCGGCATAATAGTCGATGACGTAGTTGGTTCTTATCTCAAATCTCCTCCCACATTAAATTGTGAGGTCTCCCTTCGACTTGTATGTTCAAAATTTCCTCAATTAGATGCAATATTATCCATTCTACCCTCCATCTCACCCACATGCTCTATCATTCCACTAATCACCATTTTCATCCTTATCAACTCCCTATGTATGAGGGACATCGGGTCCTCTCCATCGTGAGATTGACCTCTGGAGATAGTCATAGTACCCGCAAAAACTCAACAAACATGTTAGAAGTAACTTTCCTCACGTCGCTCATATTTCCACTCCACTCGCCACTTTCTAGTATTTTAACTCAATTTTTCACACTCTAGTGTTTTCCAAGGTTGGTAAAGAACTTTGTGCAATCAATTCACAAGGTCACATAGCCTATGTGGAAGAATAGACTCTTGTCAAATAGAAAGACAGACAACTCAATAAAGCTAATGGACGGAGCCAAATAAATTCAACAAAATAAAATAGAAAAACTTAAGAAGAACTAACACGAAATTAAAATGAGACTCAAGAACTAATTTAACAATCAAATAGGTCAATTACTTGATGTTAAATATTTTAGAGAATTAAAGAAGTGAAAATTAATGAATTCGGAACAAAACAGAATAACAAACCTGAAAATATACGATCCGCTAGACCAAGACACGGTCTGTGAACCGCATATGCTATCTGTGACTCGACCTGTGGCCGAAGAAATTGTCTTGGAGTTCAGAAAATACTCTATGTCGGTCTGTGTCTCATCTACGGACCGTAGGTGGTGTCTGCGGCGTCTTCTACGGTTTACAAATGGTGCTCCGCATCTAAAATGTTGATGACGTAATTTTCTTCTTGGATCCGTTTGGATAACAACTTTTTAATTATTCCTTATACTTGGATTGCCTTGGACTATCTTTTTCAGATATTTTGCTAATTTTGGCCCAACAAGTATTTTTCAAAATTTTGGATGAAACACCACTTTTTGATCTTCTTCTTCACAAGAACTTGATGAACAATTCAAAATTTCACTAGTACCAAATCAACTCCAAATTGGTTCAAATTTTAGATATAGCTTCCTCTCAATAAGGAGAACAAAGCCCACTAGTTTTTGGAATCAACTGAACACCAATTTACTAAATCTACTTGCTTGTTCTTCAAAAACCTTCAAGTTCAACAATGGTGATTTCTTCAAACACCTCCAATTTGCTTCAAACTTTAGATCTGGATAAATTTGACCTGTAGGAATACAAATCTACACTCGATTTCACTCATATCAATTAACAACACCAATTTTTTTTGTGAATTTTTAGATTTTTGTGATTTTCTAAATAAGAAGAACCTAGGATTGAGAATTGAAGAATCAAATCTCTAGCCTATGTTCTGATACCAAATGATGTGATCCGGATTATGAAAGATACAGATTCAAATAAAATAATACAGAAACTGAAATAACAAGAAATTGGGGATAAGAATTGAAGAAATTGGGATGAGAAATAGAGGGATAGAAGCAAGACATAAGTATAGGAATCGATAGGCAACCAAAGATATATTAAACCAAAGACCTCCTAAAGATTAATTTATAAAATCACCTATACTATGAAGATGAACTCACAAGTGAGTGATCGCATGTGAAGATCATGAAATAGTTCAATAGACAACCAAGAAATCCACCCTAATTGATCTATCACTCTAATCTAAGACTAATTACTAGCTAACACTACAAAGTAGCTAATTAGAGATGTCCTCTCAATTCATCAATCATCAAAAGATTTTTTTTAAGTCTTGAAAACTATTATTTATAGTATTAGACTTTATTACAAACTAGGCCCAAAAGTGATCATAGTCTCAAATTGTAAAAGTAGCCATAAGTGGACAACTTCCAGCTCGTAGTCATCATTTGTGAATCGCACAGAGTGTCGCAGACATGACATGTGAAACGCAGGTTGTGTCGCACAATGTGATAACTTCAATTCTGATCTTTTCTTCACTCCAAGCGATCATCCAAGTATTGTATGATCCCGTATGTGGGCCCTCAAGGGCCTCCAAATCATCTTATGCACCAACATTCTTGTAAAGCTTGGAGTTCCTTGACTCGTTCTCGGATGAATGCTTTTGAGGGATTTGTGTGTCCCGATGTCGTATCAGATAATTATAACAAGTGAAGTGAAAAAAAATTGCACATGAAATTTAATTTATATTCTCTCTATATATACTTTTATCACTATCTTTAACTGATTTTAGTCTAAACTCTCCACTAAACCAATACAACAATTTTTAATAACTCAAAATCCTACCGAACAAATACAAAAAAGTAGTTAACAAAGAAAAACTTCAAGTGCTTTTGTTTTACAGTAAATGCACATTCAAAAGATTTGAAATTAAATTACTCCAACCTAATTTGACAATTCCCGTCTAATCCTAAAATACGAAAAACCACATCCTGAACTTTAAAGAAAATAATTGGTATATTGATCAATTAAGAAACTCATGAGTTATGAGAACAAAGTGAGGAAAAAACACAAACTGACAACAAAATCATGTACAAAGCAAAGTTCAAGGAGAAAAACAAATAAAAATATGAGGTATTTGATGATGGTGAGATGACTGAAAAATTTGCTGAATATCCATTTCGATATGAAAAATTGGCTGAAAAATATATCTGATTGTGTTTTCGTACCTTTTGTAGGGGTTTGTTGGATTCGTAAGTACAACGAAAGTTTAAAATTTTATTTACCAAACAATGATCCTGGCATGGTTTATATGATAATAATACAAGTGTTCAAAACATAACAAAAGAAAAATTACAGATTTTCGTATGTTGGATTCACAACTATGGTATCCACACAACTTGAATCCTTGACTGCAAGTTCCAACTCCAGTGTATTTTCTTTGCAAGAAAGCTAAGAAATCTTGCTTTAGAAACTGAGAAGTTATTTTCTGAAACTCTATAATTATGGAGTATGTGTTGTATATATATGAGTTCAAGACAAAACCTACATATATTAAATAGAAAAATCTGGGCCCATGTTAATGTTTAGTGGACTATCCCAGCTAGTCCACCTTACACGCCCAAGGTGAACGACCAAGCTCCCACTTAGGCCAGTAATTTCTGGCCCAATTACTTCTGTGTATTTGTCCGAGTACTCATATAATATATCCAACACATTTAATTCAATCTGAAATCCAATTTGACTTAATTAAATAATTCCTATCAAATATAAATAGTTCATAATTATTATAAATTAAATATATTGATTCTCAATCGAATATTTATTACTTTCTCAATACACTCTTAGATAGAAGAAACAATCACATATAGTGTGACCCTATACACCTTCACATATCGACATTAATCTAATTAAGGTCCATACGAAACTCCTAGACTGCGTCGTATGACGAACTCAATATATGAATTACGGTTATATGAATCCAGCAAACTTAACCTTTATGCGGAACTATAAATTCATTTCATTCGCGACACACTCGATTAATCTTAGGATCTTTCAAGTGTCTATCCAAATGGCTTAATCACTTTATCTCACATTTATTACTTGACAACTAGACCATATTCTAATTATGTCTCTTACACTGGCCAGTGACTTTAGTCAACCTAATAACACTGAGAACTTAAGTGCTCTCTCGAATTTCCAATCGAGGAATGAGTCATATTATTGGCTCAATTACCATCTTGATTTACATCCTGATGCACCAAACACAAGTCATATCTTATCCAGAAGGGTTTTAAGCTTAGAACTTGGTGAAAGTACATCATTCTGTAAACAAGGTGTGTATTGACCTCAAGTCAAATGACCTTTATATTCCACACGCTGATAATACTATAGACATGCATAACAAATAGTTTATCGGCAGGGTATACCAATACTTCTTCAAAGTATCCATGTGTCCATCACGAGTAACCATTACTCGTAGCTGTGAGACATACTATATTCTCCAACAATGTGATGCAGACCACATGTCGACTTATAGCATATCATCGATATCCCATTCTCGATGATCATTAGTCGAGGCTATTTTGAAAGTTACGTTCTATCATTAATATCTCACTCTATTAATGACAACGTAAGCTCAAGGGATGCACATATATGAATAATTGCAAACAACTAAACAATAATTCAATAATTGCAAATGCCATAAATATTAATCTCATTAATAATACGAATATGTTCAAGTACATTTGTCTCTAATAATGATTGTCTCTAGGACATACATATTTTCAATCTCCCACTTGGCCTAGAGCCAATCTCTAATATATCTAATACCCATGTTTTTAAAATAACCATTATGCTTAACCAAAATTAATGGTTTAGTAAATGAGTCAGCTAGATTATTATCTTGTGGGAACATAGTCTAATCTTATTTCTTCAGTTTCTACCATCTCCCTGAGTATGTGGTATTTTCTTGGTACATAATTGTTTCTGTTTGTTGTTCTTGGTTCCTTAGCTTGTGCAATCGCATCAGTGTTGTCATAATAAATCATTATTGGACAAGTAGAACTTGGAACAACCCCTAGTTCCTCCAGGAACTCAGATATCGCGACAACTTCTTTTACCAACTTCCGATCCAACAATATACTCGGCTTCAGTTGTCGAATCAGCAGTTGTAGCTTGCTTGGAACTTTTCCAACTCACTACTCCACCATTGAAAATGAAGGCATATCCAGATTGAGACTTGAAGTCATCAAAATCTGTCTGGAAGCTAGCGTCAGTGTACCCAGTACACACTAGCATCTCATGTCCACCATTGACTATGAAATATTCTTTAGTTCGTCTAAGATACTTAAGAATACTCTTGACTGCCTTCCAGTGTTCTTCCCTAGGATTCTGCTGGAATTTACAAGTCATACTAAGTGCACATGCCACATCTGGCCTCGTACAGGTAATGGTATACATGATTGATCCTATAGTTAAATCATATGGGATCCTCTTCATGCGTTCAAGTTCTGCAACAGTAGAAGGACTATCCTTCTTTGATAACTTGATGTCTTGACCCATAGGGAGACCTCCCTTCTTGGAGTTTTCTATAGAGAATTATCTTAGAACTTTGTCTATGTATATGGATTGTGATAGCCCCAATAATCTATTAGGTCTATCTCTATAGATCCTTATTCCAAGAATGTAGCAGGCTTCACTCAAGTCTTTCATCATGAAGGTGCTGGATAATCATTCATTGACTGATTGCATTAGAGTCTTATTGTCTCCTATTATTAATATGTCATCTATATATATAATAATGAAGACAATACTCCATTCCTTGCGCTTACTATAAACACATGGATCTTCTTTGCTTCTTACAAAGTCAAACGATTTGACTGCTTTGTCAAAACAAATATTCCAACTCCTTGAGGTTTGCTTAAGTCCATAAATGGACTTATGTAGCTTGCACACTGCTTTGGGCTTAGTCTTGGATGTAAAACCCTCAGGTTGTACCATATACACTTCTTCAATTAGGTTATCACTGAGGAAAACAGTTTTAACATCCATCTGTCAAATGTCATAATCATGGTATGTGACTATTGCAAGCAAACTCTGAATGGACTTAATTTTCGCAACATGTGAAAAGGTTTCATCATAATAGACCCCAGGCTGTTGATTATAACCATTAGTCACCAATCTTGCCTTATAAGTTTGTACCTTGCCATATGCATAAATCCTCTTCTTAAGACCCATTAGAATCCTATGGGTCTAACCCCTGTTGGCAAATCAACCAAGTTCCAAACTTGATTGATGTACATCGAGTCTATATCAGATTTCGTGACTTCTTGCCATCTCTGTGAATTAATGTCTAACATAGGTTTGCTGTAGGTTATAGGTTTATCGTCATCAAAAATATCTATCTCATTGTGTGTCTCAACAAGGAGATTAAGTCTTTCAGGCAGACGATGAGTCCTAGTAGTCCTACATAGTTGATTATTCCGTGTTTCAGTGTTTGTTGCATTCTGATTGTGAGAAGGTCTATGTGTGCTGGAAAATCTATCATCTTGAGAGCTTCAGGAATGTTATTTTCATGTATTTTCTGAATGGAACGATGTACAACCATTGTATCATCCTCCATTAGTTGTGAATGAGAGTCTTGAATTTCTGCACTGTCTCTCACAACACTCCCACTGGCTGAAAGACGTACTCTAAGTACTCAATCTTCACCAAATACTACCACTGAATCCTTGTCTAGGTCATTCGACAAGAGTTCAACTTCTGTGTTATCTTGTGGTACTTAAATTTCTTCAAGTTCTATCTCATTACAGATCTGTTCCTTGTAGACATAATCATCTTCAAGAAAAATTGCATTTCTAGAAACAATGACCTTATGTTCTCCAGGAAGATAGAAATAATATCATTTTTTTCCTTTGGATACCCCAAAAAATAATATTTCTCACTTTTAGATTACAACTTATCAGTGATCATCTTCTTCACATATGCAGGGCATCCCAAGGTCACACGTGTTTAAGTGCTGGTTTCTTCCCATTTCATATCCCATATGGAGTTTTCTCTGCTGACTTTGAAAGAACCCTGTTCAGAATGTAAATTGAGATTTGCAATGCATGACCTTAAAGGTATGTTGGTAGAGCTGAGAAACTCACCATGGATCTAACCATATCTAATAGGGTTCAATATTTTCTTTCAGCAACACCTTTCATTTGTGGCGCTCTAGGAGGTGTCTATTGTGATTGGACTCCGTGAAGCTTCAAGTAATCCATAAATTCTTTACTTAAGTATTTACCTCCTCGGTCTGATTGAAGGGTCTTGATACTTGTTGCAAGTTGTTTCTCTACTTCTGACTTGTACTCCTTGAATTTCTCAAAGGCTTCGGACTTGTGTTTCATAAGATACATATTACCAAACCTTGTGAAATCGTCTGTAAAAGTGATGAAGTAAGGGAAATCTCCCTTAGCTTGAGTTGAAAATGGCCCACATATATCAGTATAGACCAAATCAAGTACATCTTTAGCTCGCACACCATTTCCAGAAAGTGTCTTGTTGGTCATCTTTCTTCTCAAGAAAGATCCACAGTTACCATAGGACTCCAAGTCAAATGGTTACAGGTAGTCTAACTTCCTTAATCTTGCTATCATTGATTCATTTATGTGACCAAGTCTACAATGTCATAAGTTGGTCGAGTTTTTTGGATTATTTATCTTAGCTCATTTATTTTGCACATTGAAAATTTCACGACTACAATTTAGAACATACAAACCATCCACAAGAAGAGCATTTCCACAAACAAAACCATTAAATGACAATTCATAATTGCTATTGACAATAAATGAGGAAAATCCCTCAATGTCTAACACTGAGATAGAAATAATATTCCTCGTCAATGAGGGAACAAAATAATAATTATTTAGTTCTAAACAAAAGCCTGAAGGTAAATCTAGTCTATAAGTTCTCACGCGTTCAGCATTCACTCGTGATCCATTTCCAACGCGCAGGTCTACCTCATATGGTCCAACCTTTCTGTTGTCAATTAGACCCTGCACATTATTACAAATGTGTGAGCCACAAGCGGTATCCAATACCCATTAGTGAGAGTTACTTATAGACATATTTATTTCAATGATAAACATACCTTATCCAGTAGAGCTAAAAACACCTAGTGTTTTACCTCCTCCTGGAGCTATGAAGTCCTTCTTTCATTGCCCCTACTTCTTGCAGTTGAGGCACACATCCATAGCTATCGTTTCCTTCTTTTGAACACCTCCTCTAGGTTTTAAAACCATGGGTGCAACAATTGCCTTACCTTTCTTCTTCTGCATGTTCTTACCCTTGGGTTTGAACTTGCTAGATGAGCCTACCATGAGCACAACTTTGCCTTTAGAGGTAGATAATTCAAAAGTCTTCAACATGTTGTGAAGCTCTGAAAGACTCTCCTTGGTTCCATTCATACTGTAGTTCACAATGAAATTCTCAAATTAACCAGAGAGAGAATTCAGGATTGGGTTGACAGAGACATTTATAGGCAGCTTCGTTAAAATCGAAGCCAACCTTTCTATCAACCCAATGATCTTCAGAACATGCGTCGACACTTGGCCCACTTCGTTCAGCTTACACTTGAAAAGGTCCCTCAACAGTTCATACTTCATTGTTTGAGACTGTGAGTCATAGAGACTCTTCAAGTGTTCTAGCATCTCGTTGGGGGCCATGTTTTCATGTTGCCTTTATAACTCCACATTTATGGAAGTTAACATTACACACTGTGTCGAGGTAGCATCGTCCAAATGTTTCTGATAGCCACCTTATCAAACAGGACATACTCAGCAGAGTTTTCAGCAGGGACTGTGGGGAATGATGTGTCTAACACATACTCAGTTCTTTCTTGTCTTAACACCAATCACAAATTTCTCAACCAGTCAGGGTAATTTGCTCCAGTCAACTTGGTCGTCTCGACCAACATTTTCAGTGATAGATTCGGCATTTTATATAGACTGAAGAAATAGATAGACTTGAAACTAAACTCTAATATTATTTCTATTGAACACATTCGTTAACTAACTAGCATGACCTTTAGTTTAATTAGCTCCCACTAATTTAACATACTCTTCGACCCCATAGAATAATACAGACTCGTATCAAATATGGTCATAATGGGCCAAGATCCAGGTTCATGATATCTCCGCGTTTGTCATGTCTGATGACTTCAACAGCACAACCTGGTAGGTCTCCAAGCCAATTACAAACAATTTGTAACTCTTGGTTGACCTAATGTTCCAAACAATCGATCTGCATCCCCGACTTGTTCGACATTGTGGCGCCAAAATAGCCTAGAAAGTCAACCTCGTTATGCGACTTCAATTATGTATCTAAGTGAGCTTTGCCTTATAGAGGAAATAATGTGGTGTAAATACTCATGAATGTTTATCACTCAGTTATAAATTTAACATGCATCTATGAAAGAGTCTGAGTCCACGTAGACTTAGAGCAAATGTTGTGACATAAATACTCATCTCGCCGAAAAGGATTTTGCACTACAATCAATTATAATGGACGACGCGTTCATTTCAAATGAGACTTGTATTACTACAATCAATTATAATGGACGACACATTCATTTCAAATGAGACTTGTATTAAGTTTTGGGGAAAATTTTAATTGAGGTTTTTATCAAGATCCTTATTACGCATGCTAGATCAAATATAGCACATATTTGGGTGTCGCCTACCCAAAATAGTTTAATGCGGTCCGACAAATACTGGGTGTCGCCTACCCAGACATGCATAATACCGACACTATACTAATTATTTAAATGACAATCAATTAAACAATTAGAGAACACAACTAATTCAAGCGCGCATGATCAAATAACATGCTAAATAAAAATAATCATGGGCTAATTAATTTATTTCAACTAAAAAATATATTTTTTAAATTTCAAATTTAAAACTCAATTTTCAATTTCAGAATTGTTTGCTCATCCAAACAGTCCCTTAAAAATTTAGAAATTAAAAAAATAATTTTCAGGATTTTTTATGCAATTTGCAGAGCCTTAAAATAATTATAGATTCGCCCAAAGACCAAATCTATTTTTCAGAAATTTACAGATCTACCCCAAGGAGCAAATCTACTTTTCTGAAAGCATATTTACCCAGAGACTGAATCTGCTTTTTTGAAGTTTATAGATTCGCCCCAAGGACCAAATCTTCTTATTTTAAAATCCTTTTAAATTTTCAAAATTTCCAGGGACCAAATTGCAAATCTGGAAACTTTTAACATTTTCAAATTTTCCTAAGGGCTAAATTGTATTTCAAAAACCCTAATTCAATTACAATTAGGTCCTTAAACTGTTTCAAATTTTCAAAATCAATTCCAACCCAAAATCAAATTTGGGATTCGGATTTCGGGGTGAAATTGATGGAATTGAACACCACCGGTCGACAACCCACGTCAGGCCGAACTCACCGATAGTTTCAATTCTCGGATTGGTAGCCCATGGTGGCCGGAATTCGAGCCACCGACAGCGATTTCCAAAACCATCGGTGGTGTTCCTTTTCCGGTCACGTTCGTCGTGTAACACCACCACCGTTCGATTCCTCTCGTCGAGACGATCATGGTGATGGTATCACATTATCATTTCAACGCCCGAGGCTTCCGGAAACAGTCCCGCCATTGACGGTTTTTTTGGCGTCTACGCCGCGTCCCGTCACATCTCAACACCTTTATCGATCATCTTAAAGTGGATTTCTCGATAATATTGGAGACGGTGTTAGAACACGTCAAATCGCTGAAAACTACCAGAAAGCCACTGTCACGCTGTCGAAACAGTAACTGCCGCCATTGTTCACGCCGGAATAGTGACTGCCGCCACTGTTCACGCTGGAACAATGTTGCCGCCACTGTTCACAGTTTTTTTTAATTTCGAAATTTTGGTTAATAAATCGAAACAACTAATTTTCCCATGTTATCACTGATTATCGTATAATCATTAAACCAGTCTAGTTCTGATACCACTGTAGGTTTTTTTTGGATTCGTAAGTACAACGAAAGTTTAAAATTTTATTTACCCAACAATGATCCTGGCATGGTTTATACGATAATCATACAAGTGTTCAAAACACAACAAAAAAAACTTACAGGTTTTCGTATTCTGGATTCACAACTATGGTATCCACGTGACTTGAATCCTCGACTACAAGTTCCAACTCCAGTGTATTTCCTTTGCAAGAAAGCTAGGAAATCTTGCTTTGAGAACTGAGAAGTTATTTTCTGTAACTCTATAATTATGGAGTATGTGTTGTATATATATGAGTTCAGGACAAAACCTAAACATATATTAAATAGAAAAATCTAGGCCCATGTTAATGTTTATTGGACCAGCCCAGCTGGTCCACCTTACACGCCCAAGGTGGACGACCAAGCTCCCAATTGGGCCAGTAATTTCTGGCCCAATTGCTTCCGTGTATTTGTCCGAGTACCCATATAATATATCCAACACATTTAATTCAATCTGAAATCCAATTTGACTTAATTAAATTATTCCTATCAAATAGAAATAATTCATAATTATTATAAATTAAATATCTCGATTCTCAATCGAATATTTATTACTTTCTCAATACACTCTTAGATCGAAGAAACAATCACATATAGTGTGACCCTATATGCTTTCACATATCAACATTAATCTGATTATGGTCCATATGAAACTCCTAGATTGCGTCGTATGACGAACTCAATATGTGAATTACATTTATATGAATCCAACAAACTTAACCTTTATGCGGAACTATAAATTCCTTTCATTCGCGACACACTCGATTAAGCGTAGGATTTGCCAAGTGTCTATCCAAATGGCTTAATCACTTTATCTCACATTTATTAGTTGACAACTAGACCATATTCTAAATATGTCTCTTGCACTGGCCAGTGACTTTAGTCAACCTAATAACACTGAGAACTTGAGTGCTCTCTCTAATTTCCAATCGTGGAATGAATCATATTTTCTTGTTCAACTACCACATTGATTTACATCCTGAGGCACCCAACAAAAGTCGTATCTTATCCAGAAGGAGTTTAAGCTAGAACTTGGTGAAAGTACATCATTCTGTAAACAAGGTGTGTATTGACCTCAAGTCAAAAGACTTTTATATTCCACACGACGATAACACTCTAGACATGCATAACAAATAGTTTATCGGCAGGGTATACCAATACTTCTTCAAAGTATCCATGTGTCCATCACGAGTAACCATTACTCGTAGTTGTGAGACAAACTACATTCTCCAAGAATGTGATGCAGACAACATGTCGACTTATAGCATATCATCGACATCCTATTCTCGTTGATCATTAGTCGAGGCTATTTTGAGAGTTACGTTCTATCATTAATATATCACTTTATTAATGACAACGTAAGCTCAAGGGATGCACATATATGAATAATTACAAACAACTAAACAATAATTCAATAATTACAAATGCCATAAATATTAATCTCATTAATAATACGAATATGTTCAAGTACATTTGTCCCTAATAATGATTGTCTCTAGGACATACATACTTTCACCTTTATCGTCCCACTTCTAACTAATTCCATCATCGTCTCTCTTCAAGAGATGTTGTTCAAGAAAAAAGTTTATAAGAGTTTCCATGCTTGGACTCGTACACTACCAAATTCTATGTAAAAAAGAAAAAGTGGAAATTTAATACATAATTATATTAAATAAAACACAAATCAAAAGATGAAGAATTTGCGTCTTCGGGTATTTCTCAAGGACAATAAACTTCTCCTCTAATATTGTTCAAGAAGTCAGGCAATGGAAGTTCAAATGTTCAACCTTCCCCTACGAGCTTTTTAACGAAACCCAAAAAATACATTAGGAATCAAACTAAATTTCCCATTCTTATACGGATAAATTATTCGATAGATAGTTATTGAAAATCGAAATTCCTGAAAAGTAAATCAACCCAAAGATATATTTTATAGTGGCCTAAAAAGTAAATCAACCAAAAAATAACTTGTTAGAAATCACCTCCCTCATTATTATAATTGATATTATAAATATTTTAATTAATATAATTGTAATTAGGATCTTGTATATTAGGTAAAGTAGAATAGTAGTCTTCTAGAATAGTCCTCCTTTACTTCATATATATATATATATATATATATATATATATATATATATATTGTATATTTGAAAGAATAATAATCAAGAAATTTAATTCTTGTATGATATCATTAGCCAAAAATCATCTGCCCTGAATTCTTCCTCTTTTTCCCTCCTTGGCCGAATTCTACCTTTCCCTCTCACTTGTTTTTCGACCAAATATTACTTAGGTTAGGAATCCTAAAACCCTAAACCTAAACTACTTCTCCAAAACCTAAAAAACCTAGCCGAATACTAAACAAATCACCCACCCACTCTCGGCTAGCATACCCACTCTTTAGGTTTTTCTTCCACTTACACCAAAACACAAACTTAATTTCCCTTCTTATTTTTTTCTAAGTAGAACCTATGGCCAAAAAACAAACCCGCTCTTTCCGTCAATAACGACAAGAACTTCATCTCTATAATCCTTGAAATAGAGAAAGGGCAGTATACCTCATGGGCGGAATTTTTTAAAATTTATTGTCGTGCTTATGAGGTGATTGACCATATTCTTCCATCTGAGTCACCATCGGATATCACTACGGACAAGAAATTATAGTCTCGCTTAGATGCTATTGTCCTTCAATGTATTTATGGCACAATTGCGAATGATCTTCTTCATACCATCTTAGAACCCAATTCTACGGCGAAACAGGCGTGGGAAATATTATAAAATATTTTCAAGATAACAAAATGTCTAGGGTCGTTTATCTTGACCACCGATTTACAAATATTAAATGGGATGATTTTTCTAATATCTCGAGCAATTTTCAATAATTAAAGTACTTGCGGACCAACTGTCCAACGTTGGTTCGCCCGTGACAAATCAAATGTTAGTCCTTCTGTTGATTGCGGGATTGAATGAACAAAATGATGGTGTTGTTACATTCATTCAGAAAAGCAATCGGTTACCTCCCTTTTACGAGGCCCGTTCGAGGTTAATCCTAGAGGAAATGAGGAAGGCAAAGCAAGCATCATCGGGCACAACCACTGGTGGAACGACTCTAGTCTCTACTAAATCCTTTTCCACTGATTTGAAACCCCAAAATTTGGGTTCGGGTGGCCAAAATACTCGTCAAAATAAGGGTAAAAATGGGGTTCAAATCGAAACAATAAAGGAAAAAATAATAGTGGAAAGAGACATGGACAGACAAACCAAAGTAAGCGGCCTGTGCGAAAGTGAGCTAGCATGGCGACAATTTTCCAGCGATGGCAAGCGGTGGGAGAAGTACCTACCGTGGGCCTGGGCCCCATAATGGGCTGCCGCGCCTGCCCATTTCCGACCTCTTAGTGGGCCCGACCTCCTCCTTCCAATCGTCAACCCGATATTCTCGAATCTCATCCACGACATACTTTTATAGCTCAGACACCATCTTCTGTCGGATATGCACCCATAGATATTGAACAAGCCATGAGTCACATGAATCTAAATATTCCAGATAAATCACGGTACATGGATACGGGGGCTACGTCACACATGACGGCATCTCAAGGTAATCTTTTTCTTATTTCAATATGAGAGGTAATAAAAATATTATTGTCGGCAGTAGGCAGGAAATTCCAATTCGTGGTATTGGTTAGGTAATACTACACTCGCCCTACCCACATTTATGCTTGAAAAATATCTTACATGCATCAAAATTGATTTAAAATTTGATATTTGTTAGACGTTTTACAACTGACAACAATATTTCTGTGAATTTTGATCTGTTTGGTTTTTATGTGAAGCATTTTCAGACGGGAATGTCACTCATGAGATGTAATAGCATGGGGGACTTATATCCCATCACATCTATCTCCAACAACCACATGGTCAAACCTTTCATATTTGCGGTCATCTCTCCTAGTATATGTCACAATAGGTTGGGACACCCAGGAGCACCAGTTTTTAATCAATTTAGGAAGAATAATTTGATTTCTTGTAATGGACGTTTGGACTCTTCTGTTTGTCAAACCTGTGTTTGGTAAACATATTAAACTTCCATTTTCTACATCTACTACTAATACTATTATGCCATTTGATATTTTGCATTGTGATTTGTGGACTTCACCCGTTTTAAGTGCTACAGGTCATAAGTACTATTTGCTCATTCTTGATGATTTTTTGAATTTTATGTGGCTTTTCCCTTAGGACAAAAATCACAAATCTATAACATTTTGAAACAATTTAGTGTGTTTATCAAAACACAGTTTGGCAAAACCATTAAATGTTTTCAATGTGATAATGGGGAGAATTTATAAATGCCCAATTTCATAATTTTTGTCAACAAAATAGGTTGTATGTCCGTATTTCCAGCCCACATACATCTTCTCAAAATGGAAAAGCTGAAAGAAAGATTCGAATAATCAACAATATGACTCACTCTATCATTATGCATTCATCCACACCACCAAATATTTGGCATAATGCTTTCAAATGGCTTCATATCTCTTAAATATTCTTCCTAATAAACTAATCTCCAACGTGTCTCCTACTCAGATATTGTACAACCGTCTTCCCTCGTTTACACATTTACAGATTTTTGGGTGTTTGTGTTATCCCTTCTTTCCGTCCATCACCATTTATAAGCTTCAAGCTCGGTCTGTTCCTTGTGTATTTTTGGGGTACCTATAAAATCACAGGGTTTATAAATGCTTTGATATGTCAACAAGAAAAATCATTTTTCTCGTCATGTCATCTTTGATGAATCAATCTTCCTGTTTGCAATATCTCGAGCGGCATCCTCATCTTCATATGATTTTTTGGACAACAGAATTCATCCACTTTTGAGGTATCATCTAAACTATCAAAATAATAATTTAGGACTATTCACAAGTGATGCGTGGTAAGATGCACACACTTTAAACGCAAGTGCACGTTATCGTGACAAGTAATATAGTCCTGGTAAGACCGAATATCGTCCTCAAGGATTAGGGTTCAATTACCAACTATCTATTTTTTGGTATCTATTTGGTAAATTGATCTTTGGATTTGTTGTTTATAACTAAGAATTATAAAAGCTATTTTAACTATAAAGGTTTACTTCAACAGGATGAGAATAGGGCTTCCACGTCTCCTCACTATCCGCTTATGCTACTTATTAATGCAATAACTTATGTTCTTCTTCTTTTGGAGAAAGCAGGTTCACTAAATCGTTTTATACTCCCGTTAGGGTTATATAAACACTCAACCCCAGTATTGCACCTTACCTACCTTTCGGTGATAAGGATAACTCTATATGAGGATTAAGAACAAGAACCTAGTTAACCGTCACGCACAATGCGCAAAATTAGGGTTTTTAAGCCTCTCATTAACGCTACATAAATAATTGAGGTATTTTCATCCTCAATCCAAGAATGTCTACCCAACTTACAGCATATTCACAATCCCCCCCTTTCGGAGTCTGATTAGAAATCATATAGTGATAATTAGTTGTCAATTAACTACCAAGCATTCAATTCAATTATTGGATAGATCTCAACAAGAAGAAGAATAACCATAAGCATGCATTAAATCATAACATAAGTTTCTAGAGATTCAACATGGAAAGTTTATAGAGGAATTAGTTCTAGCCATTGACATGACAAGAACTAATCCCATGCTCATCATACAAAACTGAAATAAAGTAAAGAAAAGGAAAATAAATTACTAAACTATGGTCTCCAATCTCCAAGCAAGCCTTGTGTTGTGCAGAAGGGGAACCCTTAAAACCGCCTAGGGTTCTACTTTTATATGAAAACCGCCTCAACTTTTCCTCGCAGCTCGACCCAAAATCCGTCTGAAACCTTATTTTTCCGCGGCGCGCTGCCTCGCAGACCAGCGCGCCGAATCTTCGCAATCCGTCGGGTGACGGCGTCGCCCCGAGCTGCTTCGAGTAGCCAAGGCACTGCAACTTCGTAGCTTCCGGATGTTTAGCGCCGCGTTCGCTAGCCGCTGCCAGTCTTCGCAGCCTCTCGATAGTGGCGCCGCGGCCTCGCTTCGATCGCAGGAGGCGCCGTGGCGCTGTCCGGTTTCACTGCTCGCCACTTTCTCTGCTTTTTAGCTCGATCTCCTCTTGCCCTCTTTAGCTCCTTTTCCGCCATTTGGCCATTTTAACCACTTTGACTCAAAAGAAAGGAAAACTATCCTAATACGACACTTATATGTGCAAAACGGGACAAAAGACTAACTAAAACTGACTCAAAAGGTGTATATAAAATATACCGATCAAATACCCCCAAACTTAACCTTTGCTCTCCCTCGAGCAAAGATAGAAAGAAAGAAATAAAAGACTCAAAGAACGAAAATAAAAGACTCACTGCCATTGATTACTTTTGCTGCATTAGTGTTAACTAGAAAAACATGAAGGTTAGCAAAATAATATGCAGGAACATATACCATGACATTTCAGCACATTAAGCTAGATATTTCGCAAACTCATATTCATCATGCTTTAATGGAAGTCAATTTACTAAATCATGCATATAAATTCAAAAATCCTATGGTATGCTTACTTGCTATTCTCCACTAATTCTGGATATGCATAAAAGAGATCTTCAGGACTTTAAGGGTTGCAATGTAGTCTTAGGTAGGGGTTGGTAAAAATAGGCATTTAGGCTCATTTTTGTGTACCATAAGCTCTTTAGCTTTTCAGTATTTCCCTTTTCTTTTTGTTCTTTTCTTCATTTCAATTCTATCTTTCCTCTTTGTTTTTGGAGAGTGAAGTATAATAATGACAAGCACCCCAAACTTAGTCTTTTGCCTATTTCTTATTACTTTTGTATTGGCAATGCACTTATTCACTCTTTTGTCTCTTTTTAACACAATGTATTCCACTATTTCATATTTTCACTTATGGTACAATTTGTGGGAATATAGGGTGTCAAAGAAGAAGTTTCAAATTTAGGCTCAATGGGGCTGACTAGGGATATTTTTAAAGTACGGGATAGAAAAGAATGGTAAGAATTGGCTATCAAAGAGATGCCTGAGTCATCTCCCTAACATGCATATCCTGACTATTTCCCCTCAAATAGCAAGCAATCATAACACATAAGTATTTATCTTTTAGCATGCATAACTCAAGCAAAAAACTCCAATTAGACAGATTATGTGAGTTTTTGGCATATCTAACTTAGGTGTTTAGATAGTTGCTTCAATTCCGTTACATTATTCCACCTTAATTCACTAGGTGTTTCTACCAACTGCAGCATACATGATCTTTGACAGGCAATTGTGATTCAAAAAGAAAAAAATTTGGTGACTCAAAATAAACATGGAACAATCAAAAAGACTTAAGTAAAACATATCATGACACAAATAAAACACGACACAAATAAAACACCCCCAAACTTAAATCACACATTGTCCCCAATGTGTGTAGACTCAAAGACACTAAAAAAAAATAAAACACTTACAGACTTTGGCTAAAATGGTGGTGGTGGCGGTGGATAATGCATCGACCATTGGTTGAACAGGGAACTCATCTCGTCATATCACTGTGCAATTGCCACGCTCCTGCCTCAATTCTTGTTGCCCTTGTCGCAACTCATGTTGTCCCTGTCTCAACTCATTGTGTCCTTGTATCAATGTGCCGAAATGTTGCATCATCATTCTCTGGTTCTGGAGCACTTGCTCCATCATTGGCACTGGAGGTTCTGCTTCTGTGGTTGGCTGGTGGCTAGGTCCTGCCGCATATTGAGCCCCTATTTCAAGCTCATCCTCGCTCATCGCGCTCTGCTTCTTTGGTACTCTCCGTCCGCTTTGGGGCTTGGTCTGGGAAAGAGTGCACTATCCCACAGACACCGGCGCTGGTTTCTCTTATGAGTGTCGCTGGTAGTTTTGGGACCGCACTCACGTGGGCGTAGACCGTAATAAGTGAATCGTGTCTCAATCCACTGTTGTCACCAACTCGCTGATTTCTTCAATGCTCGCACTATTTCTTTCCCACATCAATCGTCATTCCTCATAATTCCATATATCGCTTTAATCCTATCCTCCGCACTCTGGTGAAGTGCTTGGATGGATTTATGCGGGCGTTGAGGAATTATTGCCAACCCTTGGCTGCTTTGTTGAATTGGCACCTGCTCTGTGCTGTTTATCCATTTCTTCCAATATCAAAAGCAGCCCCAGGGTAGCTCACGGTGTCGCAACGCATTCCAAATGACGCGTCTGCTTCTAGACATGTTCTAAAGTGATTCCAATCACTTCTTTCTTCAACATCAACCGCCTTCAATTGTGCATTTACATTCTCTCGTCACGCATACATAAGCTCCCCTAACAAAGCATCCCCTTTCCACCTTCTCCGAAAAGTTGGCATAAAATTCACGCACCATTGTTGTGTTCATTGGTGCTATTTTCTCCGGATTCACAAATCTCCTCCACCCCCTTAACTCAATCATAGCCCGGATGGGTTCATAAACATCTCCCTCCCCATATGACTCCCTCTGGTAGTCAATTCCCCTTTCTGGTATTAAGGGTCTGAAATCAAGTTTTTTGTATCTTTAGAAGGCTTCGTAGCTCACAAACCTAGTATTATCGTAATGTGGGGTTGGGGTGGATGTGGAGCCTCTTCTCTTCCTGGTGGCCATGGTTTAAAATAGTTTCTGGAGCTTTCAATTTAGTGGCACAAATGTTTCCTACACAATCTACAACTTAGCAGCGAACACAACACCCCCAAACTTCAATTCTTCTACCCAATACCCACACTCCTTTTCTACTCTTTTCTCCAAACTTCACAATCAACTTTTCAGTACCCAAACTACTTCAACTACAATACTCCTTCAAACTACTACCTCCTGTGACTTCAGTAAAGGACTCAAGAACAGAAAAAGATTATCTTTTTATGAGAAGATTCAAGTTGTTCTTCTTTCAATTGGTCGTTTGAGGCTATGGAATGGAGCTTTGTTGGTTGAGATGGCTAAGGGTTTTTAGGAATTTAAGAGTTTTGGTTGTGGTTGGGTTTAATTTGTGGAGGATTTGTGGGCAAATTTTTGGAATTTCGTGGGTTTTTGGAGAGGGAGAGTTAGGTTTTTGAAATTGGAATTGGGGAAAAATCTGGTTCGGGCGCTTTAAGTTTCGATTTCGCCAGGCGTCGCGTTCGCTTTTGGCGCCGCGGCGCCCAATCTTCTGCACTCCTTCGGGACTTTACGCCGCATGCATTGGAAGCGCGCGCCTAAACTTGGCAAATTTTCTGGAATTTTGGCGCCGCGCTTCCTCGGCGCCGCGCTTGAACTTCAAGGTCTGCTCGATTCTTTTGCGCCGCGCCGCTTCTGAAGCGCGCTAACCCGCTTTTCTTGAAATCCTGGCTTTCGTTCAGCTTTTTGTCCTCCAGTTTATTTGCCTGTACCTGTCAGTAACACAAACACAAGAACCCAAGACCGTGAGACTGTTCTAGGAGAAATTAAAATAATCTATATGTTATACCCCGTATTTCCAGAGTATGTACGTGAGGGCGTACGTAC
Organism: Przewalskia tangutica; assembly: GCA_029844215.1. NCBI lineage: Eukaryota > Viridiplantae > Streptophyta > Magnoliopsida > Solanales > Solanaceae > Przewalskia > Przewalskia tangutica. The sequence goes on from CM056738.1 coordinate 15,419,730, forward strand.
AAAAGTTTAAGCCTTAAGTTAGGCAAGGGACGAAATTTTGTGCACAACCCCCGAAAAGAATTGTTTTTCGACGAAACGTTTTCCAAACTTTGCTAGGGGAAAATTACGGTTGCGACATTAATAATTTTTTCGGATTTTTCTGAGAGATGAAATATTTTTGACCAACGAGAGGGCGACACTTGTCACCCTCAAGTGGACGGTTGGTGAGGGAAATCTTTGGCACGTTTTTTGTGTTTATTTTGCCTTAAACATTTGGTCAAAGGTTGGTAGGATATTTGTGTGGTAGATGAGTAAGTGGGACCCACACAACACTTGTCCAAATCTTCACCCTACACTTGCCTACCACTTGTCTTAATCTTGGCCATTGAAAGTCCTATAAATACCCCCCATTGAGTTGAAGACTTCTTCATCCCTTAACCATTTCCCAAGTCTTGAAATCCCTCTCCTCCCTCTTGAAGCTCTCGTCCAAGAGCACCCTCCTCCCCTTGAGAAGGCCTTGGCCGAAACACCCCCCCCTCCTAGTGGTGTTGGCCGAGACATACCCCCCCCCTTGCCTAGTTGTTCTCGTAAAATATCCCCCCCCCTTGGTAGAAAGTATTCTCCAAGTATTGTTGCTATTCCAAAATACTGCCCAAATACCTTGTAGTATTCCAAGGTTACCCCTATACTAAAAGCCCGAAATACTATTATACTTTCCTTCAGTACAAAACGAAACCCTTAGGAAAATCTTCACAGCTTGGTTGAAGTATTAAGAAGTTGCGTAGAACTTCTAAGGGTTGTTTGGAGCGGTGGAGCACCTGAGTAGGAGCTAAACGTTGCTCAGGATCGACATTTAAACTTGGATAATTTTGGGCTTATCGAGGTAAATACTCTTGACCTTCTATTGTAATTGGAAATTACGTACTGTAGTAGTATAGAAATGAATATAAGATACATAGAAGGATATTTCAGAAGAGAATTGAACTGTAATAGAAGGATATTACAGAAGAGAATTTAACTGAAATCACATCAGTAGAATGTTAAAGAAGAAGATTGAACTGTACTTACATAGGACTGTAATTGCAGTAGACTTGTGTAGTTTAACGGGTAGGAAAGTGCTGCCCAATTTTTCGTAGAATAGAGAAGCCTCTGCTTAGAATGTTCTACAGAGTAGTCTAGACGTTGATAGACGTATATGGCCTTTATAGGTTGAAAGTACTGCGAGTAGCGTGTTCTACTTGGAAGGTGGACAAGGCTAGCCGGGTTATAGCGGTGGAGCGTTTTGCTAATAGTCGATAATCGTCGCGAGGTATGTGATTCTTCCTATCCTCTTGAGCATGATATTTTAAAAGAATATATATATAGTACGGTAGACGTACGTGTGTTAACTGAACGTGGTTTTACTCCGATGTCTTTTGACTTGAGTTTTAAATAATAAGAATCTTGAAGTATTTCAAAAGAATTAAGAACCATTTTTGAAAGAAGAGTAATACTTGGTTTTAAAAGCTTAAGAGTTATACTAGCTTTATGGGAAGTTGGGTATAGCGACTTAAGAGAGATAAAAAGAATGGTTTATTGATTTTAGAAGATAAGAGACTTGACTTAATCAATTAATATGAATTTTGTTAAAAAGTGTGAAACCTCATTCGTGAGTAATGAGTACTTGGTTTTTTTCAAATGAATAATGTTTTACTGATTTCGGAAATCAGAATAAGTATTGAACGAACCATCGCAAATAATAGAGGGAATGTATTGACTAATTAAGTATTATTAAAACCAGTAGAAACCTCCATCTGCATAGAAGCTAAGATAAGACAAAATGATATTACATTTCCTAGACCATGGCTGCTTTAATAAGATTGTTATGAACAAGAATAACCTACTCACACATAAGGTATATGTTTCTCAGATTGTTTTAAAAGAGAATTATATTATTAAATGATTAAGACTATGAACTACGAAACCTTTCGAAAATGAGAAACTTGAGCATTTGAAATTAGGCAAACTTGAACGTTTGGAAAATAATGTTGTTACTTGATTTTACAAAGGGAAGTGTTTTGGTTTACTTAAAAAGATAGTCACTCTATTTTTATACTACGGGTATTGTGTGACTTTTGTGAAAGAAACGGATCTTTTAAAGAATTAATGTATGAAGTACTTTGGGGATAAAAACCCGAACTTGTTGACATAAAGTAGGAAGTGCCTTGTGTGAATAACTTGATTGTGTTGGTTTGTGATAGCCTTGTAATACTTTCTTGTTGATTTGATAAGTAAACATGTTAGGATGCTACGTGTTAGTATCTTGTGATGTTTGTGTAAAGGGGTTTCCACTTTGTGCTTATGTTGTTTAACGATAAGTCGTTATATTAGTATTATATCACTCACCTCTTGACATGATACCGGGGTTAAGTCGCCTCCGACGCGGGTAGACTCAGTGATGCAGGACCATGATTCGAGAATACCTACGCGGTCCAGGGACCTATGCGAGCTACGAGAGTTCCGTGTTAGTGTGCGCCTTTGTGGTCATGCGGTCTATGTGGGCTACGCGATCGCGAGTCCAGGCGACGCCGGGAGTAGCTACCCTCGATGCGAGGAATACCTCACGCGCCTATGCGAGTGGCCTACGCGAGTCGCGGAAGTTCGAGGATTAGACGCACACATTTGATCTCGCGCGAGTGGCGGCCGATCATGTGGCCTAGACAGCACTCGTGATACGATTTATGACTTTGTTGGTACCGTGGGTTTTAGTAGTCGGATATGCCTTCGCACTTACCCCGCACGGTTTTATTATGATACGTGGGACACGTGTTCACGTGTATTCCTTGGTGCTTTTATATCATAGATCGGCAGTAGGAAGGTATTCCACGCATGATTGATGTTGTGGGCGTGAGACCCATAGTTATATTTGAGTGATGACTTTGAGGCGTGAGTCACGACTTGACATGATCGCTATTTATCATGAATCGTAGTTTGGTTATCATACATGTCTCCCGCTTTATATAGACTACTATGATTTCATTTACGATTTTGGGCCACATACTTGGTACATGCCAGATCGACCTCCTTCTGCGTTCACGCCGCAGGTAGGTACACCGCGATCGTCGATCCTCGCTCTTAGGATCACGATTCGGCGTTGGGAAGCTCCGTTTCTCCGGAGGCTTATCAGTGGTGTAGTCCCCTGTCGTTGTAGGTACTTACACTCAGGGGTATGGCGGGGCCCTGTCCCGCCATTGTTGTTATATCATTCTTAGAGGTTTGTAGTACTGTTGTGGGCAGAGTCTGTAAAAGGGATGTAACTGTTCGGTTTCATGTTTTTATATGTTTAAAGGCAAATTTTTCTCGAATAAACTGCTTTCTCATTCATATTATTTTATGTCTTGTTTTATATTCCGATTACTCGATGTTGTATCACTAGGTGTCCGGTAGGCACCATCCACGCCCGGTTCGGGTCGTGACAAAAGTGGTATCAGAGCAGTTAATCCTCGAAAAGTGTCTACAGACCGTATCTAGTAGAGTCTTGATTATCGGCGTGTTGTGCACCACACCAATAATCAGGAGGCTATAGGATATTTAGGGTTGGTTTCCATTCTTCTCACTCTGAGATCGTGCCTTAGAGTTGTGTTATAAGTTGGACCCCTCTAACGTAATTCTTTCCCTTACTAGTTATGTCTCCGTGTAAGGCAACCCGGGCCCAGAAGGGCAAGGCAGCCGAGGGAGCTGCGAGTAGAGCACAGAGGGTTACGAGGGAGCAGGCCCAATCATCACCTGGGGTGGTGCTTCTTTCGGGGAGTTCGGCGACGCCGCGAGTCCCAGCAGAGTCTAGCACAGCGGCAGCAGTTCCTACTGCGGCCATGATATTCGAACCTTCAGTTCCACGACCAGTAGAAGAAAGTATGGATTGCAAATAGACGACCCTGTTACTAGCTATGAATTTAGCAACCAGAGAGTATATTATGTATCGATTTATCACGGGTCTTGATGACTATCTAAGAGAGGGTTGTGCAAGAATAGCTCTTCAGTCAGGCTTAAGCATGGCCTGCGTACGGGCTTATGCGCAGCAGGTCGAGAAATGTAGGGATCGACGGGTTAACCAAAATCAGCAGAAGAGGGACAGATCGGCAGGGTCCTTTGGTAACTTTCGAGGCAAATCGCCTCAGCAGCAGGCTGGATATGCACCTCCGCCAGTGCGGAGTGGTCCTCCATGGTTCGGGACGCTCGAGGTATGCCAAGATGGTCGAGCTCGTGGCTTCCGCTCACGCCTATACGTAGGCTCAGCCACTGCCCGATTTTCCTCGGTGTTCATACAGTGGCGTGCGCCATCCCGGGGGATGTCGTCTTTTTGTTGGTACTTGTTTTACCTACGGCCGTCAGGGCCATGTGTCGAAAGGATGTCCTAGTAGGGAGGATGCAAGTAGGAGGACTCAACCTACCAGATCAGTTGCGGATTCAGTGGTTCGGAGAGGAAGGGGTGCTAGCCAGAGGAGGCCACCCCCACCTCGGTGTGGCCGTTGTGGTAAGTGTCATTGTGGAGAGTGTCGTACTTCTTCGACAGCTTGTTTTACTCATGACACAGGCCATTTTGCGGGAAATTGTCCGACCAGAGGTGGCGCGGATGTAGAGACTCAACCTTCAGGATCAGTGACTAGTTCGTCACCTTCCCTAGCTATGCGCCCAGTCGGGCAGGATTGATTAGAACGACAAAGGAGAAGTGAAGCAGTAGATACAGGTATATATTTAACCCTTTAGAGATTAGTATGTGTGATAAGATGAGTATATCTTAAGTGTTATGATCAGATAGCATTGTGCTAATTGTGATTAGAAATCATGGTTAGTTAAAAAGGTAAGATTGGGGATAGGGAAAGTGTGAGCCTTAGAGTTTTATACGTGGAGACCTTAGAGGTAAGGCCATCTTAAGTAAAAGATTTATTGTTATGTTAACCTTTATCGTAGTGCATAGTACACGTGAGATTGTTCCGGATCGGGGAACAAGTGTTTGGCGCGATAGCGGGTCGGGTTGAGGACCGATCGCGGGTCAACCCGCGGCCTGTATTGTGGTGGGGTCAGTTTGTGGTGGTCCCGCTTTGTGATAGGGTCATGAGAATGTTAGGCCCAAGTTTAGTTAACCAGTGTACGAGTTCGTGGACGCTCGACCCGAGGTCGGGCCGATGAGGTCACCATCTTGTCTTTCATCAGACCGTTACTCGGCAGAGGGTTATGCGAGATGTTATATCGGGAAGGTTGTAAGGCTGCACGAGGTGCCTACTTTCACCTTATGTCAGGCAGTGGAGCCCAGGTTACGGCTATTTCTTTTCTGGAGGTTTTACCAGGCAGGGTTAGGAACTCAGGTGAGTCTCGATCACATTCGCCTCGCCGTGTTTGGACTTCAGGGGTAGCTGTGAGAATTGTTGCCTCCTGTTGAGGGAGTGTTTTATAGCTACCATTTTAGTATACGGATATCGCCTTATGACGCCTTGTAGGGGCGGAAGTGTAAGTTGCCGGTCGATTGGTTCGATGTTGGCAAGGTTCAGATAGTTGGTTCATACTTGTTTCAGCAGGATGTGGATAGGGTGAAGCTTATCAAAAAGAGGTTATTGGCAGCACAGAGTCAACAGAAGTCGTGCGGATAATCAACGTCGACACTTAGAGTTCAGGTTGACGGTGGGTTTTCTTGAAGGTACCACCCCGAAAAAGGTGTGACGAGTTTTGGAAAACAGAGGAAACTTAGCCCGAGTTACTTTGGGTCTTTTCAGATCATTTGGAAAATAGGACAAGTTGCCTATAGGTTAGCATTTACGTCCGACGTAGGAGGCAGTATGTCCGGTCTTTCATGTTGTTATGTTCGGAAAAGTATCGGAGATCCATCCAGGGTGTTCCCAGTTAATGATGACCAAGTTGGAGATAGTAACCGTAGATTTTGAAAATCAAGCAAGAATGTAAATGTGGTAAGTTATGAGAAAGAGTTCGAGTGTACGAGAAGGGTACGACGAGTAAGGGAAGAAGCGAGCATGTGTTAAGAACATAGATGTGATCATTTCTTTTGTAAAGTGAAGGTGCGAAGGGAGTATATTTTAGACCTCGGGTGGGAGCTTTTGTGATGCTAGAGGTGATTCCTTGTGGACTTGGATTTAAGTATTTACGCGTGTTATTCTGTGGCCAGGTGTGGCATGATTGTTTTCGTAAGTATAGTAGTGAAGACTATACTGGCGCATGTATGTTTTGAGGATTAGAAGGAACATTCGGGACGAATGTTTCTAAGGAGGGGAGAATGTTATACCCCGTATTTCCAGAGTATGTACGTGAGGGCGTACGTACAAAAGTTTAAGCCTTAAGTTAGGCAAGGGACGAAATTTTGTGCACAACCCCCGAAAAGAATTGTTTTCCGACGAAACGTTTTCCAAACTTTGCTAGGGGAAATTTACGGTTGCGACATTAATAATTTTTTCGGATTTTTCCGAGAGATGAAATATTTTGGACCAACGAGAGGGCGACACTTGTCACCCTCAAGTGGACGGTTGGTGAGGGAAATCTTTGGCACGTTTTTTTTGTTTATTTTGCCTTAAACATTTGGTCAAAGGTTGGTAGTATATTTGTGTGGTAGATGAGTAAGTGGGACCCACACAACACTTGTCCAAATCTTCACCTTACACTTGCCTACCACTTGTCTTAATCTTGGCCATTGAAAGTCCTATAAATACCCCCCTTTGAGTTGAAGACTTCTTCATCCCTTAACCATTTCCCAAGTCTTGAAATCCCTCTCCTCCCTCTTGAAGCTCTCGTCCAAGAGCACCCTCCCCCTCCCCCTTGAGAAGGCCTTGGCCGAAACACCCCCCCCTCCTAGTGGTGTTGGCCGAGACATACCCCCCCCCTTGCCTAGTTGTTCTCGTAAAATATCCCCCCCCCTTGGTAGAAAGTATTCTCCAAGTATTGTTGCTATTCCAAAATACCTTGGCCCAAATACCTTGTAGTATTCCAAGGTTACCCCTATACTAAAAGCCCAGAAATACTATTATACTTTCCTTCAGTCACAAAACGAAACCCTTAGGAAAATCTTCACAGTTGGTTGAAGTATTAAGAAGAAGTTGCGTAGAACTTCTAAGGGTTGTTTGGAGCGGGTTGGAGCACCCAGAGTAGGAGCTAAACGTTGCTCAGGATCGACATTTAAACTTGGATAATTTTGGGCTTATCGAGGTAAATACTCTTGGCCTTCTATTGTAATTGAAAATTACATACTGTAGTAGTATAGAAATGAATATAAGATACATAGAAGGATATTTCAGAAGAGAATTGAACTGTAATAGAAAGATATTACAGAAGAGAATTGAACTGAAATCACATCAGTAGAATGTTAAAGAAGAAGATTGAACTGTACTTACATAGGACTGTATTTGCAGTAGACTTGTGTAGTTTAACGGGTAGGGAAGTGCTGCCCAATTTTCCGTAGAATAGAGAAGCCTCTGCTTAGAATGTTCTACAGAGTAGTCTAGACGTTGATAGACGTATATGGCCTTTATAGGTTGAAAGTACTGCGAGTAGCGTGTTCTACTTGGAAGGTGGACAAGGCTAGCCGGGTTATAGCGGTGGAGCGTTTTGCTAATAGTCGATAATCGTCGCGAGGTATGTGATTCTTCCTATCCTCTTGAGCATGATATTTTAAAAGAATATATATATAGTACGGTAGACGTACGTGTGTTAACTGAACGTGGTTTTACTCCGATGTCTTTTGACTTGAGTTTTAAATAATAAGAATCTTGAAGTATTTCAAAAGAATTAAGAACCATTTTTGAAAGAAGAGTAATACTTGGTTTTAAAAGCTTAAGAGTTATATTAGCTTTATGGAAAGTTAGGTATAACGACTTAAGAGAGATAAAAAGAATGGTTTATTGATTTTAGAAGATAAGAGACTTGACTTAATCAATTAATATGAATTTTGTTAAAAAGTGTGAAACCTCATTCGTGAGTAATGAGTACTTGGTTTTTTTCAAAGGAATAATGTTTTACTGATTTCGGAAATCAGAATAAGTATCGAACGAACCACTGCAGCGTTAATAGAGGGAATGTATTGACTAATTAAGTATTATTAAAACCAGTAGAAACCTCCATCTGCATAGAAGCTAAGATAAGACAAAATGATATTACATTTCCTAGACCATGGCTGCTTTAATAAGATTGTTATGAACAAGAATAACCTACTCACACATAAGGTATATGTTTCTCAGATTGTTTTAAAAGAGAATTATATTATTAAATGATTAAGACTATGAACTACGAAACCTTTCGAAAATGAGAAACTTGAGCATTTGAAATTAGGCAAACTTGAACGTTTGGAAAATAATGTTGTTACTTGATTTTACAAAGGGAAGTGTTTTGGTTTACTTAAAAAGATAGTCACTCTATTTTTATACTACTGTATTGTGTGACTTTTGTGAAAGAAACAAATCTTTTAAAGAATTAATGTATGAAGTACTTGGGGATAAAAACCGAACTTGTTGACATAAAGTAGGAAGTGCCTTGTGTGAATAACTTGATTGTGTTGGTTTGTGATAGCCTTGTAATACTTTCTTGTTGATTTGATAAGTAAACATGTTAGGATGCTACGTGTGTTAGTATCTTGTGATGTTTGTGTAAAGGGTTTCCACTTGTTGTGCTTATGTTGTTTAACGATAAGTCGTTATATTAGTATTATATCACTCACCTCGATACGATGATACCGGGGTTGTCGCCTCCACGCGCGGGTAGACTCAGTGATGCAGGACCATGATTCGAGAATACCTCACGCGGGTCCAGGGACCTATGCGCGAGCTACGAGAGTTCCGTGTTAGTGTGCGGCCTTTGTGGTCACGCGGTACATGTGGCTACGCGATCGCGAGTCGGGGCGACGCCGGGAGTAGCTACCCTCGATGCGAGGAATACCTCACGCGGCCTATGTGAGTGGCCTATGCGGAGTCGGGAAGTTCCAGGATTAGACGCGCACATTTGATATCGCGCGAGTGGCCGCCGATCATGTGGCGGTGCAGACAGCACTCGTGATACATTTTATGACTTTGATGGCATGCGTGGTTTTAGTAGTCGGATATGCCTTCGCATTTACCCCGCACGGTTTTATTATGATACGTGACTCGTGTTCATGTATTCCTTGGTGCTTTTATATCATAGATCGCCAGTAGGAAGGTATTCCACGCATGATTGATGTTGTGGCGTGAGACCCATAGTTATATTCGAGTGATGACTTGAGGCGTGAGTCCCCGACTTGACACGATCGCTATTTATCAGGAATCGTAGTTTGGTTATCATACATGTCTCCCGCTTTATATAGACTACTATGATTTCATTTACGATTTTCGATTCACATACTTGGTACTGTTATCGACCTCCTTCGGGGCCGCGTTCACGCCGCAGTGAGGTACACCGCCGTCGATCCTCGCCTTAGGATCACAGTCAGCGTTTGGGAAGCTCCGCTTCTCCCGAGGCTTATCAGTGGTGTAGTCCCCTGTTGTAGGTACTTACATTCGTGGTATGGCGGCCCCGTCCCGCCATTGTTGGTATATCATTCTTAGGTGCAGTAGTACCGTTGGGCGAGTCCGTAAAGGGATGTAATCGCTCGTTTCATGTTTTTATATGTTTAAAGGCAAATTTTTCTCAGATAAACTGTTACTCATTCATATTATTTTATGTCTTGTTTTATATTCCGCTGATTACTCTGATGTTGTATCACTAGGGTGCCCGGGGTAAGGCACCAGTCACGGGCCCGGGTTCGGGTCGTGACACTATAGACAAGAATTGAAATAACATAATTGAAAAACGTTGGGTTGCCTCCCAAGTAGCGCTGTCTTTAACGTCTTTTAGCCGGACGCAATATCCTTAGCTTAATAAATATGAGGGTGATTAACCCCACAAAAAATCCATTTCCTCCACATTCTGCGTTTTCTTTTTCTTCTTTTCTTCTTAGCATTATCAGTAAGGGGGAGTTCAGGAACACATACCTCCTTTAGTGGAATTTCGGCAAACCATGCCTGCTTTCTTGGGCTCATCTCTCTTTTGTTGACTGTATTGGCTCGCAAGGGGGTTTGATGGTGCTGATTGCAAAGCACCCACTTACGGTTGGTGGCTCAATGACGTGTTTAAAAACTTTAAACACCATTTATTCATTCTCTACCCTTAATGTTAACTCTCTTCTTTCGACATCAATCAAAGCTCTCCCCGTTGCTAGGAATGACCTCCCCAATATGATAGGGATTTCCGCATCTTCTTCCATATCAAGAATGAGGAAATCTGCAGGAAAGAAGAATTTCCCTACTTTCACAATCACGTCCTCGATCTTGCCTCTTGGATGAACCATCGCCCCTTCGGCCAACAGAAGCTTATCGTGGTTGGTTTGGCCTCACCTAACTCCAATCTTTTAAATACCGACAGTGGCATCGATTTATACTCGCCCTAAATCACATAAAGCTCTGTTGCAAGTCACCCTGCCCACTGTGCAAGGTAGTGTAAAGCTTCCAGGATCATTTAGTTTTGGTGGAAACTTCTTCTGCAAGATAGCACTACACTCTTCTGTTAGTGCTACTATCTCATATTCCGTCAGCTTCTTCTTTTTCCCCAAGATCTCCTTCATAAATTTGAAATAGAGGCATCCGCTCTAATGCTTCTATGAAAGGTATGTTGATATGCAATTTTCCTAAATGTCTCCAAATATTTGGAGAATTGTTTATCAACCACCTTTCATTGTAGTCTCCGGGAAAAGGGATCTTCTGTATACTCCTTCTCCGGAGTTTTCTACTACGTGGCCGGGCTCAATCACCTTCTCTTTTCTAACTCGCCTTCTTCTCAACCATCGGTGAGGTGGTGATGCTCCAACCGCTTGCCGCTTCAATTGCACCGCTGGCATTGCTTCCTCGATTTACCTCTGTGTTGCTTGGCAATGTCCCTATGGCTCGCTTGTTCGCTTTACTACCGACCCACTTGTGTTTCCAAGTTCTGAATGAGATCTAGCTTCGCTACGAATCGGGTCCGCATTGGAAAGTGTTGTCGCTACTTTGCCACTGCCTCGCTTTTCACGAACCTGCATTGAATCGTTGATGCCGCTGGGCTTGAATGAAGCGGTGCTGATTCTGGTTTTGCCGGTTCTGCATCGCCTCGTATTGGTTCTCGCTGCCGTATTGATTCACGCTGCTCGTATTGGTTCTGCAGTTCCGTGCCGGTTCTCGCCGCTCGTCTCTCCATGAGAAATTTGGGTGGTTCCTCCACCGGATTATAAGTGTTGGAGTAGGGTTGTTCTGCTGCCTCCGATAATTACCTATGGCCCGACACTCGCCGCTCCATTGGTATATTGTTGGGATCACCAAGGACACCTATCAAATGTATGTGGCCACCACATATCTCACGCCTTTTAGGCATCTGCACCGCATTTATCGACAACGTATGTCAGAATCGCTTTCGCTAAAAGGGCCACTGGGCATTCAAGGCAAGAATATCATCTATTTCGTGGACTCCCACCGCTCTTCTCCCACTTGTCGAATTCTCTTCGTGATACGGTTGTTAGTGGCCATATCTTCTAATAACTCACGAGCGTGGGTTGTTTTCATGAATGCTCCACCGCCGCTGCATCTATAATGGTTACGTTGTATCCGCCACCAGTTGTAGAAGATGTGGACCAAGTTCCACAACTCAACGAATGGTGTGCACTTTCTCTGTAGATCTTTAAACCTTTCCCAAGCTTCATAAGGACTCTCCATCCGCTGGTAGAAGTTGTTCAACTCCTCTTAGTTTTGCCGCTTACACGAGGAAAGAACTTGGCTAAGAATTTATGCCACTGTGCCATGTAAAAATCGAATCCGGCACAGGAATTCAACCATATTTTTGCTCTATCCCTGAGTGAGAAGGGAAAGAGCCTCAATCTGACGACATCATCAGTAACGCCGTTATATCTGAAAGTTGCACATAGCTCCAAGAAGTTAGCTATGTGCATATGTGGATCCTCCATGGCGCCTCCGAATTGCACCGCAGGCCGCATACAATGCTCGTAATCGCTTCGCTTTATCTCGAAGTTGTTGGCTCCTATCAGGAGCCTAATGCACGTCTGTGCTCCATTCACTCTTGGCGACATAGTCTCCCAAACTTCTTCTCGGCTGGATTTGGACTCTCTCCTCCACGTCTATTGGCACTTGCCGAGGCATTCCTGGGTTATGTTGATTTTCACCTAACCCTTCTCTCATCATGTTATTGTTTTGACCTCCGTCCATTTCTATCAAAGTTGCAATCCGCTGATTCTTTCTCGCTCGCTTTGTGTTTTCTCAATCTCTGGATTGAAGGGAACAAGAGTGTTTGCTCCTCTTCTCCTTCGCGTAAACTGATTTCCTGAAATAGATCAAAAACAAACAACCAATCACGGTACCTCGAATTTTTTCAAAAATAATAAAAAAATAAAATTAAATAAAAACGTAAAAATTAAAAAAAATAGAAATTAAAACCCAAATTAGAAATTAAAAATAGACAAATTTGATATTGAACTATGCCTAATCCCCGGCAACGGCGCCAAAAACTTGATGCGGGTAAGATGCACACACTTTAAACGCAAGTGCACGTTATCGTGACAAGTAATATAGTCTTGGTAAGACCGAATATCGTCCTCAAGGATTAGAGTTCAATTACCAACTATCTATTTTTTGGTATCTATTTGGTAAATTGATCTTTGGATTTGTTGTTTATAACTAAGAATTATAAAAGCTATTTTAACTATAAAGGTTTACTTCAGTTGTGAAGAGAATAGGGCTTCCACGTCTCCTCACTATCCGCTTATGCTACTTATTAATGCAATAACTTATGTTCTTCTTCTTTTGGAGAAAGCAGGTTCACTAAATCGTTTTATACTCCCGTTAGGGTTATATAAACACTCAACCCCAGTATTGCACCTTACCTACCTTTCGATGATAAGGATAACTCTATAGGAGGATTAAGAACAAGAACCTAGTTAACCGTCATGCACAATGCGCAAAATTAGGGTTTTTAAGCCTCTCATTAACGCTACATAAATAATTGAGGTATTTTCATCCCCAATCCAAGTATGTCTACCCAACTTACAGCATATTCACAATCCCCCCCTTTCGGAGTCTGATTAGAAGTCATATAGTGATAATTAGTTGTCAATTAACTACCAAGCATTCAATTCAATTATTGGATAGATCTCAACAAGAAGAAGAATAATCATAAGCATGCATTAAATCATAACATAAGTTTCTAGAGATTCAACATGGAAAGCCCTATAGAGGAATTAGTTCCTAGCCATTGACATGACAAGAACTAATCCCATGTTCATCATACAAAAACTGAAATAAAGTAAAGAAAAGGAAAAGAAATTACTAAACTATGGTCTCCATCTCCAAGAAGCCTTGTGTTGTGCAAGGGGAACCCTTAAAACCGCCTAGGTTCTCCTTTTTATAGCCGAAAACGCCTCAACTTTTCCCCGCAGTTCGCCCAAAATCCGTCTGAAACCTTATTTTTCCGCTGCGCCGCTGCCTCGCAGTAGCCGCGCCGAACTCGCAATCCGTCGGGTGATTTGGCGCCGCGATTCATTGCTCGAGCGCCGCGCTGCAACTTCGTAGCTTCCGGATGTTTAGCGCCGCTGCCTCGCTAGCGCGCCGAAGTCTTCGCAGCCTCTTCGATAGTGGCGTCGCGCCTCGCTTCGATCGCAGGAGGCGCCGCGACGCTGGTTCCGGTTTCACTGCTCGCCACTTTCTGCTTTTTAGCTCGGATCTCTCTTTGCCCTCTTTTAGCTCCTTTTCCGTCATTTGGCCATTTTAACCACTTTGACTCAAAAGAAAGGAAAACTATCCTAATACGACACTTATATGTGCAAAACGGGACAAAAGACTAACTAAAACTGACTCAAAAGGTGTATATAAAATACACCGATCAACAAGCCCTACACCCGTCACCCCACCCCCTTCCGGAAACTCACCGGCCTAGAACAGTACCGAGCCCACTGCCTCAGCCTAAATACCAATACCACCTTAACCACTATTTCAGTCCAAAATCCCAACAACACCCAACCATCCAATAGCCTAACACTTAAACAGACCATGGAAACATGTGCAATGCACATGATTTTTCACCCTAAACACCATTTCAACCTCACCACCTCAGTCCATCCCTCACCAATACCAAAAAATCTCAAAGCTGCCTTATCAGATCTTAATTGAAAGGATGTCATGTTAGATAAATCTACTGCTCTTATTCAAAATAAGACATGGAATTTAGTACCACGACCATCTAATGTAAATATAATTCGATCAATGTGGGGGGTTTTGCCATAAAAAGAATTTTGATGGTTCTTTTGCGAGATACAAAGCTCATCTTGTTGGTGATGGCAGGTCTCAGCAGGTGGAAGTAGATTGCGGTGAAACATTCTGTCCGGTAGTCAAGCCTGTAACTATCAGTATTGTTTTTAGTCTAGCATTGTCCAAGTCATGGTCCATTCATTAGTTGGATGCCAAGAATGCATTTTACATGGCCACTTGCAGGAAACGGTATACATGCATCAGCCGTTGGGATTCCGCGATCCTGCCCTTCCAGATCATGTGTTCCTGTTGAGAAAATCCTTATATGATTGAAAAAGCAAATGTTGTTGCTGAATCTTATTGGTTTCGTAATCTTCTACTGAAGCTCCATTGTCCGATTGAAAAGCCAACAACGGTCTATTGTGACAATGTGAGTGCGATTTATTAATCTGACAATCATGTTCAATATCAACGCACGAAGCACATTGAAATGAATATTTTATTTGTCCGAGAAAAAGTTTCTCGTGGTCAAGTCTGTATTCTCCATGTGCCATCCCATTATCAGATAGTTGACATCTTTACAAAATGTCTTCCGCACGTACTTTTTGATGATTTCAGGGACAGTCTCAACATCCGAGAACCTCCAGCTAAGACTGTGAGTGGCTGTTAGAGTGATTATAGGAAGATCCCATAATCACCTCCCTTATTATTATAATTGATATTGTAAATATTCTAATTAATGTAATTGTAATTAGAATCTTGTATATTAGGTAAAGTAGAATATCAGTCTTTTAGAATAGTCTTATTCTTGAATGTTCTTCCTTTACTTCATGTATATATATATTATATATTTGGAAGAATAATAATCAAGGGATTCAATTCTTACCTAACTATTATGAAATGGAGCATCATAGATATGTTCATGAAGATCTATCAACACGACAACACCACATATTTTTACAATATGTATAATGGTGTGATATGTTGGAAATTTATTAACGTGAATATAATTTATCCTATAATTTATGACTCGAACAATTGGGGCCCCGCACGTCGGAAACCTCGTTTCCACACACGTACACACGTTGTACCAAGGATCGCAAATTTCCTTAGTGAAATAGATATTGGTACATGTATGATATGTTTGAGACATGAAATGATAGACGGTTATTGTTCAAATGACGTTGGTTCACATTGGTAAATGAAGAAAGAAGTGTACGAAATGTAGGGATCGAAATAAGTCAGAAAAAGGGTCGCGACGCCGCCGGAGAGCCGGGGCGCAGCGGCACCACCACCCAAAGGCCGCGGCTCAGCTGCGCCGTAGCGCCTCATGGGAAAGGTCGCAACTCTAATTCACTGTTTGGTTACTGGAGCTGAGGCGCCGCGATGCTTTTCGAGGCAGTGTGATCGACGGAAGACGGGAATTTCTGACTTTTGGGCTGGTTTTGGAGCAATAATTCTCCATTACTTCCCACATGAATTCAGCCATTATTTGGCTGAATTATAACTAAGTGTCATTAAATTGTCATTCAAGGCCATTACTTGGCTAGATGGGAAGTCATCCTCTACACACTATAAATTGAGCATCAAGGCTCATTTATTAACACACCAAATTCTGAATACTTCTTCCGCTCTTGCTTTCTTTCATACACTCTAAGGCTCTTCTTATAGTAAACTCTTGAGTTATCCTTTGCTCAAGTGTTTGTGGTTGTTTTATCTTGGGAGACAAATTGCCAATAGCCGTTAAAGGATTAATACGGGGCAATAATATCTTAAGGACAGATTGAACATCAATCGACTCAACCAACCTTTTGTTCTTTGTTTTTCATTTCTAGATTTGTATTTATTGTTGTTACTTTCCCATTTCTTTATAATCCCAATTTGTAACTCACATTCTTAAGACAATAACTTGTTGTTTCAACAACAACATGGTTGGAGGAAATCAAATCAAAACTGTTCAAGGCACAACTAGTGCGAACACCACTGTTGTTCAAGGCGTTCCTAACGTTTTTGCCACTGCTAATGGGAATGCCACCGTTCCACCACCTTCTGGTTTTCACCATAAACGCCCCGAGAAGTTCATGGGAAGAGAGTTAAAGATATGACAGCAAAATATGTTGTTCTTTCTAATGGTTATGGGTGTATCTCGCTTCCTAACCGAAGATCCTCCAAAAGTTGGAGATGAAGTGGACCCTCAGCCGAATGAATCGGCGGGAGGGGGCCAAGATATCCATGTCACTAATGGCATGAAGTTGACTCTAGATGCCTGAAGTCTTAGTGATTTCCTTTGCCGGAATTATATCCTAAATTGCTTATCCGATCCTCTTTACACGGTATACTGTACCGTTGGCACAACCAAAGAGTTGTGGGATAACCTTCAGAAGAAATACAACGCACAAGATGCGGGATCTAAAAAGTTCATCGTTGGGAAATTTCTAAAATTTCAAATGGTGGACAACAAAAGTGTGTCATCCCAAGTTCAGGAATTTCAGATGATTGTTCATCACCTGGATTTGGAAGGGTTGCGACCAAATGAGCAATTCTTCATTGCCTCGTTAATTGAGAAGTTACCTCCCTCGTGTAATGAGTTTATGAGTTACCTAAAACTCAAAACGAAAGAGATGACTCTAGAGGAAATTATTATCAAACTCCATATTCATGAGGATAATAAGAGGACTTTGCTAAAAGGGAAACAACCCGCTGAGGCTAAAGCAAACCTGGCGGAGGCCAAAGGGGTCTCAAGCAAGAAGAGAAAGTTCCAAAAGGATGGTAAGGGCCCAAAAACTGAAAAGTTTAAAGGGACTTGCCATAACTGTGGTAAACTTGGTCACATAGCCAAGGAGTGCCGCAAACTCAAGCATGTGAATCAAGAGAAGGCCAAAGGCAAGGCCAAGGCTAACGTCGTCGAAGATACTCTTCTTGGCGATATGATTGAGGATTTCTCGGCAGTGGTTCTTGAAGCGAACCTTGTTGAGAATCATATGCAATGGTGAATGGACACGGGTGTTACCCGCCACATCTGTTCCAAAAAAGACGCCTTTTTCACATATACATCAGTCACGAACAAGAAGTTGTTCATGGGTAACAACGCTTCTTCAAAAGTGCTGGGGGTAGGAAATGTGATCCTAAAGATGACGTCCGGGAAGGAACTGACTCTGAAGGAGGTGATGCATGTCCCAGAAATTCGAAGAAATTTAGTTTCTGGACCATTGTTAGTGAACGATGGTTTTAGGCTAGTGTTTGAGTCTAACAAGTTTGTAATCACTAAAAATGGAATATTTGTAGGAAGAGGCTTCGTCTGTGAAGGCCTCTTTAAGATTAATGCTTCATCTGTAATGGTTGCACCTATTATCAATAAAATTGAGTCTTCTACTTATTTGCTTGAGTCTTCTAATCTATGGCATCATAGATTAGGACATGTAAACTATCAATCTATCCAAAGATTAGTAAGGATGGAGTTGTTGCCGTCTATCGACGTAAAACCTCAACGTAAGTGTGAGGTGTGCGTAGAGTCAAAACTTTCAAAGAGTCTCTTTATATCCGTCGAAAGGGAAACCACTCCTCTAGAACTCATACACACTGATATATGTGATTTGAAGTTCGCACAAACTGGAGGGGGGAACAAGTACTTTGTGACATTCATAAATGATAGCAAGGTATTGTTACCTTTACTTACTCAAAAGTAAAGATGAAGCTTTTGAAGCTTTCAAACGCTACAAAGCAGAAGTTGAAAACCAACTAAGCAGACGGATTAAATCAATCTGTAGCGATAGAGGGGGAGAATATATAGCGCCTTTTGAAGAATTTTGTGCTCAATCGGGCATTGTTCATCAAACGATGGCTCCTTACTAACCTCAATAAAACGGTGTTGTTGTACGCAAGAACCGTACGTTAACGGAAATGATGAATGCATTACTCATCAATTCAGGCCTTCCCCAAAAAATGTGGGGAGAAGCTGTCTTTACCGCTTGCAAGATTCTTAACAGAGTCCCTCATAAGGGTAAGGACAAGACTTCATACGAACTATGGAAAGGAAAGAAACTCAACTACAAATACTTTAAAATTTGGGGTTGTCTGGCAAAGGTCAAAGTACATACGCCAAAGCAGGTCAAGATTGGACCTAAGACTGTAGATTGCATATTCATTGGATATGAAAGTAATAGTAGTTCTTATCGCTTCATAGTGCATAAGTCAGATGTATCCGACATTCATGTGGATACAATCATGGAATCAAGGAACGCTAGATTCTTTGAAGACTAGTTTCCTAGAAAGGAAAGAGAATTAACCTCTCTCAAATGAAGTTATGAGCAAACCACGTAAGATTCAGGAGTCATGGACTGCCTGGATCTAAATGGTTCAGATCTAGGGAACTCCAAAGTGGCTGATGATCCGGAATTTAGTGTTCCAGATTCTCAGGACTTGGAGGGTTCAGATATGGAACCAATACGAAGCAAAAGGGCCAAATAGGACAAGTCCTTCGGTCCGGACTTTGTAGCTTATATGGTTCATGATGAACCACAGACAATTATTGAAGCATTGTCAACTCCAGAAGCACCGCTCTGGAAAAAAGCCGTTGAGAGTGAAATATACTCCATTCTGCACAATCATACCTGGGAGTTGGTTGTTCTTCCTCCGGAAAACAAACCGTTGCGTTGTAAATGGATACTCAAACGGAAGTACTTGGATGATTATTCTAAAAATTTATGGACTTTTCGAATTGCAAAAAAATCTCAAGTTTTTTCCATTTTCGTAAAATTTAGAGCTTTCATAAGAACTCAATTCGAACGGAAAATAAATAACATTCAATGTGATAATGGTAAAGCCTATGACAATGGTGAGTTTAGGGAGTTTTGTGCTCAATATGGGATAAATTTTCGTTTTTCTTGTCATACGTATTCACAAAATAAGAAAGTTGAACGAAAAATTCGTACTATTAACAACATTATCCGCACCTTATTGGTTCATTCTTCCGTCCCTCCGTTGTTTTGGTATCATGCGCTACAAATGGCTACAGATCTAGTTAATATTCTTTCCTCTAAACGTTTGATATATTCTTTCCATCTTCAAGCATTATACAATAAGACTCATTCGTATTCTCATCTTAGGGTCTTCGGATGCTTATGTTATCCACTATTTCCATCCACCACAATCAACAAACTTCAGACACGTTCTACTCCTTGTGTGTTTTGGGTTATCCGTCAAATAACCGTAGTTATAAATATTTTGATTTGTCTTCTAAATGAATTATCATTAGTCGTCATGTTCTCTTTGATGAATCTCAATTTCCTATCTCTAAAGTAGAAAAACTCATGCCTAGTTCGTATGATTTTTTGGATGATGATATCTCCCCCTATATTCTCCGTCATTTTTCAGATCTGTCACAAAGTTCGTTTCCAGCGCCCCAACCCTTAGGGGAGGCGTCGCGGTGCCTATCAGGCAGTAACTAAGTTTCAGAACCACCGTCGTCAGCGCCGTGGCCCTTAGGGGAGTCGCTGCGGCTCCAATCTTCCTGTAACCAAAATAATTTTTCGACATCGTCAGCGCCGCGGCCCTTCAGGGATGCGTCGCGACGCTAAAATTCCAGAGAGCACTGTTCATCAGGCGCCGTGGCGCCTTTGATGAAAATTTTCGAAAATTCTCAAAATTCACCAAATCCAGCCCAGAATTATGGTTCAGTCACTCGCAGTCAACAGTGTATTTTTAAATAAAAAACACATTTTAATTTGAATTCTAATATTCTTAAATCACTCTTACCTCGTAATCATGTGTCTGCCTTAAATGACCCTAATTGGAAAATTGTCATGACCGATGAATATAATGCTCTTATTGATAATAAGAGGTGAGAGTTGGTACCCCGTCCATCTGGTGTTAATATTATTCGGTCTATGTGGATTTTTGCTCATAAGAAAAATTATGATGGTTCATTTGCAAGGCATAATACTCGTAGGTCATGGTAAGACTCAGCAGGTTGGTGTGAATTGTGATGAAACATTTAACACAGTGGTCAAACCGACTACCATTCACACTGTGCTCAGTTTGACTCTTTCAAAATTATAGTCCATTCATCAGCTAGATGTGAAGAATGCGTTCCTACATGGTGATCTCAAGGAGACAGTGTATATGCATCAGCCCTTGGGTTTAGGGATACTAGATATCCTAATCATGTTTGTTTGTTGAAGAAGTCCTTGTATGGGCTTAAGCAGTCTCCACGAGCTTGGTATAAGAGATTTGTCGATTATGTTTCGACTATTGGTTTTTCTCACAGCAGGTCTGATAAGTCATTATTCATATATCGTCGCGGTTCTTCGATGGTTTATTAACTTGACTGCCTCTTCCGATGCTTTGCGAAAGTCTATCATGACAATGCTCAGTTCTGAGTTTGTGATGAAGGACTTGGGTCCATTGAGTTATTTCTTGGGGATTGTTGTTACTCGTCATGCAGGTGGATCATTCTTATCACCGAGGAAGTATGCAACAAAAATCATTGAGAGGGCTGGGATATCATCTTGTAAGTCCACTTCAACTCCTGTTGATACTAAACCCAAGTTGGGTGTTGCAGCTGGTTCTTCCTATGAGGATCTGACCCGCTATCGTAGTCTTGCAGGCGCCCTTCAGTATTTTACGTTCATGCGACCTGTTACATATGTCGTACAACAAGTGTGTTTGTTTATGCATGATCCCAGAGTTGAACATATGAATGCGCTCAAACGCATTCTTAGGTACATTCAGGGAACACTTGATTATTACTTGCATTTGTATCCTTCGTCGACGTCTACACTTGTCTCATATACAGATGCTGATTGGGGTGGTTGTCCTGACACCAGAAGGTCTATGTCTGGTTATTACATGTTCTTAGGTAATAACTTGGTCTCATGGTCTGTCAAACGTCAATCCACGCTTTCACGTTCAAGTGTAGAGGCCGAGTATCGAGGGGTAGGCAATGTGGTTTCTGAGTTATGTTGGTTACGAAATCTAATTTTATAGCTTCATTGTCCTATTAAGAAAGATACCTTAGTATGTTGTGACAATATAAGTGTCATCTACCTTCGTAATCGATTCAAAGATCGCATTTCAAACACATAGACGGATATTCACTTTGTTCGAGAGAAGGTAGCTAAAGGAAAAGTACGCGTCTGCCATATCCCTTCCAGATATCAAATTGCAGACATCTTTACAAAAGGTTTTCCATCAGTCCTTTTCGAAGATTTTAAAGATAGTCTCAGCGTACGAAGACCGCCCACTATGACTGCGGGGTGTGTTAAATGAAGCCCGATGCCACGACCCTTGCCATCCAATAACCAAAAGGATTAATTCTTTCAGAATGAACTCGGAAAAACGTGAGATAAGATACTTTTTAACATACCATAATTTTGTCTCTTTTGCCAGGTATAAATTTCAATAATAAATAGCTTGCAATATTGTTTCAATCTATAAAAAATTCTCTTATTGGAGGAATAATAATAAGACTTACTATATGTATTTACTATGAAATTGTTGTGATAATCTAATTCTAAATTCATTTTGATTGGAAAGTTCATATTTGTTAAAAAATTGGGAACTAATTACAATAATAATATAATTTTCTATTAAATCATGAGATATTATTGTCATTATAGATCTATTGGTAATTACCGTAAAATTAGAAATAGAACAAAACTGTTAAATATTGTATAATCTATTAAACCAAAGTTGTAATGCAATAATGATAATTCTGTAAGGTATAAAACTAATTAATTTTATTAGATAGGATGTTTTTATTGGAATTAATGAATTTACATAATATATAAACTGTAAGGTCAAATTGTTGATACCATTAAACAATTACACTTAAACATCTAAAAATATTAGTAGGTGACCTTTTAATGAAATTTCAAAATAAGAAAAATATTTTTCTCACTGTTTAGAAATAAAAATAACAAATTGACTATAAATCAAAGAAATATAGGCATATCCGAAGCCCTAGACCAGTTGGTCTTAAAGGCAGAGGTATCCTCATTAGAGGTGTGAGTCACAAGTTCAAACCCTGCAGAACGCCCGACCGCCGCTTTGTGAGCTCACACACTGGCTTGTCAAGTATGGTTTAATCCGGCGTGGTTTGCGTGCTATTGCGCTACCGGTTTACTCAAGCGCACTGAAAGAAAGAGCGGTCATGCCTTCACAACAAAAAGAAAAGAAATATAGGCATAAATGAACAATAAAGTATATAAAATGGTAAAAACATCAATAACTTTTATTTTCTGTTGCAGAGCTGTCACTTTACGGTCAAGTATATTATTAACTTTGACCAACTTGCCTTTACAGGATGCGTGAAATCTACAAGCCAAAATGTGGGGTGCACTGGCCTATAAATTCTTCATACAACCTACAGAATTGACTTGCATAATTAGTCTCATCTGCTTGTTCTAAAACATCATATAGGTGAACTCGACCTCTCTTAGGTAATTCTTTTTATGTGTTTGATCAATAATATTAACATTTTTGACGTTTTCTTTTCTATTTTGTTCATTCAGAATGTCGATGCCTATGTGGCTGGTCCATTGCCCTATATGTGACCAAATTGTTCGTGGCTTTCAAAACTTCATGCATCATGTTCAATCTCATCCAATAGACCAAGAAGAAGAGACATACACTGTAGAAGGTTCAAGCAGACGTAATGTGCCAATACCAAGACCATTAGAATCGGTGCAACATGTAAGAACCATGAGAAAAAAACGAGCTAAGTCACAACCATCACCACTACAACCGCTATTTCGTTCCGCCTCGCTTATAGGTAACAGTAGTGATAATGTAAACCAACAACTACCCCCACCACTGCCACCATCACCTCCCTCATATCTCGCCTGCTCGCTTAGAGGTAGCGACAATGGAATAGGTGTGCTTCTAAACCAACAGCTACCACCACCACCACCATTACCACCATTATATCGTCCTACCTCACTTAGAGGTAATGATCATAGCAGGGGTGTGCAGGCAAACCAACGGAAACAAATTCTTCAATCCACAAGAAGGACCAATGTTTAAGGTTCAAATTCAATAGCTATTAACCTAAATGAACTCGCTCTTGAGTTTGAAAGACAACATTTAAAGGAGTTGGATCTATGTTTGAAGCTTTAAAGTCATGAGTATGGAGTTGGATATTATTTTTTCAGTTTTCTCCATTTACAGAGTTTCATTCCCCTCAATATTTTAATATAGCACTTTTCATTCATCAAAATCTTTTTTTCGTTATAACTATGAACTAAAATATAGTCTCATATATATTGGTGCCACTCAATTCAAAATTCTACATATCACATATTTTTTCTAGAATTTTTAAATTTAATATAAGTAGCAAAAATGTTTGTCAGATGTACATATATAATCAAACCTATAGATCAATTCATAGTTTTAATGAACGTGACTGACTTGTATTTACTCCATGTTACACCCCGTAGTTCGTACACGAATGAGAGCGTAGTTAGTTGACATGAGCCCCAAGGACTTGAGATCATTTCCAAGAGTCTCGTATGACATGTAAGAATGTTAAGAAAGTGTTACGGAAGGTTGGAAGTCAATAGAATTTAAGGAACCATAACTCGAGATGATGTTTGAAAATGATACGATGATAAGCAAAGGGTTTCGCGTCGCGAAACCCAATCTTCGTGGATCAGGCCGCAGATCCGGAAAAATATTTTGGCACCTTCCAGCCAAAATATGCGGTGGGAAATGTGGCCGCTGCGGCGCAGATCCTCCCGCATAATGGAGATGGCGGGTTGGTTATATATATGTCAATCTCGAACCTTTATTTATTTTATTTTATTTTATTTTCGACCCTCACTCATCCTAAAAGACCTCAAACACTCTCCAAGGATTTAAACATCATATAATATCAATCCCTTAAGCTTATGAAGTTAATTCACTATTAGGAAGACTATATCATCTTAAAGACACCACCTAGTTGGTTGGATTTAATTGGAAATCCTTAGTGTTAGAAGGAATCTTGGTATGGAGGAATCCTTGGCTGATTAAAGGTATGTTCTTCTACTGTTAAGTGTTCTTAATCTTCTCTTAGACTAGATAGATCAATTGGTGAGCATAACGCAAATATAATTGAGTTAATACTCTAAAGATAGAGATATGTTAAGTGCAGGTTGTATGATTGGAATTCTTCAGATTGTTAAGGTTAGATATTTTAGAAAATGGAAATTGTGATCTTGCTATTGTTCTGATTATTGAAGAAGGCATGAACATAACTTAAATTTCCATGAAAATAGCATATGGAGGCTGTACACATTAGGTGTTCGATAGAATGTTATAGTGAAGTAATCGTGAAACCGTGGACATGAGTTTGATCCGAATTATCCCTATTACATACGTAGTTTAATGATTGTAGAGCACATGAGATGGCATAGGAGTAACATTTGTCAATGATAAGGTATGTAGGGCTTACTTTTCTTCTATTTTGGCATGATCGACATATCGACTACAACTAGCTACAACTACAAAATGATGCCCAATAAGGATTCCATTTCTAATTGCTAAAAGAAGACATATGTTCTATTTCGTTGATTCATTGTTTTACCCTACCTAGTGCTTATCGGAAGAATGTTTTACTCTCGACACTATTTCCTTCATATTTATAAGAAAATGTCAATTGATGTCATCCTACAATATTCCTTGTACATGAATGTCTTTGAATACATACAATTGCATCTCAACAATTTTCCCTTTTGGTGATGGCAAATACATAACAACTTCATATGTCTTCATATACCCATGATGAACTTTTCCATTCTTCTGCAGCTCTTGATCACACCTTCCCCCTTCGGCTTAGCTCATATGTTGTCAATCTTTCCCCTTTAGAACCAACTCTAATATTGTTCAACCTTATAACTTTTTGACAATACAACGAATGCTCACAATACAAGGATTATAAGTGTCACGACCCCAACCGGAGGGCCGTGACGGGCACCCGAATTCCACCCGTCGGGTATCGCTAATCACATAATCAACACCTAACCACAAATAGGCATGGACTAAGCCGAAAAGGTTATGAAAACTTTTCACCAGAAACTGAACTTATACATATATACATACCCATGTCATGGCCGACAGGGTCATACAAAACTCTATACACAGGACACATGTCTACAAGCCTTTAAAGAGTGTACAACAACAACAGGTTGGGACAAGGCCCCACCATACCCATATAGACATGCAAAAATGTAACATACCAAAGTTACACCGACTCTCCGGAAAGAGAGGAGTGCTTCCAAAAGTCCGCTGAAATCTGCAACCTATTCATGTGGACCGTCGTCCTACCTGTGTGAACCTGCAGGCATGAAACACAGCTTCCCCCGGTAAAAGGGCATCGATTCATGTTGGCCTGTTCGGACTCTTTTGTGATAGTTTGTACCAGCTGCAGGTGATGTGTGTATATAATGTCTTCCCTTTCCCCATATCCCCTACATATATACAATATTTATCACAAACCCAGGGACTCTCATCGGGGGAATACGAAGTCATGGTGCGAAATTTCCTAGATACAGAATTTTGTTTTTCTACGCGTGAGAAAGAAGATAAAAAAGAAAACTATAGCGGCTAGGAAAGCTCCGGAGATTCTATGGGAAATTGAAAACGTCGAAGTAAGTTGTGGCTTATAAATGACATAGAATAGAACATAAATGGCTCTTTCTTTGCCAACCAGGCTAAAATACCTAGTTATTTAGAGGCTTTGGGACACCTCTTGATTGATTCCCTTATTGGGCTTTAAAGTAGCTCAATCACGCATGATTTTAGCCTTTTGATCGATTCCCTTCAGGATTTAATCGTTTTCTAATTTATTGTTATTGCCTTCCTTCCAGAGTTCCCAAACTTAAAAAATAGTAAGCATAGACGTGACGTAGCCAACTTGGGATATAGTAGGGTGCGTAATACAAGTGGTCACGGTAATATATGAGTATGATGCAAATGAAAATGCATGAATGGTAACACCACGTTCCAATCTCTTTTTTCATATGTCTCTTTAGGGATTTAGAAACAATTTAGACATGTTTTCAGCATAGGAATCAATAACATGATTATTCTTAATTTCTAGGAGTAGAATAAATTATGAAACAATACCACAGTTATATTTCATAACATGGAACATGCCAAAAGGAAGAAATAATTTGTCTTAACATACCTTTCGTCGATTTGATTGACAACACCACAAGACATTCCGTACAACACCTTAATCTTATATAAGTAAGAATCCATGTATTCTACCCCAAAATTTCAAAGAACACGTGACATAATGACGAGCAAAATGTTGTTGCTGATTAATTTAAGAACTTAAGTTGCTTTGATCCACTTTAATGGAAGATGCCACGAATTTGGTTGCTGCTACTGGAAAGAAAGCAGTTTACGTATCTTCTTTGGTTTGTCGTCAACTTCCCTCATAAGAAATTGTATGTTAATAATAGAGTTGCTGCCTCTATATGAATATAGATATATATATCACTTTCACGAGGATTAGAGTTGAACTTTATTAAAGGATCTTTTGGTCGTAGGCCCCCTTTGAAATGAGATATGTTTCTCCAACGATCCAACTTAAGCTTCTTCTATACAAGCAATATATACTGCACCACTTTGTATTAAATGAACTCCCACTTAGTGACTAAGAAATACACATGCTCTCTCTCCTTTACACCTTGCCTAAATTGGGAGGTATATGTGCTTTCTCCTCCTTGGTCCTATCAATTAGACCCCCCTACTTGCCTTATTAACAAAGCTCCACGTGGATCATGTTCACTGATCACCTATTCCATAATTAATCAATCACACACATAATTAATTTTTCGATCCTAATTCACTTAAATCTTGATGACTTATAAGATCTTCGTAAACTCGATGTCATAATTTGTAATATGACATTAATAGTCACGCCTCGACTTTTCACAAGTCTTCCCTTGGGGCGTGATGACACCTGGACAACTATACCTTTCCAGGCGAACCATTAACTTCTTTTCTTTCTAATTTATACATGCATTTAAATGTGTTATACCCCGTATTTCCAGAGTATGTACGTGAGCGCGTACGTATTATAATTTGAGCCTTAAAGTTGGCTAGTTTCGAAATTTGTACACAAGTGCCGAAAAGAGTCGTTTTCCGACGAAACGTTTCCACAGCTTTCGTAGGGAAAATTCCGGCTATGTCATTAATAATTTTTGCGGATTTTTAGAGAGGCGAAACATTTTGGACCAACGAGAGGCGACACTTGTCACCCTCTAATTGGAAGAGTGGACGGACGAAAAGGGGCAAGTTGGCACGTTTTTGTGCATTGTTTTGGTCGAGGAGTTGGTAGGATATTTTGGGTAGATGGATAAGGTTGCACGTGGCTTAATCTTGGCCTACACTTGCATGACACTTGGCTTGATCTTGGCCATTGGTTGGCCTTTGGTTAGCCTATAAATACTCCCTTACTTGAAGACTTTCTTCATCAAAACTTGAGCAATCTATCTAAGTCTCAAATACTCCCTCCTCTTGTCTTGCTATCGTCCAAAGCCCCCTCCCCTTTGAGCAAGGCCCTTGGCAGAAACCTCCTCCCCTTTGTGGTGCCACTGGCCAGGTACACCACTAGCCTAGTTGTCTCGTATAAATACCCTTGTTGTGGTATAGAAATACTCTCCTAGTATTGTTATAATGTCCAAATACCTTGGCCCAAATACCTTGTAGTATTTCCCAAGGTTACACTTATACAAGCCCAGAAAATACCATTATACTTTCCCTCAGTCACTAAAACGAAACCCTAAGTAAATCTTCACCCGTAGTTGAAGTTATAAGTAGAAGTTGGTTAGAACTTCTAAGGGTTGTTTGGAGCGGGTTGGAGCGCGCGGAGTAGGAGCTAAACCTTGCTCAGGATCGACATATAAACTCGGATAATTGTGGGCTTATCAAGGTAAACATTCTTAACCTTCTGTTGTAATTAGAAATTACATGTTGTAGGAGTATATAGTTAAGTATACTATATATAGAACTGAACATAGTTGTGCGGCAATGTCTTTTGACTTAAGCCTGAATAATACTTACAGATGTCTCGCGACTTAAGCTGAATTTAAAGAAGAATCGAGTAATTACATGTATTCAGTGAGACTTGTGTAGCATCACCGTGTAGTAGAATTGTACACGTCAGGTTAGGCGTGTTAACCCCACTGGTTGGCTTAGTAGCGGCCTCGTAGAGAGGAGATTCTTGATTGCGGGAGAGTCTTCGAATTTTACGTAGGATATTCTCCATTGAGATCTAGATGTTAATAGGCGCCTTGTGGCCTCTATAGGTTGAAGTACTACGTTTGGCGTGATCTACTTGGCAGGAGTAGCGAAGCGGTTTGAGGTACTTGAGCGTTTTGCTATTAGTCGATAATCGTCGCGAGGTATGTGAACCTCTTCCTATCTGTTCTAGCATGATATGTGTATAACTATGTAGTACGGTAGGCGTACTGTGTTTAATGTATTTGATAGTTTGAAACATAAAGTGTTATAACGGCTTTATGGGTAGTTGGTTATAACGACTTTATGTAGGTAAGAAAATGCTTTGTGGTTTCAAAGTGGTAACCGATTTGACTTATAGCAGTTTGATGTGTAGTAATAAAGAACTTGAAGTGTTTCAAAAGACCTTTTTGAAAGAAGAGTAATACTTGGCTTTGAAAACATAAGAGTTGTACTAGC